>OZ010799.1:69975857-71267357 GCA_963932465.1 Maratus speciosus | reverse complement strand
TTCTTCAATTTTAAAATCTTGCAGATTCCAAAATTTACAAGTAATTTGTATTTATTTTAGTAGTCTGTTTCAACAGGGTGTCTAGTCCAGCTCAACTACAATTTACTGACTTTTCCATGTAAAAAAAAAAAAAAAAAAAAAAAAAGTGATGTGACATACAAAAAAAATTGAAACAAAATTTTCAAACCTGTTTATGAAGCAAAAACAAAATTAAGCAATTTTAAGAAGTTGGCAATGTCTCCTCTATTATCACAATAGCCAGACTTTTTTTTTTTTCTTCATTGTATTCATCATATTCATCATATCATTATTCATCATATTTCGTTGAAACATTTTAAATTAATTCATCATGAAAGTGCGATTTTTTTTGTTATATTCATTTGCATAATACCTTGTCATTTATTATAAATTCAGGGATCGATGCAGGTTTTTTTCTTGGGGCCCATTTTGTGAAAAGAAAAAGTTATTTTTGTGAATTTTATTATATTTTTGTGAAAAATAACATTTTGTAATGAAAGATGAAATCGAGTAACTCAAATTCGAACTAAGCATTTATTAACAAAAACTTCTTTAACCTTTCGCTAAAGTTTTTTTTCTGGAGAACTGGTTTTATTTACAAATCCCACATTTTAAAACTTAACAAAATAAAAATAATAAATAGTAGTAGTAAGTTTTTGTGGAACGGAATTTTGTGAAGGGGCCGGTTTTATTAAAAGGAATTTTGTGAAGGGGCCCATTTTGCTAAAGTGATTTTTGTGAGGGGACCTGTTTTGTTCAATTTATCTTTGTGAAGGGGCCCTAAATAGACCCCAAAATTTTGCCTGGAACGACCCCTGAAATTGTATAAAATATTTCTATCCAGGTCTGTACAAACATAGCATTACTATATAAAATTAAAAAGATATCCCCCCCTTCCTCCCCAAGTTTATGAAAATATTTGTTTGCAGAAAAAGTCATTATTTATGAAATCCATTGTCACTAATTTCTGACTTATTCCTAAAGTAATTTTTATTTGTTTAATAATAAATCACCTTTCGATTTCATGATACTTCGTCTTTCAGAAAATAGTCTAAAATTTAAATATAATAATTTTCGACACATGACAGAGACAAAGCAAACTAAATTATAATTAAAGATTGTCATAATTATAACAGTAATAATTTATTTTATTTACAATATTTTTTGACCAAATTACTGTCCATTTCTTATAATATAATAAGACACATAAATTATAATAAGAATTGAATTAGAGAATTCTGGTTTTGAGTACATGATGATTCACCGTCTAAACCAAAAATTTCTAAAAAACTATTACAGCCAGATAGGAGAACATAACTATAGTTCCACAGCTCGTGAATTTAACCATTATACAGCAGACACTGCTGTTGAAAAATTGGGCCTGAAGTTTAACCTGAAAATAAGCAAAATAAACAAAAAATAAATAAGTAATTTCTGAAGATACATATGAACATTTCATATTTGCAAATTCAAATACTTAACAGTTCTTTAAACAAATTTATTTAAAAAAAATTATATTTACAGTTTTAGACAACCCAAAATATCCTTGTTCTGCAGTCATTTAACGAAACTGAATTTTTTCGACGAATCGACAAGATACTTGTCAAAACTCATAATATTTTTCTGTGACAGACTGACAAAATACATCACTAATTTTCACAATTTTTTGATAAAATTCACAATATTTTCCCACAATTGTTTATCAAAACTCATGCTTTTTTTCAAAGAGACAACTGACAAAATTCGCAATTCTTCTCAGCTACCGATGGGCACATTTCGCAAAATTTTGACCAACTGACGAATTTTGGAAGGATTTAGAATTTTTCCGTACAGTCGAGGATTGAATTCTGAGGATATTCCCCATGATCAATTGATGATTTTTGTGGATTTTCCCTGTGATCGATCAACAAATATGCAATTGGTAGACAAATAAAGCAATTTTCCCTCGTAACCAACCGGCAAATTTTTAATTTTTTTCACACAACCAATTGACAAATTTTGCAAGACTTTTTCATGATTAACACGTTAAGCGCCACGTCAGACACCGGTGGCTGACAGCAAACTTTCCGTTTAAAATGCGTCATTCACCGATAGCTGACGTCTAAAATATGATCAAAACTGAAAAAGTATACATTGTTTTAAATAATTACTGAACAAATATTTAAAATTATTACAGGATTATACTTTCTTAAAAATTACTTTAAACCTTGTAAATTTTCAGCGCTTTAGTGTCTCTCAACGTGTTAAATGTTGGAATAAATTTATTTCCTACGATTAATGGACTTATTTTTCATGAGTTTTTCGGGGTTCATATACATTTCTTCAAATAAAAATCAAGGACTTTCAAGGACCAAAACCAAAAAATTATAAGGACCTACAAATTAAACTAAATAGTTATAATATGCATTTTTTAATAAAGGATTTTATTTTTGTAAATACAAGTTTTAAACATTCGAATGGCCAGGAAAAGATCTTTGCAGTCCTTCTAATCTTATTTTTGTTTAGTACTGAATCTAGACCAATTTACCAGAGTGCAGCGTCCGGTGACAATGTCCCTTTTTGGCGTACACTTTTGGATATTTTCCTTTTCCTGTCACAGGAAAAAAAACATCATGAAATATGCCAATTGGGCGCATGGAAAAAAATTGTGAATTTCCTCGATCGGTGGAGTGAAAAATATCGCGAAATTCGTCGATTGACTGCGGTATAAAATCGCGAAATTCATCAATCAGACGCCGGATAAAACTGTGAATTTCGTCAGTCTGTCGCAAAAAGTAACCGTAAAATTTGCGGATGTTACTGAGTTTTAAAAAAATCTGAAATTCACAGCAAATTTTCTGAAAGGTTACAGCAAGGTATGGGAAATCCTCTCCAGGCGCTAATTATTTTTGTTGCAGGCCGAGTAAACTTTTTTTTTTGGTTCGGTTTGATTTCAGGTTATTTGATATATCATATATTCCCTTTGACGAAATTCGCGTTTTATTCGTGATTTTTTGACGAAATTAGAGTTTTTTCGCGACCTTTTGAAGAAAATCGCCTTTTTTTTTAATCTTTCGAAGAAATTTGCGTTTTTCCGAATCTTTTGACGAAATTCGCGTCTTTGACACAATTCTTTGACGAAAATAGTGTTTCATCTGCGATCTTTTGACGAAATTGGCGGTTTTTCGCAACCACTTGCCGAAAATTGTGTTTTTTTCGATCTTTTGACGAAATTCGCATTTTTCACGATCTTTTGGCGAAATGAGTGTTTTTTCGTGATCTTTTGGCGAAATCAGTGTTTTTTCGCGATCTTTTGTAGAAATTCGCATATTTACCACAATCTTTTGATGAAACTCGCGTTTTTTCGGCGGTCCTTTGACAAAATTCACGTTTTTTCGCGATCCTTTGATGAAATTCGAGCTTTTTTCAGCGGTCCTTTGTTTAAGTTCGCATTTATTCCGCAATCCTTGACGAAATTCGCTTTTTTTCGCGATCCTTTGGTGAATGTCGATGTTTTTTTTCACGATCTAATGAAATTCACGTTTTTCCTCGATCCTTTGATAAAATTTGCGATTTTTTCCTCGAACGATTGACGAAATTGATTTTTTCAGCGATTATTTGTCGAAATTTGCGATATTTTTCTTTTAAACTGATGGCCGATATTTCATAATTTTAGGAAACAAATTTTCTTAAATTTTTGTAAATTCCGAGCAAAATCACCTCTTAATTCGGCAATCAGTCGCGGATGCTTGTCAACCGATCGCATGTAAAACTCGTGAATTTCAACGATCTTTCGCGGTAACCCCCCCCCCCCCCCCCCCCCCCCCCCCCCGCAAAATTTGTCAATCGGTCGCACGAAAATATCGGGAAATTTGTAAGCCATTCGCGGGAGTTGATCATAATTTCAAAATGCATAATTTTCAGGAAAATTCTGAGATTTTTTGGACGGGAGCCTCCCGTCCACGATATTCTTTTGGGCGGGATTTCAAAATTTTGGGTGCGAATCCCGCCATCCCGCCCTGAAATTCAAGCCCTGCAATAATAAAATGTCATAAAAAATGAACAATTTTATAAAAAATTAAGTCACTAGAGGAAAAAGAAATTACATAACTAAGAACAATAAGTAAAACTATTTACATTACACATTTGAAACAATGATTTTAGGCCTAGCCTAATATAAATAGCTATATTAAAAATAAAACAATAAGTTTAAAATGAAATACCTAATTACATCTTTGGAACATGATGCTATTACAGCATATTTTTGACTTCAGTACTAGTTAATTTAACAGGGTTGGATGGCGGTATTCGCACCCAAAATTTCAAAATCCCCCCCAAAAGAATATCGTGGGCGGGAGGCTTCCGTCCAAAAAAAATTCCCCCTTTTCCGAAAAGTGTGCATTTTTAAACTAAGGTCAACTCCCGCGAATGCCTGCGAATTTCGTGGTATTTTCGCGCGACCGACTGACACATTTTGCGAGTTTTTTAATGCAAAGATCGTTGAGATTTACCATTTTTTCCCACGACCGATAGATAAATTTCAATATTTTTTCCCGATATCAGTTGACAAGTTTCGCGTTATTTTCTGCGACCGATTGGCAAATTCAGAGGTAATTCTGTTCCGAAAATTTAAGGCATTCGGTTCTGAAAATTATGAAAAATCGATCTTCAATTCGAAAATAAAAATATAACATAAAAATATCGCGAATTACGACGAATGATCACGGAAAAAGTCAATTTCCTCATTCGTTCGCAGAAAAAATCGCTAATTTCGTCGTAAAGGATCGCAGAAAAACGCGAATTTCGTCAAAGGATCGCGGAAAAAACGTTAATTTCGGCAAAAGATCGCGGAAAAGGTGCAAAATTCACCAAAGAATTGCGACAAAAATGCAAATTTCATCAAAACATCGCGTAAAAACGCAAATTTCGGCAAAACATCGTGGAAAAAACATGAATTTCGGCAAAGGATCGCGGGGAAAAATATGAATTTCACCAAAGGATCGCGGAATAAACAGTAATTTCATCAAAGGATCGCAAAAAACGCGAATTTCGTCAAATGATCACGAAAAAACGTGAATTTAATCAAAAGATCGGTGAAAAAACGCAAGTTTCGTTAAAGGATCGTGTAAAAAAGCGAATTTCGTCAAAAGATTGCCTAAAAACTCAAATTTCGTCAAAAAATCTTGAAAAAATGCAAATATTTTCAAAGAATGACGAAAAAAACCTACAAATTTCATTAAAAAACTACAAAAAACGCAATTTTGTGAAAAGATCGCGGAAAAAACGCAGATTTCACGAAAAGATTGCGATAAAAACACAAATTTCATCAAAAGATCGTGGAAAAAACACAAATTTCGTCAAAAGTTCGCCTAAAAATGCAAATTTTGTCAAAAAATCTTGAAAAAATGCAAACATTTTCAAATGACGAAAAAACCCTACAAATTTCTTTAAAAAAATACAAATAACGCAATTTTGTGAAAAGATCGTGGAAAAAATGCAGATTTTGTGAAAAGATCGCAAAAAAACGCAGATTTTGCAAAAGGTCACAATAAACGTGAATTTCGTCAAAAAATCACGAAAAAAAAATGCGAAATTCGTTAAATGGTCGCAGAAAAATGCATATTAGTTAGTGCCGAGAGGAGGGCTTGGTCCCCCTCGGCTGTAACCTTTCTGAAAATTTCCTGTAAATTTATTTCATTGCTATTAATAGTAAAAATAATTTTTTTCTGTTGAGTGTAATAATATCGAATGGTAAGTAATATATATATTACTAAATTACGATGTTGATATTTAGAAAAAACACAATTTTGTATGGAGCGTATATAACTTTGTTACTGGCCAGTGTTTAAAAAAAACTGGCTAGTGAAAAAAATCAGTGTACTGGCCAGTGGGTAAAAATGTTAATTTTGACCTATAAGACACTATTTCTGTCAAAGGATTGGGGAAAAGACGCTACTTCCGTCGAGGGATCGCAAAAAGACGCGGTCTCTGTCAAGGATAGAGAAAAAAAAATTCAAGTTCTGTCAAATGATCGGCAAAAAAAAAAAAAAAAAAAAAAAAAAAAAAAAATTTCGCTAAAGAATTGCGGAAAAAAGCGGTATTCCTGTCAAAAGATCGCAAAAAGACGCATTTTTCTAGAAAAGATTGCAGAAAAAATGTGATTCCTGTCGATGGATCGCGAAAAAGATGCTATTTCCATCGAAGGATTGCAAAAAAGATGTGGTCTCAGTCAAAGAAAGCGAAAAAGATGCGGTACATAGGCATTTTAACTTTCAAATTTTACAACTAAAAACAGTAAAAAAAAAATCGTATAAACATTAACATTATTAAACTTTACTCCATTTTACTATTAAAACCCGATACAAATTTTTCCTTACCTAGAATTTTCTTCAATACAAATTTCAAAATATGCAGAGTTAAGTTGTCAAAACCACTCTCAGCCAAGTTTAAAAATTCGAATTTCAGAATACATTATCAATGACGTCAATAAACAATGTTTTCAAGTAGGTGCAGCCAAAAATACGAAAAAAGTGATGCTACCAGAAGAAACGATTTATTGCCTCGCCAAATTCATTGTCGCCAAGTGTCTCGGAGACGCTAGGATTGAGCCGTTTTGAGATCTGTGAAGGGTCCGTTTAAAGATCGCCAAATTTTATCAAGGGTCCGAAAACGGACCTAATTTTTCCTTAGATAAATCCCTGAGGGTATTCGGATATACACTCATAGAATTTTCTTCTGTTTACAATGCACAATGCAACAGAAAAAAAAAAATACTAGCTATTGTTTGCAGATGGTTGGGCAATCCGGTTAACAGATAGAAAATCATTCTTGACATTCATACACGATACAACAAAAAAATGGGGAGGGTGGCAAAAATAGCCGTAGGGCAGTACTATCGAAAATCAAATGTTACTTACACGGTAGATTTTCCGTCAAGAAAATGCTTACGAATCGAAAACGTTCTGGCAAAGTCTCATGGAGTATGGACTATCTAGCAGCTTGAAGGAAGGAAATTTTGTGTAATTAGTTTAGATGAAAGTAGGCAAGTTGATGGGAAAAAACATAATGCTTTCCAAGAAAGTAGAAATTCACAAAACTCATGATACTGAAAAAGCTTTCACACACAATCGCTAGGTATGACTTGCAGCACACGTGACTAATTGTAACAAGTTGGAAATTGCTCGTCAAACGTGGCAAATGAGGTGCGTTCATACCATAACTAGTTTTATAATAATTTTTTGCACCGCATATTGTACTGAATGTATATTTTAGTGCACTTCATAAGTGCATATCAATTTCATTTTGTTCGAAAGGCTGTAACATCATTAAAATGCACTTGAAATTATTTTTTCGCATTGGCCTTAACGGAAAACTTTTGACTGTCCCTGTAATTAAACCATACATCCGATTTTCATAAAATTAGAAACGAGTCGACAAAATTTTGCAACAATTATATATTTAAAATTTCAGACCATTCGGAAGGCTGTAACATCATTAAAATGCACTTGCAATGTTCCTTTCCCCATTGGCTGTAATGTAAAGGAAAATTTTTTACTGTCCCTTTAATTAAACTATTCATCCGATTTTCATAAAATTTGAAATGAGTTGACAAAATTTTGAAACAATTATATATTTAAAATTCCAGACCATTCGGAAGGCGATAACATCATTAACATGCACTTGCAATATTTTTTTCTATTGTCTGTAATGAAGCGGAAAACTTTTGACTGTCCCTGTAATTAAACTATGCATCCGATTTTCATGAAATTTGAAATGACTCGACAAAATTTTGCAGAAATACTATATTCCAAATTTCAGACCATTCGGTTGGGTAGTTTTTGCTCTGTTATATGCGGACGAGCAGACGGACGGACTGACGGAGTGAACGACGACTATATGTGCTACGTATTTGCATAATTACGAACGCACCTAAAAAAGCGCCAGGACGCATTTTGCCAATCTTAAATGGCGTAGCTGGAACACTAATAAATGTATGTATTATTAAGCGGCTTGTAATTTTTTGCATAAAAATGAATGGGAAAACATTGTTTAGCTAACAAATATACAATATGTAGACTTAAAAATAAGTCAGCAATAGGGATGCACCAAATAGTGATTTTAGCTGAATACCGAATATTCGGCCAGCCGAATAGTAACTGTTAGACTGAATACCGAATATTCGGCTGGCCGATTAAATTTCAAAGTTTAAAGGCGTTAAATTTTAAAACAATTTTACATAATGTTTAATACAGAAACTTACATTTTGATAAACAAGAGCTTTTTAAAAGTAAATTTTATAGTACTGGAAAAAATCTTTGAGAAATGTAAGAAGAGGTTAGTTGTAACACTTTTTTAATTAATAAAATTTTCTTAAATTCTATAAAACATACATTTTAAAATCAAAGAGAAATTGTAAAAAATTAGAAGAAAAACTTTACAGTGTCATATATTGTCTATTTGTCAAGAAGAGACTAAAGTAAAAATAAATTAACGCAATTTATTCAAATGGTGGCAACTCAGCAAGAATAAGTTTTCCACTCCCTTTGGTTTAGCAAGGAAGTTGTTAAATGTAACTTAGATGAGTATTTGCTGTGGATGATCATTCTCAGAGATTGTAAACATACAGATTGTTCTTAAAATCTTGCAACAAACTTTCAGTAAACATAATATGGTCAAGAAAAATATTTTCTGATCAAGAAAAAACATCACAATCCATTTTTTCTATCAAAAGTACAATACATTCAGTCAAAAGCACTGGGTGTGTAATTAAAAGACGAAACTGAATTTCCGTACACAACTTTATCAACAATGAAGATATTTTAGTGAGATTTGTTTCACATTAATTTTGCTTGCATTAAATTTAAGTGTCATGATATTGAAAATGACCAAATTTTGACCAGCGACACAGAATAAGTACTGTCAACCGGATTCTGAATAAAGAAATGTCTAGCTGATAGTTGTTTAGATATGAATGATGGCCACGTTCAGCACTTCTCATTGTGATATCATATTTCACAGAAATTAGCTAGTCTGTTGAAAATATAGTTAGGATATCTTTATTATTATTAAAGTAACAAATACAAATTGATGTTTGACCTAGAGTGAGATGAGATGCACTGTTTAATTTGACTGAATATATGGATTGCGATTATAATTTTCTAGACAAAAATTGTTTATCTTGATGTATACTATCAAAACAATACAGATTATTTACTAGACAATGTTCAGGAACTTTCATTTGTAAATCATTAATTCCTATATGAAAATCCTCATTAATGGTTAATTTTCCTAAGTGATGCTATACAAATAGCAAATAATGTAAAAAGATAAAGTAACCTCTTTATAATATAACCTCTAGTATAACCTCTTTTGTTTAAATATGATTCTGTTTCTCATTATTATGAATATCTTTATAAGTTGACAGGTTAAAAGTAGAAGTTGTTTAAGGTTTTAAAAAGCTTTTTTTTTAGCATTCGGCCAAGTCGAATATTCACCCTAACCGAATACTTGGTAACACGGTCGAATACCGAATATTCGTAGCATTACTAGTCAGCAATTCCTCTCCTCAGTTGAGAGTCAAACACTAATTTGTGTAAAATAATACGGTAATTGCATGCTGGATCTTTCAGATATATATTAGCGATAACTGCATTTATCTTACATTAATAATACATTTGGCACTGTTGATTCAATTGAAATCTAACTTTTTCAACCTCTTTAGTCATTACTATATCATATTTTAGAAATATGAAGATAATGTCGATCACTAAAGCACATTTATTATAATATGTTTCAATATTAGAAATGAATTATTAAAATTATTCATATCTTTCAATCAGGGTTGCCGGCTTATAGCCAGGCCAAAAAAAGCCGGCCAGCTTTTTTTGGTTTTAACCGCTTAAAAAAAGACGGCTTTTATTTTTAAAAGTTGGTTTACAGCTAATTCATTTTAAATTTGGATCAATTGATTTTTAATATACTTAAAAATATTTTCGGTACTTTTCGGTTAGCCGGGCGCCAGTGTTATATATACATATGTATGTATACCTATATATACATATATGAATATATACATATATATATATATATATATATGTACCTATATATACATATATAGGTATATACACACACACATACATATATATATATGTATACATATAGCTTCTATATATGTATAAATATACATATATATGTATATATAGGTATACATACATGTCTATATATAACACTGGCGTCCGGCTAACCGAAAAGTACCATATTTTCTACTAAAAAAATTATTAATTTTTGTCAAATAAATAAGCCTTTATAACTTCTGGAAGGCAACTGTGAAGGCAATTATGTGTGAAAAAAAATTATAAATTGTTGAAAATAACCATAGCATTACATTAAATTCTTATTAATTTCTTTTTGTGCAACTATGTTTCTTGTTATTGGTTGTTTAATGTAGCTTTCTTTCACGGCCGCCAATTCCCCGACTTGGGCCTTGCAAAATCTATAAATACCTGTAAATTTTCTGTTTTCTTTCAGTATGTTTGTGTAATTGTTCTTGTTAATATCAAATATACTCACTTCGATCCACGTCTTTATGTCTGCCTTTTTATTTATTTTAACAGCAGAGCGTTGGTTCTAGCAAGTGTTGAAATGAGCTGCGAGACATACTGACGCCGTTATCTTTCTGTTTTTCATTTCTGCTGGGATTTTGAGTGAAAAAGATTTTATCTTTCTTTTTATATATTTTATTGAGCCGAATGGATTCTTCAAAAGATGTTTACGGTATCCCTCTTTTTGAAGGTGATGGAAAAGTTTTTTCGGTATGGAAACGAAGAGTAATGGCAATTTTTGCTGTTAAAGAATTGGAAAAATTCTTGGAAATTGAAGCGGCTCCCGACAATGCCGCCGATGTCGTGAAAGCAAAAAAGGCTTACGCTTTATTATTATCATTATTAAGTGATAATGTTCTTGCATCACTTCAAGATGAAAATACAGCTCATAAAATTTGGAATAAATTAGAACGCACTTATGATACAAAGCGTGCAGTGAATCAAATTTTAATTCGGAAGAGATTGGCAACGATTAAGAAAGATCGTACAGTTTCTATGAGAAATCACATTGATGAAATAAATAAATTAATTTCGGATCTTAAGCTGTCTGGGGCAGAAGTTAATGAAACGGATACTATTGTTTATATTTTGATGTCATTGCCTCAGGAATTTGAAAATGTCAAGATTGCTTTAGAAAACCAACCGAATTCTGTTTTGACATTAGATTTCGTGACACAAAGATTATTAGATGCTGAAGCACTCCTTTTGGATTCAAAGTAAGAAAAAGTATATACTAAGGCTGCTCATGATAATACTGCATTTGTGTCGACTCGCAAAGAATTCTTTTGCAAAATTTGCAACTCTAAAGGGCATACAGCGAAATATTGTAGAAAGAAAATTACTTGCCATTCTTGTGGAAAATTCGGACACATAAAACGTAACTGTAAAGCTGTTAAAAATTCAAATGAAGAAAAATTTGCCTCTTCAGCTGTTTCTTTCGTTGCTGGAAATGCTTCCAAGAAAAGGAATGAATTTATAGTAGATTCCGGAGCAACTTCCCATATGTGTTCTAATGAGAATTATTTCGCATCCTTAGTACCTTCTTCAGGAACTATTAAATGCGCATCAAAAACAACGAATCTAGAAATCAAAGGTATTGGAAATATTAATGGAAAACTGTCAAATGGAATGGAAATTACTTTAAAGGATGTCCTTTATGTTCCAGACTTAAACGGGCAACTCATTTCCGTTAGGAAAATTGAAAGTGCAAATTATACAGTTATTTTCAAGAACCAAAATGTATTTATCGAAAAAGGAAGAAACCGTTTTTACTTCGGTGAACGGGATTTGAATGGACAATACGTAAGTGACTTTGTCCCTGTTTACGAAACCGTTCTTACTTCAAAGAAAAAGCATTGTGATATCTGGCATCGCAGACTTGGTCATCCGAGTGACAAAGAATTGAAAGATATGAAGCTTCCGGTACCTGATTCTTTTTGTGATATTTGTGCTCGGGCAAAACAGAGTGCAACACCAATGGGAAGAGGACCAAGAAAAAGAGAAACCAAGCGAATGACTTTGATTCATAGTGACATTTGTGGACCTATTTTTCCGACAACTTTTTCTGGCGAGTGCTATTTTATGACTCTTATCGATGATTTTTCTCGTTTTACTGAAGTACGTTTACTGAAACATAAAAGTGAAGTCTCAGAAGAATTAAAAATGTTCTTAAAATCCAACCCTACAGTGAAGAAAATTAGATGTGATAACGGGAAGGAATATTTTTCTAATGATTTAGTGAATTTTACTAGAGATCTTGGTATAGTGATCGATCCCGTTCCTCCATACACGCAATCTTTGAATGGAGTAGCTGAACGCTGCAATAGGTCGCTTCTGAATATAGGACGTGCTTTGATTGCTGAATCAAATTTACCAAAGACTTTTTGGGGTCAAGCTATCCTTTCAGCAGCTTACTTGAAAAACCGAATGCCAAGCAGCACTATTGAGAACAAAACTCCGTACTTCCTGAAATATGGAGAAGAAGCCGATTTCAAGCACATACGTGTTTTTGAATGCAGTGCTTACATGTTAATTCCTTCCGTTCATCGAAAGAAGCTTGACGATAGGTCTAAACAAATGATCTTCATTGGTTATTCTTCAATGGGATATAGATTACTAGATCCTGAAACGAAACGCATAACTGTATCAAGAAATGTGAAATTCGACGAAGAGAAAAAGGAAAATGTTCAGTCGAAACAATACATTCTAGAAAATTTAGAACCAGTCGATAATGAAATTGATCCAGATGTTCTAGAAAATACGAGTGATGAATTAGATGATCCTGAAGAGAAAGAAGACAAAACAAGAAAATCTGAAAGATTTAAAAAGCAACCTGTACGGTATCCAGATCCTGAAGTTTACGAAGCATTACTTTGCCAACAAGAAACATTAACGTTTGATGATATCAGATCCCTCCCTAGTGATGAACAACGCTTGTGGAAAGAAGCTATGGACGCGGAGATTGAAAGTATGAAAATCAACGATGTCTGGGATCTTGAAAAATTACCACCTGACAAACGACCTGTTTACTGCAAATGGGTATTTACCATCAAAAGAGATGGTCGACATAAGGCGAGACTCGTAGCTCGTGGATTTATGCAAAAGAAGGGCTAGACTATAGTGAAACCTTTTCCCCTGTAATAAGTATGCCAGCTTTACGTTTGATTCTTATTTTGATTTTAAATGAAGACTTATATGCATCTGTGTTAGATGTTAAAACAGCGTTCCTGAATGGTAAGTTAAATGAACTTGTTTTTATGGATCAGCCGCAAGGTTATGATGATAAAAGTGGGCGAAAGTGTAAACTTAAAAGAAGTTTATATGGTTAAAACAAGCCCCACGACAATGGTTTGAAAGGTTTCATGAATTTATTTCAAAGTTAAATTTTAAATCTTGTGATAATGAACCTTGTATTTTTATTCGGTATAATAATGATCATAAAATAATTATTGCTTTGTATGTAGATGATATGTTAATTGCAGGTTCAGATGTAAATGAAACTAATGTAGTTATTTCCCTATTACATAACGAGTTTCACATGTCAAAATCGGAAAGTGTTTCAGAATTTCTAGGTATTCAAATGAAATTCAATTCTGATAGTTTAATAATGGATCAAGAGTCTTACATAATTAAATTGTTAAGTAAGTTTAATATGCTAGATTGTAAACCCAGTGACATTCCTATTTCTCCTAAGTCCACCCCATCTGATTTCAAAAATGGTAAACCTTTTAATGGCCCATATCGTGAACTTGTAGGTTGTTTATTATATTTAGCTTATATTTCTCGACCTGATATTTTGTATGCTATTAACTGTTTAAGTCAATTGCAAGAAAATCCTACTGAAATTGCATGGAAAGCACTTAAGAAAATCTTAAGATATTTAAAAGAAACATTGTCTTTAAAACTTGTGTATAAAAAGCAAAATTCTGATCCTAAATTATCCATGTATATTGATGCTGATTGGGGGGCTAACACAAATGACCGCAAATCAGTAACAGGTTATATTTTAATGTTTTGTAACATGCCTGTTCTGTGGTGTTTTAATAAACAAAAATCAGTTGCCTTATCGTCAACTGAAGCTGAAGTCATTGCTTTAACTAAAAGTTTGCAAGACTTGTTATGGTTTAAAAATATTGCTAGTGAAATTGTAAATATTAAGGATTTAGTAATTTTTGAGGATAATCAATCATGTATAAAATGTATCAGTAATGAGAGTAATTATGGTAGAATGAAACACATTGATATCAAATTGAAATTTGTTCGCAATATTATAAAAGAAAATAACATCAAAATTGAATATGTTCCTACGAATATGCAAATTGCTGATTTATTTACAAAGGCATTACCTAAAGTTAAATTTTATGAACTATTATTTCTTTGTTGTTTGTACAAGTAATGTTTAAATTGTGTCATACTATTATTAATGATTGATTTCAAGAAATTTCTTTGTTTTTCTGATGTAATGCTAGATTATGGGCGGGTGTTGAAAATAATCATAGCATTACATTAAATTCTTATTAATTTCTTTTTGTACAACTATGTTTCTTGTTATTGGTTGTTTAATGTAGCTTTCTTTCACGGCCGCCAATTCCCCGACTTGGGCCTTGCAAAATCTATAAATACCTGTAAATTTTCTGTTTTCTTTCAGTATGTTTGTGTAATTGTTCTTGTTAATATCAAATATACTCACTTCGATCCACGTCTTTATGTCTGCCTTTTTATTTATTTTTACATAAATATTGAAAAGAATATAAGTTAGACTCCAAATTGGTGTTTTGAAATTACATATTATATAGCTACACATACACTACACATTTTAAAGATTATATTTAATTAAACAATGACAAAATGTAGCACACCATGGAAATTCTGGAAACATTCTTATTCTTATGTGTCCATATGGAGAGATAAAGTTATAAATGTTAAAAGAGAAATTAGAAAGAAAATAATATTTGAGGAGAGTTTGGTACATAAGTGTATAAAAAATGGAACATTTATACAAGAAAAAAATAAATTCTCTAAATAAAATTTTGAAAAGCTTGTTGCTAAGCATATTCATGCATATTCTATTCATAATGTTTTTAGTAGTGAGAAATGGTGTTTTTATTATATGACTATGCACTTATAATTTTAAATGTTTACTACAAATAAAATAAGACTTGTATATTAATAGGTCTTAAAATTAAGTAATAAAATGTGTAACTAAATAACCATTGTTCTCTTTAATTTTATAAAGCAGTAAAAATTGGGGGGTGGGGTAAAGGTCAGTGTAAACCAGATAAAGCAGTTGGTATGGCATGGCCCTTTTAAAATTTAGCTGACATATTTGCTATTTGGACTATAAATCACCAGCAAAACCAGTTTTTACCAGTATTAATGTCTTTATAATTGAGAAATTGGGCTACTTATTAAACTCTAAATCAATTAAATGTCTTTAAAACTAATTAAAAACACTTTTAAAAAATGTAGTTTATAATCACAGTGGTTCGTTGTATAAAAGCCAGTTATGGCCAAAACAGGTCAATTTTGCCCAAAAAAGCCGGTTAAAACCAATAAAAGCCACCGGCGTGGCTTTTTTTAATTGTAGCCGGCTTTTTTGCAACCCTGCTTTCAATGCATAATCTCACAGTACACTGATCATACTATTTTTAGTTACTTATTTTTATAATAGTTCGTGGTGATTTTTTAGAAGGTCTTGCTTCTGAGACATTAATTTCAATTACAATTTTGAATAATTACATCAGTATCTTTGTTAAAATCATATGCACTAAAGTCTTATTTATTTTTAATTCGCGAAGTGCCAACTACGAACACCTGTTGATTATCGGTTTCAAATCGTAAAAAATATGTTCAAAAAATAAAAATAAACCAGCGATTTCAAAGATGACAATTTTAAAGCAAATAATTACTTAATTTCATAAAAAAATATTACTTACCTGTAAGATAAACAAAGAATCAACGTCGTACAAATGGTGTGGAACGAAAAAGAATATGACAACAACAACATCCGCCGCCGCTCCGCAGTTAAACGATATCTCGGTTACCGTTAAAACTGGTTGGGACGCCAAATATTGGCGCAATCAGTTGCACCATGGGCACGAATTTCGCTTCTAGTTACCAGTTTATGGTGCAATCAACATGAATATAACCTATTATTTAACGAAATTTTCGTGCAATTAGAAAATTTGCACCAAATATAGGTTTAACATCAACTGAAATTTTTTACAGTGTACCTCAATTTTTATTTTGAAATTAAATATCTTTTACATATATCACAAGGGTTTGAAAAAATATTTTGCTTGTTGCAGTTTCGATTGCCTTTGTTTCGAAGCTCTATCACGGAGTTTAATATTATTAGTTCACCAGTATCACTGTTTTTCTGCTGCTCCAGCCATGCCAAACCTTTGGGAAAACATTCAAAAGCTTCAGAATTGCAAATTTGTTCGTTTTCTTCGTTCCACTCCGCAGCTTACACAAGCTCAAGTTAAATTCAAAGGAACTCTATGAAAGGAGATGGAAAATATTTGTATGTACTCGTAGTTTTGAAAGGATTGCTTCCTCACAAGGAATATGGTAGTTACAAAATAAAAAAAAATAAAATAAAAATAAAAAATGGATTATGCACACAAGGAATGTGATAGTAAAAAAAAAAAAAAAAAAACCTTTAAAAATGGATTTCGGTTAACCGAGAGTTTCGGTTAAAAGAGTTTCGGATGAAAGAGGCTCTTCTGTATATGTGAAAACAGAGTTGGGTCACTGTGGGTGCGGATAAAACAGATTTTATGCACTAGATTAATCTAGTGAAATTACGTATCCAGAGATTTTCCCATTACCTGCGATTTATTCTGTTGAGCTGAACCAGATTTCAGACCAGGTGCTATAATTAATCAGAAAAATAATGCACAGGTGCTATAATGAATAAGTATAAGCTGGGAGAAAAAGTTCCACCAGATTCGTCCGGGATATCTCTGATGGTAAAGCATTGGTGGCTTCAGCCAAGAGATCCCTGGTTCGAATCCTGGTCCGGACATTTCTCACCCAGTTGGAAATTTACATCTGTTACATCTTTTAAGATTTTATGCACCTTGTAAATGAACTGTTTCATTTTTTTTTTTTTTTTTTTTTTTTTTTCAAAATGTACTTTGTCTACTATGGTTGTGATCCCTGCAATTGTAATCTAAGGATTTTTTAACAGAAATAAATTTCTATAATAAATAAAGACACGATCTTGCTTAATGGTACACATAACACGAACTTTAATAAGCTAAAAGTTAACTTCTACGTTTCAAGCTGTTTCTTCAGAAAATATGAGGGTAAAATGCCTCAAAGTTCAGAGACGAAAGCTTCCTCTGTAAGAGATAATTAGACGAAACTTGACCAATGATTTGAATACGAAAATGTAGTGTTGCTATCTTGTGAAAATAACCACTGTAAAAAAAATCCGTAAAAATACGGTATATTTTCCGTTAAATTTTACGGAATACTTTCATCTTCATTTGAAAACAGTACAATTTCCATAATTGGATAATTTTTCCGTTCTCGGATCAAAATGAAGAAGGTTTTCCGTAAATTTTACAAAAATATTTCATCATTCTTTCAAAACAGTACAATTTCCGTAATTGACGTCTGTGTTGTATAGAGTGGCGCTGTGTTTAGTTGGAATGCGGAATAATGATTTGTTGTAGTGTGATCATATGTTTACGTTTAAGACTTGGTTAGTCACTATTTCTCTTTTCTTTTCTTTTCTTTTTTCCCCCTTTTTTTTAATTTTAAGTAAATATGAATTAATATCTTTTCATATATCAGTTAAAATTTAATATAATTTATTTTATCTTTCGAATTAAATGCCACGTAGAATGCCGTATAAATTCCAATTTAATTTATTCAGTTGTTTTTTTAATTTGTATCGAATAAAAAATTAAACATATCAAGTAACTTATTAAATATTAAATAACTGTTTTCATCTGTTATTCGTTTAATATAGTAATTAAAAAATAATACGATAACTATTATTTCTAATTGAAAAAAAAACGATTAATTTCTAAAATTATGATAGAAATTTTATTTTTTAAATGCATGCAATTTTGAAGAGGAGTCATAATTGTTCCTATTTTATATGCATGTAATACTTTTTTTTGGGGGGGGGGGGGGGGGCATTAAATACTCGTATTCTTACAATAATAATTCTTTTTAAATTGTAATACTAATTAAGTTAAAAATAAAAGAGCAATCTCATTCAATTAGAAATAAATTAATATATCTTATTTGTCTGATAAAGGTAATGTTTATGTATCAAGATATTTTAATTACAAATAGGGAGCGCTAAGTTAACACCACCCCCTTTTTGAATATCACAATTTCAAAAATATCAATATTTAGCTATTAATTATCTCTAATTTTATGTCTTTAGCGTTGACTCTCTCCTCCCCAATTTCAAATTTCAAAAATGCCAATATTTGGCTGTCAATTAGCTGAAATTTTATTTTTAAAACTAACACTGTAGTATTTTTCTTTCTTTCTTTCTTTTTAAATAAAATGTTTTAAAATTGTTTTAAAAATTTTTTTTACAATATTTTAAAAAAATAATCTGATATTTAAATGAATTTTTTTAATTCTTTTTAAGTTTCAGATAGTTGAGAAGGAAATGTTACAGTTTATTTTTCATAATGATTTTAAAATAATACTTATTATTATTTAATAAAAAAAATTGAAAAACTCTATTTTTAATTTTAATATTTTTTAATCTATTCACTTTAACGGATTCGCACATAAAACTTAAAACATATCTGAAACATAATAACGAAATTATAGATGTATATACAAATAAAAAATAAAAATAATAGTACAATAAAATTTTTAAAATCTTGCAAAAAAGAAGCAACTATTACTTATAATATATTCTTTCATGCACGTAATATTTTAAAGACTAATTTTTTTCTTTTTATAAAGCATGAAATTAAAAAGCTAAATTTTCAAAATTATGGAAATATTCAGAATTGTACACTCAGTTGAAAAATATCTCCAACGAAAATACGTTCCTTGCTTAACACCGTGCCTTTACTTGATAAAAAGCATCTGAAATAAGTAACGACATTTGGAAACGTAACTCGAGTCCCCATGACATTGTGGATAAGGGCGCTAATCTGGTACACTCCGGTTCCCCAGTTCGATTCCACCCTAGGTAAGTGTTGTTTCCTTACTGTTATTTGAATAGATTAGAGGTACGCTACATTGATAAACGTGTCCATTGAAATTCATAAAGGTGTAAGTTTCTCGAAAAGTTGTATATTTTTTTTTTTTTTTTTTTTTTTTGCTTTTGAAACAAAAAATTTTAAATACGGATATACGAAAAGAAAAAAAAAACGGAAAAAGTTTGTGAAAAAACGGAAGACTTTCTGGAATTTACGGAAAAAAAAAATCCGTTAAAAAACGGAAATAGTACTGGCGTCTGGATTGCCAGTACTATTTCCGTTTTTTAACGGATTTTTTTTTTTTTTTTTTTTTTTTTTTTTTTTTTTTTTTTTTTTTTTTTTTTTACAGTGAATAATTATTAATGAACTGAGATAAAATGAATCAAAAGATCGATTTAAGAAACCAGGAGTACCGCCATCTACACATGAGGGACAAAACCACGTTCAATTGAGATTTCATTCAAGTTTTGGCAATGGCGGCACCACTCGTTGTTTCTTAAATCGACCATTTGATTCATTTGATCTCAGTTCATTAATAATTATTTATTTTCAGTCGATGGCAACACTACATTTTTGTATTCAAATAATTGGCCAAGTTTCGTCTAATTATCTCTTGCACAGGAAGCTTCCGTCTCTGCATTTTGAGCCATTTTACCATCATATTTTCCAGAAGACGGCTGTAGAAGCAGTTCGAAACGTAGAAGTTAACTTTTAGTTTATTAAAGTTCGTCTTTTGTGTACCATTAAGCAATATTGTGTCTTTATTTATTATATTTTATGGTGCAATTGTCCAGTATGTGTTATTAAATTTCTATAATGTTCAAATATGAGAATCCAAAATTACAGCTAATTCTGCCAACTAATTTTTGGGTTTTACAAAAAAAAACTTCTCGCATTGCAATCTATTGGGTAAGAATTCAAGTGAATTTAGCATTAAGAGGCTACTTCAGTCACGCGAAAACACCCGCTTGCTAATGTTAAATCAACGGGAGAAATTATTTAAGATATCTCGTTTGTATTTTAATATTTTCAAATGATTTTTTTTTCATTAGATAGCTCAGGTTGATCTCTACAAAGGCTGTTTTGTAATTTTTTTAAAATTTTGTTTACAGTTATTTTTAATTAGAACAACTTCACTTTCGGAACCGGTTTAGAAAGTAAAAGCATCCTCATAAAAAAAAAATAAATAAATAAAAAATAAATAAAAAACAGCATTTGTACAGATCGACCTCATCTATGCAATGAATAAATCATTTAAAAATATTGAAATGGAAACGAGATATCTGCAAAAAATTCTCCCATTCCATTAACATTAGCGAGCGGGTATTTTCGCGTGACTGAAGTACCTCCTTAAAAGATCCAAAATTTACTCCTTTATAATTCATAAACTGCTTGGGCGAATCACTTCCTGTTTGATATCCTAAGGTAAAATTTATCGACAAAATCAAATGTTATGTAAAAATTAGGTGTCCGTATTGAAATTTTCAGAGTTTAGTACACTTTCAATATTATGAAGACTACCTTAAGCCTTTTTTTTTTTTTTACATAAATTTATAAAAGGCATAATTTCCAGTCGAATAGCTATATCCATTTTTAGTTTTAGGACAATTAAGTGATTAATATTTATTGTTTTTTGTGGGGGTGGGCATTTCCGACTTTACATTTCGCTATTTTTTTTAAATATTTTTTATAAATTGTAATTAAAATTGCTAAAAGTATACAGTTTATCCGAGTTTATACGAGTTGTAACCTTACAACTGAGTGAAAACGTGTCAAGGCCAGGATTTGAACCGGAGATCATTGTCTTAACTACCAAAGTTGCATCAACTGAACTATACTGGACAAATCTGGCAGCACATTTCACTCAGACAATCTTTTGATAATGACATTTGGTGCGTTATTTGAAACAGCGCAATAGAAAAAAGCGCACGTAATGAAGCTCCAAATGGAACCCTTCTCCTGCTCTGTTATCCGAAACAGCACAATAGAAAAAATTCGCAGATAATGGAGCTCTAAATGGAACCCTTCTCTTGCTCTGTTATCTGAAACAGCGCAATAGAAGAAATCGCACGAAATAGAGCTCCAAATGGATTCTTCTGCTCTGTTATCTGAAACAGCGCAATAGAAGAAATCGCACGTAATGGAGCTCCCAATGGAATTCTCCTCTTGCTTTGTTATCTGAGACAGCGAAATAGAAGAAATCGCAGGTAATGAACCTCCAAGTGGAACTCTTCTCTTTACATGCAATTTATTCTTTTGGGCTGTTTCAGATAACAGACCATTATCAAAATGTTATC
This sequence comes from Maratus speciosus, assembly GCA_963932465.1. Taxonomy (NCBI): domain Eukaryota; kingdom Metazoa; phylum Arthropoda; class Arachnida; order Araneae; family Salticidae; genus Maratus; species Maratus speciosus. The sequence goes on along the minus strand of OZ010799.1, from coordinate 71,245,772 downwards.
TGCATGAAGTGCGTTTTTGATAAATCATCTCTGTCATGGAAATTAATCATTGTTACACCAGTGTTTCTTAACATTGCTGATTTTTTTCTGTTATTTCCTTGTACTGGTGATTTATTTATGTTTAGTGCTCATCACAAATTAAAATAAACACCCATCGATTTTTGCAGCAACTTAACAAATATATTAGGTTTTATTTGAATGGCGATTACAGAGGATTCTTCAATTCATTAGTTACTATCACATATAATTTTTGAGAAAAAAGTTATATCTATTTGGTAAGTATTGAAAGTTGTTGAATATAGGTAATGTAAGTATCTTACAAGATGTATGTATGTTATAAAATGGATGTAAGTATATAAGATGAATTAAAGTATAAAGTATCGCAAAATCTGTAGTCCTGTATATGAACTCAGACTATATAAATCTACTTAGAATGAAAATAATTTAAACTAGTCGGATATGCCAATCCCAAAATCTTATTCTATCTCAGGGGTTGGCAAGTAATTTTAAATTGGTATCGAATACTTTTGAAAAATTTTATCGAGGTCCAGAGAAAAAAAAAAAAAAAAAAACATAAGTAATATAAGTTTTTTACTTTATTATTATTATTATTATTTTTACATACACATACATATAATATGAAATAGAAAAGTCAGGTATTTGTTGTGAAAAAATACTACATACACAGGTATATACACTCTTAATTCAAAAGAATGAATTATTCACTCAATAAAAGAACGGAAGTTTTTCTGAGGACGGTCGTTCTTTCTGAGTACCGACTTTCTCAATAAGTTACTATTTTCAAAGAAAACAGGTTTGACAAAGTATTCCTGTTGGAGTTATACACAGAATCGTTCTGATTTTAAAGCGAACTAGAAAGAACTCTTTAAAGGGTGGATTTCAGAATCCATTCATTGGTTGTAATCCCGTCACGTGATACATGGTTTGCCGAGAGCGTTATCTATCTGTTACTTAAAAAGTGAGTTGTCGTTTGTTTTGTGAAGCTTGAAGCTTGTTGTTAATACTAGCTGCATATATTAATATTAGTGGGAAACATGTGCCTAAAAGTTTACATATTTTGTATCCCTAAAGAATAGGAGTGATTACATTTTCCATAAACACAATGTATTAGGGAATGTACTCTTTTACATAAAAATACATGATGCCTAACGGCAGAAAACAAGATGGTCGGTTATACAAGACAAGACTTTTCTCCTGCAGTACATTGTAAGGTAACGCTTAGTGATGGGCGATTTCGATTTTTTTAATCGATTTAATCGATACTATGGCCAACTCGATTTAATCGATACTATAAATTTTTTAATCGATGTCTCTAAAGGTCATATCATTTTCATTTTCCTTCAAAAATTTAAGGTCAAGTAGTTGGATGTCCAATCTCAAAACTTTCTTCTGTCTCATAATTGTTAAAACTTCAAAATTCGCTATCACAGTGTCAAATTTAAATAACCTATGCCCATCATGAGGATCCAAAAGTATAGGTTTGTTGAAATATGTGTATTTAAAAAATATATATAAGAATCCCATTTTCCTAACAAATCATTGAATTTCGGCCCACACCCTCTTAGATGTCCGCAACGGAAAATCCCAGTTCAAAGGGCATAAAAGCGACACCTGCTGGGTAGTATACACCCAAGCCTAATAAGGATCTATTTATACGACAGTGTAACAGAATATGAAGTTTGATTAAATTCCGTGCATTAGTTTTGAGATATGGCTATCATGAATATCATGAAAAAAGCAGTATAGCAACGCAGCCTATTACATGATTAACACGAAAGACTCAGAAACAACTTACGTCAATGACTAACAGAATATTAAGTTTGATGAAATTCCGTTCATTACTTCTTGGGATGTTATCGCAAACATTGTGTAAACCCTGAAAAACAGTGTTGAATTCAGAGGCTGGTACGGGTGGACCCGCCCCCCCCCCCCCCCCCACCTTCCCGGAACATTGAAATGTCCCCTAGGGAGATTTGAGATTTTATGCTTAATGGACGAAAGTCCAATCCCCCCCCCCCTCGTAACTCTAGAATGTTCCTCGCCAGAACCATAGAAATCCACCCCCCCCCCCCGGAGAAAAATGTCTGAATTCAACACTGTTTTGATAAAAGCAGCATGGCAGCACAATTTGTTATATCATTTACACAAAAACCTAATCCTGGATAACTTATGGCATTGTCTAACAGAATATTAAGTTTGATGAAATTTCGTTCATTAGTTCTTGAGATATTATCCCTAAAAGTGTTTAAATCCTGAAAAACGTGTTGAATTCAGGGGGTGGCTCGGGGGAATGACATTCTTCCCCCCGCAACAAAGCATAAAATCTCAAACTTTCTGGTGGGGCATTTGAGTGTTTCGGGGGGAGGAGAATGTCACCCCCCAGGGCCACCCCCTGACTTCAATACGTTTTTGTACATTAAAAATTGATGAAATTTCGTTCATTAGTTCTTGAGATATTATCCCTAAAATTATTTAAATCCTGAAAAACGTGTTGAATTCAGGGGATGGCCCGGGAGGGTAACATTCCTCCCCCCCCCCCCGCAACATTCAAATGCCCCCCAGAAAGTTTGAGATTTTATGCTTTTTGTACATTAAAATGTACAAAAGTCCAATCCCCTCCCCCTCTGAACTGTCCCTCCCGGAGATAAATGTCTGAATTCAACTCAGCTGATAAAATCAGCTTAGCAACGCCCCCTGTTGGGCGATTTACACCGAAACCTAATAAGCAGCAATTTATGCCAACGTCTAAAAGAATGTGTTTTTATGAAAATCCGTGTATTAGTTCTTGAGATAGAGCTATTGCGAAACTCGGGAAAAATGCAGCATAGCAGCGCCACCTGCCGGTAGATTTACATCAAAACCTAATCCTCAACAACTTATGTCAACGTCAAACTGAATCTGAAGTTTGGTGAATATTTGTGCATTAGTTCTTGAGATATCAACTTTGCGGAAATCCTGAAAAATGCAGCATAGCAGCGCCACCTGTTGAGCGATTTTCACCAAAAAGTAATCAGCACCAATTTATATGAAGGTCTAACTGAATCTAAAGTTTCAACAGATTCCATGCATTAGTTCTTGAAATAGACCGCTCACAATTTTTTTGTCAGAGACAAACAAATAGACAGACTGACAGACAAAAAATTTATAAAAATAGTCAAATCGTATGCAGACAAGAAGTTCTAACACTATAAATCCTTAGAAACCGGAAGTCGAAAATTTTCACGAAAACAACACTTTATTTTTCTAAAGACAAAAGAAAGCAAGAAAAGATGAACGCATCGATTCTGCCCTTGGATCAGAAACGGTGAATCGATTCAGTTCAGATTCGATGCCGATGTCGATCTTCAGATGCGATCTTCAGAATCGTTACTTTTTTGATTTACTTCAATTCTTTAGATGCAATGTCGAATCGTTATATTTTGATTTACTTTCAATTCTTTAGATGCAATGTCGAATCGTTATGCTTTGATTTACTTCAATTCAAATCGCATCACGGTCGATCCACGATTCGGGTTGAATCAATTCTTCCAATTTTGCTGTTTTAGTGCCAGAATTGCTGTAAAATTTTGTATAAGAGCCTTTTTTTACTTTCTAGGTTAAATCAGTGTAGAATGCAGGTATTTTTCTCAGGGAGGGATTTATGCGACTCCGGTTGGGATTGGGGGGGAGGGGGGTATTTCACAGTTGCGTAATGGGGGGGGGGTGCACATTTGTCCATTAAAAAGCATAAAATCTCAAAACTTACGGGAGGGACATTTCAATGTCCCTTGAGGGATGTCCTGCCGGGCTACCCCCTGATTTTAACACTAGGTTAAATCGTTATACTTTTGTTTAGAAGCCTAGTTATTCAGGTTACTAGTTTATTATATTGTATTTTTCAAGTTCGTCCCTTCTAATCTCTCCACCACCCTCTCCCCTTTTCCTCGCTAATCTTAATTTACAGGGCCGTTCAAAATTTGCATGCAATTTTTAAAATGTCCAATTCTTGTTCTATTTTATTATAAAGCCACATTTTGAAACCTTGACCAAAGATACTTTTGAGGTCGTCTCTCCGACCGTTTGGGGCTTACCTGCTCCCTCGGGGGAGGGGGGGGGGATATTTTTTGTTTCTTCCAAACCATATCGTATAACATATCGTTGGAAAGCTTTTAATGTGATCTTTTATTTTCTGTCTCTAGCCTTCCTTCTTTTTGGTAAGGGTCAATAGTGCTCCAACTTATGTATTGATATTTTTGACAATAATTTCAAAGGAATATATATTTATTCTTTCGGATTTACTGTTTTAAAGGCAGAACTGCTGTCAAATTTCGCATAAGAGCCTTTTTCTTTCTAGGTTAAATTGTAATATTTTTAGTTTAGGAGCCAAGGTATTTGGGTTACTAGTTTATTAAGCTGTACTTTTCCAGTTCGTCACCTATACGTCCCCCCCCCCCCTCCCGATCTCAATTTTCTTAATTATGGTCCAATTTCAATGGGACCTTTTTTGACATTCTTCCCGAGTCATTTGTTTATTAACTAAACACTGATATTATATCTGCAGTTTTTGGTGAGCACTATTTATGAATGGTAATAACAAATTTCGTCTCTTTTCCATTTTAAACTTATCATTCTTGGTTTAAAGCCACGTGACTCAAGGTTCTCGTTAGTTAAGCCGTATTTTCACCCGTAAGTTTGTCAAAGTGTTTGTGTAAGTTGTATTATAAAAAATTCAGTCGTTTACAACCAAACTTACTGATTCATGATACTTTGAATTTTATGAAATTTCGGAGCTTTCCGAAACTAAAGGATCCCCTGTCTGTTATTAATTTTTTTCAAGGGTGTAGGTATGAAAATACGTGCTAAAATGCTTTAAAACCTTTTTTTTTCAAATAATATATTTAACAATTTAAACAAAGTGATTCCCGAGAATTTTGTACTGTTTTAAAAGGGGACCACATCTTAGAATGTAAGGGGCGTAAAAATTCGAAACTTGGACAGGGCGATGCAAAAAAAAAAAAAAAAAATTCTCCTTTCAGAAATTCGAAAAAATATTATCTTAATTACAAGCTGAGATATTAATTATTATTTCACTAATTGGTTTATTTCTATTAAATGCTTTTTTTTTAAAGGCAGTCACGTGATTTTTTATAGCAGCATTAACGTTTTCTACCGTGCGGTTCTTTGACGGCGGGCTGAGATAATTACTACTTTTTCAATATCAAATATTTTATAAGTGTTCATACCACTATTTTCGAATAGTAATTTCACAAATATCTTGAATTCTTGCCTAAGACTACCACCCGCTAGACTAATGTATCTTCGGATAGGTTGTATAAAGGAGTTTCGTTTAGATACACTTTTGTTTTGAATAGACTGCGCTCCCTGGTGGTGGAATATAGAACTAACAGACCGTGATTTCATTTAAAGTAGAAAATCTAACAAGGCGATCTGTTCGAAACTTTAAGATAGTTTATAAGACATAAGAAAAAGTTTAAAAAAGAATGGTGCGAAAATTTTGGGAGGAGGGGGGGGTGGTGGGAAGGCCGCTAGAATTTTTTTTAAGCCTTAGCGTTCCTTACCGTTTTAGGTGGGGTTTTTTGACGGAGTCCTGAGATAAATGCTACTTATTAAATATAAAAAAGTCAAAAGTTTAGTTACCACTATTTCCGAATAGTAATTGCGGCAAATAGCTTAAATTTTTGATCAAGATTGCCACACTCTTGAGTAATATATCTACTGATAGGTTGTTTAACGGAGTTTCGTTCACAGTTTTGTTAGGAATAGAGTGCGCACCCTGGTGGTGGAATCTGGAACCAACATAACGCGATTTTGTTAAAATTAGGAAATCTAACAATGCGATCTGTTTTAAGCTTTAAGATTGTTTATAATACATGATAAAAAATTATAAAAAAGAATGGTGCGTCACATTTCGGGGGGGGGGGGATAGAGGGGAGGGGCAGAACAAAATCAGAAAATATAACAGGGCGATTTGTTTGGAATTTTAAGATAGTTTATAACACATAATAAAAATTTTTTAAATGATGAATGTCAAAAATTGGTGGTGGTGGTGGGGGGGGGGGGAGGTGAGCGCGTTTTTCCGACCCGGTGGGCAAAGTGGGGGGGGGGGGGGTGCACCTATACGGTGCTGTAGACAGCGGGAACCCGGTTCGCGGTTCGTTCGCTTCGAGATTTCATATTAGACGGAACCCGCTAGTTACTAGCTATAATTTTAAAGATTTCCAAGCAATATACATTTGCGTCCACTATCCTTCTAAGACAGTAAAATTAATTGATTTTTATTTCTTCTGAGAAAACTAAATTTTCACGTCTTGCACCGACGATTTTTTTTTTTTTAATTAAAAGAACTTTAATAAACTTTGCTAGTTACATTATTAAACTCAAATTGTAAGAATACTAAATCGGTTCTTATGGCAACGTGAATTATGTCCCTGAAAATTTAAATTGTAATTCAGGCTGGAAGAAAATCACAATGATTTAATTACAGGGACAGTCAAAAGTTTTCCGTTACATTACGGCCAATGGAAAAAATTATTTCAAGTGCATTTTAAGGATGTTACATACTTTCGAACAGAATGAAATTGATATGCACTTATGAAGTGCACTGTTATAGTACGAGCGCACCACATTCGCCACGTTTGACGCGCAATTTCCAACTTGTATTTAACCGAGACCTTTCTTAAAAAATAAATTTAAATAAAATCTAAATTACAATATTAGTAAAATTACATCTTAAAACTAATAATTTAAAAGTTAAAAACTTTATTATTTGACTCAAAGGTCTGTAATAGCTTACGACTGGGCCCCTGACTTTGTCTACCCTCTAAATGTGAGGTATGGGAGGTGGTCGCTACGGCTCTGCTGATTCGCTAAGTTTTGAAATTAATATTTTTGAGCTTATCTGTGACTATCGAAATATCGATTCAAGTATCGATTCTAGAATTTGGGAATCGATTCTTATTGTGATCCATTCAGTTTTATACGATGTCGATTTTAATCGATTCCTGAATTTTCCAGAATCGCCCATCACTAGTAACGCTGTTGTATTTTGATATTCCTTGTTGTATTTTTACATTGTATATATTATTTTGGCGTTAATGTTATTATTTTTAAACAGAAAATATGAATTTCTACGATTTTTTTCCTTTTTCGTAAGATAAATGTATTCTAAAATATTTCGCAAACTTCATATTATGATTTAGTACAATAACTTTTGGAAAAAGCAATTTATTGCGATCTATAAAACACTCTTGAAAATATTATTGTCTTATATTCAAGTTGTATAATTACGTTAATTCAGATTTACTTTATGTAAACATATTATTTTTTGTTTACATTATTATTTATTAACTTTTTTTGCTAATCATACAGAGAAATATTTGTTGAACACAGATCCATGATAATAAAAGGTTTGTGTTTTTTAAAAATAGGGTATGCGTTCTATTTCTGTTGAAATATTTCAGTATGTAGTATGCAAGTATTTATTAATAATCACATTCTCCTGACAGTAGTTAACTTTATACATAAATAAATTCTAGATGTGCACCTTTGTATATATCTGAATGAAGATAAGTTATTAAATACTTGTATGGTGCATAGATTAAATATTTTAACAAGCATAGAACATATCCTAAATTTAAAGAAACACAAAAGCAAAAAAAAGTTTTTATTATTATGCATTCTTTATTTTACAAATATTTTTCAGTATCATAAAGTAAAATATATTAATCTATAATACTATAAAAAATAATCGAAGAAATTAATATTTTTCATATTAAAAGTAACAAAACAACGTTAAGTAACGCTAAAATTATATATACAATGTATAAATACAACAAAGCATATCATTTAAATACAATGCATCGAATGATTCTAAGTTAGAGAGAAATCTTGTCTTGATTTTACAATATTTTTTACCCAGTTTATCATTTGAAAATTAAAAAAAATAACCAAATTTCTTTGCATCAGGATTAAATTAGAAGAAAATTAATAGTTTTACAAGACAGTTGTGTGCTCGGGGGGGGGGGGGGGGGGAGCTGGTGCACAAAAATCTGAATTTGGGTGAAGTTTAATAAAATCACAAATCTGCCAAAACACAGTATCTGACATTATAAAAGTAATTTTAGTTATATATTTTAATCATTCGAGGTTTAGCTTTTGTTATAAGCTAATAAGTAAAGCAGGAAAATTCTAATTTTTTACCATTAAATATGATTGAACTTTAATAGTATTATTTATGTATATATATGTTTTATCCCAATGGATGAAATCTCTTCTAAAATTTCTCTCCAATCATGACATTTATAGGTATTAAAATTAAAAATTTAATTGAAAATTTAAAAAATCAATGAATTATCTAAAATTAATCCAAATATACATTAAAAATATTTCTGAAAAAAAATAAAGCTATTTTTAAAAAATCATTATTTTTTGTATTAAATATGTTAAAAAATAAAATAAAAAGTACTACTTTCTCAAAATAAAAGTGAAAACACTTCTTTGGCATAGTGATTTAGTCAAAAAGGAATGAAAAAATAGATTATCAATAAGTAGTGCTGTCACTCGTTCTGCCGATTAATTTAGTCAAAAAAAGACTGGAAATGGCTTATCAAAAAGGAGTGAAAACTGCTTATCAAAAAGGAGTGAAGATAAACACTCCGCAAGATAGATGAAATTCGCTCCTATAGGATAAGTGCATTTTCAATATCGGAAAGGAGCGAAAAATTACTCAGTCTGAGTTAAAAACGCTGGATTTTTTTAAGAGAGTACGTTAGGAAAAATTTTACATAGATATATTAAAATAGAAAAAGCAGGTATTCGTTGAAAAATTAATGCAAAAAATTACACTTGCGGTCTTCAGCCATTTTTTTTTTATAGTTTGGTTTACGTGGTGAACAGATAATGTGAAGAGTGTCTTGAAGGTGGGCGTCCGTTATTATCGAATGATATTTGTTCATCAAAAAATTCATTCAGAAACTTTCTATTTTCACTGTCAACTTTATGCTTTTTAGGATACATATTATTTCACAAAACGTTATTTTAGCACACGACAATAACAATGCAAATGAATGAAAGCTCCCCACGAGATCGCAATCTACCACTGACAAAATGAATCCATTCCCTTCCAGATGAATCCTAAACTGTAAAAAAAAAAAAAAAAAAAAAAAAAAAAAAAAAAAAAAAAAAAAACGGACTAAAAAACGGAAATACTACTGGCGATCTAGACGCCAGTACTATTTCCGTTTTTTTTACGAGAATTTTTATCCATTAATTACAGAAAATTTTCCGTTTTTAGTACTATTTCCGTTTTTTTACGGGAATTTTTACTCATTAATTACAGGAAATTTTCCGTTTTTCTGATTAAAAACGGAAATTTTTCTGTAATTTATGGGTAAAAATTCCCGTAAAAAACGGAAATAGTACTAAAAACGGAAAATTTTCTTTGGCGTCTAGATTGCCAGTAGTAGTTCCGTTTTTTTTTTTTTTTTTTTTTTTTTTTTTTTTACAGTGTCGTGTATGCGCTCCAACTCATCTGGCCAGTCCCGACGCCGCGCACGCGCATCAACTCAGTATTTTGCGTTTCACATCATAGCAACTATGCATCACTATTAAAAAACAAATTAATCGTTCTATTACTTGCAAAATATAAGAAACATTGTAAAGGCTGTCGCTCAAACTTGTCTATTTTATGTAAATATTAACAAATAGTTTATTCAAATTGAAAATTTTTGCCGGTCTAGTCTTCGAACTTTCATGGTCCGGATGTGGACCGCGGTCAGCCTGTTGCCGACCACGGTTCTATCTCATGCATGATAATACTTCAAAATTCGTTTTCACAGTCTCAAAATTAAATGACGATCTATGCCCATGATAAATAATCTAAGAATATATCGCTCACTTTCAAGAAATGTGACACATCCCGACAAAAGTAAATTTCACAGGAGAATTGAAAGAAAATTTGCATCAATTTACTGTAACATAACATTATAGCACTTATCTCTCCAATGCAGAAATATAAACGTGCATAAAAGCATAAAACACTTAAAAATGAAGACAAAGGATGAGGCTTGGGTAATTTTACCTTCCCACACAACCTACACCTCTTCTGTTGGTCACAAACGGACATATAGCGTAATAAAGTGATTTTCCGTCTAACTACATTTATGAAACATTTTGTCTAGTAAGACGTTTATTATAATAGATCTATTCTATTAGGGGAATAAAAAGCAAATTTTTGCGAGCAAGAAAAGTGACACATCTCGACAAAAGTAAATTTCACAGGAGAATTAAAAGAAAATTTGCATCAATTTACTGTAACATAACATTATAGCATTTATCTCTCCAATGCAGAAATATAAGCGTGCATAAAAGCATAAAACACTTAAAAATGAAGACAAAGGATGAGGCTTGGGTAATTTTACCTTCCCACACAATCTACACCTCTTCTGTTGGTCACAAACGGACATATAGCGTAATAAAGTGATTTTCGTGTAACTACATTTATGAAACATTTTGTCTAGTAAGACGTTTATTATAATAGATCTATTCTATTAGTGGAATAAAACGCAAATTTTTGCGAGCAACAAAAGTGACACATCTCGACAAAAGTAAATTTCACAGGAGAATTAAAAGAAAATTTGCATCAATTTACTGTAACATAACATTATAGCATTTATCTCTCCAATGCAGAAATATAAGCGTGCATAAAAGCATAAAACACTTAAAAATGAAGACAAAGGATGAGGTTTGGGTAATTTTACCTTCCCACACAATCTACACCTCTTCTGTTGGTCACAAACGGACATATAGCGTAATAAAGTGATTTTCCGTGTAACTACATTTATGAAACTTTTTGTCTAGTAAGACGTTTATTAAAACGAGTTGGAACCCGTCGAAATTCGACGAACTAAAATGTTAAAAAGGAACTGTCAGATCGAATTTATAATAAACCTACAAAAATAATTACAATAAAAAAATCATCTAACATTGGTTGTCTCACTCTTAAAGCAAATAATATTTTTAACCTAAAATTACTAAAATATTATTTCCACAAACTTCAACTGCTTAAATTATTTAAAAATTAAACTCTATTAGAATACGTAATGAAGAGGAGTAATTATGATGAATTTATCGATTGAGACTTTTATGTTTGTTTTTATGGGATGAAAAATCAGTAAAAAGGATTTCGCTTTGTCACATCATAAAATTTTCCCCCATGAAATCTAAATTGTACGTTATTTTCAATTCCCATAATTTACATACGCACCACTCAAATTCACAATTTGAAAGTATTTTAACGCGCAATAGATTATTAATGAATGTATTTCTAAACTTAAAGTTACGTTTGTCCGATACAACTTTTCATGTGAACATTCGCACAAACTTTAAGTTCTAATCTCAGTACCCGCGAAAAAAAATATTCAGAAATTTGCCTTTAGTTGTCATAGTATTGGTCAAATATTTACTTTTATCAAAAAAAAAAAAAAAAAAAAAAAAAAAAAAAAAATGATCGTTTTGCTTGAAATATGACATAATTTTTACTCACTGAATCATTTTGCCTAGCGTCTCAAACTCAGTATCAGCGTAATGTAAAAATATTGAAATGTAACTGATTTATGAAGAAGAATGCGTGTTTTTTTTAATGTCTGACATCATTTTCTGTTCAAAAATTATAAAAAAGTTACTTTAATTTGTATTGTGAAAATGGCATCAATAAGGATATAATCAATAAAAATAATAAACCATGACTATTTTCCCTTTACTTTCAATATAAATGGAGTACTTCAGTTGCCACAATTACAAAATTTGTATTAAAAACTACAAAAAAATTAATATCTCAAAAATAAATTGAGATACAGCTTTCAAACAAATTGCATTTAAAACAGCATTTCTTTTCTTATACGATGGTGTTAAAATTTAAAATGTGCGATGTTTAGAAGTTTAAAAATTTGCCGTAGATTTAATTGCAAAACCGAAATTTTAATTCAAATTTCAAAGCGTTGCCATTCTCAAAATGACGTATGCGTTACGCACAGATATGTTTGTCCTTTATAATATAGATAGATCTATTCTATTAGTGGAATAAAACGCAAATTTTTGCGAGCAAGAAAAGGGACACATCTCGACAAAAGTAAATTTCACAGGAGAATTAAAAGAAAATTTGCATCATTTTACTGTAACATAACATTATAGCACTTATCTCTCCAATGCAGAAATATAAACGTGCATAAAAGCATAAAACACTTTAAAATGAAGACAAAGGATGAGGTTTGGGTAATTTTACCTTCCCACACAATCTACACCTCTTCTGTTGGTCACAAATGGACATATAGCTTAATAAAGTGATTTTCCGTGTAACTACATTTATGGAACTTTTTGTCTAGTAAGACGTTTATTATAACGAGTTGGAACCCGTCGAAATTCGACGAACTAAAATGTTAAAAAGGAACTGTCAGATCGAATTTATAATAAACCTACAAAAATAATTACAATAAAAAAAATCATCTAACATTGGTTGTCTCACTCTTAAAGCAAATAATATTTTTAACCTAAAATTACTAAAATATTATTTCCACAAACTTCAACTGCTTAAATTGTTTAAAAATTAAACTCTATTAGAATACGTAATGAAGAGGAGTAATTATGATGAATTTATCGATTGAGACTTTTATGTTTGTTTTTATGGGATGAAAAATCAGTAAAAAGGATTTCGCTTTGTCACATCATAAAATTTTCCCCCATGAAATCTAAATTGTATGTTATTTTCAATTCCCATAATTTACATACGCACCACTCAAATTCACAATTTGAAAGTATTTTAACGCGCAATAGATTATTAATGAATGTATTTCTAAACTTAAAGTTACGTTTGTCCGATACAACTTTTCATGTGAACATTCGCACAAACTTTAAGTTCTAATCTCAGTACCCGCGAAAAAAATATTCAGAAATTTGCTTTTAGTTGTCATAGTATTGATCAAATATTTACTTTTATCAAAAAAAAAAAAGATCGTTTTGCTTGAAATATGACATAATTTTTACTCACTGAATCATTTTGCCTAGCGTCTCAAACTCAGTATCAGCGTAATGTAAAAATATTGAAATGTAACTGATTTATGAAGAAGAATGAGTGTTTTTTTTAATGTCTGACACCATTTTCTGTTCAAAAATTATAAAAAAGTTACTTTAATTTGTATTGTGAAAATGGCATCAATAAGGATATAATCAATAAAAATAATAAACCATGACTATTTTCCCTTTACTTTCATTATAAATGGAGTACTTCAGTTGCCACAGTTACAAAATTTGTATTAAAAACTACAAAAAAATTAATATCTCAAAAATAAATTGAGATACAACTTTCAAAGAACATTTAAAACAGCATTTTTTTCCTTATACGATGGTGTTAAAATTTAAAATGTGCGATGTTTAGAAGTTTAAAATTTTGCCGTAGATTTAATTGCAAAACCGAAATTTTAATTCAAATTTCAAAGCGTTGCCATTCGCAAAATGACGTATGCGTTACGCACAGATATGTTTGTCCTTTATAATATAGATAGATCTATTCTATTAGTGGAATAAAACGCAAATTTTTGCGAGCAAGAAAAGGGACACGTCTCGACAAAAGTAAATTTCACAGGATAATTAAAAGAAAATTTGCATCATTTTACTGTAACATAAAATTATAGCACTTATCTCTCCAATGCAGAAATATAAACGTGCATAAAATTTTTGCGAGGTGTGTCATTTTTGTTGCGGGTGGGCGATATGTTCAATGAATTTTGTTGATTTAAAAAGGAGAATTAAGCATCGCATTTTTTAAACAAATCATTGATTTTCGGTAGCCACCCTCTGATATGTCTACAACCAAATTTCCCTACCAAAACAGCATGAAAGAAACACTTGTTCGGTAGTGTACATCCGAGTGTAATAAGAAGTCCATTTATGCAAAAGAGTAACAGAATATGAAGTTTAATTAAATTCCGTGCATTAATTTTTGAGATATGGCTATCGCGAAAATGGTGAAAACTGCAGCATAGCAGCGCCTTCAGTCATATGATTTATACAAAAATGTAATCAGCATTAACATATGTCAGGGTCTAATAGAATAGGAAGTTTGGTGAAATTCTGTGCATTAGTTCTTGAGATATGACTATCATTAAAATCATGTAAATCCTGAAAAATTAAGCATAGTACCTGTTGGGCAATTTACAACAAAACCCAATCAACAACTTATGTCAACACCTAACTCAATCACATGTTTGATGATAATCCGGGCATTATTTCTTGAGATAGAGCTACAAATTCATACAAATTCGTACAAAATGCAGTATAGCAACGTGACCTATTGAGAGATTTACACCAATAAATAATCTGCGCTATTTTATGCCATGAAATAACTGAGTCTAAAGCTTGATGAAAATTCGTTCATTAGTTATTGAGATACAGTTATTATGGAAATCATAAAAAAGTCCACTGTAGCAGTGCTACCTGTCGAGTAATTTACACAAAAAACTACTTAATCAGCACGAATTTATACCAAAGACTAACTGAATCTAAAGTTTGATGAGAATCCATGAATTAGTTTATGATATAGAGCTATTTCAGTTATTGTGAAAAATGCAGCATAGCAGCGCCACCTGTTGGAAGATTTACAACAGCTTATGTCAATAATTAAATTGAATCTGAAACTTGATGAAAATTCGTGCATTAATTGTTGAGATAGGACTATTGCGGAAATCGTGAAAAATGCAGCGTAGCAGCGCCAAATGCTGGGGCAATTTACACTAAAACTATAATCAACACCAAGGTCTAACTGAATCTAAAGTTTTATTAAATTCTGTTCATTAGTTCTTGAAAGAGAGCGGCCACAAAATTTTTCTCAAATTCAGACAGAAACAGAGATTCAAGGATGGACATTTTTTAAAAACAGTCAAATATTGTCCTGGACCTTCTAAAACGTTTAATTCAGTAAAACCGGAAGTCGAAATATTTCACGGATCGATCCAGTGCTTTCTTCTGGTAAAGATAAAAGAAAGTAAAAATTACTAGGATTTCCCTCAGAGGGAAGATCTAAGCTATATTTCTGAGAACATAGATTTAGTAATAAATAAAATATTTCACTTCTCGAGTCAAAATAGATGATATCTGAACAAAAAGTTTATTACTAGAAAACAGGAATTCTGCTTTTTCAGAATTTAGTGTCGCCCCCGATGAAAATAAAATATATGCATGTATAAATAGTAGAAAACCTATTTCAATTTTAAGATTTACAGGACACGCATTATTTTATATAAAATGACATCATTCGCATCCGCTTAAGAATTCCACATTTACGCGATCCACTCTTAAACATCTACAGTAAAGTAGGCATAGGACGTCACTATCGCGAAATAATACACAAATACAGCAAAAAGATGCCGCCATTAAAGGAACTCGACTTAAAAAAAGCTCTCTAATGATTCATAGGCCTTCATTTGTTTGTAACATTAATATAAATACTTAAAATTAAATATAGTTTATAATAGCTCCATGTTTTAACAGAAATCAAATCGTTTATATTTTTTCAAAATAGCACGTATTTTAATTAAATTTTCTTTCGGTTGTTATAAAAAAATGGCAACAAAAATATATAATTACTACAGTGCGTGTAAATACTTTAAGGACAGCAAAATATATATGTATATATTTTTTTTGATAAATTTCAAATCAGACGAAAAAAAGTTTATTATAATTTGTATCATGAAAGTGAAAAGCTAATAGCAAAGTCAACAAAATTCCTCTGTAAGTATTTTATTACGAAAATAAAGTAATTGTTTAAAAAAAAAAAAAAACACCATTTCTGCCTGTGTAAAAACTTTAAGGACATCAAAATAAGAACAATACAGTAACGAAGAAATAAACTTTTAATATATTATGCACCCACCATTGCATTTAATGACTGGACATTATTAATCTTTCCTGGACATTATTAATTTGTGGTACAGTTCGAGACTGGTTTTGTACCATTCATCCTCAATCGTACATGAGTTTTGAAGCTGAGGGAAAATGCCTTCCATTTTTATAAACTACTCTCGCTAGATCTCCCCATAAGTTTTCGATAGGGTTTAGAATTAGATCGGTACTTCTGTGTGGCCATTGCAAAACTTCAATATTTTTCTTCTGAAAGCAGAGATTTGTCTCACGGCTTGTGTGGATAGGCGCGTCATCTTGTTGACAAATCCAGTTTTCACCTGCCAGAAGTGTTGCAACAGTTGAAATATGGTCAGAGAGAGTTTTTAGATATGCTTTTGAATTCACTTTTCCTGAAAGAAATGCAAATGATTCCACGCCGTTGAACAACAAGTTGGAAATTTCTCGTCAAACGTGGCAAATGAGGTGCGTTCGTACTATAACTAGTTTTATAATTATTTTTTACACCCCATATTGTACTGAATGTATAATTTTTCGCGCTTCATAAAGTGCATAGTCTGTAGCATCATTAAAATGCACTTGCAATAACTTTTTTCCCATTCCCCGTAATGTAACGGAACACTTTTGACTGTCCCTGTAATTAAACTATACATCCGATTTTCCTAAAATTGGAAATGGCTCGACAAAATTTTGCAACAATTATATATTTAAAATTTCAGACCATTCGGAAGGCTGTAACATCATTAAAATGCACTTGCAATAATTTTTCCTATTGGCGTAATGTAAAGAAAAACTTTTGACTGTCCCTGTAATTAAACTATACATCCGATTTTCATAAAATTTGAAATGGCTCGACAAAATTTTACAAAAATCATATATTTAAAATTTCAGACCATTCGGTTGCTCTGTTATATGCGGACAGACAGACAGACGGACGGACGGACTGAACGACGACTATAGGTGCTACGTATTTATATAACTACGAACGCACCTAAAAAGCAGCTCCATGTCATAATGGATCGGCCACCTAACTGACGTTTTTAGGAAAAGGCTTATTCTTTTCTCAAATGATGGCAATAATATTTCCAGCCATCAGCACCATCTAATTTCCATTTCTTTTCATCGCAGAAAATAATCTGCAGCGATTTCTCGTCCCAAGTAATCACTTTCTTGCAAGCTGTAAACGCTGAATTCGGTGGCTAATCAGTAAAGGGAGTTTACACAATTTTGATGAGTACTGGAAATTCCGAAATTGACTAATTGCATTGCAAATTGTTTTATTGCACATTTTGAACCCAGTCGTTTGTAACATTTCTGTACTTGAGTATTTTCCAGTTGATGCTAACTTTAAAACTTTCCTTTCCCCTCTGTGTGACAAGGCTTTTGGTCTGCCTACAACGGGTTTTTTTTTCCTATACTCATCTTTTAACCTGAAGAAATTGTTGATGACGGTTTCAGATCTTCCTATCTCTTTTTCAAAAGACCTACAACTAATGCCTGATAATAAAAATGATTCAACAACATCTTTTTCATATTCACTCAATTTACTTCCTTTTGGCATTGTTATAAAACTAACAAAACTCTTAATTGAAAGCATAAAAAAAACCACTATACAGAAGAGTTTTTATTCTGTAAATGAATAATAATTACACATAATATTTCTATAAAAAATAGTGCTGTCCTTAAAGTTTTTACACAGGCAAAAATAGCGTTTGTTTGCATAATTATTATTCTTTCGCAATAAAAAGCTCACAGATATATTTTGTTGACTTTTATATCAGTATTTCACTTTATGATCAACATTAAATTACCATTTCAACTATCCTATTTTAAATTTATCAAAATTTTTACAATCTTTTACTGTCCTTAAAGTTTTTACACGCACTGTATTTTACTACTATTTTTCCTTTACTTTCTACAGAAATGGAGTACTCCCGTTGCCAATATTAAGCAAATGGCTCCAAAAACTACAAAAATTAATATCTCTCTATTCTAAAAAAAGGTAACTACCGCTGTCACCGCCGCCGCCGCCGCCGCCGGTTTTGAATTTTTTGTGACCGGAGGTGTTTCTTCGTTAATATTAAGAAAAATAATGCATACAAAAATATGAAAATCGGTAGTGTTATACAGAAATGTTTGATAAACACGCTGATGCAGACAGTTTTCAAATCGAAGAATTATTTTAAGAGATATTTAATGATAAAGTTAGACAAAATCGTTCCACTAAAAAAGTTTTATAGTAGCAAAAACTATACATCGGAATTTAATAATTTTTAGTTCATTTCATACGTTATAATTTCACGGTGTGCAGAATTGATTTATTTTTTTAATTTGACTCATTTTTTGAGGTTTTATATCTATTTTAAATTCAAATTTTTAGCATTTCGAGAGATATTTTTTACAGATTTTAGAAAGTGATATTAATTTAAACTGTTGCCAACTGTATAAACAGCGGAAACAATAATGTTTGCTTCAAAAAAAAACATTTTTACGTGTAATAAATTAAAAATTTATTTACACGTGACTATTATAAACAGAAAAAAAAACATTTGGAATTAGAATTAAATAATTATGTACAAAAAGCAGGAACTTATTAAAAATTACGTCATAAAAACTATAATTACACGTGAAATTTAAGAGAGAAAGGAATTTGTAAAATAATAAATTTATTAACATGCGTTAGAAGTCTTAAATAGGAGAAATTACGTCATATTTACGTCACATTACAGTTATTACATAAAATGAACACAAAATAATATTGCAAAACGGTTTAAATTTACAAATTGCGCTAGACATTTATTTGCTATTTTGAGGGGATATTTTTCAACTATTTTTCTTAGGAAAGCGCAAATAATATTTTATTTCTAACACAAGTAATTTCACGTGAATATTAAAAAGAGAAAGAATAGTTTGGTCAAAATTACGTCAGATTAAAAACGATTAATTTAAAATATCTCATTTAAAAGAACTTTCTTTTCGCTTTGTTAAAAAATACCGGGAGACAAAGATTCTGTTTACTTAATTCCTTTTATATTAGCTTATTTTGAAATGTTGTTACACGTGTCTACGTCATCAAGTTATTTTTATTTCGACGTTTTATTTGTATTTTTATTAATGTTGTATTAATTTATTTGTTCTTTCGTTATTTAAAATAAAAATTATGTCAATTTGTATAATTTGGCGAGTGGTTTGGCGATTTATATAATTTGGCGAAATTAGTCGACGGGATAATCAAGTAGTACCGCAACGGATTTGGCGTATAAATTTCCCCAATCAAAGAGAAATGAACAGAAATCCGTTTATAGGGAGATCGCCACTGTTTTTTAAATTATAATTCAATCTTTCGAAATCTGTTTAAAGCCGATGACATTAGAATCTGCGGTGTCTGGACGGGGGTTGGCGAGCGTAGCTCGTAGGGGGCCGAGCCCCCTAGTTTCAAAAATAAATGGAGATTCAGCTTTCAAACAAATTCCATTTAAAAGTACTTTTTTTTTTCCAATACGATGGTATTAAAAATAATCTTTTCAAAAAAAAATAAATAAATAAATAAAAAAAAATAACCGACTTGAAAAAAGGCACTAAAAAGAATTAAATAATTCTTTAAACTGCTCTAATGACGAAGCGTTATCCAATAACCACACATCGGATAACATGTATCGGCATAAAAACGTTAAATTTAATGTATAGAATTTAATATCTACCAAACATGGATTTTCTAGAGAATGTTTTTTACAAAATATTAATTTACATATTTATGATTTAATTTACGAATATATACATATAAAAAGTAATCAATTACTTTTTGAAGTTGGTGCGAACCTATCTTAAGTATAGTAAAATTGTGATTATATTGTAGCTATTACCATGAATAAAGTGATGATGGAAAATATGATGCAAAATTTAAAAAATGCTCTATTTCTTCAGCAAATTATTTGTTTAAATATTATCGATTGTGAATGTTTGGCACCAACTTCAAAAAGTAATTGATTACTTTTTATATGTATACATTCGTAAATTAAATCATAAATATGTAAATTAATCTTTTGTAAAAAACATTCTCTAGAAAATGCATGTTTGGTAGATATTAATTTGGTAGATATTTGGTAGATTCTATACATTAAATTTAACGTTTTTATGGCGATACATGTTATCTGATGTGTGGTTATTGAATAACGCTTCGTCATTAGAGCAGTTTAAAGAATTATTTAATTCTTTTTAGTGCCTTTTTTAAAGTCGGTTATTTTTTTTTATTTATTTATTTATTTATTTTTGAAAAGATTATTTTATTTCCTACTTTTTAGTTATTCATACCGTAACACATAATTATCCGGATTTCAACATCTGCTGAATAAGTAAATAATTTGTCAAAGAAATTATAATTTACAAAAACTATTTATTAAACAAATAGTTTTAAATAAATTCTTTATAATTTCATTAAAAGTATTGACTTTATTAGCATTTAATACTTCTGATATTTTTTTTAAACATGTACATTATATTTACGACAGTCTACAGTCATTTATTTATTGCTCACATACACCTGACTTGTGTGCTTGACATAAGGGGCCAACTTATAAGTCATCGTTAATATACAAGGACGAAATAGCTCAAGGACTTTGAGCTTTGAAGGGTTGGGGGGTTCTAGATAGCACAAGTAAATTTACAACACCAGAGAATTACATCTGGTAGCTCCACAAAGAGTGTGCAACGGAGCCAGCGGGATTTGAACCCGCAGCCCAACTACGCTCTCAAACGATTAGCGGTGTGGTGCCTCAACCATTCAGCCACGGTCTACATTCAAGAATTATTTTTTGTAGGACTCCGTTGTCAAGAAGAAAAATGAAGACTATGTAGTAATATTTGTATTGACTCTTCAAGTATATTGACCAGGACCCAGATATATTTTTCGCTGTTAGCGAAATGGGATTGACCAATGAGAAGCCTGCCTTTTTACGAACTTGTAATTTTTATAGAGTGTGTCCTTTTAAATTGCGAAAATTCTTCTGTCAAATAAAACAAAATTTTCTGTACTAAAATACTGGCATCCAAAAAGCTGTAAACTTGTCAGGTTTGAAAACGTGGTCCAGTGCCCACCGTGGCTGAGTGGTCAAGGCATCACAATGCTAATCGCTTGAGAGCGTAGGTGACTGCGGGTTCGAATCCCGCTGGCTCCGTTGCACACTCTTTGTGGAGCTCCTGGATGTAATTCTCTGGTGCTGTAAATTTCCTTGTGCTATCTCGTTCCTGTATACTGACGGTGACTTACAAGCGGGCGCTTGACGCCAAGCACACAGGTCAGATATATTCAATAAACCAATCATGTGGTCCATAATTCTACATTATTCTTTTTCGATAATCTCCATCAATTGTTCCCTCATGTAAGGTGCCTCTATTTGAGAGTGGTGACATACAATGCTCAGACTCTGTTTATACATACGTGTTTGCCTACACTACGGCAAAACTAGACATTTTCTATTCCAGAATTTGGTGGTTTTCACTTGGACAAGTTTGATTATACGAGTGGAGGACAATTTAACAAGCATTAGTTTGGCAATAATGGCAAACTCTTCAAGATTCATGGCGATAGCTTTTGTCCAGAATCTATCAATCAATAATTTTTTTCCGTATGTCACCATTCTCATACCAATTCTCCCCATCTATAGGCAGTAAAGACATCAGAAATGAGCGTCAATCATTAGGTGTTTAGTCTGAATTGGATAACCGAAGACAGCGCTGCTGCACATAAGAAGGCATTTTTATGTTTACTGTAAATGGAGGCACTTTGCAGTGTACCGACTAATAGAAACACTTTGCTAAACTCTGATGTATAAGGTCACTTTGCTATTGAATTGTAAGCTTTTTGATCCCCACTTTCGATGACGGTTGGCATCGTTTTAGATATTTGGGTTTTTCTGAATGCGGCATCATTTCTAGACAAGATGTCGCACTTCGGAAAGTTACCTCATACAGTAAACTATAAGGTCCGCATCTATACCTACAGACAACGGAATTGGGTGAGGAAAAGCTGGCAATCCATCAATAAAGTTTACACATCAGAGCGCGGTAAAGTACTTTGAGAGAAACTTGTGTCCAAACTAAAGCAAACTTAGGCATTTTCTATTATGTAACTACAGCGTCTAGAATATATAGTGTGGAAATCGGCTATCCAAGTAATACTTAAAAAAGTGCTAAAATATTGGATCCCTTAAATGTCAGACGATGCTAAAAACCAATGAGTCGATCACAGCGACATCTGCAGGATATTTTTTAAAACTCCAAGACGATTTAGTTACAGCGTCTAGAATATATAGTATGGAAATTGGTTATCCCCGCAATACTTAAAAAAGTGCTAAAATATTGGATTTCTTAAATGTCAAACGATGCTGAAATCCAATAAGTCGATTACAGCGATATCTGCAGGATATTTTCTAAAACTCCAAGACGATTTTGTCTAGACGCTGTAATAATACGATGTTTACTTTGAAATCTGAAAATATATCGCAGATGTCGATGCAATGGAGGATATTCCAAATATGGGTTCGAGGCTGAAAAAAGCCACGTGATACCGGTAATTTACCCAAGGAACTTCTAACTGATAAGAAGGGAAGGTACAACTGCTTTGCCTGATGAACTGTTTCATTGGCTAGCGGGGATTTACATTATACGTCTACGGAGTCTTCTCTTCTTTACGCTAGACGTTTTTACCTTGATCACGTGATCAAAACGCAGATGGAATATCCTCCATTTGCACCCTTGATTTCAGCGTCATTGCACATTTAAGGAATACAACTTTCTAGCGCTGCTTGGATAGCAGATTTCCACACTATGTATGCTAGACGCTGTAATTTGGTCCAGCTCTAGATGCTGTAAGCATGTTCACAATGCCTACTGGGTTCAGACCCTGAACCGTTCTCATTGTTTCCCCAGATTCAAATATCCAGAACATGCTGACATACTATCGCAGTAGTACAGCGTCTAGAATACAGTGTGGAAATCTGCTATTCAAACAGCGCTAAAAAGTTGTACCCCTTAAATGTGCAATGATGCTGAAATCCAGGGAACCGATCTCAGCGACATCTGCGATATATTTTCAAATTTCAAAGTAAACAGATCTAATTTTTACAACGTCTAGACCAAATCGTCTTGGAGTTATAGAAAATATCCTGCAGATGTTGCTGTGGTCGACTCATTGGATTTCAGCATCGTTTGACATTTAAGGGATCCAATATTTTAGCACCTTTTTTAAGTATTACTGAGATAGCCGATTTCCACACTATATATTCTAGACTCAGTAGCAGTAGTAATTAGAAAGTACTAAAATATTGTATCCCTAAAATGTAAAACGATGCTGAAATCCAAAAAGTCGATCGGAGCGACATCTGAGGATATTTTATAAAACTCCAAGACAACTTGGTCTAGACGCTGTTATAGTACAATGTTTACATTGAAATTTGAAAATATAGCGCAGATGTCGCTGCGATCGGCTCATTGGATTACAGCATCTTTGCACATTTAAGGGATACAATTTTTTAGTGCTGTTTGGATAGCAGATTTCCACACTATTTATTCTAGGTGTTGTACTTGTACTCTGATACATAAGGAACTTTAAAGGTTGATTTTCAATTTTTCGACACCGACTTCCGATATCGGTTTGTGTCTATGTGGGCTTTCCGGTTTGGTGGATGACAGAATGGCCAGTATACAGATAGATTTTTCGCTATTAGCGAAAGGAGTTCGACCAATCAGAAGCCTGCATTTTTGCAAACAGCGAAAAGTTCGCAAAACTCCAAGCTTCTGATTGGTCAATCTCGTTTCACTACCAGCGAAAAACCTATATGGATCTCGGCCCTTGTCCAGCTAAGTTTTCGCACTGTGAAAGTTCTCGTATCTCTGTAAGAGTAAAGCAGGGAACCCACATGCGGAAGAATATAGACGGAAATCTGCAGCGGCAAATTTTCCGCTACGCCAAATTTCCGACTTGGAAATGAGAATCGCACTTGCGTTTTTCGCTGGCGCGCGCTTCCAACGAAATAGTGAGAAGCGTTCTTATTGGTCGATTTCTACAGATGCCGTCGCGGAAAACGGAAAAAGTTAAAACATGTTTAACTACAATTCCGCTGCGTTTTCGCATTTGTACGCGGCAAATATGGGGTCAATTTGCCGTTCCGCTGTCCAATTCCGTCGTATTTTTCCGCATGTGGGTTCCCGGCTTAACGGTATCAAAGATGAGCGCTTATAATCGGGCGACTGCTTCAAAAAGGATTTGAATTTTAAAGTTTTTATTTTTTTTTTTTAATTTCTAATCATCATATTTTGATGAAATTGGAATGGGACCAAATGGGAGACTTACACTTTCAAACAAAGAAAATTTATCAAAATCGGTTCCTATTTAAGAAAGTTATGCGTGAATATGGGCAAAACATACATACAGGTCGAATTGATAACCTCCTTCTTTTAGAAGTCGGTTAAAAATTGAAAATGTGCGATGCTTAGAAGTTTAAAAAATTGCTATAGAGTATTTAATAGCACTTCTTTGTTTTACGGCTATCTTCTTTAAGGTAACGTTATTTTTTGGAGAAGACACAAAATACGCTGGGAGAAAGAAATAGCATACCGTACCGGAGGCTAAAAATAATGTACTTAACAAGTCTAGCTATACGTCAAAGTTTAAATGAAATCTGCCATTAAGGAATTTTTTTTTAATTCATCTATCTTTATGCGTACTATTAGATAATTTTACTAATGTAAATGTGTGGCAAGATTTGTCCTCAAAGGAAAACTAGTCGGATGTGCCAATCTCAAAATTTTCTTCTATCTCATACGGGTTAATGCTTCAAAATTTGCTATCACAATGCAAAAATTAAATGGAATTCTATGCCCATCATGAGGATTCTAAAGGTATGGATTCGTTGAATCATTTACGTTTAAAAAGAAGATATGAGCATCGTATTTTTCAAACAAATCATTAAATTTTAGCACCCACACTCTTAGATGTCTGAAATTGAAATTCCAGACCGAAAGAGCATAAAACAGACACTTTTGGACAATCCAACTTAATAAGAATATATTTATGTGAAAGTGTAACCGAATATGAAGTTTGATTAAATTCTGTGCAACATTTTTTTAAATATAGCTACCGCGAAAATCGGAAAAAAGGCAGCATAGATGATTTACACCAAAACCTAGACAGCAACAACAACTTATGTATTAACTGAACATGAAGTTTGATGAAAATCCGTCGATTAGTTCTAGAGATATTGGTATTGCAGAAATCGTAAAAAAATGCAACATAGCAGGTACCACCTAGTGGGAGATTTACACCAAAACCTAAAAAGTACCAATTTATATCAAGAAATAACTGAGTCTGAAGTTTTATGAAAATCTGTATATTAGTTTTTGAGATTCTTGAGATAGAGCTATTGCAAAAATCGTGAAAAACGAGGCCTAGCATCGCCACCTGTTGAGCGATTTACATCAGTAACTGATCAGTAGCAATTTATATCAAGGTATAACTGCATCTGAAGATTGATGAAAATGTGTGGGTTAGTTCTTGAGATAGAGATATTGCGGAAATCATGAAAAATGAACTGAAAAAGCGCTACCTGCTGCTCTATCTACACCCAAAAAGTAATCAGAACCAAAATTTACATCAGATACTAAATTAATATGAAGTTTTATTAAATTCCGTACATTTGTTTTTGAGATAGAGCGCCCAAAAAATTTGTGTCACATACAGACATACACTGTTAAAAATATTTCTGTAAAACAACAGAAAAATTCTTGCCGCAAAAAGTTGCCAGAAAATATCTGTTTTCAGAAAATATCTGTTAACGAAAGAATGCGTTATCAGACGATAGAAATATGTAGTCATACAGGCACTTCATGTTGACAATTGACGCTTTTCAAAACAGTCAAAATCTGTAGGTCGATTCCTGTTGGCGAGGGGGGGGGGGGGGTTCTATTTAACAGAACAATCGCGTATTATATGTCAGATACTCTGGAAATTTTTATTTACCGATCGACTTGATTATATTAATACTAATAAATATTTCTTTATAAGAAACTCGCCTCCAAACTTTTACAAAATTAATTGAAATAGCTTATTCGCAATACAATATTCAAACGCATTTATATAGATTTTGTAACATAAACGCATTAAAAATTGGAATAAGTGAAAGAAGTTATCTTAAACTTTTTTTGCATAGAATAATAATAATAATAATAAAACAATATTCGGTAACTCCCCCCCCCCCCATAAAAATGTTTATTAATAAAATAAATATGAATGTATTGAATATTATTTCCAATTAAAACAGCTGTATTATTTATTTATCCAATATTTCAGAAAATTTATTAGGTGAAGTTAGTGTTGCTTATTAATTACGTAAATAATAGCTGCCAATTTTTACAGTTTTCCCGAAAAGCAAGCTTTGTTTTATTCAATCGAAAAAATTCTGAGAGACGATCTCCATTAGAAAAAAGTGATAATGTAAAAGTTGTTAGGTAAGAGCAAAGGTAAAAACGTAAAGGAAGAGCCACTAAAATTTAAATAAACTTCCCCGTAATAAAGCATATATATATTTCATTTCAGTTAAAGTAATAAAATGAGTTTTCATTCGTCTTAAAAATATGTAATGTTTTTCCGTACGTAGTAAATGATAATCAATTAAATAAGAAAAAAAAATTAATATAAATTTTAAACAAAATTAAACTTACTGATAATATGAAAAGAATGGTTAAAACTTAGGAATAATTTTCAAAATAATTCGAGTTGTAGTTCAAATTTTTATTTCATTAAATGGAACAAATGTGATAAATTTAAACAGTAAAAATATATGACCGGCTATCAGATCTAATAAATATTATTCTGGTTAATATGAAATGGAAATATCAGTTATCTATAACTATAATAATTAATACAGTTACTGCATGTTTATTATTTAAAATATCACTCCAAAACTTATTTATGTCAATCGCTGACAAAGTAATTTAAAAACTTATATGAAGTAAAATTAAACTCTCTTAGTTCTAAAAATAATAAATATAACATGTAATCATTCTACAGCTATGTAAAAGTAAATATTCAAGATTTGTAAACTAATCATAAAGCTAGATTATGAATTTAGCATAAAATAAACAATTATTCAAAAAACAATCTCCAATTATTAACAGAATTATATGAATTAGTTACTAATGCACATAAATAAATTATGAAGTATAAAGTAATACTAATAATTTAAGTAAATGATACATTATAAAAAAATAAAAAATAAATAGTATTGCTTAACTAAGGTTTTTAACAAATCGAAAAAAAAAATCATACATATTATTATGTTTCGGAAAAACATTGTTAAATATTTAAATGAATAATGCAAACATACCTTATTATTTTTGTTTAAAAAAACAGAATAAATCCTTTTGCTCTTCTTCTCAATATGTGTTTATTAATGGGAACATTTTTACTGTGAATTTAAAAAAAAATTCGTTAAATCTTATTTATTCCTTTTAGATCTTCCTGCCATTTTATACAATACACAATACACAACAGATATTTCAAGATAGAAGCTACAAGTTTTTCTAACTGAACGATAACTCCAGCGTGGGTTAGATGAACCAATAATAACTGGTCATTCTAAATGACCTTGTAGACGTCAGAGGGGGAGATTTCCCGCCAAAGTATTTCTATGCTATATGACAGACTTTTCTGTTGTAGCGAAGACGTAATGAAAAAAAAAAGGCTTTTTTGTTGTTTAACAGGAAAATAAGCCACACGAAGCTGAAATAACATAAGAAGTCTGTCAACGTAATTTTTACTGTCGGAATTCGATGATTTTTTTCTGTTATCTTAAAATCTTTTTTTACAGTGTACACAGATAAATATTTTCTAAAAACAGACAAATCGTGTTCAGGACCTTCTGAAAAGTATAAATCCCCCGAAAACTGGAAGTTGAAAATTTTCACGAATCCAATACTTTCTTCTTGTAAAAGTAGAAGCAAGTAAAGAAAAAAAAAACGGTAACACATATTAAAATTCCCGCGAAATATGTAAATATTCAATTCATGTAAGAGTTTCTTTATTTCTCCTAGCTTTACAATAGGGATGCACAACCGGTGGCCTGCGGGCCAAAAGTGGCCCGCGATGGGTTAACTTGTGGCCCGCGAACTTCGTAAATTTATAATTGGAAAAAATCGCAAATTTTGCCTATAGGTCGCAGGAAAAAATTGTGAATTCCGTCGATTTTTCGCGGGGAAAAATTACAAATTTCGTCAGTCAGTTAAAAATCGCGAATTTCGTTTATCGGCCGGCCGACACCATAGATATTAACATAGGAAATTCCCAAGTTTCCAACTTCGTCAGTCGCTGGTCGAAAAATAATTCGAATTTCATCGAACGGGCACTGGAAAATCGCCGATTTCGTCGATCAGGCAAGTAAAAATAGTGAATTTCTTCGTTCGGGCACGGAAAAATCGCGCGTTTTGTCGATCGAGCATGGAATAAACGCGAATTTTGTTGATCAAGCGAGGGAAAATAACAAATTTCATTGAAAAACACGAATTTTGTCGATGAAGCACGGAAAAATCACAAGTTTCGTTTATCGGGCACGGAAAGATGGCGAGTTTCGTCAATCGAATACGGGAAAATCGGGAATTTCGTTGATGGATCAAGAAAAAATCGCGATTTTTGTCAATGAGGCGCGAAAAAATCGGAAATTTCATCGATCAGGCGCGGAAAAAATCGCAAATTGAGTCGATCAGGAGCTGCAAAATCGCGAATTTTGTTCCTCAGGCAAGGAAAAATTGCGAATTTCGTTGATTAGGCACAGAAAAATCGTGAATTTTGTCGATGATGCGCGGAAAAAATTACAGATTTTGTTCATCGGCTGCAGAAAATCGTGAGTTTTGTCAGTTTATCGCGAGAAAAAATCGCGAATTTCATCAATTTGCCACGAGAAAAAATTTCAAATTTCATCAGTCAGTTAAGAATGAGAAGTTTCGTTGATCGGGCTGGTAAAAATCGCAAAATTCGTTTATCGGATGCGTAAAAATCGCGAATTTCGTCGATCGTGTGTGTAAAAATCGCAAATTTCGTAAATCAGGCGTGAAATAAATCACAAATTTCGTTACTCAGGCATGTAAAAATCACAAATTTTGTCGATGAAACGCGGAAAAATCGCAAATTTCGTTAATCGGGCACAGAAAAATCGTGAATTTTGTCGGTGATGCGAGGAAAATTTGCAAGTTTTGATGATCGGCTGCGGAAAAGTCGCAAGTTTCGTCAGTTTATCGAGAGAAAAAATCGCGAATTTCGTCAATTTACCGCGCGAAAAATTATAAATTTTGTCAGTCAGTTAAGAATCACGAATTTCGTTGATCAGGAGCAGAAAATTTTTTAATTTCATTGAACCGATGCGGAAAAATCGCGAATTTTGTCGATCAGGTGCGGGCAAATCTCGTTGATCAGCTGCGGGAAAAATTGCAAATTTCGTCAAAGTCAGTTAATACCGAATATCGTTGATAGGGCGTGGAAAAATCGTGAATTTCGATAATCGAGTGCGGAAAAATTGCGAATTTTGTCGATCAGGCGTGGAAAATTGTAATTTTCGTCTATCGGCACGGAAAATCGCGTGTTTTCTCGATTGGACGCGGAAACACCATGTTGCCGATCAAGAATTAACGACGGGAAAATTACAAATTTTGTCAGAGTCAGTTAATAGCGAATATCATTGATAGGGCATGGAAAAATCGCGAATTTCGTTGATCAGGCGCTGGAAAATCGCAAATTTCGTTGATCGGGAGCAGAAAATCATGAATTTCGTCGATCGGGTCCGAAAAAAATCGCAAATTTTGTCAATCAGGAGCGGAAAAATCTCAAATTTTGTTGATCGGCTTCGGAAAAATTTCGAATTTTGTCTATAAGGAGTGGAAAATTTGAAAATTTCGTTGATCGGGCGCGGAAAAAATGGAATTTCGTTGATCGGGTGCAGAAAAATCTCAAATTTCGTTGATCGGCTCCTCCTACCCCCTTCGTTTATAAAGTTCTCTCTTTTTTTTTTTTTTTTTTGCCACTAGCCACTTTTATGAGTGTTTGTTTTCATGGGTGCCCTTGTTTGTTTTTTAGCACTTTTAATAAAGCAAAATTTATACTCCCCCGAACAAAGTCGAGGAATATTATCACTACCTGAAAATAATCCTTGCTATATCTCTGTTATACATACAAACGTAAACTATTAGTATATCCTTGCCAACAAAATTGGATATGTTGACTGGATAAGGGAACCTAAAGGAGTAAAACTACCCACCCCCTCTGAAACCATATTTTTATCCGATTATAGGCCTGAGATCACCTCTCCGAAATAGAATTCTCTGTGTTACTGATGTGGCCCTCGACAACCCAGACAGTTTTGTAAGTGGCCCTTCTCTTAAAAAGGTTGTGCACCCCTACTTTACAAGAAGAAAGTACTGGATTCGTAAAAAATTTCGACCTCCGGTTTTCGATGAGTTTATACGTTTTACAAGGTCCTGAGCACGATTTCACTATTTTTAGAAATTGCCTGTCTATGAGTCTGTCTGTCACTCTGCGAGTCTGTCTGTATGTGACAAACATTTTGTGGGCACTCTATCTCAAGAACTAATGCACGAAATTTCACAAAACTTTAGATTCAATTAGACCTTAACCCCTTCGCGACGGGAGACTTTTACGAAATTTTTAATCTTTTGTCACCGTTTTTTAAAAACAGAAATTTGTGCCTTCCTGAATCGAGAAAATGCAATGATTAAATAAGGCAAATTTTACAGTAAAACTTTACTGGTGAGGAAAAACAAGGATTCTGAGCGCTTCATGCGGCATGTATACGTGGCGCTCGTCCCTAAGGGGTTAATATAAACTAGTGCTGATTAATTTTTGGTGTAGGTCGCCCAACAAGTGGCGCTGCTATGCTGAATTTTTCACGATCGCTGCAGTAGCTCTATCTGACGAACTTAGGCGTAGATTTTACATAAAACTACAGTTTCAGTTAGTTCTTCATACGAATTGATGCTGATTACGTTTTGCTGCAAATCGCTAAACAGGTGGCGACGATTTTCGCAATAGCTCTATCTCAAGTACTAATGCACGAATTTTCATCTACTTTCAGATTCAGTTAGACGTTGACACAAGTTGTTGCTGATTGCATTTTCGTGTCAATCGCCCAATATGTGACGCTGCTATACTGGATTTTTCCTTTTTTTTTTTTTTTTTTTTTTTTTGTAATAGCTATATTTCAAAATTAACGCACGGAGTTTCACCCAACTTCATATTCCGTTAAACGTTCACATAAGTTGTTGCTGATGAAGTTTTGGTGTAAACCACCAACAGGCGGCGCTGTTATGCTGCATTTTTCAGGATTTACAGGATCTTAGCGGTTGTCATATCTCAAGAATTAATTCACGGAATTTCATATCTTTAGAATCCTCATGATGGAAATAGATTATATTTAATTTTCGCACTGTGCTAGCGAATTTTGAAGTATTAACATGTATAAGATAGAAGAAGTCGGGCGCCAGTGTTATATGTACATATATATATACATATATATGGACGTATATGAACATATATACATATGTACATATATGTGTATATATATATACATGTACAAATATATGTCTATATATGTCTATATAACATATATACATAACCAATAATTAAACATAACCTACCACCGTCAATTATTATGAATTAAAGCTGTAAGTATTAAAAAAAAAATATTATAAAATCATTCTTATATATATTTTAACATATATACATGTATATATGTATATATAACATATATGTCCATATATATGTATATATAACACTGGCACCCGGCTAATCGAAAAGTACCGAAGAAACTTTTTATGATTGGCACATCCGACTAGTTATAATAACCGAAGGTTGCAGTCGTGGGAAAAAAAGGTAAACACCCCTCACTAACTAAAATTATCGTAGGAGAAAGTTACTGATACCTCATGATTGGTAATAAAATCTACTTTTAAATGATGTATATAAAATTTACTTAGGGGGCCATCTACATATTAAAAAGAAGCATAACTTTGTTTTTTCAATATCAGTACGCATTTCTGACAGCATAAATGAACTCTACACCCTTCAGTTAGCCTAAAAACAAATTTTTATGCAGTTCGTACAATAAGTTTCCAAGGAATTAATCCTTTTAAAACGAACGTTTAAACTTTTTCTCATCGGAAAAGACAAACTCATCCCACTTTATTCTCATAGTAATGCATTTTTTGGGAAACTCCACCCTCAGTCTCTTATGAACTTTTGTAAGAGGCAGTCGTGATATATGTTTACCATAGCGAACATGCTTCGTACGCCTCCTTGAGCTTTGCAAACCAGAAAATTTTTTGGCACCAGTATTTTCTTATAGAAAATCTCTCCTTAAAAGAAGGCGAAATTTTGCCCGTTTAACTTAGATTTATTTTTCTATAAAAAGATACTGGTTGTTTTCCTGCAGATACACTGTAAAAAAATTCAGAAACATTTCTGAATATATCGGGCAGCTACGGTGCATGTAATTTTCAAAAACGTTTCTGAGTATTTCGGAAACCTCTTTCCGACATACTCAGAAACGTTTTTGAAAATTGCATGCACCTTAGTGCCCCATATATTCAGAAACGTTTCTGAATTTTTTTTACAGTGAATGACGGTATTCGTACGAACCATGGCGAAGCTTTTTTCTTTTGTAAAACACGTCGAACAGTTCGAGCACTAAATTCTAAGGTCAATCCACGTTTTACTTCTGTTGACGTTTGTTTTTTGGAGCAATCTCGCTTGATTATCAAGATTTTCACCCGTACAGCAACAGAAGATGACCTACCTGTATGTCTTTGCCGTTCATATTTACCAGGATTTTTAAGATAATTGTAAATAACTGTTCTTGATCTATTAAACTTTTTCGCAATTTGGCGTGCAGAAAGTCCTGAACTTTTAAATGTATCCACTTTCCCTTTCTCAAACTCCGAAAGCTTTGCACCTAGCAGTATGACTGAAAAACAGAACATGACGATATTGAACGCTTACTACGCAAATAATAATTTAAAAAAAAAAATCAAAATTTTTTGAAAATTTTTCGGAAAAATTTCAAAAATTTTCAATTTTTTTTAACATTATATTCGATGCACAGTTTTATTTATTTATATAAAACAAACTTTTATAAAATATATTGGTGATTTTCATTGATATGGAACGCGCAAGGCGCATTTCGAAGATTTCTAAGATGACGCGTAAAATTCCACTTTTTTTCTCAAAAAAATTTTTTTTTTAATTTTTTTTTTGTGATAAATGCTTGCCATAATGCATATAATGTACCCTTGAATAATATTTAAAGTGAAATTTACATAAAAATAAAAAATAGATTTTTAAGGTTTTAAGGTTTAAAACAGTATCCGCGTTGATAGAATAAATCTCTGTCCTTTATTAGTGTAATATTTTGTTTAATTTATTAAAGTCGCTCGAAACAAAAGGCCGTAGATTTTATCCAAAAGACGGTAATCAGGGAGAGCTTTCAGGGAAAGCTCACTTCGGAAGAAGTTAGGAAATTAATATCTGTAAACATTCATAAAAATGGCTTATATGTCGTTTCGCCTCATTAAAAAATCAATGGGAATAAAAATTTTTTGAACCATTATAAAGCAGCAGCAAGTTATTTTGTCAGTGTACCATATCCAAGTAAATTTCTAATGAAAGAAAATACATTTCGATTTAACATTATTTCGTTACTAAATTATAACTATATACTATACTAACATTCTAAAATCTGCACATCCTCTTGTACCTATCTATGCGGAATTCATTGAATCTTCTGTATTTATTTATAATTAGCTGTTCAACCCGCTATAAGCAAGAGAGTTCACGTTAAATAACTATTCGATTTAGAAAAATATTTTTCTTCTACTATGCACTTTTTTTTATGAAATTTAATTTATCATGTTGCTATGGCAGCAGACGATAAAACGATATCTTTTGATAAGGGAATAATTATAATAATAAAAAAGAAAAGTGCCCAGCTAAGCTGATGGCATTGAGCTCACAGGCTATTCACACTAATTGTATATCATACTCTTATTTTAAAGAATAATGCCCCTCAAAAAAATTAATGAAGGGGAATTAGTCCCCGTTTCCCCCTCTATACTTAACCAGTGAACCTCCAAATCTAATCAGGGAAGCTCCTTATCATAATAAAGCGGTATACCAAATTTGGAGCAAATCGAATAATCCTGCAAAAAAAAAAAACCATTTATCTAAATTAAGGGGTGGACTAGCCCCCCCCCTTTATCCTTAATCAATGAATCTCCAAAACTAATCAGGGAAGTTCCTTAACATAATAAACCGGTATACCAAATTCGGAGCAAATCGAATCATTCTGCATGAAAAGCCCATTTATCTGAATTAAAGGGGGTGGACTAACCCCCCTTTTCCCCCTTTATCCTTAACCAATGAACCCCCAAAACTAATCAGGGAAGTTCCTTAACACAATAAACCGGTATATCAAATTCGGAGCAAATCGAATGATTCTGCATGAAAAACCCATTTATCTGAATTAAGGGATTGGACTAACCCCGTTTTTCCCCCTTTATCCTTAACCAATGAACTCCCAAAACTAATCAGGGAAGCGCCTTATAACAATGAACCTAGAAAAAAATTTTGAAGCAAATCGGATGTTTCTATCAAGAGTTATCGCGTTACGTACATACATACATACATACGTACGTACGTACATACATACAGAACGGGCGGGCACATTACTTCTCAGGCTTTGATAGCCTGTGAGCTAAAACGTTTTGTTAATATTTGTGATAAAACGTTTTTCTTTATTTTTTAAAAAAGATAATAATGAAGCGCAATTAAATCATGTCTAATTATTTGCATGCGAGGTAAAAGAATTATCGTATTACTCGCTACATCTTCATAGTATTGCAGTGCGGCATACGTAATATGTATATCACACATTGCAATAAACATTTAGAACTGGTTTGAACTCGTCCAAAATATGGGTTGAACATAAAAAAGGGCAAAAATTCGCCCCCCAAAAAAAATATATTTAAAATTTTCGAAATTTTTGTCCCAATCGTTTATGAGTCCGCTACTAGCAACCCATGTGCCAAATTTCGTAGCCCTGCGCCCTGTTGTTTCCGAGTTTTTGATGTTACATAGATACGCTCACAGATTTTAATAGGGTAGATTTTCGATTTCAAAATATTTAATATTGAGATAAAACATATCCGGACACAAAAGTTTCACAAAATTTCACCTCACAATGCGGATTTTTGGGGTTTTTTAGCCCCCGATATGCTATTTCTTTCTCCCAGCAAATAAAATGTCGTCTCAAAAAAAAAAAAAAAATAACGTTCTGTTGTATAAGCCAGCCGTAAAACAAAGCAGATGTACCATTGTACTGTTTAATACCCTGCTACTATTTTTTAAACTACTATGCATCGTGCATTTTCGATTTTTATACCATCGTATTGGGAAAAAAGCACTTTTTATAGCAATTTGATTGAACGCTGCATCTTAATTTATTTTTGAGATATTATTATTATTATTATTATTTTTTTTTTTTACAGTCTTTAGCGCCATTTGTTTACTGTTGGCAACTCAAATGCTCGATTTCTGTAGAAAGAAAGAAAAAAATATTTGGAAAATAATAATTATATCTTTTTGTTGCCATTTTCTTAAAACTACTGAAAAAAAAGATGTAATTAAAATACCGTGCTATTTTGAAAAAATATAAATAACTGATTTCTGATAAAACATAGAGTTATTATAAACTATATTAAATTATCTATGTTACAAACAAATGAAGGTATATGAATCAATAGATAGCCGATTTTTTTTGTCGCGTTTCTTGAGTGACATCTGTTTTTATTATTGTTGTTATTGTGTATTATTCAACGATAGAGACGTCCTATGAATACTTTACTGTAGATGTTGTTTAAAACTGGATCGTAAATGAGGAATTCTTCAGAGGATGAAAATGACGTCATTTTATATAAAATAAAAGCGTGTGTTTAAAGTCTTAAAACTATAATATGTTTTGTATTATCTATATTTATATACATATGTTTTTTTTTTTCATCGGCGGCGACACCAAATTCTGAAAAAACAGAATTCCTGTTTTCTAGTCTTTTATTATTATTTTTTTATGAACATAAACAAATGCATCTCAGAATACAAAGCATAAACTTGATGTCAAAATACATCTTACTATTTACTCTAGCCTATCTATGATAAAAATGTTTGTTTTGAAAATTGTACACATTTGAAGAATGAAGTGAATAATATGCGTTCTTAAAAGTAAGCGGATTATATTTACGACGTATTTCGCTGAGTTGTATTATGGTTTCGGTGGTCTTTGAAAAGAATAAAAATACACATTTTTGTTTTTATTAAAGAAACTTATTGTTAAATTTAAAAATATCTCAATACAGGATGTTCTAAAAGTCTCTGACACAATTTTAAAATCAATATGAAATCAAAGCATTGTCGTATGGGGGTGCGGTTTGGACTAAAATGCTTCTAACGATGAAAAGTTTTGTTCAAGAGAATAAAAGAAAATAGATCCAAACTTCGATCAAGATGCCACCACTTGTCCGTATGTTTGGTTTCAGATTGATTTCGATTTCGTTTCGAAGTACCAACCTACACAATTAGTTTTTTCGCTGGGAGTCATCATTTCTGCGTTACAGCGTCAAAACTAAGCTGAAAATAAGAAAAAACGCATGTCTGAAAATAAGCATAAGGACAAGTGGCGTCATCTATTATCGAATTTTGGAACTAATTATTTTCATTCGCTTGAGGGGGAAAAAAAGGGCTTTATATCGTGAGAAGCAATTTTAGTCCAAATCGCAATCCTGTATGAAAATTACTTAATTTTATAATGAATTTTAAAATATGTAAGCAGTGGCCGCTCGTGGATCATACTTGAAGGGGTTCACAATCGCAATATAAAAAATACGAAAATATAATTTGTAGGGAGGACATAACATGAAGTTAAAATACATTTGCGCAATATTGAGTTCAGAGTCGTTTTTCTCTTCATGAAATTTTGCCTTTCCGAGAAATACAATATAGATTTCGGAAGAGTTGGCTTTCAAGGGTGAACTCCACGTTCTCGGCGGGTTTCCCACTTGGTATCCCCAGAATTCATTACTGAATTTTTGTTTTCCCAAGTTTAAAAATTTGCAACTAAAAGAAATAAAAAAGCATCCATCGATGGATAACTGGTACCATTTTCTTTTCTACAAAAGAACATAGAATCACAATATTGCTTACAATTTACCTTTGAATGTTATTCAAGTACAATTTTTGTAAATTAAGTGTAAGCAGTATCTTTAGTTCCGAAATTTTAGTTATTCTAACTTCCATGTTAACTGTTTATAACTACGTCTTACGCATAATAATGAAACTATGAACTATAGAAACAAACATATTAAGATTTATTAAAATAAATATCCAACTTAATATTCAAATCACAAGATAAATCAAAACGTACAAGAAAATGACCGCTAAAAATAAAATGCTATCTCATGTTAGAAGTTGTGCGAACGGAAGGCTTTAAGCGAGGCTTTCGTCTCTCCCATTCCCGTCCGCATAAGTTTATTTTGAGGAGCATTTCTCCGCTCGCACGTGCTATCAAGAAAAGACTGGGCGCGCTCAGTGTTGAAAACTTTCGAATTTTCTTCAGTAATGGTTTGTTATGGATGTATCTAAAGAAAGGTAGAGGAGGGGAGTGCATGAGTGAATGATGTTCGTGTTGAAGATTGACAAAAAAATATATTTTTTAAATTATTTTATTTAATTTGTTAAATTATTTCTTTAATTTTCTTTGGGGGTTCACGTGCGCTAATAGACGAACCGCCACTGTGCGTAAGGGGCTTTGGGGACACTAAACGTGCAATTTTATTAAAGGGTATGTTTTTTAGAGGTGTGGTTTTGAATTGGACAACACTGTTTCTAGTCACAGTCAGTTTGACAGCTGACAGATTATTTGTGCTAATTACGTTTTGCCACTTCACCATGAATGGACTTACGCCAGAAAAACGCTTACAACTTGCGCAAAATATCATCAGTTTATTGCGAGAGACATTCGGTAAGGGCATAATTTCTCGTAATGGACCTGTGAACTGAACTACGAGGTCATGTGATCTCACACCAATGAATTTTTTTCTGTGAGGATATGTAAAGTCGCTGGTCTACGCCGATAAACCACAGATATTTGACCACTTGGAAATCAACATTTTTTGCATTATTGCTGATATACGGCCCCAGCTGCTCGCTAAAGTGGTGGAAAATATACATCTAGACTACGCTTCATTAAAAAAACAAATATCATGGCCATTTACATTATTTTTATATGTTTTATTTCGTTTTAAATTTGAATACCTCTAAAAAAATACCCGATATTTCTTATAAAGATAATTAATGAAACGAACACAGCACAATGTAGTTCCTACATTGTAAAACGAGAAAAATGTTTCTTTTATACGAAAATTTAGCATAACTACGGATAAAAATAAAAATTTACCTTTTTCAGGTTAACCACAATTCCTAAAAACATTTCTTTATCATTAGCAACCTGAGAAACCAATATAGTTTTGAGAATTAAAGAAGCAGTTATAAAAATAATGTTTCTTTTTCTGCTTGTAATTTTCGGAAACATTTACGGGTAGCTTTTACAGCGTATTAATCGGATTATAAGTCGGATTATTTAGTATTATAACAACACAAAAATTATCCCATTAACATTGTAGTTTCAAAAGATATTAATAAAAATATGAAAATGTAATTCAATGACTTGAAATTTCGTTTCTAGGTAAGTTTGAAACAAAATTTAAAATATATTGTCAAAATTGGGTGTTGCCATTAAAAAAACAAAGTTTGGTTTGTAGATGACCGCCTAAGCAAATTTTATATACATCATTTAAAAATAAATTTTAATTTCAATCGTTTGGTACCGGTAATTTTCTCCTATTTTAATTAGTTGCAGAGTTACGCTGAAAAAAATGGGTACTGAAAATTGAGAAAAAAGTACTCAATTTTAAATGCGTCCAATACTCAAAATAGCTCCGATCCAATTGTACTCAAAGTTGAGAAGCACATGTATTCATTTTTTATTCCATGGTTGCGATGAAATACGAATCGTTATGTACTGCCCCCCCCCCCCCCCCCAAAAAAAAAACCCGTAAAAATTAAAATAAAAATGTACTGACATTTATTTCCCGTTTAAAGTTATTAACAAGAAACGTTTAATTGATTATTTATTAAGAAAAATAGCAAAATTCTTCACAAGATACTCAAATCGAATATTTTTTATGACAAGAGCATTATTTCCAAGCACTTAAATTGTTTTAAAATACAGTGCATTATTTAATATTTACATTAATAAACATCATTTATGACGTCATAAATGAAATGAACCATTACAGGGTACAAAATTATTCGTTTGTTTGGGTTTGATAACATGTGATGTAGCAAAATAGAGAAAGTATAGGTTCATTTTTGATCCAAAAATATTCAATACGATATGAGTACATCACTTTACTCATTTTTGAGTACTTCAATTTTTTTTTCAGTGTAGTAGCGGGTGTTTACATTTTTTCCCCACGACTGTACAATGATATTATAAGTTAGATATGTGAAAGTTTCAGTTGAACTAGGTGAAACTTCACAAAATAACTCGGAATTCGATACCAAAAATTTAAATATGAATACCTTCTAAGAGAAAAGATAAAAATTACAAATTTTAAGAATTTAAATTATTTGTTTAAAATTTCAAATTATTTACACATGAGATTTAAAAATGTCAAACAACAATATTTTACATTAAATTCCATGTGACAAATCAGACATATATATTTCCTTTTTCAAATGCAGTAATGCAATATAAACAAATGCAAGCCTGAATACGAATTCTTAAACAAAATGTCAAAATATAATGTTCTGTTTTCTACAGATTATCCATAATAGATGAGGTTGTTTTGAATTTTGTATGTGATTGTAGTCGATAAAAAGCTTCTTAGAACATAAGTGGCTTATATTTATGCACTTAAATTGTTAAAGAAACTGTTTGAAGAAAGCAATACATTTAAAGATTAATAGTTTGAAAAGGTTATCTTTATGTTACGATGTACAGTCGTGGAAAAAAAAAAAAAAAGTAAACACCCCCTACTAACTCCTCAACAAATTATCGTAGAAGAAAGTTACTGGTACC
Source organism: Maratus speciosus (assembly GCA_963932465.1). Taxonomy (NCBI): domain Eukaryota; kingdom Metazoa; phylum Arthropoda; class Arachnida; order Araneae; family Salticidae; genus Maratus; species Maratus speciosus. The sequence goes on along the minus strand of OZ010799.1, from coordinate 71,205,597 downwards.
GAACGATTGGAAATAAAGTCTATTTTTAAATGATGTATATAAAATTTGCTTAGGGAGCCATCTAGATATTAAAACAAACCATAACTTTGTTTTTGTCAATAGCAGTACCCAATTCTGACAGCATAAATGAACTCTACACCCTTCAATTAGCTTAAAAACGAATTTTTATGCAATTCGTATCATAAGTTTCCGAGAAATTAATTATTTTAAAACGAGCGTATTTTAAGGGCTGTACCCAAACTGAAGTTGCGTACTGGATTGTTAACCGAGAGAGCCCCTTCCTTGATCAAGGCACCTTAAGCGCCACTCAAGGAGTCAATGAAGCGTGTTAGATTTCAGTACGGCAGAATAAATTTCAAAATGTCTACTGACTTCCATCATAGACGGCCCCTTAAACCATCATTTTGCCGTTTTTTAAGCATAATTTGAAAACTACTTGGAAGAAAAATGCGAAATTTTTGAATTTCCATAAAGCAGGACTTAATAAATCTAAATCCATCAAAAAAATTGTAGGTTGCAATTCATAATTTTTTCAAATATTAATTTCATAATTCATAATTCATGTCATAAAATTATAAAAATTGCAAATTCAGCTTATTTATATTTGGGTATATTAGTATTATTACTACAAAAAAAAAAAATTAGCACATTAGGAGCATAATTTCGGGATATATAAATAAAAATATGAAAATGTAATTAGCACTAAATTTTGAATGTTTATAATTCAAAAACTTATCATTCAAATGACTTGAAATTTGGTGTCTAGGCATGGTTTGAATCGAAAATTTGAAATATCTCGTTAAAATTGGGTATTGCCATTGAAAAAAATGAAGTTTGGATTCGTTTTAATATGTAGATGGCCCCCTAAACAAATTTTATATACGTCATTTAAAAGTAGACTTTATTTCCAATCGTTCGGTACGATCAGTAACTTTAGTCTACGATAATTTATTGAGGAGTTAGTAGGGGGTGTTTGCTTTTTTTTTCCACGACTGTACATTGTGTCCATAATTAAACGACCCTACTTTAAAGTTGTCTACAGATAATGTTCATAATGTCTAATGTTCATAAGTCTAATGTTCATAAAGTTGAGAAATTTTGGGAAAGGCATAATAAAGGGATGGGAATTTGTTTAAGCTAAAAAAAATATAAATAAAAATAGTTCAAAATTTCGCCACCAGAGGGCGATTTTTAATAAATTATACATTCAGCATTACGATAGTTTAGAAATTTTACTTACAGGATGTTCATAATTAATTGACCCTATTTTGAAGTTGCCCACAGACGGAACTGTTGTTCAGAATGTTGTAAAAATTTTTGGAGGACATAATAAAAGTATGGGAATTTGATTGAGCGAAAAAAGAATTAAGAGGCCATTTTTTAACGAATGACATATTTAGCATACATTTACGATAGTTTAATAAATTTTGTTACAGCCAAACATGTTTTGCATGACTTTCATCATTTTCAGATACCATCTGGAATCTTAAGGTAGCATGTTCCACAGTTGACCGCTATGTCTTTTGGGAAATGCTAGGAAAATGTTCTGAAATACTGTTTTTAGAATAAGGTTAAGGGTGTATTCGAAAAAATATTTTTCCACCCTCAACAGCTCGAAATTTTCTGAGACATTTTCAGACTCATTTTTAAATGTAAAAACATGAAACTTGCTGGGGGTGATTTCTGAAGACACGTTTAACATGCCGTGTGATTTCATTTTCAGCTCAATTAATTAGAATTTGATTTTTAAACAATTATTTTCTCAGTATGACCATTTTTTTCATTCCCAGATCGCCCGCTTCGGAAAATTCGGTTCAAAACGCCAACTTTGACAGCGTTTTTTACAGTATTTTCTGCATTTATCAAAAACTGAAGAAGCACGGCACATTATATAGTTTCTAAATAAGAGAATTTCCCAGTTTGATGCGTTTGAGAGCAAAAATGAATTTTAAAATGAATCGGAAAATAAGCAGTTTGGATCGGAATACACCCTTAAACTAATAAATAAAATTTCTTAACTATCATAATGCTAAATGTGTAATTTATTAAAACACTTCCTCTAGTGGCGAAATTTTGAACTACTTTTACTTACATTTCTTTTAGCTTATACAAATTCCCTTCCCTTTATTATGTCTTTTACAAAATTTCACAACTTTATGAACAATAGTTTTATCTGTAAACGGCTTTAAAGTAGGGTCGTTTAATTATGGATACCCTGTATAATATAAAGCAAGAGTCGAAAGTGTAGGTCACAAAATTGTAGACTGTGTAATATGTTATTTCACTGTTGACGAAAAAATGTGGAAATCTGATAAGTGCATTTCTTTACAGTACACATTACTTTTAAGTGCAATAATACTTTCGTGTAGACATATACAAATTTTAGCGAAATATTTCCCCAAAAATTTAAATATGAAAGTGCGTCAAATATATAAATATGAATGCGTGATTGAGAAAAGTCTATAAAAGAAATTACATTTTTACTCAAATAATTTAAACGTCAGATGTATAAATGACAAAAAAGATTATTTTTAGAGATCGACGGAAAATTCGTTTTCGTTTTCAGCCAAAACTGAGTTTCACAAAAATTCATTTTCGACGAATTCTGTCGAAAATTTGGCCAGACAGAAACTCGCCCGAAACTACCTGTATTCCAAAAATCTAGTTTTTTCCTTCTGAAATTTTCAACATTACTCATTTATTTGAGCTGTGTTAGCTCCAATGAGGCAATCTTTATTCATTGCCATGAACTTCTCAGTTTATAATTATGGCCGACTCAAGACGTGAATGCATATAATATATTACTAAACTTTGAAGATGCTTTTCACGTGCTCATTAAAAGCTGCATACTTAACAGTAATAGAAAATTTTTAGTTTGAAATCGCAGAAGTGTTTCGAATACTCTTTGAGAATGTTCTAGTATAACAGATGAGTATTTATAAAAATCATTATAAAAGATGAATCGATTTCTGTATACCTCAAACATTTTTTAATTAGATGAAATTTATAAAATAAGAAAATTATTGTCGTTGATGAATTAATTGCATTTTATCTTATATGACAGTAAAAAAATTAAGTCAGAGGCGCAAGGAGCCAACTAGGGCCACACGTATAATTACTTAATAATAAACACATATATTTAATTAATAGTTATGTATATTTAATAAACACGTACAATTAATTAATAATTATGTATATTTATGTTATGTACTAATTACTTAACAATTTTTTGACTTTTTCGTTTTTGGCCGAAAATAGAAAGATTACTAAAATTCTGTTTCTGTTTCGGTTTTAGTTTTAAACACCTGTTTCGGTCGATCCTTAATCATTCTCAGGGATCTGTCCCAATTTTTCTCTGAGGGTCCTGTTTTTGTGAAATTGTGAACAGCTTTTTTACATTTGTGAGAAATCTAAAACTAATTTTGTGAATTACACTTGTGCACAAAAATTAAGGACGGGGCAGATAAATTAGCATAAAAGCGGAAAAAGGCAACAGAACGAAATGAAAGACCAATTAGAAGATAGACCTGGAACAAATGTAGTAGGACATGCGCAAAAATGGCTTATGAAGTAAAAGGAGGAGGTCCTAAGGCGAGAAAGCACAGAGGCGGTGGACGTTCAGCAATTCGATGAAATCTATTGCACGGTGTACAGTGATTTCAACGACATTTTCTTTTTGCTAATATCATGTGATAGGGCCAGGAGGCAATCCAGGAGATGTCATCTGGATGACCTTAAACGAGGTCGCATCATTGGGAGGTTGGGAGAAAGTCGAAGTGTGACAAGTGTGGCAGAAGTGTTCGGCAGGGCTCACAGCATCGTTTCACAAGCCTGGAGTGCATTTAGAACGATGGGAACAAGTGTTCGAGCATTCAGAAGTGGTTCCCCCATCAGCAACAACAACAGCGGAAGACCGTTACATTGTCCTGCAGGCGAAAAGAAACTGGCGGCAGATAGCTGGAGAAATCGCAAGGCAGATGGATCAGACTACTGGACGTCGGATATCATGTTTTACCGTTGCTAGGAGGCTACACAAAGGCGGTCTATACGCACGACGATCAGTATGGTGTGTACCATTAACGCCTGCTCATCGGAGACGTCAGTTTCTTTTGTGCCAAGAATACAAGAACTGGACACAACAGGAGTAAGGTCGAGCACTCTTTACGAAAGAGAGCCGATTTAGTCTGACGAGCGATACTGGACGGATACACATCTGGAGAGAGCAAGGAACACGTAATCACCCCTCCAACATCATCGAAAGGTATCGTTTTGGAGGTGCCGGAGTTCTTGTTTGGGGCAGTGTCATGCTTGGTAGCTGTACAAACCTCCATGTCTTCCAAGGGGGTTCAGTCTCTGGTGCCCGCTATTGCGCTGAGATTCTCTTACCTGAGGTGCATCTGTTTTGAGGTGCTGGGGTCCAGACTTCCTCTTTATGGACGACAACAATACACCTTACCGTACAGCGGCTGTCGAAGAGCTCTTGGAGAGTGAAGATATTCAACGCATGGATTGGCCTGCAACGTCCCTGGTCCTAAATCCCATAGAACACGTATGGGATCTTCTCGGGAGATGCTTGGCAGCACGTGAGCAGGCGCCAGCAACGATTCCGCCGCGGCAATTGGCGTTGCAAGAGGAATGGGCCTCGATGTCTCAACAGCTCCTTGACAACCTCGTCCTCAGCATGGACAGACATTGTGCATCGCAGTCAGGTTTGACTATATTCCTTATTAGAGACTGCATTTTTCCTACCAGGTGCCTATAAGATGGACGTTTCTGTCTTCTCTGCATTTTTGCTCCAAGTGCCATTTTCAATAAGTGCTTTTGTATCCTTTTGATTCCTTGTTTAGATGGTCTTTATCACTTGTCTCATATCTTTACATCTTGGAGACCTTAAGGTATGATTTCGGTCGATGTGGAAAACTTCTGAATAACGTTACATTCGAAAAACCCTCTCGTCCTTAATTTTTGCACACCAGTGTAAAAATGATCGTTATATTCAGGTTCTTTTTTATATGTTTTTAAGAAGATATATGTACGTAAAATGCATATATTTTCTTTATACAGGGCGTCCGTGCTCAACGGCGTCCAATGGCTAATTCCTAAACTGTTAGTCATAGACATATAGTTCCAGTTAAAAAAATGTTTTAAATGAGGTAACGAAGTACACTGTAAAAAAAAATGGTAACGTTCCATGTAAAATACAGGAACGTTTCGCCTTTTATCAGGTTTTCAGAATAATTTAGCTCTTTCCTGTGAAATTCTGGTTTTCTTATCTGAAACGTTCCTGAACAAAAGTTGGAAACAGCAAAACGCTGCGGCCGCCATTTATTATTATTTTTTTTTTTATTTTTTTTTTATTTTTTTTTTTTTTTTTGCTATAATCCGTTGCTCGCGCGCGAGTGTCGAAAACGAATTCCTTAAATGAATGTAAAAAAATCAATATGGAATGGAAATAAATCAATAGACGACATATCTTTAACGAGCAGACTGTGTAAAAAAAATACACCTATTATTTGGATCTCCATTAACCAGGGGACCATCAAATATGATTCTCACCGATTTTGATTAATTTAAAGTATGTTTTAGAGTTCTTATCTCTAATTATTCTTGTGAAAGGATTTCTTCAAATGGGCCTTAGATTTTCAGAAATTAGATGCCGAGTTTTAGCATACGTTTCAAATACCCATTAGTTTGCAGCTCTCAACGTGTCATTCGTGGTGTGGACGCAGAAAGCTCGCACGCCACCCGTACGGCCCGAGTTCGATGCTACCTCTTGACTTTTTTTTTCTTTTTCAATTAATTTTATATTTTAACACTTTATTACAATTTGATTTAAATTTGACATATATTTAACACTTTGAATTGCTGCAAATTTGAATTTTTTTTTTATTTTCGGAAAAAATATACAATTACGTTTAGGTTTTTTTTTTTTTTCATGAAAATTTATATGTATTTTATCTAACTTGTAAACTAACATAATTACACTGACGAAAATCCAAAATATTTTATGTCTAGATTTTTTTTCTAATTATTATTTACATTTATATATTTTTATATTTTGAGCAAAGTTCAGAAACAATATATCACATATATATTTACTTTATTGAATTTTAACTGAAAATTTATTTTTTCGTGTAAATTATAAATAATAATTTTGATGTCAATTTCAAAATATTTTTTCATTCTAACAAGTAATGATAATAAAGCGAAAATTGTCAACTGGAAATGTAAAAATCGTCTGCGGATCCCGCATGCTGTGAAATGTCAGTAATGTCATAATGAAGGCAACGAACATCCAGAGTGAATTATGTCAGCCAGGTATCGGTCCGGATAGCCTAACAGGTAAGGCATTGGCACGGTACGCCAAGTATCCAGGTTCGATCCCTGGTCTGGACATTTTTCGCTCTGTTGAAATAAACTTCAACTGTTCTACTCCAGCCTTGAATATGTCAGTAATGTTTTGCTGTCAACAGAAATATTCCTGGTATTTCGCAGGAAACTTACTGGCATTTCTGTAGAAAGTTTTTAACATATACAGTAAAGTTCCAGTCATTTTCAAGAAATGTTTCTTGGAAATAATGGGCAACTCAGCTGCCCATTTTTTCCCAGGAACGTTGCGGAATTTTTTTTACAGTGTATTTTAAAAGCAGTTTCGGTCAATAAAAACATTTCTTAAAAAATTAAGAAATTTAAATTTTTATACGGTCCCCGGGTCCTATAAGTTATATTTAGTAATATTTTCCTATTATACTGACAAGTAACGCAAAAAAGTCTCATTTTTCTACGATTAAAACTGACCGAGTAATAGCTGTTTAAAGTTGCAGCATATTTTTTGCTACGAAATAGGGTCAATTCACAAATTTAGTAGAAATATAAATAATCGTCATAAACATATATATATTTGAGACTAAAATTAATATTGCAATATAAATTTGAAATATAAAATCATTCTGAAGTATTAATGCAAAATATACAGCTAGTACTAAACACATACGAGGAAAAAATAAAAGAATTTCCTTAAATAAAGTGGTGAAAAGGAACAGCCTTAATTCTTTACAAAATTATGCGCATTTTAAAATGCTATTAGATTACACTAGACTGCAAAATTTGAGTTGTGTTATGTTTTTTATCTTTTGGTAATTGATTCTTGTGTATTTTGTAGCGCTGAATCTGAAAATTATTTTCCTTTTTAACCATCACATCACGATTTTTCGCAAATCGTAAATTTCAAAGTTTAAAATGTCGGTGTGGCCGTCCCCCACCTCTACTTCATCGGATCCCTGAGCTGTTTAGCTGTAAGAATCCCAGTATAAGTAAAAAAAAAAATCAATAAATTATTGAATTAAATAAAATTAAATTGAATAAAAGAAATTTTATATCTATTTTATAGTATTAGATTTTCTCTACTTTTAAACTTTGAAATTTACGATTTCCGAAAATGTCTAACGTGATGGTTAAAAATGAAGGTCATTTTTGGATTCAGCGCTAAAAGTACATAAAAATCAATTACAAAAGTTAAAAAACATAACCATTTCCTCTATCTTATAGCGTCGAATTTTTACCATTTTTTAACTTTGAAATTTACAATTTGCGAAAACTCCTGACTTGACGGTTAAAAAGGAAGGTAATTATCGAATTCAGCGCTAAAAAATACATAAAAATCAATTTTAAAAGTTAAAAGCACAACCATTGCAGGGCGGTAACCTATCCGAATTTTTTTGTGTTATTCTGTAAAATAAGCATAAATGGTAGCCAGTGAAAATCATAAGTAAAAGCTCTTTCATCCGGCATTCTATGGTTCGGCACATTCTGTAATCCGGCACTCTAGGCCGCGTTTTTGTTCTTTTTTAACGATCTCTCTTGACTAGGATCGCTAGGCTGCGAGCAGTTCACTCAGGATTTAGGCATCTCTTGAACACTACTCGAGCCCCTAGGTCGCGCTACTGTGTGCTTAGTTTAGTTCGCTCAGTGGTTCTCGTGATTCAAATGTGGCCTAATGGCGAAGATGAGGATCAAGATTCAAATGTGCGAAGTGATGGCTAAAATATAGTGCTAGATTTGGTTGAAGCCGTGCCAAACAACCCTTCCAGAGATATACCCGGAGAGGAAGTTATAGACTTATGAAGGTTATTTTAGTTGGTCTTTTGACCGTTGAAACGTATTTTACTTAAACAAGGATTTCTCTTCGTGTTACCATTAAACCAGCATTGTATACAAATAATTCAGGCACGCAGAAGAGACTTATATAACATTCCAGACTACATTTTAAGATGTTTATTGCAGGAACAGCAAACAGGATAAATTCTCAAGAAGTGACCCCTAGAACACAGTTTCTTATATGGAGATTACATTCTGGTGAGGTGCCTACAGAATCATCTCAAATACAACTCTCTTAAAACTCAGTGTACATATTACAGCATCTTTGGCATGGTTTCGCCAATACATTTCATATATTTTGAGATTTGGCAATATAATTATGCAGAGAGAGACAGAATCCAACGACCGTTACATGAAAGCCTATGGGGATATTTCAAATTGCTGGCGATAAACAGGGTTTTGGGTTTACCATCGCCAAATCATAATACAATAACCTCAAAATAGGGAGCCAGAAATCTACGAATTGTTTATAAAAGAACATGAAATAAATACATCTGCCCGGTTAAATTTAGCAGATGAATAGGATGGACAATTATTATCTGACAGTAATTACATCATAAATCTTGTTATATTAAAGTACGTTTGCATCCCTCTGTTAACTAAATAATTTCGTCACATAAATGATATCAATCTATTTACCTTTCTTTATTACTTATATCTGCGTTAATGAAAAGATAAATTACGACAGTTGAACGTTAATAGATTTATGGTGATTGTAAAATCCATCAATAGCAGTAACAGTTACCTATAAGTCATGAAAAAGAGCAGATTGTAAATGAAATGCATTTTTTAAATTTATTTATATTGAAAATACATCTGTGGAGAAATCTATCGTAAGATTAAGCATTTAATAAAAGCGTTACCATAAACAAACTTAGGAACAGTGCGCAATGAATTTATAAATAGAATTTTAAAAGATTAAATTAAATGCAACCTTTTCAAAATGACAAGGGTTCGGAAATAAAAAGAATATATATAATGGAAACTTCATTATAAGACTGGATTGAAATCGACGACGACGTACCAGTGGTCGAAGATATCAGTGACGCACTGATTATACAAAGGGTTTTAAATCCACAAGAAGCTCAGATTCAGAAGGTAGAATCGGATGAAGAAGGAGCCGTGGCAGATGAATCTAAATTCTCGCAGAAATGGAAACAGGCTTCTGATGCATTAGATACATTCATAAAATTTGCCGAACCGAACAAAGCTACAACTCTGCAGAACTTATAAATCTGTGTATAATCTGTAGCGATTTTTTGAAGAAGAAATACGAATTGCGGAAGCAACATGATATGAGAGACTTTTTTAAAAATGTACTGGTTATATTAATTTTTTACTACATGTACAATGTAATGTACATATAAAGTATATATTAAATAACTGGAATTTAATTTTGTATCCTGTTTTTCTTTAATTCTCACAGCTGTTAGAATGGCGAAGTACAGAACAGAATTTGTCAGATATTTATACAATTTGCACAAGTTCATAATGCAGGTGAACACAAAAATTGCACTGACGTTCGATAATCCGGCAAAATCGATAATTCGGCACGGCTGTGGTTCCGAGCGTGCCGGATTAGAGAGCTTCTGTTGTACTTCATTGTCATCAGACTTACATCAGTATGTAAAATTTAACCTCGATCGGAAATTTTTTTTGAGTTACAGTTGGAGTACAAATTTTGAACTGGAAAGATAAACATACGATCGTTTCAAGCTAAAGAAGAGCTTTTAAAATAACATAATTTTTTTTATAAGAAATCATGAAAAGAAACAGTCTCAAATCCTTACGAAATGAAACACGTGTTAAAATACAATTATTTTAGCGAATCTAAAACTTAATTAATAAAAGTTACTCTCTCGTAATACTTGTACAAGTTCTTTCAAAGCGGAGATGCACCTGAAATAATTCCTTCGAATACTTTAAGCACTTTGAATACGACCCCTCGAAACACGGTCGAACTCATCTCAATTCAGGTGCAGAAAAGTGGTATGAGTCATGAATTTCAAAGTTTCATAACTCGGTCCGTTTTAGTCTTAGCTGAATGGGACTTTTTTTGTCTTTCTTTTCAGAGTAACGTGGAATTTTTACTAGGTATCACTTATAAGACCAGGGGACCGTATAAAAAATTAAATTTCGTAACTTTTTAATAAACATTTTTATTGACCCAAATCGATTTTAAAATACTTCTTTACCTTATATAAAACATTTTTGTAAATGGAACTACGTGTCTATGACGAACGGTTAAGGAATTAGCCATTGGACACCGTTGAGAGTGGACACCCTGTATATGTAAAGTGACATTGCATGTTTTAAAATGCATTAATGCCATGTCAACATGCAATAATGTCACATCTAAAGGATTAAATGCAATCCCAAATGTAAGTTCTTTAACAGAATGTCAAAATACACCATTCTGTTTTCTATAGCTTATCCATAATAAATGAGTTTGTTTTGAATATTGCATATCATTGAAGTCAATAAGAAATTTCTTGAGACACAAGTTCCTTATTGTAATGTATTTGTATTTTTAAGTATTTTGTTTGAAGAAAGGAATATGGTCAAACATTTATGTGTTGAAATCAACGCCTTTGATTCATATAGTTTCAGTGTAGGGAATAATAGTTTTAGTTTTAAAAAGCTTTCATTTTAGAGACTGACTACACTATATAGCCATTAATGACTGGCAACTTTCAATTTTAGACATTTTGTCGAATATTTAGAAATATACTTGACAGATTCTTCTGGAGTTTCAGGATTAAAAAGAACAAGTATGACCTCATATTTAGCCATGTCGATTTGTTAAGGGGGCAACAAAAAATCAAAGAAAAAAAATAATACTTGGGATCACACTGTAAAATAAAATGCACGAAATGACCTATCACTACCGAATTTAAATAAACAGACATTGTGCAATATGCGTATTCTTTTGTGTAAGAATGGCACGTATATTAATAGAGATATAGCGATTTATTTAAAAAACTTAAAAAATTCTTGCATGTTTTTTGTTTATAACCTGTAGGGTTTTCAAACAAATTTAACTCCGGTTTCAGAAAAATTGACAAACTATAGTAGAAACAATATAGTGCAAATGGAATATAAATATATTAAATATTTTAGGAAATATGAGCAGTTGTATGAAATAATTTTTATCTGCGCATGCGCGAACGATAACAAGGATCATTTTACATTATTTAATAGCCAACTCTATGGAGCAACTTATTAAAAAAAATCTAGTCAAATATCGTAAAAATTCAGAAAGATATCAGCGTTAGAGTAAGCAAATTTTAAGTTGTTCTCTAAAAGCAGCTGAATGATAAGGGATTTTACACAAATTGTTATTTTTTATTAACTATCTTTCAGAAAAAAGTTAGCATTTAGTGACTATCAACGAGTATATTTGGAAAAAATGCTTCGCTTTTGATACTACTTTTTATCATGGTATAGGCTCGTTCTGGTTGTTATCCAAGAAAAACTAAAGCATCAATAAAAAAAGAAAAAAAAATTAAAAATGACAATTTGTGGAAAATCCCTTATCATTCAGCTGCATTTAGAGAACAACTAAAAATTTGCTCACTCTAACGCCGATATCTTTCTGAATTTTTACGATATTTGACTAATTTTTTTTTTATAAGTTGCTCTATAGAGTTGAGTATTAAATTATGTAAAATGATCCTTGTTATCGTTCGCGCATGCGCAGATAAAAATTATTTCATACAACTGCTCATATTTCCTAAAATATTTAATATATTTATATTCCAATTGCACTATATTGTTTCCACTATAGTTTGTCAATTTTTCTGAAACCGGAGTTAAATTTGGTTAAAAACCCTGCATGTTATAAACAAAAAACATGCAAGAATTTTTTAATTTTTTTAAATAAATCGATATATCTCTATTAATATATATGCTATTCTTACACAAAAGAATACACATATTGCACAATGTCTGTTTATTTATATTCGGTAGCGATAGATCATTTCGTGCATTTTATTTTACAGGGTGATCCCAAGTATTATTGTTTTCTTTGATTTTTTGTTGGCCCCCTAATTGCCCACCTTATCAAATCGACATTGTTAAATATGAGGTCATACCTGTTCTTTTTAATCCTGAAATCCCAGAAGAATCTGTCAAATATACTTCTAAATATTCGACAAAATGTCTAAAATTGAAAGTTGCCGGTCATTAATGGCAATATAGTGTATATGCATGTATTTCACGTGTATTCTTCCGAAAATATGACGAACTTTCACTTAAAACCAGCATGATTTCTTCAAAGATATACGAAGATTAATGACGTCGCTCAAAATATTTTTAATTTAAATGAGCTTCTCAATTTTATATATTTCAAAATTTGAATGAAATTACTATATTAGCAATTATTTATTATTGTTGTGAAAAATAAACGGTCAAGTGCGAGTGTTACTCACGCTAGGAGGGTTCCGTACAATAAATATGAATTATTAACTGTATTATTAAAAAAAAAAATCGTTGTTAAAAAATAATAAGAATTTGTAAAAAACTATACAACGTAGGTTTGGGTATATCTGTATATACTAGAAAAGTATGAAAGGAAAATATAACATAAAATTTCAAAGAGATATGAAGCCTAAATAATATCAAATATTGCTATTCTGTATAACACTTTTTTTTTATCTTATCCTAATCTGTTTGTGATGAACTTAATTCGGTACTGACAATTATTGTAGTGCATATTTAAACTTCATTTGGCATTTCATAAAACTAAATTCAGCGTAGTAATAATCTTTACTTTTTACAGTGTCGCTAAAACAAAACACTTGCTCAAAGTTTAAACTTGGCATTGTGCTAAACGAGCTTCGAAAGGAGGTCGCAAAGTTGCAACTCCACCTTAGTCCGTGCCACGTTTCTTCAAATAGATTTTTAATTAACTCATTAATGCTGGTTGGCAAGAAAACTTGCCGTGTAAGGCGAACAAAACACTTAAAAACGAATACCAGTATTTTAGTTTGGAAATTTTCAGATTATCTAATCTTAGATTTTGAACGATTAAATAAATCAAAATTACAATAAGAAAAAAACCGGTGTCGCAGAATTAAAATAAATGTAAAACAGGCTCGTCCTTAATGGGTTAACTTTTAAAGTCACGGGAGGCGTATTGTGAGATCCACTCAATGCAAACTAGTCGTGAATCCCATAGTATTTATGTGATTAATTTTAATTCAATTAGTCTATTTTAACGATTTGATGTTTATTGCTTTTATACTGCTACTGGGCATTACATTACACAAGTATATCATTAAAATTTGTTATCACACAAGTATATCATCAAAATTTGTTATCTAGGATTTAAAAGCTGTTGGTTCATAGAGTACTCCGTCCCTGTCATTATGTATGTTCAAACAGTCCCTGTCTTTGAGGGTTAATATCTCGGCTAATACCCGACGATTTTTTCGAAAATCATTATCAACAATGCTTTTATACTTCTGCTACGATAGGTACCTCCAGCGCTTATCAACACCTTTGATAAAAGCCCGTAAATCGAAATTTGTGTGTAACGGAAAAGTGCGTTTTTCTCAAAAACTATGTGGCCTAGGTTGATCGCTATAATTTTCCTGCAAGGTTTGACTTAACGTCTACTACCTCTAACTTTTTCATAATTTTAGTTTCAGTAGATTTGGAGGTAGAGGGGGTGGGGAACATAATTTTGCACTACATTTTCAATGTTGAAAATATAATACCTAAAATTAAAAGAAATGTATTTTTGAGTTCAGCATTACGCAAGCTTTCACACGATATACAAAGAAAATATGTTTTTTTAAAGTAACTTTATTAGCCCCTCTACGTTTTTTAAAAATATATTTGTGAATGTTTAATAATCTATAAATATGTGAGTCAATAATCTTTATAACTTCCCCGAATTTGAACTGTCCACGTTCCATAGTTCCTGAGTAAAATGGCTGTGACAGACGGACAGACAGACACAGGGAGTTCTCTTATAATGGTTCCGTTTTCACTTTTTAAGTACGGAACTCTAATAAAGAGAAAAAAAAGGAAATGGATTACAGCAGGTATATACAGGATGCAATATGTTATATGTTATCTGTCGCCGGCCTTTAATTTCTCAACCGTTGGTCATAGACATATATACAAAAACGTTTCAAATGAGGTAAATATTCATGTTGTGGCATTATTTAAGTATAGTAAAAAAACAATTTTATAAAAATTGCGAAATTTAAATTTTTATACGGTCCCCCAGTCCCTATACTTATATTTAGTAGAAGTTTGCACATATCATAACAGATATAACACAAAAAGTTTGACATCTGTAGTACAAAAATTGACATAGTTATTAAATTTTAAAGTTTGAGATTTTTACACATGATTTTGTCTGTCATTGAGGGATCAGTTAAAAGATGAATTAACGTAATTCGGGATCAAAACCAGGGTGCTATGTCCTTTTTACTGCGGAACCACCTTTAGCGGTGCCGTCATTTCAGGGTATCACCAAAGAGGGTTATTTCATCTAAAAATTTTAGATGACTTTTAGGGGTCGTATACAAAGCGAAGAATGAAATATTGAAATTAAACAGAAAAATAAATATCAATTTATTACTCTATCAGAAAACGGTCTACTAAAAAAAATGAATACATAAAACGCCGGAATCTACTAGAGATTCTGCTCAAAGTGTTCTCTATTGGTGGCAATGCACAATTGAATGCGTGACATTACTGAGTCCTGGGCACGTTAGAGCATAGTAGGCGTGCAAACTGTGCGAAAATCAAGGATGATGCGACCTGGTAACCTCCACATCACCCGGGCAGTACGACACGTGTGGTGCGGTATATGGGGAACCCAGACTGTTGGAACCATCTTCTACGATGGGACCTTAACGGGCGATCGTTACCTGCATCTGCTACAAAACACGGTACGTGACTGGTATGAAGAGCTGCCTCTCCGACATGCATGCCGGGTGTGGTTTCAACATGATGGGGCCCTCTCTGCATAAATAATCAAACGTCCGGGCGTATCTCGCCACCGAATTTGGTCAACAGATCCTTGGATATGGTGGTCCGGTGGAGTGGTCACCGCTTTCACCGGACTTGACTCCCATGGACTTCTACTTCTGGGGTTACATCAAGGCATAAATCTATGTGACTGAGACCACTTCTCTGGTTTATCTGAAGCAGCGCATCATCCTTGATTGTCGTACAGTTTGCACACTCAGTGCTGTCACGCATTCAACTGTACGTTGTCACCAAAGCACTCCGAGCAGTATCTCTAGTAGATTCCGACGTTTTATGTGTTCATTTTTTATAGTAGACCGTTTTCTGATATTATAATAAATTAATATTTATTTTTCTGTTTAATTTCAATATTTCTTTCTTCGCTTTGTATACGACCCCTAAAAGTCAGCTCAAATTTTCAGATGAAATAACCCTCTTTGGTGATACTCCGATTTGGCGATACCGGCTAAAGATGGTTTCGCCGTAAAAAGGACATAGCACCCAGATTTTGATCTCGAATTACCTTAATTCATATTTTAACTGATTCCTCAATGAAAGACAAAATCATGTGGAAAAATCGCAAACTTTGAAATTTAATAACTGTGTCAATTTTTTTAGTACAGATGTCAAACTTTTTGTGTTATATCTGTTATGATATGTGTAAGCTTTTACTAAATATAACTATAGGGACTGGGGGACCGTATAAAAAGTTAGATTTCGTAATTTTTATAAAATTGACTTTTTACTTTAAATAATGCCACAACATGAATATTTACCTCATTTGAAATGTTTTTGTAATTGGAACTATATGCCTACGACCAACGGTTGAGAAATTAAAGGTCGGCGATAGATAACATATTGCACCCTGTATATATAAATGCACTTATTTTTAAGAATCAAGTTTTCCACAAACTGTAAAACGATAAATTTCTAATGTTAGTTGTAATCTTCCTATTCTAAAGAAAAGTAATAAACGCTGTCACCGCCACTGTTAATGAATTTTTTGTGACCAGAGGTCTTTCCTCGCTAATATTAAGAAAATTAACTGCATACAAAAATATGAGAATGGGTAATATTATAGAGAAATGTTTGATAACACGTTGAATCAACTTTTAGAGTCTGCGGTGTCTGAACGGGGGTTGACGAGTGGAGCTCGTAGGGGGCAGAGCCCCCTAGTATTTGAAAAAAAAGTTAGGTTCTACTTAACATTTAAAGGAATAATGGCTCTTAAGTATGCCTATTTTTAAATATTATAATAAGTGTAAATACGATAAAGCTAATTAGATTAAGAGCTTTAGAGTGGGGGTTTTTTAATGGTGTTTTTCATATCCCCCTTTGTTCTTTTCAGCTACAACTCGGATCTGCCACAGACTGCACATTTGTTTAGGCACTTTGAGCAACTTTTATATAACCAACAGTTTCGCTGAATGCATTTTATCCAATCACATTTTTTCAGAGGTTTTATTGCACTCTGCTACACACTCTTAACTCTGATTCTCATTCACTTAAAATCGTCATATTCTGAATCTTGGTAGGAAATTTAATCCGTTATCTTTTCAAAGCAGATCAAATTGGCGCGTTTTTAGAGACTGCGGTGTCTTGATGGAGGTTGGGGAGCGCAGCTCGTAAGGAGCTGAAGACCCTAGTTATCTAAATCTATATTATATACTACTGATATTTACATTTATTAAAATTATTTATAACTACATTTAACATAAAATTTTAAACAATGATTAAAATTAATAATTATTAAACAATTATTTATAAGGCCAATAAATTTTATTTATAAGGCAGAATACATATAGAAACTTTTCAAATGTTCACCTTAGATTTTAATATTTCTTTATGTCATTTTAAACATTTAGGAAATTTATAATTTTAACTAATGATTTTTTAATCAGTTGTTTAAAATCACGATTTAATCACTGATTTAAATTATCTGATTAAAATTGTTGAGAAGTTAGTTAATATACAAGAGTAATTTATACAATGAAGAAACAACCAGGCATTTGACCACAACGGAAAATAACCTGCATCTTACCATAAGGGAAAAAAAATTGGCATCTTACCCCCAAAAAGTTTATTCGACTCACCCCAAAGTATTGGGTAAGACGTCGGTGCCCCCCCACTGACGTGAAGAAGAGGGAACCGGCCACCATTTATACTTTGCAGAAAGGCCAGGTACCAGTACTCTCTAAAAACATCAGATTTATTTCTCTGGTGCTTAAACTAAGACTTATATACGCAAATAAAGAAGTCACGTAAAAGATTTTTGACACTTGCAGAAGTGTTTTGATGAAATAGCAATAAAAAGTACCACTTATTTTTTTTTTTTTTTAATAACGCAAACGGAAATTAAAATATCAGTAAGGAACCCACTTCCTTACAACTGAGCTGCGTTTCCCAACAGCGCTTGCGCATATGAAAACTATGTGATTTGGCATCTTGTACAACGCGTCATCTCACTTTAAGTTACCTTATATATTTTCCATTTAAACGTATTCCTTAACTTAATTATGATTTCGAATTTTCTGCCGCTATTGCTGGAAAACGAATATTAATACAACTCTTATTTATAGAGCGACATGTTAAGCCATATTTATTTAATTTTTTTATTCCCGTATATATTGTAATTTGTCAATATAAGCTTAATAGATTTGGTATGTTTTACAGGAAAAGACTAATCTTGGAAATAGTAAAAAAAAAAAAAAAAAAAAAAAAAAAAAAAAAAAAAAAAAAAAAAAAACTACATATGTACTGTTTTTATAGTTTGAAAAAAAAAAAAAAATTAATGCAAAAATTAGATATTTATCTCTTTAAAATATGTTTAATCTTATATTATATAAGTGATACTATGAACTAAAAAAAAATAAACATCAGGCAAAAAAAACGCTTTATTTCAATGCTAAAAATCATGTTTTTTTAGTTCCAATAATTACGAATATGAAAAGAGTAGAAAATACGTTTACAATAGAAGGTAATTTAATAACTGATTCAGAATGTCTATAATTAAATGCTTGATTAAAATCAAAAACAGCAAAAAAATGCTTACATATAATTTAAATAAATAAATGTACCAATTTGAAAAACACTAAAAATGATAACTAGTACTTTATAATTGTACTATTGAACAACAACAAACTACAATAGATGAATTAAATGCATTATTAGATTTAAAAATTTCTCAAATATCTTTCCATACGTTATAAGAAATTCCTATTATTTTATAAATTTGGCAAATGTCAAATCTGGAAACATTGGTATGAAGATTTGGGATTTTAAATAATAATTTAAAATATATTATTAGTATAAAAACATGTATAATAATCACTTATAAACAAATTAAGTTAAATAATGCTATAAAAAGTGATAGAATATCTTTATTAAGACTTACGATCGTTTCATCGCACAATCGGCGACATTTTCAAAATCAATCATAATAGAAAATATTTTCACATAACTTAAAAACAATAATATAGTAAACAATATGACGAGACATGAAGCATAATGAAAATATTGCAACCATAAAATAAAATAAAAATTAAATTAGCTAAATACACTCGCAAATAGCCAAGTTAATTTTATTTTATTTTATGTTTTGCAATGTTTTTCAGTATACTTGATGTCTCGTGACATTGTTTACCATGTTGTTTTTAAATTATGTGAAAATTAATCCACGCTCGCAAATAGCTAATTTAATTTTTATTTTATTTTATGGTTGCAATATTTTCATTATGCTTCATGTCTCGTGACATTGTTTACTATATTATTGTTTTTAAGTTATGTGAAAATATTTTCTATTATGATTGATTTTGAAAATGTCACGGATTGTGCGATGAAACGATCGTAAGTCTTAATAAAGATATTCTATCACTTTTTATAGCATTATTTAACTTAATTTATATTATTAGTAATTAAAAAAAACCTTCAAAAGTTTCACTACAGCAATATGTAAAAAGACAATTTTCCAGTATAATGCTAATTTCTAATCTGAAACCGTTTCGTAATAGCATAATAATCGAATATCATATTTAACTCCAAAATAATAATGACGATAATTACTGTAAGTGTTAGTAATCAGAAAACAGTAAGAAACCGAAGGAAATGCAAATCACTGTACTGTCTCAACACATTTTCAATCTCAAGTAACTGAAAATTAATGTATACATTCATTCTACTATGAATGTAGGCATGAAGGCTCTGAATAAAAACTCTGCGTCAGCGCTTTTTTTTTTTTTTTTTTTTTTTTTTTTTTTTGAGCAATGGCAGATTAAGATATTTTACATCACAGTATTGAAGAATAGGAAAAAATCGCTTCTGAAAACAATTCCAGATCAGTCTTTTTCTATATAACATAGAACTATTTAACTCATGGTCATAATATGGAAAACAGGAAAAAAGATTGAAATTAAATTAGACTTACTTTCTTTTACGTTTATTAAATAATCACTTTAATAATATCTGTGTATATCCATGTCTTTAATAATATGCGTACATCCTAGAAGGGTGGACTTTTTTCTGTTATCTTTAAAAAATCGTTGTAGACTTGGTGTTCTGATTGGCTCATGGGTCACTCCTTCTTAGAGTGACTATTCATTCTAAGCAGGAGTGAATAGTCACTGTTCACTCTTGAAAAGGAGTGCGTATTGTATTAGTAACAAATGAGAATAATTTCCAAGGTTATATTATAAAATGGAGTTTTTGTAAAATTAAGAAGTGACATATTTTGGTGCTTTTCATTATTTTACACCACATATATTGGTTCAAAGTTGATCGGAAATTTTTAAAAGTGTATAATGCCAGTCAGTCACTCTCGTCAGCGGAGTGAGATATTTCACTCTCGACAACGGAGTGACATATTTCACTCTTGACAATGGAGTGAAATATCTCACTTCTTTCTAGGGAGTGGAAAATTCCACTCTTTAAGCAGTGTATTTTTATAAAATTCACTCCAAAAAGAGTAAAAATGCCTATTACTCTTTCAAAGAGTGAACTTTTCACTCCTCCCAATTTTAAAGTGTAGGTGCAACTTTTACGCATTTATCTTACCGCTACTTTTTTATTTTAAAATTTCTTCCTTTTTCAATCGAAAGAATGTACAATAAAAAGGCAAAACAATTTCCACTAAAACAATACTGATTAAGAGTTACTAACTTTAAACTTTCATAATTCTTAAACTAGTTGGCCGAAAGACTTTGAGGGTATAGTAGTACAATGATATTTGAAAAGAATAAGAATCGTGATATTTGCAGATTTTTGCTTGTATTTGGGTATACATAACAAAATTTGCTATTTAAACAGATTTTTAGGAACATAAATATCAAGAAACTCTGTCCTTGGGGAATATTTAGGATTAATACTTATTCTCATGTAAGGAGATATTTTTAAATACGAAAATTAATCTTGAAAGATTTTTTAAACATTTTCAACAATTTTCTACTGTATGCTTTCGGCACCGGACTCTGGAAATGATGGCACATTTTTTTTTTTTTTTTTTTTTTTTTTTTAATATAGCGATATGTCCTTTAAAATTGTTGATGTAATAGAGATTCTGTTTTGTTTTTTTAGCAGAAATATCTTGTTTTCATGACTACCTTATGAACTAAGTATTCACTAAATAAATATTTCCAGATTTTCAGAATTCCCTGTCTATTAGCATAAGAATGCAAAGAAGATTATTTTCCCTTTTTTCTTATTTTTAGTAGTCATGAAACCCATATTTTGATAGCTTCAAAATATGCGCTTCAATAACCCTCTTTCTAGGGTTTATAAAACTCTAGAAAATTTTAATATTAGATTTTTATTTTTCATTTCATATCTATATTTTTTATGCCCCCGAGTATGTTTATTTTCACACACATATGAAAAGTAAAATAATGTTTAGAAAAAAGTGAAAATATTTTTAATTTCACACATATTTCATTTGATCTGAAATAGTTTGTTGCATTTCTGACACCTTAGTATTTTTTGACAACTATTGTAAACAGCCAAAATAATACTATGAAAGAAAGCTAGATAATGGAAAAAGTTTCATTCATATAAATATTTCATGATGCTTCCCACACACCTAAAAGACCGCAAAATTATGTATCAAATATCTTTTTGTTTTAAACGTTTAATGTCTAAGATTAAAATTGGAAATTTGTATACTAAAAAGAAATTCATTGTATCAAAAGAAGGAACTTCAAAGAAAGTAGGTCATACAAATAGATTTTATTTTTGTTGTGTGTGCGTGTGTATTATACATAGCTGCGAACTTTTACGAATTTCTCTTACCACTTCTTTTTTAATTTTAAAATTACCTTTTATAACCCGACAGTACTTTAAAATACCATTAAAATTACTTGTTATAAAATTCATTTAATATATAGATTAGTACTACAGGGATCGCACTTGTCCTGAAATTTCTCGACCGGGAAATTCCTCGGTACCAGTATTTTCTTATGGAAAAATCTCTTCTTAAATTAGACGAAATTTCGCGCGTTTAATCTAGATTTATTTTTCTATAAACAAATGGTGATATTTGTCTGAAAAAATCTCTTAAGCGTACGACCCCTGGTACTAATATGGTTCAGAATGTGCTATAGATACTTTACTTTATCCTGTTACAATAACATTATTGGTTGCACAAAACAAAAATAGGTACTACTTAGTTATCCCGTCGACCAATTTCGCCAAATTATACAAATTGACATAATTTTTATTTTAAATAACGAAAGAACAAATAAATTAGTATAACATTAATAAAAATACAAATAAAACGTCGAAATAAAAATCACTTGATGACGTAAATACATATAACTTGCTTAAAGTCAAGTGAATGTGACATTTATGATCAACCATTATTGGAATTTAACCTTATAGTTTGGCGATATATTTTTGGTCGACGGGATAACTAAGTAGTAATCCAAAATATTTTTAAAAGGGTGATTTCTTTTGCCTTTGCAGCATTTCAGCTTTCTCGGCGTTGAAAAATTGGGGGGGGGGGGGATTTTAGTTTGGAAATTTTTCTATATTTCTATTGTAAAAACATGATATTTGTACATTTCCTAATATAACAAATTAATATAAAAAAATAATAAAAGATTTGAGCGGACTTATAAATATTACATAAAATCCATATAAAATGAAATTTAATTAATTAATTTTAATTGCCAAAATCCTTCAAAAATTTATTAAATGATTGTGTAAAACTCCCAATGTGGTTTCAGAATTTCACGAAAAAGGTTTTAGAAGATGAAATTTTCAGGAATTCATAATTTGGGACATAAAGAGTTAATCGATAGAATGTAAGATTTCGCCTAAAACAATACTGATTAAGAAATACAAAGTTTAAACCTTTATAATTCCTAAACTACTTGACAGAAAGACTTTGAAATTACAGTTATACAATGATATTTTAAAAGAATAAGAATCGTGCCTTTTGCAGATTTCTGCTGGTATTTAGGTATAAATAACAAAATATGCTATTTAAACAGATTTTTCGGACATAAAAATCACATTAAAAATAATTATTCGATTTAGAAAAATATTTTTCTACTACTGTGCATTTTTTTTTTAAATAAAATTTAATTTAACATATTGCTATGACAGCAGACGATAGAACGATATCTTTGGAAAAATGGAATAAATACAATAAAAAGTTTTGTTAATGTGTGTGATAAAATGTTTTTCTTTATTTAAAAAAAAAAAAAGAAAAAAAGAAGAAAAATCAAATTATCCCTTATTATTTGCATTTGAGGTAAAAGAATTATCGTAATACCTGCTACAGCTTTTTAGTATTGTAGCTTGGCGTACATGATATGTATATCTTTAATTATTTGCATGTGAAGTAAAAGAATAATCTGAATACCCGCTACAGCTTCTTAGTATTGCAGTGTGGCGTACCTAATACAGTGGCGTACCCAGGATTTAATTTCGGGGCGGAGGGGGGCTGACTTAAGCGAACTCGATACTTCTTGAACTTTTTTAGTGTTTTGCGAAAGCTTTTTGACGCATTATTGAGTACAGTAAAACCTATGAATAACGGACACCACGGAAGCACCGAATTTGTCCGCTATTCAGATGTGTCCGCATTTTAGAGGTAAAAACATACAAATAGGTAGGTGTTGGGGATAAAAAACTGTTCGGTAAATAGAGGTGTCCGTTATGGAGGTTTCTCTGTAGTTTTATGAAGGAAAATGATTTGATAAAGTTTAAAAATGCTATTTTTTATTACTATAGCATAAGAACAGTTTAAAATATTTCTCTCTGTGCAGTTTTGAACATCGTGAAGCCTTTTTTTTCATTCTTTCCTTCCAAGTGTATTCTATAACGTTAGGCATGATCAGTATTCCAAAAAGTTATTAAGAAATAAATAAAATATGACGGCATACGTAAATGCAGTAAAAATGCCTATTTACTTAACGTTTAAATTTTTTTAAATAATCTATTTATATTTCTCAAAATCCATTCCTTAATTTTATGAAGAACGTTTAATTATTTTTAAATAAACTATTTATATTGCTCAAAATCCGTTTCTTAATTTTATGAAGGATCATCTTTATATTACTTAAAGATAATCTAACGAAAAAATATCGAGTCAATTGAAAAATACATATTGAAGTTTGAACATTTTGATAATATACTTTCATATTAAACACAAACGCAGAAAAATGTGTAGGAAGATTGCAATTTTCACACATTTTTTAGAAAAATGGCTGCAGAAAAAAACATTTTTATAATCATCGGATCTTTATGTAACTTCGACAGAATATAATAAGGATGTGTAAATACAATTTCAGAAAAAAGGGCCACTTTTAACAAATCTTCTTAAGCTTTAATTTTCACATCCTTGCAAAAGCCTTGGATTTGTTTAACTCGACACGAAATTAATAGTAATATGTGTCATTCTCGAATATATATTGTATTTTTTTTATTTTATGAAAAAATTTCTACTTAAGGATAAAAGATTTTATGAGAATTTTTAATACCAGTAAAAAAATTGATTCAAATGCGTGAATAACACACAAGCATTCCTTCTTCACTCCCACTCCCACTCTCATACATACTCAAGAGATTTTGCACAAAACGATCATTACAAGAAATAAAGCACCTACAAGAAATAAACACTTAAAAAAAACCTTCAAATATATGAAGAAAGTTAGAGGCTTTGTAAACTACTGATTAAATTTCATTTTTTTTAACTACAGTTACTGCATTTTTGTTTTGAAATATTTTTAAAGAACTTTGTCAAACTTTTATATTTTAAAATCTAAAGAAAACAAAAAAAAAGTGAGTAAAGTTTAATATTACCAAAAACATTGAATTAATTATGTCTAAAATTATTGATCCTTTTCTTTGCGAAACATAGCTAAAATCCTTCCCGAGAGCATGTGTCTAAAAAATAATAAACAGGAGCAAAAATAAATAAAATAATATTATTTTTAAATGAATATGGCTACTTTAAAGATAGACGTCAAACTTATACCCTATTTTGAATTAGAGTTTAAAAATAACTTTTCTGCACAGAATAGTGGAACAACACAGTAGATAATCAATTTCTAAAAATCAAATAAAATTTTAAACCATGCCAGATCTTATTATCTAGCAATAATTTGAATGGGTATGAAATATTAAATAAACCTGTTGGAATGACCGCTGATTTGAATTCCATTAATTAGAACTCTGTATGCACTCACTTTCAACGCTTTAGATTAAGATGAAAGATTTTCATAGCTGGAACAAATAAATATTTATGTATATGCATATTTGAAACTCATCATAATTTATTTTTGAAAAATTTTCAAGTAATAAGAAAATAATCAAAACAGAAACCTAGAGCTGTAACATACATATTTAATTTAGATTAATCATAAATCTATAATATGAGTTGCAAACGCTTTGCATTTCCAGAATTTGCGAAGTGATCGATTACATCCTTATTGGATATTTTTATAGCTAGATCTCTATGGATAGACATAATCGCAAAACCATTTACGCGGTTTCACTAATCTTACTTCTTAAATATGTTTTTATTTATTTAAAATTTGAAAATGTTCGTTCTACGTAAAGATCCGATGATTATAAAAATGTTTTTTCTGCAACCATTTTTCTAAAAAATGTGTGAGAATTGCAATCTTCCTACACATTTTTCTGCGTTTGTGTTTAATATGAAAGTATATTATCAAAATGTTCAATCTTCAATATGTATTTTTCAATTGACTGGTAGCAATGCTAAAAATTTCAATAGTAAATGTACATTTGGAAAAATGTCTTTGTCGCATTGATTCAGTCTGTCTATGGCATTTGAAGGCTTTTCTTTGGCTACATTCCATTTCTTTTCGCCACAGTTCCCATTCTCCGTGAGATACATCTATGTAACAGTTTATATCACTTTTATAGAATTCAAATGCAGGTTCAATTTTGCTGAATGGTACATCACAATGCGTTGGAACGGCGTACTGAAGAGCAGACACAGATTCTGTCTGATTAAGGAATCTTTCATTCAATGATGATATAATATCATACGTGCATGGTATAAAAATGCATATTCTGTGGTACGTTTCCGGATCAGTAGTTGGAGGATTTGGTCTATTTTTTTGAAGACGTGATATTCTTCTTACGTTAATGTCTCTATTGATAACAGAGTCTAATTGCTTTACATTTTCGAATATTTTGCGGAACTCTGAATCCGCATTATCGCGAAGGTCTTCAAGTACAGGTTTTGTAGCCCTTATCTGTTCGAGAGCATTGAAAAGATCCAGATTTTCATTTTGTAGGTATTTCGACAAATTGTACGTTAAGCCTAAGAGCTTTGACATTATTGTCAAAGATATAATGAAGCTTGCCGTACATATTAAATTCAAAATCATAGAACCTTTTTTTGCAGTGGTCACCTGGAAGCTCGTTGATTTCTTCCAAAGTGGCTATTATTGGCAACATTGATTCTTTAAATAGAATCACTGCTTCATGGTGATCACACCATCTGTAAAGGAGATTTGGATTCCCAGATTCATGAATGAATAAAAGAAACTCCAATACTTTAGGAGACTTACACTTATTGTAAAGAACTTTTAAGGAAGGGGCCGTGAAAATACAGAAGTACGGGGAGAGTTTATTTGTCTGCCCAGCGGCAGAAGGCCCCAGAGCGGGGCTTAAATTACGGTTTACATGGCTCTCGGTCAGGAGCAAGAGTGAGAGAGATTTTGTTACCAATACTTACAGATTGGTGAACATTATTTAACCATATGTAAGATGTTTGGCGAAAAACAAATTGGGTAGACAGAACAATCCAGAAGTTTTACATTCAATTGAAAACTATGCCATGGCGGGCCCTTTAGGGTTACACTAAATAACATTCCAGCGGTAAGCCGGGAGACTTAAAGAAATAGAAACACGTGATTTTATATGCACGTTACAGATATAACGACAGATGCAAATTAGTCAGCAAAGAGGCATATGGTTTGTATCCGACAAAGTACAAGGGTGAGAATTGAATACTAATGCAAGCGCAGAGGCTGAGAAAATATGCATTACGTATCGTCGGCTGCGAAGAGAAAAAGACATTCACCTGTATTTTATTCTTCTATTTCATGTCAAGGGAAAATAGCTGCGGTTAAGATCTTTTTCTGTCCGTGTGAATTGGAAAGACAGAAAAAGGAACCGAGATAAATGATGTCTGCGTTTAAAAAGAACTGTAAAAGTAAAAGTGAAACTTACAGTAGTGAGAGCGGGGGGAGAATGACTAAAGACCTAAGAAATTAAGTATAAAATGTCAAATTTAAACTAAATATTTTATTTGAAGGGGGGGGGGGGGATAATGACAATTTATAATGAACCAGTAAGGTTAAAAGTTGATTTTTGAGGGGAGAGGAGGAATGATGAATATATAACGGGAAAGCCGTTATATATATCACCCATTACCACCAGAAAAAAAACTGTGAAACTTGTAGAACAGTTTTTTTTTTTTTTTTTTTACTTGACGATTATTTTGTCTACCCCATACATATAAGTATTTAAAACAGATATAACATAATACAAGGATAAGTCTCCATATATATATATATATATAAAAAAAATTAACTGTGTGCTTGCAATTTTTTTAAATGTTTGCATAAAGCAAAACTTTTCAGGTCATGATAAATGGCGCCTTTTTTTAATTATTTTCTTGGTATTCATTAGTCCCAACTGTCACCAAGAAAGAGCAAATAATAATTTTTGTATTTAACAGGATCCTTTTTAAATAGCTTTTTAGTATTTGATTAAGAGGCTGGTACCAGCATTTTTCATGACCAAAATAAGAGATGTAATTTTTTTTTTTAATTTTAGTAACTTGTTATAATATCTTCTCAAAATAAAAATAATATAATATAAATGCAAGCAACAAAAGATACAGATACTACTTTAAAATGAAATAGAAAATAAAAGACATATGTATGTCTGTAAATAAAAGCTAAATGAAGTAATATAAAAAAATAAAAAAAAATAGGTAGAAAATTGGTTTTCGTGCACACCGCACAGGACTACAAAAGAACGGGACATATAGCATGCATATGAATGGGTGTAGCCCTTACTCTTGTTAAGTAACAAGTGTGATGGCGTCAGTTTAGAACATCAGCCCTAGGGGGGGGAGGGAGTTATGAGACTCATACATCAAGTGACACATAGGTCCCTGCTCCCCAAAGATCACATTGATCTTCAAAGGAGCATGCGTCGATGCATCATATAAAAAGTTATGTTTATTGAATTGAAACAACAATTCGAGGGTTTTGTCTCTCTACACAATGAAGTTTGGACCCTTAGGGCAAAATTTTAAACGGGAACAAAACTTCAGAGGGAATAAATTAAAAATAATAAATCTGAGATAAATATCTCACATATCAAAGGTAAGAGGTCAATCCGGAAGTGTGGAGAGACTGGTGACATGATCGGGTAAGTATAACAACTGGAATTTTTTTTTTTTTTTAATACATTCCAACTTTGTATTCCTTACAATGTATCGAGCAGGATATGAACTGTATGTGTATTGTATAACCTTAGCTAATGTTTTAAACATTTAGTGTAACTGCACTAGGTTACTAATGCTACAAACGAAAAAAAAAACTTTTTTTTTTTTGTTATTGTGAAGTTATGTTACAAGAACGACATAATATCTTAGACGTGTTTATTGTCTAAGTGAAGCTTAACCAGAGATTTTATTTAATCTCCAAATTTAAAAGAAAACGTGTAATTATGTGCATGTAGAAAACCAAAACAAATGTGATGAAAAAAATAAAAACATCCTAAATTTGAAATTTAAAGAAAATGCATGTGAAGGGGTAGCATCCTGTAAACTGGGCATTCTTTGTTGTGAAACAAAGTGATGGTGACATGAAATGTCATGGCATAAAAGAAATATAATAATAACGGAAAATTAAGAATCTGTTAAAACTTAACATATTAATAAATGTTTAAATTGTGAATATTATGTGAAGTCAAAAGTAGTTCCTGGTATAATGAGAAATAAAAAGGAAATGTCCTAATGTGTAAAGTTGAAACCTAGAAACAAAATGTTTTCAATTGTGTATAATGTGTGTGTGTTTTTTTTTTTTTACCAAACAAAATATCAATGAACTAAATTGTAATATCAATGAACTAAATTGTAATAACAATTAACTAAATTGTAATAACAATGAACTAAATTGTAAGTGTATCTGTATGAACCAAAGAAAAAAAATGTGTATTTCAATGAACGAAGCAAAGAAAAAGTATCTCACAATGAACTAAAACAGTGTATGTCAGTGAAAAAGGGAAAAATTCAACGACTTAGATGTATGTTTGTGAACACAGCAATCTAAGTACCTCAATGAACAAAGTGCAAATTATTGCAATGCACTAAAGTGAGCAAGTATTTCACTGACTTAAAGTGTAAAAGTAATACGATGAACTCAAATGTGTGTAAAAAAATGAAACTTACTATGAACTCATGTGTCAAACAAAAAAATATTATTACAATGAACTAAAGGGTCTACCAAAACAAAAATTGTTATGAACTAATATGCAAAACAAATCACAAGAAATAAAACAAACTATGAACTTATATGTATAAGGAAAAAATTCCATGAACTAAGTATTGTCACGAAAGAAAGGGATAGTGCAATTGGTCCCTGAAGTACACAAAGAATTGGCAATGCTATGAACTCGTGTAAAGTTTTTTTTTATGAACTCAATGAACTATGAACTCAGTTGTGTAAACTATGAACTCAGTTGTATGAACTATGAACAAAAACTCATTGTGTACATATGGAACCAAGAGCATTGTATCACAAGTACAAAAATGCTTCGTCTAAAGTTAAACAAACCAACAAAAAAGACAAAGAACTGTGCTTTTAAGTAAAGAAAAGTGAAAAGGACAAATGTGACCAGGAAATGCTACTTATGTGATAAAATGTAACCGAATAAACCTAACTAAGATTACCACGTGAAATTATATGCAAATTTCTAAAAAAAAATAACTCTAAAAAATGTAACTAGTGTAATGATGAATGTTTAAAGTTGAATGAATGTGTACTCTTTCAGCAAAATCTTCCTCAAATGTGAAAATCACAATGTCTAATGACCCGCATCAGAAAAATTTTCACTAATGTTCCATTTCGAGATTCATTTAACTATTTGCCGGCTAAATAATCAAATGAAAAAGCAACTCACTGTACACTTATGTTTATAATAAAAAAAATCTTGAAAGAATTAAGCTAACTTCAAACTTCAAATTAGTATGAATAATGCTGTCGAAAACTGACATATGTATGTAAATGTATAAGAAAATGAAAAACTTTAAAAGGAAATGCTGTTGATAAGAACTCCTTCACATTAATGTGTGTTAAATAAAAACGAAAAAATGTAAAATGTATGTTACATTGTTTTTTTTTTGTTTACTAACAAGGAAGCTGCATGAGATGTTTATGGGAATGTATTGCAGTTGTATACTTTTTCTCGCATTTGCTTGATGAATTTTTTTAATGATTGACAGTAAGGTACAAAGGCACTGTGGAAAATGTCAAAGTTGGTGTTATTGCTTTCATTATTTCTAATGCAATTAATGCATTTCGGAGGATTTCTATACTGAGGGTCAATGTGTGGCAAGGCACACACAGAGCATCTAATGTCATTATAACACGAGATTGCAAGATGATCATTGTATACTTGACACTTGAAACAACGTCTAACATTTATATAAGGTTTAACAGGGTACGGTTTTGATTGTATCATAATGTCTCTATGCATTAATAATTGCCTAGCATCCTGTGGTGCAAGCTCCAAGATCCAATTAAAGGACTTAACATGTAGGAGCTTGTACTTTTTAACAAAGTGAAAATCAGGTTCAGGTATATGGATTAAATCTGAGATACCAAACAAGATATCAGGAATATTTAAATTTTCAGGGAGGTTACAAATAATGACACGAATAGGCTTAGGTACATTAAATTTAGCAGGGGATAAGGACTTTAGAGAGGAATTGCTAATATCTGTAAATATTTCATTGTGCTTACCTTGAGTGTGCAGGTTGGGGCTAAGATATGTGTCTTTTTTATCATTTTCCAGTTGTGGTAACTTTTCTTGTTTACACATATCAGAGGGGACAGTTTGAGTTGATTTATCTAGGGCAGATGGAGGGAGTTTGTTGTTGACATCTACCACCTGATCACCCATAGTCTTACTACGTTTAGTACGCTTCACCTTACTTTTCTGTTGGGCTGTGATTTCATGTAATCTCTCTACAAGTTTTTGATTTACAAGAAATAAATTATCTTTATCCTGTTTTAATTTGGAATAATCATCTTTTAGAACATTAAAGTTTAGTTTAAGGACATGAAAATTGAATTTAATGATCTGAAGGAAATCCATAATATTTTCAGACAAAGATGCAGCATTTTCGGTCTTAAGTGAATTTTGAATAGAAGTGGCTTCCATATTAATGGAATCCGAATATCTTAGTAATATCTCCTCGAAATAATCTACCCATGGAGATACAGAAATGGGGTGATTTAAGTCACTAACAGAATTTTCATCATTTGCTGCCATATTTTAAAAATAAACTGGTGAAGTGTCTGTTATATCCAAAACCTTTTTTTTTTTTATCTCGTGTTTATTTAATTTCTGTTGGTTACTTTTTTTTGAACCGCCGAAATGGCAAAACAAGGAGGAATTCTTTTTTTTTTTTTTCTTTTTTTGAGAGAGCAGCACCATTAATGCAAAATAAATAATAACATTATTTCAAAAAGGTGTAAGTATGCTAAAACTATACATATCAGAAATGAAATGCATGCACATAAAATAAACACAATAAGTTGCATAAATAAATTATACACAAAAGGGGAAAAAATGAAGGGGGGGGGGGGAAGTGTAAAAAAAATATGAGTATCAACCACAAGATTTCTGTAAGTTAAATTTCTGTCTACATCCAGTCTGATTGAAGTGTCCAAAATTCAATAAAATTAAAAAAAACAGGTAACTAAATTGTAATTCTGGTTTGGAATACAAAAAAAAAAAAAAAAAAAAAAAAAAAAAAAACAAGGTCAGAGTCGAGCAACACTTTCTGAGAGTAAGTGTGCAACTATCACACATAAGTGCAAATGGGCAAACGTTGTGAGCGTAATATGCACATATTTATATAAAATTATCAAATACTGCAAACTTGGAGCAGAGAATTTTTGTTGCCTATCGGTTAAATAAGTATACCTTCAAAATATGCAGTGGGGTTAAAGGGTTAAATTATAGATTTTTAAATGCATAAAGAAAAATACCTTAAGAAAAAAAGGGCAAAACATAGCATGCATATGCAATTCATGGAAAAAAATGAGAATACTGTCATAATTTAAACACAAAATTACAATAACTGAAATATTAATAAAAGTACTATAAAATTTTCATTTCAACTACATCATGCACTTATTATTATTTTTTTTGTAACCAAAAACAGCCCGAAAGGAGAAAAACGAAACTAAAATGCTATCACTATTAATAATTATATTTTAAAATTTGCTTAGAGGTAATTTCTCCGTTCATGCTGACAACACAAAATAAATTTATGGCACCGCAATTGTTATGAAAGTATAAGTATGAATAGGGAACAAAAATAACATGAAAAGAAACTGGTAATTTACTTAAATTGAAAAGAAAGAAAATAAAAAAAAACTAAAACAATTTACAGTAAATAATTTAATATAAGAACATTCCCTGTTCATACTTAAATGGAAACTGTGTTTCTTTCTTTGTAGAAGAGTATTGTCACCTAATTTTTTTTTAACTATTTCGATCAAGTATGTATGTCACTTTTTTTTGTAGAGAGCATTCATTTGAGCATAAAAACAGAGCGAAATGAAAAAAAAAACAACGCCTTCTCTCTTTTTTTTTTCAATTAAAATGATTTCAGTAACAAACTGAAATGGGCAAATTTTGAAAACCAGTGGATATAATTAACATTCTGTTTTCATACTCTGAATGCTTTAAAAAGATTTTGGATGAAAGATCACACATCATGTGACGTTTTGTTTAGCACTTTCTTTTTTTTTGCATAATGAGTGGTTTCTTTTTTTTTAAATTTAAACACACTGGTTGTTTTTATTTTTAACTTTCTGGTTCTGAATTTTTTTGACACATGTCAGCTATTGGCAGATCAGTTAGGTAATAATTTTTTTGAAGACACCACAAATGAAGAAAATATTCTACATCTCAGAGTCATGGCACATCCTTTTTACTGACGAACTTTGAAGAAAATTTTATTTTGAAAACTGAAGATTTTTCTAAATTGCCTTGCACAGAATTTGTTATACGTACCACCAGAACACTTTCGCGAAATTATATTTCTTTTTAGCATTTATCATTATCTTTTCACCCCATCTGTGCGATTGCTGACACTTTGCACTGCGCATATTCATCACAAGATCACAAACAAAGGGAGACGGCGCACAGAAATTTGAAATTTTCTATTAAACACACTGAAAAATAAAATAACACTACTTGAGAGGGGCACACTGTAACTATCCTGCACAAAATAATTTCACAACTTCCTATGGCATATTTCACAAAACTTCTGGAGTAGATGTACGTTCAGATGGCACTTTTTTTAAACACAATTACCAAAAACACAGATGGAGATTCCCTTGGATATGGTCGCACCAAAAATACTTCACAAACAATATTAAAATAAGCGGACACACGGACAGGAAGAGTAGCGCACGGATTTGGATGGATCAACATTGATTTTCATCAGGAGATGTGAGCAAAAATGGGGGCAGTCATCATCGAAGGAAATCGTATTTGAGAAAATAGAATCACAATGAGATGAGGGATCGCCGACAACGAAGGCACAATAGTCCATCAGGGCATCGAGTGCAGGGAAGGGAAAGTCCCGTAAAGATGACGCCGGAGAATGAGTGCTCGGAGTCGGATGGGGAAGCCGGAACTCTAGTGGGAAGAAAAAAGTCTGTCCTAGGTCCTTCGCGTCGCTGATAGAAGAGTGAAATGGAATGAAACTTCTCCCCGTATTTTTTTTATTATTATTGTTGGAGACCTGAGCAAACGGCATCAATTTATGTAAAGGAGATTTGGATTCCCAGATTCATGAATGAATAAAAGAAACTCCAACACAATACTTTAGGAGACTTATATTTATTGTAAAGAACTTTTAAGGAAGGGGACGTGAAAATACAGAAGTACGGGGAGAGTTTCGTTGTCTGCCCAGCGGCAGAAGGCCCCAGAGCGGGGCTTAAATTACGGTTTACATGGCTCTCGGTCAGGAGCAAGAGTGAGAGAGATTTTGTTACCAATACTTACAGATTGGCGAACATTATTTAACCATTTGTAAGATGTTTGGCGAAAAACAAATTGGGTAGACAAAACAATCCAGAAGTTTTACATTCAATTGAAAACTATGCCATGGCGGGCTCTTTAGGGTTACACTAAATAACATTCCAGCGGTAAGCCGGGAGACTTAAAGAAATAGAAACACGTGATTTTATATGCACGTTACAGATATAACGACAGCTGCAAATTAGTCAGCAAAGGGGCATATGGTTTGTATCCGACAAAGTACAAGGGTGAGAATTGAATACTAATGCAAGCGCAGAGGCTGAGAAAATATGCATTACGTATCGTCGGCTGTGAAGCGAAAAAGACATTCACCTGTATTTTATTCTTCTATTTCATGTCAAGGGAAAATAGCTGCGGTTAAGATCTTTTTCTGTCCGTGTGAATTTGAAAGACAGAAAAAGGAACCGAGATAAATGATGTCTGCATTTAAAAAGAACTGTAAAAGTAAAAGTGAAACTTACAGTAGTGAGAGGGGGGGGGGGGGGAGAGAATGACTAAAGACCTAAGAAATTAAGTATAAAATGTCAAATTTAAACTAAATATTTTATTTGAAGGGGGGGGGATAATGACAATTTATAATGAACCAGTAAGGTTAAAAGTGGCTTTTTGAGGGGAGAGGAAGAATGATGAATATATAACGGGAAAGCCGTTATACCATCTAGTTTCACATAGGGTTTTAATTCCACTGTTTTTACAGTTCGGATCATATTCCTTTAACTTATCTTCTAAGATCTTTGTTCTTTTTGGGCTGGCTTTTAAAAAAGTGCAGGTCTCGGAGATAACTCCCACTGTATTTCGAACATGTTGAGTTTTAAATGCATCTGAGAGACACAAGTTTAAACTGTGCGATAAGCAGTGAGTATAGATGGCTTTGGGATATTTCTTTTTCAGAAGAGCTTGTACTCCTCTGAACTATCCTTTCATAGATGAGGCACCATCATAACCTTGGTTTCTAAGGTTAGCTAAATCTAAACCTAACTTACTTAACTTTTCTCTATTGTATTTGACAAACCTTCTCCAGTAACGTCGAATACTAGAACAAATTCCAGAAAATCCTCTCTCATAGAGTAAGGTTTAGACTGTGTGATATACCTTAGGCACAAGGAAAACTGTTCTACTTGGGAAATATCTGATGTTTCGTCAGCTAAAATCGTAAAATATTCACTTTCTTTTACATCTTCAATAATCTTCTTTTGAATAAGATGACCAAATGAATCGATCAGTGCATTTTGAATTATCGGGCTTGTGTACATCGCATTTCCAGCACTATTTTCAATGTGGTTCTTTAAAATTTCATCACCACCATCAATTCGATATCTCACAAGGCTGCGAAAATTTCCGTCATTTTCTGAAGGCGTTATAACTGAAATATGCCCGGAGTCATTGTGCCCTCTAATAGGTATATTTTGTAAGCCACACAGTCTTATTGTGTCTACAATTCCATTTAGTTTCAACCTGTTTTCCTCAACATCTTTTTTTTACTTCGTATCTAACTGTTTGTCAACAGCTTCAGCTTTATTTTCCTCAATGGCTGCCATGTTATCTTTAATTAACACAGCATTTCTGTGATACTCAGCTAACTGGTGTTTTTTGAAACACTCGGTGGCTTTCTTTAAGTTGTAAAACGGCTTGGTAACAAAACTTTGTGCAATTTGATGACCACCTTTACCAACTTCTTTTCTATCAAGGAAAATGACGCAAGTCGAACAATAAAGACCATTATCTTTTTTTGAGAAGCTCAGCCATTTATATTCATCCAGCCACTTTCTTTGGAAATGGCGCTTGAACCTTTTCCCATTTTCTACAGGAAATTCAAAATTTTCTGGAGGTACCCATAAACATTTCATTACTTCAAATTTCTGCGAGTTGTTCAATTCTTTACCGATATAATTGGAAATATCGATTGAAATAGTGCATTGGGCTTCATCTTGAATTACACTTTGACACCCACTTTCATTTTTATCAATAAAGCTTCTTTTATCTACTTGGCCATCTATCTTTTCTTTAGCCAGACAAGAATTACAGTTTGCATTTCCGGATTTTTTTTTCCTTTGAAATGTCAAAATTAGTTGCAGAAGAATCATCTCTTATAGAATTGTCTCTTTTATAGGGAGTAAAATACGAATACATCGTCCTAAAAATAAATAAGAAACATAACTCACAATTCACACATCAATTCCAAATTTCTTTAATTATAAAACATATTACTCATCCATTATTTATTTTCTATTAAAACAAACAAAAAAAATTTATAATGTAGTTACATAACTAGATTGCGTATTCTAGTTGTTTGTCAGTGTTAGTAATTTCTCGATTTCGTATTTTTAGGAAGTGCTGCGGGTGAAAAATTGTGGACTTGTCGTTAGAACTTAACTGTTTTCTATGGATTATTTTTTATACAGGTTGTTTGTTAGTCATAAACATGACATACAATGTTTCCCTGAAAAAGGCTTAATTGGAAAATAAGCTTTAGTAAGATGTTTCAGGATGCTCGTAATATAAACTGAACCCCGAAAATAAAGTTTACTTTCGTACGCCTCATTTTCTTAAAATAATCAGCTTGTGAAATTTCATCGTAATTTAAAAATTTCATCCAATGTTTTAAATAATGTTTATTTAATTCAAAACAAAATTTTAAAATCCAATTTTTTTTTCTTCAAGAAATAGCATAAATAAAAAACGAAACATCGATTTTGTCCTCATTCCCTTATTTTTGACTGAGTTTAATCTATAAAAACTTATACATTTATAAAAATAATACATTTAGAATTTTATAACAGCTACATTCTTATACTTTTATTTATATATTTTTTTTCTATTTACTGTCCCACCTGAAAATATTAACATGGAAAATCTGATCTGTAAGCAAGGATCTGTTTACTAAGAACTTGAGTCCTTTAGAGGACTTTTCACGATTTGTTTATTTGAAAACATATGGCCCTTCACAAAATTATTTCTCTTAAAAATAGACATTTCAGAAAACTTCTCAATTGCCAAGTTGAATCTTTCACAAATATAATGATTTTAAAATAAAACTACATGTTGCATAATAACTGAAATCACCAATGAACCTATTATCTTAGCTTATATAAGTACGAAGGACCTTTTTAAAAATGTTTAAACTTAAATATAACGATAATTTCTAATTCATAAAACTCAGGTTACAATTTTTACAAGTGTATACAAAAGTTCACAATTTTGAAAAAACAGTATCGTGTGAAAAAATCTAGTCAGATCCATGGTAACATAATTAAACGTAACTTCACTTGTTAAAAAATGAAAATTTATCTGCAAAATTATTTCAATAATATACCAATTAATGAAAAGGGTAAGGATGGAAATTTAACATAAAATTTGAAACATACATTTATTTTTATTCACATAGTTATATATATATATATATATATATATATATATATATTATCTATTATCAGATTTTTTTTTTAATTAACATGCAGTTGAAATTATTTACGGTTTTCTTTCTTTTCCTTAAATATAGATTTTTAGAGCTACCTAACTGTAGTTTTGAAAAATATAAATCCATACAAATAAACTTTGCAAAGAAAGTGTAAGCAATTTTTTGTTAAATATTAATTGAAAAGCAATTTTTAAATGTACGCATAAATCGAAACTGTTTTAAAACTTTGGTGTAAAAAAAAGAATTACCACTTTTATATTAAGAATCTAAAACATATTCATGTAAAGGGAAAAATATTTTTTACTGTACATAAATTTTAAAAATGTTTATTTAGATTTTTTATGAAAATATAACTTATTTTCGATAAATATTTGTGAGAAATCAATTTTTCCAGAAACCCCCCTGAAAAAAACCGGGTTTTTTTTCGCCACTTCAAAATTTCTGGAAATTTTACATCTCTAATTACTGTACATGAGGGATTAACGCCAAATGCTTCTAGGATAAAAGTGTCCAACTGGCGGTTTACGAGTCACAGAATTACCACTATTTTCGTGCAGAATTTTACGTGTACCATAATTTTTGTATAGAAAAAATCGCCTTATTTAAAGACTGAAATTTTGAGCTTTTATAAGACAAAGATTTTTATTTTGAAATAATGATGAAAACGATTTTCTATCGAAAAAAGTTGGACATCCTTGTTTTAGAAGAAAAAGTGTTGCAAAAATATCAGGCCATAATTCCAGGTGGCTGGAAAATTCAAATTACATAACCTTTAAAGACAAGGGCGGCGAATTGAGTGCGCCACTCAACGAGAAACAGTTGTGAACTATAAAGTAATTACGTGATTAACATCCGTGCAACATTTACGCTCTTCCCATAGACCCTTTAATATTCAGCAATGTTTAAGGTTGAAGTTCCGATTTTTCTGTATTTTTGCTCTTATTTATTATTATTATTGGTAAGTTTCCACTGTTGTGCGGAATACGTCACCCGTGTACATGTGTCATTTAATGCATTTTCCTTCTTTTTTTATCTTTTTCTAAAAACTATTCTTCTTTAGATCAAAAGTTGGTATTCAGTTTTTTTTTTTTAATCTTTGTTTGTATTTTAGAAATATGTATGCAGTATTCTTTAAAAGAATTTTCACTGTATGTTAAGGAAAATTGAAATTTTTGTAGAAATTAAATCGGGGTGGACGATGAACTGGGAAAATATAAACGGGGCGGACCAAGATAAATTTCGTTCGGTCCGGACTCCGGCCTGAAATGTTCGGTCTGTACAGATTTTACTAATGCGAATCGGTCGTACATGCGATTGATTACGCTAAAAATCAATAGAAAATGATGGAAAAGTTTTTCAATAAAAAAGCAAAAGTTATAGGCAACATTAATAAAGGAATATAAAATGTAATCTGATAAATTAATTATCCAGTTAATCTCATTTAATCCACCGTTTAATCAGTGCCATTTAATACTACTTTAAAAAAAAATGCATTATTTATTTCTCTTTATTTTCCTGATGGGCATTTCTAAAATTTTATGAAGGTGAAGTATTATTAAATTTAATGATCAGGTGGCACAACAAGGATAATTACTGGAAGGAAGTTCTGAATATTTATTACTTACAAAATGGGGAATTTCATTATTTTACATACTTATAAAATGCTTTTGTAAAATAAACGACACGTAAAATTTGGCGTACTGAAAGGCACAAGCAGGCGAAATAGAGCTCTAATTGATTTGTATTTGTTTCAAGATTTCTTAAAAGGAGCTTTTTCTCCAATCCTCAGAGCAAAATAAAAGGAATAAATTGAGAAATAGCTGTAACAGTTGCAATATGCAATTTTACTGCCATTCTTCCAGATCGCTTTCGTTCGTTTTGCACAGAAATTGTTTCTCCTATTATGAAGCGTTGAACTAAGCTGTATCTTAAAAATGTTTAGGTTATGGCTGTTTATGTTTTTCTTTACATTTGTTTTTTCACTTTCACATAGTATATTTATCTTAATGATGTGCTTTCATATGCATATTATCATATTTTAATGACCTGGGGAGGATTTTTCTACACCAATCTGTATAATAATAATAATAATAATAATGATAATAATAATAATAATATCCAACTTGCATATAACTATTTAAAACATTCTGATATGCCATATTCATAAGAGGAGAGATCACTTTAAGGCTAATAACAACAATAATAATAAATAAAATCTATTTTTAGACAATACTTTTATGGATGCCTTGAAATGTTATAAATACATTAGACAAAGATTTTTCCGAAAATTCCAAATGAAAATGAATTTGCCGTTAAAAACGTGCTATAGTGCAAGCAAGAATTTTCAGTATGAAGTTAAGCCTCTTTTCCCAAAGCTGTATTTCCTTATTTTTACATTGTGCACATTTTAATTGATTTAAAAAAAAAAAAAATAATAATAATAATGATTATTGATATTTTTCACATTATTTATTTTCATTTACACCTTTGTATGGGATATAAATTCAGTCTCATTTTTGTCATAAAATGAAATATTGAAAAATGTACTCAAAAAAGTTTTCGTAAATTTTGCGAATATGATAAAAAAAGCAATTAACTATATAACATACTCTAAAATTTAGAATAAAAATAAAATAGAACATAAGTGAAAATGTGTAATATATATATGTAACATAAATCTGTATTTTTTCTTTTTTTTAAATCCTGATAATTCAATAAATTTATCAAATCACAAAAATCCTAGGATTTTTCTGTTCTCAAACAGAAGAAAAAAAAAAAAAAAAAAAAAAAAAAAAGGAAAAAAAGTAACTACTGTCGGAGTTTCCTCTTAGCCCGCACAACTTCGAAGAAAATCCTTATTATTTATATGCTGCCACCACCGATATGATTACGTGATATCGGTCACGCACTGAGAAGATTGTTTAAATGAAAACCAACGCTTTCAATTAACTAAATTAACAGTTTATTTACACACTATTTACACAACAACAAAAGACTATTTACACTTACAAACTCGGATATAGATGATCCGGTTCAACATTAAATTGAATACAGTAAATGCTGGCTGTGTACTGTTAAACTACGTTAAATCACTCTCACTCTACACACGTTAAATTAGCTTTCCGGAGATCAATCTCGATCTCCCAATACATGGGCTCTAAGCCTAAGCTATCCGAGCCTCTCTCAACCCTACGCACTCTGTCAGAGCTATCCAAGGAACATCCGTCCACTTTGCGCGCTACGCTCAAACTGACTATCTCAGCATAAGAGACTGCCTTCCAGCAACCCCTTGCTCCTTCTCAATGTAACCCCTCTGGAGTTCCTACCTGGCTCCCATTTCAAGCTCTTTTCTTCGTTCGTAGAATGCTTTTATCTTCGCATCTTCCACAGACATCTCAAAAGGTTGTGCACACCCCTCTCCAACTATCTTTTTCCCCCTCATAACATCTATGCATTTTCACCGGCTTAGATCCAGTTTTAGATAAGGAAAGACTGTTATTTTGAAATTCCAGTACACAGCCCATATAATATATAATATATTAAGACAAAAATAATATAGAACCCCAGTTCTAATAGCAGATATTTCTCAGAACCTGACACCCCCCACCTTAGCGGAAAATATGCCATTTAGGGGCTAATTTTCCCCAAACATATAGTAACATCACAGAAGAGTTCAATAGTCTCGTTGCAGGTTTCTTCATTATTATTATTACATATATATATCAAGGTGTCTGAACATTCTCTACTGACATCTCTAATGAACCGTGTACTACTATTATCATTACAGAAAAACTACACATGCTAATACACTATAACACTATAACACAAAATTCAAATACAATTACACATATACAAAAAAAATTTAAAACGTGATGACACCCCTTTAAGGTTTGTCCACTATTTAGTCCATGATGCCGATGGGCTAGCAATTGGCTGTTCTTCCCAGCTCTTCCTATGTAGCCTGGAAATTGCATCAGCATTTAAATGTTGCGCTCCTGGACGATGAGAAATACTCAGGTTCCAGCGTTGCAAGGCAAGAGCCCATCTAGTGAGTTTGGGGGACCTTGGGTTTGTTTCAGTGAGAAATTTTAATGGATTATGATCCGTTATGATCTCAATTTGAGATCCATAGGTCCACTTTTCAAACTTCCGCAACCCGAAGAGAACACTCCAAGCCTCTTTCTCTGTACTCGACAAAGCCCGCTGAACCCCTGATAATTTCTGACTGGCAAAAGCTATCGGTTTAAACTGACCTTTTTCATCTTTTTGAGTAAGACAACATCCTACTGCCAGGTCTGAAGCATCGGCGTGAAGCTGATATTCCCGGCCTACGGCAGATGTAGCCAAACGCGTCACGTTGCATAACTCATCGTTAAGGGTATTAAATGCTTCTTCTGCCCTTTCATCCCATGGTACAGTATTTTTAACCTTCCTTTTAGTTAATTCCGTTAAAGGTATAGCAATTTCTGCATAATTTGGAATATAAGATCGGTAAAATCCCATTAATCCCAAAACAGATCTAACTTCCTTTTTAGTTTTCGGTCTCTTTAAGTCCCTTATTGCTCCTATTTTGTCCTCATCAGGTGCATGCGTTCCACCCCCAATTACATGACCTAAAAACTTAGTCAATTTCTCTCCAAATTTACATTTATTAACCTAATCGTAAAATTTCTATTTTTGAGTTCTTCTATAACAGACCTAACATGCTCACAATGCTCTTCCCAGGTGTCGGAGAAAATGATGACATCATCAATATATGCTTGGGCATACCTCCGATGACCTTGAAGAACCTCATTCATGTCTTTTTGGAACGTAGCAGCCGCCCCTGATAAACCAAAAGGCATAGTACGCCACTGATAAGTCCCATTATGAGTTGTAAAAGCTGTCAAATGTTTACATTCCTCCGCCATTTTAATCTGCCAAAAACCCCTCAATAAATCAATCAAAGATAAATATTTAGCTGCCCCCGCAATATACATGATTTCTTGCGAATCTTTCATCGTAAATGTTGCGACCTGCGTTACTGAATTTAAAGCTCTATAATCAATGCAAAGCCTAACAGTTGCGCCTTTTTTCGCCACGCAAACAATTGGATGACTAATTTCTGCATTTTATACTTCGATTAGATTTAATTCTAATAACTCCTGAATCTGTCTATCTACTTCCTCTTTGTAAGCAACAAGTACACTATATAACTTTGGCTTTTTCCTTGCCACACCCGGTTTCAAATCAATACGGTGCTCCCCTACTTCCGCTGGTCGCACAG
The DNA here is from genome assembly GCA_963932465.1 of Maratus speciosus. Taxonomy (NCBI): domain Eukaryota; kingdom Metazoa; phylum Arthropoda; class Arachnida; order Araneae; family Salticidae; genus Maratus; species Maratus speciosus. The sequence continues at coordinate 71,162,938 of OZ010799.1, read as the reverse complement.
GACTCACATATACCTCATTATTCTCCCTCAAAATGGACTTTATATCCTTGACTTGACTATTAGATAACCCTTTTATTTCGAACCTTTCTGTGTCCCGTTCTACCTCTTGTTCCCGGTTTAGAATAGGAATTTCCCCAACTTCTCCAAATTCCTCATCACCTTCAAAAACAATATTCACTATATTACACTTAGCAATAAATTCTCTTATTTTATTTTAGTGCACGTGCTTCCTACTCACGTCGGCTAATTCAACTATAAACGAATGCCTGTTTCGTTTTTCGACAATAGTTGCCGGTCCTTGCCACCTAGAATATAATTTGTTAGTTGAATCGGGGATTAACAGTATTACTTTATCGCCTACTTCAAACGTTTTTTCTTTTGCCCTTAAGTTATAATGATAGACCATTCTGCCTTGTTGCACCTCGGACGATAATTTTGCCTCCTTTGCGGCTCTTCCCAAGCGTCCCTTAAGTTTATTCAAATATTCATGAATCGGCATAGTATCTAACTGTGCCACCTTATTTTCTAATGCCCAGGATGACTTGAGAACTGATAAAGGACCCTCCGGCGCTCTACCGTATAATAATTGAAAATGTGCGATTCCGGACGTAGAATTTGGTGCTTCCCTATATGCCCAAAATATGAATGGTATTTGTTCATGCCATCTTTTCCCTTCTTCCCTAATCGTATGATGCAACATACGTTTAAGCGTCTGATTAAAACGTTCCACAAGACCGTTAGACTGTGGGGTCGAGAATCGTGGACTAGCCCCTAACCTTTTCTCAAATTCTTTCGTTAAGTCAGCAGTGAAATTGCATCCATTATCACACGTGATTACATTTGGAATTCCTGTCCTTGTAAATATTTGAAGCAATGCATCACACGCTGTTTTAGCAGTCAAACTTTTTAGGGGGTTTGCTTCCGCCCACCTGGTATGCTGATCAATTAAGGTTAGTATATATTGATGCCCTTGTGAACTTTTGGGATCAATAGTCCCAATTAAATCAATATTAACTACCTGAAATGGAAGTTCTGGCCGCGATACTGGAGAAATAGGGGCTCTATCATTCACCTTAACCCCTCTAGTCAATTGGCACTCTAAACATGACTCACAAAATTGTTTAGTTTCTTTCGCCATCCCGTCTCAATAAAACGAATACCTGATTCTCTGTAACGTTTTCTTGGCTGCATAATGCCCTCCAAATACCGAAGTATGCGCTAATTTTAGGATCTCTTCCCTTCTTATCTTGGGTACTACTAATTGCGCTATAGTTTCGCCTAACAATTTCTCTTTATGATACAATAAACCATCTACAATATAATAATCCCCTTTATCCTTTTTGGCTAATTCCCAAACTCTCTCTAAATTTTTACATTCCAATTGGGATTTCTTAAGCATATCTGAATTGCTAACGATAACTTTATTATTTTTCTCCACTTCCGTTTTTTCTGCATTCTGACTTTGTAAATTTTCCGATCTTGCTTCTATTGCGTAAACATTACAATTATCGCTGCTCATACCTTTCTTTTCACTCAAGTTATCGATACTAATTTCCGAACTTTCTAATTCTTGGGACTCTAGCAATGGCTCCTCGCGATTGACCCCTGACAACTCATTAATCACCTCGGGATGTAAAATTACCTGCTCATTAATATTATCAGTCACCGCGCAATGTACTTCCTGATGAATTATATTAGTTTGTCCGAATTACGGAATAGCTAATGGTAATTTAACCAACGGTCATTTGACTGCTTCGCCAAATAATCCTTGTAAATAAATACTACCCGCCCCTTTTAATTTCTCTTCCGGTACCAAATCTTTATGAATAACGCTAATTTCACATCCAGAATCAACCAATCCTTTTTCTTTTTGCCCATTTACACTAACTTCAATTTTCTTAAGTTTATTTAATTTCTCACCAATAACATTAGTTCTCTGTTCGGCCTTTGCCGATATCCTCACCACAATAGCTCCCTTAGGTAACTCTTTATTTCCTTTCACGACAATCTTATTTACCCTCGCTTTGTGTTCACGCCTTTTACTAGCATTATTATTTCCCTCATTACACACTTTATTACAAAAACGTTGGTAATGACTCCTTAAACCACATTTGAAGCATCTAGGAGCTGAATCATCACTAGGTTTCTTAAAATCAGTTTTCCTACCCGAAAAAGAATTAGTCTCATTACTTCCGTTTTGCCTCCAATTACCACTAAATTTACTATCCTCCCTCGGTTTCACTTTTTCACTGTTTACATACCTATCTTTACCCTTAAAACTTTTATACGTAACGGCATAAGACTTATGTTTAGCGTCAAAATAATTGTCACATTCTTTAGCAATTTTAGAAGCTTCTAACCATTTACTCTGCTGAGTTAACCCAATATATGATGCGGTTTCTTCATCTAACGTGTTTAATAACTTATACGTAATTATTAACTGGTTGACCTTTTCATATGAGTCAGCACCCCTAATCTTACAATAATTTTCCCATGTTGCTATTAAACGCGATACAAATAACACATGAGTTTCATTCTGGTTTCTCCTAGCCTTCTTAAAATTTTCCAAACACGCCTTCGGTGTCGGCTCGTGTTCCCTTAGAACTAACTCCTTTAATTCCTCATAATTCTCAATTTGTTCACTAGTGGTATAAATTAACAAATTATCTGTATTATCTCCTAACATATTTAGCAGAATTTCAGCCTGCTGGTTTTCCGGTACATTTTTAGTTTTGAATGCCCTTTCTAAACTGTTGAAAAATAAATTTCATCCCTCAGTCCCTTCTGGTACTTTGATAGACAGAGTTTTAACACTTTTGATCAGTTTTTCTATGTTACTTTCATTATTAGATTCCCTAGACCCATTAGAGTTATTTGTCGGACCTTGTATCCTTTGACTCTCCATTTCTAATTCATGTACCATCCTCAATTTTTCAGACCTCTCTTCTCTTTCTAACTTTTCCTTTTCAACCCTTTCTTCTCTATCGCGCTCTAACTTTTCGCGCTCTAATTATTCCTGTTTTTCTTCGCGCTCTAATTTTTCCTGTTTTTCTAACTTTTCGCGCTCTAATTTTTCCTGTTTTTCTTCGCGCTCTAACTTTTCCTGTTTTTCTCACTTTTCGCGCTCTAATCGTTCCGCAACAATAGTGTTAGATAATTCCATAATAGCCCCCTCGTCATATTCATCGCTGTCCATTATCTTTTTCTTAAGCTGAAATCTGGTATCATCTTCCGTGAATTCAACCCCCAATTCTTCGGCTATCATTTGAAGATCCACCCTTTTTAGTTTCAATAAGAAAACCATACCTTCACCGATTACTATTACCACTCTACAATAATATTTAAATCTGCTAAATGAAAATTTCCTAAATTTCTACTTTTGCACAGTTACCTCCACTTATTATACTAATTAATACATTTCAGATAATCGACGTATTATATTTCTAATTTAACCTACTGTATAATCTTGATTTTCCTCAATCATTAATATCACACAATTTACTTCCAATAAAACAAAAGGTAAAACAATAATTTCGATTTGATTACTATGCAATACAGATTCCACTTTATACAATTAGATAATAACATACAATTTACATAATAATACTGATGCGTTGCAAATTGAATAAAAGTATTGATGTCAATAGAAACATCCACATAAAGAAAAATTGTATAACATACACATATAAATTTCTACAATTATCCTCAATAAAATATTTCCAAATTCAATACTGGTTTTCACACTTAAAAGAAATAAGATGAAAACCTTCCATTTTCTTTTTCCCCACTGTGAGCCTTTTTTTTTTTTTTTCCTCTCGAAATTTACTTCTATCCAATTAAAATTCTAAGCAAATGTTCATTACTCGTTTGTTATCAACTCTTCAAACTTAAAACAGTATTGCTTCATTTAAATATTACTTTAATAATAATTTAAATTTAAGTAAATTCAATTATTCCTTCTAACTATTATTAACACAATGCATTAATTTTGTTCACTACCATTATTAGTAAAAAAAAAATAGAAAATCAATATTAGTACAAGCTCTTATGACCTTTTCTTAAAACAATAGTAAATATGGCTCTTAATATTTCCTACCTATCTGAACACAATTACTTTATTGCACATAAACTATCTTAAATTACTATTAATTATACAACAATAAATATATTTGGTTCGAGAATGTCAGCAGACAGAAATGATCAAAACACCTTACCTTATACTTTATCGGCTGGGGTACTCCGCTGCTCACACGTAGTTTCACGATGAATTCAATATTTCGCACTTTAAAGTCACTTTGATGCTATTCAACACTCAGGCTGTAATACACTATAACTTGAGGCACTGTAGCGATGATAGGGTACAAACACTATTTCGGTTCGCCGTAACGACGATAGGGCATAACACTTTAGTTCGGTTCGCTGTAACGTTGATAGGGCACAACACTTTAGTTCGGTTCGCTGTAACGATGATAGGACACACACACTCTGTATTTCTGCTCGACGCTTGGTTTTTATCTCTCTAAAATTCCGCTCGACGATCCGGTATTTCCACGCAAGAATTCCACTGGGTGCTCCGGCACTAACACACTGCAACACGGCTCGTTGGTCACTGGTCCAAGACGGTCACTGGTCCAAAATTAATGGTGCAACCCATTGTGAATTACCTGTAATAATCTTTTAATTTTCAATAAACAGGATCTTCCAACCTGCTGGGGCTTCCGGACATTTTTCGCGGGTGTTGGGGTCTCCGCATGATAGTGCACTGTTAAAAATATCCTGAAGAATTACCTCTGTTATTAAAGGCTTATCTACTTTCTGACCAATGAGAACGCTCTATAGATTTTTATGCTGCATTCTCATTGGTCAGAAAATAGATAGCCTTTAAAAACAGAGGTAATTTTTCACGATATTTTTAACAGTGTGGATAAAGGTTTTCCCCTCGTGGATTAATCAGCTCCTATACCGAAAGGTTGGCTGTCCACGAGTGGATGATTACTGATTACTGTTAACCCCTTAATTCTCGCCCCCGTGCTATTCACGGGCTGTGTCCTTTATTAAGATTTTTCGATTCCCACCAGTTTTATAAAAGAGTGTAATTGGCTTTATTATGGTATCATTTTGCCTGTCGTTAAATAAGGTGAATATATCTTTGTCGGAGTTTCCTCTTAGTCCGCACAACTTCGATGAAAATCCTTATTATTTATATGCTGCCACCACCGATATGATTACGTGATATTGGTCACGCACTGAGAAGATTGTTTAAATGAAAACCAACGCTTTCAATTAACTAAATTAACAGTTTATTTACACACTATTTACACAACAAAAAAAGACTATTTACACTTACAAACTGGGATATAGATGATCCGGTTCAACATTAAACTGAATACAGTAAATGCTGGCTGTGTACTGTTAAACTACGTTAAATCACTCTCACTCTACACACGTTAAATTAGCTTTCCGGAAATCAATCTCGATCTCCCAACACAGCTCTAAGCCTAAGCTCTCCGAGCTTCTCTCAACCCTATGCATCCTGTCAGAGCTATCCAAGGAACATCCGTCCATTTTGCGCGCTACGCTCAAACTGACTATCTCAGCATAAGAGACTGCCTTCCAGCAATCCCTTGCTCCTTCTCCATGTAACCCCTCCGGAGTTTTCTACCTGGCTCCCACTTCAAGCTCTTTTCTTCGTTCGTGGAATGCTTTTGTCTTCGCATCTTCTACAGACATCTCAAAAGATTGGGCACACCCCTCTCCAACTATCTTTTTCCCCCTCATACCATCTATACATTTTCACCGGCTTAGATCCAGTTTTAGATAAGGAAAGACTGTTATTTTGAAATTCCAGTACACAGCCCATATAATATATAATATATTAAGACAAAAATAATATAGAACACCAGTTCTAATAGAAGATATTTCTCAGAACCTGACAACTACTGTTGCCGCTGCCGCCGTAATTAAATTCATTGTGACCTTTTGACTTTCTTGGCAAATATTAAAGAGACTACAGCATATGAAAATATTAATATTAGTAGTTTTATAGATACATGTTCGATAAACACGCTGTAGTAGATAGTTTTTAAATAGAAGAATTATTTTAAGAGCTGTTTAATGTTAAAGTCGCACAAAATAGTTCAGTGAAAAAAAATTTATATGTTCAAAAACTATGCTTAATAATTTAACAATATTTCGCTGGCACATATTTAACTATTTTGCTGTGTGCAGAGTGCAATCACTTTTTAAATTTGTTTAATTTTTCAATTTTCTGTTCGAAATTTCAATATCGCAATAGCAATTTATTTCATATTTCGAAAAAGCCATTTTTTTTTTACCTATCGTTTCATTTTTGCCAAATTACAAAAAAAAAAAAATAATAATATTTCCATATATTTTGCAATTGAAAAACATATTTAAACTTAAGTCTTAAAATCGAAATAAAACTTTAAAATAATTAAACTGCGTTTTTTACTTAACCATTTTATTACAAACTGATTTTCCTAATGAGTAATTGATATTTCTTAAGGTATCAGTAATCAGTATGCCTTCTGAACAAACATTTGAATTTTTGTAAATTTTAAGTTTAAAATTGCTTTTTATTAATAAAAGTGTCATAATAATGAGATATAAACATACAAATAACTAAATTTTTTATTTATTTATTTATTTTTTTTTTTTTTTAATAGCACAAAATTAACCGAGAAATTGATATTTTCTTAAAAATATTTAAATTTAAAACTATTAAAGATAAATACATTTTATGAATTTCATAATAAATATAATAATGTTTTCAGGAACAAAACTATTTTTAGGACAATAACATGAATATTTTAAAAGTTACAGTTATAAAGACAACGCTGAAAATCTTTAATAATTCGTAAATTAAAACTGTATAACTTATAAACTTTTCAATAAATCAGCATAAGAATAGTCTACTTCCTTTGAATATATATTTAAATAAAACATAATTTTAAAATTTTGTATCATTTTAACTAGTACTTATTGAGTTACGACCATTTTCAACTCAATTTCACACACACACAAAAAAAAAATAATTTTTGGGGATTAAAAAAAAAGTCCAACTTAGATTTTTTTAAAAGTTTTTAAGAAATATAAATGTTTAAAAACTTCAGGATTATGAAGTTTACTCTTTTTTTTTTTTTCTAAAAGAATACGTTTTTGAACCGAAATTGTGTTTTAAAGGCATGCATATACCTGAATTATGAAAACAACCGTCAGCTATCACGTCAATGGTAGATGCGGACTTGGGAACCGACGAATCCCGCAGTCCAAGGGAAATAAATGGCAACCCGATTACAGAAGATCGCTGCTATTCACGATAATATAATTTAATCTTCCGTGATCTTTTTTAAAACCGAGTCAATTAGCATGTTTTTAGACCTGTGGTGTGCAGAAGAAGGTTGACAAGCAGACCTCGTACATAAGGGGTAGAGCCCCTGCCCCTCGTAATAGTAATTATCAATATATATATATATATATATATATATATATATATTACATTTCATTCATTGGTCATAAAGTTTTCATGTTGATTTAAATAACGTGATCTCCCCTACAACCTTAACCCTTTGTCTACTGACGGTACGGTACTTATAAGTACCATTAAAATAACTTGTTATAAAATTCATTTAATGCATTGATTAGTATTAATACAGTTAGAATGAGTTATAGATGCATTACTTTATCATGTTCCAAAAGCATTATTGGTTGCACAAAACAAAAATATTTTTAAAAGGATGATCTGTTTTGCCTTTGCATCTTTTCAGCTTTCTTGTCGTTGGGGGGAGTGGGGGTGGGGGGAGATTTCAGTTTGGAAATATTTCTGTTGTAAGAACACTGTATTTGTACATTTCCTAATTCTACAAAATTCTAAGAAAAATATTTAAAATAGCAGATTTGAGTGGGATTATAAATATTGCACAAAATCCCTATAAATTGAAATTTAATTAATCTTTCTAAATCCTTCAATCCTTCTAAAATTTATTAAATGATTATGTAAATCTTCTAATGTAGTTTTAAAAACTCACGAGAAATGCTTTAGAAGATAAAATTTTCATGAATTCATAATCTATATATATATATAAAAAAAAAAGTCTGTATTTTGTATTAATCAACGCGCAGCCCAAACTACTGAACCTAAAATTTGGAAAATCGGGGTAAAAATACTTCTTATGACATAGAGTGCCGCTAAGAAAAGAATTTCTAAAATTCCACCCCTAAGGGGTGTAAAAAAGAGAACGAACGTTTAAAAAATTCCTTAAAAATCAGATTTTATAGTTATTTTTCAACTGATAACGTATTTTAGTGTATTTTTGTATGCTGAATCGAGTGGTACTAACTAAATTCTTTTAAGCCCAATAGTTCGAGAGACATTTCATATTTTTCTAATTTGGCACTATCTTTGGCACCAAAACCTGAATTTTTCAAGTGATAATTTCTAAAAACTCATTCTTTTCATTCTGTTACTATAGCAAAGGGAAAAAAAATCAAATTGAATAATTTTTAAACAATCCTTTCGGTTAAATAAAAATAACTTCATCAATTAGAAAAAAAAATTCAAACTCCTCAAAAACTAAAACTATATAAAAAAAAAAAGAAAAACTGTGGTATTTTTTTGTTCTAATTTTCGTCGCGATACCATGCCAAAATGTATGGTATCGCGGCATTTATTTCAACCCTAATCGTGCAAACGATTTTTATTGCAAACCGTGCCACACATTAACGTTTGCTAATTATTGAACGTGAATATTTTTATGCAGGAATTTTTAATGATGGAATTTATCTTATTCCATCATAATCTCGCAAAACTTTTTAATTTGTTATTTTTTGAATAGAAAATATTTATTATTGATACTGATATAGATTTTACCATTTCGCAGTTAGCTGATGATGAGGAAGCTACAATAAAATTATTTCAGAAGTTAGGAATTATATATATAAAAATGTTTTGCTCAAAAAAACCATGAATGTCTTCACTGAAATAATGAAATGTTTACTGCAATGTGAGACACAGGTATTACGTACGCCATGCTTCAGTAGTAAAAGACTTTTACAATTACAAGACTCCAGTTTAAATTGACTATATTTTATTACTTGCAAAATATTTATTTATTCTTATATTTTAAGTATTTATTTTGGTACCCGTCGACCAATTTCGCCAAATTATATAAATCACCAAACCACTCGCCAAATTATACAAATTGACATAATTTTTATTTTAAATAACGAAAGAACAAATAAATTAGTATAACATTAATAAAAATACATTTAAAACGTCGAAATAAAAATCACCTGATGACGTAAATACGTGCTTAAAGTCAAGTGAATAAGACATTTACGATCAATCATTATTGGAATTTAATCTTATAGTTTGTCAATAGATTTTTGGTCGACGGGATAACCAAGTAGTACCATTATTTTTATTGATTTAAAAAATGGTAGGTCAAAGTCTGTAATTTTCAAAAGTTATATTTTTTAAATGCTCATTTTTTTATCAACAATTTTTTTTTCAAATGTATCATTTCATTTTTGTGCCAACTATTACGCTTGGTGACAATGGTGTTGGCGTAACAGGGAAATACCAAATCAGTTACTGATTTTATTTCAAATGTAAAGAAAAAAGGTTTCATGAGCAATAAATGTTGTAAATATGACTATATTCAGATTCTACTGAACAGAATTTTGTAGAACTTACACTGTTAAATAGTAAATTTTGTTTATAAATGGTTTAACGTAAAAACCATCATTCTAAGTTCCTACGGGAGTTCTAAAATTAGGTGAACTCAATTATGAAAGATTTCAAGTTAACTAATTAAATGCACAGTGAGTTAGATAATATTTCAGGGATTTTTTCAATATTTATCATATTATTCTGTGTTGTTTAGTTACGGAGCTATGCGGAAAAAGTTCTCAGTGGTACATTAAAGAAAATTGGAAGATATACGCTACAGAGATAGGGTATACTAGAGAGTATATATGCTATAGTTATTGAAGTTGAGCTGGGTTCAGAATTCAGAAGTGATGCAGTATATACCTACCCCTACCTCCCAGAGAGTACTATAATCAGGTTAACGCGATTAGGAAAGTTATATTTAACTATCTCAATATATATATAATGCAAAGAGAAATTTCATTCCGGCCGCTTATATCTTGAGTTCTGCTGAATAGATTTTGACGGCACTTACATTGTTAATTAGATAATTTTTCAGAAAAGATGTTAGTATAAAACATAACGCTCTACGTTGCTTAGTTAAATAATAATGGGGAAAGTTCTAAATCAGATGAACCCAATTTTGAAAGATTTACTTTTTTTAAAGGTTCCACTGAATGAATTTTTATGGGATTTAAACTATTAATTAGGTCATTTTTAGGGAAGGTTTCGGTATATTTTCCAGTTTAAAAGATTCTGCTAAGTGGATTTCGATGCAACTTGATCGGTTAGTTAATTTTTCAGTGAATGTTTTAGTATAAATCACATATCATTTGCTGTTGCTTGGTTGTTAGGTTGCTTGATTGTAGAATTATAGATGAAAGTTCTAGAATCAGGCGAACCCAATTATTATGAACGATCAGCCTTTTGAATAAGTCCAATTAACAGATTTTGATGAGACTTGGATTGATAATTTTTCATGAACGCTTTTAGTATATTACATATTTATTTTTTTTTTACCGAATCCTATACTAACAGATCAACTAAAGAAATTGGTCCTTAACAGTCTAAATTTTGTATGACTCAATAAAAGATATAATAGCGTAATGACATTCATATTGCTTTCAGCAATTCGGTTGGATACACCAGGTAAATGTCCATATTGCTTTAAAACGCATGAACAAATTCACATATATATATTTTTTTTCATTCAAGATTTCTTTAGAAAAACCGATCAGCGTAGCGGGCGAAGGCGGCTAGTTCAGTATATAAAGGGCTAATCCTTAGAATACCATTTTCCACAGAGATTGATATACTTGTGTACCGACGGTCCAGGTACTCTAAGGATTTAAAGGAACAAGGATCATTACACAGAATTTTTAATATAATCGTTTGAAAAGTCTTTCTTATGTAAGGCTATTTCATATAACAATATAAAATATTAATATCATACAACAACAAGTAATATAAAAATTTTGTTTTTAAATTCAATTCCTACTTAGGCCATCAAAGAAAAATTTAATATAATCAAGCTAATATGAGTTTTTGTTGCATTAAAATATCTCTGGTTGATTTTCTATAAGCAAGTAGGTTTACAATCGAACTCTATGGGAATTTGGCGAAATATTACAGATATCGCCAAGTTGGCGTCACTTTTGCGACTCATTTTGGCAGCCAAATTTGGCGATATATCGCCAAGTTGGCGACAAACCTGGCGGTATTTGGCGACAGAACAGGGTACCCCCTATGGTAACCCTTATTGAAAATACTTTCATTGAAATTCAATAACCAATGGCGGCCATTTTGTTTCCCATGCAAAACTAAAATTAATTAATTAAAATTTAATTAATTAATTAATATTTGAAAAAACTTTATTAATATCAATTGTCATCCAGTACAAGTTTAAAAAAATTTATTTCCACCTGATAGGATGAATAATGAGTATTTTATTAACGATTGAAAATTTGTACAAGATAAATATATAAATATATAAATAAATATAGGAAGAGTGTGAGCTAATAGTAGGTATCTCTCTATTCTAAAAAAAAGTAACTACCGCTGTCACCGCCGCCGCCGCCAGTTTTGAATTTTTTGTGACCGGAGGTCTTTCTTCGTTAATATTAAAAAAACTGCTGCATACAAAAATATGAAAATCCGTAGTATTATAGAAAAATGTTTGATAAACACGCTGATGCAAACAGTTTTCAAATCGAAGAATTATTTTAAGAGATATTTAATACCAAAGTTGGACAAAATCGTTCCATTAAAAAAGTTTTATAGGAGCAAAAACTGTACATAGGAATTTAATCCTTTTTAGATCATTTTATGCGTCAGAAATTCACGGAGTGCAGATTGCAGTTGGTTTTTTAATTTGAATAATTTTTCGAGGTTTTATTTCCATTTTAAATTCAAATTTTCAGCATTTCGAGAGATATTTTTTACAAATTTTAGAAAATTGTATTAATTTAAACTGTTGCCAACTGTATAAACAGCGCAAGCAGTAATGTTTGATTCAAATTAAAAATTTATTTTACACGTGACTATTATAAACAAAAAATATAAAAAGCAGGAACTCATTGAAAATTACGTCATAAAAACTATAGTTACACGTGAATTTTAAATGAGAAAGAATATTGTAAAATAATAAATTCAGTAACATGCGTTAGAAGTCCTAAATAGGAGAATTTACGTCATATTACACTTATTACGTAAAATGAACAAAAAATAATATTGCAAAACAGTTTTAATTTAAATATTGCGCGAGACATTTACTTGACATTTTAAGATGATCATAATATTTCATTTCTAACAAAAGTATTTTGACGTGAATATTAAAAAGAGAAAGAAAAGTTTGGTGAAAATTACGTCAGATTATAAATGTCAGATTCAAATTATAATTCAATCTTCCGAAATCTTTTTAAAGGCGGTCAAATTAGCGTGCTGTTAGGGTCTGCGGTGATTGAACGGGGGTTGACGAGCGTAGCTCGTAGGGCGCAGAGCCCCCTAGTTGAATAAAAAAATATAGTAATATATGTCAATGACACAATGTAATGATATTTAACAACTCTTTGTAATTATATGGCAGATCTAGCTTTCGGAGCCGCGTGTTGTTCTAAATATTCCTGACTTTTCTTCATTATATATTAATATTCATCACACATTTTTATTGGCATGAGTAGTTATAAATTGACAGTTCTGCGCCAGCGGTGGGAGCGGTGTGACCTTGAACGACCTCTGCATGCTGTTTGAAGGGTTTGCGGCGTAGGTGAAGGTCATGCGGCTTACTCTTGGAGGAGGGGTCAAGGTGATGCGTCATCTTATAGTATGAGGGGTAATTTTGAGTTTGATTTTTTTACTAATGATAATTAATTTTAATTGGGGGACTAACTTTTTTCGGGATAATTTTTGAAGATTGAATTTTTTGGGAGATAGATTTTCTTTTAGTCGCACTGCAGTACGAAGGGGTATTTTTGCATTTAAAAAATTCATTAATGATAATTAATTAAGAAATTTTAATTGGGGACTTTAACATTTTTGAGGATAATTTTAGGAGATAGATTTTTTTTTTTCGCGGACATTAATTTTTTTAGCACACTACAGTTTTTGGTGATATTTTAACTTGTTAAAAAATAAGTTAATGATGATTAAGAAATTTTAATTGGGAGATTTTAATTTTAGGGAATAATTTTTGAGATAGATTTTTTTTTTTCGGACATTTATTTTTTAGCGCACTTGAGTTTTCGGTGTTATTTTTAGGGGCGCAATTTTTGTGTTAGAGTTATTACTGACAACGATTTTTAATATTAATTTGAGAACTTAAAAATATTTTTTTTCTTTTTCGCGATTTTTCATTGGCAATCGAATTTTAAACATTCATTAAACATTTTAATTGGAAGACTTTTAAATATTTTTTAACTCAAATTTTTAGATAAAAATGGAATTTTAAACATAAATTGGATGAGAGGACTTTACGCGATTCAATTTAGTGACGTATGCGCCCGAATATTTAGTATTAATTAAAATTATGAATGAGGCCGCATAAAAATTTTTGTCATTTAGTGTTAAAATTTATGTCTGCGAATTTTTAAATAGTACTGCCCCACCAGTGGCTGAGAGGTTCTGCTCACGAAGCTGGTAGACCTGAAGTGCTGGGTTCGTCCCAATTGCGCCCGTCGGCCTAATCGTTCGGAGTTTTCTTCGAACCATGGATTTGCATGCGTAAATACGGGTTAGGTTCCCTTAGAAAGACCCTCACGAAGGGCACTCCCCACCTTTATCTCTAGTGTAGATAATCAATCGCGCCCGTCGGCCTAATCGTTCGGAGTTTTCTTCGAGCCATAGATTTGCATGCGTAAATACGGGTTAGGTTTCCTTTGAAAGATCCCCACGAAGGGCACTCCCCCCTTTATCCATAGTGTAGATAATCGGCCGTCAAAATTAACCCATCTTTTAAATAGTGCTAGTAAACATTAGAATTTTTTTTTTTGAATCCGTGTTAGTTTAGTGGATATTTTTTCACGGTTTTAGTCAAAAATAGAAATTCGTAAGATATTTATTAGGATCTCGGTTTTCGATTTCTTATGCATTAAGTATGTATTGCTTAATCCATGTGAAAATATATTTTGAGACTATTATAGAGTGTCTTTTATAAAGATATTAGAAAATTTTCACCACACCAGCCCCTTTCTCCCCTGTAAATAAATGAATATATTTGCAAAATCTGGGGTTACCTATTCAATGGTGTGTTTGAATTATCAATGTCCCTAAAATGTATCTATTTTTAAGTATAGAAATTTAAATAATATAGATGTATTTTAAAAACTAGAAAATCGATTTTATAAACGAAGCGCTTTTTAAACGTTTTTATTAAAACACTTTGAATTTTTAATAAGATTTTGGAAAAACCACACTTTTTACAAATTTTCGCTAATAATTGCGCTTTTTAGAATAAAATTATCTAAGTTTTTAACACTATTTCATGTTACATAAAATACACTTACTTTAATATTTTTCGACACAGGTAAAATTTCGGAGCCTTCGAGAAACGCGTGTGACAAGCAGCTCTACTGAATTTGTGTTGTTATCTTGCTCACATTGAGAAGTGATTCACTTTATACAGATAAGGATTTTTCCTGAATACACTGGGTTAAACGATATTAGATTTTACAAATTAAGATAAGCTAATGAGAGTTAGAAATTAATGTGTAGCGTAATTGGATCTTTTTTTTCAAAGATATATTTCAAATAGAAACACTATTAATGATTGACTTATGTGATTTAAACATTCACTTTTTATTGCCTAACTAATAACGAATGCATAATTAATATTTTCAAATAATTAATTTAATATTACGTCACACAAAACAAATTAAATGAATAAATGTATAATTAAGCTTTTCAAATAATTAATTTAATATTACGTCACACAAAACAAATTAAATAAATAAATAAATGTATAATTAAGATTTTCAAATAATTAATTTAATATTACGTCACACAAAACGAATTAAATGAATAAATGTATAATTAAGATTTTCAAATAATTAATTTAATATTACGTCACACAAAACGAATTTTATTAATAAATGCATAATTAAGATTTTCAAATAATTAATTTAATATTACGTCGCACAAAACGAATTAAATGAATAAACGTATAATTAAGATTTTCAAATAATTAATTTAATATTACGTCACACAAAACGAATTAAATGAATAAATGTATAATTAAGATTTTCAAATAATTAATTTAATATTACGTCACACAAAATGAATTTTATTAATAAATGCATAATTAAGATTTTCAAATAATTAATTTAATATTACGTCACACAAAACGAATTTTATTAATAAATGCATAATTAAGATTGCGTCACAATTTTTAAATGATTTTATTAATATAGAATTTATATTAAATTGGGGGGTCATTTTTTCTTATCGATTTATTTAGAATAAAATTGGAATATTTTTTAATACTATATTAGCAATGTAATGCATGTGCAACATTTTTTTAGGATTTAACTATTATAAAATTAGACCTTTTAAAACGGATACTTTTTTAATTGATTCATTGACTGCGAGAATACTCGACACGTCATGAATGAGTCATCGCGCATAAGTGTGTTTAAACTCGTAAACATAAAGGTTTTAAAAAATAGTAATGTTAGTAAGAGTTTTTTGAAAAAATAATTCTGCGTAGGGAATATTAAACACACATTTTGAAATATAGATCAAGTTCAAATTTTACTAAGTTTCGTAATGGAGGTTACGTGATATACTCATCAACCACACTATTTAGTTAGGGTTTGCTATTTTGGAATTATCCAAATTAGTTTCCAAATTTCTCATTTTTTAATAACTACACTAATCATAAGTCTTGTTTAATCAAATAAATATAATTTCTATCGTTTTCGTTACTTAACAAGATATAAATACCTTATACATATGCTATATTGATTCTGATTTAGTTTAGTGCGTATAAATTTTAACTAATATTTTTTTTTTAGTAGATATAACAATATTCTTTAACATATATATATATTTAACATTATTCAAATTTCGCACAAACCTTTATATAATTTTGGAAAAAATATTTCATTTTTAGAAGATTGCATAACTTGCTACAAACATGACTTTCTTTTGAACACACTAGAATGGGATTGAACTTTTAAAGACATTTTAAGCATTATGTTAAAATTCGAGATTTTTCATTTACAAATAATTTGAAAAATAAAACATTTAGAAGTAAATTGACTTACTTGTATTAATATTCCATCTAAATCCAAAAGGCTTTTAAAACAGAAACAACACACCACATACAGTTTTGAGATACTATATGAAATGAATCAGAATTTTTCACCCCAATCTCTTATCTATGGGGTAATTCCTAGAACTCACTCATGCGATACGCACAATGACACGTCGTAATTTGAATATAAGAACAGTGTTAATGAATTTAATATAATGCGTTATTAATAAGGGATTAAATATAATGTGTAATTAATAAGGGATTTAGTTAATTTGAAAATTAACTTAATCATTAACTTAATAATAAAACTCTAATCGTTATTAATTAGAACCTGAATATAATTATATCTTTTCAGTCTTATTTAATAGAATAGGAATACTTTTCAAATTTTCAGGAGGTCTTTTTTTTTTTCAGAAACACTTTTTAAGAATATTTTTCTTAATGAATGTGTAATTAACATTTTTTTAATTAATTAATTAATATGTAATTAAATTTTTCAAAATTAAAATAAATATAAAATAGAAGAGAAATTCTTTTCAAATTTATTAAGAAACATACAAGTTATTATTATGCAATATTTCAAATTGCTGCAAACTTTAAACATGTTGAGTTATCACTGAGAACTTAATATCGAGGTATTTGAATAGAAATGCTAATCAGAATTTGAAAAAAAAATAAAAATAATTTTGATACTAACTAACTTGCATAACTTGCTACAAACATGACTTTCTTTTGAACACACTAGAATGGGATTGAACTTTTAAAGACATATTTAAAATAAAGACTTGTGCTAAATTTTTAATTAAAATATTTATCACTTAAAAGTTTTCTTCTCACATTGAAAAAGTCATATACTTAGAAATTTTACCTGGAAAATTTTCTCATATGGAAAAAGGCTTTAGTGATTGTATTAGAATAAAACCTTATCATATTAAAATTTTTTATAGGTAAATTATTATTGTTAAATCTATGTCTACCACCACTCACTTTATTTACAAATAAATATTTATCACTTTTTAATGGAAACAAGAATGGTAGGTAAACCTTTCGTTTTTTATTTTAACATTAATATGAGTCTTTTTTTCAGTGTGACTCCTTCAAATTTAAAACCTTTTGAGAGCTTTTATAGGGAGAACATAAAAAAAATCGAAGTCTCCCATTTCACCAATAAAGGATTTATACTAAATACACTACGGACATTCTTGTTTTTACATGGATTGAAAATTTTTAATTAAAGTTCTTTTGAAAATTATACTCATTTTGTAGGGAGAAAAAAAAGCATACATTTATAAATTTTTAGTTTCACATATTACACGCTAAATAAAATATATATTAAGATAAAACATTTGCAAACTTTTTAAAAAGGAAAGACATAACCTTATTTCACTTTTTCGTTAAGCATATTTTTAATTCACAAGCAGGCTTTACACATATTAGTTAGCACACAAGTTACTTCAGCGAAAAATCCCTCTTCCTTATCTAAATGATTCATAAGGATTCATACCTCCCTCATGAATACGTTCTACAAACGATATATTAATTTTATGAGTTTAATGAATAGAAATTTTAACTAAATCCTTAAAACTTTATTAGATAACATTCAATCATTTTTATATTTCAAAACGAAGAAAATTATTGGATATCACCTAACAAGCATATACTTTTACATTAACATGTTATAAAAACAAAAACACTTCTCAATATTCAAATTTAATGATATTTCGACATCTCTCGCCAAGCTTTTTAAGAATGAAAGACTCTTTCGTTTGAATATTTAGCTTTTTGTATACAATTTTAGCAATAAATACATAATGCACTCAACTTTACTTTGTCATTTAACATTAAATTAATTCATTGCAAAGCAATTCAAACTTAGGATTTTTTATTAATAGGTTAGATAAGTATATATGTTTTTGTATACATATGCATATATATGTGTGTGTGTGTGCATTTGTAAATGGGGGAAAAATTTAAAAGGTATACACATTAAAAGTTTAAAAAATTACAAGACAATATTAAAGATTTGAACTACTGATAAAAATGCTTTGAAAATTATTAAAAAATATTACAAGACAATATTAAAAATTTGAACTACTGATAAAAATGCTTTGAAAATTATTAAAAAATATTACAAGACAATATTAAAGATTTGAACAACTGATAAAAATGCTTTGAAAAACATTTAAAATTATTAAAAATGTTTCTTTTATATTTTAAAGTCAACAAATTTTAATACATAGCATTTTGCATACGTACACATACGTAGCACATACATGCATTTGAGCTATGTACATACATGCATTTGAGCTATATATTCATTCATTTACAGGGGAGAAAGGGGGTGGTGTGGTGAAAATTTTCTAATATCTTTATAAAAGACACTCTATAATTTTCTCAAAATATATTTTCACATGGATTAAGCAATACATACTTAATGCATAACAAATCGAAAACCGAGATCCTAATAAATATCTTACGAATTTCTATTTTTGACTAAAACCGTGAAAAAATATCCACTAATCTAACACGGATTCAGAAAAAAAAAATTCTAATGTTTACTAGCACTATTTAAAAGATGGGTTAATTTTGACGGCCAATTATCTACACTATGGATAAGGGGGGGAGTGCCCTTCGTGGGGGGTCTTTCAAAGGAAACCTAACCCGTATTTACGCATGCAAATCTATGGCTCGAAGAAAACTCCGAACGATTAGGCCGACGGGCGCGATTGATTATCTACACTAGAGATAAAGGTGGGGAGTGCCCTTCGTGAGGGTCTTTCTAAGGGAACCTAACCCGTATTTACGCATGCAAATCCATGGTTCGAAGAAAACTCCGTACGATTAGGCCGACGGGCGCAATTGGGATCGAACCCAGTACTTCAGGTCTACCAGCTTCGTGAGCAGAACCTCTCAGCCACTGGTGGGGCAGTACTATTTAAAAATTCGCCGACATAAATTTTAACACTAAATGACAAAAATTTTCATGCGGCCTCATTCATAATTTTAATTAATACTAAATATTCGAGCGCATACGTCACTAAATTGAATCGTGTAAAGTCCTCTCATCCAATTTAAGTTTAAAATTCCATTTTTATCTAAAAATTTGCGTTAAAAATATTTAAAAGTCTCCCAATTAAAATGTTTAATAAATGTTTAAAATTCGATTGCCAATGAAAAATCGCGAAAAAGGAAAAAAATATTTTTAAGTTCTCAAATTAATATTAAAAATCGTTGTCAGTAATAACTCTAACACAAAAATTGCGCCCCTAAAAATAACACCGAAAGCTCAAGTGCGCTAAAAAAATAAATGTCCAAAAAAAAAATCTATCTCAAAAATTATTCCCTAAAATTAAAGTCTCCCAATTAAAATTTCTTAATTATCATTAATTTATTTTTTAACAAGTTAAAATATCACCAAATACTGTAGTGTGCAAAAAAAATTAATGTTAGCGAAAAAAAAATCTATCTCCTAAAATTATCCTCAAAAAAGTTAAAGTCCCCCAATTAAAATTTCTTAATTAATTATCATTAATATATTTTTCAAATGTAAAAATAACCCCTCGTACGACTAAAAGAAAATTCTATCTCTAAAAATTTCTATCTTCCAAAATTATCCTGAAAAAATTTAAAGTCCCCCAATTAAAATTAATTATCATTCGTAAAAAAATCAAACTCAAAATTACCCCTCATACTATAAAATGACGCATCACCTTGACCCCTCCTCCAAGAGTAAGCCGCATGACCTTCACCTACGCCACAAACCCTTCAAACAGCATGCAGAGGTCGTTCAAGGTCACACCGCTCCCACCGCTGGCACAGAACTGTCAATTTATAACTACTGGCATGCTTTTATAGACAGGGTGATTTATTAATTTGCAGTGCATACTTCCCTTTTTTGAGTGGGGGAAGGCTTAAAACACTTCATATTTAAAAAAAAATTATTATTAGATCTCTCTCTGATTACTTTGTCCCCTCTGAGATTGAGGGTTCATGACGTATGTTCTAAATAGCTTACCTTAAATTAGCACCCCCCCCCCTTCTCTTTATTAATATACAGTGTATGTTTAAAGAATAAACTCGAAATAAACTTACACTATCAAATTATTGAAGAAAATATTTTGTGTAATATGCATATTCATATCTTTTTTTATAAGATCTATAATATGAACCCACAATGAATAGAATAATTTATTCCTTAATATCAGATGAATTAATTTTGAAACTACATTTGAAAAATTCAAAAATACAAAATTAAATTTGCACCATTTCTATTTCTAATTTGGAAGTACATTTAATTTGCTTTATATTTTTAATCAGATGCTTTTCATTAGACTTTAGCATCATATGGACTACAAGAAATTTTAATTTATTCAATTATAACCAGATGTACATGTACAAAAAGAAAAGAGAAGAGAAGAGAAGAAAAAAATCAAACATTGTGTTTTGTGTATAATATATTGTACCCACAAAGAAGAAGAATTAAGAATATTTACCTTTTACTGGAACTGGAACCAGAATGCATTGTTGAGGAGAGATTTTTTAAACACCGCGTTATTAAAAAAAAAAAAAAAAAATTACTTAAAACAAGAAAATAAGATGGAATTTAATAAAAGATTATATGTAAAACGTTCAGGAACAAATCAACACCAACAAGAAATATTTTTTTTTTGCTCTAGTAGCGTTTTTAAAGGGTTACCATACAAAATCAAAAATTTAATTACGAGCGCCAAAACCTTGCTTGAAATTACGGTACACAACGCATTTTTAATACATGCATATGGTGATTGGTGATAATGTTTTTAAAAGTAGAATTTGACAATAAGCGTTAGGCGTGTTTCTTGTTTTGTAACCCAGCGTTTGGTAAAAAGCGTTAATGAAGAAATGTGATAGATTCGCCAAACTGAATCCTGTTTGAGATAAAGGGTCTCATTTCTTGAAAGGGGAAAAGTACAATCCCAGTAGCCTTTAGCCACAGGATTCCTCCATATCCCACACATATGGTGGACATATGGGTAAATTCTCCTTAATGACTTCTAGCTACACCTGCAGTTTTCTCAGAACGCGGTAAAAATGTTTTACTGAGTAAATTGGAACTTGCGAAGATTTCTTAATCTTATACTAGACCGCGATTTTACGTACCCATTTTTTCCCTCTCAATTAATAACAAAATTCATTATATTTTCACATAATTGGTACAGCTGCTTATGAGCTGTTTCCTTTTCTCTGTGTTTTTTCTTTAAATTCAAAAACTGCTCGTATTATTAAAAAACTTTGAACAAAAATATGTCAGACAGACGTTTGGTCAGCTAAAATTAAGGAATTGAATGTTAAAAGTCTCTGCCAAAACACTAAAAATCCAATATAATAAGTATCTTTTTATTTTCTTGCTGTCATTGATATGTGATGTGTAAACAAGTTTTGAAACTCACATTTTCATATAGTATGCACACAATTTTTTCTAAAAAAGAAACAAACAAAATGAGCCTTTGATTTTTTCATTTCACTGCGACCATTTCGGAAGGGACAAGGGGCTGTATCCCCATTAGTCCTCACCGTCACCTTTGTGTATGCCCACGGCATAAAAAGATCCTTGAAAAACGAAAGTTAATGAATACCTTCCACGGTCAACCGTTCCGCGCGTAAAAAGTGCGTGATTTTCGATTTAGTGAATTCTCCAAGAGATTAGATGTCACTGTACTCACAATATGCAATATGGGATAATATATGGGCACTGCGCTAATATGGGACTAAAAAAAAAAATCCGTTGCATGACGCATGACAAAAAAAGGGAGAAAAAAACCCCCCAAAAACGAAAGAAAAACAGAAATTTATTTATTTCATTGCGACCATTTCGAGGTGTGTGTGTGTCGGAGGGGAGGAGGGGGGGGGCTGTATCTTTATCTGCCTCTCTCCTTTGGATAGGATCTGGTCTGACTGTACACTAATATGGATCTACGAAAAAAGCCACACCGTTGTAAAGAAAGAATAAAATACCCTTTTTTATTTCACTACGACCATTTCGGCGTGGGGGGTCACCATAACACCTCTTTGCGTACGCCCATCCATACGCAATCAATCCCTATCAGCCGCCTTCCCTTATATTGGTTATGTTGTGGTGTCAGTGTGGACTAACATACAGCTAGGATGGCTAATTGCTGTATGACGGGAAATTTTTACAATTTCATATTAATAAAAAATGAAAAAATGAAAAAAAAAATCTGTATTTTTTTATCGAAACTTTCGAAAATTTCGGGGGATGGGGGGGGGGGGGGCTGTAACCTCATCAGCCCCCCCTTGGGTACGCTAGTGACGTAATATGTATATCTCACATTGAAGTAAACATCTGGAACTGGTTAGAACTCGTGCGATTACGGGTTAAACATGAAAAAAGGCAAAAATTCGTCAAAAACAAAAACAAAAAAAATATCTAAAATTTTAAAATGTTTTGCTCCAATCATTCATGGGGCCCCTTACTAGTGACCCATGTGTCAAATTTTGTAACCCTGCGCCCTGTGGTTTCCGAGTTTTTGAAGTTACATAGACACGCGCACGGATTTTAAAAGGGTAGATTAACAATTTTTTACTGCATGCTTTCGGTATCGGGCTCGAGAAACGATTTCCCAAAATTTTTACAATACTGCGATGTATTTTTTTTTTAATATCAACTGATGCAATAGTGATTCTTTCTTTTTTAGGTGCGTTCGTAATTTAAGTATTGCGCGGCAGCGCAATACTTATTTATTTCCAGTGTCACTTCTCAATGTTAATTTAACATGGAAAAGCCTATGGAGATGATAACTTTTTCATTTTTTCTTCCCACCTTTTTGTCCCTGATGCCACTCATTTTTTATTCTTCACTAATTCTAATGATATTATAAATTTAAAGTGTAAAAACGTTTGCCTGACGTCAGGGTCAAAACGAATGGTAAAATGTCTTTGCTTATCGGTGAATTATAACCCAGAGAGAAACATGGGCCAATTTTTGTTTACATTTTTCAAATATTTTTCTTAATAATTCCAATTTTCGCTTTTTTCTTTGAAAATCAACGGACATTTTTTCATAGAAAATGTAAAATTTTTACTTCATTGTTGCAAAATTTCAAAAGCCGTAATAATAATTTATTTCATTTTAGGTGAAAAATTTTCACGTGAAATATTAAATTGAGCTAGCATTTTTTCTTCAAAAATTAAAAAGGTGAATTTGGCGTCATAATGGAAATTAAAAGGATATTTTCAGAATAAGTTTTTGCTTTGGTCACGTTTATATTTTAGTAAAAAGTTTCTAATGGATAGCTATTTTTACGCAGGTAGTGAACTTAGTGGGGAATTACATCTTAAATTTTAAAATGTATTTTTTTTCCGAGCTGAGAACTATTTATACCCCAAGTTAAACTTAGGTAATAATTTTCTGATGTGTTTACAACACCCCTTGGGAGAGATTAAGGTTTAAAAATTTAAGCAAAACTTTTATTTTTTATTTTGTACTGTATCACAGGTATAATATTGTTAAATATTAGCAGTAAGGATTCAACACAATTTACATTTACATTCATAGCGTTTCTGAGTGGGAAATAGGATATCTAAATTTAAGTGAAGTTATTTTTTTATCAGATTGGAAGTTTTTGTCCAAACTACCGCAACCTGCTTTACTACAGTGGTGAAACATTTTGAATTACACATTGGTAAACTGCATCCCACATTGTGAGGCAACACCGCATACATCAAAGCCTGATGATGATACTCTCTATTAATTTTGAAATGCGTTCGTCTGAGTGCAGTAGTTATTGAAAAACTTGACCATATTAAACAAAAACATAATTTGAAGAACAAATTAAGAAAACAAAATTTATTTCCTGCATTGTTTAAGCCCGAGAAGGGACAGATATTAAGTCATTTCATTCAATTAGTTCTACATTTAACGTTAAATTTTTGTAACAAATTAGTTAAGCCAATTGAAGATTAAAAAATAAAAATAAAATTCATACAATATGATACTTAAAACACCCTAAAAATATAGATTCCGTTCAAATGAAATCGAAATAAATCTTAGACTTCTTCCATTTTTAATTGAAAATATTTGTATTGCAGATTTTGTATTATGTTTATGACAAGTGTGCATAAAATGATAAGATGCATGCAAAATACAAAACTTAAAAAAATATCTAAGATTTATTTCGATTTCATTTGAACGGAATCTATTTTTTTAGGGTGTTTTACGTATCATATTGTATGAATTTTATTTTTATTTTTTAATCTTCAATTGGCTTAACTAATTTGTTACAAAAATTTAACGTTAAATGTAGAACTAATTGAATGAAATGACTTAATATCTGTCCCTTCTCGGGCTTAAACAATGCAGGAAATAAATTTTGTTTTTTTTAATTTGTTCTTCAAATTATGTTTTTGTTTAATTATATGAATACTTAGCACCTATAGTCGTCGTTCAGTCCGTCTGTCTGTCCGTCCGTATATAACGGCGCAAAAACTACCCAACCGAATCGTTTGAAATTTTAAATATATAATTGTTGCATAATTTTGTCGAGCCATTTCAAATTTTATGAAAATCTGATGTATAGTTTAATTGCAGTGACAGTCAAAAGTTTTCCGTTACATTACAGGCAATGGAAAAAATTATTGCAAGTGCATTTTAATGATGTTACAGTCTTCCGAATGGTCTGAAATTTTAAATATTTATCTGTTGCAAGATTTTGTCGAGTCATTTCAAATTTTATGAAAATGGATGTATAGTTTAATTACAGGGACAATCAAAAGTTTTCCGTTACATTACGGCCAATGGGAAAAATTATTTCAAGTGCATTTTAATGATGCCTTTCGAACAGAATGAAATGGATAGGCACTTATGAAGTGCACTAAAATATACATTCAGTACAATATGCAGTGCAAAAAAATACTTATAAAACTAGTTATAGTACGAACGCACCTCATTTGCCACGTTTGACGAGCAATTTCCAACTTATTATTTAGCTGAAATATCTTGTTTTTAAGACTACATTATGAATTAAGTATTCAATAAATAAATATTTCCAAACTTTCAGTATTCACACTCTATTAGCATAAAAACGCAAAGAAGATTGTTTTCCTTTTTTCCTTATTTTTAGTAGTCGTGAAGAAAATATTTTGATAGCTTCAATATATGCGCTTCAATATTCTTCTTTCTATGGTTTATAAAACTCTATAAAGTTTTAATATCAGATTTTTCCTTTTATTTTCCTATTTTTATTTTTTATGCCCCAAGTATTAACTTTCAAACGCATATGAAAAGGAAAATAATGTTTAGAAAAAAAGTAGAAATATTTGAAATCTCTCATATATGTCATTTGATATAAAATATTTTGGTGCGTTTTTGACACCGTAGTATATTTTTTGACAACTACTGTTAAAAATAAAAATAAAATTATGAAAGAAAGCTAGTTAATGAAAAAAGTTTACAGTGCTACTCTGACGTACGTGCCCTCGACTTACGTCACCCAACATTTACGTCGTCCGGCCTGAAAAAAAAATCCTTAATTAAGATTTTGGACTTTTTGAAAAACTTTCGTTTCTATGAAGGGAAACTTTCCCGTGACAGTCACGTATTAGTGACAAGCAAATAAGAACCCACATAGCATTTTTAGTTTGCAGAAAATTTGCAGCAGTTTTTCTTTGAGAATCCTGCAAAGTTGCAGCAAGCTGAGCATGACAAAACTGAAAATTCATAACAAGACTGCAGCCAGATAACACAAACGCCGAAGTCACCACACTTTGAACTTGCAGCTAACTTGTCGTGCAAGTTAAATTCATGCTGTATCAAATTTATAGCAAATTAACGGCCAACAAGTATTCAAAAATACTGCAAAGTACTTATCTTTCCATGCCACACTATCTGTTTACAAATGTTACACCCCTTAAGGGGTCTATAGACCTGATCTGGTCTATTGATGCGAACGCACCGTCAGAAGGTGCATGCATCGTTTTTATCACCATAAACAAGTTGAGGTGATGTTTGTACTTTTCAATTCAAGCCTTTTTTGGTATTTGATAAGCATAGCGTTTAGAAAAAGCGGTGCCAACCGAATAAAATTTCTTCAATTTCTGCGTATGTGCTGATTGTCTATTCTCTCAACAGAGGGGTTTTTTGGATTTAATCACTTTCGTGAATCTTCACAGTCGAGACAGTCTTGCCATCAGTTTCACAACAAACTACTCATGCAAGTGGGTGATGCCCACCTTGCGGGAGATTTGCTGCGAATTTCTCAATTCAAATTTGTCACGGCAAGATAATATCAGAAAAAATTAAACTTACTGCTAACGCTCATGCTATCTGGGAAAAGTCTCCAGAAGAACCTTAGAAAACTCACTCTGCTGTAACAAAGAACTTCTAAGAGAAGAAACAAGAAAAATTTGTATGTTCAAACTTCATTCAAAGATCTATTCGCATCCTCAAAGGTTCGAACGGGACAGAAAGAAGAACAATATACAGGGTGTCTAGAAATTAATTGGGCAATTTCGTAAGTTAAGAACTTCCGAAATACTAAATGAAATTAACTAGTTCAAAGTCAGACCAGTAGTAATAGTGCCGAAGTTTGTTCATAGATGGCGTTAGGTGTGATAACTGATGCTATCGCTTAGTGAGCGGATGTGTTGTTCAATGGCCACAACGATCACAAGATCTTACACCTCTTTATTTCGGTGTATGGGGTTTTGTAAAGGATCAAGCGTACACTTCCTGCATCCATTCCTAAACTAAAATCCAGAATCTGCAGTGCAATTAATTTGATCGACGGAAACATGCTGAGAAATCTGTGGCAAGAAATGATTTGCCGATGGGACATTTGCAGAGTCACGAAAGGTAATCACATCGAAAATTTGAGATAATGGTAAACTTGAACTATTTTTCTATCTTACAACAATATGTACAGTCGTGGGAAAAAAAAGTAAACAACCCCTACTAACTCCTCAACAAATTATCGTAGAAGAAAGTTACTGGTACCGAACGATTGGAAATAAAGTCTACTTTTAAAGGATATACAATCCTTGGCACAAAGTTTTCGATCATTACACCAACACTATCATTTTTTGTAGGAAAGGATTATTTTTTCTCACTGCATAAAGATTAAACGATTATTAGTGATAATATATTTGTATTATATATAATGAACAACAATATGCAATAAAGAAAAATCATTATACATCAATTTATAAACAAGAAAATGGTGATTGAAATTTAAACACAAAAGAAAAAATTATCCAATCACGCTTTGATTTGGAAAAAAATAACCGATCACTGTAATCAATATTTAGTAAATCCACCTTTAGCTTGGATGACAGCCGAAATTTTTCGTGGAATGGACTCAATAAGCTTTTTACACTCATTGGGAATAATTTCACACCAGCATTCCCTTATTAGTCGTTGAGCCAGGGGCTCGTGTGGTTTCATGTCCACAACAACAGTACTTCATTTATCCATGATACTTTCAAAACCAGGGTAGCTTATGGGCGCCATATTGGAAAATGGCTACCGTCGCTGGGTCATGGGTTCGAGTGGTTTCATGTCAGCGGATGTGGTAAAGCATGCATTTTTGAATTCACCGCAACAACAGCATGGTATTTATCCATGATACATTCAAAACCAGGGTAGCCTATGGGCGCCATATTGGAAAATGGTCGCCGTCGTTTTGGCAGGGGCTCGTGTGGTTTCATGTCAGCGGACTGGGTAAACCACTCATTTTTGGATTCACCACAACATCAGAATGACATTTATCCATGGTACATTCAAAAACAAAGTAGATAATGGACGCCATATTGGACAATGACCGCCGATAAACAGGGTGATTGAAAGATTTCCTTGGTTTTGTATATGCTATTAAATTAATTGGGCGATTGAAGAGACAATAAGTAAAGACATGCAGAGCTCAAAAGGTACAACGAAGTTCGGTCAAAGACCTGCCACAGTCGAGAGATATTTTTGATATCAGGGCAGTATTTCTTCACATGATTCGTAAAAGAACCAAAATTAGTTCTATATCCAGATCTGTCTTTGAGTAAGATCCAGAAAGACGAACGTGATATCTCATATTTGTAGAACATGATTACCAATGAATGGATAAATCTAGCATCTAGCATTTCTTCACATGATTCGTAAAAGAACCAAAATTAGTTCTACATCCAGATCTGTCTTTGAGTAGGATCCAGAAAGACGAACGTGATATCTCATATTTCTAGAACATGATTACCAATGAATGGATAAATCTAGACATGATAATAGAATCAACTGGAGCAATGACAAATCTAAAAATTTTCGAAGACATTGTCAAAGCTCATGAGATAAGTGAAGAAGCTTACCAAACTTTCAAGAGAAAATACCTCTCTGAAGACTCAAAGCCAGACGAGTTTTTTAAAACTCCAAAGATCAAGAAGCTAAAGACATTTTCTGACTTTAAGAAGAAACAGAGTGTAAAATTTAATAAATCAGATATTGTTGCCTAGGCAGAAAGAAATCTGTTTGCTCAGATGACTATCATTGCATAGCGAAGAAATTTCGTTATGAGAACTGTCTTTTTCTACCACCTAGAGCCTCTTCCGTAGCCCTTCACAACACTTGATGGTTTAATGCGAAAAACTGATAAATCAAACTGGTGGATGTTATGACAAAATTGCGACTGCTGAAAGAATGCAAATGATGGTGTTGTTTATATCATTGACGGAATGTGCTTTGTTCAAAGCTATCACAGGAGCTACAAACATTTGGACAACTTACAAAGAATATGTTTTCTAAAATAATACAGTTTCTACATCCTCTCAAAGAATAAATGTTGTATTTGATACATACAGACAGGTGTCAATAAAAAGAAATGAACGAAAAATATGAACTGTTGGTAATGCTATAAAAGGTATGTATTCCTTGACATCCAATACGAAAAGTTTCTACCTGAGGAGGAGAACAATAAAGAACTTATACATTTCATTTCTCAAAAATGGCAAAATGAACATTATCTGAAATAGTTGAATACACGAATTATGCACGATATCTACGGGTAAAAATGCTATAAATTCGCGAAATAACTAGTTGAAGAATCCACTGAATTGACATGCTTCCAAGGAGAGGTTGTACGAGACTTTTATTTCGCGCGCACAATGCTTTAGCGTCTAGATTTAGAAATATTATTATTATCTCTATAGATACTGATGTGGCACTTATCACACGGTTTTTTCTTTAGAAAACGATATGCAAAACTAGAAAGTGTTAATATTTGTAATATGTGGATCCAATGACAAGGTAAAGTACTACAACTTGAGTATGCATGGACTTCTAGATTAATGCGGTATGTAATGCATTATCTGAAATGCATTCACTGTCGGGTGCGATACAGTAAGAGCTTCTGAAGGCAAGGGAAAATGATGATTCAGAACATTGAATTTCGAAATGTGCTTAAGACGCTTGATGCTGAATCTAATATATCAGAGGAAACAAAGAAACAACTTGAGTCATAAATTTGACATTTCTATTATGGAAAGCACAAATACTCGTGCATCAATGAATTGCGCTATATTCTATATATTTTTTCTATAAAAAAGGAGTCTGTGGAGTCGCATTGCCTTCTGCCATGTAGTAAAACCGTTACTACCTTTAGGTAATGCGAGCTAATAACCACCGTCTTGTTTGGATGAAGTGCTTACAGGCTGATTCAGATCTTCCGTCCCCAGATAAATATGGTTGGGTTTTTGGAACAGATAGTGAAGATAGAAAAAGCTATCTAGAAGTTCAGGGAATGGCAGTCCTCCTACTCTTGAAGCTATTTTTGAACTCATGTCATTTTCTTGTTCAAGAACATGTGTCTCACCATCAGATGCGTGTCTATCTAATAACCTCAGATATGCAAGCATATGCAGAATATAAAAGTGTTCTATGACGTTGGAAGTTATTTGGACACAGGAATTTCAACCGATGATGATGATAGCAGTTAAGAAGACTAAGATTTCTGTTATTTATTAACCAGTTCGGGACCAGCATCATTTACATGAATTTTATTCGGTTGACACCACTTTTTGTTAAACAATTAAATTTAGCACAGCAATCAACGAAATATCTTAATTAAATAAGGAAAATTTTACTTTTCTTTTTTAGTGGTATCAAAAGCAAACGATGGAAACACGTTTCCGAAGGTGCATATATGCACCTGTAATCCCGAAGGGGCATCTCCTTAACAGACTAAGTACAAATGTTTCACCAGTATTAATTTTTCCCTGAACTGTGTCTTACCACATGAAAATAATGTGCATTAAAATGCAAAACAAGATTTCAGTTTTCTTTCATCGCATATTTCTTTTGAACTGTTTATCCCATTGAAAATGTTTATAAATATAATGTTAAATGTAAAGATAAGCATTATATTAAAATAAAATCTTAATAAATATATAATTTGTATACCTTTTATGTTTAACAATATTTGTTTTTTCCATTTTTTTTCATTGAAATCTCTTTAAGTATGTGATACTGGCAAAAAAAATCACATATATCTATGTGCGATAGATGGCGCTCATCTTTTCAATATGGCGTCTATAAGCTACCACAAATTTCATAGTATTATCGTAAAATGAACTCCTTGGACCATTGTGAATCCAAAACGGTATATATCATCAAGTACTCAGAGATGAAACCAAAATCACCAATTTTGGCTTCTGGGTCAACGACTATATAGCTTTACGTAGTTCTACGGCATTTGTGATCCTTCGAAAATTGATTTTTCTTTTTAATATATTCCACAGATTTTCGATGGGATTAAGATCCGGAATGTTGGGCGGCAAAGTCGTGGTTTTAATTGAATTATTACCTACATTTTGTAGGAATTTCTTCACTGATTTGGTGCGATGGGGAGCTGCGTTGTCATCTTGAAATAAGAAGCCATTTTGATTCCCGAACCATTGATCGATTCTGGGAATCAATAAATTCTCTAAAATGTCAATGTAAACTTCAGAGTTTACTATACATAAAACAATACACAACTTGCCGACGCCTTGTGATGTCATACAACTCTAAACTGTAAATGCAGGTGAAAATTTAGTCCTCGTATTGACATACTTATTATTGAACTTTTCACCAACTCTCCTCTAAACAAATGTTCCACAATCATCACCTGTTCCGAGATATATGCGAGATTCATAGCTAAAAATAACTTCATTACATTTATCAAGCGAGCAGTGTACATGTTTTTTACACCATTGCAAGCGCTCTTTTCTATGCTTCTTTGTCAAGTAAGATTTCGTTTTAGCTTTACTGAATTTAAATCTTGTTGCATTTAGAGAATTACGTACAGTGCGGTCACACACCTTTACGTTATACTTAGACCATTTGACATTGAGTTGTTTTGAGGTTGCTCGCCGCTTTCTTTTCGCTTTTCCACAAGTTTTCTGTCCTCCCTAGGCGTTGTCATTCGTGGACGTCCACTTCGAGGTAAATTTTCCTCGCTGTTAGTCGACTGATATTTTTTCCAAACATCACATACTGTACTTTGAGCACAATTTAATAAAGCAGCCACTTTTCCTTGTGAATTTCCCTCTTGCAACAATTTAATCATGAGGATTTTTAAATCGCGAGACAGGTTTTTCACACGAGCCATTGTCCAGCACTTCAGAGCTGCTTTTGATCTTGCAGCTGGAAGATTTCTTCTTTTAAATAATTGTACGCATGCGCAGGCACTCTTATCTGTCTTCAATATGCAAATTTCAAACTTTTATCCTCAGTGATCGATTACTATTTTCCAACTTCCGTCTTGATCGGATACTTTTTTCTCACGAGGAAACTTTTTCACCTGCAGTATAATTATAAATTATATGATTGTTATATTGGATTCACTTTTCATTTATACTTTAATACGTGTTCTTTTATTTGGCATATTGTAAAACGCGCACATGCTCATGAATCGCGAAATATATGCTTCGAAATGCAAAAATTATAAATTTGATAACACTGATCGGAAACTTTTTGCCAAGGGTAGAATATAAAAATTTCTTAGGGGCCATCTACATATTAAAATGAATCCAAACTTCATTTTTTTTTCAATGACAATACCGAATTTTAACGAGATATTTCAAATCTTCGGTTCAAACTATGCCTAGACACCCAATTTCAAGTCATTTGAATGATAACTTTTTGAATTATAAACATTCAAAATTTAGTGCTGCTAATGTTAAATTACATTTTCATATTTTTATTTATATCTCCTGAAATTATGCTCTAATGTGCTGATTTTTTTTTTTTTTTTTTTTTTTTGGTAGCAATAATACTAATATACCCAAACATAAATACGCTGAATCTGCAATTTTTATAATTTTATGATATGAATTATGAAATTAATATTCGAAAAAATTATGAATTGCAACCTGCAATTTTTTTGATGGATTTAGATTTATTAAGTCCTGTTTTATGGAAATCCAAAATTTCACATTTTTCTTCCAAGTAGTTTTCAAATTATGCTTAAAAAACGCAAAATGATGGTTAAAGGGGCCGTCATAGAAGCGAGTAGATATTTAGAAATTTACCCTGCTGTCCTGTAATCTAACCGCCTTCATTGACTCCTTGAGCCGCGCTTAAGGTGCCTCGATCAAGAAGGGGGCTCTCTCGGTTAACAATCGAGTACGGAACTTCAATTTGGATACAGCCCTTAAAATACGCTCGTTTTAAACTAATTAATTTCTCAGAAACTTATGGTACGAATTGCATACAAATTTGTTTTTAGGCTAATTGAAGGGTGTAGAGTTCATTTATGCTGTCAGAATTGTGCACTGCTATTAAAAAAACAAAGTTATGGTTCGTTTTAATATGTAGATGCCCCCCTAAGCAAATTTTGTATAAATCATTTAAAAGTAGACTTTATTTCCAATCGTTTGGTACCAGTAACTTTCTTCTACCGTAATTTGTTGAGAAGTTAGTAGGAGGTGTTTACTTTTTTTTCCACGACTGTACCTTAAATTTTCCTGTCAATTCTATTCTATAAATCATTCTTTTTGCCCAACTAATTTGTAGACACCCGGTATTTTAAGTTAACAACTTATTAATTTATTCCAAATTCTTGTACTGCAAGCGCATTTTTAGGAGCGTTCGTAATTATATAAACACGTAGTACCTATAGTCGTCGTCCGGTCCGTTCATCTGTCTGTCTGTCTGCATATAACAGCGCAAAAAATACCCAACCGAATGGTTTGAAACTTAATATTTATAATCGTTACAGAATTTTGTCGAGTCATTTCGAATTTTATGAAAATCGAATCCAACCTTAAAAAGTATTTTTTTATTCTATTAAACCCTATCATACATAATTAATTCAATGATATATCATGATAGGTAATGATTCTAGGTTACCATGCTGATGACGCTGTATTTAAGATGGAGTCATGTTATTTCCGTATTACTGAATTCAATATACACTGGTTATCAAAAATTAAGGAAAAGTCACAAAATGCTAATTTTTAAATACGCGAATTCTCAAAAAGAAGTAATATAATTTGAATAATTACTATCTCTGCAGAACAGCTAGTCCATATAACATCTCATTCAGGTCACACATGGTCACAAGAGTCACAGTCACTACGGCGAAACAAAAAATAGGAAATTCCATACGTCTCTTTTATGAGTCTCAAATGACTACTTTATGTGACTCCACTGACAGGTCACTGTGACTGCTGCTTTGTGACGAGTCACCAGATGACTTTGCAATGTCGTTTCATTGAGACTCTCGTGTGACTCTCATCTGGAGATTCAATTTCAAAGTCATTGTGCACGTTGCATTATGATAAATCACCAAATAATGTCACATTAAAGTCACATGGTGACTTTCTGTCACATGACTTTGTCAAATGGTGACAGAGACTCTACTGTAAAGTCACCACTGTGAAAAGTGGTGAAAAGTCACCATGTGACTTTAATTTGACATTATTTGGTGATTTATCACCCACATTGACCCACATATCTATAGATTTATTGACCCACATATCTATAGATTAGTATCCATTCAAAAATATATTTAGGAAAAATCTAGGGGGCTAATTAAGTTACTTGATTTTTTTTTCTTTTTTTACTTTCTTCTATCTTCACAAGAAGAAAGTATTGGATTCATGAAAAATTTCGACTTTCGGTTTTTGACGGATTTACACGTTTTAGCGGTCAGAGATTCCGAAAAACATATTTTTACAAAATATATGTCTGTGAGTCTGTGGTTCTGTGAGTCTGTCTGTGTGTGACGCAAATTTTGTGGGCGCGCTATCTCAAGAACTAATGAACGGAATTTAATAAAAATTTATATTCCAGTAGTCCTTAATATAAATTGGTGCTGATTAGTTTTTGGTGTAAATCGCCCGACAGGTGGCGCTGCTATGCTGCATTTTTCGCGATTTCTGCAATCGCTCTGTCTCAAGAACTAATGCACAGATTTTCATCAAACTTCAGATTCAGTTATTCCTTGATATCAATTTGTGTTGTTAACGTTTTGGTGTAAATCGCTCAACAGATGGCGCTGCTATGCATCATTTTTCACGATTTCCACAATAGCTCAATCTCCAGAACTAATGCACGGATTTTCATCAAACTTCAGATTCAGTTAGTCCTTTGACATGAATATACGTTTTATACATGTTGGTGTAAATCGCTCAACAGGTGGCGCTGCTATGCTGCATTATTTGCGATTTCCGCAATAGCTCTATCTCAAGAACTAATGCTTGGATTTTCAACAAACTTCAGATTCAGGTATACCTTGATATGAATTAGTGCTGTTTAAGTTTTGATGCAAATCGCTCTACAGGTGGCGTTGCTATGCTGCATATTTGAGAATTTCTACTATAGCTCTATCTCAATAACTAATGCACGAATTTTCATCAAACTTCAGATTCAGGTATACCTTGATATCAATTAGTGCTGTTTATGTTTTGGTGTAAATCGCTCAACAGGTGGCGCTGCTATGCTACATTTTTTTCAGAATTTCCGCTATAGCTCTATCTCAAGAACTAATGCACGAATTTTCATCAAATTTGAAATTCAGATATACTTTGATATGAATTTTTGATAAATTGGTGTAATTTCTTTGTATTATTTAAATGATTTAATTGACGTGATTTATATAGAAGAAAGTTTTGTGATGGCCACAATATACTAGTTTTTTTTTGTAATTCGTGTGAAAGTTCTCGTAACGTTGAACTCAAAAATACATTTATTTTAAATAAATGCAATTTTCCATTTTGATGCAGTCATAAACTACACAATATGAAATTTAAAACGTTTTATGTTTACTTAAAAGTTAGTATAATAAAAGTTTAATT
This sequence comes from Maratus speciosus, assembly GCA_963932465.1. Classification (NCBI taxonomy): domain Eukaryota; kingdom Metazoa; phylum Arthropoda; class Arachnida; order Araneae; family Salticidae; genus Maratus; species Maratus speciosus. The sequence goes on along the minus strand of OZ010799.1, from coordinate 71,127,212 downwards.
ATAATACTACAGATGATAGAGTTTTAAAATATGCATTTTCTTTAAATTTCTTAGTTAATTAATTATTTTAATTTCCATTAATGTAAATATTCTGTGACGATGGCTGCAGGATTGTAACGTTTTAAAGGTCACGTTTGTTTTACATTAACTTTATGTATTATATTTCAGAGATATCATAAAAAATGTATAATGCTAATATATGTCTTCCCCACCCCTCATTTCCGCATCTATTGAAACTAAAATTATGAAAAAATTTGGTGTAGCAGTAGTTTATTTAAACCTTGCAGGAAAATTATAGCAATCACCCTAGGTCTAACTTGTTTTCGGAAAATCACATTTTTTTGTTAAACACAAATTTCACTTTGCGGGCACTAAGCAAGGGATTTGAGGGCACTTTTGATATCTATCATCGCGGAAGTAAAAAGGGTTGTTGATAATGATTTTCGAAAAAATAGTCGGTAATTAGGCGAGATATTAACCTTTAAAGACACGGACGGTTTGGAGATACATAAACACACGGGCGGCGTACTCTATGTGCCATCGCTTTTAAAGATTAGGTAACAACTTTTAATGATAATATTTGTGTAATGCAATGCCAAGTAGTATTATAAAGCAATAAATATCAAATTGTTAAAAACAGGATAATTTAATTATAATTAATCTCGTAATTACTTTTGGATTCGCGACTAGTTTGCATTGACTGGCGCTCTCAATACGCCACCCGTGTCTTTAAAGGTTATTATTCTATTAGCAAAGATTTTTTATAATATTACAGTTACTACACTGTAAAAATACGGAGTAAAAAACGGAGATTCTACTGGCAATCTAGACGCCAGTACTATTTCCGGTTTTTTTACGGAAATTTTCTCCCATAAATTACAGAAAAATGTCTGTTTTTCTGATTAAAAATGCAAATTTTTCTGTAATTTATGGGGGAAAATGTCTGTTTTTCTGAAAAAAAACGGAAATTTTTCTGTAATTAATGGGGAAAATTTTCCGTAAAAAAACGGATATAGTACAGGCGTCTAGATTGCCAGTAGAATCTCCGTTTTTTAGTCCGTTTTTTTTCTTTACAGTGTAATTATTATTATTTTACGGAAACCTCTGTGCGCAAGAATACTTGCACTTGACCGATTATTATTTTTTAGGGGTCACATGTTTCTAATGATTAGAATAAATTGTAGCCATAAACTAAATATTTATAAAGTATATCTCATTTCAATCAGAATTTTCATCAGATACGAAAATCAGACACTTAAGTTTAAGCTTTTATAATATTTCAAATCAAGAGAAAAGTGCGGGAGGGAATTTTGAGAATTCTTGAAGAAATATAAAAAAACGTATTTAGAAAATGAGATAAGAAAAATTTATGGCTGTTCTGTAAAACAGTCTATTTATTTGATTAAGTTTATCCTTGAAAATGGCTTGCTTTAAAAGCTAATCTTTTTAAATTATAGATATAATTATTTTTATCCTTGTCAGTTTATCCCATGCCATTAGTGTCAAATAAAAAGCACAGTGTATATTTTTTACAATCATATTTTCTAAAGAAACAAATCAATCTTTCATCGCTAATTTCATATTCCATTTTTCTTTTGAAATAAACTAAGAAATGCAGGATTATATGTACATATTTATTGTTAGCTCGATGCAATAGCCACATGATATACCAATTATGGAATTTTTCCTTTATTCAAGACTGACATTTCTGTGTGTAGAAATAAATAGAAACAAAAGCGCATTATTAAAAAAAATCTTTATAATAATTATGTATACTAATGCTCATATCTACAGAGCGAATATTTGTTTTGCTTATTATAACACGCGTTTTTCATTAAATTTAAATGGATGTTTTCTGTTTTTTCTCAATTGAAAAGGAAAATTTCCGTTTGCTTTAGAAGCAACATTTGTGTTTTTCACATTCAACAAGTAAGGATAAACAGAAGAATTTCCGTTTATTTCGGGAAAATGTACGAGTTCCACTCAAAAAGAAAAGTTTCAGTTAAAAGATTAGAAATTTCACATAAAATCACCTTTATATATACTTTTTTTTTCTTTTATGGGTCATTTAAATTTCACACGCAGATTTTCACTTTTACAGAAGTAATTTTTTTTCATTACATTTTAGTCACAATATTTGCATTTTGTAATTGTATAAGACTTAAAGTGTATTAAATAACTGAAGACCGCGCTTAGTGTTATTTATTTACGATATCAGACCTGTTGAAAGATGCCAAGGTGTACAAATTTGTAGCCTGTGTTACCGGATACCAAGATGCAATTATCATACTTATAAGAACAAGCAGCCAAAAAATTTTCTTTACCACTGTATTTAATAGGTGTCCTTAGCCAAGGTAATGTTGCATATTGGCTAAAATCTGTTTAAAGAGAATGAATAAAAGAATGACCATGTAACCTCTGTTGGCAAATTACAAATTTTAAAGTTAAAACTTTTTCAAAACTATTTAAAAAATTACACTAGATCTAAATGGGTGTTTAATGATTGTGTGGTCACTTATTGAGTAAATAAATCTATTGATAGATTTCAAAATAACCATAAGAGAAAATATTTAGAAACTAATTACTACTTGTAACAGAGGTTACATGAGGTAACAGAAATTACAAAAAGTAACAGAAAAGTTACCAACACCAACTTCATTTAGTGATTTTTTTCTCCTCATTTGTTAGGAATGGTGTTTATATTTTATTGCACAAACATTTTTTTAAATTAAATAAATAAATAGCTAATTTTGAAGAATAACATCTGTAATCTATGTTATTTAATAACAGATGTTACGTAAGGTAACCTCTGTTACGTAAACCAAATCAAAAATTACCAAAATCAACTTAATTTAGTGATTTTGTTATCCTGATATTTTAGGAATGATGTTTTAAGTTGAATACACCAAAAGGTTTCTTAATTAAATGAATTTATAGTTTATTTTGAAGATTAACATCTGTATCTGGTAACATAGGTTACAGGTAACAGAGGTTATATTCAGTAAGGGAAAAAAATTATTATAATACCTTTCATTTGGTTTACCTATCAGTCTAATTATTTGAAAGTGGAACCAAATGTGAATTGGTTTTACTTATAATCATTCTAAAATCACAACATAAAAATGGTGAATAATTCATAACAGTGGTTACACAGAGAAAAAACACCCGTCTGAGAAAAAGACAAATTTATCCACTATATCTGATATTCATAACCAATATTCAAAACAGTGAATTTGTTTTACTTGTAATCATTCTAAAATCACAACACAAAGATGGTGAATAATTGGTAACAGATGTTACTCAGAGAAAAAACACCCGTCTGAGAAAAAGACAAATTTATTCACTATATCTGATATTCATAACCAATATTCAAAATAGTGAATTTGTTTTACTTGTAATCATTCTAAAATCATAACATAAAGATGGTGAATAATTGGTAACAGAGGTTACACAGAGAAAAATCACCCGTCTGGGAAAAAGACAAATGTATCCACTATGTCTGATATTCATAAACAATATTCAAAATAGTGAATTTGTTTTACTTGTAATCATTCTAAAATCACAACATAAAGATGGTGAATAATTGGTAACAGAGGTTACACAGAAAAAAAACAAATTTACCCACTATATCTGATATTCATAACCAATATTCAAAATAATTATTATCACTACTTTGTTGCTTATAAACATCCTTTGTGTTGAGTGGTACACTTTTTTGACATGAATAGAAATAATTTATATGTGATAACAGAGATTTCAAAACCTTAGGACACGCACTTTTTAATAAAAAAAAATATAATAAAACATAGACTTGAAGAATCAATTTATGTGATATTTTAATTTATTATAGTATGTTCTATTATTAAAAAAATGCTTGTACATGAACATAAAAATGTTTTAGTATTAAATAAAGAATATCTTTCAAAGAAAATTCATCTTGGGACAGCCCAAAAAGCAGGTGGTTAATTTTTAAATGTTATTTTTTTAATGAGCAAACAAGATGAATTAAAAGGGGTATTGACAGTGAGTAAAAACACTAAATACTTTTCAAGTGAAAAATTCTTCATTTTCCGGACATGAAATGTGCGTGTAAAACTAAAACGACCCTTATAGTGAGAACATACCACTTATTTAACAGTTGGACATCTTGTTCACTTAAGCGATATGATCATGCATATACGATATTCGGAATCAGAAAGCCATTTTCCAAGCTATTAAATACTTTTCGGTGTTACCATTAACTTACGTTTAAATTATTTTTAAAGATACCTGCAAGTCGAACCGGCACATAAATTAAAAAAGACTCTCTGATATTTATCAAGTCATTACAATCAATCGGAAAAGGAAGTGAAAGAGAATCAAGATTTACATTCAGAGTTATACAAATATGAAACAACAAGATTTTTCACTTAATTTCTCCTAATAATTTCATGGCATAAACAATTTTCTGGCGAATACTTTAGATAAAATTTGTCTAAGTAAATTTTAAAACAACAATTTCCCTATAAATATTTCATCGCATGTAAAATTTTCAATAACATAAGTGCATTTCTATAGACGATAAAGATTATTCGAAACTTTAATATTTGCTTTATTCTAAACAGAGCATTATTTTATTCCAGCATGAAATAAACAGAAAAAATACAGAATATTTAACTTCTAAATACTAGTTTATATTTGTTTGGATTGTAAGGTAAACATTTGAGGGAGGTCTTATTTCGCTTAAATATTTGAATAATGCAGTTTTAAAATACACATTGTGTATGACAGAAACTTTTTATTTGAAGAAAAAAGTTAAATGCTTCCATGCAAAGTCTTATCTTTTAGTAACCACATGAATTCAATCAGTGAAGTCAGACAAAACAAAAATAAATAAACAATTAAATTTAAAAAATCGAAAAACCCGACTGTGTAAAAAGCGAACTAATTAATTATTTCTCATCAATGTGAAACTATTTTTTCAATTGCTACTATTAGCTCACACTTTCGCTGTATATATCTTGTTCAAATTTTCAATCGTTAACAAAATACTTATTCATCCAATCAAGCCCAAATAATTTTTTTTTTAACTTGTAGTGGATAACACTTGTGTTAATCCAGATTTTTTTTCAAATATTAATTCATTAATTAAATTAAATTAATTAATTTTCAATAATCGAGAGAGCCCTCTTCTTGACCAAGGCATTTTAAGCGCCACTCGAGAGGAAAGAAGAATGGGAGAAAAAAAATTCTCTTATTGACCTAAGTAGGAATTGACTTAATTTTTTTTTTATTATATTACTTGTTTATATTACTTACCTATTTTTTTTATTTACTTGTATTGATAACTTTTAAGTGGTGTTTAATTGTTACTTCCTATCTATAAACACTGCTTTGATGAGGTCTATAAATGTCTATGATGGTTAGAGTTGCAGTAAAACTAGAGATCCTATGTACACAATTTCCAGGTTGTATAATATTTTAACGGAGCTTCTGACTGTAAAATAGCCAATGAAACATCGTCTTCATTTTGAAAGACCTATCCAATGATATGCCACTCAATAGGGTGCGTAATTTTCGTCTCTACCGCCATTTTGAATTTATAAAAACAAAACTTAGCCTATAACCATCGGGCTGTTGCGGGGCCATTGCGGAAATCCTTCTAGCCGTTGGGATGTTTCGAGTGTATAAAGAAATCCACATACACAGATACGCGTGAAACACATAAGGGGCTGTGCATATATAACGTTATCAAGTTTTTGGAAATTTTGGACCCCCTCCCCCCCCATACGATATCATACGTTATCATTCCTCGAACCCCCCCCCCCCCCCGGTAATGATATCGTTATCAATGTATAATTTTTTTTAGATTTTTGGAATTTTTTTTCTTTTGCTTGGAGTGATATACAAATATGGTTGCATTAATTTTTCGCATACTTTATTGATTCAAATGAAGAGAAGTCAATAAAATTGTCACTTTATATATGAAATAACTTTATATCAAATAACACTTAAACGAAATAGTTACTATTTAAAAATATTCAATAATATATTTTTGTTAAACAATGCATTCAACGTAATAATGTCTTTTTGCAACTTTCCTGCAGGAGATAGGGCAGACAAAATTTTTTATCAACAAAACAGGTGGACAACATTCTTTCCATTTTATTTAGTAGTAAACACAAGTATTATTTCAAACATACCTCGCATATGGTTTGTCGAACAGCGGATTATATATGCATACAGAAGAATAGGAATTCGAAAGATTGGGGTTTTCCATATTTTGGAATTAAATAATTTTATAATCACTTAATGATTTTGGTAGTAATTTTGTATTTTCAAAAAAAGTAGATAATAGATTAAAAAAAGATAATTGTAACACGTGCTTATGACAATTGCAAAAGATAATCCTAATGTACATACTATTTTGATGTAAAGACCAAGTTACAAATAAAAAGAGAAAATTTTGGTTGGACCAGAAATAATAACGATATCAAAAGTCAACCCCCCCCCTCCCCCTAGAGATATCTTACGATATCATGTGCCAGACCTCCCCCTCCCCCCTAAAATGATAACGTTATATATGCATAGCCCCTAACCCTTCTTTTCAGTCGGGTAATAAATGTACCATCTGCCAAGCTAACTTAGCTTCTTAACGTTCCTTATATGCTTTTCTTTATGCACTTATTTCTCTGGAAACCATAGCGAGCAAGCGAGCGATGCGGCAGTTTTCTTTGTATTATTTTGTCTAGATATTCTTTCCCATGGGGTTGTTGAAATTTTTGAGCAACGTATTATTTGGCTGAGGTTTAGTCATACTAAATTATGAAAGTTTTCATTAAGTTCAAAATTATCCATATGCTCTTATTAACAGTTATCTGATGATTCAAGCTCTTTCGCCAAATTTACTATGTCAAGAAACTAAACGAAGAATTTGCAGCTATGATTTTTTTATCATTCCTTCTTTGACCGCCAGCCTGCTAATATGTAGGGTTTTTATCGTTATAAGGATTAGGGCACCACCCATATTTCTATGTTATGTTTGAAGTTCATCTATTTTAATTAAAGATATTTTGAAAAGAATGTAATGTTTTCTTCAGATGAATTTCCTCTATCTGCTAGAAAGAATTTTGTTTGTAAAACCTGGACTTGATTCACGTCAAATTATTAATACAGAACGAATATTATAAATCTCTGGTGCTCATTCCCTGTTCTTTCTTAAGCAATTTGGGTTGTTTATTTCCTGTAATCCATTCATTGAATTCATTGATTATTTTGTTAGCTAGTTTAACTAATTTGATTTTTGTTTTTGCTCTAAGAATTATTATAAAATCATCCGCGAATGCTTGTATTCTTACGTTAATTCCCCAATTTTTCCTGAGCGCCGTATGTTTAGGTTCTGCCTCAATTCGTTGCGCACAATTAAGCACAGAACAATTCATCGCGCACAATTCATCGCGGTGACAATTCATCGCAGCGACAATTCGTCGCAGCGTTAATTCGTCGTGGTATCAATTCGTCGCGGCGTGAATTCGTCGTAGCGAAAAAATTTCTTAAGGCGATCATTATGTTTTTTTTTCAGGTATAGTGAATTATGAGGACTAACATTTTACAGGCCAATTCTAGATACAGAACACACCAACTTTACAACAACTTTACACCAACATGTAATCAGCATCAAGTCATATCAAGGACTAACCGAATCTGAAGTTTCATGAAAATCCGTGCATTAGGTCTTGAGATAGAGCTATTGCGAAAATCGTAAAAAATACAGTATAGCAGCGCCACCTTTTGAGCGATTTGCACCAACACGTAATCAGCATCAAGTCATATCAAGGAATAACTGAATCTGAAGTTTCATGAAAATCCATGCATTAGTTCTTGAGATAGAGCCATTGTGAAAACCGTAAAAAAATGCAGCATAGCAGCGTCGCCTGTTGAGCGATTTGCACCAAAAACTAATCAGCATCAATTTGTATCAGGGACTAACTGAATATAAATTTTTATTAAATTCCGTGCATTAGTTCTTTAGATAGAGCGCCCACAATATTTGTGTCACACACAGACAGACAGACAGACTCACAGACAGACATTTTGTAAAAACATGTTTTTGGGGTTCTCTGACCCCTAAAACGTGTAAATCCGTCGAAAACCGGAATTCGAAAATTTTCAGGAATCCAATACTTTCTTCTTGCAAAGATAGAAGAAAGTAAAAATGAAGAGAAATAAATATTATGATTTTTGGGAAACTCCCAATTGTGAATGCTTGATGTGCTAGAGAAAGTCGATTCGTATTTTAAGAATAGAATAGATATTGCTTTCGATAAAAGGGAAAATAGCGTGATATTTAAGGCATAAGTACATCCATCATGAAAGAAAAGACAGGACAGATAAATAATGCTTGAAAAATTATATCAAATTATCAATTGGCATTGGCGTACAAAAGAGAGGGAAGTGAGAGGGGGGGGGGGGGGTGAGCTTCTTCGAACATATGTAAAATTAAGAAAAGAAAAGTACAAACAGAATAGAAATACAAGCAGAAAGCAGGAATTCTGCTTTATCAGAACTAAGTGTCGCGCCCAATGAGAAAAAACACCTTTAAAATATATTTAATTTTTAGCTTTTTTTTTTTAACAGTATATAAAAGCAATATAAATACCAACCTTTTCGTTTTTAATTTTCAATCAATTCTACCGTACAATGTCATATGTTTATGTTTACTGTAAGTTTTCATTTATATGCTTGTTCTCATTTCTTTATTTGAAAAGATTGCTTCAGTATAGTGGCATTTTCTTGCGTCGTATATATGTGTTATTTTCGGGCTTGTTCTAACTGGCGATATGATATATGACGTCACTATTTCGGAAAAAATGGACCCAGACAAAGTACACAGTACACAGGTCCAGCAAAAAATGATGCCAAAACACGGCAAAAAAAAAAAAAAAAAAAAAAAAAAAAAAAAAAAAAAAGGCGATCTAATGATTCACATGCCTTCATTTGTTTATAACAATTATTTGGATACTTAAAATTAAATATGGTTTATAACAGCTCTATATTTAATCAGAAATCATTCATTTATATTTTTTCAAAATAGAAAGTATTTGAATTACATTTTTTTTCAGTTGTTATGAGAAAATGGAAACAAAAAGATATAGTAATCTACTATTTTCCTTTTACTTTCTGCAGAAATTGAGTACTTTAGTTGCCATCATTACACAATGGCATTAAATCTACAAAAAAATTAATACCGTATATACTCGTGTATAAGTCGACCTCCCCCTCCCCCCCTAATTCTTAAGCAAAAGTTTGAAAAAAATTGAATTTTCGTGTATAAGTCGAACCACATTTTTGGTAGTATGTCTAAAAATGATTTGTAATCGCGGATTTAAAAAAATAATAATAAATTTTCATTGAATTAGAAACCTTTTTTACGTATCTAATCAGACTTTTTCTTTTAATTCAACGTTTTAAAACTGCATAATTATGTAAAACTGGAGAAGCTTAAACTATTTTGAAACCTATTCACATCAATTCAATGATATTTAAAAAGGAAAAAAATGTATTCAAGAATCTATTCAAGCCTTATTTACAAGGGTAAACAACTTTTTAGACTGCTCAAATGTAGTGCTTCTTTGTATTGTAGGATTTTTAGGAGAGATATCTAGAAGTATTCTCAAGTTGAGCTCTTTTAAAAAGGGGATTAAAATGTTAAAAGGAATGTCCCTGTATTGAAGGGAATTTAGTACCAAGAGAAAATGGGTGCAGAACAATTACAGAACATTACTCTTGAGCTTTTTTTTTTCGTCAATCATAGGGAAATGGCCATCGTCCGCTTTTATCTCTCATGTGATTACTTAAAAGACTTTCCCATTTGCCGATTGTTTGCGATTTCTTTTTTTTTTTTTTTTTTTTTTTTTTTTTTGTCTCATGTATAAATCGACCACCTCTCCCATTTTCAACTCTCACATTTTGTCTGAAATTCTTCGACTTATACACGAGTATATACGGTATATCAAAAACAAATTAAGATGTATAGTTTTCAATCAAATTGCTGTTAACAGTATTTTACCTGTACGAAGGTGTAAAACTTGAAAATGTGCTATGCTTAGAAGTTAAAAAAATTGCAGTAGAGTTTATCAGTCTTAAACCATATAATTATTCATCTGCTTCGTTTTGCGGCTGGCTTTTGTAACGTAATGTTATTTTTTAGAGACGACACTTTAATTGTTGCCTGAAAGAAATAGCATATCGGGAGCTAACAAAATGCTGTTTGTGATTTTGTTTGAATAGTGACTGATTTGACATAGCATGATTGACTGTCATTGCATGACTGTTTTGTTTTTAATTTTTTTCTTTCTTTTATCTCATTACAAAAGTAAAATGAATTATAACTTGATTATTTTTTCACTAATTCTAATTAACACAATTAGTAAGTTTTTTTTTTTATATTCCTACTGTATGTTATTGTTTAATGGCGTTAGCTTATATAGCATTAAACAATTCAACCCACTTTTCTTATGTAGTATGTTATCAGGGTACACGACATTTCGGTCCTGGCATTTTGGTCCCGCCGTTTCGGTTCCGATGTAACTTGGGTCCCCAGCCATTTCTTTCCCTTGGGGGCTGTGCATATATAACGTTATCACTTTTTTGGCAAATTTGAACCCCCTCCCCCCCTTACGATATCATACGTTATCATCCCTCGAACCCTCCCCCCTCCCCCGTAATGATATCGTTATCAACGTCTAAAAGTTCTTTTCATTTTTGAATTTTTTTTTTTTTTTTTGCTTGGAGTTATATGCAAATATGGTTACATTTATTTTTCGCACACTTCTCTGATTCATATGAAGATAACTCAATAAAATATCACTTTATATATGAAAAAACTTTTTATCAAATGGCACTTAAAAGAAATAGTTACTATTTAAAAGTATTTTATAATAGCTTTTTGTTACATAATACATTCAACAGTAATAATGTTTTCTTGCACTTGACCCCGCACGGGGGGGGGGGGGGGAGACAGAGCTTCTTATCACCAAAACAGGTGGACAACATTCTTTCTCTTTTATTTATTAGTAAACGCAGGTATCATTTGAAACATACTTCGCATATGGTTTCTCGAACAGCGAATTATATATGCATACACATATGACAGAAGGAATAGGAAATTTGGAATTAAATAGTTTCATAATCATTTAATGATTTTAATAATAACTTTATACTTACTTAATGAAATACTAACTTAATGAAATTTGATTTTCATTTGAAAAAGACTAAAAAAAGATAACATTCTATTTTGATGTAAAGGCTAAGTTATGAATAAAAAAGGAAAATTTTGGTTGGATCAAAAATGATAACGATATCAAAAGACGAACCCCTCTCCCCCTAGAGATATCAAACGATATCATTTGCCAGACTCCCCTTCCCCCCTAAAATGATAGCGTTATATATGCACAGCCCCTTGCCATCTCCGCTCCTTGCCATTTCGGTCCCTTGCCATTTCGGTGATTAGTCATTTCGCTCCCTTGCTATTTCGGTGCCCTCCACCTTATAATTCGGACTCTAATTGTCGTAGGCCCGCCAAACATTGTATGGCTCAGCATCGTTTGGGGCCATTATCATTTTTCTTAAACTCCCCCAAATTTTATTAAAATATGAGCATAAGAGTCCAAGAAATTTAAACTGGTATAATTCGTGATAATGAAATCCTAGCGCGTTGGAATTTTGTGCGATTGAACAATGTGACATAATTTTACAGGGGACAATTTTAAAAAGAGGGTTGATGTTTTAATCTATTATTATTATCAGGTATTTTATATATACTGTAAACTACCTTAATACAGACCTGCCAACCTTTGAAAATGAGAAATTGTAGCACACAAAATTCAAATTAATATGGATGTTGGTTGGATGTTTTCCGTGTTTTGCGGCTATTTTTTTACATTCGTAAAAGGAATAAGGTTCAACTTTCGACTTTCGACTTTCAACTTTCAACTCAATATAGTAAATTTTTTCCTCCATAAATTTTTATATGATTTGTTCAGCTTCTTCTGTTTTGCGGCTTTTTACATTTGTAAAAGGAGCCCAGTTCCGCATTTTTAGCCCAGTGCAGTAAATTTTGAAGAAATTCGCAATTTTTGTTCTGCGATTATTTCACGATATTCACAATTTTTTACCACAATCATAATTCACTTTTTTTATTACGATTCTTGGTTGAAATCCTCGAATGAATGAATCTTTACCTCAAACTTTTGACGAAATTCGCTTTTTTTACCACGATCCTTTGATGATTTTTGCATGGTCCTTTGGCGAAATTCGTGTTTTCTTTCCACGATCCCCACTTTCGATGAAAAAAATCGTACTTTGAGACCGATCTTCGTAGCATCGTAGTTTATAGGTCCAAATCGTAGCAACTACGATTTTTTTCGTAGCAGTTGGCAGGTCTGTTAATATGTCATTTTCTTGTGGATTTCATGCATTGCACAGAACCTCTAAATTATCACCAATTCAATTCTAAACAAAAACTCTGCTTAATTTTTTTTTTCTTCCAATTACACAACTAATAAATGACTTCAGTAATTCAATGGGATACTTATAAGCTATTATATGTAAATATTTCCTCAAATCCTTCCTCTACACAACCTTTATTAATTAATCAGAATTGAGATATATTTATTGAAACACAAATACTTATTAATTATATTATTAATTTTACATTTCACTAACTTTAAATATATAAAAAAGTAAACAAATAAAGGATAAATATCAGTTTATTTCTACTATAAAATATGACGATAAGCTGAATATATAATATATAATGCATTGAGCTTATTTCAAAATAAAAAAATTTAATTTATATTAATATTATTCATTTAACAAACTACGAATATATTAAATTAAAAATATACTGAATAAAATATTAACTTAATTTTTATACTAAAATTACTAACTATTTTAATATTATTATATATTAATTAATAGCAATTATTCATTTTTTTTTTTTTTACATTCAAAGTTTTTGTTTTATTTTTCCCAAAAAATAAAAAAAGCAATTTTTCAAAAAATCAGTCAAAAATATAGTCTCTGTAATTATTATTTAATAATAATAATAGCAATAATAATAATAATAATAATAATGCATTATACAAATATGTACAAAAAATAATAATAGTAGTGTCAGGTGATATTGTTGTCCAGTTGTAGATTTTTATTTTTTAAGCATAGTTATAATTTACAATTCCCAAAGAGCAAAGTATTATTATTTAATTATATTTAAAGAGCAAGAAAAATATTATAAAGGAACTATTAAATAAACAAACAACATAATTTTTATGCATCATAATGAAGTTAATAACATTATAGTTCTCAGATATAAACGAAATTAAAAAAAATATTTGCATTTACCCTCTAATAACTGTTATATAGTTCATGTGATAGTTTTTAAACAAGTAATTGATAAATTTGTCATATAAACAGTTAATAATTGAAATAATTTTGAATTGTTATTAATTTATACATTTAATTAAAAGAATTTAATTTTTGAGTATTTTTGTATCTACCCTATATATATAAATCCTAATGAAACGAATTCATGAAACGGATATATGAATCGACTGATTAAACAACTGATTATGTTTCATGGCGATTTCTCCTAAAATATGGAATACTTTGCAATGAAATTAACACCAAAAATCAATATTGATCTGCAGATTTCAAAACTGGTATTAGAATTTTAAAATTTGAATTAGTTTTCGAAATATTAATTTTTTTCTAATTTTATATATATTTTTCTAGTGATGGCAACTCAAATTTTAATCAAACAGATTTTTTTTTTTTATATTTCAGAAAAGGTTACCTTAAATGCATGCCAAGAAATGTATCATGCTACTTTTATTCATAATTCAATTTACTTGAACAATCTTTCGCCAAATCGAAAGATTCTGATCCAGGCTATTGTTGTTTATTTGATAATAAATGTTTATTTACATTTATTTCTTTTTTTAAATTATATAAATTATTTTGTTCTATGATTATTAATTACTTTTTTGATATTTCCTTTAGAAAATACTAGAAAATACGGTACTACTTAGTTATTCCGTCGACCAATTTCGCCAAATTATATAAATCGCCAAAACACTCGCCAAATTATACAAATTGATATAATTTTTATTTTAAATAACGAAAGAACAAATAAATTAGTATAACATTAATAAATATACAAACAAAACGTCGAAATAAAAATCACTTGATGACGTAAACACATATAACTTGCTTAAAGTCAAGTGAATGTAACATTTACTATCAACCATTATTGGCATTTAATCTTATAATTTGGCGATAGATTTTTGGTCGACAGGATATCTAAGGAATACCAAAAATGCATATGTAACTGGTATTTGAAAACGAGGGTTTCGCCAAATTTTCGTGAAAAAATAAAAATCACGCCAAACGTGCTGGCCAAATATTACCACTCGAAAAAAAAAATGCTAACTGGCAAGTTGAAAAAACGCTATTGGCGAGATTTACATCCGGCTAGCGTAACAGTACATAGAATTCTTTGCGACCATGGCAACTTTTATGTAGTTTTATTCGAAAAAAAAAATTTCATCTTTTAATCAAAATGTAAAATTTACGGTCAAATATTGGAGCGATTTTTTTTCTGGCGCCAACGTCATATACGGAACGGGCACATAACTGGCGCCAAAGTGTCGTTATTTTGCTTGATATGGTAAGCCAGATGTTGCTGTTTATGCTGTTGATGCGTTCCCCAAATTAGCGTCGTTAAAAAATCGCGCCAATATGGGACGTATGTGACATCTTTGCCAAACTTTCATATGAACGGCGAAGGGATCAGACCGTATTTGTTAATGGCAGTTGATGACTTGAGCTATTATAATGTAGATGAAATGATGGCGATAGAATAACATTTGGCGACTTATCACCTGTGCCTAGCTTACATTAAAGTACCAAAATGGCACCTAGAGTATAAAAAGCGATGTGGTCCGCCTGGAACTGTTGATAGTCACATGACTTAGGCTATTGTTATAGAGATTGTTTTAAAATACCGGGAGACAAAGACTGTGTATACTTAATTTATTTTATTTTAGCTTCTTTTCAAATGTTTAACTGATCCTCTTTAATCAAAAACGAAAACAACCATTGGTTGTCTTAACAGCAACTGATTTGCCCTTAAATTTTTGCAATCAAAGGGAATTGAATGGAAACCCGTTTACAGGGAGATCTGTAAAGCTTTTTTCAGTATAATTCAATCTTCTCTAATACTTTTTAAAATACTACAGATTAGCGTGTTTTTAGATTCTGCGGTGTCTGAACGGGGGTTGGCGAGCGTAGCTTGCAGGGGGCAGAGCCCGCTAGTTTAACAATATAAAAATAGAATTTTTAATTTTTAATAAACTGTTTTTATTTGTTTTAAAGTTGTTATTTTTTTATTTGTTTTATTTAATGTCATTATTATTATTATTATTATTATTATTATTATTATTCGAAGTTTCGCTTTGCTCTTTTCTTTATAATTCATTACAAGTGTAAACTCCATATAATATAGTTTAGTTTTACCCTATTCATTAAGACTGTTCACCATAAACAATGAATGTTTTCAATTTTTCTAAGATGATATTATTTATTCAATAAAATACCATACGATATTGAACAAATAATAAATCGAAACCCGGTGCCAGGACTTTTTAAAGCCTTTTTGGTGTTCATGTTGGTATGTAATTTGAAATACTAATAAAGTACCAGCTAAACGCTATTATCCCCTTCCTAGCAAAAATTCTGCGTGCCAATCAGCTGTCAACATCCATGTTAACAATTGATCATCTTTATACAAATCCCTTATTTCATACACTAGTAAATCTGCAGATCAGGAGCCTCAACGTCATCTTTGCAAGTCATTGTTTTTTAACACTCATTGCGTAATATTCATCTTCCTACAAATCGCTTTTTAAAGTTTTCAAATTACATAAATATTTATAAGAATATACAATACTTCGTAAAGTTTCAGAAATTAAATGTGTTAAACAAGTGGTTATACACTGATGTTCTGAAATTCTGATGAGCTGCTTATTCTGGTAACTTTTTAAATCAAAAATTGCATTTCTTCAGGGAGGCTCTGCCCCCCTGAACCCCCCGTAGTCTATTTAAATTTGCATTCGTAATTTTTTATTGATTGTGCGGATGGTTATAGTATATCATAGATTTTTTTTACACTGTGATTTATAAGGGTAAGCATAAGTTTTTTTTTATAAATTAATAAATTTAAAATTTAAAATAAAATCCTCATGTTAACCGTACGCAAACAATAAATCTTGAAGTGACGCTAAAAATGTAACCTTAAAATCCGCTACATTCGACCCAAACACAACGGCGTGCTTAAAAAAAGAAAGAAAGAAAAGAAAATTATTTTTAGTAATACAGTTTTTAATTCATAATACGATGAAATGCTACTTTAGAATGCTTAAATATAAGCAGATCATTTTCATTTTACAGAAAAAATGCACGGATGAAGTCAAAGAATTCGGTCCCTGTTCCACGTGCTTGTTTTGTTTGGGCCGAATGAGGGCATTTAAATCTGAGCGATAACGCACATCATATTGCAAACTGTTTTTACGGCATACTGCATCTCCATCTATTTCTTTCCTCCGTTAATAATAGTTAATTTTATTTTAGCCAAGATCTTTTTAATCCAACATTTTTTTTTTTTTTTTTTTTTTTTTTTTTTTTTTTATAAATGACGTCTAATTCACTTGCTATTCGTACTTACTCAAAACCTTTCATCTTGTTATATTAAGAAATACTTGAGAGGTTTCTTTTTATTCCCAATATGTCGCCATATTAATTTTTTTTTCTTAATTTTTTTTTTTTCATTTTCCTGTTTCACGTCAAAATCTTTCAATTGAAAATTGTTTAAGAGAAAATATTATTCAGGGTTTTGATTTTCTTGGCAACGATTAAAGAAACATTGATAAATTTTATGAAAAAATTTCACATTATTCTATATGAAAATAATGAACTTTTGTATTTTTAAGCAAAATATTTGAATAAAATAAATAAAATATTGCCTATTTTTATTTCTGGGGCTAAAATCCATCTATATGCAAAAATACAAATGCATTAATTCATCCGTTTTGACGTTGGCTTTACTGAAACATTATAGACGCATTTATATTAATATTATTAAGACCAAATACGTTGCTAGGCAACTGATGAAAGAAAAGTTAAAAAATGAAATATGTATTATGTCAAATTGATAAAACAAAATGCTTTATATTATTGGAAAACATGTATAAAGTTCCCCCAAAAATTATAAACCTAATTTAAAAAATCTCGCAAATATATTGACATAATTTCAAACTAATTGGAATAATTTAATAATCTTATTTAAAAATTTCAGCATCCAAAATTTACCATTTAAATCCATTTTTTATATGAGCCATTTCTTTCAACAAATGAAAATCTGAAAATCATCTGGCTTGCCATAGAAAAGCATTACAAAGCAAAATAAAATGTTCTATATTTCCCGAACGAATGAACCAAATTTAACCAAAAACTATACAACTAAGTCCGAGCACCTCATCAACATGCCCAATTAATTTCAAGCCGATCGGATGCTTTTTGCGGCAGTTGTCGCGGAACAGACAGACAGACAAACGGAAATCAAAACTTTTCGTGTCTCCACAGTAAGCCTTCACTGACGTTTCGGCAACTAGTAAATCTGCAGATCAGGGGCCTCAACGTCAGCTCTGCATGTCATTGTTTTTAGACTCACTTTGGTAATATTCAGTTTACTGCAAACCGCAATTTAAAGTTTTCAAATTATGTAATTATTTATAAGAATAAAAAATACGAAGTTTTCAGACATTAGAAGCATTAAATTAAAAACGTTATTGAAGGATATTTCGAAATTTTCATGAGCTGTTAATTCTGGTATATATTTTAAATAATAAAGTAGATTTCTTCAGGGGGGCTCCGCTCCCCTGAACCCCCCGTGGTCTTATTAATTTACATACGTAACTTTTTATTGATTGCGCTAATGGTTAGCGCAAATCTTAGATTTCTTTTTACACTTCCTAGCCTTATTTTTCAATTCTGGTAACACAGAAAATGATTTACATTGACGCAATTATATTAAACGTTTAGGTTTTATGAATGAAAATGTAATTTCCTTTAAAAATAAAATAATTTTCATTCATATTTTCTGAAATGAGGCGGCATTAAGAAGTAACACCCGTCAAAAAACATTTTTTCAGGCAATCTAGTTAATGCTTGGTTTTTAAGGATGAAAATATTTATTTCCCGATACAATGACGTCATTTTCGACAGCGATAATTTTGCGGTGCATAATTTTGATATTTACTATATATTTGCTCTTCAAAAGTTTTTTTTTCTTCATTGGAATTTTCGATTAAGAATTAACATTTCTGTTAGCCGTGCGCAGACGATAAACCATGAGATATTAGTAACATTTTTTTATAATAATAAGAATTAATATCATAACGCAAGCCCCTTTTATTTCAACCTCAAAGCGTATTCGTTTTATTTTTGATATATGAGATCAAATTCACCTTCTTTTCGTATTTTCACTTTATTTCTAATATGAAGGCGTATTCATGTCTATTTTTTATTTCATTTTCCTCTCGCACATAAAAATCTTTCAAATCGAAATTAACTGTTTAGGATAAATTTTTATTCCGGGATTAAATTTTTGTGGCAACGGCAAAAAAAAAAAATGATTGTTAAATTTCATAGCAAAATGTCGATTTATTCCTTATGAAAATAATGAACTTTTTAATTTAAAAGAAGAATATTTGAACAAAATAAATAGAATATAGTCTTTCTTTATTTCTGTGATAAATTCCATCTATATGTAAAGACACAAAGGCATTAATTCGTCCCTTTTGACTTTGATTTAACTTCAAACAATTACACATACTTTCACATTTACGATATTTTTAGGTGTAGTTCGCTGCTAGGTAACAGTTAAAAGATAATAAAAACAATTAAATATGTGCTTAAAAAGAAAATTTATATTAAAAAAATATTTTATATTATTGAAACACATATATAAAATCCCTCCATAAAAGTTATACACCGAATTTAAAAACTCTGACAAATGTATACACAAAATTTCAAACTAATATGAATAATGTATGGTTCTAATTAGGAAATTTCATTATCCTTAATTTAGCATTTAAATCCGTTAATCATATGAGCCATTTCTTTTCAACAAATAAAAATGGAAAAATCGTCTGAATTGCTATAGGAAAGCATTAAGTCACAAAATAAAATGTTCTATATATTCCGAACGAATGAACCAAATTTAACCAAAAACTATACAGCTAAATCCGGGGATTTCACCAACATGCATCCTTAATTTTAAGATAATCGGATGCTTTTTACGGCAGTTATCGCGGAACAGACAGACAGACTAACGGAAACCAAAACTTTTCGTGTCTCCACAGTAAGCCTTCACTGACGTTTCGGCAATTAGCCTTTTCGTTCCCACTAGTTCATACGTGGACCCGCTACTTAATTGTTTTCATTCCGTGAAGAAATATCAACATTTTGTAAAGAACAGCATTTCTTCATGTCTTTGACTTTTATCATTCTACTATCTTAATTTCAGAAGTAATTGAAATGTCATCCTGGATAAATTTAGCAAATATATTAGGATCACTTCTGAAACGTGTTAGAGAATATTGAGAAATGATTTTCAAAAAGTCCCAGAGAAATTGCAAAAGATAATTTTAAGGCATTTGTTAAAATTTTTTTTACAATAACACAGTTATTTTTAATTTCGAAATTTAGCTATTGTTTAAAAAATGTAAGAGAAGTTGATCAAAGGAAAGAGAAAAGTATCTATTTAAGCAATTTTTCCAGTAGACAAAACGTTCATTGTTAACTGACAGTACAAGGATCACCCAACCGGGCGCCCACCAAATTTGGCATAGGCTGAATGCCCCGGAGGAAAAGTCCCCTCTACCATCCACGAAGGCCCAGTCAAGGCAAAAGGCCCAGAACACAGACGGCAATTATATTATATTAAGAACAATAAACTAAGACGCCACTGCGCCGGAAAATGAAAAATATATATAAACAAGTACAATATCATGTAAAAAAAAAAAAAAAAAAAAAAAAAAAAACGATATTACAGACGAGCCTACAGTCAAGGCTGCACCACTGGAAATAACAGTGCAAAAGTCAGTCAAAGTGACTGACGCCAAATTAATACACAAATTGCAGCACAAATATTAACTGAACTGTTCTACATTTATTAACGAAAAGTCCACAAAAGAATATCAGAAGTCCCAATAATACTAGTTATGTTATAACATATAATTCAAAGTGAAAACCAATCACTTCAACTGAAAAAACATTCCAAATATTGATGTTTTAATGACTGAGCATAAGTTCAAACTGCAATAAATATCAATCACTTTTAAAGAAGAAACTAAGAGGTCTTATAATGTCCTGTATTTCAAACCACTGCTTAGATGGCAAAAATAAAACAGTCAAATGAAAATGTCTTTAAAAATGTCATTAAAATAGTTTATCAATAGTCATTAAAATAATTAATCAATAGTCTATAAAATCACAACACAATTTGGATGTCTGATCCAAAATGTCCCAAAATGTTGCTCTTAAGTAGTAAATAGACACTCACATAGTTACAATAACAAAGTTATAGAAACTCAGAAGACGTACCGAATAAATGAATAGTGCTTATTCAAAATATTGTAAATTGCACGTAACTTTATTTGATTAGAGCTGGATAACAAAACAGTTTGGATATTCCACTCCAAAGTGCGATTTCTTATAAAGTCAAACCTTCCAGGTACTAAGTCACAACTATCAAATAAGTAGTGTTTAACATCACCTTGTCTACCACAGGTACACCTATCATTGTCTCTTTTTCCAATCTTGTAAAGGAAAACGGGAAAGGACCCATGTACGGTCAAGAAGTAAAGATTTACCTGAGAAATACACAAAAAATCCTGATCTACTTTTCTAATTATCCTATAAGTGTCTCTGCCTTTGGTGCTTTGATCCCAATAGGTCTGCCAATCCTGTTTTAATTTATCTTTCAAGAACTTCTTAACAAGTTTAAAGGAGGAACAGGTAGGTCTATTTCTTTGTCATATTTATTTTCCACAATCACCGATTTAGCCAGTTCATCAGCTCTCTCATTACCACCTATACCGACATGAGCCTTCACCCAGCCTACATGAATAATTTTATTCTGGAGCAACCGAAGATTAGTGAAAATATTATGCAAAATATCATCTGTGGGGAAAAGACGTTGTAGTGAACTGTAAGAAGACAGACTGTCCGTATACAGATGAAAACTATTGTAAGGTGCCGAGCGACACCAGTCAACTGCCTCTTGAATTGCGACCAGTTCTGCCTGATAGATTGTATTGAAATTATTAAGCTTAATTCTTTGTTCAAAGATTGTGTTGTTCTTCAGAGAAACAGTAAAAGCAGCCGAAACACCCGTTGTCATCCTCGATCCATCAGTATAAATGATAGGGTGATTCATCAATGGAGCTTCCTTTACCAATGGGTTTACAAAATTAATTCTATGATTTAAATAATATTGTGGATATGTATAACTAGAGAGCTTTTTCATAATGTTGCCAGAATCTATCCGTAAACCTTCTATCTCTATACTATAATTACCATGCATAATTTGATAATATAACGCAGAGCTTGCCAGCTCCAAGTGGATTGGAGGAATACCTGCCAGCACACAGAGAGCATCAGTTGAAACGGACCTGTATGACCTGACAATT
Source organism: Maratus speciosus (assembly GCA_963932465.1). Taxonomy (NCBI): domain Eukaryota; kingdom Metazoa; phylum Arthropoda; class Arachnida; order Araneae; family Salticidae; genus Maratus; species Maratus speciosus. Next base: position 71,105,421 of record OZ010799.1, on the reverse strand, counting down.
GAAAGCAAGCAAACCCTTTGACACGAAGACAGTCTCTGTAACCCGTGTTTTTTTAAATCACTGAACCAGATTTCATGGCCATATGAGATTTGTTTTTTGAGGACTGTAAGGTACCAAATTTTAAGAAAACTTAACGGAACACCTTGATCTCTAATTCTAGTTCTTGCATTACAAGTAAAAAAGGTAACTTTTGCTCTTACCATTTGCAAGTGCTCCAGCCAATTAAAGGTACTATCAAGTTGAAAACCAAGATATAAAATACTGTCTTTCACAGGTATGCTTCTACTATTTAATTTGAAGACAGGTCTTCTTTTCTTCATCGTTTTTGTACCAAACAGAATAGCCACGGTCTTGCCCACATTAATGGTCAAATCCAAAGAATTACAAATTGCAACAAAATTTGCCACATGATCATTAATTTTATATTCTAGGGCGGATCTTGTATTAGCCCCTTCTAACACAATAGAATCATCAGCATAGGAAATTGTATCTATTGACAAAGCCTTACTTCTCTTCAGAATTACATCCGCCACTAATAACCAGACCAATGGACCCAGACATGAGCCCTGGGGACAACCAAAATAAACTCTAAACCATCTAACACCACGCAGAAATTTGAAGCCAATTTGTCTGTGAGATATAAAATTCCTTAAAATATAGATAAGATAATTATATAATGGTAGATCCTTCATTATCTCTGAGGCTATCATCCAATTTAGAACGTCGAACGCTCCTGAAATGTCAAAAGATATAGCTGCACAGTATTTAAAAATGCTTAACTTTTCTTTGACAATCATCTTCAATGTGTGTAATGCGGTTTTTGTACTTTTTCCTTCTCTAAATCCATGTTGATTATCGTCAAAAAAGGCGTTTGATTCCAGCATCGTCATTATCCTAATCTTCAAGAGCCGTTCGTAAACTTTCCCCATAATTGGCAATAGTGAAATGGGTCGATATGAGCGAGGACTGTTCAGCGGTCTATTACGTTTACGAAAGAAAATAATCACAGCCTTCTTCCAAACTCTAGGAAAGTGTGCCAAGCGCAAACAGGTATTAAACAATAAAAGCATCAGTGGAGTAAACGTCTTGCAAAGATTTTTAACAACTAGAGCATCTATATTATCATGGCCCGGAGCCTTATTATTATTCTGTTGCCCAAGAACTGCTTTCAATTCTCTTTTCGTGAATGGATGATAATCTTGTGAGTCCTTGAAATCACTATCGCTGACAAACTCATGTCGTACCTGAGGGACAGCATTTATCTTGAAATGCTCTTGCATCAGAGATTCCGCCACCTCGTCATAAGAATCAAATACCTCTGAACTTTCTAAAGTAGAAAAAGCCATGTCGGAGTGACTAGTTTTCTTGCCTGATATAAATTTATATAAATTGCCATAAGCATCTTCTATCCTGGAACAAAATCTTATCCAACTGGCCCTTTTAGTTTTCCTAATATTTTGTTTATATGCTCGTCTTGCCGTAATGTACGAATCTCTGTAATTCAAGTTTTGCAAATTCTTTCTATACCTCTTGTAATGGGCATTTACCTTGTTTCTCTCAACTCTTAGTTCATCTGTATACCATCTTGTACTTGGTTTATTTGTTAATTGACCAAATTTAAAGGATCGATTCATTGTATACTGAAGATAATCATAGAAATTTTCCATCCAATCCTCCAGGCCATCAGTATTCGTCACCCTTTCAAGAGAATTCATTATTTGATCATGACGTAACCCAAATATCCTATTAAATTTTTTCATCGTCTTGTTCTTTGTCTTGAATCTCATTAAACTTTTAAATATAATGTCCATGTCTAATTTACAAGTGATGTACCTGTGGTCGGAAAAGGAAAAAAAGCTATCATCCACTGACCAGTTCTGTATATAGGGCAGTAAATTCTTTCCCACCAAAGTTAAATCTGGTCGTCCAGTTCGATCGCCCTGAACATACGAATGTGGAGCTCCTGGATCGTTAATGAGCCGTAAGTCACTCAACATCAAGTACTCCAGAAATGTCTCAGTTCTATCATCCTCACGTGTGTAACCAAGAGACCGCAGAGGAACATTGAAGTCTCCTCCCACCAGAAGACTGGAGCAGTCGGTAAAATGGTGAATCCAACAAGCTAAATCAGAGTCCAGGTTACCTGACGGAGCTGCGTAAACGGAACCGATGACTATTGATCCATTAGCCAAGGTTAACGTCAAAAATATACTATTATCCGTCACTAGACTAATTACCGGTGTCATGGCATTGTTAGTACATATTATACAAGCAGTATTAAGAGAAGAGGAAAAGCAAAGCCAGTCCGGGTCCAAACCAACCACACTACCCCCGGAGGTGTAGGGATCTTGACATAAAAAAAAACATCATGCCCCGACGCATAACATACCAAAGTATCGTTTGCATCAGAGCAATGATGCAAGTTAATTTGAACAAAATTTAATCCAGCAATTGCCGGGAGAGCTGCAGAAACTACCGCTACAAACGTTTTGACAGCAATGACTCACGATATTTTTTATAGATGGGGCAATCAATGCTATCAGCACGATGATCTGAATCCAGTACTCCGTCGTCTTTCGAACAATTAACACAGACCTCCGATTCAGAAGTACAATCCTTTGTCTGATGATTTCCTGAGCATTTTGAACAAACTTGCTGATCATTAGTACATCTCATAGCTACATGACCGTAGGCCTGACATTTGAAACATCTTGTTATCTGTACATATTCAACCAACCTATATCTTTCAAAGTTTATACAAATTCGACGACGTTCAATTAAATAGTCAAAGCAATCATTATCCACATCTATAATCCAATTGATTTTCCCCGCTCTCGTATTAAATTTCCGTATTATCTCCACCTCAATGTCGCCTTCCATTCCTCCTTCCAGCAAAGCTCCTCTCATCGATTTCATTACATCTTCCTCCTCTACATCCGACTCCACACTCAACAATAATATCCTGTTTCTCCGTCTCTTCGAAGTGGTTACCTTCACCCTGTCTGCCCATGTCTCCATCGTTGTTCTCAATTTCTCAGAATCCTGTCTCGAAGTAACTCTAATCACCAACTGACCTGCTTTCGTCGAGACGACATCAGTTAATGTGGGAAAGTCAGTCGCGTCTTTTGCTACCTTTTTCAAATCTTCTTTTATTGTCTGTACATCTGTCATTGACTCCTTTGGCGTCACCACCAGCGAGTAACCTCCCTCCTTTTTCACTCCCTTCTTCTTCACAAAACGGTCCACAGGCCGATCCAACAAAATTTCCGAGGCTCCAGAACGTCGCTTTAACAGAGCGTCATACGCCATGCTATCCGTAACCATTGTTTTTAATTTTGCATCGCTTGCAACACAGTCCTTATGAGCCTTCACCAGTCTCAGCGATATATAGTCCATACACTTCTTTAAAGTCTGTAAAATCTCTCTTGTAACTTTACCGCCGCCAGTCTTCGTTTGCTGAGCCTCCAACATATCGTACATAATAACTGACAGTACATTATTAATGCAAACTTCATTTTCATTTTCTTACATTTTTAAAGATAGATATAAAATAAGTATTAAAATAAAATAAAAAAATTTAGCCAACTTTGATACACCATTTAAAAGGCAATAATTCATTATAAAAATCCCATGTTAAGAATTGCTCTTTTTTAAGAATATAAAATGCCACACTTATAAAATTGATGTGTAGTTAAATAATGGGGTGAAATAAAGATTTGTAAAAATATTTGCAGATTTTTTTTCATTATTTATCACATAGTGTCCAATTATATAAAATTGAATATGTGCATGTTCAAAATCAGGCAACGAAAATTAAATCTCAACTTGTAAGTATTTGAATTGTCAGGATCTTATGTTTATAAAAGACTAAAATATGAGGGCCTTCTATAAAAAAGCCACAGAGCTCTGCACCCCATAAAACGATTACGTACGTTTAAAATATGAAATTTGTGTGCGCTGCGGCAATTTGAATCCGAGTTATAAGTGTTTGCGGTTCTGAGCCTTTATATCCGCGCTTTATGAAAATTTGGGGAGCTTCAGTTAAAAACCCCCGTAAAATCTCTCATTTGAAAAGATTACTTTTACCATACAATATATAATTATTATACGATTATTACAACTCGGATTATAAGTGTTTAAAGCTGCTAGACTCTATATTTATGATACACTAAAATGTGGAGTGCTTTAAAAAAATTATAGAGGCCCTTTTCTCACCCTCCTGAAAACGATTACTTCTACCATACGAAATTTGCGTGGAGTGCTACAGTTAGTATTCAAGTTATAAGCATGTCTGTTTTTGCGTCTCTATATTTACGCTATACTAAAATTTAGGGGGCTTCGTTTAAAAATCCGAAATCCTTTATAAACATTACGTTTACCAGACAGAATGTAAGTCTTTTGCGATAATTATAGCTGGAGCTTAATTATTTTAATTCATCAGGATGTTATACTTATGATACACTAAAATATGGGAGGTTTCTATAACAAATCCACAGATCACACCCCCCCCCCCTCCCAATGGCATCGGGACCGAAATATCCTGCTTCCGTACGCACATGCCAATATATATACATATATTCTTTTTGTTACAATTTTTCTAGAGTTTTTATTAAGTTAGAAATGAGTTGCATTATTCATTAAACTTACATATTCGCGACTGGGAATTTAGCAAAAATCACATATAAAAAAATTCTGCTCCATTTTAACGATTGATATTTTTGGACAAAAGCAATTTAAAAAGAACACTCTATGTAATAAATAATAATTAAAAACTATACTTGTATTTAAAACCAGCCTGTAACATATTAGTTATAATTCGCTGTATTTGATCGCCTTTAAACAATTTTCGCTACGACGAATTGACGGTGCAATGAATTGATGCCACGACGAATTGTCGCCGCGATGAATTGTACGCGACGAATTGGCGCGACACCTGCTATGAGCAGCCACAGCAAGGGCCCGAGACAGCTGCCTTGTGGGCAGCCACCGACTGTCTTCCTTGTTAAAATAATGCCGTTTTCTTCGATTGTGACATACCTGTCTGTTAGGAAGCTCAATATCCAGTTTGTTAATTAAGTTGGATTGGGGGATTGCTTAAGGTTTTAAGATATAATAGGCCATGTGATATTATCGAATGCTCCTTTTAGTATATACATTGCTATGAGTAGTGTTTGGAAACCTTCTATTTTATCCTGTTTAATTGTTTTTATAAGATTATTAAGTGCATGTTCGCACGATATCCCTTTTTTAAATCCGTATTGTTTATCTCTCCACTATTTGTTTACTGTTAGGTGGTGGGATATTCTGCCGTGTATTATTCTTTCTAAAATTTTACTGAATGCAGGTAATAGTCTGATTGGTCTATAAAACAGAACTGCTGTATCTAAACAGGACACACAACAAGGAACCTTCCAACAGAGGACACATATAAAATAGAAGGCATAAAATTCAATGACAAAGAACTCGAAGGAAAAGAGCAAATAAAGTACTTAGGAGTCATAATACACAAAAATCTCAACTGGCTAGCGCATTGCATAATTAAAGGAGCAAAAATAAGAAACACATTCAACATGTTGGGAGCAATGATATGCAGGAATTGGGGTTTAAAATCAGAAATTATTAAAACTTGGTATAGGACAGTAGTTGAAACGACACTAACTTATGCCGCCCTTATTTGGGTCACAACCTCAATACAAGGAGCAAGGAGGTATTATCCTCTTGCCAGATACACTTCCTGCTGTACATTGTTGAGGCATATAAAACAGCCCCTACCGCGGCCCTTCAGGTACTTGCAGGCCTGATTCCAATACACCTACAAGTAAAATACGAAGCAAAATACGGTACAGTATCAAGACTGAGAGAAAATGTAAGCCTCCATGGAACAATAAATCACAAGGACTATACAAAAAAAATAAATAAACGTATGGAACACACATCCCGCAGAAGCAATCGAACCAAGAATAGGACACAACGTCAAAGACATAAATATCTACACAGCTGGCTAAAAGTTGGAATCAGAAGCTACGGGTTCGGAATTCGAAGCCTTCAAAAATGAACAAAAAATTAAAACGTGGTCAGCACCTTTAAGGAAGATTAATAGTGTCTTTCAAGCTGAACTACTGGCCATACTAAAAGCAGCATATTGGGGCAACAGCACAGGGATGGAATACAGCATCCGCTCGGACTGCATGTCAGCCATCCAAACATTAAGCAAACCATTTAACACCATACAGCTAGTAAATGATATACAAGAAGCAATTAAACTCTCAAATAATAGGTTCAAAATTAGCTGGGTTAAAGCACATGTGGGCATCCAAGGAAACAAAGATGTACATAATTTCACACACATAATTTAGCACACACATAATTTATACATATTTTAGCTAAAATAGGAACTCATTATAGTAATATTACATCATTATAAAACCATATAAAAATTTTGTTTTTTATTTTAAAAAAATAACTTTTATAGAAAATTTTAAGAATTTACATTTTATAATTTTATATAATGTACTCAGATAGATCAAATCGATTTCCTGTAACTCGGAATGGTATGTTATTTCAATTAAAACACAAAGAATATTCTTTATTTTTACTATCCAGTCATGTTTTTCCAAGGACTTTGTAAGTAAAAATTTCACTCGCAGTGACATGAAATGCAGCATATATATTGCGCATTTTATCAATTAACGTTACAATGTTTCTTTAAATACGTCATACAACAGTACAGAAAGAAAAATACTTTAAATTATATAGCGTAATTATTTGCAGTTATTTCAAACTTAAACTAAAAAGGATTTTTATGTAGAATTTAAAAATGAAACAGTGGTAGGAAACTATTTCATATACTGAATTATTATTCTGCAATATTTTGAATCAGATTTATTTAAGGCTGTTTTTGAAAATAATAATAATAATAATACTGCTGAATAGTGTGAAACGTCTTCCCACATTAACAAAGTCATTTTTATATGTGCATGAAGTTTGTAGACATTGTTGGTAATAGTATTTGAGCTCTTAAGTATTGAATAGCATTAAATATATATATATAAACGTATTTTAATAGCATATTTCGAAAAATGTAAGGAACTACTAGCTCCCACTAGCATGTGAACAAAATCCCATCACTCTGCTGTAGAATTGTTTCATTTTGACCAAATTTCTTTTACAGAAAGGAAGTTCAGACATAAAAAAAATAATAATTAATTTTCGCTTCAATTAGTATTAATATTTACAGATAATATAGGTTTCAATACAGGAATTAATAAAGGTTTTTATTTTTTTTAAAAATACCTTATAAAAAATCTGTTTTTTATTAAAAAAAATAACTTTTATAGAAAATTATAAGAATTTATATTTTATACTTTTATATAATGTACTCAGATCGATCAAGTCGATTTCCTGTAACTCGGAATGGTATGTTATTTCAATTAAAACATAAAGAATATTCTTTATTTTTACTATTTTTTCCAAGGACTTTGTAAGAGAAAATTTCACTCGCAGTTTAAAACAGGAAATGCAGTATTTATATATTGCGCATTTTATCAGTTAACGTGAATTATGAAATCATGAAAATTTTATCTTCTAAAGCATTTTTCGTGAATTGTTTAAACTGCATTAGAAGATTGATATAATCATTTAGTAAATATTAGAAGTATTTTAGAAGGATTGAAGGATTTAGAAGAATTAATTAAACTTGAATTTATAAGGATTTTTTGCACTATTTATAACTCCACTCAAATCTGTTATTTTAAATCTTTTTCTTAGTATTTTGTAGAATTAGGAAATGTACAAATATAACGTTCTTACAATAGAAATATATCCGGATTGAAAAATCCCGCCCCCACACCCCCACGTTAACGCCAAGAAAGCTGAAAAGATGCAAAGGCAAAACAAATCATCCTTTAAAAAATATTTTTGTTTTGTGTAACCCATAATACTTTTAGAACAAGATAAAATAATGTATCTATAACTTATTCCAAACTGTATTACAACTAATCGATGTATTAAATGAACTTTATAACAAGTTATTTTAATGATACTTATATGCATCGTCAGTAGATAAAGTGTTAAAAACAAAAATTAACTAAAATAACAAAAAATCCCTGCCGGCTCGGCCTACAGGCGCAGGTAGATTTCGAAGTTAAGTACTAATTTCACCAACAAAAACTAAATCATGATTAGAGATAAACCCTCTTTAAAAATTTTATCTTGCCGCTTTTGACGAGTTTTTAATTTCGTTTTTATATAAGAGCTAGTTTTATCAGAATCATGTTAAGGCAGTATTCAAAAAATATTTTTCCATGCTCAACAACTCGAAATTTTCTGACACATTTTCAGATTCATTTTTAAAAGAAAAAATATGACACTTGCTGACGTGATTTTTGAAGAGATTTATCAGCGGCTTGTATTTTTATTTTTTGTTCAATTAATTAGAACTTGATTTATAAACAATTATTTTCTCAGAAGGACCATATTTTTCATTTCCAACCCAATCGCTTCGGGAAATTCGGTTCAAAATGCCCACTTTGACATCATTTTTTGAAATATATTTTAACTCTATTAAAAAATCGACCATTATGGCACATTATATAGTTTCTGATTAAGAGAACCTACCAACTGGATGCGTTTGATAGCAAAAATGAATTCAAAAATGAGTTAGAAAATATGCAGTTTGGATTTGAGTACATCCTTAATACGATATTTTTTTCTTCAACCTGTATGTATTTATAATTTGTTTTTGCTCTAAGGATGGGTCCCCTCAAAAACTTGTCTATATAAAAGTTGTAGATAGTATTAAGAATATATATAATAAATTCCATGCGCCATAAATTCCATCCATAAATTCCTTGTGAATTGACGAAGTTATGGATTTTTTTCTTCTTCAACTCCCCCATTTTTTTTTCTGTAAGAATTGCTCCTATCAAAAACTTGTCAGTATAAAAGTTGTAGATAATATTAAGAAGATTTATAATTAATTTAATTGGATTTGATATCTTAAGAATTGACGAAGTTATTAATTTTTTTCTTCCCAAAACCCAATTTTTTTCACCCCTTTAGCCCATTTTTAATTTTATCAAAAACTTGTCATCCCTAAATTTTTGGCTTTGTTTTTAAAAGTACTAATAACTTTAAACTGACTCAATACGTATTATAATTAAGAAGTTATGGGGTTTTTTCGTTTTTCCCCAAACCCCTCCCTATTTCCACCACCTTGGTCCGATTTTGCCCATTAACGAACTTGACCGAGATTTTCTGCCCCTTGATTTTATGTATCAGTTTGGAAGAGGCTTATGCAGAATTATGGAAATGATCGTGTTCATAAAAAAGTTATGCATGTACAGGGTGAATCTAAACTCTTGGGAAAAACTATAACAGGTGATAGTACACATTAAGACAAACAATATTAAATAGGAAACTAAGGGTTCCAAACGTCTTCCGAAGGAGGTGGGCGCGATTACAGTTTACGGCTCAAAATTTCAAAAGATTAGAAAAAACGGAAAAATTGGTGGATTCGTTTGAGGTTTTTGCTAAAACTATTCTTTATGTCAGTATTTTCTTGAAAATAAATTTTAAAGATAAAGTTCAAAAAATGCCGATAGAGGGCGCTTTAGACTTTGGAGTAACGAACGACTATTTTTAACTGTTTTTTTTTTTTTTTTGTATCTCATTAAGGCTGTTCTCAACTGCTCAAGAAGCGCAAAACGTTTTGACACATTTACACATTCATTTTTTAACGGAAAGATATAAAATTGGAAAGCCTGACCGAGGAAGCGATTTGGAATCGAACTGTTTTTTCCATTTTTTAATCAATAAATTAGCTATTGAGTTATAAGCGATTTTAATCACGTGACACGGCATTTTTGTCCGCTTATTGACTGGATTTTCTTCTTTTGTTCGGAAGTCCGGTTCAAAACGCCAACTTTGACAGTACTTTCTGAAAGATCTATTGTGTTTACAAGAAAACGGAAAAAACAGTTCGATGACATAGTTTCTGAATAACAACACCTTCTAGTTTCAGGCGTTTCCGAATAAAAATGAATTAAAACTTATGTCAGAAAGTTGACCCTTTGGATTTGAGAACAGCCTTAAGTGAAAGTTATTCATTTGTAGATGAGCCTGTGCTACATGTTTTTGAAAATATTTCAATTTTTACATTTTACTTTTTTAAGTGTTTTTAAGAAAACATCTTCAAAATAGTGGCAATCCATACTTCTACAGAGAAAAAAGAAATGAGATAGTCAGACAAGTGACTTCTTAAATTTCTTTAAAAATATTTAAAGACGTGTACTTTATAAGCCAATAAAAATTAATTTTCGATTAATGAGATACTCAGACACGTGACTTGTTAAATTTCTGTAAATATATTTAAAGACGTGGATTTTATAAGCCAATAAAAATTAATTTTTTATTTACCGTGACGACACCAGAATGTAATTATAGTCCTCCCCACTTAACCAAGTCACGGATAATCGAATACCCCGCTTATTCGAATAGAATCCTCCGGAACCGAATTTATTCCTATTGGTTCTATGTTATTTTTCACCGCTTAAACCAAATACCTTTTACTAAAGTCCCCGTTTAATCGAATAATAACTGTGTGACCAATGTTTGAAAATAGTCGCGGAAAGCACGTTTCAGCTGGAATTTCCTTCCATCTTTTGTCATTTTCGGTTCCTTTACGCTGAAAACAAATTTTCAGTTCTTCCTGCAATAATTTCGGCCGGCTGGTGTATAATGGGCAGGTCAAATGATTCCCCCACCTCGATCCCCTTCCACCATCACTTCTTGCTGTGAACTTGGCAATGTACCGTCACTTCGAGACTCGAGATGGTAGTTGTGATATTTTGCATTCATTCGAAAAATAATTCTATATTTACTCCTTTAAAATTCCACTTAAACAAATCCCTTTAAACGATTTTTTAAGGCAGTATAAATAACGTAAATTAGAAGTAGCAAAGTTTTTACCAAATTCAAACGAGCTGCATTAAGTGTGATGTAAGCCATATAATTGTATGTGCTGACATATTAAATTAATATGTATATTTACTTTATATTAGCATTTGTAGTTATGTTAGTTTATGTTATGTTATTCTATTAACGATTTATTGTGCTGTTAATTAAATATACCGTAGAGGGTTATTTTGCCTTTTTACTAGGCATTAAATATTACAGTTTTGATTCCCCGTTTAATCAAATACCCCGCTTAATTGAACATTGTTTGTGGAACCGTCAATATTCGTTTAAACGGGACTTTTATAATTTTGCCACGTTACCACAATTAGAAATTGTAATATAGTTCTTATATGTAAAAAAATTAATAATATTCTCAATTATATTTAAAAATTTTCACAAGTCTATCGAAAATTGAATGTGTATTATAGCTTTTATTAAAGTTTTATACAAATTTGCCAATTAAGTTTGTAAATTTTTTAAGTGTAACAGCATTCGGAAACGTTTGGGGGAGGGGGGGGGGGGCGGGAGCGAAGGCCCTGACAATATGTATAGAATTTAATCATAACTTCTTATATATTTAGTTCTTAAGTTGCCATTTGTTTTTTGAAAATCTATCTAAACTTTAACTTTTGATTTTAAATACAATAAATTATGTCTAAGGCGGATCGATCGAGACCGAAAAAATTTTCTGTAGTAGACAATATTCCGCCTTAGACAATTTTTACTCTATGCCTATGGATTCGCGGGAGCATGAAAATCTTTTCGAGTTAGACAGATTTCCGTCTTACACAGAATTTCCCTTACATAGAGTTTACTGTATTTGCATTTGCAATTTCTAAAAACACAAGTGATTTTTTTTTCTTTTTTTCTTTTTAATATAGAATTTTCCCTTCAAAAATTTATTAATAATTCCAATTAATTGTAATGTTAAGAAAACCAGGCAATGAATAAAATGATTTTTGAAAAACGGGATTTTGAGGTCAGTAGACAAATCTATAAGTTATACAAACAAACCATTTTCAATTGTCTATTTTTCGTCTAATGCATTATTATTACACCCTTAATTTTTCTCTCCGGATTTATATATCGCCTAACATTTAGAAGATTTCTCCGATTATCATAAAATTCAAATATATTATTTGTGAGATATTGATGTATGTTGTTGACAAATGAAAATTGCAATCAATATAACTTTTTGCTTTCTGTTGTGAAGTGTAATTGTGTTAGCTCAGCTCATCAAATAGTAAAAATTACTACTACTACCAATAATAATAATAATTTTTTTTTAATCTAAAAATGTAATTTTTAGTAGTGTTTTGATTATCGTGTGAGCTGGAAGCATTGTAAATTTAAAGTTCACTAATTATATGCATTTACATTACATAACACTTGCTCATACTACATAAGAAAATAAATATTTTTACATGTTTCAAAGTTATGCGCTAGCGGGCGTAGCGACTCATTGTATGGCATGAGATCTTTCTTGTTTTTAAATGTGTAGAAAGTAGTTCAATTCTACATTTAGAAAAGCTATAAAATATTAATTTTATTAAATTCTTATTATAAACATGTAATCATATTAAGAATTTACAATATAAATTAACTAAAAAATACACATTGCAAGTTACGTGATTTTGGAGCAATTATAGTAAAATGAAGACATGCAGGCATTATTGATCTACATGATTTTCGATAAAAATTTCGAGAGCTTGGCATTATTGTCAAACTAATGTTTATTTATTTGCCTAACTCGTTTAAGGCTTTTCTCAAATGCAAACTGGCTATTTTCTGACAAAGTTTTAAATTCATTTTTGTTCGCAAGCATATCAAATTGGCAGATGACCTTATTCAGAAACGATGCAATCGAACTGTTTTTTTCTTTTTTTGGAAACAAACATGCAGTCAAATTTGGCGTTTTGAACCTAATTTCTAGAGACGAAAGCGCAGGAAAGGAGAAAAAATCATCACCCTGAGAGAATAATTGCTTATAACCCCAGATGTTAGTCCCTTATCGGAAAAAAAGAAGAAAACTGTTCGATTACAAAAAAGCTCAATAGTTGTGCCTGCAAGTAACATTCTTTTACATTTAAAAGTGAACCAGAAGATGTTTTTTATTTTACAATTGCGCATAGTTGAGCGAAGAAAAATATTTTTTGAAATCGATCATATGAGTATCGTCATGTTCTATAGGGGGCTGATCGACTGTTGATTAAAAACTAGGTACTATTGTTCAAAAACTTGTCTGTACGTATGTTCAATACATGCTTAAAATTTCAAGTTATTTACATGTCATGATATTCACAGTTCTACATTTACTTACATTTTAAACAAATTCGGAAAATATTATTTCATACGGATTAATAATATGAAAATGTATCCGCTTTTTGATAAAATTTTTTGTTAATGTAGAATTAAATCACATCATGCTGGCATTACATTTTTTTCGGAAAGCGTAAACTAAAAACCGTAAAATCGACATATTTATACAAAACAAAAATGATATTTATTCAGAATTTCGGATAGTATTTACATGTCTTTCCTTTTTCCTCCGTAAATTTAAGGTATTTTAGTTGTATTGTTCAGAATTTCAGTTAAAAATTACAATTGCAAAATAAAATTAATATATCGGACACTAATTAAAAATTTAAAGTTCTGGGATTCATTAAGACATCCCCGGATTCATCTGAATAACAGATGTTAATTCCACCGTGTTGCCTTTCATATACTATGTAGGAATTCGGAAACACAGGCAGATTTTTGTATAATAGATATAAAAATTAGTTTTAAAAAGTACTTCTATAAATGCTGAAACACTAAATTAAATTCATCGTAACTCATAATCATCATTAACAACAACAACAAAAAAAAATCCTTTAGTATTGTTGTCATTTTTGTGCTTTTTAAAATTACTTTGATTCATCTCCCCAATAATAAGAGAAATAATACTATTCAGAAATTCTCTTTCATCTATCTTAAGAGGGCTAATATATTGTTTACTTGTTTTAAGTATTGTTGCAATTTTTATACTTTTTAAAATTATTTTGATTCAGATCTCCAATAATAAGAGAAATAATCCTATTTAGAAATTCTCTTTCATCTATCTTAAGATGGCTAAAATATTGTTTACTTGTTTTAATATTGTTTAATTTTTTATGCTTTTATTTTGATTCAGCTCTCCAATAATAAGAGAAATAATACTATTTAGAAATTCTCTTTCATCTATCTTAAAATAGCTAATATAATGTTTACTAAATATTAATTTTACAGAAAAATAATCGTGTTTCATTGTTTACTATTATTCTACACATCTGTGAATGCAACACGATGATACACTGAAAAAGACTCATGTATTTATCCCTAGAACTGACTAAACAATCTTTAAAACAAGATAAGAAAGGTATTCGCTGTGGAATCGTACCATAGTCAGGGAACGTATGTCAATTTATTTTTCATTGCACCGAAGCAGAAATCTTAATGAGTTTTTCAAGATAGAGGATGACTTGTGTTTCGAGGGGTGAAAATCCTCAAATGCTCGCCCGAAAATGGAGTATTTAACGGTCTGTTTTTTCGCGTTTTGCACTTCCGTAGTTTTCAGTACATATCATTATTCATTCCTAATTACTCCTAAAAACTCACACTCATGATTGAACGATTTTGGCTCTCAAGCCACTGAATCACGGTAGATAGGCGGAGTCTCATCCCCCTGCATCTTTATGTTTGCCTAGCATTTCGGTCCAAAATTAACTTTCGGTGCAACTTGTCTATTTGCGGCGCTCCATTTTTTTTCTTCTTCGCCCCCCCCCCCCCCCGCTCTCCGAAAACCATTTTCTTACGACAAGTCTGCACCAACTATGGCTCCAAAACTTCAGGTCAAACAGAAGTAGTTCGGGCAGCGGTGGCCCAGTTGGCAGAGCATCAAATTCGCAGCTAAGGCCGCGGGATCGAGACCTACTATTGGCTATAATCCGCCATGTACGCTAATGGCGCCTGGTACATGTAAAATTCGTCGTGGGTGCAAAGTCCTCCAAGTTACCTGTGAATTATACCTCTGGAGGTGTCTTGCCAGGTGAAGGTCTCGTTACCTGACCAATGTTCCAAATAACGAGATCAACATGAGTTGCAATGTGCAGATTCCGAACAACATGATATAAATGTTAAGCAACCGACATAACACCGTTCACAACTAAGCAAAAGGCACTGCCGATACGTTCTAGGCGCTCGTGAGGTTTATTGCCGCTACGTGGTGATTAAGCGGTCACCCGCCACGATACGAGGAATCAAACCCGTTCAGCTGGGGCTTTCCGGCAGGCAGGGGCCTGGTCATCGGTTAGAAAGAAAGAAAAAAATTTGGGTGGTGCCTCAATATTATCAATCGAACTTTGCTGAAATTATTTGGATTCTCTTCCTTATGTTAAAAAAAATCATTGTGGCTGATAATTATGAAAACTATATTTTCCGATAAATGTAATTATCTACTGCTGAAATATAAAATAAAATATGCATTACTGAATAATACCTTGTTGGTGATTACATTATTTTTATAATATTAAGATTTCATAGGAATCAATTTAGATTTCCTATAATACACACAGCCTTCATGAAATTAAGGATGAAAGCATCAAATATTTCATTCTGTGGATATGCACAAATATCTTACTCATTTGTTTTTCTACTATATCTCTCTTTAATGCTACATTTCATCCGTCACATATTTCGATATATCATTTTGATCAAAGCAAATAATTTTCATATTTCTTTACACTTTTATTTTTTTTACACTTCTTAGTGTTTGAAAATATTTATTCGCAGTTCTAATGTAGTTCCAATTTTGTTGGTATTCTACCAATCCAATCTGTTGAAGATAGATTAATGGTTGCACTCAGGCTGTACACACATACTTTCTAAATCACTTTTTTTCATTTACATTGTTTTACATTCAAGGTGCACAATTGTCAAAATTAATACTATTGCATTTCTTTTAATGGATATTTCCTAATTTCTATAATAATTGTTTCATACATGTCAACTCTCAGTTCAACTAATTCTCATTTGTCGCACGTTACGTACGAATATTGCATACTCTCCTCGAAATTTTCTTTGTGACATTTCATTGCATTCGTATGGTTATCCTGGGTAGGTACAAAAATGAAAAACATTGTACACTATTTTCGCCGTACTTCATCTTTTTTAGTTTCCTAATCCAATTAATCATAACATAACAGCTTTTTCTTTTAATTTACATTTATTTAAAATGTATATATATACAGGGTGTCCCAGAAGTAATGGGACAAACTTTAAGGGGAGGTAGGGGACATCACAATGATTCAGATTTGCATAGCAACCCAGGGTCGGAAACGCTTTCCTGTCGCGGTAGTGACGACACAAAACACAAGAAAGAAAGGACACAAACAGGGAGAGAAAACATGTTTATTTTTCTTAGTACTTGAAAAATGCCGGGACAATGCTGGAAAGTATTGAGGAACTTGTTGCACGCACCGTGGCAGCTGCTGGGGAAGTCCTGGGCACTTCCAGTATTTTTGAGAACATTAGATCTTCCATACGCCGGAGATGCGCTTCCATGCATCACGGCCCGGCGTCGTAATTTCGAACACCTACTTTGATGACGATCGTTGTCCCTTTAATGTTCTTTCTTCTTAGTTTTTTGATGTACTAAGGATAATAAACATGTTTTCTCCTCTTATTCGTATCCTGTCATTTTTGTGTTTTGTGTCGTCACTACCGCTCCAGGAAAGCGTTTCCGACCCTGGGATGCTATGCAAATCTGAATCCTTGTAATGTTCCCTACCTCCCCTTAAAGTTTGTCCCATTACTTCTGGGACACCCTGTATATATATATATATATATATATATATATATATATATATATATGTATATATATATATATATATATAGATGCTAATTTTTTTTCTGTTAAAAAATATTTCACATAAATTTTCCAACCATACCCTTGCAAATGCTATGATCTAATTACATTTGTCCCTTACATTACCATTATTGTACAATAGCATGTGATGTTATTATTCATGTGTCATATTGACGGCATGATTGTAGATGGTAAGTTGTAGCAATCACTTATAGAGACCACCCATCACAGGACATTTGTTTCACTTTACACATTTTCTCATTTCATGTACCTGTTGGATTTCGTTGTCAACATTTTTTTTTTATTTCAATAAACAGAAGTGAACACATGCAGATATGCATTATAGAATACAAAGTTTGTCCAACATTTCTCAATATACTACTTTAGTACATTGCTTTTCATTATATTTTATACATAAATTTATATACTATGTGTTTAGTTACAGATTACAACTTTTTTTTAGTTTTATTGCAATGCTCAGCACCATTATTGTGTTGATAAACATAAAGAATATCTCATATTTTATGGCCTTAGAGGAAATTTCAGTTTTAGTTATTTGAAGGTATGCGCTCGAGATCATGATGATTTAAACAATGGAGCTCTCACGGTCACAGGGGGAAAAGATTCGAAATTTTCGAATGACAACACCATTTGTTTTCCTGCGCAAATCTATCAGCGCATTAGAAAACCATAAATGACATTGGAACAATACACGTATGACTAAAATTGCCGGTGTAATATCGTGGCACTAAATCCTAATCAGTTCCTATGTAACGTAATATTCATTACTCAAAACAAATGATTGCATTTTTATTTTCACTATGTGTGCACAAACACAACTCAAAAACACATTTTAAAACAAATTTTACAACATTACTGAGTTAAAAAAAAAAAAAAAAAAAAAAAAAAAAATCGGCTAAGGAAAAACATGTCTTGTAGCCACTCCTTTGTTCCTGGCATATCGCAAACGCGCTCCTTCGGTACGATAGTGTGGTCAGCCAGACGCAAGTTAAAAGGATTCCAATTCAGGAGCAAGTTCTGCTTTCGTATCTTATGGTGTATCCAGAGTTCATTTGGTGTTTCGCTTCTTACGAAAAATCACGCATTCCAAGTGATATTTAGAGTTGTTACACCGGCATAAAACATTTGCAAAAAAGAGCATTGTAAAGGACCAAGGACAATTCAAATCCGAGGTGAACTGACGCACTTTGCATAATTCACAGGAATCGATAGTAGAAGCACCAATCACAGGACACCATACGCAAATCATTGCGTGTAGAAAATTTTTAATAAACAGTATGAGAAGATTGTTTCTTCAATCAGTTGTTCGTACGTGTCAACAAGATGACACTTACAATAAAACAACGAGGTAAATTTATAAAGCTGTTTTATCTGAGCGGTAAAAATGCAGCTAAAGCAGTGCGAGTTTATCGCCGAAATCATACGTTACGACGAGGCCCATGTTCCGTAAAGACTGTACGTGATTTGCTGAAAAAAAATTTAAAAAATGGATGCACATGTAATCGACCACGGTCCGAACGACCATCTGTTCCTGTTGAAGTTGTTGCGGAAGTGAATAACAGGATTACTGGAGATCAATTGCATACTGCAAGAAGTGTTACACGCAATTCGGATGTACCGAAAACGACAGTTTTCAAGATTCTCCGCACTGTTCTGTGAATGTTTCCTTATCGATTCCAGCGCGTCCAGATGTTGCAACGTAGAAACGAGTAACAGCATTTGGACTTTGCAAATAATTTTCTCATCAGATATGATGAAGATAACAGCTGGCCACTGCGAATATTATGGACGGATGAGGGACATTTCTCTTTAACCCCTTTAAGGCCGTACATAATTTTAATCCCTAATTGCCATATTGGCACCGGAATTTTATAATAAAAGGTTCATCATTATTAAGTACGCGATAATCTACCTTTAGTTGTTTACAAATAAATTCTCCTGTAAATACTGGTGTCATTCAATTTTTTCAACATTTTACGAATACAAGTACCTTGCCCCTGAAAGGGTTAACTGGGAACGTAAACTCCAAGAGCTGCGTTCATTCGGCTGATGAAAATCCTCACGATGTGACTCCAATTATTTTGTAAATAATAGAAAATAATTAAAAAATACGGTACTACTTAGTTATTCCATCGACCAATTTCGCCAAATTATATAAATCGCCAAAACACTCGCCAAATTATAAAAATTGACATAATTTTTATTTTAAATAACGAAAGAACAAATTAATTAGTATAACATTAATAAATATACAAATAAAAAAGTCGAAATAAAAATCACTTGATGACGTAAACACGTGTAACTTGCTTAAAGTCAAGTGAATGTGATATTTACGATCAACCATTATTGGCACTTAATCTTCTAGTTTGGCGATAGATTTTTGGTCGACGGGATATTTAAGTAGTACCAAAGATACAATCGCTGTTTTCGTCTTTGATTAAGTAAAATCAGTTAAACATTTCAAAATAAGCTAATATAAAAGGAATTAAGTAAACAGAGTCTTTGTCTCCCGTTATTTTTTTAAAAAGCGAAAAGAAAGTTCTTTTAAATAAGATGTTTTAAATTAATCGTTTTTAATCTGACTTAATTTTGACCAAACTATTCTTTCTCTTTTTAATATTCACGTGAAAATACCTTTGTTAGAAATGAAATATTATTTGCGCTGTCTTAACAAAAATAGTTGAAAAGATCCTCTCAAAATATCAAAGAAATGTCTAGCGCAATTTCTAAATTTAAACTGTTTTGCAATATTATTTTGTGTTCATTTTATGTAATAACTGTAATGTGACGTAATTTCTCGTATTTAAAACTTCTAACGCATGTTAATAAATTTATTATTTTACAATATCCTTTCTCTTTTAAAATTCACGTGTAAATACAGTTTTTATGACGTAATTTTTAATAAGTTCTTGCTTTTTATACATAATTAGTTAATTCTAATTCCAAATGTTTTTTTCTGTTTATAATAGTCACATGTAAATAAATTTTAATTTGAAGCAAACATTGTTGTTTGCGCTGTTTATATAGTTGGCAACAGTTTCAATTAATACCATTTTCTAAAATAAGTAAAAAATATCTCTTGAAATGCTAAAAATTTGAATTTAAAATGGAAATAAAACCTCAAAAAATGAGTCAAATTAAAAAAAATCCCTGCCGGCTCGGGCCTACAGGCGGAGGTAGATTTCGATGTTAAGTACTAAATTCTCCAACAAAACTTAAATCAAGATTAGAGATAAAACCCAGTTTCTTCGCAAAGAGCGAGCTGTAGGGAGCTAAACTTTTTGTGAAAATTGTAATATACACGAATACACACACACATATATATGGAATAGGTTTAAAAAATGGCTACAAAAAATTCAGAGAACATTAAAGTGTTAAAATATGTTAATATTTCCATAGTCGGGTTTTTATCATGTTTTAATACGTTTCTTCAAACTTACATGGCGTTACATATTCACCTGCTGAGGTCCATTATATTTCCAATATGACGAAATGTACATATTTTTTTAATTCGTCAAACTATTTATTTTGAGTTTTCATGCTGAAATCTTGCTCTAGGAAACTTATGACGTAATATTCAATTTGTTTTCAATTTGTCAAACTGTTTAATTTTACACGTGAAAATTTTGCAAAAGAAAAGTAATTGTTGTGGTGAGAATTTTATTATTTGTTTTTGTTTTTTAATTGTTGGCAACTGCTATAACGAAAAACTTTTATTTTTTTTCCTGCCATTGTTGTGTAAGAGCTGGTTTTATCAGAATCATGTTAAGACAGTATTCAAAATTTTGAACCCTCCCCATTTCCACCCTCTTGGGCCGATTTCGCCCATTTTCAATCCCCGCCGAGATATTAGCCACCTCAAAGTTGTTGGCGAGTTTGAAGATGATTCGTGCATAATTGCGACTTTTATCGTGCGGACAAAATTTAGTACATACATACATATATATATATATATATATAAACTTTTTAGGTGGGGATGGTTTTGGGTTCCTGGGGTCCTATAATGTAAAGTTATGAAGGAATTTTTCAAAAGTCGCCCCATGGTAACGACTGCAATAGGTAGTATTTCTTACGAAATCTACCTAAAATAAATACAATCTGCACGCCGGGAAATTCTAACCTATAAAATGATCTAAAAATGAATTAATTCCCATGTATAGTTTTTTCTCCCATAAAATTTTTTTAATGGAACGATTTTGTCCAAATTTAGCATTAAATATTTCTTAAAATAATTCTTCGATTTGAAAACTGTCTGAATTAGCGTGTTTATCAAACATTTCTCTATAATACCGCCGATTTTCATATTTTTGTATGCAATATGTTTCTTAATATTAACGGAGAAAGACCTCCGGTCACAAAAAATTCAAAACCGACTGCGGCGGTGACAGCGTTAGTTACTTTTTTTTTAGTTTAGAGAGATTAAAAAAAATATATGTATTCTCAAAAACTGGGATTTAAATCTATTTATATTTTAATTGGGATAATCAAGAATTGCTTAAGAATTATATGTCAGATTTCTTTCAAAATGAAGCATTCTAAAGTAAATTAATTTTTTGAGGAAAAGTAGGTCACATAACAGGAAGTAATATCAAAATGTCAGAGAGTAAATGTCGCAAAAATTATACAGGATTCGTATTTGCGAATTTATTTACAGAGTATGTGGGAAATACTGTTGAAATATAATCCATATATTTAAAACACATTGCTTTTTTTTTAGTCATCCAGCTCTGAGCTTTCTACTGAACCAATTTTGATAGTTCTTTCTTTTTTTTATGAATGCCGTTCATTTGCAGTTGTGCCCGTACTAGCTTTATTAAAATTTATTTCCATTTTCATATTTTATTTTTAATTTTAAAAGTTTTTGTGAAATTTCTTTAAAATGGTAACAATCGGATTGCTTTCATTGTTGCAGAGAAAAAAGAAAACGGAGTTTGTTTATTTTTACAGATTATATCCTTATTGATGCCATTTTCTCATGGCAATTGAAAATAACTTTGAACGGAAATTATCGTCGCTCTTTAAAAAAAAAATGCATTTAAATCATAAAACTTCTACATTTCAATATTTTTTTCATTTTGTTGATATTAATGAGACACTAGGCGAAATGCTTCATTGAAATGAGAGAAATATGAGAGAAAATGACGTCATATTTAAAAGAAAACTGACATTTTCTTTGCAAAAACTAAATATTTTACCACAAATGCGTCTAAAAAGATATACATTTCCCAAATTTTTACTCCCCGGTACTGAGATTAGAACCTCAAGCCCAGAGCGCGAATGTTCATATGCAATATTGTAGCTGACGAATGTGACTTCAAGTTTGGAAAAATATTTGGTAATAACATATTGCGCGTAAAAATATTTTTTAAATAGTGAGTACAAATATGAGAGGTACGTATGTAAATTTTGAGATTACCAAAATAACGTAAAGTTTAGATTTCAAGGAAAAAAAATATATATATATATATATGTAATAAGAAAAATTTTCGCCCTTTTATCTTAGTAAAACTATTCCAAATTCTTAATATCTACCCTTTTTTACCTATCTTTAATAATATCTTAAATATCTTTTGTCTTTTATTTCATGCCTTTAAACCTGCGTATTCTTTAATTATTATTCTAAAAACCTTAATCCGTTCGTAACTTACTTCTTATAAAACCACTAACTTACTTTCTTTCATTTAATTTTGAAACTAAATTCTTTTCTTTCAATATTTTTAATATCATTTGTTCTATGGTGTTTCATATCCCACAATTCCTTGCAATCTTCCCGCCAGCATTCTGTTTACCTTATAAAACTAACGCTGAGAGCATTAAGTTCATCATCGACGTCACGCGTACTCCCCTCTGCCTCCGGAGCTAAATCGTATCGCTGCCTGGTCTGCCGTCCAATGCTTCCGGCTCTTTCGACGGAATTGGTAATGTATCCGTTCGCGCCCTGTTTCTTTGAGTATTTATACCGTTGCATTGGCTGAGAGTCCAGATTTTTTACGTTTTTCGTTTGTTTAATAACAAGCCGTCACTTGGGGTGTATGACTTTTGATTTATGAGATTCTAATACTATTTAACATCATATAGTTTATTATGAAGTGATACACCTATATTCCGAGAGCCTATGGCTAGTCTACTGGAATTGCCATAATGTGTGTCTTCCAAATAAAGGACTTTAAGTTCACGATGCATCTATTATTTATTGAACGGGAAAATCTTCCAATGTTTCTTGATTCTGCCTTCTATTTGCCCCAACGTCTGCGCTCTAGTTGTTCTCTTGAATAACGGGGGTTTGGTAAAGTTAATAGCATGGATTACTATACTACTTTTACGTAAATATACAGGAGTGTCGCCGGAATTTTATATATATATATCTGGTCGTGTCGGAGTGAAATAATTTTTGTTGATTTTCCTTTCCTCAGTACTTAGCATAAGAGCATCATTGATTAATTTCATCATATTTACTTATCTTGCATATATTTTACTAATTACATATCTATATTATAAAGGACAAACATATCTGTGCGTAACGCATGCGTCATTTTGCGAATGGCAACATTTTGAAATTGGGGGAAATTAAATTTCGGTTTTGCAATTTTCGCTACTGCAAATTTTTAAATTTCTAAACATCGCACAGTTTCATTTTTACACCGTGGTATAGGGAAAAAATGTGCTTTTAAATGCAATTTGTTTGAAAGCTCTATCTCAATTTCTTTTTGAGATATTAATTTTTTTATAGTTTTAGTACCAATTTTGTAATTGTGGCAACTGAAGTTCTATTAAAAGTAAAGGGAAAATAGTCATGGTTTATTTATTTTTATTGATTATTTCCTTATTGATGTCATTTTCACATTACAAATAAAAGTAACTTTTTTCTCATTTTTGAAGAGAAAATGACGCCAGCCATTAAAAAAAAAACACGCATTCTTCTTCATAAATCAAAAGATTGAAGAAGATATTTCAATATTTTTAGATTACGCTGATACTAAGTTTGAGACGCTAGGCAAAATGATTCAATGAGTAAAAATGATGTCATATTTAAAGCAAAACGATCATTTTCTTTGATAAAACTAAATATTTGACCAATACTATGGGAACTAAAGACAAATTTCTGAATGGTAAATTTTCGTGGGTACTGAGATTAGAACTTAAATTTTATGCGAATGTTCACATGAAAAGTTGTATCGGACAAACGTGACTTTAAGTTTGGACAGGAATTCTGCTTTTTCAGAATTTAGTTTCGCCCCCGGCATTTCCATTACTTCATTTTCTTCTGATGGACTGATGACTTCTCTTATTATGAAACAGCCATTATAAAGGAAGCGTTAGGTGAAGATGAAAGAGCAGCCGTAAAAAGTTAGAACTCTGATTTTATGGTCAGAATGGGGGGAAAAATGGCCATAATTTTTTTTACGACTGCTCTTTCATCCTCACCTAACACTTCATTTGTAATGGCTGTTTCATAATAATAGAAGTCACCAGTCCATCAGAAGAAAATAACTCGGTTAAGCGGGACTCTACTGCAGTACAAAACATATTTCAATTTTAAGACTTAAAGCACACGTTATATTTATGTAAAATGACGTCATTCGCATCCGTTTAAGAATTCCACATTTACTATATACTCTTAAACATATACAGTAAAGCATGCATAGCACATCACTATCGCGAAATAATGCGCAAATTTAGCAAAGAGATTCTGCCATTCAAGAAAATCGAAAAAAAAAGGCTATCTAATGATTCATAGATACTTAAAATTAAATATAGTTTATAATAGCTCCATTGTTTTAACAGAAATCATTCGTTTATATATTTTTTCAAAATAGCACGTATTCTATTTACTTTTTCTTTCGTTTGTTGGTGGCTACAAAAAAATGGCAACAAAAATATTTAATTACTATTTTAAAACTATTTTTCCTTTACTTTCTACAGAAATGAAGTTCTTGAGTTGCTAAAATGTACAAAAAAATTAATGTTTCAAAAATAAATGGAGATACAGTTTTCAAACAAAATGCATTTAAAAGAACTTTTTTTTTCCAATACGATGGTATAAAAATTGAAAATGTGCGATGCTTAGAAGTTTAAAAAATTGCTAAAGAGTATTTAATCGTAATGCTTTGTTTTACGGCTAGCGTCTGTAAGCTAACGTTATTTTTTTGGACACAAAATAAGCTGGGAGAAAGAAATAGCATACCGTACCGGAGGCTAATAATGTACAGCGCGTTAAAAGACTTTTAAATTGTGAATTTGAGTGGTGCGTATGTAAATTTTGAGCATATGAAAATAACGCACAGTTTAGATTTTATGGGGGAAAATTTTATGATGTGACAAAACGAAATCCTTTTTACTGATTTTTCATCCTGTAAAAACAAACGTAAGAGCCTCAATCGATAACTTCAACATAATTACTCATCTTGATTAAGTATTCTAATACAGTTTAATTTTTCAATAATTTAAGCAGTTGAAGCTTTTGGAAATAATATTTTGGTAATTTTAGGATAAAAACATTATTTGTTTTAAGAGTTAGATAACCAATGCAAGATGAATTTTTTATTATAATTATTTTTGTAGGTTTATTATAAATTCGATCTAATAGCTCCATTCTAAACATTTTAATTCGTCAATTTCGACGGGTTCCAACTCGTAAGAATATATTTTAATTTTTCAATAATTTGGAACAGATGAAGTTTAAGGAAATAGTATTTTGGAAACTTTAGATTAAAGTAATATTTGTTTTAAGAGTCGGACTAACCAATGTCCGATGGATTTTTTATTGCAATTAGTTTTGTAGGTTTATTATTAATCAATGTAATTTTTCTTGTTTAAACATTTTCTTTCATCGAAATTCGATGGGTTTCACCTCGTATTTATTAATTTTGAAAATTCGCGTGACTAATCGAGGTACGAATTTTATCAACAGTTATATTAAAATGCAGCATATTTTGTCAAAATTAAAATTGTTAATATTTTTAAGTTAAAGTATTTGGTTCTATCGATTTATAAATATTTATAGTAGATATATTAAAATTTTTAAATATTTCTGTAAGATTACATAAAAATTTAGGAATACTTATAGAATAATTAAAACGATTTGAAAAAAGAAAAGATGGAAAAGAATTAACACGTAAATTTAAATAAGCTTTAACGTTTATTAATACATTACAGAAAAGGTAAACAGAAGATAATTGAAACTCATATGTAAAGTGGTCATAAAAAAGTTGGTGGTACATAAGCGTTTAGTGACAAAATTACTTAGTATATGGGTATCATAAGGTATGGGGTCGAAAAAAAAAAAAAAAGAAGAAATCTAGCTCTGACAGTATACAGAAAAAATCGAATGTTAACTCCCGACGTTTTCATCGCAAAATGATCTATATAATACCATAAATTGTGTAGAAATGGCACGTATAGCTCAACACACAATAAAAGAAGAAAAAAAAAAAGACGAGTTAAAACAAACTTAAAGACCATTTAGCGGGCGCTGTAAGGGAAAAAAAATCATACCCTTGTCATCTACCGTCATTTCAAGTTTTCGTGGTTGTCATAGTCACTAAGCTCTATCTCCGCCATGTTAAAATACACCAACTTTATGTACCTTTTTCTCAGAAATGGTGAAAGATAGAGATCTAGAATTTTTAGAGTACTTTGAGTAACATGCTTTACGTATTTTAACAGACCATTTTCTTTCTAAGCGAAACTGAAAATCTATTATTAATTATTTATTGAAAGGCATTTTTAAATTAGCATTTTTGGTAAGATTTCACTGCATAAAATAAATAATTCTCAACAAATCATTAAATCCCTGTGTTAAAGTATACAATATAAAATAATAAAAGTATTTAAAAAAATTGAGTTCTTAAGTTTAATAGATATTAAAAAAAAGAAACACAAACATGAGAAATCCAAGTTTTGAGAAAAAATCAATTTAAGATTTAAATGGCTATTAAGCTGTGAAGTACTCTTATGAAGAATGGATAATTTTAATACTTCTTTTTTCAATGTATAAACATGTGTGACACATCGTTGTAAAGATAAAAGTTTAAACTATTTAATGATATAAAAAAGTAAAAATCGATTTTTTTTTTTCCAAATTTCGCTTACCTGGTCCCCTTAACTGGATATCTGATTCTTGAACTAATTTAAATTTCAAGGTATATACGGAAAATCTCCTACCTGCGTATGACATGAAAAAACTATTAAAACTGCGACGTCATTGTCTGCGTGCCATGATTTATTGTTGGCCAAAATCTCCCGCATGCGATGTAACATCGTGTGTAAAGGCAAGCATTTCAAAATACTTAAATAATATGCATAGTAAATGCAGGGCTCTTAATTTAATTTCTTATTAACTTTTATGTAAAAATTATTTTTTACTCTGCAGCAGTTTTCGAAGTCGGTTTTATTTTTAGTAAAAAAGTTTTTTTTAAGAAAAAATGCATATCAATCTATATTTAAAACGCTTTAAAGAATAGACAACCTCTCTATGTGAATTGTGGAGGACTAATTGCTTTTAGCTTCAATCACTTTCTAATGCGGACAAACTCTGCAGGAGGCAAAAACTTCCTATAGAGATTATCCAGTACGTTTCATTTGTTGCACACTTTGGAGATCCATATTTCTTGCCTATATTTTCATTCGACTCAGAGGTGATGACCTTCATATCTCAGCCAACCGATTGAAGATCCTGAAGGAATTCTGCCTTTGAAGACCGCGTTACGACACATCGTCTGGGCATAGAAATAGGAAGATTTTCCAAGATGTTCTAGGGATTTTCGCTCATTTAGATTGAAGATTCTGAAGGAATTCTGCTTTTGAAGAATTCTTCCGCGTTTCAGCACATCGTCTGCGCATAGTAATAACAAGGCTTTCTAAGATGGTCTAGGGATTTTCGCTCCTTTTTATTGAAGATCCTGAAGGAATTATGCCTTTGAAGAAGCTTCCGCGTTACGTCACATCATCTGCGCATAGAAATAAGAAGATATTCCAAGATGGTCTAGGGATTTTCGCTCATTCCGATTGAAGATCCTGAAAGAATTTTTGCCTTTGAAAAATGCTTCCGCGTTTCGGCACATCGTCTGCGCATAGAAATAACATGGCTTTCTAAAATGGTTTAGGGATTTTCGCTCATTTCGATTGAAGATATTGGAGGAATTCTGCCTTTGAAGAATGCTTCTGCATTTCGGCACATAGTCTGCGCATACAAATAACAAGGTTTTCTAAGATAGTCTATGGATTTTCGCTCATTTCGATTGAAGTTCCTGAAAGAATTTTTGCCTTTGAAAAATGCTTCCGCGTTTCGGCACATCGTCTGCGCATAGAAATAACATGGCTTTCTAAAATGGTTTAGGGATTTTCGCTCATTTTGATTGAAGATATTGGAGGAATTCTGCCTTTGAAGAATGCTTCCGCGTTGCAGCACATCGTCTGCGCATAGAAATAACAAGGCTTTCTAAGATGGTCTAGGTATTTTCTGAAAGAATTCTGCCGTTGAAGAATTCTTCCGCGTTGCGGCACATCGTCTGCGCTTAGAAATAACAAGGCTTTCTAAGATGGTCTAGTGATTTTCGCTCATTCCGATTGAAGATCCTGAAAGAATTCTGCTTTTGAAGAATGCTTCCACGTTGCGACACATCGTCTGCGCACAGAAATAACAAGGCTTTTTAAGATGGTCTAGGGATTTTCGCTTATTCCGATTAAAGATCTTGAAGGAATTCTGCCTTTGAAGAATGCTTTCCACGCACCGAATTTTCTTCCGATGTTCAATTAGATTGAGGTCAGGTGACAGACTAGACCAGTCGAAAACTTTAATTTTCTTAGTTGTAAACAGATTTGTCACCATTTTGGAGGTGTGCTTAGGATCATTATCTTTGCTTAATCATCCACCCAAGGGCACCTTTTTACGAGAATATGGCAGCATGTGACCTTTTAAAATGTTTTTAAAAACATATTGATCCACAATTCCATCGATATGTACAAAAGGGGAAGGGCGACGCCATTAAGATGGAAATATTTTCAAACCATTCCCGATCTATTTGCGTGTTTCACTGTTCGACGTTGGTACCAGGTATCCATTCTAGTGCCTTTTGGACGACAAATATAACGCCGGTCATCACTTCCAAATAAATTGAGTTTGAATTCCTAGCTCGAAAAATACTTCTTCCTGTCTTTATTTGTCCACGTTTCGTGCTCCTTAGCGAATTTCAATCTGATTTTCCTATTATTTGACCGGACGAGAGCTTTTTTGCAAGAACCCATGCACATAATCCAGCGGCATCCAGACGATGTCTTATGCTGTCCCATCCCTACTCACTGTGAGTCCATTCTCGGTAGCCATATCCTTAAATTTCCTGCAGAGTTCTTGATTGGGTCAGCGAAGGACTTCATTCTGAACAACCCGTCTTGACGTTCAGTCGTTTTTCTTGGGGTTCCCAATCTTGGAAGATCGCGCCCACTTTTACCATCTAACCTCTTCTTTACTATGTGGTCAAAAGTTGATTTTGGAATTCCCAATTTGCTGCTATACAGAATATGAGATTTCCCCACTAAATAATAACTCGAGATGATAGAATAGATCATCTTAAGGATGCAAAAAATAATAAAAATATAGAACATAAAAAAATTATATTAACTGTAAGGTATCTTTCTCACATGTGCAATAAACGAAAAATTACACACTTTTACAAATATTATCAATTTTCTGATAAAAATTGTAAAGTATCCGAACTTACCTTTGTAATACATCTACTTCTGGACATCTACAGCCTTTTAAATTTGAAAAAAAAATAAGAAGAAATTTTTTTTATAACTATTTGAAACGGATCAAATTATAAATAAAAATTTAGCATGAAAAATTAACTCAAGATCCCCATGTGTTGAGAATTTTATAAACATTTATATTAACTGGTTTAATGGACGTTAGCAGCAATAGATAAAATCTTCTTTTAATTCCATTGCATAAGTAAAATTCACTTTTGTGTGTGTTGCAGCCATAAAACTCAGAAATACAAAGGGTTAATACATTAATTTTAAGGCATTTTTGATTAACCCACCACATGTGATCAATCGCCCAAATTTCTGTCTAACGTGTACAAACATACGCGTACCGTCGATCGGGGCTACTTTGGTCCAGCTCATAAAAAAAGGTTTTATTCTTTGTATTGAACAAACAATACAAGATAATTCGGAGTTTTTGCCCTTGAAAAATATTTTAGACCCTACTATAGGGTACTTGAATAGTTTGGGGGTAAATAATTTTTTTTAGCGGCAACACAAGATGTGTTTGTAAGCAACTATTTTCGTGTGTAGATTTTAACTCCCCAAACTTTCTATAGTGAGACAATCTGGATAAGAGATATAAATAATGTAAGTGTCAAAATATTACCTTTAGTAACCTTTAACACATGTGTGATCATAGTTTTTCCTTTAACTTTTTATTTTGACAGAAAATGTTTAAGTTTTCATAAAGCTAACATGAAAACTAGTTTTTCTGGGCTACTTTGTGCCAGGCCTTTTTTGGTCCGGAAATTGCCTCAGTTACTCAGAAATGCCTTTTATACAATCAAATCTCTTAAAAAATGTATTAAGTAACATTTTTTTTTCAGATGTTGCTTTAGCAAAATGTTACAGTTATTATTTTTGTTCCAGTTGCTGAGGATAACATGATGAAAACTGTTTTTCGTGTCTTTAATATTAGAATCTGGTTTATTGTGTTTAAATGTTAAAAAAATACATTTGTTTATCAAGTTTGGGGTGTTAACACATTAGCAGATCCAATTGCAATCAATTGCTAATTTGTTTGAATACTCCAACATATGAATTGTACTCATTTTATATGACAATATGTGAATGGACCAAAGAAACCCCCAGCAAAATACTTTGTTCCAAAATTTTTAAAATAGTTAAAAAGTAAAAAAAATATAAAATTGCCTCTTTAAAACCATACAGTTTGCTTCATTGCTTCCTGTCATTGATTACAATTCAATTTCAACGTTAAAAAAATCATATATAATATTTTTTAATAATGGAAATGTGAGTGGAACCAGGAAAAAGTGACCTAAAGTAGTTCGACGGTCTGGAATTTGAAACAATAATGGATTGAATGATGCACAACAAATTTGAAAAATGATTGTGGTAAACTGCAATAATAAAATAATTTAAAGGGAAAAAGTAGAAAAGAAATTATAAGCAATATATGAAGAGTATCTCTCTATTCTAGAAAAAAGTAACAAATGCTGTCTCTACGGCTGTCAATAAATCTTTTGAGACCAAGGTTCTTTCTTCGTTAATATTAAGAAAACCGTCGCATACAAAAATATGAAAATCGGTGGTATTATAGAGAAACATTTGATAAACATGCTGAAGCAGACAGTTTTTAAATAGAATAATTATTTTAAGGGATATTTATGTTAAAGTTGGTCAAAATCGTTCGATTAAAAATGTTTTATAAGAGCAAAATTATACATAGGAATTTAATCATTTTTAGATCTATTTATACATTAGAAGTTTTCGGTGTGCAGATTGCATTTTACTTTTTTTTAAATTTGTTTCATATTTTAAGGATTTATTTCCATTTTAAACTCAAATTTTCAGCATTTCGAGAGATATTTTTTACATATTTTAGAAAAGGGTATTATTTTAATTTGTTGAGAATTTTAAGAACAGAGCAAAGAATAATATTTCCTTCAAATTTAAAGTTTATTTATACTTGGATATTATAAACAAAAAAAAAAAAAAAACCTTTCAAATTAGAATTAAATGATTACGTATTAAAAGCAGGAAAATGTTGAAAATTACGTCATAAGAACTATATATGCACTTGAATTTTAAAAGAAAAAGAAAGTTTTAAAATAAAAAAAAATCATTATTATGCGTTAAAAGTCGTAAATGGATGAAATTATGTCATATTGAAAATGGTCAAATAATAATGCAAAACACTTTAAATTTGTAAATATGTTTGCGCGAGACATTTTTTTTCATATTTTGAGATAATCTTTTAAACTATTATTGAGAATCCTAAGATAGCACAAATAATATTTCCTTTCTAACAACAAAAGTATTTTCACGTGAATATTAATAAGAGCGAAAGAAAACTTTGGTGAAAATTGCGTCAGATTTAAAACTATACATTTAAAATGTCTTATTTAAAAGACCTTTCTTATAACAATGTCAAAAAACACCGTGGGACAAAAGACTGTTTACTTAATTCATTTTACATTAGCTTATTTTCAAATTTGTAACTATCTTTTTCTTTTCATCAAAGAAGAAAACAGCCAATGCATCTCTTAACAACAGCTGTTTTGGCCTTAAAACTCCCAAATCAAAGGAAACGAATAGAAACCCGTTTACAGGGAAATCACCACATTTTTTTTATTATTGCAATTCAATCCTTTTACAGCCAATCAATTTAGTGTGTTTTTAGAATCTGTTTGTCTAAACTGAAGTTGGCGAACGTAGCTCGTAGGAGGCACAGCCTCCTAGTAATATTAATAAAACCTTTTATCAATTAATAGGTTAATGTTAATCAATACGTTGAGAAATCAATTTAGAAATTCTAAAACATGGTGCCAACAGAAATTTAAAAAAAAAATTCCCTGATTTTTCCCTGACTATCTTTATCAGACTTCCCTAATTTCCATTATCAACGATACATATACAGTATTTTTAATATATGATGCTTCCTTGTACACTGTAAAAAAAGATCTTAAGATAACAGAAAAAAAATCATCGAATTCCGACAGTAAAAATTACGTTGACAGACTTCTTATGTTATTTTAGCTTCATGTGGCTTATTTTCCTGTTAAACAACAAAAAAGCCTTTTTTTTTTTTTTCATTACGTCTTCACTATAACAGAAAAGCCTGTCATATAGCATATAAATACTTTGGCGGGAAATCTCCCCCTCTGACGTCTACAAGGTCATTTAGAATGACCAGTTATTATTGGTTCATCTAACCCACGCTGAGGCTATCGTTCAGTTAGGAAAACGTGTAGCTTCTATCTTGAAATATCTGTTGTGTGTTGTGCATTGTATAAAATGGCAGGAAGATCTAGAAAGAATAAATAAGATTTAACGAATTTTTTAAAAATTCGCAGTAAAAAAGTTCTCATTAATAAACACATATTGAGAAGAAGGGCAAAAGGATTTATTCTGTTTTTTTAAACAAAAATAATAAGGTATGTTTTCATTACTCTTCTATATATTTAACAATGTTTTTCCGAAACATATGATTTTTATTTTCAATTTGTTAAAACCTTAGTTAAGCAATACTATTTATTTTTAATTTTCTTTTAATGTATCATTTACTTAAATTATTAGTATTACTTTATACTTCATAATTTATTTATGTACATTAGTAACTAATTCATATAATTCTGTTAATAATTGGAGATTGTTTTTTGAATAATTCTTTATTTTATACTAAATTCATAATCTAGCTTTATGATTAGTTTACATATCTTGAATTTTTACTTTTACATAGCTGTAGAATGATTACATGTTATATTTATTATTTTTATGACTAAGAGAGTTTAATTTTGCTTCATATAAGTTTTTAAATTAACTTTGTCAGCGATTAACATAAATAAGTTTTGGAGTGATATTTTAAATAATAAACACGCAGTAACTGTATTAATTATTATAGTTATAGATAACTGATATTTTCATTTCATATTAACCAGAATAATATTTATCAGATCTGATAGCCGGTCATATATTTTTACTGTTTAAATTTATCACATTTGTTCCATTTAATGAAATAAAAATTTGAACTACAACTCAGAATTATTTTGAAAATTATTCCTAAGTTTTAACCATTCTTTTCATATTATCAGCAAGTTTAATTTTGCTTAAAATTTAAATTATATTAAAATATTTTTTTTTTCTTATTTAGTTGATTATCATTTACTACAGGTGGAGGACAAAATAATACGAACACCTGTGAAATAATGGAAAATATTTATTAACAGGGGGTTGGACCACCCTTTGACTGAAGTACAGATTTAATGCGACGTGGGATAGATTCATAAAGGTGGTGGACAATATTTAAAGGTATATTAAGCCATTCCTCCTGCAGAACGGTCTCTAATTCCGAAAGGCTGGATGGAGGAGGAAATCGGGAACGAAGTTTGGACTCCAAATATTCCCATAAATGCTCAATAATATTAAAATCCAGAGACTGAAGAGGCCAGGCAAGATGTTCAACTTCTTCGTCATGCTCTTTGAACCATGCTTGAACACACTTAGCAGTGTGGATAGGGCATTGTAATCTTGAAAAAACGGTCGCTCTCCAGAGAATACAGTCTGGACAAAAGGATGGACATGATCCCCTAGAATACTTAGATAGTGATTGGAGTTGATTCTCCCATGCAGACTAACAAGTGGTCCAAGACCGCACCAAGATATCGCACCCCATACCATAATGGAACCACCCCCATGCTTCACAGTCGGCAAGGGACATTCAGAATTAAACGCTTCTCTAGGCGTTCTCCAGACATAAACACTTCCGGTCGTCTGAAATAGTGTGAATGACGATTCATCTGACCATATTACCTGTTTCCACTGCTGCGAAGACCAGCCTTTGTGATCTCTGCACCATTAGCGCCGCTTGAAAGCATTAGTTGCTGTCACCAAGGGTTTACGAATTGCCACTCTGCCATAGATGTTCGCAGCATGAAGTTCCCTTTTGACAGTTTTGGTTGAAATTGGGTCCTGGAGATGACTGTTCATTTCGGATGTTATCTCGGATAACGATTGCTTATGATTTCGGGTTACTATGCGCTTCAAGACCCGTCTATCCCTATCACCAAGCTTTGACTTTCGGCCACTGTTGTGCTTTGAAGACTTCGTCTTACCCTCTTTTGTGTATGCTGTCATAACAGCTGATACCGTACTCTTTGCAAACCCCAAAAGGTTTGCCGTTTCCGCAACCGATGCTCCACTTAAACGCGCTCCGACAATCATTCCTCTTTGGAACTCTGACAGGTCTGACATTTCAATTTATCACAGACAGTTCGATAGACGCATGCAACGCAGGTGACTGCTGTTAAGAGACTGATATCTTCTAGAGTTGGGTAACTCATACATGAAGCACCTCATTTGTCCCATACACCATGACAATTTGTCCCAATACCTCAAATTTAAGATTCGAGGTACCTCCGAAATTTTGTCATGTTTGCGTCTTTTTGAAGCGACAAGACCGAGGACGAGACGCGACAGCTGTTTCATTTCAGGAGTGTGAATGTGCGTGTATTATGTCGTCATTGTCTGTAGGTGAAAGAGGAGTCCAAGAGGGTTGCGGCCTACTTTTGAAGTTTCAAAAAGCTTAAGCTATGGGGAAGAGTGAAAATGAAAGGAAAGAATGTAGTAAGATAAAATCTGAGACTAATTTGGGGAGGAATAAAGGGGGTTGGTTCTGATGGGAAGAAAAGAAGAGAGCTATTTTTCTTCTCTTTCTTTTATTATTATTGAATTCATACTTCCCAACTTGTGCTTATGTTGTGCTTGTCATTATGTATATGTCATTTAGTATAGGAAAGGATTTGACATTGAGTCACTTAATAAGTAGAAACGAAAACAGTTCCAACCAGCCATGAGCCATCCTTTTAAAAAATGTCACTTTTTTATGTGGAAAGAAGCTCATTTAGAGGTCTACACGGGTCGGAATTTCGAGGTCCAGGCCCGACCCGAACGAAAACTATCTCGGGTCGGCCCGGTGTAAAACATAAAAGTTCGACCCGAGCCCCGCCCTGCACGTTTATATTTTCACAGTTTACGGCTCAGGCCGAGCAGAAATAAGTAAAAACAGACCTGGCACATACTTATGGGATAATTTTACAGTATATTTTAAAATTACGATGTGTTTGCAAGGCAGAAAATACATAATAGCAAAATTAATGATTACTCAGATTCTTAGATGTTCCAATATTAAAAGAAAAATTCATAAAAAATTAATGTAGTTTAAAATAAAAGAAAAAAAAGAGGGATAAAAAGATAACTTTTGAAACTGTATAATAAAAAGTAGATTTGTAAAAATATTTCTTTTCATTTACGAAGGCTTTTCTCAAATCCAAATTAATTACTTTCTGATATATTTCTGAATTCATTTCTTTTCGGAAACGCATAAGTTTGGCAGGTGTTCTTATTCTGAAACTATGTAATCGAATGCATCCATTTTCTGATAAAGACAATATATGTTTGAGAAAAATGCTGTCAAAGTTAGCGTTTTGAACTGAATTTCCGGTAGCGACAGAATGGAAAGCAGAAAAACCTGCAGCTACGTGACAAAAATATCTTTTATCTTGACAAATAATTTATTTATCAAAAAGGGAAAACTCTATTCGATTCCAAATCCCTTCTATAGTCTGGCTTTTCAATTTCATGCCTTTACAGTTAAAAATTAATCATAAAATGTGTCAAAGTTTCCCGTTGTTAAGCAGTGAAATTGCGAAACACATTAGGATATATTTTCAGATTTAACAGAAGACCATTATCTGTAATAATTTTACAAAACTTATTGCCTGCCCTTACACATTCTGAGAACAATTAAGTCCAGTTCCAGCCAGGTTCGACGATGCAGAAAAAAATGTTAGAGAGATCTCGGTCCGGCACGCGTCTGCTGAAAAAAAAAATTAAGCCCGGGTCAGACACCATGCAACTGTCCAATGATCATCTCTACGCTGGAAATGTTACATTTCTGTACTGATGTTGTCAAACTAGCATCCGCTCGTGATGCAGATTTATACTTATTCTCGCGAAAGTCATATTCATTGAAAATAACTCATATTTTATCGGCTTCGGTCAAATTTTTATATCAGCCTGGTAGGCCCGCTAAATTTTTCTATTGGGCCAGCCCGACTGGCCTGCTCTATTTTTTGCCGGTCCGGCCCATTGAAAAAAATTATTCTGAATCTGCCGGCCCGGTCTGGCCCGTTTGAAAATTTGCCTTCATTTTGCCTTGGCCATTGCAGACCTCTAGCTCATAGTTCTTTATGAACAGTAACATCCTAAGACTGTTATCAAAGACAAACGGGGAATTTTCTGATGCATTTGCTAATCATATTCTTTCGTAAAACACAGAATTGCAAATATTTTCGAATGAACATGAAATTTATACATTCTTATCAGTTTCTGAAAATTCGATGAATATATCCCCCTTGTTATAGCTAGTCCACTAATCGGTGCTTAGTAGAATCAGTAAAAAAAAAAATCATAATACTCTTTCCGTACATTAGAATCAGCAACTATATTAGACATGATTCATTTATTCAGCATTTACTAAAATAATAAAAGTAATAAAATGTAAAATAAACAAATAAAATAACATAAAACTAATATTAGATTAATGCAAATTGTTTTAAAAAACATGAAACAAACTTTAACGGATACACATTTGAGCAAGTAACTTTTATGTAGGAAATCGGGATCCCAATTCATTTGCTCAATCAAAATTTGTTTTTTTCTTACCAATAGTAATGTAACGGAATTGTTTTGACGTTTTGAGTGACCTTATAAAGGAACTATAAGTGGTACACACAGGGCCGAAACTAGGGGGGTGGCACAGAGGGGGCATTTGCCCCGGGCTCCAGAACGAAAGGCTAAGGGGGGGGGGGGGGGGCGCCAAATGAATATTTTATTTGTCGAAAATGTTTACATACATACATGAAATACAGAGGAACTTGAAAGTTAATGTTAAACCTATGGGAGTGTTCTTTTCAAATTTGTAAAAGTAAAGTTTTAAGTTTTTTTTTTTTTTTTTTTTTTTTTTTTTTTTTTTTTTTTTTTTGCATAGGGTACCTGCGGTCGATAACTTTTATTGCGCGTGAGGACGGGGGGTGGCGCAAAAAGCCATGTTTGCCCCGGCCTCAAAAAGGCTAGTTTTGTCCATGGGTACACACTTCATTTTCACTACTGAACATGCTACAGTAAACTTTAATAACATTTGCTAGTTGCATGGCAATCTGACTATATTTACGCAAGTTAGATCACGCAAAAACGGGTAGAGAGACAGACAAAGCGAGTTCATAAACACTTTTAAACTATATAGGAAAGTGTTCAAAAAGCTCTATTTTTTAATATGACAAAGAAATATTACAAAATGTCTAAAAATTTGCAGCAATTATAATATCTAAAAGCTATATTTTTTAGTGTTCATATTTAGTATAGTATTTTTTAAATTTTATTTTAAACTTTTTTTTTTTTTTTTTTTTTTTTTTTTTTTTTTTTTTTTTATAAGTGTACGCCGTAATGTTCAAAACGTTAAGCAACCAGAACCAGTGACTCTTTCTACTCTCGAAACCCGAATCTCCCAATAAGAGAAGAAAGGTTTTGGAATTATATTATTTAAATTTCATGTTATTTGCAAGGAGATCTTGAATGGATCTAAGCACATGTTTTTACATGTAAATAACAATTTTCCTGTAATAGCTTCTTAAATTTTTGAAATTTTTATTTATTTTCCGTGTATACGTTTTCATATATTTTTTACGCGAAATCCGTCAATACGCTTGAGCACTTTATCAATTATTTCTATATAAATTTATTCTTAAGTAAAATGGAAGAAAGGCAGTCAATTTAACCTCTCTCTCTCTCTCACACACACACACACAAAAAAAAAAAACAACTTTTAAAATGCGAACTTAAATGATCAAAATGAAAGCAAAATTATTATTATATTGCAACGAGAAAAATAATTTTGAATTGCGCGGAAAGATGCGGGGCCCCTCTGAACCTTAACAGAACGCGCGCCCTGGGCAATTGCCCCGAGGCCCGTCTGCCCCATAGTTGCGTCAGTCCTGAAGTTACAAACCCCTCGCAACCATCCAAACACGTACTAAGCTATGCCTCCGTAGTATACAAAATTTTAACATTTTTATTAAAAAATTAAAAAAATTCTGCATTTCTTATTTCGCAATAAAAAATAAATAAATAAACATTTCTTTTAAACCCGCTAGGTCACGCAAGCAGGGAATCTTAAAAATGCTTTTATTTTTTTTTAAACTATTATTTTATTACATATTTATTTATTATTAGCATTTTTTTTTTTTTTTTTTTGGGGGGGGGGGGGGGATTAAATTACCCTAATTATCACTCTGTCGGAATAATAAATAAACGATCAAATCACAATTTCGTGTGAAAGCAAAGGTTGTCGAAAATGATCAAAGTTTTTTTTTTTCATTAGATATATTAACAATAATAAGCATTTTGTTTTCTGTAAATGTGATTTTTCAGATGAATAATAGCAAGCAAAAATACGCATTATAATTTGCAGCTTTTGTACATAAACGTACGTTTTGTACGTTTTTTAAAAAAATTACTAAAATTCCTCACTGAATTTTTCCATTTCCAAAGTCCTGCTTCTTGTTCAGTATATGCTGAACAATTCAATTTTACATTATTTGTAATCCAATTATTTTCAAAAGTACTTTAAATTCTTTACAAGTAAAATGATTTATTTCTACGGATTACTATTACTGGGGGGGGGGGGGAAATGTACTTCTGATAATCAGGTAAACAGCGCGTTACTGCATTCGCTCACTGTCCAGTTCTAGTAATTCCATTTATGTTTTCCGAAAACTATATACTTCTATTTATCAACCTGACAGCAGCACTAAAGTACCCACTCCCCTAACGTCTGACTTCATATTGTCAGGACAGTGGGGAAGCGGAAAGCCAGTACTTCTATCCCAACTCAATTGTAGTTCCTGCGTTTTAACTCCTCACTACCTCATTCAATTGAGACATGACATTGTCATGACAAAAATGTTTCAGAGGTACCTCATACAAACGTCCGAAATTTCTCCTGTCCTACTCAACACTAATATCTTCCTCTTCACACTCACTAGGTGGCAGACTTCTGTTGGAGGTGGAAGTGCTGCAGGTGCACTGCTTCACAGGATCACAGGTGTTCGTATTATTTTGTCCGCCATCTGTATGTACGGAAAAACATTATATATTTTTAAGAAGAATGAAAACTCATTTTATTACTTTAACTGAAAAGAAATATATATATGTTTTTTTTTTTTTTACCGGGAAGTTTATTTAAATTTTAGTGGCTCTTCCTTTACGTTTTTATCTTTGCTCTCAGATACCAACTTTTATATTATCACTTTTTTCTAATGGAGATCGTCTCTCAGAATTTTTTCGATTGAATAAAAAAAAGCTTGCTATTCGGGAAAACTGAAAAAATTGGCAGCTATTATTTATGTAATCAACAAGCATCACTAACTTCACCTAATACATTTTCAGAAATATTGGATAAATAAATAGTAAAGCTGTTTTAATTCGAAATAATATTCAATACATTCATATTTATTTTATTAATAAACATTTTTATGGGGGGGGGGTTACCGAATATTGTTTTTATTATTATTATTATTATTCTATGCAAAAAATGTTTAAGATAACTTATTCCAATTTTTAATGCGTTTATGTTACAAAATCTATATAAATGCGTTTGAATATTGTATTGCGAATAAGCTGTTTCAATTAATTTTGTAAAAGTTTGGAGGCGAATTTCTTATAAAGAAATATTTATTATTATTAATATAAACAAGTCGATCGATAAATAAAAATTTCCCGAGTACCTAACATATAATACGCGATTGTTCTGTTAAATAGAACTGCCCCCTCCCCCCCCCCTCGCCAACAGGAATCGACCTACAGATTTTGATTGTTGGGCAAAGCATCAATTGTCAACACGAAGTGCCTGTATGACTACATATTTCTCTCGTCTGATAGCGCATTCTTTCGTTAACAGATATTTTCTGAAAACAGATATTTTCTGGCAACTTTTTGCTGCCAAAATTTTTCTGTTGTTTTCCAGAAATATTTTTAACAATGTATAACACACTTAATCAGCTTGCTAATATCTCATTTGGGAAAAAAAAAAAATAAAAACTGCCTAATATTCATAAAGTATTGATTGACAATTTTATAAATCTAAACTCAAAATTACGTCCAACAGCTTCATATAGTGGCTAATAGATATATGTTGATCAGAAAATTTCCTCATTTTCTGAAGAATGTTCAATCCTGAGACATATCTACATCTGACGGGATAGCTAATTGGATTAAGCCACCTGGTCAGATTGTGCTAATATATTACTTAAATTTTTCAAAAATGGGTAAATTGTCTTCAAGTGGTATCCACAAAAACTGAGGACATATGATCACCTTGATTTATATTAAATATCAAAAACTGATACCATGCAAACGTTTTTTTTTTAAATATTGGGAGTGACTAATCAGCATAGGTGTTGTTTTAGGACGGCCAATTATCAACACGAGGGATATAAGCTCGAAGGTGTGGGAGCGGCCTCCATGGGGGTCTTCCTAAGGAAATCTAACCCGTATTTACGCATGGAAATGCAAGGTTCAGAGGAAACCACGGAAAACTCCGAACAATTAGGCCGACGAGCGAGATTGGGTTCGAACCCAGCACCTCCCGCCTATCAGCTTCGAGAGCAGAACCTCTTGACGCAGGTGGAGCCTAATCAGCGTAGGAAAAAATATGGTATATAAAATAGAGAAACCAGTCTCGTTGGCATGGCGAAAATACAAATATTTTTGCGTATAGACAAATTTCCCTGATTTTTGAGTATTTTTACAAACTTCCCTCACTTTTCCCTGATTTTTCCAGATTGATAATCTTCCCAGATTTTTCCATGATTCCCTGATTTCCAGATTCTGTAGACACCCTGTGAAAATATTTTTCAAATAATGATTCATTTTGCCCTATCTTGAAAAGGGAACAGCATAAAAATAATAAATTCACTTTCACGCACTTTCACCAGGTATGAATACAAAAAACAGTGATTTTTCAAAATCTAATTCGTTGGTACTACCAAATTAATGTATTAATTAAACGTTTTCTTTGTGTCATTGTATCCAAACTAATTGAAATGTATGCAAATGGATAGTATGATGAAAAGAAACCATTTACATAAATTTTACTTAAAATATTTTGTCGGAAAAAGATAAATCAATTTATTGAAAAAAATACAATTCAATGCATAATATAGGTTTAGGTTCAGCAAAAGCGATATATTTAGTAGTGTATTGAAAAATTAAACGGTTCGTTTAGATGTGTAAATATATTTGAACCAAACCAAAAATAATTTAAATTGAGTTTCAAAACAAATCGTTTAAAGCCACATTAAGGCATAACTTAAATTTTATATCATATATTTAAAACTCATATTTTGAATTTATGAAATATGCAGATGAAATAACATTAGCAAATATATTTTTATACATCTTTTTGTGTTGAACTTAATTTTTACCATGCGATTATAAACAGAACGAAAATAAAATAATGAAATAAATATTCCAAATATATTTTAATTAATAACATAGCGTCCCTCAAAATTTTATATAATTATGATTTAAAATCCATATTTAAAATTTTTAGAGATATAAGATAAAGCGATTAGTTACAAACTTTTAAGCCGTTAAGAGATTTTGTATTGATACTTAGCACACAATAGTACAATGCTTAGTACACTTAGTACAGTGCTTAGCACACATCTAACGGAGACCAAACTGGTCTCCAAAGGCTAGTTACATAATATTTATACATTCCTTCTGGTGAGCATAATAAACCGTTGGAAATAAAACTACCATCATTAATATTGCCTATTGCTAGAAACAATCAATTTGATGTTAGGTATTTAATAAATGTATACTAAATTACTGTTTTGTGTTATTTTAGTTTGCTATTATGTTATTTATCTTTTTAAACACTTTCCAACAAAATTGAAAAGTGTTTGTGCATTCGATTTGTCTGTCCATCTGGCCACGCTTTGACTCCCGTAAATATACTCGGATTTACATGCAATTGATAAACCTTATTTAGGATCACCAAAGCATGTTTGTTATTGCATATAAAGTACGTAGGATTAATAGTTCATTTACAGGGGCACTTAAAAGAATTATATTACATTATGATATATATGGGGAAAATCGTTTGCAGAGTATTTTAATGACATCACGCTGGTTCAAATGTATTGAAACTGATATAAACCACTGAATTTCACTTCGATTACGTTAGAACAGGGCATTTATAGCAATTTCTATTCATTTACAAGAACACACAAATGAAATCGGTTACAGTACTGTCTTTGGATAATAATTGCAGGAGTTTACGTCTTAAAATACGGTATGGGCTTTTAAATTTAACTAAATTTTTTTGCATGTTACTCGTTATATATAAATTCTACAGCTCAAATACAGGGCTGCACAAAAGTATTCACGTACCATTCTTCTTACTAAAATAGCTGAAGGGGAATTTTCAATTGAAATATATGAATTTTTTAACCCCACGTGGACGAGCGACCCGCATACATGCCGCTTAAGGTGCTCAGAATCCGTGATTATTCTCACCAGTAAATTTTTATTGTAAATTTTGCCTTATTTAATCTGAGCATCTTCCCGATTCAATTAGGCAAAAAATTCTGTTTTGAAAAATCGGTGATAAAAGATTAAAAATTCCGTAAAAGACTCTCGTCCCAAAGGGGTTAAGAGATCTAAATTTTGGCATGCATGTAGTTAATAGGTACGAATCTATATATCATATATAGGGCTGCTAAAAAAAATTCGCATAACATTCCGATTGTAGATGGGTGTAGCAGCTTTCTCTGCAACATATCAATTTCCAGCCCCCGTTACTCAAGATCTACTTTGATCAAGTAAAATCATTAAATTAATTCATTTTTTAAAACAATACGTAATTTTATCTACATGTATTTTTCTTTCTCTCTCTCCTTTTCGCAACGAACTTAATTCAACACGTTCAAATACAAAGATTTACGATTTCATTTTCCAGTTATTAAAAATTCCATTCTCCCATAATTAATTTCTCTTTCTTAACGGTCTTTGTTTAAAAGTAACCAAATAAAGACACATAAATCTAGGTGCAGCTGTCATTTTAACATTACATTTTCTTTTATCGTATTTTATGTGCGTTGTAAATAAGTTATTCTTAATTGCAACTAAAATTTGACGGGTAAAAAAGAAATAAAAATAATAAAATTATTTTATGGGAATTGAGGTTTCAAATATATTTCATTTCTCTTAGCACATATACCTTCTGCATTTTCCATACATACGTTAAGATTTCACAATCATATTTAAACTCAATTCGTTGGTGTTAAAGTAAACAAACCCAGATTTTATGGCTCTCTTACATGAAAAACAGTAGGGTTGTCTTACATCCCTGTAAGCTGTGCTGTGGGGACTGCCACATTATTTTCTGCTAAACCTCCCGCCAATGCTTTGTCTCTTTTATTCTGGCTTCAAAAAGTTTGTAAATTGGCGATATTGTATACCGTCAATATATCTGATTTCTAGCGAAACTGTAGACTTCTCTGCTGACCATCATCTCTAAAGGGTGTAATTAAGAACTGCGCCTC
This sequence comes from Maratus speciosus, assembly GCA_963932465.1. Lineage (NCBI taxonomy): Eukaryota > Metazoa > Arthropoda > Arachnida > Araneae > Salticidae > Maratus > Maratus speciosus. The sequence goes on along the minus strand of OZ010799.1, from coordinate 71,061,165 downwards.
AGGTGCAATCTCTGTTCCGGGCTCTCTTTCCCATTTTACTGTATGATTCACCATAACTTAAATGTTTTTAAATAAAATTCCATTTTTACAATAAAATTATTAACTGGAGTTTTTTTGCGCAATTCTAAAAAGCCGGAACTAAAACCACATTATATAATAATTGGCGAATCTGCCTATTTTTTTCTCCAACTTGTATTTAAAATAAATGCACAAAGGGAAAGAGAAACCCTCCTCTTAATATTATGCCACTTAACCCATCTTATACACGGATATCAAAATTTCGTGGACTCTCCTCATCTAAGATATGTGTTTCGGCTTCCTGATTCCGGGACGGATGAATATCGACGCTGCCATGTGCCTGGACGTGTGCCTCCCCCTCTAATGTCGGTCCGGTTGTCCCTCTCTCATCGCTGTCTACACATCCGATCCGAGGAGTAATAGTTGCGTACCTGCTGGGTCTAGCCACAGACTTCTAATTTAAGAAGTCTATATAGAAGAATATTAGAAGTTTGTGGGTCTTGCATCATCACCTCCCCCCAGATGATTCTGCATTATTCGGCTCCTCTCAGATGTCATCTAGTATCATGATTATTCTTCAAAACCTGAGTGCGGCTTTGGCTTCAGCGGCTAGTATTGTGTGTGTGCTCAACGGTTTTTCGCCAGTGATTTTTGACCTAGTGCTCCTATCTCCTTGTGTTGTGATTCGTACGCGTGTGCCTTCAACGGTGTTTTGAGTTTATTTTGTGGTGTGCGAAAAGAAGAAAGATTTGCGTACATATTGCGGTAAAGGTGTACATGAAATCTTAATTCAGCTTAAGGGGTCTTGTACCTTTTAAACGCGTCGAAAATTAACGAAAAACTTCAAAGTTTGAATTAGTCTATCTTCAAAACCTTTTTATGTATAAACATGAAATTTTGGATATTGATTAAACAGATTATGCTTTTTAATATACTACCAACAGAAATTTATTAACCCTTTACAGAATTTGTGTATTGTTGAAATCAAAATAGCTCTTTTTTTTACACCAAAAGTCATTTCGCGCATGATATCATGAGAAAGTATGCATGGATTGTCATGAAATTTGGTAAATATACTAAACAAATATGTGTGTTTAAAATGATCTACTTTTATGTATTTACAATGGTAATATTTTTAGTTATGACTATTTTTATTCATTAAAAATACAAAATTTTTATTTTTTTTTTACGAAAATATTTTTTTTATATAGTTAATGAAATAATTTTAGCCTAAGAGTAGATCATTTTAAACACACATATAATTAGTATCTTTACCGAATTTCATGCGAATCCATACATACTTTCTCAAGATATCATGCGCGCAATGACTTATGGGGTAAAAAAAGAGCTATTTTGATTTCAACAATACACAAATTCTGTAAAGGGTTAATAAATTTCTAATGGTAGCATATTAAAAAGCACAATCTGCTTAATCAGTACCCAAAATTTCATGTTTATACATAAAAAGGCTTTGAAGATAGACTAATTCAAACTTTGAAGTTTTTCGTTCATTTTCAACGCGTTTAAAAGGTACAAGACCCCTTAATTTACAAATTTTATGAAGAATATCTATAGGTGTGCAGTTTTGTTGCACATGTGTTTATGTGTTTTCGTAGATTCTGAAGTGTCTTCAAAGTGTGTTTTTCAATTGTTTCTTCGGTGATTAGTGTGATCTACTTAAGTCATTTTTTGTCATCTTCCGTGATACGTGCTAAAAAATGTTCTTTGACAGATGTCAGGGAAATTTTCTAAACATCTGCTAAAATTTTTTTGGTACAAAAAAGAATAAATGACAACAGAATGTGTGCTTCCAGAAAATATCAAGTTTAGATGAACAGTACCTTTTTCGATGTTTTAATGATCCTGCCATATTTTTAAAAGATGAAACAGTGCAACTTAGGAATGAAAAGTATAATTTTCTCTGATCCCTAGTGAAATGTTTGTCTCAACAACTTGTGCAAATCAGTGTTATCTCGACCGGATATTCTTTCAAAACCACTGGCTTTTTTATCATTGACAATGTCTTTCGTACAGCATAAAACGGTCGTACACTAATAAAAGTGAAAATGTGTGAATTTAAAAAAAAAGAGAAACGCAGAAATTGTAACTGAAAATTCGCCAGCAATCATAACAGTAAATTCGGCGGTTGCTAGATAAAAAAAAAATCTTCGACAGATACAATATATTTTCAAAATAAATTTAAATAACATTCACTTCAAAAGCATGAACAGGGAAAATTTAACTTTATCTTTTAAACTTTAATTGTAATAAATACAGTAAATGATTTGTTATTATTTTGCTTTTTTGTTCTTTGTATATGTCATGGTTCATATATATTTCCCTTTTCATGCTGATTGGTTAAGAAAAAAATAATGACTGTTTATTTTTTACTGTTTATTATATTTGTTAGCAAGAACAGAGAGGATATACTAAATTGCAAAATTATATTTTAATGTTTTTACTTGGCACATATAATTATTGTCTTCTCTTTTCCTGCATTATTTTTAAAGGTAGATTTTTAATTTCAGTATTTCAGTGCATATTTTATTTATGTTGATATTTATATGGTTTAATATTTTTCATGCATAACATAAAATTTCAATTAGTTAACATTTGTTTATGATAGGATGGTCATGTTGACAGTCCTTGTCACTGTTTCCAAAAGAGCCTTGTGAAATTTTATCACGGCAATTATTTGATAAAAAATTTTTATTTACTTTTGCTCAGTATTTGCAATTGATTATCATTTTTGCATGGCATAGTATTGGAAGATGTTGCAATGAATTTTTGCTGATTTCTGTATAATATCTGAGGGTTTAAAATTTTTTTACTCTATGAATATTTAATATAGTGCTTACTTTTAAAATATACAGAATTAACATTTTAAGATCTCCCCCCATTTTTTTCTCTTCTCTCTATCTGTTCACTCAGTAAAAAATATTTGGTTATTTTTTTTTCTTTTTCTTTCTTTCTATGCTCAAATACAGTATGTGAATTTTAAATTATTGTGCTATCGTTTATACTTTTTAATTTTTCTTAGTCTACATTTTTTTTAACAATTTTGAAAATTTCACAGACAGATAACCATCCAGGTTTGGAATTGTCTATAGCTGAGTTAAAATGTTCTTTACCTTACATGTTTGAGGAGCCGCTTAAGAGATTTGGCGAGAATGTAAACACAGAATTCCCTCTACTACAGGAACAAATTGTTCTTGAAAACAATGACACTTTAGTTGAAAATATATAATCTGTTCATAAGAAATTTTTGTGGGAATTTCGAATATTGAGTGTTTTTTTTTTCATGTCGTAAAAGATGATTATGTTAGGTTGCAAAATAGGAACAAAAATTTACAAATTGTAAACACTAAAATTTTGGGACGATTGCGCGCACTCCCATCAAAGATAAACATGAAGTTAAAATTAATGAGACTCGTTATCAAAATCAAAACACATCGGAAGCATACAGCATAATATTATCACCTAATCTCAATGAAACAACACAAACAGACATTTGTGAAATCAAAGCCTTCTTCACCAGGCAAAATCATGCACAGATAAAATTAGGTGGCCTGTCACATAAAGATCCTCATTGTTAAAACAGTCCAAAATTCATTAATTGCATTAGCTGTAATGAGGTAAACAACACATATTTTGACGTTTTCGATACAGCCTTTTCACATAAATACACAAGAATACACATAGATACACAAATTTATACAAGATGAACGAGTAACCTCAGACAACTGCAGTTTGTTTCATTGAACACATTTAATTTTTTTTTCCTGAAAAAGAAATTAAAAAAAAAACGAATTCTTAACAAGGTATTTTTTTTCTTGCATTGTGAAGGATTCTTAAAAAAAAAAAAAAAAAACAAAAAAAAAAAAACACTATTTATTTTAAACATTTCACTTCGTTAGACACTTATGTACATTTTAATGATTCACCATACGGCATTGATGATAATTTAATTCACATTTAACATTTACCTGTAAATTTAAATGGTAGCTTTTTTTTTGGAAATTAGGTGTGTACTGTTTGGTATTTTGTTTCTCATTCGGTTTTTTAATGCAGGAATTATCGGATGATTAAAAGATAGTATGGTAGAGTGAAAATACACTGATGCGGATCGTCAGATATTTTGTTCTCGCTTGTAAAGGTTTTGGTAATAGAAAGTGTACCAGTTACAGTTAAACAATTTTGGATAGTTTTCTACTTTTCTAACTTGGTATATACAAGTGATGGAAACATCACACATCACTCATTACAGTTAGTTTTGGTTTTGAAATTCACATTTTCATAACATAATTTAATAACATCTTCTGTTATTTTTTTTCACTTAACATTTAATTTTAAAATGAACGGTACTTTTTTTTTACTTTTGACAACATTAGTTCATGTGCTACACGTAAGTTTTGGATATATACACAATTGTTTCATGTGGAAATACAAGTAGTTCAGTTATTTAGTTACACATCAGTTCATGAGTATAATTACACAATTTTGTTCATGTGAGATTACAATTAGTTCATGTGAGTTGTTACACATTAGTTCATGAGAATACTTACACAATTTGGTTCATGTGAGATTACACCTTGTTGATTAAGGTATTAGCGTACATTTTCATGTGTTTGTCACATTTTGTTCATTGAGATAATTTAAAACTTTCACACTCTGTTCATATGTTTATACTCTTAGTTCATTGTGTCAGGCAAAACTCTTTATCATTATATGATCTAATAATGTTAATTCATTAATTATGTACTTGAAATCTCATTCACAAGAAAGAGTTTGAAGGTTTGTGTTTGTACACACGTACCGTTGGTTTTTTTTTTTTTTTGTTTTTTTATACTTCTACATTTTATGTCAGGTTTTTGTTTTACACTATATATATATTTTTTTCATCCTCTAAATTTTAAACTTTTTAATTGTTCAGTTTGTGTAATGTCATAAGTTACTAATGACACCATCACTTTGTTTAATTACAAAGATTTTAGAGTTACATGAAATTATCCTTCACATAGCATCTTTAATCGACATATTCATTTTGCAGCAATTACCTTTTAACGTTTCACATTTTTTTTTTTTACACCTTTATTATAGATTCCTTTCTTGAAAGTGGCATATCAAGTAAGGTCTCTTGTTACATTACACGAAATAATATACAGTTTCTTAGTATTTTTAATATACAAGGTAGGAGTTAACTTTAATGAAATGTATATTACTCTAAAAGCTCTACATTTACTTGATTTGAGGCAGTGTTTTGAACACAACAGTTTTTTTAATTTTATTCACAACAACTAAACTTAAGATGTCTTTGAAAATTTTCTCTAAATGTTAAATAATAGCTTACTTTTTGAAAGAATGCAGTTGTCGCCTTTACCTGATAATGACAATTTGTCTCTCGCCACCCACGGACTGTCTTTTTGCAATTTGATATATGCGATATATCGCAATTTTCAGTTTTTTAAAATTAGATCCCCACAAGTCATGAACCGTTCAAAATTGTTCCACAAGATTTCACGCTATACTGTGATGAGAGACACCTTTTACTTGAATTGGTTTGCCAATTCATGCTACTTACAGAAGAATTTTTTATGAGATATTGAAATGCGCTCCTTTCGCAGATCACTATGATCTACTGGGGAGCGAGGAGGCTCATGTTGTGCGCAATGTGAGCCTTCCTTTTTATTGCCTCTCTTTCTAGGGCTGAAGTTTTAAACCGAAGCAATAATACTTGTATACTTACAAAAATTAAGGCTACAATTTTTATGGGCGTGCTTTAGGCACCTCTTTTTTTGGTAGTTCTGTGCCTCATGCACAATTTTTTTTATTTCCCTATATCAGTACCCTTTAGTCCAATATAATATATTTAAGCTTTTACTTTATATATATAAACTTTTTCTCCAGTTACAAAATTCTTAGTGGTGTTTTTATTTGCTTGCTTTGTATGAAATTATGATCTCTGTAAGATCACATTGTGAGAAGTTATAAATATATTTAATGTGAATACTTCTCTTTTGAATCATGGCAACAAAAAAGAAAGCTGGCACCAGCGCCACAAACAAAAAAAAAGGGATCCCAATTCTTCATCAAAAGTGGCATTTTTTTTTTTTTGGAATATTTAATTGATATATTGTTGTTAATATCAAGAGCGCTCAGTCATGAAAGAAAAAAAAAATTGATAATAAGTTTGATAACAAGTAAATGTGTTTATGTATTTCCTTCATATTGTGTTATATAAATATTACTAGAAATGGTTCTTTCATCAAAATGTTACAGATACAGCTTTACAGTTTTTATTTTTTATTTAAAACGAAAACAAAAAGGGCGTTTGAAGAAGAAAAAAAATCCGTAATTCCCTCAATTCAAGGTATAAAATCCCCATGAATTTATCATATATCTTCTTAATATTGCCTACAACATCTATATAGACAAGTTTTGGATAGGACCAATTCTTACAGCAAAAACAAATTAAAAATACATAGCGGTTGAAGAAAAAAATCAAATCCAAACTGCTTATTTTCTGACTCATTTTACAATTCATTTTTGCTCTCAAAGGCTTCCAGTTGGTACCTTTTCTTACTCAGAAACTATATAATGTACCGTAATGGTCAGTTTTTTGATAGAGGCAGAATATATTTTAAAACATGCTGTCAAATTGGGCCTTTTGAACCGAATTTCCCGAAGCGGATTGTGTTGGAAAAATCATCGTATTAAGGGAGTATTCAAATCCAAATTGCTTATTTTCTGACTCATTTTTAAATTTATTTTTGCTCTCAAACGCATCCAATTGGTAGATTCGCTTATTCAGAAACTATATAATGTACCGTAATGATCGATTTTTTTGACAGAGGCAGAATATATTTCAAAAAATGATGTCAAATTGGGCATTTTGAACGGAATTTCCCGAAGCGATTGTGTTAGAAACGAAAAATATTGTCTTACTGAGAAAAAAAATTGTTTATATATCAAGTTTTAATTAATTGAACGAAAATTAAAAACACATTTCGCTTATAAATCTCTTCAAAAATCACGTCAACAAGTTTCATGTTTTTCCTTATAAAAATTAATCTGGAGTTATGCCAGAAAATTTCGAGTTGTTGAGCATGGAAAAGTACTTTTTTGAATACCGCCCTAACATGATTCTGATAAAACCAGTTAATATAAAAATGAAATTAAAAACTCGTCAAAAGAGGCCAGATAAAATTGTTAAAGTGGGTTTATCTCTAATCATGATTTGGTTTTTGTTTGTGAAATTAGTATACAGTCAGTATCGGTTATATGGTCACCCATGCGTTCCTGAAAAATATGACCTTATAAGCGGGGTGACCTTATATGCGGTGTAAGCAAGAATTCTATTTGAAAGAATAATATTTAAACAATTTGTTAGTTATATTAGTGACATAATGTACAAACAAGTTATGAAAATATAATTTATAAAAGAAAAGTTATAAACAAGATATTCTTTACTCTTAAATTTTCGAATTGATAAGTAATATAGTCTATATTAATAAAAGAAAGTTTCATTTTGTGTGTGTCTGTCTGTACGTCTGCGATGACTAGCGAAATCTACCGCAAGTAGAAGTCTGAAAATTTAGATGAGAATAGACTAAGTATGATGCGCCCAGTCTCAGATTTTTAATTTTTTAAGGGCCGGGCCTCCTGGGCCTCTTTAAGTTTTTTGCCGTAAATTGTTAATAACTTGCATCCCTTTAATCTAATTTTCTTTGTTTTTTGGGCCTTTTTCTCCATTTAGTCATTCCGCTATTTCTGCTTTCCAGTTAAGATCCTGACCTTCTGGAGCCCGGTACAGGGCCCCTCGAAGTTTTGTGAAGTAAATTGATAATAACTCCCAGCCCCCCTTTTAATCCAATCTTCGTTATTGGGTTCCCTTTTGCATTTAGTTTTTACCACGCTTTTACATTCCAGTTAACACCTTAGGGTCCCATAGGACCCTGTCCGAGGCACCTTGAACTTTCTGTGGAACTCCTAATTGTGTAATTTTCAGCCCCTAATTGTGTCAACCTCTCAATGCATAACATTAAAGTTGAGTCTTGGATTCTTCTACCAGGATCAACACCCTCATAATTTTTATCGGGACTCTAAGGCGCTTTTATAAACATTTTCTTCCATTTTTTGCGCATTTCTCTTAACTTTTATTCTAACGATTAATCCATACCCCATGCTTAATTACGACTAATTGAAGATCTTAAGCGCTAAGTACTAGTACCTTTTAACATGTTTTTATCTTAATGTCCTGTTCTCAACTATCATTTGGCCCCTTTTGGGCTCCCTGTTATATTTCCCTTAAAACTGTCCGATTCAGTAGCTTTTATTTATTTTTTTTTCTTACAACTTATGTTCTCCAGCTACTACATGAACGACAAAAAAAATTTCCTATACTTTAGCTACCGCCAGTTTTGAATATTAATCGCCCTTGGTGCATCACTTTTAAAAATGATCCGATTCTGTAGCATTTTTTTAAACGTAGTTCTAGGATACTCCGGCTATTTTATAAACTATTAAAAAATTTCCTTATACCCCAGCTACCACATTTTACGAATATTAATCTTCTTTTTTGGCGTCAACTTACGTTTACTCACTACAGCCGTCAATTTTAAATCGCGTTGCTGTTGAAGGTAATGCTTAACTTTAGAGAGGGGATTGCATCCGTAAATTAAATATCGCATTAATGTTAAAGGTAATTCGTTAAATTTAAAGGGGACACCTTGCACCTCTCGGAGGCTCATTCTTTGCTCGGGTTCTATGGGCCCGATTTCAACGGGAATTCTTTAATTCAACTTGGATTGCGATTAAGCTACTTTCTGCTATATGAAAGTTTATTTTAGATTTCTGTTAGCACCATTTTCAAACATTACCAGCACATTCTTTTCTCGGTTCTGTGGGCTAAATTTCAACGGAAATTGGTTCATTCAACTTATTTTACGATTGATTTGCAGATTTTAGTTTCACCTTCCACCGCCTGAGGCCGCATTCTTATCTCGGGTTCTATTGGCCCGGTTACTACGGGGTTTGGCTCATTCATCTTTGTTTTCAATTGTTTCCAATGCTTGTGGAACACTTTCAGTATACGATGCGCTCGACAGCGAGGACTCAGGTCACAGTTTCGCTCGGAAAGAGGTTTGTTGGGAACAAATTAGGCGCTGTCAAAAGCATTGGGGCCCCGGAAACTAAATTCATTTGAAACACCGCATGCTGCAAAGGCAGTGGGACCCTGAAAATAGGTTCATTTGAAAGATTTCCCGAAGATATAAGATCATGCAAATTTGAGTTTTGTTTAAGGTTATTTTAGAGGCCCGGGCGGATTAGCTAGTATGGTAATAAAACTTACTTATTTATTTAAAATGACCTCTTATGCAGGGTTGTTTGTTTTTTATCATACTTCTTAAAACTGATTTTTTTTTAATTCACGATCAATTTAAAAATATTCTTTATGCTTTGAGAGCTTCTGATTGCGTTGTTGGTTCTGCTTCAGATTCACTGTCCTTATCCTCATTTCTATCAGTGTTCATATTTAAAAACTTCTGAAACGATTTCTGGTATGGAAGCTTCCTCATTAATAGCTATCTCATTGTCAATATCTGCTTCTGCATATGTCACTTCGTCTTGTATTGTTCAAATATAGGCAAAGTATCATCATCATCATTGTCTTCGAAAGATAATTCTTCACATTCTGGAAGACAAGCATGTGTAACAAAATATCTAATGTTCTTCTTTGATACCATATTCCAACTCTTGTCTATGCAATCTAAACATTTTTTAATCAATTGCAGCAAAATGATCAACTGAGTCTTTTAGAAGCTGCTTTCGATAATGTATCTTGCAATTTTGAATAATCCCTTGATCTAAGGATTATGCAACAGTTGTGCAGTTTGTAGGCAAGGTAAGAAGTTCAATCGAATTTAAATCTGAAATTATGCAATGGGCAATACAGTTGTTTGTAATGATAGACACTTTTCTTTTTTTTTTTAGTCCAAGTTTTGTTTAATCGGCAAATTTCTTTTTCCCAAATGTCTGTTGTCACCCAGACTTTTCGGTTCGCATCGTAAGATGCTGGCAATGATTTGCAGTTTTTCAAACAACAGGGCTTAAGAAATTTACCAATAACTGATGGAGTTAATTTCTCTGAGCCATCCATATTCGCTGCTAATTAAACAGTTAATCTTCCTTTGTTTTTCTTCCCACTACTACATTTTTCGTTCTTAAAAGTAACACTTTTATCTGGCAAAATACAACAGAACAGTCCGCATTCATGAAAATCAAAAACATCACAAGGTCAGAACCTCATAGCTGCCAACATTTACCCTTCTTTCCTACCACAAAAATTTAAAAGAAATTTTTGACTTATTGAATCGGAAAGTTTCCGATTAACTATGTAAACTTTTACTATTAAATTTTAGTGGTATGAATAAAGCGTAAAAGTCGGCAGCTATTGAACCTATTTTTGATAAAAATCCTGCTTGAAATTGCTTAGGGAAAGGAAAAAGCATAGAACGATAGAAAATTTCTCAATAAAAAAAGAGACACTATGCGACCATATATCCGATAGTACCCATTAGAGTCTGACCATATAGGTGGTGTATTTTAACACATAATACGTATTCAGTCAGTCTGGACTTATGAAAAGTGACCTTATAAGCGGGATGACCTTATAAGCGGGTGACCATATATCCGGTACTGACTGTACTTAACTTTGAAATCTACCTCCGCCTGTAGGCCGGGCCGGCAGGGATTTTTATAATTAGAGCAGAGTTATAAATACGCAGGTTTTATGGTCATTTGGTGTGGCGTTAAGTATAAATCACATCGATGAAACAGTTCATTTCAAAATAACAGTTCATTTATTAAATTCAGCTTGAATTTTAAAACTTAAATAATAAAGATATATACATGTACCTCCAGATTTTGCTGGGAACATTATATTGACATATTATAACTGTAGTATGGAGTAAGTTTAAACTCCAGCTCCATCGTTCTTCCATTACACCACCTCACACCACTACACTCCATGGAGTTGTTTGACACAAGATATACTTACTCAGTACATCAAACTGGAATAAAAATATGCATACAGTTACAGTTATAAGAGAGTGCCTTTAAGACCGAAATGGAAAAATAAAAACCGGTTCGGAACGATATAACTTCCGAACAAACCACACGACAAATTTTACGGGACAAGACTTTGTCCAGATTTCCAACAGTAATTAAGGATTGCGCCTCAGGCGCATTTTCTGTTACGGAGCTCTCTTTCCCATTTTACTGTGTTACCAATTTACTGTATGATTCATTGTAACTTACATGCTTTTAAATAAAATTCTATTTTTCCAGTAAAATTATCAGTTGGAGTTTTTATGTGCAATTCTAAGAACCCGGAACTAAAACCACAATGGGAACAGCCATAGGCGTAGCCAAATGGGGGGGGGGGGCTGATAGGGATACAGCCCCCCCTGAATTTTTCGAAAGTGATATGAAAAAGCGCTGATTTTTTTTCTTTATTTTTTGCAATTTTTTTTTATTTTTTACAATCATATAGCGGACTAGCCATTCTAATTAGTCCCATATTAGTTCACATTGACACCAAAGAATAGAAAGGGGGCTAATGGGGTTACAGCCCCCCCCCCCGCCTCCCAAAATATTCGAAAAATTAAATGAAAAAAGTATTTTTTCCTTACCTTTTTTTAGATAAATCTGTAATTTTTACTTTCTTCTATCTTCAATAGAAGAAAGTATTGTAATCGAAATTTTTTTCGACTTCCGGTTTTCGACGGATTTGCATGTTTTAGGGGTCAGAGATTCCAAAAAACATGTTTATAGAAAATGTCTGTCTGTCTGTGTGTCCGTCTGTCCGTCCGTCCGTCTGTCCGTCTGTCCGTCTGTCTGTCGCCATTGTACCATCAAAAAGTGTATGAAGTTATGTATAGAATTAAACCAAAATTTTATTATAAGTTTTTGGCTATGGCAAGCAGGTCCTCCCGGAATTTGGAAAAAATTCGCCGGTAGGGGGCGCTGATATAACAATTTTTGTGCGATTTTGAATATTGTACCATCCAAAAGTGTATGGAGTTATGCATAGAATTGAACCAAATTTTTAGTTTAAGTTTTTAGATATGACAAGCAGGTCCTCCCTGAATTTGGAAAAAAATCGCCGGTAGCGGGCGCTGTAAATGCGTTTTTTGTGCGATTTTGAATATTGTACCATCGAAAAGTGTATGAAGTTATGCATAGAATTGAACCAATTTTTTATTTTAAGTTTTTGGCTATGGCAAGCAGGTCCTCCCTGAATTTGGAAAATATTCGCCGTTAGGGGGCGCTGTAATAGCGATTTTTGTGCGATTTTGAATATTGTATCGTCCAAAAGTGTATGAAGTTATGCATAGAATTAAACCAAATTTTTATTTTAAGTTTTTGGCTATGGCAAGCAGGTCCTCCCTGAATTTGGAAAAAATTCGCCGGTAGGGGGCACTGTAATAGCGATTTTTGTGCGATTTTGAATATTGTACCGTCCAAAAGTGTATGAAGTTATGCATAGAATTAAACCAAATTTTTATTTTAAGTTTTTGGATATGGCAAGCAGGTCCTCCATGAATTTGCAAAAAATTCGCCGTTAGGGGGCGCTGTAATAGCGATTTTTGTGCGATTTTGAATATTGCACCATCGAAAAGTGTATGAAGTTATGCATAGAATTGAACCAAATTTTTATTTTAAGTTCTTGGCTAGGGCAAGCAGGTCCTCGCTGAATTTGGAAAAAATTCGCCGGTAGGGGGCGCTGTAATAGCGATTTTTGTGCGATTTTGAATATTGTACCGTCCAAAAGTGTATGAAGTTATGCATAGAATTAAACCAAATTTTTATTTTAAGTTTTTGGATATGGCAAGCAGGTCCTCCATGAATTTGCAAAAAATTCGCCTTTAGGGGGCACTGTAATAGCGATTTTTGTGCGATTTTGAATATTGCACCATCGAAAAGTGTATGAAGTGATGCATAGAATTGAACCAAAAAAAATTTTTAAGTTCTTGGCTATGGCAAGGAGGTCCTCCCTTAATTTGTAAAAAAATCGCTCGTAGAGGGCGCTGTAATAACGATTTTTGTACAATTTTTGTGCCATTTTGAATATTGTACCGCCGAAAAGTGTATGAAGTTATGCATAGAATTGAACCAAATTTTATGTGTTTATTTTGGGTCATGTCACGAAGGTCCTCCCTGAATTTGCAAAAATTCTGCCGGAAGGGGGCACTATAATTGCGATGTCTGTACCATTTTCATTATTGTACCATCGAAAAGTGTATGAAGTTATCCATATAATTGAACCAAATTTTGTGTGCATGTTTTTGGCTATGGCAAACAAGTCCTCCCTGAACTTGAAAAAATTCCGAAAGAAGGGGGCGCTATGCGCATCCGATCTCTGTGCCATTTTCATTATTGTACCATCGAACAGCGTATAAAATTATGCATACAATTGAACCAAAATGTTTGTGCTTGTTTTTGGCTTTGGCCAACAGGTTCTCCTTGAATTTGGAAATATTGCGCGGTAAAGGGGCTCCGTGCTAGCGATTTTTGTATACTTTTCTTGATTTTTCGTAGTTTTATTGTGCATCGGCGGCTCATGCAGCGGCGGGAACTCGCTTCCTGCTATGCCGACTATTCGCAAACAGCTGATAACGACAGAATAAGGAAAAATTAATAATTTTAACAAATATCATGATATAGATTAACTCGTTTTTAGTCCGTTTAATTGACTTGAGCAGAAATTTAAGATGAAAATCAAAGTTGGTATAGTATTGAACTAATAATATTGAAGTATTAACATGTGTAACTAGGTTTTGAAATATTAAGATGTATAAGATAGAAGAAAGTTTTGGGATTGGCACATCCAACTAGTTTCTTCTGTTATGCAGCAAAACAGCCATTCTCGTTAACACTATATTAGTCAGCATTAACATCACAGCAAACCCAAAGATGGGGAGGGGGCTGATGGAATTGTAACCCCCTCCTATCGAAATAGTCGAAAATGAATTAAAAAAAATAGTGCTGATTTTTTCCTTTCTGTTTGAGAGAAATTTGCAATTTTTTCCCTATCATTCAACAAACTAGCCGCTCCCTTCGCTTTAGTTCGATATTAGTCCACATTGACACCAAAGAAGAGAAAGGGGGCTGATGGAGTTGCAACCCCCCCTCCCCTCTTCCCGAAATAGTCGACAAATTAAATGAAAAAAGTGTATTTCCTTATTCTTTTTAGATAAATCTGTAATTTTCTCTTCTGTCAGAAAGCAAAATAGCCATTCTCGTTAACCCCATATTAGTACGCATTGACATCACAGCATACTCAAAGATGGGGAGGGGGCTGATTGAATTACAGCCCCCGCCTCTCGAAATAGTCGAAAATAAATTGAAAAAGTCCTTCCGGCCAGTGCCGGAAGGAAAAGGTAGCTTTCATATTCTTTATTTTTTAAAAGCTAGCTTATATTATTCAAACACACGGAGCTGAAATTAGTGGAACCCGAATTTAGAAGATTAAATACTAATTTTTGTCAATATTGAATATGAATGATAATTTCGCGAAATTAGTCAGCGTTATCAAAGCTGGTTTTATTAAAGTGATTTATATTTTGTCGCCAAATTCGGTTATATCCCGAATTATATTAATAATTATATTAAACCGAATTATCGGTGATATCCCGCCATTTTAAAACAACATAATGGGTGCAACAAAGCTCAGCAATGAACTTGGTCGAGACCTTAGTAATTCCTGTGCGCATGCTCACTCATATCTAAATCGGTTGATATATACGAGTGCTGTTGCAGGCAAAGAATCAGATTTTTCAAAATGTCACACACATTCGAAACTCAAACTGCTATATCTTGGCCTTTTTTTTTTAGATAAAGGCAAAACAAAAAATCCGGAATCTTTGAAACAAGCTGAAACACATAAGAAAAAAATCTTTTTCAATTTCTAATTTTTTGTACCTCATTTTAAATTAATTTTTTTTTTAAATTTTAAATGGCCGCCATTTTGAAACAAGATGGCGGATGAAGTTAGCAAACGAACTCGCCGAGAGATTGTACTATGCACATGCCTTGTCACATCCTCACAGGTCAGTCCCAGCCGTGAGGAATCCTGCGTTAGATGCCATCCGTCGTTATGACGCAAGAGTGGGAAGGAACCGGAAACGGCCCCTCGCTATTCTCACTCGGGATGACGACTTCGTCCCATGTTCGAAAACTTCGAGAAGGAATCCTTCTGGTGTCACTTAAACGCAGTATTCATCCGGGAAAATTCTATCTTTTCCCTAGATTGAAAGAAACTTTCATCTAGTATTGGCTTTCCCCGTGACGTCATGCAGCACACTGTCTATTGTTAACAGCCGCGCATTTCAACTTCCCTAACCTAATTGCTTGTATCTTTTCATTTTTATATTCTGGAATTCCCTTTTCTTCACTGTTTATTATGAATAGGTGTTACCTGCTGTCTCAAAATTTTAATTTGTCTTCGTGCATCTTCGGTACTTCCACCAGGGAGAGGTCAGGCTCAGCCTACCTTTTTCCCGCCGGCCTTGGGGTGTTTGCTCACTGCACCCCGGCCATTTATACATCCCCCCCCCCATTTTGGTTCAGTCGACCGGCGGTGTTTAGGCATCCTGGTCACGAAATTCATACCCCAGTTTCATAGTTATTTTTGAAGTTGATTGTCTAAAATTTTTTAGCATTTAATTTTAATCTTAACTTGTCCCCATTTTTGATCACTGTCAATGCCAAAATGCAATTTCCATTAGCGGTGTTCTTTCGATGTCTAGTAACACAAAGCCTTTTTAAAGGCTAACGGTTTGTGTGAAAGCCGGGAGACCCGCGACCTGTAATGCGCACTAGGCTTGACATCAAAATTAGTGAGCTATGTGGCCCCCTTTTTTGTTATAAGTTCTTAGAAAGGTTTGATAGGCTTGGCTACCTTATGCTATAGCTTTCTGTGCTCGTTGTTACCCTACTGTCTTTGCATTTTCCGTTTTTTGCCGACGCCAGTTGGTGAAGTGACATCGAAGTATAGGGCAACCAAAAAACTTCTTGGATGCCTTATGCGCCCTTTTTTTCTGGAGGTTATATTTAACCTCGTGCTTCCAACTCTGGAATGGCCCTCGGGACTCCACCAGAGCTTCCAAATTATATTTTTAGGCCGTGCATTGTTTCGAAATTCATTCTTAGTTCGTACTCCTATTTAGTTGGAGGTTACGCGCGGCGGCGTTGCACGCCTCGTTGGCACTCCTTAAGCACTGCGATGCCATGTCATAAATACGCGTGTTATCGCGTGACAAAAATCAGATCGTTTCAAAATGTCAGCCATGCTAGAAATTCAAAGTGCTATAACTCAGCCATTTTTTAAGATATAGACGAAACGAAAAATGCTCCAAAATCTTTGTATCAAGGTCAAACACATAAGAAAAAAATCTTTTTCAATTTCTAATTTTTTTGTACCTCATTTTAAATTAAAATTTTAAAAAAATTAATTGCCGCCATTTTGAAACAAGATAGCGGATGATGTTGGGCAACGTACTCGGTCGAGACATTGGTATGTACTATGTACACACCAAGTTATATCCAAATCCGTTCATAAATACGCGTGTTATCGCGTGACAAAAATCAGATCGTTTCAAAATGTCAGCCACATTAGAATTTCAA
Organism: Maratus speciosus; assembly: GCA_963932465.1. NCBI lineage: Eukaryota > Metazoa > Arthropoda > Arachnida > Araneae > Salticidae > Maratus > Maratus speciosus. The sequence goes on along the minus strand of OZ010799.1, from coordinate 71,044,458 downwards.
AGTGCTATAACTCAACCGTTTTTTATGATATAGACGAAACAAAAAAAGCTCCGGAATCTTCGTATCAAGCTCAAACACATAAGAAAAAAATCTTTTTTGATTTATAAATTTTTGTACTTCATTTTAAATTTAAATTTTTTTTTAAATTTTAAATGGCCGACATTTTGAAACAAGATGGCGTATGAAGCTGGCCAACGAACTCGGTCGAGACATTGGTATGTACTATGTATACACCAAGGTACATCCAAATAGGTTCATAAATACGTGTATTATCGCGTGACAAAAATCAGATCGTTTCAAAATGTCAGCCATGCAAGAAATTCAAAGTGCTATAACTCAGCCATTTTTTAAGATATAGACGAAACTAAAAATGCTCCAGAATCTTTGTATCAAGCCCAAACACATAAGAAAAAAATCTTTTTCAATGTCTAATTTTTTTGTGCCTCATTTTAAATTTAAATTTTTTTTTAATTTTAAATGGCCGCCATTTTGAAACAAGATGGCGGATGAAGCTGGCCAACGAACTCGGTCGAGACATTTGTATGTACTATGTACACACGAAATTTCATCCAAATTGGTTCATAAATACGAAAGTTACAGTATGACAAAGATCAGATATATATATATATATATATATATATATATATATATATATGGGTATATATATATATATATATATATATAGTTGCAATTAATAAAATTCGGTATTACTAGTTACATGCTCCTTCTTTTTTCTGTATAATTCTGTGTTATGATTATTTGCTAAATTATAATTTAATTTCAATTATTGGAAATCGATGACAATTTGTTATATATTATGGTTTTATATATATATATATATATATCAATTTTGAACGGAGGGTGGTTTCGAGGTCTGGGGTTCATGATCGATGAAAATATACCAAAATTTTTTGAAATCGCTTTCCTCCGAACGGCTGCAATAGGTAGCTTTTTGTAATGAAAGCTACCTAAAAGTGCAGATTTTTTTTTCTTTTTGTTTCAGACAAATTTGTAGTTTTTCCGCCATCTTTCAAGAGACTAGCCGCTCTCTTCTCTTTAGTTCCATGCTAGTACACAGTGACACCACATTATACCCAAAGAAGTGAAAGGGGCTAATAGGGTGCCTCCTCCCAAAATAGTCGAAAATGAAATTTAAAAATGCTGATTTTTTTTTTTTTCCTTGTTTGAAATAAATTTGTAATTTTGTTTTCTGCAGCCCCTATTTTTTTTAGATAAATCTGTAATTTTTATTCTGCCATATAGCGAAATAGCCATTTTCGTTAACTCCATATTAGTACACATTGACATCACAGCATACCGAAAGAAGGGGAGGCGGCTGATGGGATTACAGTCCCCTCTTCACGAAATAGTCGAAAAATATTGCTTTTTCTTTCTTTCTGTTTGAAATAAATTTGTATTTTTTTCTCCTATCATTCAACGGACTAGCTGCTCTTTTCTCTTTAGTTTCATATTAGTGCACAGTGACATCCAAAGAAGTGGAAAGGGGGTAATGGGGTTACAGCCTCCCCCCAAAATAGTCGAAAATGAAATGAAAAAATGCTGATTTTTTTCATTTGTGTTCAAGATAAATTTGTAGCTTTGTTCTAGTCATTCTGGTTAGTCTCATATCAGCTCACAGTTACACCACAGTATACCCAACTAAGGGAAGGGGGCTGATGGAGTTACAGGTCCCCTTTCGAAAGAATCAAAAATGGCTGATGATTTTTTTCTTTCTTTTAAAATAAATTTGTATTTTTTCTGCCATGCGGCTATTCTCGTTAGTCCCATACATTAGTGCGCCGTTTCACCCCAGCATACAATACCCAAAGAAGTCGATGGGGAGAGGGGTTATGAGGTTACAGCTCCATTTCCCCTCCGAAGAGGTCGCAGTGAAAGGGGAAAAAAAGGCTGATATTGTTTCTTTCTTTTTGAGATAAATTTGTTTTATTTTCTGGCATGCCACAAATTTGTCTTTTTCGTTAAATTTTAGAAAAAAAAACATAATTTTTGTTTTTGTAACTATTTTTAAAATACCAAAAAATTTAAAATACTCCCCACTTTTATGTACAATTTATTTACAGCTCGCGCACAATTAGAAGTAAGGGTGGTTCTGTTTCGAATTTCCCGAAAATTTAAGGCATTCGTTCCAAAAATTCAAAAAAATCATCAGTCCGAACATTCGGATACAAAAAAGTCGCGAATTTTGATGTGTGGTCGCCATAAAAAATCCATTTCGTCACTCGTTCGCAGAAAAAAAATCTCCAATTACGCCAAAGTATCGTGGAAAAAGTGCGGATTTGGTCAAAGGATCGCAGAAAAACGCGTATTTCGTCAAAGGATCGCAAAAAAGTGCAAATTTCGTTAAAAGGTCGCAGATAAAAACGAGAATTTCAACAAAAGTTTGCCGAAAAGACGAGAATTTCATCGAAGGGCTGCGAAAAAAACGTAAATTTCGACAAAAGACCGCGAATTTCCTCAAGTAATCACGAATTTTGTCAACTGATCGCGGAGAAAATGCGAATTTCGTCAAAGGACCGGGAAAAATGCCCCCTCCTTTCACTTATCTTCCTATTCCATTCGAACTTTGTAGCCAGTATTTTTCATCTCGAAAGGTTTAAAGTCATTATTATTACTTGTGCATTGCACAAATAATGAACAGTCGTTATTTTAGTTAATTTAGTTTCGGGGTGGGAAGAACAATTTTATAGATTTTAAGCTGCAATGACTTTCTTTTAAATGAAAGTATATAAAAAAAACAGTAACACTTCTGAACTTATTTCGACGTGTGACGGCCTCAGGATCGAACCCGTGCCTCCCCGTACCCCATGGTTGATTCTGAGTATATAAAAAAAATCTGAAATTCACAGCAAATTTTCTGAAAGGTTACAGCAGAGAGGGGCACGGGAGGAAATCCCATCTCGGCGCTAATTATTTTTGTTGCAGGTTGGGTTAACTCTGTTTTCATTTCAGGTCAATATCAGGCTGAGTGTAGATTCCTGCGAGTTGGGTGCAAGTTAACCATATTTTAAAAAAGTTAGTTCAGCATATTATTTCAGTTTCAAAACTATATCTGGGCATTTCCACGAACACTTGTCGTGTAAGTCACATACTATGATTTTTGACTACCAGTGTTTTAGAACAGAAAAATGTGACTTATTTTATGGGAGATACAGGTGGTTATCAAAATAATGGAAACACCCTAGATTTTGAAGAAATTCTTTATTAATATGGCGTAGGACCGCCTTTGGCATGTAATACAGCTTGGATTTGCCTGGGAATCGAATCATAGAAATTCTGAATAGTGTTTAGAGGAATATTGTACCATTCTTCATGGAGATATTGTGAAAGTTCCGTGAGAGATACCGGTGGAGGATATCGATTCCGGATTGAAAGCTCTAAAATAGACCACAACGGTTCGATTATGTTGAGGTCTGGGGACTGTGCGGGCCAAGGTAGATGTTCCACCTCATCCTCATGTTCATCAAACCATGATTGGACAACTCTTGATGCATGAATAGGGGCATTATCATCCTGGAAAATTCCATCTCCTGCAGGAAACAAAATTTGCATCATGGGATGGACCTGGTCAGCTAAAACTTCTCCCCAGTGATCCTTCCTTTCAGGGTTACGATTGGACCAGCAGAAAACCATGACACGGCTGCCCATACCATGACCGATCCACCTCCATGCTTGACAGTTGGACGGAGGCAATCAGGATCATACGCTTGTGCAGGTGTTCTCCAGACATGTACCCGTCCTGTTGTGGGGAACAATGTGAAAGATGATTCGTCTGACCATATAACAGTCTTCCACTTATCAATCGACCAGGTTTTGTGGTTGTGGCACCACTCTACACGACGTTTGGCATTAGAATCTGTGACAAGTGGCTTGGGAATTGCTGTTCTGCCGTAAATGTTCTCTTTATGAAGGTATCTCCGAACTGTAATTGTTGACACTGGAGAATCCAGATGCTGATTGAGCTCTGCGGTCACTTTGGCTGCAGTTGTTTTCTTTTTAGACATTACAATCCGCTTCAATAACCGTCGGTCTCTTTCACTCAGCTTCTCCTTCCGTCCACTATTGTGCTTTGCTGAGCTTGTCTTTCCGCGCTGTGTGTATGCTGTCATCACTTTAGACACCATACCTCTAGAAACGCCTATAAGCTGGGATGTTTCGGTCACCGTTGCTCCAGCTAGTCGGGCTCCTACAATTTGGCCTCTTTGAAAATCTGTGAGGTCTGACATTTTACGCTTCTGACAAAAAAAAAAAAAATCAAAACGTAGACAACTCTTCTAGAGCTCTCTCATACTACCTAATACATGTACTTTTTATATTAAAAAAATCTGGTAGCTAAGATTATATTTTAATGCTTACGAAGGGAATTCTTAAATGTCCCTTTCATTCACAAGTGTTTCCATTATTTAGATAACCACCTGTATCTCATTAATTGAATAAGGCGAAGCAAACTTTTATAAAATAACGGTGGCCAACAAGCATAGTATGTGACTTACACGACAAATGCTCGTGGAAATACCCATCTATAATAATAAACGTGGATGTTTGTATGCGTTTTTTCCGCCACCCTATGATAAAATTCAGGTTTTTATCAAGACGCTTTGACGAGATTCGCATTTTTCCCGCAATTTTTTGACGAAATTCGCGTTTTTTCTCAGGCCCTTTGGCAAAATTCGCGTTTTTCTGAAGTGCTTTACAAAATTTGCGTTTTTTGTGATCCTTTGACGAAAGTCACGTTTTTTCTTGGCCCTTAGACGGAAAACGCGTTTTTTGCGATTCTTTGTCGAAATGTGAGTTTTGTTGCGGCTTTGAGACGTTTTTTCTGCGTCCCTTTGACGAAATTCGCGACTTTATGTCCGCTTCTTTCCGCAGCCTTTTGACGAAACTCTGTTTTTTTTTTTACTTTGGCCCTTTCACGAAATTCGCGGGTTTTTTGCTATCCTTTGACGAAATTCGCGTTTTTCCGCTTCTCTTTTTTGGAATGCGTGTTTTTTAGAGATCATTTGTCGAAATTCGCGTTTTTTTCCGAAATCCTTCGGCTAAATTTGCGTTTTTTTCGCCGCTTTTTGACGAAATTCGCGCTGTTTTTCGTCTGTTTGACGAAATTCGCGTTTTTTGTGCGGCCTTTTGACGAAATTCATATTTTTTATGTGTCCTTTTGACGAGTTTTCTAGCAGCCTTTTGACGGAGTGCGCGTTTCTTAGCGATCGTTTTTCGAAATTTGCGTTCCCTCCGGGATCAAATTTGTTTTCTCCGCGATAATTTGGCGAAATTCTCGATTCCTCCACGATCATTTGACGTAATTCACGTTTTCTCCGCGATCATTTGACTAAATTTGAATTTTTCGTCATGATCCTATGACAAAATTCGCATTTTATCCTCGATTCTTTAACAAAATTGGAGATTTTTTTTCTGCGAAGAATGACGAAATTTATTTTTTTTCGGCGACCATTTGTCAAAAATTTTTAAGTCCGAATTTTCGGACTGATGACCGAATTTTTTTAATTTTCAGAAAAGTCTGAACAAAATCACCCTGCCCTGCCCTTTTGCCCCGTCTGGCTACGGCCTTATTGTCAAAAAAGAATTCTGTTTACAACACAATTCAACGTGTTTCGTAAGATTTAGAACATTATGGAAATTTAAGTCAGCTTCCCGCCCCCGTCCCCCACTCACCCCCCGAAATAAAATCCTGGGTACGCTACTGGGAACAGCTGAAATTGGGTTTTGAAAGATGTTATGCTCTATATGGTTGAATTACACGCAATATTTTAATTTTTTAAACGGAGCAGTTTTGTTACATTATTCCGAATGTGTTGGAAAGTTTTTCATAATCCATACTGGGCGTATGATTTTTTCTTTCTTGTTAAATATATTAGTTATTTTTTAATTGTACCGTAAATTAGCATTCTGAACACGAATTTCAATTGACAACGAGAAACAAATTTGGCGGTTGACAACCAATTTTTACCATCTATCTACCTGGCATGGATAATGTGTCAGTACCTAGATTTGTTTAATAGAATTTTTTTCCATCAACAATCATAATTTAAAACAATTTTCGAATATATAACTGTTAACAAAATAAAACATATCAATATAGATTAATTGGAAATTTATTTAAAAATACAAAGATATCTTCCATAACTCGCTGCTCCTTCATCATGATTACAATAAGATTCTTTTACAATTCCTGACCTGTATCTATTGGCGACAAAAAAAGAATGTACTTCTAATGATTTCGCCAAATCTTCGTCAACATAGACATTCTGCAAATACTGGCAAGACTGGAGGAGAGAAACTACATCCTCAGAAGTTACATAACAACATACGAGGCAGATTGTAACTAGCTGAGGAGGTAATAAGTTATTACTTATTCTAAAAGAAGCTCCAAATAGGCATAACTCTTTTATGTTGAGTCCATGATTCAGTCTTACTGGAAAATACGCAGGAAAAATTTTTGTCTGTTTCATATATAACATATGTAACTGACTCAAGAAAGAAGTGTCACCTTCAAACCAAGAATGATCAATTTCTGATCCATTTAAATTTAATCGTCTTAAGTGTGGCATTTTTGAAAATGAGGGCTTACTCAGCGAGCCCTTATAATCCGGTTTACAATAAAACGCACCCAAACTCTCAATTTTAGAAATACCACTACATTCACCTACTGGACGACAATTAGAAAATATGCAATCAAAAAATACCAGCTTCTTTAAACCCTGTAAAAAATGGGCACATAAATCCATAACCGAGGTAAAACTGCATGAGAATTTACAATAAGTTACAATTAATTCTTCAAGATGAGGACAAGATTTTTGCAGTCTCACACAAAACTCCACAAAATCCAATTTTTCATGACTATTAGCAAAATTTAATCTGATTGAACTAACACAAGATGGCAGTCTCTTAATGAAAGATTTAGTTATAGCAGTTGGAGATCTGTGAGGTGGAAAAATTTGTATATTTACATCGAAAAATTCCACGTTTACCTTTTTCCACAGAAGTGGTCTCCTTGTAAGCATATTCCATCTTCTGCACACTCTGAAAAAAGAAAAGAAAATATAAGTGCGAACATATCTAATCATGTCTCTGGCTTTTTGGAGAGGTATGCTTAATGGAAATTACTGTTAATTTTACTTTCTTTATGCATTATGTATAATATTTAATTGTATATCTTCACCTCCGTACTTGGGTTCGAGAAACATTTTTACTTATCGTTTGGATTAGAATGAGTACTATGGTACTCATATTTATATTTTATGAAAAGTTCTATTGTGTAAAAGGAAATACCAGAAGGGATTCTTTTATATATTGGAATGTGAATAACAATAGCGGAGCAAGATAATGAGAAGCAAGGATGATGAACAAAAGAGAATCTCTTGAGATTTCTGGTCAGTGAACGAGAGGGTCGATAGAAGACATATGAGTTTTACTTTACTTTCGAGGTGACACCCGGTAGAATTTTGAATGGAGAAGACACAGTAAGAACGAATGGCGTCTTGGTTGGACGTAAAACGTGTAGTTTGAAAAAAAAAGTACTCCTGATGTAGAATATTGTTCTAAAGAAGAGCACGTACGTACGACAGTTCTGGAGATACCTGTGTGGTTATCCCGTTGAATAAGCTTAGTTGAGTACGTTCAACAGAAAAGAGTAAAGTGTAATTTAAATATATAAACCAGTTCATTGAGAAAACCAAAATATGTTACAAGGCCTCAGGCTGGGTATAAAAAGGTGGTAGTGAGCTGAGTTATTTCTACGGCCAAGGCAAAGTTAAAGTTGACGATAATGTTATTGAAAACTGTGTAATCATATATTATATCTCCAGTTTTAGAATGTAAAATACAACAATTAAAAATTCGAAGGTTCGTACGGTTTATAATACTTTTCCCGTTGAGAAGAATGTACAGTAATTCGATTGGATAAAGTTCTGATCCAGCTGAGATGATAAACTCCTGACAGTCTCTTAGTCGACACATTGTCCTGTGACATTCACGGTCAGGCAAGTATACACACGGCAGAGAAACGATAATCACAGGAACGGGAAAAAGGCAGTTCTCTTCAATCCCGTCTATCCGCGAATCTCAGGAGTTTCCTTCTTCCTCCGAAGGAATGGGGAAATAAATAATATATTAAATTTAAAAAATCAAAAAATCCGACTGCGTAAATAGCGAACTAATTAATTATTTCTCATCAATATGAAACTATTTTTTATATTACTTACCTTTTTTTTATTTACTTGTATTGATGACTTTTAAGTTGTGTTTAATTATTAGTTCCTATCTACAAACACTCTTTTGATGAGGCCTATAGATGTCTATTATGAAGGTTAGAGTTACAGTAAAGGTAGCGATCCAAAGTACAAAACTTCCAGGTTGTGTAATATTTAAACGGAGCTTCTGATTACATAATGGTTAATGAAACATCGTCTTCATTTTGAAAGACCTATCCAATGATATGCCACTCAATATGGTGCGTAATTTTTTTTTTCGTCTCTACCGCCATTTTGTATTTTACGGCCGCCATTTTGAATTTATAAAAACAAAACCTATCCTATAACCATCGGAAGATTAAGACAAATCATTAGAGACCTCATTCATAAAACTCCATCCATCCGTTGGGATGTTTTGAGGGTATAAAGAAATCCGCATACACAGATATACGTGAAACACATAACCCTTCTTTTCAGTCGGGTAAAAAACTCTTTCCCCGAGCCGGAGAAAATCACTAGTCGAGTCGAAACTTGACTCTAAAACCTAGGGTCGAACTGCCAGTTCACTCTGCGAAAAAAAATTCTGCTCTAGATGCCTTTGCATCTCCCTCCTCTGTTCTTTGTCGAAAACAAAGGCAATATTTTGACCATTGGTGAGACAGGAAAATGATATCACCAACAAACTTAAATATCATTGGATCTAAGAGAATTTTCTATGATCTCTTTGAATCACATTCTCCCACGACGCCCCTTTCCACTTGTGTGGCCTGGCGGCATGATAAAACGAAACCTCCCTTCGCTGCTTACTGAAATTTCTGTCAAATAACGTCAAGTCGGAGAGACCGGCTAACTGCGCCTATGCCGACCCTTCTTTGCCTCCCTTTGTATGAACTGCGCTCGGCGTCACGGGGGAACGGATATCATTGTCACCCCCGTCTTATGGGTACGAAGTGAGATTTTTTTTTTTTTTTTTTTTTTTGTTATTTTTGTTATTTTTGTTAGAAAGACACTTTTCTGTTGGCGTTAATTCGCTAAATTGGGCGCTTTATCGATAATTTAGGCTATCAATAATATTTTTTTCTTAAACTCGGTAAAATTTTATACACATACATTTTATATATGTATATAATAATTTTTTTTGTTAATAATAACTATTAAATCACAGAAAAATAGACAATATAAAAATGTATATCTCTTAATATAAAATGTACAAATTGAAAAAAAAAAAGGGAAATAAATAAAAGTACGATGATAAAAAATCCATATATAAATATATATTTACACAAGAAATTTAAACATTGGAGAATTTTTTTAAACTACTTTAGAAGAGAAAATTTTATGAAGAAATAACACTTGTTACCTAATAATACCACTTTTTCCCCCAAACACATTATTTTTCGTCTAGAAATATATTTTTTAAAATATTTGACATAGGATAATTATGCATGGAAACAAATATTTTCGTCAGCCTTAAACTAATTTCTCGTTGACTGTGCCTTTGGATGTTTTATTCTAAGATTCTTAAAGAGCCTCAAACATATGAAATATTAACATTTATATACATATATTTCGTACTTCAATTAATATGCTAGAAATAATTTTCACCTTAAAATTATTCTCTTTATTAATTTGAAAGAAAGATACTGGGGGGGGGGGGGGACGAACAACATTCTAAAAAAAGGATATTTTTGCTGCTGTATTCCTATGAACGCTAATTATTACTTCTTTTATTGCCCTAAGTATTATTGTTTTTACTATTACTATTATTAACTTGTTTTAAACTTTAAATATTGATCTATTATTTTCTTTCAAATTTTTTTTTTTTCTCAAATTCTAAAGTAAATTTTAAAATTCCAAAGCGGTTGCGCGATGCTTTATAACTGAAACTTAAATATGTATTTCTTGATAAAATTTAATTTTTACTGAATATATAATTCCTATAATCGCGCACGATTCTCTTATGCACATGCTTATAAATTAATAGTAATAAGAAGAAAATAATTAAATTCTCATAAATTCAAAACTGAGAATTGAGAATTGCGTTACCATGTGAAAAACATGCATCCAAAAGTGGATAAAGGAACTTAATTTCTTAAGTTGTACCGCAACACAAAATTTTATGACACATCGTCTTATTCATTTTTATACTTCAAGGAATAAAATTAACAGGCCTATTGAAGTGATTTTTAATTGAATAGAGTTTTCCATTTTCAGATAAATAAATTACTTATAAGCCATACTTGTTAGGTGACGACAAGTTTTTCTTCTCTCTCGCACTGTTGCGTCGTGAATTTGGTTCAAATCGCCAACTTTTACAGTATTTTCTGTAAATTTCCCCTGCTTTTACCATAAAATGGAAAAATCATTCGATTACATAGTTTCTGAATAAGAACACCTTCTAATTTAATGTGTTTTCGAGCAAAAATGAATTCAGAAATGTGTCAGAAAGTATCTTCTTTGAATTTAAGAGCAGTCTTAAGACTGTTTTCAAATCCAAACTGATTACTTTCCAGAATTCACATTTGTTTGTACTTGCTTTAGAGTGACAGATGCTGATTTAAAAACTATGAAATGGAACGGTTTTTCCACTTTTCATTACAGGCAATCTTTCACAAAATCCTGTTAAAAGCATTTAGCATTAGAACTGAAGTTCCACAATGCGTTCTAAACGGAATTTCCAGACGTGACAGTCCGATATATTTTTCATCAAACAACAATCGCTTATAATTCAATATGTAATCCAGTTATCAAAAAATGAAAGATTATTAGATTAAAAATCAATTCAATAATCATGTCTGCAAGTGACATGCTTTTACGTTTAAAAATGAGTTTGTAAGTTAGAAAATTTTGAGGAAAACTCTCACACAAAAAAAAAAAAAAATAAATGAATAAAATAAATAAATAAATAAAAATTACTTTCATACACATAAGATTATGATTTTCTAATTTCGTATTAAACCAATGCATCTTCTCCAAATATAATTTTAAGGTTTTATTTATCTATAAAGATAAAATATCCTTTTAAGTAATAAATGACTTCCTATATATATATTAAAAAAAAAAAAAAAAAACCTTTAAATAATAGACTATAGTTGACTTCATGATTTTGATCCTCAAAATATTTTTTAATTAAATTTTTGCTGACTTTTAAAAGCCAAACTTTTAAGTAGAACTGATGGATTTTGGTATCTGAAAGAGAATATAAATACATGAATGGGTGAAAATTACGTTGTGATAGAAAAATTTAACTTAATGATTTTTAAAATAATCCTAAATTAGAACCTTCTCTATTCTGATTCATTTAAAAAATGATAATGTTATTAATAATAGTAATACTACAGCTTATAGTAATAATTTTGTTAACTTAAAGATGCTACTGATAGATTTGGTATTATTTGAGGAAAATACTTGTGAAAATCAATGAACTTTTGATTATAAAATATTAAAAATCGTGACAAATAATATATATAATAGTGTCAGCTCTAAGTGTTGCCATTGACTAATTTCCTAAACTACTAGCTTTAGAAGTATAGTTTCAATAGCAAATATGTTTTAAAGTTGTTCTTCATCCTATTAAATCCGTTTATATAAAAAAAGTGTTATTTTTAAAAGTTACACAAATTTAATTTTTTTACGGGATTCAAGTACTATATATTTAGTAAAACTTTCTTCGTGTTCTAATAAGTAAAACAATAAAAGTTTCATTTTTGTACAAATAAAACTTACCGAGTTATGATAACTTGAATTTTATGAATTTTCAGCATTTTTTGTCATTAAAGACATAAAAACGCTTTTTATCCAAATGTTACAAGTAAAAATAAAAATTTTCGTAGCAATGATGTTTTTTTTTTTTTTTTTTTTTTTTTTTTTTTTAATTAACATTAGATATTCCTAGGAATACCTTGACAGAGGTAACAAAATTTGGGGTGGCAGTTTGTACCGGGCCCACTTAAATCGGAAGTCCCCCTTATTTCGTAGTAAATATTAGTAAGTATCCTCTACTTAAGAATTATAGTTCATTTTAATATTTTATTTGTATTTATTACGTTGAATATCTTATAAGATGTAATGCAATGTTAGATGAATGCAGACCACGTGCTTAAGTATTGTGATTATTATCGCCAAGATTTACCATTTTTGGATTTTCATCCAGAAGATTTTTCGAAAAAAAAAAAAACTCTTTGAGGCAACCTTCAATACAGCGATGGATTGCTATCTCACCCCTTCGAGCGCAGTTCATACAGAAGGGGTCAAAGCTGTAGGTGCAATTTATGATCTCCTCCTACCGTAGGCGCAATTGATGTACATCCAAGTCGGAAGATGAATCTATTTCTTTCCTCTTCTCCGTCGGATTTTGGAATTTAAAAGATATTTCACAGGAAGATGCTTTTACATGTAGATTCCTATATAAGCTTCTGTCTTATTGACATGGCGTTTTATAGTGAGGAATGGCAAAGTTCTCACAGTGTAATTTAATGTTGAGCAAGATCTGCTATATCCGTACTTATAAATTGAAAGAGCGTGTTTTAATGCAAATATTTCGTAAATAAATCTTCATCTTCCATTATTATATTTCAAATGAAAATCAAATTTCAAATTTCAAAGTAATTGCTTAAAAGGCGCAAAGGCCAACATAGTGAAAAAGATTCCAAGCCGGGACTCGAACCCGGGCCATCAGTATAGCGCACTGACGTTCTACCGACTAAACCACTTGGAACGATACCTAGCTCGGAAAATTTCTCACTATTATATGTTGGCAAGGTCGCATATGGTCGCAGCACAAGATGGAATATATATCGTGAATCACCGACCTGGGACAAACACGAAGTCCCGGAGTCCCGGCTTGGAATCTTTTTCACTATGTTGGCCTTTGCGCCTTTTAAGCAATTACTTTGAAATTTGAAATTTGATTTTCATTTGAAATATTGTATGCAAGGCGAATGTTTCTCTCTGGAATAATTTCCATGTATTAATTCCATTATTATTATTTGGAGTATCCTAAGTAAAAGTAAAATAAATGTATTTTTGAGTTCAGCGCTACGAAAGCTTTCACGCGATACTCCACACGATATGAAAAAGAAAAAAAAAAAGATTTTTCTTTTCCAAGTAATTAGCCCCTCTACATTCTTCCTACATATATTTGTGAATGTTTAATAATCTGTAAATATGTGGGTCAATAGTCTTTATTTCTTCCCCCAATTTGAACCACGTTCCATAGATTACAAGTAAAGCGGCTGTGACAGACAGACACAAGAGACTTATGGTTCCGTTTTTACTCTTTAAGTACGGAACCCAAAAAAGAGGAATGGAGCCAGATATCTTTCACTTTTCTGTGCATTAAGCTTTCCAGCAGTCTACATACCATTGAATCATACATGCTCTTCATCATACATTTCAATGGCAAATTGAAACAGTTTGATGGATATTTTAAGGGGTCTCAGGACTCTTAAAATTTGAAAAAAAAAAAAAAAAAAAAACAAGTGGGTAAGTGTGATCACAGATGGTTTCTTTTAAAATTTTTCAATACACTTTATCCTTTTGCAAAACCTGTTAGTTCCACATTTTGCAATCAAGAGGCGCATTCTATTGTAAACAAACCTCTATCCGAACGAAACTCAGTTTTACAACCTATCCGTACATGTTAATCGAGGGGATCGGACCCAAAGCATACGAGGTAAGTTGGCGCTCCCTGGTGGTAAAAATTGGCACTAAAATTTGTAAGACAATATGGTTAAAAATTGCTTAAATTAGAAAAATTACTTAAAATACACAAGTCAGAGTGTGAAGGGGTAAATAATATAAGACCTTTTTGAAGTTTATATGATTTGTCGTGTGATCGCAAGTGTTCAGCTATAACTATCCAAAATTTCAAGCCTCCATCTAAATTAGGGGCTCAGTTAGAAAAAAAAATGCTTAAAATACACAAAGTAGATTGCAGAAGGGTAAATATAAGACTTTTTCAAAACTTTATAATTTGTCTTTTAATGTGAGACGTTCAGCTATGAGTATGCAAAATTTCAATTCTCCAACATATATAATTTCTGAGAACGGGCTCTGTGACAGACGAACAGATAGACAGGAAAGTGAGACGAATAGGGTTTCGTCAGATGAACGTAACCCTAAAAAGGACAATTTTCAACATTTAATATCTTAATATATATATATATAATATATATATTTAAGGCACAATTTTTATGGGTCATGAAAGACATAAATATGTTCTTTAATTTCATGCATTTAAAAAATAGCAAGATGCAGAATTAGCATTTATAGGGGGCTCCATAGTGTCAGATAATTAACTTGCAGAAAATTGGTATAAAGGTTTACGGGCAGGATTACGAAATAAATTTTGCAACTAGAATGAAAATTTCGTTGCCTACTTATACTTTAGATTTTAATAATTATCCTAAATCTAAACAAATTTGCATGTAAATCATTTTTATATTTTTAATACAAAGTTGTATTTAGCTAATACAAAATTTTAAAAATTACAACAGTGTAATCACCTAAAAAATATATTATTTTGAACAATAAAAAGGAAAGTTCAGGTTAGGTTTATACAGACTAACATGAAACATACGTTTTGAAAATTTCATGAAAAAATATTCAGAAGTTTTTGTGATAACCTGCGCATTATGCCCGAAAACTTTGTTTGGAGAGTAGTATTGGCGTCTCTTTAGCGAGAGTTGAGTTGTCTTTTGCTGGATGTGAAAATCGTGCTGTTGGACGAGGGGTAAATTTTAAAAACGTATTCTTGGAGGAGGGGTAAATTTTTTAAATCGTACTCTTGGACGAGGGGTAAATTTTTGAAAACGTACTCTTGGAGGAGGGGTAAATTTTTTAAATCGTACTCTTGGACGAGGGCTAAATTTTTTAGCGAAGGTCGTGTCCGAAATTCTGCTCTTGGACGAGGGGTAAATTTTTAGCGAGGGGCTCGTCCGAAATTGTGCTCTTGGACGAGCGGTAATTTTTTTAGCGAGGGTCGTGTCCGAAATTGTGCTCTTGGACGAGGGGTAAATTTTTAGCGAGGGGCTCGTCCGAAATTATGCTCTTGGACGAGGGGTAATTTTTTTAGCGAGGGACGTGTCCGAAATTGTGCTCTTGGACGAGGGGTAAATTTATAGCGAGGGGCCTTTCCGAAATTGTGCTTGGCGTCTCTTTAGCCAGAGTTGAGTTGTCTTTTGCTGGATGTGAAAATCGAATTTTTGAAATCGTATACTTGGACGAGGGGCAAATTTTTGAAAACGTACTCTTGGAGGAGGGGTAAATTTTTTAAATCGTACTCTTGGACGAGGGCTAAATTTTTTAGCGAGGGCTGTGTCCGAAATTGTGCTCTTGGACGAGTGGTAAATTTTTAGCGAGGGGCTCGTCCGAAATTGTGCTCTTGGACGAGTGGTAAATTTTTAGCGAGGGGCTCGTCCGAAATTGTGCTCTTGGACGAGGGGTAATTTTTTTAGCGAGGGGCGTGTCCGAAATTGTGCTCTTGGACGAGGGGTAAATTTTTAGCGAGGGGCTCATCCGAAATTGTGCTCTTGGACCAGGGGTAATTTTTTTAGCGAGGGGCGTGTCCGAAATTGTGCTCTTGGACCAGGGGTAAATTTTTAGTGAGGGGCGTGTCCGAAGTTGTGCTCTTGGACGAGGGGTAAATTTTTAGCGAGGGGCGGGTCCGAAATTGTGCTCTTGGACGAGGGGTAATTTTTTAGCGAGGGGCGTGTCTGAAATCGTACTCTTGGACGAGGGGAATAATTTTTTTTTAGCAAGGGGCGTGTCCAGAAGGCGGTTTCTTTTAAGTGGGGGAGGAAGTGGGGGATGACAATGGGCACGTGTTAGAGCAGAGGGGTTGTATCGTGCTGTTGGACGAGAGGTAAATTTTAAAAACGTTCGGTTTTTTGGAGGTGCTCAGAGTATGACGTAATCAGTGGATTTCAATTTATTTTCGGGGAATGCATTTTTAATAAGTTTTATTTAAAAAAATTTATTTTTAAGTTGATTACTTTGCATTTATTATTTTTTCGTTTCGGTTTTCTCGAGTTGTTGATTGTTAGAGTATGATGTAATCAGAGATTTTTGGATTTATGTTTAATTTCATTGAATTTATTTTTAATTTAAATAATTTTCATTGATTCCATTTTAATTTAAATAATTTTCATTGATTCCATTTTAATTTAAACGAATTTAACTTTTAACGGAATGGATGATTAATTTAATTTTTTTTTTTTAAATTAGAACCTTTCTCTGAATGTATTATTCTCACGATGACGTATTCAGTGATTGGAATTTATTTTTTAACACATTTTCTAAAAAAATATAATTATTTTTAATCTGATTATTTTTAAATTGATTTTAAGCTTTTGAATTGGATTTTAAGTTTTTTAATTAGAACTTCTTAAGAAATTGATTATTTTTTAGAATTGGGAAACTTGTACAAAAGCTTAACCCAAGGATTCGAGCCCGCATACTCTTGGTCAGTAGATTAACGCGTTTTCCTACCATGCTACACTTGCCTTGCTTTTGAAATCTATTCTATTCTTAAAGAAACACCTGTCAGTCAGGTTGTGAGGGGGGAACGGGATGCATACACAGGCATTTTTAAACAACACTTTAGGGATAGTTTTGAGAATAAATATATTTACAAAGACATATTTGCACTTTTTGGATACTTTTTTAGACGAATGACTTTAATTTATTTACTAGTTAAAAGGTATTTGAGTGCAATCATGACTTGAGTTTGGTCTTGATTCGAACATTGTGACTTTTATCGGGATTTAGAATTTTCTAAGGAATAATTTGTACTACCTTTAATATGCTCATATTTTTGTTAGAAAACAGACTTTTTTTCAACTCTTTTTTAATGTTTCATCTTTGGCAAACTATCTTTTAATCCGTATTACATCATTTTGAAAATCGGAATATACTTTAAAATTTTTTACTAAACGTATAAAATAATTTTTATTTTTCTGGACATATGAATATATATTTTTTTCATATTCTGATACGATAAATAATTTTATTTCCTGAACGTTTATAATACTCTTTCATTTTTTTGCACTTAGAAATATCTCTTCTTTGATATTCTGATTGCATTTATATAATTCTTTTCTGATCCTATCAATATTTTCAAAACATTGCATTATTTTCAATTAATCGAACAAGTGATCATTTTTTCAATTTACTGAACATAAAACTATCATTTCCATTTTACCGAAGATAAAAGTATTTTATTTTTGTACATAAAAATATATTTTTCGAAACATAGAAATACATTTTCCATAGAAGCATCTTTTTCTGACATTCAGATTGCAATTATATTTTTCATTTTACTGAACAAAGAAATATCTTTTCCTTAATTTCTTGAAGATTCATTTTATTAAACCTATAAATAATTCTTTCCTATTTTCTGTATTTAAAAATACTTTTTAAAATAAAGATAATGTTTTTCCCCCATGAATCTATTCTTTTTAATTTTACTGATTTTAGAAATATTCTGATAGTGTACAATTTTTTAATTTCGTTAACATAAAAATATTTATTCTTCCTTTAAATAGTATATCGCTATTTATCTTGATTTAAAAAAATGAAACAAATGAAAAATTATATAATTTGTTACGCGTAAAAAATGTATTTGTAAAACTTATAATCCCAAAAATTTGATTAAAGACAGGTCTTTTTTCTAAAATCGATCTTTTTTCCCCCCTTACAAAATGACAAACAGAAATATACTTTCAATACGTATTATTACTACGTACAAATTAAAGTTTTTTTATTACTAAGCGGAATTTACTTTTGACAAACTAAATATACTTTGAATTTTTATTGAAAGTCATTTTTAACTTATTCCTTATTGTTGAATCAATTTATTTATATCTTGTATATTTTGAATTGAAAAAAAATATTTTTAATTTAGTAATACTTTTGTATCTGATGTGTTACAAATTTTAAGTAATAGAAATTATCCACTTTGTCCTCACAAAGCAGTCTTTGTTTCTTTTCAATGCGTATTTTCTTCAAATAAAGTTTATGTGTTTGAGAAAACAGAATATATTCAACAGTTTTGATTAAACACCAGCCTAAATTCTAAACTAAATTCTTAAGACTAAATTTATTAATTTTTTCGTATACTCGAAATCTGAAATACTAAAGAACGAAATAACTGACGATTTTTTAGAACAAAGTATAGCTTATTTTTAAGCAAACACTTTTAAAATAATTTAATATATTCTTAGTTAGCTCAGGAATTTACCAGACTGTTAGTGTACTCAAGTTGACTTTTACCATACACCTATTGATTTTCATACACTTTTCTCTACTTATTTATGGATCCTTGTTTTCTGCCCTTATTTCTTGATTAATACGTAATGGATAATTTTTTAGTAATTTTTATCCTTTAGTATAATTATTTGAATTAACTAGTCATCTTCCTTAAGTTAAAAAACTTTTCTTTGAAAAAATAATAATGAGTTTTTTAGTCTTTAGAAAATGAAAATAGAAATATATTTTTTTATACTTCGATACTTTTAATATCTTTTCCTAATCACAAAACTTTTTTCCTAGAAAAATATCTTTTTCCTAAACACAAATCATTTTTCCTAAACAAAAAACTTTTTCCTAAACACAAATAATTTTTTCCTAAACAAAAAAATATTTCCTAAACAAAAAACTTTTTTCCAAAACGTAAACTTTTTCCCAAACACGAAACTTTTCTTCTGAACTTTAAACTTTTTTCCTAAACACAAATCTCTTTTAATGTATTCATACTTTTTTCCTAAACTTAAAACATATTTTCCTAAACACAAGACGTTTTTACCTAAGCATAAAAAAATTTCCCAAACACAAAACATTTTTCCAAAACATAAAACTTTTTTCCTAAACATAAAACATTTTTTCAAACACATAATTTTTTACTGTACTTAAACTTTTTCTTCAACATAACTTTTTCCTAAATTTAAAACATTTTCCAAACATAACTTTTTCCTAAATTTAGAACTTTTTCCAAACATATAATTTTTACTATACTTAAACTTTTTATTTCTAAACACAAAACATTTCTTTCCCAAACACAAAACCTTTTTTCCTAAACATAAAACTTTTTTTCCTAAACATAAACCATTTTTTCAAACACATAATTTTTTACTGTACTTAAACTTTTTTCTTCAACATAACTTTTTCCTAAATTTAAAACTTTTTCCAAACACAAATTTTTTTTCCAAACACATAAATTTTTACTGCACTTAAACACTTTCTTCGACATAACTTTTTCCAAACATATAATTTTTACTATACTTAAACTTTTTATTTCTTAAACATAAAACATTTTTTTTTTCTCTAAACATAAAACTTTTTTTTCCCTAAACGTAAAACATTTTTCCTAAACATATAATTTTTACTGCACTTACACTTTTTTCTTCAACATAACTTTTTCCTAAATTTAGAACTTTTTCCAAACATATAATTTTTACTATACTTAAACTTTTTATTTCTAAACATAAAACATTTTTTTTTCCTAAACATAAAACTTTTTTTCCTAAACATAAAACATTTTTTCAAACACGTAATTTTTTACTGTACTTAAACTTTTTTTTCAACATAACTTTTTCCTAAATTTAAAACATTTTCCAAACATAACTTTTTCCTAAATTTAGAACTTTTTCCAAACATATAATTTTTACTATACTTAAACTTTTTATTTCTAAACATAAAACATTTTTTCCTAAACATAAAACATTTTTCCTAAATATAAAACTTTTTTTCCTAAACAAACCACTTTTTCAAACACGTAATTTTTTACTGTACTTAAACTTTTTTCTTCGACATAACTTTTTCCTAAATTTAAAACATTTTCCAAACATATAATTTTTACTATACTTAAACTTTTTATTTCCTTAAACATAAAACATTTTTTCCTCCTAAACATAAAACATTTTCCAAACATATAATTTTTACTGTTCTTAAACTTTTTATTTACTGAACATATTCTTTTTGTTTCGTTGAAACATTATTTCGCAAAAAAAATCTTTTCTAAAGAAAACATTTGGAAAAAGCAATCTTCACGATTACATTTTTTTTAAATTTTTTATTTTATTTATTTATTTATTCAATATAACGGAAAAAAACAGTCACACACACAAATATTTTTTTTTGAAATATAAACATTTTTATTTGTTTCATAAAATACATCATATTTGCAACAAAAAAACATAATTTTCTACATTTTCAACCATGGTACTGGTGATATTGGTAAAATGACTTGATTAGATGATCTTCGTTTTCTATGATAAGGTTCAGGTCTTGCATAAATAGTTTTAGGATCACTCTTCAAATACTTGTTTTTTATAAAATCTTGTGGAAAGTGTTTTTTATTTAAAAGTTCTTGAAACTGATCAAAAGCAATAGGTTTTTGACTTCTATCTCTCAGCAAAAAACCGACTAGTTGAATAACATCTGATCCATTAATTACAGTATCATCTATTTTCAATTCTTTGTTTTCTGTACAGGAAATTTTATTTTGTTTAAAAAATTCCATAATTTTAGCAGCAGTTTTCTTTTGTTTTACAGGAATAGAACTTAGAATTTCATTTTCTATCTTTTCAAAGGGTTTCTGTGGAAGTTCTTCAGGGGGTTTGACCGTATTCATATCTGGGAATGGTACAAACTTTTGCAAAATCTGTGTGTAAAGCTTCGCTTTTTCACCATCCTCTATTTTTCTTTTCAAAATAGTCTGAATCTGTCTATCTAAATCACTTAAATGCTCATCGACGAACACTTGATCTCTGTCAGCTGGAACAAGTCTGAATTTACGAGCGAACTCCATTGATCAACGTACTGAGCACTGATACTGCAGCAGGAATAAGTATAGACAAAAACCCTTCTCCTTTTTGAACGAGAAGTCGTCTTTTCTTAAACAGAGGTATTTTCTTATCTCCCAGACGTCGCAATGTTCTTTCATAAGCTGTTAATCTATTTTTCTGACGTTCAGAGACTGGTATGTTACCTTTTTAAAAGATTTAAGGCACATTCACAGGCACCTTTTATTATACTATTAGGGCAGTTTTTAAGAAAGGCTGTTTTTTGCTTTGCCTTGCTTAACAATTTCAGATGTTCCACTGCCGACATCCTGAGTTCAAATGATGGTCGATGAGCTTAATCTCTCTTTTATATGCTTACCGCAAGTAAAAGCTTTCGTTAAAGCACAATGCTTAAAACAGGGTTTGTGACTTGGACAGTTTACATCTGAAATATTCAATAGATTAATCTTGCGGCAGTTAAAATCATTCAGATTCAAAATCTTTCGTCCAGACAACCGTTCTAAAAACTTTGCTTTTTCTAGTCCTTTGATGTAAATATTCTTATAAGATATAAACAAGGCTGAAAGTATAGGTTCTAATGCTGAATAAGGTAAATCACCACTATTCCATTGCAAACCATGACGGTAATGAGTCAACCCTGCAAATGTCTTTCTTTTTAGGAGAGATAATTGCTCCCAAGAATACGGCGGCGAGAGAAAATTCCAACTGCAATGGTACCCAGAATCTACCGCATAAAAAGCGAGTTCTTTGATAATAAAATCGTACGTGCTTAACTGAAAATCTTCAAATTCAATGACAGCAGATGTCATGTTCACCAGATGCCGTTCTCTGGGGAAATGATTTATCGAAGTTCATACACATAATGTTTATCGCCAGGAAAAAAATTTGTGCGCATGCGCAAGCTTTCACAAGAATCGGGCCGTAAATCGATGAATAAGTAGCTAAAAGGTAATGCAGTAGCATCATTAAAAATTTCTTGAAAAGCCTTAGATTTACCAGGAAACATTTGTCTGAATAAATGCATAATTTGGCTTTTATCTCGAGGATTCTTGTATAGTACTATGTAATGAGAGTTTAAATTAATATTTCTCATTTCTTTGCCGTGATGAAACAAGTTTTGAGTTATCAAGATAACTGAAAGATTTCGGTGATGACTGCCTTTCGTGAAAAGTTTGCTCAATCGTACATCAGAAGCTAATTCTGACATCAAATCATCAATGATAATTAAAGCATATTTTAGAGAATTAAGATTAGAGGATAAACCTTCTTCAAATTGTACACCGTTCATGGAATTGAAAAGGGGTTGATAGCTTCCATAACAGTACTTGTGGGCATAACATACTTGTGGGCATAGGATGAAAATATTTGTAATCAATTAAATTTTTAACAAAAAAGCTTTTACCCGAACCTGTCGGCCCGCTGATAAGGACAGTAGAAGGATGTACTAACTTGAGTAATTCCATGCTTTAAATGACAAGAATGAATAAAAGCTTCAAGTTTTATAGTTTCTTGACTATTTCGGTAAATTATTTTTTGTAAATATAAATAACATAATAACTTGTAGGATCTTGTTAGGAAAAATTTTATCTTGTTAGGAAAACAATTTTTATGCATGCATTTTATTTTTCTAGAAACAAATGAATTTTATATAATCTACTATCCATGATGAATTAAATAAATAAACACACATAAAATAAGAGAAAAATATTTTTTTATTTTTTAAAAATCATGTTTACACCATATCTTTTTTTGACAAATTGATACATTCTAAAATCATTTTTCTTTTTGGATAATACATTGGTAATAGAATTCATACAAAGTCCTTGACATCATTTTACAAGAAAGAAAATACAATATTGTCCACAGACATTAGACGTTAAACTTTGAAGCATTGCCTTGTTCCAACGAATTCGGTGATACGTCTTCATAAATCTTGTTATGTCTTCTCCATAGGTTTCGGGAGGAAGTCCATAAGAATCAAAAAAGTCCAGAGTCTTCTTATCTTGAACGTAAATTGCTAGCCAATGGGATTCTTTTTCATCATGTTTATCGGTATTGATCACTAATGCACAGGGAACGTTTCGAATATCAGGTATTTTGTCGGAAGAGAAAACGCCTGCAAAATATCGTGCCGAAACAGGATCACGAGATAAAATTCTATGAATTTGCGATGAATTCATTAGTTTCCAAAATCATACAGAATATTGTGAGATTTGTTGATTTCAATTAAATTTTCAAATTCAGCATACACTAGCAAAGAGACTGTTTGCGCCAAAGTTGTTCCGAACTTAATTTCTAATCTTAAATTGCTGTGACGAATGAGATTAAGATGCGAACCATCACATAAATCAGGTGACAAATTAAAACAAAATAATGAACACCCCTGTGTAAATTCTGATCTCGAAAGGTACAAGCCTTTGTTTTCTGTATTCTTAAATAAATTCTCATAAGCTCGAATAAATAAATTGTTTTCAAAGTCCGGTTGAAGTGGATTGTGAGGAACGGGCTGACCGTCCACATAGACGCTAATGAAATTAATATTGTAATGTTTGAACTCAAAAGGGGACTTTTTATAGTCGCCGTCAAATGAGTCATTATCCACACAGGCGATCACGATGCGATTGGGCATCTGACCTGTAAAAATATTATCTTGAACAAAACTCATATTGCCTGTAGGAATGGAATATGTTTTGCAAAGCACTCTGTTAATAGGGTATTTGGCTGTTGTTTTTTCTAAGCTTTTAGCATGTCCTAAGACAACGCCAGGACTAATGCGTACTTTACGAACAAATAAGAAAGTATGTTCCAGGGAAACTTTAAACTCCCCTTCACCCGCCAATAAACAAAACTCTGGTTTACTACGATTCAGTTTAATTTTTCACATCAACCATGTTTAGGAGGAGTCTTTCTTGGTGAAACATTTGAAGCACTGAGTTTAGTCATTTCTGCACGTTTACTAAATGCTTCATTGGGGTTTGCATCTGCAGGATCTACAACATTCATACGACCAGCAGTATCTTTAAAAAATAATTCTGAGGAAAGTTGAGAAGTTTTTTCATCAAACCCGTGATTCAGTAATTTTTCTATCATGGCTCTATATGGATAAGTATTATTACTTGAAGAAACGAGTCTATCGTTCAGGCTAGTATCAGCTTGGGAAAACATGGAATGAAGAAAAATATTGACGGGTCCAACTTTACATTTATCCGGAATGGGTTTGCCGTCCTTTTTAAAAATCTTTACTTTGACATACAACTGAGTTTGAGATAAATCAAGATAATCTTCTCCGCTTCCAGAAATATTAAATTCTACAGGACCTCCATCAGAAACATTAGAAAGCGGGTGAAATTCAACCCATTGGCCTCTTTCAATAACTGTTTGAGTAGGAGGGAGATGAAATAATTCTAATTCCGATTTAGCACATTCGAGAGAGTCCTTTAAAAGAAAAGCCATAGTATAATGCATACATTAACAGTCAAAAATATCACGTCGTTGCACCTTCCGTGCTTTCGATGAAATGATGTGTTTCGCAGGTGTCCGCTTCCTTTTAAGCCTTCCATGGCCAATCATTTGATCCGCCTTTTCAACTGCTTTTCTTGCTAATTTCTTTCCGCTTTCTTTTGATCGTGTTTTCAGAGACGATTTAAAATTCTCACCTGATAACACATCATTTGCAACCATAGTGCCGGTTCGTAATGCTTCTTTTCCAATTGTTTTGGCACCACTTATCAAAAATGGCATCGCACTACGAAACAATTTAGCAAAAAATCCGCCTATACCGTATCCTCTCTGCAAAACCGTTCCTCTGTAGAGAGGCAAACCATTTCCTGTTTGTCCTGTATAATAATCTTCGAACTTTTGTGTACAACATGCATAAGGCACCAACATTTTGTTGATCTTTCTTTATCGCAATCAAGAAAGAAAGTGAGATTAATTTAAAGCGTAATGCTCTTTTTATATGATCTGTCGTAAACGGAAATGCAAGGTTACAAAAACTTTACCTCTTTCAAAAGGCACTAAATCTCCAGAATGAAGTCTGATATCAATTTGTACCGTTTGGAAATGCTGACGAATAATTGGTACGTACAATGGTCTTGAATAATGAGCATTAATAATTTCGCCATCGCTTCCTTCAACAGACACAATTTTTAGAAGAGGGCTTGTACATCACCTACGATTTGGGGCTCCACGAGATCACAATACACATACATCACGGGAAACGATGACTTTGGGTCAGCTACAAAAGGACTTTGTTGCAATCCTGTATATTCTCCGGGTTCAAACCCTAAAAGTTCTGCTAGACTTTCATAAAGAACTACTTTCGATTTTTTATCAGTCTTGATTGTAACTCTTTTCGTAACAGGGTGAAAATGAAATTCAACCTTATTTTTATGCGATGATATCGTCATACTTTTAATCAGATCCTGTATGGTTTCATAACATCCAGAAGGAACTCTCCTACCTTCAAATTTTCCATCCCCCAAGTCAAAACCAAACAAATTATTATCATTTCTAACGTTATACCATGTATGCGGATAAATAAAATCGACCAAAGCCATTTCCCATTCGCCGTTTAAATTTAAGGGAGTGGGCAGTTGAGTTGTAAATTGCGATATTTTATTATTTGGGAAAAAGCTCATAGAGCTGTCACTGATGAGTGTGATGTAGAACGACATCTTTTGATGAAATGAACGGTAAGTATGATGCATACTCTATTTATATCATTCGGATATCTTTAACCCATGCATTGAATTTTTCCGGATAGCCTTGAAACTTCACAAAATATTGAACTTTTCCATTTCGTTTCTTTTTCTTCAAAACTTTCTCCACAGGATAAAAACTTGAATCCGAAACTTTTTGTAGTTCTTGTTTGTAAAATGTTCCTTTTATGATTTCTCCTGCTAAATCTTTTAATTTATAGACAACAGGCACTCGATGTATGATTTTATGTATAGTAAAAATTTCTCTTGTCCAATTTTGTTCGTATCCTTTCTCAAAACGTAGTTTCTCTTTACTTATACGAACGGTATCGCCGACACTCAAGTCAGATTTCATTGGAGAGATTTTGTAGTTTGCATACAATGTTTTCCAAACCTGACTTTGATTGTCAAAGTTTACTGATGATGGCTCCATTTTAATACTACGATGCCATGTGTGATTATAACTGTGTACTAATTTATCGATTACATCAATATATCTCTTTGTATTCTTTACAGTAAAATATTTCCACATTTTCGTTTTAAGTGTACGATTAAAGCGCTCTACTACTGAAGCTTTTGTGGAGTTATTAGTTGTGAAAAGGTGAACCTTCTGCTTTTTTAAGAAATCCTGTTCATGCTTATTTGTGTACTCCTTCCCATCGTCGCACTGCAGAGTTTGCGACTTACGTTCGGAAAATATTTTTTCGAAAGCTCGTTTAATACCTGAAGCTTTTTTTATCTTTTAACGGTATGACCCATGCATATTTCGTCAAAATATCAATACATGTCAGTAAATACTTATAGCCTTCATTCAAAGAAGATAGAGATTGCATGTCTACTAAATCAGATTGAAACTGCTCGTTTAAGCCGCCTACTATGACACGATTTCTGGGGAATTTGTGTCGCAAAGGCTTGTGTAAAGTATACGAATCTTTCGTCTGAAGCCATTTCTTTATCTGTTGTGTTTTTACGCGGCCTTTTAAAACACGTTCCAAAGCATTGATACCACCAAAACTCGCTGGTAGCTCCGGATCCCGATACATCTGATTCAAAGCTTCCATTACAACAATGATTATGATCTAAACGAAAGTTAACATTCATTTATATTTTTTTTCAGCTATAAAACGATGTTTTTCTCATCAATGTTTTACTTAAAATGAAAAGTATTATGATAAAACCTTTAATATATACTTTATTTAAAAAATATATAATTTAGAATAAATTCAAACAATTTAAAAGTATTAATATAATTACTCTTTACTGGTGCTGCCATCTATCATTTTAAATTTATTTCACTATTTTTATTTTACCGAAAAAAAATCAATGTAGGATTTTGAAAATCGAACCTAAAAAGTAATAAATGCAAAGAAATCAATTTAAAAAATAAATTTAATTAAATAAAACTTATTAAAAATGCATTCCCTGCAACTAAATTGAAATCCATTGATTACGTCATTCTCTGAGCACCTCCAATACAACCCCTCTGCTCTAACACGTGACCATTGTCATCCCCCCACTCCCCCCCCCCTCGTAAAAAGAAACCGCCTTCTGGACACGCCCCTCGCTAAAAAAATTTTTTATCCCCCTCGTCCAAGAGCCCGATTTCGGACACGCCCCTCGCTAAAAATTTACCCCTCGTCCAACAGCACAATTTCGGACACGCCCCTCGCTAAAAATTTACCCTTCATCTTTTAGTTCATTTTCAGACACGCCCCTCGCTAAAAAAAATACCCCTCGTCCAAGAGCACGATTTCGGACACGCCCCTCGCTAAAACTTTACCCCTCGCCCAACAGCACAATTTCGGACTAGCTAAAAATTTACCCCTCATCTTATAGTTCATTTTCGGACACGCCCCTCGCTAAAAAAATTTACCCCTCGTCCAAGAATACGTTTTCAAAATTTACCCCTCGTCCAAGAGCATGATTTTCACATCCAGCAAAAGACAACTGAACTCTCGCTAAAGAGACGCCAATACTACTTTCGAGAAAAATGATTTTAAAGTTTCGGAAACGCCACTTCAGCTATTGAGTGGGTATAAATCTATTACGCATAACTTCTGTTCTAATGGGAATTTTAAGGAGACAAATATATCAAAAATATACAAAAAATGTTGTTTAATGTCAAAAAAGATAGAAGTTTAACATTAAAAAAAAATTAAAATTTCGAAAATTTTGAAGCTTTAAGAATCCTGAAACCACTTAAACTGCTGGCACATTCTTTGTACTCAAAAGTTTTATGACTGAGAGAACACACAGATCTTTTTTCAGTTTTACTTATCTCAACTAACGCTGAAAATATAGCATGAGAAAACTATATAAAAATGTTTAACTATCATCTAAACTTTTTAAGGAGGGAGAATGGTAGATAAAATGCATCAACTTATACATTAAATGTTTTCATAATTATTACTAAGTATTAGTTTTCTAGATTTATTTTAAGAAAATGAAAATTTAAAAAAATGAATGACCTATGCTTAGCTATTTAAATATTGAATTCCTACAAAAGTTATTGTTATGAGACTTATTACAGATTTAAAATCCGATTCTTTCAAAATAATGAGCATAAGGTTTTGTTTTAATGTTGAAGATTTAATATTAAATGAGTACTTTATACAACAAAAATTAATAACTTATAAAAACTTTGAATACCTGATCTATGCCTAATATTCAAATATGAAAGCTATGAATATTAAACTTTACATACCGTGAAATATGACCCAGCCGATTTTGTTTCAAATAACTAAAAATTTTCACAATAACTTCATCAGGCAGGGAATTAATCTTTGAAATATCATCATTTAATTGATCAACCTAAAAATAAACGTATAAGATTATGAGCGAAAAATATGTACATACATCTATGGGTTTTCTGTAAGTACAAAATAGAGATACAAGATTTAAGATATAAATTGATTCCTTAAAACATTTAAAATTAGGAAAAGATCATAGAATTGAACATTTCAAAGTTATTACAACATTTAAACATTTCTTTTAAAAGTTTATTTACTTTCATTTATTTATTTATTTTATTTTATGTTATTTTGTTTTATTTTTTGCCAAAGAAAACGGCTTTCAGATATGATTACAGTAAAAGTATTTTTAATTCAAATACTGATATCAGTTGATTTGAAATAATGGAATCGGTTCTTGGAGTTAATTAAAATTTGTAACATGCACAATTTGATATTGGATAGTATGTGCATAAGTGCAATTCCTTTTATCGGCTTTCATTTAAAAAATATATGCATTTGGAATACATGTTCACTCATTTCAATTAAAACACAGAAAAAATAGAATACAGAAAAAATATAAATAATACTATAAAGCAAAGCATTTTATTTCAGCATCAAAGTGTTGTTTCTAATTTGCACACGTGGAAAATAAAAGGTGTTACTTGCTGGCAAAACTGTTGTTTGCGAGATTCGTAACCGGTTAACATAAAAATACGTAAAAAAATCTATTTGAGATTTGCGCCTTGCTAATATAAAAATACCATTATTTTGGTAAACTTTAATAGAATTGAGGAATCTGAATTTTTTTATAAACATTTTACATACATATTTTAAAATATTCTATAAATATGCAAACATATTTATATATATATATATATATATATAAATAGCAGACTTCGCCCGCTTCGCTGGTCGGATTCTCTAAAAGAACCTTAAATCAAACAAAAGCAAAGATGAAATGTGTTTACCTATTTTTTTAGTATGTTTAGTTTGTTATCTTGAATTTCACGCTTCTACCTAAAATGGCTGCTATGATATTTCAAATGTTCCAAAATTTTCGACCCCTCCTTTTAAACCCCTTGGGGTGGGGAATTTGTAAAATCGCTGAAACATGTTTTCAATCATTTTTTAGTAGATTTATTTTCTGGAATTTCACGCTTCTACCTAAAACGGCTTCTGAGGTAATGCCGAAAGTTCTAAATGTTTCAACACCCCCTTTTAACCCCCTTAAGGTTGGATTTCTAAAACCGCTGAAACATGTTTAATTACTTTTTTAGTAAATATATGTTCTGGAATTTCACGCTCTTATCTCAAACGGCTGGTGAGATATGGTAAATGTTCTAAAATGTTCAACCCCCCTTTTTTGGGGGGGGGGGATTTCTAAAATTGCTGAAATACGTGCTTAATTATTTTTTTGTAGATTTATTTCCTGGAATTTTACGCTCCTAACTAAAACGGCTGCTGAGATATGGCCAAATGTTCTGAAAGTTTCAACACTCCCTTTTAACACCCTTAAAGGTGAATTTCTAAAAACGTTGAAACACATGTTTAATTATTTTTTTAGTATATTTATTTTCTCTAATTTCACGTTCCTACCAGACCCCTACCTCAAACGGCTGGTGAGATATGGAAAATGTTCTAAAGTTTTCTATCCCTTTTTAACCCCCCTTTTGGGCGGAAGGGAATTTCTAAAATCGCTGAAATACGTGCGTAATTATTTTTTTAATGGATTTATTTTCTGGAATTTCACGCTCCTAACTAAAACGGCTGCTGAGATATGGCCAAATGTTCTAAAATTTTCAACACCCTTAATTGTGAATTTCTAAAAACGTTGAAACACATGCTTGTTTTTTTAGTAGATTTATTTTCTGGAATTTCACGTTCCTACCTCAAACGGCTGGTGAGATATGGTAAATGTTCTAAAATTTTCTATTCCTTTTTAACCATTCTTTTGGGGGGAAGGGAAATTCTAAAATCGCTGAAATACGTGCGTAATTATTTTTTTAATAGATTTATTTTCTGGAATTTCACGCTACTAACTGAAACGGCTGCTAAGATACAACCACATGCTCTAACATTTTGAACCCTCCCCCCCTCCACCCTCCTTTAACCCCGTTTGGTGAGGAATTTTCAAAAATCCGTCCTTAATGCTCTTTTCCCCCCAATTTTCATGCTTCTGTGTTCAGTAGTTTGGGCTAGGTCTTTTATATATTGAGATACAGATTAAAAACTATCTCAAAAGATTTTTACCCATAGGCGCTGTAATCCCCCACTTCTACCCACCGCAAAAAAACTGCCTTACTTACAGCAGGAGACCAAGGGCTACCTACCCACTACAACAGCGCGTGGGTGGCAGTAGGTGTTCTTGGAAAAAAGTCAGTCTTTACCCACATGCAATTGACTTTTATATATATATATATATAGATTGCTCTCATAGTCTTGCTACACCACTTTTTTGTAAACATCACTATTTTTTTCCTTTTTTTTTGCCAACTTTGGTGACATATTCACCTTTGGAATTTTAGCTCAGCAGTCTATAATTTAGCCAATCTGAAACAGTAATTGCATAATGCAACAGTAAAGTGTTATCGAAAAGTATTCGTACACAAAAGGCGCATAAAATTGAAGAGTATAAGTTATTTTTTAATATGAAAATAATGACTAATCTTACTAAACTTCGACTGACGATGAGAAAAAAGCAAATGCGATCCGCTATCTGGGGAGGGAATAATTGTAAACAAAGGTCAGGCTGATACCTTGCTGAATTTATGTACATGGTTTATGGAGGACGTTTTTTCATATATATTACATACGTCACGGTTAAAATATTTAATGCGCAATTTTTTTTCAGTGTATCTCAAAAATGAATGACTCTCCACAGAGCTTATTGTTTACATTACGTGTGTTTTAAATAAGATTTTTGAAATGGTTTGTTGATTTGCCAAATTATCATTGAAATTTTGTTAATTATGAATGTTTTATAGAAAAGTATGTTGAACGGAGGCCATTTGAGGTAGATGAGATTTGTATTTAGGCAGATAAGTTTTCTGATTCACATCTCAAATTCAAATCAATACTAACATGGCTACATCTTATCACCAATTGGTAAAAGGGATCTGTTCGCCCGGAATGGTTACCTGCACTTTCTATACTTGAATTTTATATAAATAGATAATATTAGTTTTAATTATATGCATAACTTATACAGTTTTTGCTGATACAATATTGACATTGACACGAAAATGCTATCACGGTGCCCCTTCCTGGCAGAATAGCCCCAAATTCAACTGGGACCTGTTGGCCATAGCCATAAACATATATGTGACATTCGGTTTAATTTTATGCATAACTTCATACACTTTTGGATGATACAATATTGAAATTGACAAAAAAATACTATCACAGTGATCTTTTCTTGCAGAATATCCCCAAATTCAACTGGGACCTGTTGGCTATAGCGATAAACATATATGTGACATTCGGTTTAATTTTATGCATAACTTCATACACTTTTCGATGATACAATGTTGAAATTGACACAAAAATGCCATCATAGTGCCCCTTTTTGGTAGAATATCCCCAAATTCAATTGGGACCTACTGCCCTAGCCATAAAAATATATGTAACAATAGGTTTAATTCTATGCGCAACTTTATATACTTTTCGATGATACTATAATGAAATTGATACAAAACAATAATGCTATCACAGTGCCCCTTTATGGCAGCATATCCCAAATTTAACTGGGACCTGTTGGCCATAGCCACAAGCATATATGTGGCATTCGGTTTAATTTTATGCGTAATTTCATATTCTTTTCGATGATACAATTATGAAATTGACACTAAAATGCTATCACAAGGCCCGTTTTGGTCAAAATATCCCCAAATTCAACTGGGACCGGCTGGCCATAACCATAAACATATGTGCGACATTAAGTTTAATTATATGCATCAATTTATGCACTTTTCGATGATACAATAACGAAATAGGCATAATTTTTTCACAGTGTCACCTCCTGGCGGTATACCCCCAAATTCCACTGGGACCTTTTGGCCATAGCAAAACATATATTTAAGAAACTTAGTTCGATTCTATGCACAACATCATACACTTTTTGATGAAACAAAGAGTACCCATAGACACACACATATTACAGGCATTTTGTAAAAATGTGTTTTTAGGGATTTCTGCCTCTAAAACATGTAAATCCATTTAAAATCGGAAGTAAAAAAAAAAAACGATTACAATCTTTCTTCTATTATAGGTAAAAGATAGTAAAATTAACTTGACTCGGTTACCCCTTCGGTGGCAAAAACATTTGTTTAATAACAGTACGTAACGGTCATGGTGTATGTGATCACGAAGAAATACGAAATTAAAACATTAAGATCATTCAGAAATAAAATAAATTTCTTTGATTTAATTTTCACTTGGATTTACCAGCAAATTTCAATGAAAAAATTCTGGACTTATACCACGCATTT
Source organism: Maratus speciosus (assembly GCA_963932465.1). Lineage (NCBI taxonomy): Eukaryota > Metazoa > Arthropoda > Arachnida > Araneae > Salticidae > Maratus > Maratus speciosus. Next base: position 71,011,511 of record OZ010799.1, on the reverse strand, counting down.
TGTTGAGCAGAACACATTTTACACAGAAGAAGCAAGTTGCTATCACGTAACTAGAAGAATGGTCCCCCCCCCCCCCTCTTATGTCTGAAGTAACTTACCTGTTCACTACAAAATACTGATTTTTTATATTGAGCCACTCGCTACATTACATTTTTGAAAATGTAGCGAGCCACACTACAAACTACTAATAAATAAATAAATAAATAAATAAAGCGATTACTAGTCTTCTATAGTTTCGCGCTGCCTTTTACCACTGGAAATACAGAACACAGGACCATTGGACCCTGGAAATAGAAGACAAATATTTTACATGCCAGCCAGCTGGCAAAATATCTGGTGAAAACAACGATGTTGTAGAAAATTTCATGTATCCTTTTTGCAATTTTTCTATAGGATCCGTTTTTTAGCCATATTTCCTATCTGAAATAACATTATATTAATTTTTAGACAATGAAACTACAAACATTATAAAAGAAAGATTACAAAAAAGTACTTTTTACTTTTTCTATTTATAGCTTACAGGCTATCAAAGCCTAAGAGCTAATGTCCCGCAGGGTCTGTATGTATGTACAGTGGCGGTCAAAAGTTTCCGGCCATCATAAAATTTTTGATTAATTTGTAAGTATTCCCATATGAAGAGGAATCTCAAAGTGATACTTATACACTTTATTTACATAACAGTTAAGAACTTATTTATGGAATAAAAATTAAATATTAATAAATTTAATCGACAAAATTAATTGCAAAAGAAAACGCATGTTCTCAAAAGTTTTCGGCCCCCTTGGCAAGTTTAGAAAAAAATGGTGTTATAAGAAAAAATAACAGTGATCAACAACATTTACAATTAGTATTTTGTATTCATACATTCAGCAATAAATACTGAGGCGCTCCAACGTGGCATCGATTCAATGAACGGTTGTAGATCATAAATGTTAAGTTTTGTCCACGGTTCTTGCAATTTTTGTGAAAATGCTGCTGAATTGGAATATTTATTATTCCACGCACGTTTTCAAGTTAGTTTTAAAGATTTTCTATTGGATTCAGATCAGTTGATTGGGCTGTCCATTTCAAAAGGGGAATTTTTTCGTGCGAAAGCCACTGCTTGACGAGCTTGCATGTATGCTTTTCGTCGTGATCATGATGAAACAAATAGTTGCGACCACAATTTTTCCTCCAATAAGGCAGCAAATGATCTTGCAAGATATCCTTATGCATTGCACTATTCATCTTGCCGCGGATTTCAAATAACGCACACGCACATTTTCCAGAAAATGCTCCCCACAGCATAACGTGTCCTCCGCCATGCTTCATTATAGGAATAATATATCACGCATTTTATCTTTTGTTTTTAGGTCGTCGGTTGTAAAGTCTTTTATCACTACCAAAAAGATTTAACGTCGATTCACCGGAAAACAGTACTTTTTTCCAGTTTTCACTTGACCAGTCTTTGTATTCCTTGGCAAACAACAGTCGGGCCCTCTGAATGTTTTTACTTATGAAAGATTTTTTAACACCGACTGTTCTATAAAGTTCTACGCCACATAAGCGTCATGACACTGTAGACAGACTTATTTCAGCAATATTTTTAAACAATAAATCGCGTGGAATTGCAGCGGCATTTTTACGCGGGTCATCAACTGCTTTTCTGCTGATAATTCTGTCCACAAGAACAGTCGTTTTCCGGAGTCCCCCGGACAATGGCAAGTGCCGAAGGCCATGACCATCTTTAAATTTTTTAAAATATCTTTTACAGCAAATTTTCCGATCGACAACTTTGCCGCAATCTCACGAGAGGATTGTCCCTTTAGCGACAAACAAATAACTCGTTTATTAACAACTAGCAAACCCCGCGGCTTTGCTCGCGTAGTATTTGAAATATGCCAAGTGATATTTATACGTCTAATTTTTATTAAAAAGTAGTAACTAAATTTTTATTTTATTAAAAGGTAATATTTTATTTTATTCAAAGGTTTTTTTATTAAAAGGTACTTATTACTTTAAGAATAATTTAAAAATTATTATTTAAAACACAGTTTGATTAAACATCATTATTACACTGCATTAAGCAAAAATGAGACTTAAATTAATAAAACGAAATAAAACTAAATGAATGATAATTTAGAAAATATTTTAAAACTTTTATACTCAATTAATACGCTCATTTCAGTATTCATTTGAAGTTTTGAATATTTTAGAAACCATCTTCTTACATCTTAAAATTAACCATCATGTTAAATACCAAGTCCTACCACCTCGCTCAACATAAAGGGCTATGTTGAAATAAGAACTGTCACCATTAATTTGCCAACATTAATTTTGAAATCGCTTTGTTTTTTCCTAATATTCCACAGAAATGCAATTTAGAAAGCTTTTAAAGGCCTTTTCTAGAACGTTTGTTGCTCCTGTGAACCCCAGGTGGTAGAAACATCGGCATAAAATATAGCCTGTGTAGGATCAGAGACTGTAACCATTGATTCGTAACTATTACTTTTATAATCGGTTTATATTCCCTGAAATTGCATAGAAATCCTAATTTAAGACCTTTTTTAGAATGCTTTTTGCACCTCCCCTTTGCTTGACCCCTTTTTAATTCGAATTTTTTTCGACAGTCCTTCGAGGGCATTTATATTTTATAAGTAACTACCATGCCATATTTAAAGTTTCTAGCCTCTTCAGTATCACAGAATCGCAATTTAGAAAGTGTTCTGTTCCTGCAACCCTCTGGTGGTAGTGGCACAGGCATAAAATATAGCTTATGATTGAGCAGGTTCTATCACCAACAATTTGCCATCATTATTTTTTTAATCGGTTTGGTATTTGATAAGATTGTATAAAAATTGTAATTTATAACGCTTTTCGCTCAATTCATCTTTTTAATTTGGAATTTTCTTTCGACTGTTGTTAGAAAGCAGTTGCATCTTGTAAGTAAATACCATGTCATACTTCAAAGTGTTAGACAACTCAGTTGTGCAAAAAACGCAAATTAGAACAGGTTTTGCTTTTTCAACCCTCAGATGGTAGTGACAGCAACATAAAATATAACCTATGTTATAGCATGGACTGTCACCATTGATTTGCAACCATTACTTTTGAAATAGCTTTGGTATTTCCTGAGATTGAGTAGAAATCGCAATTTAGAACGTTTTTAGAACGCTTTTCGCGCATTTTCACCCCTTTTTAAATTTCCAATTTTTTCGAAACTGTTCATAAAGATCATTTATAGTTAATAAATATGTACCTTGCCTAATTTTAAGTTGCTAGCCCCTACCGATCACAAAAATCGAAATTTAGAACGCTTTTTTGCTCCTGAAACGTCTTGGTGATAGTGATACCGACATAAAATAGCGTCTATGTTAGAGCAGAGGCTGTCAGCATCAATTTCTTACCATTACGTTTGAAATCAGATTCATTCTTCCTGAGATATTGCCGACAAATCGGCATCTAGAACGTTTTTAGAACGCTTTTCGCGCATTTTGCTCATGCATCTTCTCTAGAGTAGTTGAAACAGATATAAAATATAGCCTATCTTGGAGCAAGATCTGTCACCATCATTTTTACACCATTATATTTGAAATCGATTCAGTACTTCCTGAGATTGCATGGAAATTGCAATGTAGAAAGTTTTTTATAACGCTTTTTGCGCATTTTGACCCCCTTTTAAATTTCGACTTTTTTAGGAAATGTCCTTAGAGATCATTGATATCTTATAACTAACTACCATTCCAAATTTTACTATTCTAGGACCTTCCGTAACGCAAAAGCCGCAATTTAGAATGTTTTTTCTCCTGCACCCCCTTTGGGGTAGTGGCACCGACATAAAACATCGCCTATGTTGGAGCAAGGGTTTTCACCATCATTTTGACGCCATTATTTTTTAGATCGGTTTGGTATTTCCTGAGATTGTGTAGAAACCACCATTAGAACGTTTTTTAGAACGCTTTTCGCGCATTTTCACTCCTTTTAAATTTCGAATTGTTTAAGAACTGTTCTTAGAAATCCTTTATATCTAATAAGTAGGTAATATTTCAAATTTCATATTTCTAGGCCCTTCGGTAACGCAAAAATTGGATTTTTAGAACGTTTTTTGCTCCTGCACCCCCTTTGGGGTAGTGGCACCGACATAAAACATAGCCTATGTTGGAGCAAGGGTTGTCACCGTCATTTCGACACCCTTATTTTTTAAATCGATTTGATATTTCCTGAGATTGTGTAGAAACCACCATTTAGAACGTTTTTAGAACGATTTTCGCGCATTTTCACCCCTTTCAAATTTCGAATTGCTTAAGAACTGTTCTTAGAAATCCTTTATATCTAATAAGTAGCTAATATTTCTAATTTCATATTTCTAGGACCTTCAGTAACACATAAATCGCATTTTTAGAACGTTTTTTGCTCCTGCATCCCATTTGGGGTAGTGACACCGACATAAAACTTAGCCTATCTTGGAGCAAGCGTTGTCACTATCATTTTGACTCCAATACTTTTTAAATCGGTTTAGTATTTCCTGAGATTGTGTAGAAACTACCATTTAGAACGTTTTTTAGAACACTTTTTGTGCATTTTCAACCCTTTTAAATTTCGAATTGTTTAAGAACTGTTCTTAGACATCATTTATATCTTATAAGTAACTAATATTCAAAATTTCATATTTCTAAACCCTTCAGTAACACTAAAATTGCATTTTTAGAACGTTTTTTGCTCCTACACCCCCTTTGGGGTAGTGGCACCGACATAAGATATAGCCTATGTTCTAAGTTGGACTAACACCATCATTTTCATACCATTACTTTTGGAATCGGTTCGGTAGTTCCAGAGCTTATCTCCGACAAATAAACAGTTTATTCCTCTTTATAATAGGAGTATAGATTAGTACAGATAAATTGTTAAACTTTTAATTTTTGAATTTCAAATACGTTATTCACGTTGATTAATTAACAAACATGGCCAAAAAAGCACTTTAGCGATAGCAAAAACAAATGGATGACTAATGGCCGGATAATTTTGCACGAGCGAATTTCGAATTCCTCCCCTTTGCATCAAGTATCTTAAGTATTCAATCAAAATGATCACGTGGTCACAGGTAATTTGCTTATTCCTAACTTTTGGAGCAATTGTGCTTCTTCTTCGCTGAAACCTTCTGTCAAAGAAATCAAAGAAACTAACTGGCCGGAAACTTTTGACCGCCACTGTATATACGTATGTATGTATGTACGTACGTATGTACGTAGCGCGATAATTCTTGATAGAAATATCCGATTTGTTTTAAAAAATATCTAGATCCATTCTGATAAGGTGCTTCCCTGATTAGTTTAGGGGGTTCATTGGTTAAGTATAAAGGGGGGGGGGAGAGACGGCTGCCTAATATCCCCCTTAATTTAGATAAATGCGTTTTTCAATCTGAATCAGTCGTTTTACTTCAAATATGATATACCGAATTATTCTGATAAGGAGCTTCTGGGAGGTTTTCTGGAGGACAAAGGGAGGTTTTTTAAAAGAGGTTTTCTGGATGGACAAAGAAAAAAAATCTAAAGGCCTTCTTCAACACTTTTAGGACTTTTGCAAGCAGCTGTCTGGTTGCGAGTCTTTGCCTGTAGTTGCTTTTTCGAGAATTCAATGCCACATTCCACACACTGACCCATAAATCCTCAGTAAATATCAGAGATACCTGCATGACATTGCCGTTTACATTGCTGCTGGGTCTTTTTCTCAGACTTAGCGAATCAGGAACCGGGACCAATATCTCATTCTTGGTGGTTAAGGACAGCAAACCAGTTACTGAGACTGTATTGGATATTTCATTCGAAACCCCACGAGAAAATCTCATCAGCATTGTCATGCATATTATGACAGTATACGAACCTCAGTGGCTCGAAATTAAGACAAGATCTTCAATAGTTGAGGGACCTAAATATGTTTTTGAATGCATTAAGAAATGCAGAAGCATACCTGGAAAAGTCCAAAAAGTGGTCAAGCAGGTCATTCAAACAAATGCTTTCTTTGTCCATCCAGAAAACCTTCTACTTTCAATAGTTGTGAATGAGAATAGTTGCGAACGGAAGATAATTTTCGATTTCTATTCCCCCCCCCCCCCCCGTGTTTGTATTGACGAGTAGCAACTTTTCCGCACTATTACGATTTGATTCTCAAACTTTATGGTTTTTCGCTCCGGTCTACTACACTACATAGACAATATTTTACTTCGATGCCTCCACCCCTAAAGGGGTGCAAGAGCAGAAAAGGTCTAAAAATGCGATTTTTGTGTTACTTAAGGGCCTATAAACTTTAATTTTCGAATGGTAGTTACTTATACAATGTAAATGCACTCTATGAATAGTTTCTATAAAATTCGAAATTAAACAGGGATGAAAATGCGCGAAAAGCGTTCTAAAAACGTTCTAAATTACGATTTCTATGCAATCTCAGAAAATACCAAACTGATTTTAAAAGTAATGGCTGCAAATTGATGGTGGCAGTCCTTGCTCCAACATAGTCTGTTTGATGTCGGTGTCACTACGACCTGGGTGTTGCAGGAGCAAAAATGTTCTAACTTTCGATTTTTGTGAAAACCAAAAGTAGAGAGCTTCATCAATATTTTCCTAATGTGACATTTTCAGGGTTTCACATTTTGTAAGCGTGCTTTCCGGTGTCGTTGAATTAAACTGTTCAATTTTGCTGTGATTCTTTTTCCAATCACTGACCGTTGCTTTGGGCAAGCCAAATTTATTAGCTAATTTCGTGGCTCATTCGTCTGTGTTTAAACGTGCTAGTACATCTAATTTGTCTTTTAGCAAGCATGTAATATATTCCCGTTTATTTCACATAAGTGAATGTTTAAAATATGAATTAAAATGTACTTATAAATTTAACACGATCCACAGAAAACAAGTTATTTCAATTTTGCAGAAGAGAATGGCGTGTCAGGGGGTTCGTATAAGTGGATGAATCATTTCTTGGAAAATCAGGGGTTTAACCGAACGTGAGATTACACATGGAGGAAGAAAAAAAAATTCTATTCTTTAGCCTCTGTCGGCCATCACGGCACCCACGGCTCACTGGTTTCACGGAATGAATCTTCTTGAGTTCGCCGTAAGGTAAGGTTACTTCATACAGGAGCACAACCATTATTCAATTCCTACTATTAGTTCACACTCTACCTATATTTATTTATTTATATATCTTGTTCAAATTTTCAATTGTTAATAAAATACTCATTATTCATTCTATCAAGTTGAAATAAATTTTTTTTAACTTGTATTGGAGGACAATTGATGCTAATACAGTTTTTTTTTAAATAATAATTAATTAATTAAATTTTAATTAATTAAATTTAGTTTTGCATGGGAAACAAAATGGCGTCCATTGGTTATTGAAGATCAATGAAAGTATTTTCAATAAAGGGTTACCATAGGGGGGACCCTGTTCTGTCGCCAAATACAGCCAAGTTTGTCGTCAACTTGGCAATATATCGCCAAATTTGGCTGCCAAAATGAGTCGCTAAAAGTGACGCCAACTTGGCGATATCTCTAATATTTCGCCAAATTCCCATAGAGTTCCATTGTAAACCTACTTGCTTATAGAAAATCAACAAATTGAGATATTTTAATGCAACAGAAACTAATATTAGCTTAAGGGATTATATTAAATTTTCCTTTGATGACCTAAGTAGGAATTGACTTTAAAAACAAAATTTTTATATTACTTGTTCTATTGAAAAGGGGAGACATATTCTCTTTCTATTGCTTTCGAATAAAAGAATTCAAGCGATAGTAGTACTACTGAGTGCTTATAATTTACAGTTTTTTTTAGACACATCTTTTTCTTTTCCATTTTTATCACAATTTCGAGTAATCCGAATTTTTCTGAATCCGAACAGGCACCGGTCCCAATTAGTTCGGATTAGCAGGAATCTACTGTATTTGCTTAGCTAATGACTCGGAAAGAGACCAAAAGAGTAAACTGTCCAATAAAACAATTTTTACTGTTTCTAAACTTTCCATCTTACACATTTTTGCAATGAAATGTACCGGGTGTCCCAAAAAGGACTGACTGATTTTAAAATTCAATAACTTGCAAACGGTGACAGATATTTAAAAAAATTTTGCAGGAGGGTTATGCATAAGGTCAAAAGTTTTATTACAGTGATTTTCGATTTTAGTTCGAATTACAAACAATAGATGGCGCTGTAAGCAATAGTCGCTAAATACAGACTCGATTTCTGGTCCTTTTTCTTGTTCCATGCTGAAAAAGGAGATGGAAATGTATTATCCGGGCCGCGAATTACCAAAAATCGAGCCTGAATTGAGCGTCTGTTGATCGCAGCGCCATCTATTGTTTGTAATTCGAACTAAAATTGAAAATCACTGTAATAAAACTTTTGACCTTATGCATAACCCTCCTGCAAGAATTTTTTAAATATCTGTCACCGTTTGCAAGTTATTGAATTTTAAAATCAGTCAGTCCTTTTTGGGACACCCGGTATATTATTACACGGCATTAATTATATACAAGCAAAAGACACAGTTTTGCTCGCGTAATACTTGAGCAATGCCAAACGGTATTTGTATGCTTATTTCTATTAGAAGAAATTATACTGCTACGGAGAATTCAAATTGACTAATTAAGCAAGAGTCTGAGTAAGCTTCATTATTACACTCCATTAGAGGGAAATGAAAATGAAATTAATGAGAAGAACTAAAATTATGTTCTAAATAAATGCTAATTTAGAATGTATTTTGAAGCTTTTACACTCATTTCAGTTTTCATTGGAAGTTTTGAATTTTTTAAAAACCGTTTTAAACACGCATTTATATCTTAAAAGGAACCATCATGCCATATTCCAAGATTCTACTCTAAAGGTCTAATATCCCCCCTAGTGGTAGTGGCACCAACATAAAATATATGATGGAACTATGATGGAACAGGGATTTTCACAAACAATTTAAAAATATTAATTTTGAAATCGATTTGATATTTCCTGAGGTTCCATAGAAATCGTAATTTAGAAAGTTTTAAAAATGTTTTCTCTCATTTTACCTCTTCAAATTTCGAATCTTTCAGAAACCGTTCTTACAGAACATTTACATCTTATAAGTATCTATCATGCCAAATTTTAAGGTTTTATTTTTAACAATTCAATAGAAATCGTTGTTTAGAAAATTTTTAGAACGGTTGTGTTAGAACACTTTTAAATTTCCAGTATTTTAGCCCACAGGCTATCAAAGCCTTAGAGCTAATGTGCCCGCAGTATGTTTGTACGTAACGCGATAGAAATATCCGATTTGCTTAAAAATAATTTCTAGGTTTATTCTGATAAGGCGCTTCCCTGATTAGTTTTGGGAGTTCATTGGTTAAGTATAAAGGGGGACGGGGGGCTAACATCCCCTTAACTTACATAAATGTGTTTTTCATGCAGAATTATCCAATTTGCTTCAAATTTGGTATACTGGTTAATTTTGATAAGGCGCTTCCCTGATTAGATTTGGAGGTTCATTGGTTAAGTATAAAGGGGGGGGGGGCGGAGGATAATTACCCTCCTTAATTTAGATAAATGGATTTTTCTATCCGATTTGCTTGAAATTTAATATACGGGTTTATTCTGATAAGACACTTCCCTGGTGAGATTCTGAGACTCATTGGCTAAGTATATAGATCAGAAACAGTGGGATGGGGGCTAATCCCCCTTTAATTTATTTTTCTGGGGCATTGTTCTTTGAAATAAGATTATAATATACAATTAGTGTGAATAGGCTGGAAGCTCATTGTTTAACTGGGCACTTTTCATTTTATTTCAATACTTCTTTAAGAGCATAACTATCTACTATTACTACTGAGTATATACTTTGGTATAAATAACTACCATGCCATATTTCAAGTTTATATTCCTTGCAACTCCATAATAATCAGAATTAGAAATTTATTGGAGCGTTTTCTGCACAATTCACACTTTTAAATTTCGAATTTCTTAAACACTGTTCATTTACATCTTATAAATAACTATCATGCCAAATTTCAATTTTCTGTACCCTTCAGTATCACAATACTTGCAATTTTAGAATGTTTTTCGCTCCCTTAATCCCCTTGTGTTAAGAACACTGACATAAAACATAGCCTTTGTTGAAGCTAGGACTGTCACCATCAATTTCCAAACATTTCTTTTGAAATCGGTTTGCGTCTCCTGAGATTACATAGGAATCGTAATTTAGAACGTTTTTAGAGCTCTTTTCGAGCATTTTTACAACATTAAAAAATTTGGAATTTTTTAGAAACCGTTTTAAGAATGTATTTATAACTTATAAATATCTACCACGCAAAATTTCAAGTTTCTATCTTTAACAATTACATAGAAATGGCGATTAAGAACGCTTTTCGCGCATTTTCACCATTTTTTAATTTTGATTTTTTTTTTTCGACTGCTCTTAGAGAGCATTTGCATCTTATAAGTAACTACCATGCTTAATTTCAAGTTTCTAAGCCCATCAGTATCACAAAAATCGCAATTTAGAACGCTTGTTTCTCCGGCAGCCCGCAAGTGATAGTGGCAACGACATAAAATATAGCTTATGTTGGAACAAGGATCCAACTCCATCAATTTGCAATCATTAATTTTGAAATACATTTGGTATTTCTTGCTATTGCATAGAAATCGTAATTTAGAAATTATTTAGAGCGCTTCTCGTGCATTTTCACCATTTTTAAATTTCGAGGGTTTTTTTTTTTTTCCGAATTTTCTTAAGCCGCTATCAGATTCACCAACTTTTCGAGCAATTTTTGAGCCAACTCTTAATTTCCTCCAACTTTTCGCGAAATGTTGTCTCGACACCCAGTGTGATAGCAAACAGCAATATCCCCAACTTTTTATCCGCATCTCAAAAAAGTCTGTCCTAGCCGCAACTTTTCCTCCCACCTTTTAACATTTCAGCGAATCAGAGATAAGCGATTGATACGAAAATGCGATAAATATTGACGGCTGGTACTAGTAGTACTGGTTTTCCCGGGTTTTCCTCCAACTTTAGCAAAGACAATTGTAACCTTTTTCTCCCTTTCAACTGGAAAAAGTTGGTGTTAAAATCGGCTGTAAAGTTGGTTGCTCGAAAAGTCGGTGAATCTGATAGCGGCTTTACAGATCACTTACATCTTATAAGTAACTATTGCGCTAAATTTCAAGTTGCTACACCCATCAGTATCACAAAAGTCGCAATTTAGAACGTTTTTTGCTCCTGCATCCCACAAGTGCGGTAGTGGCACCGAACTAAAATATAGCCTATGTTAGAGGAAGGACAGGCACCATCAATTTGATACCATTAATTTTGAAATCAGTTTGTTATTTCCCGATATTGGATAGAAATTGTTATTTAGAACGCTTTTCGTGCCTTTTCACCCCTTTTAAATTTCAATTTTTTAGAAAGTGTTCTTAGAGAACATTTACATCTTATAAGTAACTACTATGCCAAATTTCAAATTTCTAGGCCCTTCGATAACACAAAAATCGGATTTCTAGAACGTTTGATACTCTTGCACCCTCTTGGGTTTGTGCCACCGACATAAAATTTATCCTATGTTGGAACAGGGACTATGACCGTCAATTTGCAAATATTACTTTTGAAATCGGTTCGGTAGTTTCAGGGATTATCCCCCTACAAATAAAGAAACACACAAACGTTACTTCTTTATAATATTAGTATAGATTTAGAAATACACAGTAAAATTTCAAAACAACATATTTTTTAAATTCTAATATTTTTACTTTCCTCTATCTTTACAAGAAGAAATTATTGGATTCGTGAAAATTTTCGACTTCCGGTTTTTGATGAATTTATACGTTTTAGAATGCCCTGAATACGATTTGATGATTTTTATAAAATGTCTATCTGTGAGTCTGTCTCTCACTTTGTCTCTCTGTCTGTCACTCTGTGAGTCTATATGTGATAACAATTTGGTGAGCGCTCTATCTGAAGAACTAAAGCACGGAATTCCGCAAAACGTTAGATTCAGTTAGACCCTGATATAAACTGGTGTTGATTACTTTTTGATATAAATCACGCAACAGGTGGCGCTGCTATGCTGAATTATTCATGATTATCGCAATAACTCTGTCTCAAGAATAAATGCACGAATTTTCATAACACTTCAGATTCAGTTAGTCCCTGATATAAATTAGTGCTGTTTAAATTTTGGTGTAAATTGCCCAACAAGTTGCGCTGGTATGCTGCATTTTTCAAGATTTCCGAAACAGCTGTATGTCAAGAACAAATGCATGGATCACCAAGCTTCAGATTCAGTTACTCCCTGGTATAAATTAGTCCTAATTGTCTGAGCGAAGCGAAGGCTAATACTCAGCGAAATATTACTGTCCGGACACATTACTACTACGATGGATATTAACGCCATGTCCTACTAAAAAAAAAGCCTAATAAAACCTTTCGTCAAGCATAACTCAAAAAATATTTGTCGGATTTCGTTTCTGATTGCACCAGAAGGTACCTATGAGGGTCGCCTACTGAATGCACCTACTATGAAAAATAAGTTCCAAACCGTTTAAAAATTATATAGAAAAAACTGATAAAAAAGGACAATTTATCTGCATACGTCACAGAAATTTGGTGTGCGTCACTTTCACCGGTTGATGCTTTCGTAGACAACTGGTTTGAACACATGGAGCAAATAAAAAAAATACGCACGCATTAATATTGAATAGATCAGTTTCAACCACGTGATCACAAACCTTGCAACAACCCGTGGCAACCAGTTTTGGTGGGCAAACAAATAATAATACAGTAATCGGTACCACGGTGACCGTTTTTAGCCTGTTGTATAAAATCTGGCCTGTTGTATGACATACAATTGTGGATGATTAAAACAAAAGACATGAGTGTTTATTGCTACGGGAGGTTATCTTTCTCTGGATATCTGTCTGTCTATCATACAGCATGTAATTTTCTTGTAAAGGATGATATTATTATACAGTAAAACCTCCATAACGGACACACCCGATTAGTGGACACCTCTATTTAGTGGGCATTTTTTCGATTACCAACCCTTAAATAACTGTACATTTTTTACTCTCAGTAGCGGACACCTCCAAATAGAGGACAAATTCTGCCCTCCCGAGGTGTTCGCTATTCAGAGGTTTTACTGATAAAACCTCCATAGCGGACACACCCGAATAGCGGATACCTCTATTTAGCGGACATTTTTTCGATTACCAACTCTTAAATAACTGTACATGTTTTACTCTCAGTAGCGGTCACCTCTAAATAGAAGACAAATTCTGCATTCTCGGGGTGTCTGCTATTCAGAGGTTTTACTGTATATAATATTGATAGTTATTTTACAGGGCCACACAAAAGAATAATAATATATGAAACGAATATAAACTAAATTCGGGATTGGTAGATCGCTGATGGTAATATAATTTTAGGTTGTTGTTACAGTCATCCGCAGCATGTTTTTAGAGTTTCGTTCATTTAACGAAACCCCACCTTTCTCACTCCTTTGTCTGTCTGTCTGTCCGTCTGTCACAGAGCCCGTTCTCAGAAAGTATATATGTCGGAGACTTGAAAATTTGCATACTTATAGCTGAACACCACACATCAAACGGCAAATAATAAAATTTTGAAAAAGTCTAATATTTAACCTTCTGGGCTCTAACTTGTGTATTTTAAGCAATTTTTCTAACTCAGCCCCTAATTTAATTAAGTTGGAGACATGAAATTTTGCATACTTATAGCTGAACATCACATCAAACGACAAATAATAAAATTTTGAAAAAGGTTTAATATTTAACCCTCTGGGCTCTAACTTGTGTATTTAAAGCAAATTTTCTAACTCAGCCCCTAATTAAGTTGGAGACATGAAAGTTTGCATACTTATAGCTGAACACTTGCGATAACACGATAAATCATAAAATTTTGAAAAAGTCATATTTAACCCTCCGGTCTCTAACTTCTGTATTTTAAGCAATTTTTCTAACTCAGACCCTAATTAAGTTGGAGACATGACATTTTGCATACTTATAGCTGAACACCTCACATCAAACGACAAATAATAAAATTTTGAAAAAGTCTAATATTTAACCCTCTGGGCTCTAACTTGTGTATTTTAAGCAATTTTTCTAACTCAGCCCCTAATTAAGTTGGAGACATTAAATTTTGCATACTTATAGCTGAAATCCTCACATCAAACGACAAATAATAAAATTTTGAAAAAGGTCTAATATTTAAACCTCTGGGCTCTAACTTGTGTATTTTAAGCAATTTTTCTAACTCACCCACTAATTAAGTTGGAGACATGAAAATTTGCATACTTATAGCTGAACACTTGCGATAACACGATAAATCATAAAATTTTGAAAAAGTCATATTTAACCCTCTGGGCTCTAACTTGTGTATTTTAAGCAATTTTTCTAACTCAGCCCCTAATTAAGTTGGAGACATGAAATTTTGCATACTTATAGCTGAACCCCTCACATCAAACGGCAAATAATAAAATTTTGAAAAAGTCTAATATTTAACCCTCTGGGATCTAACTTGTGTATTTTAAGCAATTTTTCTAACTCAGCCCCTAATTATGTTGGAGACATGAAAATTTGCATACTTATAGCTGAACACCTCACATCAAACGACAAATAATAAAATTTTGAAAAAAATTAATATTTAACCTCTAATATTTTGTCTCGCGCAATTTTTAAATTTAAACTGTTTTGCAATACTATTTTTTGTTCATTTTGCATAATAAGTGTAATGTGATGCAATTTCTTCTATTTCAGACTTCTAAAGCATGTTAATGAATTTATTTTACAATATCCTTTCTCTTTCAAAATTCACATGTAAATATAGTTTTAATGGCGTAATTTCCAATAAGTGCCTGCTTTTTATATCTAATTATTTAATTCTAATTTGTAGGTTTTTTTCTGTTTATAATAGTAACGTGTAAATAATTTTTTTATTTGAAGCAAACATTATTGTTTGCGCTGTTTATACAGTTGGCAACAGTTTAAATTAATACCATTTTCTAAAATATGTAAAAAATATCAGTCAAGATGCTGAATATTTGAATTTAAAATAGAAATAAAACCTCAAAAAATGAGTCAAATTAAAAAAAAAATAATGAAATCTGCACACCGCGATTTTCTATTGAATAAAAGGATCTAAAAATGATTAAATTCACATGTATAGCTTTTTCCTATAAAAAATTTTTTAATGGAACGATTTTGTCCAACTTTAGCATTAAATATCTCTTAAAATAATTCTTCGATTTCAAAACTGTATGTATTAGCGTGTTGATCAAACATTTCGCTATAATACCACCGATTTTCATATTTTTGTATGCAATAGTTTTCTTAATATTAACGAAGAAAGACCTCACAAAAACTTCAAAACCGGCGGCGGCGGCGGTGACAGCGTTAGTTACTTTTTTTAGAATAGAGAGATATATAAAAATGAAAACTTGTCTATCTGTCTGTTTGTAATTCTATAAAAATCCACAATTTGGAAGCCAAAATTGTGAAAAGATACGTACATGTGTATTAAAACATGGCCGAGGCAACTAAAGTAATCCAGAATCGAATTAATTTATAGTTAATTTTTAATTAATAAAAAACCACCAATTTAACAGCAATTTCTTATCAAATTTAAACATTTTTCGTTATAGCAGTTGCCACCAATTAAAAAACACAATAAAATTATTACTACAACAATTAATTTTCTACTGCAAGATTTCCACGTGAAAAATGAAAATGAAATAAATAGTTTGACGTATTTAAATGAAAGTGAATATAACTTCATAACTTTTCTATTTCAAGGTTTCCACGTGAAAGAGGAAAATATTACGTCATAGTGGAAATATAAAGGACGTGGTGGATATAGTATAATGTCATTTGAGTGTGAAAAATGTATTGAAGCATGATAAAAACCCGATTAGGGAAATATTGGCCTATTTTAACATTATTGCTCCAATTATAAATTGAAATAAGTTCATTTATAGCTGTATTCTTTTGCGTCTGTTATATGCATTTATACATTTTTATATAGCGTTTTCATATGATTCATTCATACAACATTTCGACTGCTTTTTTAAATGTTTGTTTTGTGTTGTATGTTAAATTTTGAAATTGATTTTTCAGAACAAACATCCTTCAAATTCTGGTCAACGCCGGCACTTTAGTTTGTAACAGATAAACGGCTTTTGTATCTGTACATCTAATGCTAATATTATAAAGCGTTATAATATTATAAATTATATAATATTATTAATGCTTGTACGTTTGTGTGGTGTTATCTCTGAAACTACATAGCCAACTTAAAAAAATGTTGGTGGCCATCTCTGCTCCGAAAAAAAGACTATTTTATGTCAGTGCAAGAACCTACATCGCTGCAGGAGCAAAAAACTTCTAAAATTGCGATTTCTGTGATATTGATTGGGTTAGAAACTTTAAATTTGGTGCGGTAGTTACTTTTAAGATGTAAATACTCGTAATGAACGCTCTCTAAAAGTTTCAATTTGACGGATAAACGTAAAAATTTCTAGAAAGTTTCTAAACTATGATTTATTTGGAATACTGAAATCTTTGGGATACTGTTGGGGTTAGAAACTAGAACTTTGGCATGGAAGTAATTAATAAGATGTAAATGCTCGTTGTAGAACGAATTCTAAAAAATAGAAAGACTAAACAAAGCGGAAAAAGATCTAAAGATGATCTAAGTAACGAAGTACATGGAATTGTTAGGAATATAAACATGAAAATTGACATGGCTGTATTTATCATGACGTAAATTCTCGCAATAGAACAATTTCTAAAAATGTCGCTATATAAAACAGTGCAAAAACAAAAAACTTTCAAAATTTTTCTATTTCTGTGTTACTGCTGAGCCCAAAATCTTTAAATTTTGCTTCGGGTTAGTATTAAAATATACAATTGTCTCTATGATTGGTTTCTAAAAAATTTAAAATTTAAAAAGATGAAATTAACAGAAAGCGATCTCAATTACCATTAATTTGAAATTATTAGGTACAGCAACTTTAAATATTTCATAACGCTACATTTTCTCCGCAAAACATGCGATTTAAATGCAACAAAACTGATAGATACCCACCTAGCATTAAATAAATTGTGTAAATATTGAATAAAGGCCTGTATGAAACAGTGAGTTGGTTGCCCGAAAGTACTTGTTAAAGTGTTCCTTCTCTAGGCTTTTCTCTCTCTCGCCAAGTCCACTATCAGAGGGAAGTGCCGTTTTAAATATGATATGAATTTTTTTATCCGATTTATTTTTCTAGACATTTTATCATAAGGTCATATACTCAATTATCATTAGTAGCTTTTTTATATATTAACTTATTCAGGTGAAATTTTATAATCGGGTTCATATTGGCGTATGTTAGCTTGCATGATTTCCTGAATAAATATGTATGGATTTGTAAATTACTTCAAATGACACTTTGACAGCTCAAAAGTTATGCAGACGATATATTCAGATCTTGTGTCATACTTTATGTTGTAATCATTGCCGATTTCTTTTATTTAATACATGCTAAATACAGCTCAACTTGTGCAGAATATGTTTGAAAACAAAACAATACAGCGTATGTAGTGGCCAGCATACACTCATCATTTAAATCCGATCGAGCATATCTAAAACACACTCTAACGAAGCATTGCATGCCACTGTTGATGTATTCGGTACTTTGATACTATATTAGATTTTGAGGGGAGAATTCCTTAAATGTTATCGACAACCTCATTGCATCCGTGGAAAACAGATATTGTACAATATTAACTATTCCAGGGGAGCACACACCATATAAAGTACAGTCCATTCTTTTTAAACATCATATATTTGTCATTTAAAGTTACTCAAATTGGTGCGGAGCGTCTGATTATGCTCTTGACATCATTTAATACAGTTAAAATTCCGATATAAGTAATTTAGTGTTTCATTTTCTATTTTACTTTAAATATATTGCGTACTTTCAATTTTATATCCATGCATGGCTGTCTTGAAGGGTTTGATTTCCCATTTTTTTAAACAGTGTATACGAATTTATATATAAGATTTTGTAATTCTACGATTCGTTTATTTTCATCATTTCAGTTTATCGCAGTATATGTACAATTAAAGATAACATCTCATTTTCTTTGCTTCCACATGTTATTATTCAATCTATGTTCTCAGTAATATCGCTCAGACTAATCCCTCTGAGGGAAGTCCTAGTTAGTTTTTGGTATAAATTGCCTAACAGGTGGTACTTCTATGCAGTTTTTTTTTACGATTTTCGCAATAGCTCTATCTCAAAAACCAATTCACGGATTTTCATAAAACATCAGATTGAGTTAGAAGTTGACCCAAGTTGTTGATGATTAGATTTTGATGTAAATCATTTAACCGGTGGCGCTGATATGCTGCATTTTTCAGGAAGTATTTACATGTATGAGATAGAAGAAAGTTTTGCGATTGCAACATCCGACTAGTTATTAATTTGTTTGAAATTGACGTCCTTTTTAGTTTAAAAAAGCTTCGTTTTTTTTCTCTTTAATACGATTGCTTGCTTCACAATATAATAAATATGACTCAATCAAGAACGAGATCAAGTGTAGATAACTAATTTTTACACGTTTTTATCTTAAGCAACTTAATCCTTCCCATCTTTTAGAAAAATATTTCTTGCACTTTCCAAGTTTAATCAATGTATTTTTCCATAACTATTCAGAACATTTTCTTTGAAATTTTACTAAATCAAGTCCTTTCACAAAATAGGCCCTTCCACAATGTTAGGCTCCATAAAAACATATTTTTCAATAATTAGTTTATTTTGTTAAGTTTTTAATTGGCACACAAAAAAGTTCAGTAGAAAGGAAAGCAGAAGGATTTGAAGAAATTAGTATTAATACACTGGTCATCAAAATTAAAGGATAATGAGAAAAAATATGCTCACTAAATTAATGTTGCAACCAATGTCCAATGCTGCAATTATTTATGTTAATTAAATACTATTGAACTCAAAATTGCACTTTCGCGTTTACGTTAGCGTCGGAAATATGCAAATTAGATTAATGACAATGTAGTGCGCAATGGACGTATGTTGGAATTCTTGTCTGTAGTGTCGTTTAAAGTGAATGTTGTGTTTGAGTGTGATCAGTATTTATTAGTTATGGCTCAAAGGCATCATATAAGTTAAGGTCAAAAGTGGCGAATAATTGGTAGAATCGAGGAAGGTCAAATACAAATGGAGGACGCCCAAGACATGAATATCCCGCAAAGTGTCATATCAAGAGCTTCGAGCCTCTTTTTAAGCACTGGATCCGTTGATAGAAAGCCTGGTCGAGGGAGACTAAGAGCGACAACTGCATCTGAAGACCATTTTCTGTGATTGTGACTCGAAGAAACCGCGAAACGACTACAAGAGATTTGGTTTGAGGCATTCAGGCTGACACAGGAACTTGAATTATCCACTCTACTGCTGCACGAAGACTTAACAATGGTGGACTGCATGCGAGAAAACCAATAGTTTGTGTCCCACTCACTCCAGCTAAAATAGGGACCCGTTTAAACTGTTGCCCTCATCATGTTCAATGAACCCAAGCAGACTGGGCTCAAGCATAGTTTACTGACGAGTCCAGATATTGTCTGAACGATGATTCTAGACGTGTTTTGATCTGGAGAGAGGAAGGAACACGCAACTTGCCTTCCCTTGTCCATGATATATCCCGTTCGAGTCCAGTCTTTTTGATTCCATTGAGTATGACGACAGCAACAGTTTAAACGGGCCCCTTTGGAGGCTGCAGTGAGTGGGAAACAAATTGCATACAGTCCATACTCGTTAAGCCTTCGTGCAGCATTAGAACGCCTAATTCAATTTCCTGTGGCAACCTAAATTTCTCAAACGAAATCTCTTGTAGTCGCTTCGCGGTTTCTTCGAGCCACAATGACAGAAAACGGTCTTCGGATGCAATTGTTGCTCTTGGTGTCCCTCGACCAGGCTGTCTATCAACGGATCCAGTGCTTAAAAAGCGGCTCGAAGCTCTTGATATGACACTTTGAGGGATATTCAAATCTTGGGCGACCTCCATTTGTGTTTGATCTTCCTCGATTCTACCAATTATTCGCCACTTTTGACCTTAACTGAAATGATGCCTTTGAGCCATAAGTAATGAATACGGATCACGTTCATACACAACATTCACTTTAAACACCACTACAGGCCAGAATTCTACCATACGTCCCTTGCGCCCCACACTGTCAATCATCTAATTTGCATATTTCCGTCGCTAACGTAAGCGCGGAAGTGCAATTTTGAGTTCAATAGTATTTTATTAACATAAATAATTGCAGCATTGGGGCATTGGTTGCAATATTAACCAAGTAAGCATATTTCTTCTCATTATCCTTTGATTTTGATGACCAGTGTAAATACTTTGTTCAAGTTTGAGTAAGTGGATTTCGTTTTCCATATCTATAATAATAGCCTAAATCATGTAACGGTCATCAACATTTCCTGGCTAACCACTTCCCACTTTATATGCAGGCGACCATTTTGGTACTTTATTGTTAGCCATGCGTAGGTGATAAGTCGCCAAATATTGTTCCATCTCCATCGTTTCATCTATATTATAATAGCCCAAGTCATGTGACTATCATAAAAAATTACGGGCTGACCCCTTCTCTTTTAAAATGCAAGGTGGCAATTTTCAATCAAAATTATTTTTTTTAATAAAACTACTTAAATGTTACCACGATCGCAAATAATTCTTGGTATTTTTATGTTAGCCGTGCGCAAATCTCACCAATAGCATTTTTAAACTCGCCAGATAGCATTTTTTATTTTTCGCATGGTAAATTATAAAAATGCTTTGATTTTGAAATTTAATATGATGGTTTATGGTATTATTTATTCTTTTCTTTTTTTTAAAGAAATAAATGAAAGTCATGAATTTTAAATGTTTCAGTTTTAAATTAAAGTTATGTATTTTAAATACAATGTGTGAAAGGATTATATTTTAAATGAAATTAATGAAACACGAAAAATACGACGAGAACGATGTTTGGCGATTTACTACCTGCGCCTGGCTAACATAAAAATACCGAGTTCTTGATTTCTCTTTCAGAACCTTCCGATTTGGCGAAGGACTGAGCAAGTAAATTAAATTAGGAGTAAAAGCAACATGATGCAATACTTAATTTGCATTTAAATGAGACCAAACTGATCGCCAAGGGAGGCTAGTACAAAATGTTATTTGAAAAGTATTTACAAGATGATTTATCATTTATCGAGCGTGGGTTTACCTCATTTTTTTGCCAGAAATTACAATGAGTAGAAAATCCCTATCATAATTTATAGACAGCTAATTTTTATTAATGAATGAAATTTTAAATTAATAAAAACAATAAAAAGAAGACGTTCATTCATACTTTCTCAGCCAATTTAACATTTTGCTGCTCCTCGACCTCGGCTCTATTTTCAGACACCCTTTCTATATTCTGAGCAATTTGAGAATCTAAAGATTCCATCTCTTGTTTTAAATTGTGAAGGATTTGCCGTTGCTCATTTTTTACATTTGTTAATTCGATAACTTCTTTCACCTTTTCAAAACAGTTAGCCATTTCTCTCTGCTGACGTGCGACTTCCTGCAAAATGGTTAGAAACAAAATATACATATTAACAATATTTTATACAAATACCATCAAACAAAACATGAAACTTTCATTAGGGTCATTCCACAGAATTTTGACAAATGTACATTATTTATTGATCATCACCCCATTTTTGATATTTTCCATACTTTGTATAGGGAAAATAAAAATAATATCCTTTGCAAAAAAAAAATAATAATAATCAATTAAATAAATAAATAAATAAATATTTTTGCCTTAATTAGAATTGGATTGAAAACTGATTTTACATGTTTTTACAAAATTCAAAGGGTTGTAAAATCTTGCACAGTTTTTGGAAGAATAGATATAAAAATCAAATTAAAAGGTGTCTGAAATGTACATTTTTTTTTTTTTTACTTCCTTCTATCTTTACAAAAAGAAAGTATTGGATTCGTGAAAATTTTCGAATTACGGTTTTCGACGGATTTACACATTTTAGGGGCCAGAGATCCCGAAAAACATGTTTTTACAAAATGTCTGTCTGTGAGTCTGACTGTCTGTCTGCCTGTGTCTAACACAAATTTTGTGGGCGCTCTATCGCAAGAACTAATGAACGATTTTAATAAAACTTTAGATTCAGGTTAGTCCCTGATATAGATTGGTGCTGATTACTTTTTCTTGTAAATCGGCCAATAGGTGGTGCTACTATGCTGCATTTTTGACGATTCCCGACTTTCTACTGGAATTTCGCCGCTAAATATAACTGATCCTTTATTACAAAGATGAGTAGTTTCACTAGCATTTTTTTCAATATATTCTGAGTATGTCCTGTGAGGAGACCTTCCTTGTTAGTAGTATACTGTTCGATATATACAGTAAAACTAGTGAAAACTAATCCTGTCTTAAGTATAACTAGGACTTCCCTCAGAGGGATTAGTCTGAGCGATATTACTGAGAACATAGATTTAATAATAACATGTGGCAGTAAAGAAAATGATATGTTATCTTTAATTGTCCATATACTGCGAAAAATTGAAATGATGAAAATAAACGAATTGTAGAATTACAAAATCTTATATATAAATTCGTATACACTGTTTAAAAAAATGGGAAATCAAACCATTCAAGACAGCCATGCATGGATATAAAATTGAAAGTACGCAATATATTAAAAATAAAGTAGAAAATGAAACACTTATTTACTTATATCGGAATTTTAACTGTATAAAATGATATCAAGAGCATAATCAGACGCTCCGCACCAATTTGAGTAACTTTAAATGATAAATATATGATGTTTAAAAAGAATGGACTATACTTTATATGGTGTGTGCTCCCCCGGAATAGTTAATATTGTACAATATCTGTTTTCCACGGATGCAATGAGGTTGTCGATAACATTTAAGGAATTCACTTCTCAAAATCTAATATAGTATCAAAGTACCGAATACATCAAAAGTGGCATGCAATGCTTCGTTAGAGTGTGTTTTAGATATGCTCGATCGGATTTAAATGATGAGTGTATGCTGACCACTACATACGCTGTATTGTTTTGTTTTCAAACATATTCTGCACAAGTTGAGCTGTATTTAGCGGGTATTAAATAAAAGAAATCGGCAATGATTACAACATAAAGTATGACACAAGATCTGAATATACCGTCTGCATAACTTTTGAGCTGTCAAAGTGTCATTTGAAGTAATTTACAAATCCATACATATTTATTCAGCAAATCATGCAAGCTAACATACGCCACTATGAACCCGCTTACAAAGTTTCACCAGAATAAGTTAATATATAAAAAATCTACTAATGATAATTGAGAATATGACCTTATGATAAAATGTCTAGAAAAACGAATCGGATAAAAAATTCACATCACATTTAAAACGGCACTTCCCTCTGTTAGTGGCCTTAGCGATAGAAAGAAAAGCCTAGAGAAGGAACACTTTAACAAGTACTTTCGGGCAACCTACTCACTGTTTCATACAGGTCTTTATTCAATATTTACACAATTTATTTAATGCTAGGTGGGTATCTATCAGTTTTGTTGCATTTAAATCACATGTTTTGCGGAGGAAATGCAGCATTATGAAATATTTAAAGTTGCTGTACCTAATAATTCCAAATTAATGGTAATTGAGATCGCTTTCCGTTAATTTCATCTTTTTAAATTTTAAATTTTTTAGAAACCATTCACAGAGACAATTGTATATTTTAAAACTAACCCAAAGCAAAATTTCAAGATTTTGGGCTCAGCAGTAACAGAGAAATAGAAAATTTTTGAAAGTTTTTTGTTTCTGCACTGTTTTATATAGCGACATTTTTAGAAATTGCTCTATTGCGAGAATTTACGTCATGATAAATACAGCCATGTCAATTTTCATGTTTATATTCCTAACAGTTCCATTTTCTTCGTTACTTAGATCGTCTTTAGATCTTTTTCCGCTTTGTTTAGTCTTTCTATTTTTTAGAATTCGTTCTACAACGAGCCTTTACATCTTATTAGTTACTACCATGACAAAGTTCTAGTTTCTAACCCCAACAGTATCCCAAAAATTTCAGTATTCCAAATAAATCATAGTTTAGAACCTTTCTAGAAATTTTTACGTTTATCCGTCAAATTGAGCCTTTCAGAGAGCGTTCATTACGAGTATTTACATCTTCAAAGTAACTACCGCACCAAATTTAAAGTTTCTAACCCAATCAATATCGCAGAAATCACAATTTTAGAACTTTTTTGCTTCTGCAGCGATGTAGGTTCTTGCACTGACATAAAATAGTCTGTTTTTCGGAGCAGAGATGGCCACCAACATTTTTTTAAGTTGGCTATGTAGTTTCAGAGATAACACCTCACAAACGAACAAGCATTAATAATATTATATACTTTATAATTTTATAACGCTTTATAATATTAGCATTAGATGTACAGATACAAAAGCCATTTATCTGTTACAAAATAAAGTACCGGCGTTGCCCAGAATTTGAAGAATGTTTGTTCTGAAAAATCAATTTCAAAATTTAACATACAATACAATTGATGTGAGGTGTTCAGCTATAAGTATGCAGAATTTCATGTCTCTAACTTAATTAGGGGCTGAGTTAGAAAAATTGCTTAAAATACACAAGTTAGAGCCCAGAGGGTTAAATAATAGACTTTTTCAAAATTTTATTATTTGTCGTTTGATGTGAGGTGTTCAGCTATAAGTATGCAAAATGTCATGTCTCCAATTTAATTAGGGGCTGAGTTAGAAAAATTGCTTAAAATACAGAAGTTAGAGACCGGAGGGTTAAATATGATTTTTTCAAAATTTTATGATTTATCGTGTTATCGCAAGTGTTCAGCTATAAGTATGCAAACTTTCATGTCTCCAACTTAATTAGGGGCTGAGTTAAAAAAATTGCTTAAAATACACAAGTTTGAGCCCAGAGGGTTAAATATTAGACCTTTTTCAAAATTTTATTATTTGTCGTTTGATGTGAGGTGTTCAGCTATAAGTATGCAAAATTTCATGTCTCCAACTTAATTAGGGGCTGAGTTAGAAAAATTGCTTAAAATACAGAAGTTAGAGACTGGAGGGTTAAATATGACTTTTTCAAAATTTTATGATTTATCGTGTTATCGCAAGTGTTCAGCTATAAGTATGCAAACTTTCAAGTCTCCAACTTAGTTAGGGGATGAGTTAGAAAAATTGCTTAAAACACACAAGTTTGAGCCCAGAGGGTTAAATGTCAGACATTTTTCAAAATTTTATTATTTGTCGTTTGATGTGAGGATTTCAGCTATAAGTATGCGAAATTTCATGTCTCCAACTTAATTAGGGGCTGAGTTAGAAAAATTGTTTAAAATACATAAGTTAGAGCCCAGAGGGTTAAATATTAGACTTTTTAAAAATTTTATTATTTGTCGTTTGATGTGAGGTGTTCAGCTATAAGTATGCAAAATGTCATGTCTCCAACTTAATTAGGGGCTGAGTTAGAAAAATTGCTTAAAATACAGAAGTTAGAGACCGGAGGGTTAAATATGATTTTTTCAAAATTTTATGATTTATCGTGTTATCGCATGTGTTCAGCTATAAGTATGCAAACTTTCATGTATCCAACTTAATTATAGGCTGAGTTAGAAAAATTGCTTTAAATACACAAGTTAGAGCCCAAAGGGTTAAATATTAAGCCTTTTTCAAAATTTTATTATTTGTCGTTTGATGTGAGATGTTCAGCTATAAGTATGCAAATTTTCATGTCTCCAACTTAATTAAATTAGGGGGTGAGTTAGAAAAATTGCTTAAAATACACACGTTAGAGCCCAGAGGGTTAAATATTAGACTTTTTCAAAATTTTATTATTTGCCGTTTGATGTGTGGTGTTCAGCTATAAGTATGCAAATTTTCAAGTCTCCGACATATATAGTTTCTGAGAACGGGCTCTGTGACAGACGGACAAACAGACAGACAAAGGAATGAGACAGGTAGGGTTTCGTTAGATGAACGAAACTCTAAAAACATGCTGCGGATGACTGTAACAACATCCTAAAATTACATTATCGTCAGCGATCTACCAATCCCGAATTTAGTTTATATTCGTTTCATATATTCTTATTATTTTGTGCGGCCCTGTAAAATAATTATCAATATTATATACAGTAAAACCTCTGAATAGCGGACACCCCGAGAATGCAGAATTTGTCCTCTATTTAGAGTGACCGCTACTGAGAGTAAAACATGTACAGTTATTTAAGAGTTGGTAATCGAAAAAATGTCCGCTAAATAGAGGTATCCGCTAATCGGGTGTGTCCGCTATGGAGGTTTTACCAGTAAAACTTCTGAATAGCGAACACCTCGGGGAGGGCAGAATTTGTCCTCTATTTGGAGGTGTCCGCTACTGAGAGTAAAAAATGTACAGTTATTTAAGGGTTGGTAATCGAAAAAATGCCCGCTAAATAGAGGTGTCCACTAATCGGGTGTGTCCGTTATGGAGGTTTTACTGCATAATAATATCATCCTTTACAAGAAAATTGCATGCTGTATGATAGACAGACAGACATCCGGAGAAAGATAACCTCCCGGATCAATAAACACTCATGTCTTTTGTTTTAATCATCCACAATTGTATGTCATACAACATGCCAGATTTTATACAACAGGCTAAAAACGGTCACCGTGGTACGGAATACTGTATTATTATTTGTTTGCCCACCAAAACTGGTTGCCACGGGTTGTTGCAAGGTTTGTGATCACGTGGTTGAAACTGATCTATTCCATATTACTGCGTGCGTATTTTTTTTATTTGCTCCATGTGTTCAAACCAGTTGTCTACGAAAACATCAACCGGTGAAAGTGACGCACACCAAATTTCTATGACGTATGCAGATAAATTGTGCTTTTTTAAGAGTTTTTTCTATATAATTTTTAAACGGTTTGGAACTTATTTTTCATAGTAGGTGCATTCAGTAGGCGACCCTCATAGGTACCTTTTGGTGCAATCAGAAACGAAATCCGACAAATATTTTTTGAGTTATGCTTGACGAAAGGTTTTTATTAGGCTTTTTTTTTTAGTAGGACATGGCGTTAATATCCATCGTAGTAGTAAAGTGTCCGGACAGTAATATTTCGCTGAGTATTAGCCTTCGCTTCGCTCAGACAAATATTTTATGGTAAAGTGGAGATAATATCTAACACAATGAAAAGAAGGAAATTTGCATGTCCAACAAATATGAAGGAGAAATATCAGCAAGGTATCGTCCGGATAGCTCAATAAGTTCAGCATTGTCACGGCAAGCCAAGGTGTCCAGGTTCGAATCCTGGTCTGGACATTTTTCGCTCTGCTGGAATAATCCTCAGTTGTGTTACTCTAACCTTGAATATAAATATCTAACAATTATATCTGCTAAAATGGGAATTTTTTCGAGTGCCTGTGTATTCGATCATAGCAATTTTTATTGCATGAAAGATAAAGTATATTTATCTGCTAAGACGGAAGTCTTTCTGAAAAGGAATTATTTTCATTCACTTCCGATCACTTCCGATAGTAACTTTTGTTGTATACATACAAATATAGTCGAACCTCGTTACCGTGAATTTGATAGGCGGGATAAATTTTTGTTTATAATACAAATATTTCGCATTATCAGTAATTAAATCTTTGTGTAATTTTTATAGGGATTATGGAAACAGTTTATGTTAAAAGTATTTCACATTAAGCTTAATTACATCCTATATTCATCTTAACCAGTTTCAATTGCATATTATCACATTAGTTGTTGAGGATTGTATTGGTTTATAAAAGTTATGTATATATATATATATATATATATATATACAAACACAGAAGGGTTCACACACAATTTTAAAAAGGCAGGGTGCTGCTGATTCAGAAAAGGGAAATTTTTACGTATTTGTGATAGTTTATGCACATATACACATGTTACGTGTATGTATATTTGGAGGTGTCCACTATTCAGAGGTATAAGTCTAGGAACTGAAAAAAAAAAAAAAAAAAAAAAAAAAAAACTCCCTAAATAGAGGTGTCCGCTTTTCGGAAGTTTCCATTATGGAAATCTTATTGTATATAGATTTTTAACCTGAAAAAGTATCGTGAACATTATTTTGAAAAATCGTGTCAACCCGAACCCGATCCCGCAAGAGTCAAAACCCGAAATTGACCTGAACTTGAAACAATGAAAGCCAGCCCCACCCGGAGTAACAAAGTAGAAGTTCCCGGTAAGATCCCGACCCGCAACGAAAAAATATTGCGTGAACCCGACCCAATTCAGGACTCTAATCCAAAACGCTGAATTCTTTTATTGTTTCTTTGCATTTGACGGCGGGGGATGGGGTGGGGGGGAAGGGATGACTATTTTTCAGTGCTTTTTTAGAAGAAGTTTCCCTTTTATATATAAATTTTCCATTCGCTAAAAATTAAAAAAAATATTCGTAAAAAGCCTTTAACACGTTGGCTGCCACGCTACGAGTATACTCGTAGCTTTAGTATTCGTAGCTTTAATTTATTACTTTCTCACCATTATTTTTAAAAAAAAAAATTGCTTTATTTATTGGCAAAAATTTCGCTGTATTAGTAAAGCGAAATTTACCTTTCAGAATTTGTGGTGGTAAACGACTTTCAAGAAGAAATTTGAAAATTCTTACTTTTTGCGGCAGTGAACGTGTTAATTAGGATTCAAGATGTAATAAGAGACGTAAGTGATGTAATAAGATGCAACTCTAAAAATTTCTTAAATCTAGTTATAAAGATGTTCTAAATTCAAACTAGTTTCTAATACAATCAAAGAAGTTAACCCTTAAATGCCGGGTGTTGCTTTTCGGCAACATACCCAATTTAGGCTCTAAAATATTATTAGAATAATATGCTATTGAAGCTATAATGCCTAATGTTGCCAATAAAATACATTCTGAAAATATTATTAAATCGATTTTCAACATGTAGATGGCAACACTTGTGCTGTTTAAGAATAAAGATAGATTTGTTTTTTGAATTGTTGCTACTTGTTCTTTTTGTTTTCTTTGGAAGCTTGCGAAATACCCTATTTTGTTCTGCAGTGAGCAAGTAAAATTTATTTCTTATTATAGTCCCTAAAATTGTTGTTTGTTTAATATTATAGAATTTTATCAAGGAAAATTATTTTTTCAATTAAAGACCAGTATTGCTGATGAGTAGCAAACTGTTTTTTAGCCGTAAACCATACTTAAAATAAAATATGATTTTTTAAAGTATTTTTTCCATGATTTATTTGAAAAATGGAAGCCGAAAAACATTATTACAATGATTTTTGAAAAATCAGGCATTTGAGGGTTAAGTTAGTTCTTAAATTTACGAAATTTGCAGAAATTCTTATTTGGATATCAAAAAATCCAGTACTGTTTTTTTTTCTATAAAAACAAATTACCTTTGATAAAATAGTGTCAAAGTCAATTTTTAATCGATTATAACTCAATATGTAATAAATTTATCAATAACTGAAAATCGCTGTTTGATTCCAAATCATTTGTATAGTTATGGCTGCAAATTTTATTATCTGAAATGCTAATAATAAAAAAAAATCTGCTTTCTTTGCTTCGTTATATAAATAGTTAAACAAGAATATGCTTCCGAAATCATTAACAAGAAAATAGGCAAAGCGAGAAGATATTTGAGGAAGAAAGATGGATTGGTGCTTTTGTGATTTCAAAGATTATACATTCTAAGTTCTAGTAAATAGTTAAGTTTGAAGGAGAATCAAAATGGCCGGCTTGGTATTTTTTTTTTTTTTTTTTTTTAATACTAAAATAAATCGAAGGCAACTTCAAGTCCTTTGCTAACGGAAGTAATTGAGTGATAGAGATTAATTAAGGTGTCGGCGAAATTGGAAATCACGGTTAACTAGGGGAGTCTTGAATGAATGTCCATTTAATGAAAAAAGTAAAAGCCCAGGAGAAATGTGCTTTTCGAAGGAGTAATCGATCATTCTGCAAATGAGTTATTTCCGCTGACAAAACGTAAGGCACATCACACACTGAGACGACAGAGGCAAAATGAAGTGCGATATAGGGATAAAAAACGGACGAAACAAAGAAGGAAGCTGTTTAAAACCAGTTTTTCCCCCAAAATCGAGAAACATGTCTCATGTGTCGCCTTGGTGTGTGACCAGCCTAAGTCGTTGAGAAAGCAATAAAACAATAAATTGGCGTTGATTTAGCTTTTTTCAAATTCCGAAGAAGAGTCGTGTCCTCATCTTATCAACCTGTCAAATATAATGGTCTTTGGCTATAACGACAATGAATTTTCGGTACTTGTTAGTTATCCCGTCGACCAAATTACTGTCGCCAAATTGTAAGATTAAATGCCAATAATGGTTGCCATTAATTAATTAATTGAGAGATTAAATGCCAATAATGGCCAATAAAACCATTAAGTCGACGTTTTGTTTGTATTTTTATTAATGTTTTACTAATTTATTTGTTCTTTCGTTATTTAAAATAAAAAATTGTGTCAATTTGTATAATTTAGCGAGTGGTTTGGCGATTTGTATAATTTGGCGAAATTGGTCGACGGTACAACTAACAAGTACCGAATTTTCAACCCCTAATAAATTTTTTAAACGAGACAATATTTAAATACAATTTTCTCCAGCTTTTTAAAAACGAAGGCACTTCATTGTTTATTAACAGTATATAATTTTAAACAGGCATGTAAAGGATAAAGTTAATTTTATGTCAATTAGAAAAATTAAAAGGCATTAAAATTTTCATATACAAATTGAACTGTACAGAAAACATGCATTCCGAAACAATAAAAACAGCAAATTTCATTAAAACATGCAAACATATTAATGTAATTTGAAAAATTGCATACTTGAAAACGACTTTGAAACTTCAGTATCTCCAGTTCAGACGTGCTTAGCTGATTGTTTGCTTCATTTAATCTTTGTCTTAGAGAAGCGTTGTCAGCTTCAAGGCTACTACAAACCGATTGTGCATTTTGTAGTTCTTGAACTAGACACGACCTGGCAGTTTCAATTTGCTGGATTTTACAGCACAGTTCATTAATTCTTTGATTATAACTGTACTTTTCTTCCTGGTGCAAAGACGTAAGCTGCTCGATTTGTTTTTCGAGTTGCTGAATTTCATGGCGCAGATCTTCCCCATTTTGCTGCATAGCTGCTTTATGAGTTTCCAATTCCTCACGAAAAGATCTAAGTTGTTTTATTTTTGTAGAATTTCTCCAATGTTTCCTAAAAAATAAAATAGCAGAACAATAACATAAATGTTACTCTTGTGCAATTTTACCTGTGAAAATGAAATATGAGAAGTGCATCACGAAAAGATGAGTAGTATAAACCAGGATTCGTTGATTTAAATCAGCTTGATTTAAATCAACTGATTTTTTTTAATCATTGATTTAAATCAGTTCCTTCTTCTAAAATTTTTTAAAATAAATTCAAGATGTATACAAACATAATAATGTATTACTTTAATAATTTAGTTTTATATAATGCAGATAATCAAACAGCTTTTAGAAAGATAAAGCTAAATCTTTGTCAAAAAGTAAAGTACAATGTAATGTTTAGGAAAAAATGGCTTTCAAATTTCACTTGAAACAAATTATAAAATAATCTTGCAACTGTAAGGAATATTTTAAATATTGGAATATTTACTTGTTAGTATTTAGAAAAACTTCTGAAAGTTGAGATAAAATAAAACTGTATTACTGTGTGTGCTGATGCCTATTATATTAAATTTGAGTAAATTCTGAGCCATTCAATGAATTTTCGTTTGAAGAATCTAATTTAATGGATCTCAGTCCTTTAGAATGGTGGAAGTTAACTGTTATAATTATCGAAAAGACTGATATTTAAAAACTTTCAGAATACATGACCAACTAGCTTTTTACTGAAGTAGCTTCATCTTCTTCAATGGAATGAATGTTTTTGGTACATTCGAAAATTAGGAATTGACTGATAAAACTGCTAAACTGTTTTTTCTGTACCAGAACTTTAATAAAACAAAAGTTAACATCTTAGTTTGCTTCCAAATTTGTTTAAACATTTTAGGTGCTGCAGTAATTTTTATTTTAAGTAAAATACTTAAGGTTAAATTAATTTTTGACATCTTATTTGTAGTTTTCCATGCATTATGTGTATTAAAGGTTTTTCCTTAGCCTAAAATGTTACCTTTTAATCATTTATGTAAATTGTGTAACATTGTTAATATATATTGGTCATACTTATAACATGCATGTGTGTGTATATATATATATAATTTTTATTTTATAAATTAAAGGAAAAGTCATATAAAAGAGTAATACAGAGAGAGATTTTCTTTTAAAGAAAATAAAAAAAAATCTGATTTAAATTTTTAAAAAATCAGATTTAAAGGAAAGAAATTCGATTTAAATTAAAAAATCGATCATTTTGATTTTATTAAAAAAAATCAAAAATATCACGAACCCTGGTGTAAACTAAAAGCAAGAAATAGTAGACATCAATAAGCATTTTCCTGAAAATTTGCCAACAGAAATCCTTTCCTCATTGTAGATTTTTTACCCTTATTAAATTTGTTGAATGTCCAACAACTACGTCAAAAGAATTTTTAATACTTTTGTATTAGCGAACGGTTAATCGTGAATTATTTTTCTATTTACAGCAAACTTTGTCATTCTGATTATTTCAGCGTAGTTTGGTGTGTTAGATTTACTTATTTTTAATTAATTTATTTATTTTTGTGACGTTTTAATTTCCTTTGGTAATTGAGTTACCGAATATTACACGAAAATACACAAATGCTGAATTATTTATTTTGAAATGTTTTAAGAGCGATCAGGTTAATTTTTTTGTAATTGGGTTGTAGGAATATTAAAAAATATTCATGCTTGAAAATTACATTAAATCGATAAAGAATCAGTGAATTGTGATACACTTTTCAAACAAATAGCATTTAAATACTTTTTGTTTTCTATTCGACATTAGGAAAATCGAATGTGCGATGTTTAGAAGTTAAAATTTCCCATAAAAGCAAAATTTATTGGTTAGGATTTTCGTTGTCATCGAGAATAATCATAAGCGTAGCTTCGCAGGGTAGGGCTACAAGGGTAACACGTGCCCCCTCCCCCAACATTCTGCGCTCGGGCGCCAGAATAGAAGACGATGTGAGTGCCAAATGGTGTTTTTTTTTTCTGTCGATGGATAAAAAAATGTATATATAGATGGAATTTGCATAAAAATGTCTCTCAGCCGGAAATTCAAAAGGAAAACTGAACCAAGTTAATTAAAATTTACAAATAGATAAAAAGGTTCATCTATAATAGAAGACTGCAAATGAATTAGAAAAACGAACTGTTCTCTTAGAGTGTTTTCATTTTCCTTTTCCAAATGTACCATGCCTATGCCTTCTATCATTTAAATCACTTCCTCTGTAGAAGAATCACTAATATTTTTCAAGGTCAGTGTCTACTCCTCTCTCTGTGATACTGTTCAGCACGGATAATTAATTGTCAAGCGCCAAGCGATTCCCTCACTCTGACTTTTCTGATGAAAAGATTCAATAAAGGCTATTTGTTAGCCCCCGGTACGGTATGCTATTTCTATCTCCCAGCTTATTTTGTGTACTCCAAAAAAATAACGTTATTTTACAGAAGCCAGCCGTAAGACAAAGCAATACGATTAAATACTCTATAGTAATTTTTTAAACTTCTAAGCATCGCAAATTTTCGATTTTTACACCGTCGTACTGGAAAAAAACTGTTCTTTTAAATTCATTTTGTTTGAAAACTGTATCTCCATTTATTTTTGAAATATTAACATTTTTGTAGTTTTTAGAGCCATTGCTTAATATTGGCAACGGAAGTACTTCATTTCTTCAGAAAGTAAAGGAAAAATAGTTCTAAAATAGTAAATATATATTTTTTTGCCATTTTCTCATAACAACCGAAAGAAAATGTAATTAAAATACGTGCTATTTTGAAAAAAAAAAAATGTAAATGAATGATTTCTGTTAAAACAATGGAGCTATATTTAATATAAGCTAATTTTATATAAGCTATATATATATAAATTATAATAAATTTTATATAAGCTATATTCAATTTCAAGTATCTATGAATCATTAAATAGCCGTTTTTTTTTTTTTTTTGTCGATTTTCTTGAATGACGGAATCTTTTTGCTGCATTTGTGCATTATTTCGCGATAGTGATGTGCTATGCAATGCATGCTTTACTGTAGATGCCTAAGAGTAGATCGTAAATGTGGAATTCTTAAGCGGATGCGAATGACGTCATTTTACATCAAATAAAACTTGTGCTTTAAGTCTTAAAATTGAAATGTGTTTTGTACTGCAGTAGAGTCCCGCTTAACCGAGTTATTTTCTTTTGATGGACTGGTTCTATTATTATGAAACAGCCATTATAAATGAAGCGTTAGGTGAAGATCCTGGCCACATTTTTCTTTTAAACAATTATGGCCATTTTTTCCCCCCATTCTGACCAGAAAATCACAGTTCTAACTTTTACGACTGCACTTTCATCTTCACCTAAACGCTTCATTTATAATGGCTGTTTCATAATAATAGAAACCACCAGTCCACCAGAAGAAAATGAAGTAATGGAAATGTCGGGGGCGACACTAAATTCTGAAAAAGCAGAATTCCTGTTCTCTAGTTCTATTTTTCTTTCTTCTATCTTTACAAAATTTCAAAACAACATAATTTTTAAATTCTAATATTTTTACTTTCCTCTTTACAAGAAAGTATTGGATTCGTGAAAAATTTCGACTTCCGGTTTTCGATGGATTTATACGTTTTAGAATGTCCGGAACACGATTTGATGGTTTTTAGAAAATGTCTGTCTGTCACTCTGTCACTCTGTAAGTCCGTGTGTGACAAAAATTTGTGGGCACTCTATCTGAAGAACTAATGCGTGGAATTTCACAAAACTTTAGATTCAGTTAGACCTTGATAAAAACTGGTTCTGATTACTTTTTGGTGTAAATCGTCCAACAGGTGGCGCTGCTGCGCTGCATTTTTCAAGATCACCGCAATAACTATTTTTCTAGAACTAATGCACGGAATTTCCTAAAACTTCAGATTCAGTTAATCCTTGATACAATTTGGAGCTGATTACTTTTTGGTGAAAATCGCCCAACAGGTGGCGCTGCTATGCTGCATTATTCATGATTATCGCAATAGCTCTATCTCAAGAACTAATGCACGAATTTTCATCAAACTTCAGATTCAGTTAGTCACTGATATACATTAGTGCTGTTTAGTTTTTTATGTATATCACCCAACACGTGGCACTGCTGATATGCATTTTTCACGATTTCCGCAATAGCTGTATCTCAAGCACTAATGCATGAATTTTCATCAAGTTTCAGATTTAGTTCGTCCCTAGTATAAATTGGTCCTAATTAGTTTTTAGTGTAAATCGCTCAACAGGTGGCGCTACTATGTGCATTTTTTTGCGATTTCCTCAATAGCTCTATCTCAAAAACTAATGTACGTATTTTCATCAAACTTCAGATTCATTTAGAAGTTGACATAAGCTGCTGATGGTTAGATTTTGGTATAAATCACCTAACCAGTGACGCTAGTATGTTGCATTTTGCATGATTTAGACGATTTTAGTGATAGTCCTATCTCAAGAACTAATGCACGGAATTTCATATTTTTAGAATCCTCATGATAGACATAGATAGCCATTTAATTTTGGCACTGTACTAAAGAATTTTGAAGTATAAACATGTATGAGATAGAAGAAAGTTTTGGTATTGGTGTATCCGAGTAGTTTTCTTTCTCCCTGGAGCAGCATTAAGCTTTTTTACTTTTTTCCGTCTTGTCATGGGCGAAGTCGGGTGACTGTCCCGGACAATAAAAAAAATGCGATGAGGAATACACAAAGTGAAATTCTTAGAAAAACCCTTAAAAGGGGGGGGGGGAGCTTATAGCATAGTGGTACAGTAAAACACGGATAATTCGGATTAATTGGGACCAGACCCAATCCGAATTATCGAAAATCCGGATTATCCGGAGAATGAGAAAAAATGAAATAAAATAAAACATACTTACACAAAATCACCTTTATATTAAACATATTGAATATTTACAGACAGTAAAAATGTTTACTTTGTAATTATAAAGTTTGTAATGTTCTGCTGTGCCAGTTTTCTATACCTTTTGCGGGCCGCACGGTCATGCATCCGCTTGAGCATAAGTAGTTCGTTGGGTGTAGTCTCCACCTGCACTCTCAGAAATAGAATTCTCACTTTTGACGATTTAGCAATCCTCAAGCTGTATTTCGTCGTTTTTGACGATCATTTAGTATTACCATCACGTGACTTTTAAGGAAAGGCAAACTCCCAGATATTTGACGAAAGTTTTTCCTCAATCACGGTCAGACTCAATGCATTTTAAGGAAACCGTTGCTGTACCTCCTCAAATCCTACGATTTTAGCAAGCAGATATTTGCTTGTTTGTATTAGTCCCGTAATAATTTATTTTTAAAACAGCACTTTTTAGTGCTTTTCAGAAAATACTGAAATATAGGTAGTTATTGTTTCTTCATAAGTTATTTTTTTAGCTGTTAAAATTTTTAGAAATGCTTATTATTATTATTATTATTACTTATGTTGTTGTTCGTTATGTTTTAATTCGAAAAGAATATATTTCCTGTGTTCAAAAACATCCAAAAAGAAATTTTAATCAATAAAATTTCAAAGGTCCGGGATATATATATTTTTAATTTATTTAAGAAGTATATTCTGTTTGCAATCAGATTAAAAATAAACATAATTGATCCCTCTCCCTTTTATAAACAGTAAAGTGTTAAAATCTTTTCCATCTACTCAAAGTGATAAAATCTCACGCAATATGCACTTCACAATTCGTTATTTGTGTGCAACAAATTAACCAGACCATATTCTAACCATTCATTGAGCAAAGAAAATTTCACTAATAAATGATTTAATCAAGCCATATTATAATTATTCATTGACCATGAGAAAAAACATAGTAATAAATTAGCCTTCCTTAAAACTTTCAGCACCGATAAAATTACAATCTATCTCATAAAAATATAATCACGCGGCAGCTTCCATTACATCAGTCTAAAAGCACATCCATACGAGTCCCTAATAGCCTGGTCGGTAGAGCAAGTCTATCCCACCCCAAAACCCGCGTGTTCAAATCACGCCGAGGAAAATGGGAAGTTAATTTTTTCTTCCCTTGGTACAGGAGCTTCCAAACTGTTCAATAGATGGCGCCACTAGCCCTTTTTTGACGAAACTTTTGAGGAAATTTATATCGTCAAACAAGTGAAGAAAGTAATTTCATCAATTTGATGAAATATTCGCTCGGAGCATATTCCAGGAAACCGTTTCGTCAAAAACAAAGAAAATTTCGTGAAATCTGAGTATTCATTTCTGAGTGTGTGACGTTCAAGATAAACGATTACTTATTCTAAATGAGACGTAGCTTCATTATGGCTAATAACTTTTGGTTGATCATTATTGATAATGGTGTTTTCGTCTGTATCATCTTCATTTTCGTTTTCTTCAGTTGTGCACAAAGCGATTATTTCGTCATCTATAAGTGTGGCGTAATTTTCGTTATTTTCTTTTTCTGACCAATTGCTAATGTCGCTGATATCAACATCTGAGCAACAATAAATTTTTTTAACATGCTTACAAAATCTTCAGGTGTAATTTTTCTTTCATTCTCGCTTATTCCTCCTACTGTTTCAAGCTTATTAGTCGAGAAATCTCAATATGCAGGCCATAAATTCTTTCATGACTTTCGGAGAGTACTTTCAGCACCCTGATCCCAAGATTCAGCAATCATATAGATTACTTTCTTGATATTGATTGATTTGAGAATCTCTAACACTCCATGCTCTCCATCATCTTCTAAAAGTCATTCAGCATGTGTCATTTATAAACTTTCTTAGTGTTCTGAAGAACCCCTTGATCCATTGGCTGTACCAGCGCTGTCACATTAGGTGGTAAAAACTTTACCGTTATGTTTCGTTTTGTCAGTTGACTTTTTTCGGGGTGTGTGGGGGCATTATCAATTAGGAAGACAGCTTTGATGGGTAAGTTGCACGATTTTAAATATTTTGTAACACCGGAACCATAAAATTGCAAAACTTAAAGTGATATATTTTTGTTTCTTTGAAGGATAGCATCAAAGAGTTTAAATAAGAATGCTTAAGGTATTCTTCTAAAGATTTCAGAAAAGACATTTTTATTCAAATTACGTGGATGAAATAAATGAATGTTATGCAAATTTGCCGACCGCGTCTCAAACTAAAAAAAAAAAAAAAAAAAAAAAAAAAAAAAAAAAAAAAAAAAAAAAAAATCAACCAGACCGATCCGGATTGTCCGGAGATCCGAATTAGCGGGGTTCCACTGTACAATAACAAATCTCACACAAGACTCCATGGTTAGTTAAGCCGCCAATGCCTTTATCCCGCAAAATGTTTTTTTCTCGTCTTTTTACCATTTCTAGACGATTTGCCATCCTAGGGGGGAATTGAAAAATGCAGACTTGCGTTTTGCCTTTTGCTGCAATAATTTTTTGCATCACTTTTAGTGCAATTATTTTTTGCAACCAACTTGATCTAGTCTCAGAAGAGGGGAGATTGTGCGGCTTGGGCGTGATAAAAGGCGCCTTGACTAGTAAAGCCGCATCCGCCTCTGCCTTTACTCTTCCAAAATATTTTTATCGACCTAATGCCATTTCTAGGTAGGGTACAACTGAAAAATGCCGCTCATGCCTTTTACTACAATTGCTTTTTTTTACATCCAGATCCGGCCTTTAAGGCCGGATCTGGATGTAAAAAAACCTTAAAGGCCTTAAAGGTCGGGCAATTGCCTACGACACTATAAACTAAAGGGTGAAATGTATATAATATAAAATAGCAACCCCTCCCCCCTTTTTTTTAATTTTTAGGAATATAGCATTTGTAGAGGTGCAAAAAAGAATCTCGCACAGGTCGTCATGGATCGCACCGTTACTCATATATATGGCGTGCTGTTTCTCTGCAACTAGGGAGCCCATGGAAATCTCAACTGTTCACTGTTTACACGAACATTTCATTAAATTTAACATTTTATTAAATGCCTTAAAGCATATTTTCACATTCAGAACAAGTTTATAAAATCGTAAAAATTCGAAGCTACAGATTTATAATGCTATAGCTAAGACAGTTCGGAAATCTTTTGATGTCACTGAAAAATTTTCATTCGTAATATTTGAATCAAAATAACACGGTGGATCACCCGTGGTGCGGGGAAAGGCGGATGGAAGAAACGCAGAAAAGAACGCGGGAGAAACAAGCATAAGTGGCAGAAAATGAATTTACTTCAAAATGCAGTTTTTAGCAATCGTTGCATGTTTTTACTCGAATACTCATAAAATCTTTATAGTACACTTACATTCATATATTACCTAATATGTACTGAAATGAGCGTTTTTGTTTTTTTACTCTGGTTAATATTATTGCATTTTATTATGAAAAAAGCATAGTTCGTGACGCAATAAGCTAAGGGGCGTCAAATACACAAAATACGTTCTCAATAATCCTCAACAATATCCTCATTGAAATCTCAATAATTTCCTTAAAAGGTATATTTATAGGGGCACGGCCAAAAATTCGCCTAGTGCGCCTTGGTTACTAAATCGGACCAATGGGAAAATTTCACAAGGCAGGAATACGTTTTCTTTCGAGTATAACTGATAAAGTTTATCTTGAAATCCTCAAAAATCTACTCAGAATCGTTAAAATAATAGAAAATAATTTGCAATTACTGTTTTTAATAATGCAAAAACGTAAATAAAACCACGTGATACAAAAACGCGACAGGATTGGTTGTAACGTCATTTGCCGCTAAATTAAAATGTTTACATTTTGCGCGTATACTTTTTCCCATATTGCTCTTTCTATTTGCAATCTTGTTTCATATGTTCCTTAAAATTTATTTAACATTATAAACTTTAAATTAGTGAAAAAGAAGATCTATCTTATCTTAACATAAAATACATCGTTTATTTTTTGTTTTCATTAAAATTTTCATTTGAAAATGCCGATTTTGGCCAGATCTGTGAAAGAGCACATACACAGTAAAAATAGTTCCTAATAATTATACGGGAGTAATCGATGGATTGTTTACATTTTATAAAATATTACTTAACACTTTTATTAAAAACATACTGCAGGGAGAAAATTTAAATGAGCTTAAGTTGCGACAAAAGGTTTTGACATACTATATTGTAGACTATGGGTCATTTTCTTAAAACTACTGCACAACTTTTTAATACCATATTTATGAAACATTACTAGAGGGCTCTTCCCCCCGCAAGCTACGCTCGCCATCCGCCGTTCAGACACCGCAGAATCTAAAAACACATCAATCTGATGGGGTTTTAAAATATTATAGAAGTTTGAATTATACTGAAAAAAGCTGTGCAGATCTCCCTGTAAGCGGGTTTCCATTCAATTCTCTTTGATTGCAAAAATTTAAGGCCGAATCAGTTGCTGTGAGGCATCCAATGGTTGTTTTCGTTTTTGATTAAAGAGGATCAGTTAAACATTTGAAAAGAAGCTAAAATAAAATGAATTAAGTATACAGAGTCTTTGTCTCCCGGTATTTTAAAACAATCTCTATAACAATAGCCTAAGTCATGTGACTATCATCAACAGTTCCGGGCGGACCACTTCGCTTTTTATACTCTAAGCGCCATTTTGGTACTTTAATTTTAGCCAGGCACAGGTGAAAAGTCGCCAAATATTATTCTATCGCCATCATTTTATCTATATTATAATAGTTCAAGTCATCAACTGCCATAGACAAATACGGTCTGATCCCTTCGCCTTTCATGAAAATTTGGCACAGATGTCATATACGCTCCATGTTGGCGCGATTTTTTTCCGACGGCAATTTGGGGAAAGCATCAACAGCATAAACAACAACATCTGGCTTACCATATCAAGCAAAATAACGATACTTTGGCGCCAGTTAAGTAACCGTTGCGTATATGACATTGGCGTCAGAAAAAAAATAGGGCCAATATGGGACCGTATGTGGCATCTGTGCCGAAAGTTTTCCATTTCGATTTTAAAAAAATCTTTTTTTTTTCGAAAAGCATTGTCGCAAAGAATTCTTGGTACTGTTACGCTAGCCGGGTGCAAATCACGCCAATAACTTAGCATTTTTAGCATAACTTAGCATAACATAGCAAAAAAAATAGGGCCAATATGGGGCCGTATATGACATCTGTGCCGAAAGTTTCAATTTTGATAAAAAAATCAAAATTTTTTTTTTCGAATAAAACTACATAAAAGTTGCTGTGGTTGCAAGGAATTCTTGGTACTGTTACGCTAGCCAGGTGCAAATCTCGCCAGTAGCTTTTTCTCAACTCGCCAGTTAGCATTTTTTTTTCGAGTGGAAAATTAAAACATTGATTTGAAGTTGAAATTAAATGTCATGGTTTCTTGCATTATTTAATATCTGGCCAGATGTCATATATGCAGGTTTGGCGTGATTTTTTTTTTTTTTTTACGAAAATTTGGCAAAAACTTCATTTTCGAATACCAGTTACCTATGTATTTTTGGTGCTACTTAGTTATCCCGTCGACCGAAAGTCTATCGCCAAACTATAAGATTAAATGCCAATAATGGTTGATCGTAAATGTCACATTCACTTGACTTTAAGCAAGTTACACGTATTTACGTCATCAAGGGATATTTATTTCGACGTTTTATTTGTATATTTATTAATG
Organism: Maratus speciosus; assembly: GCA_963932465.1. Lineage (NCBI taxonomy): Eukaryota > Metazoa > Arthropoda > Arachnida > Araneae > Salticidae > Maratus > Maratus speciosus. Next base: position 70,969,661 of record OZ010799.1, on the reverse strand, counting down.
TTATACTAATTTATTTGTTCTTTCGTTATTTAAAATAAAAATTATGTCAATTTGTATAATTTGGCGAGTGGTTTGGCGATTTATATAATTTGGCGAAATTGGTCGACGGAATAACTAAGTAGTACCGTATTTTTTAATTATTTTCTATTATTTTCAAAGGGAAATATAAATAATAAATTATTGATAACTATAGAACAAAATAATTTTTATAATTTTAAAAAAGAAATAAAAGTAAATAAACATTTATTATTAAATAAACAACAACAGCCGGGTTACCATGTTAATCAAAATAATGCCATTTGGCGCCAATTAGGTACCCCGGTGAGTATATGACATATGTGCCTAATATTTTTCTTTTCGTTTAGTTTTAAAAAAGAAAGAAGTGAAAGCCATCAATTTTAAATGTTTCAGTTTTAAAAGAACGTTTTGTATTTTAAATAAAATGAATGAAAGGATTATATTTTAAATGAAATTAATGAAATATAAAAAAAAAAAATGTGACGGGAAAAATGTTTGGCGATTTATCACATGCGTCTCGCTAACATAAAAATACCGAGTTCTTGATTTCTCTATCAGAATCTTTGGATTTGGCGAGAGATTGTTCAAGTAAATTGAATTATGAATAAAAGTAACATGATACATTTCTTAGCATACATTTAAGGGAGGCCAAACTTGTCGCCAAATTAGTTTAAAATAGTAACCTTTTCTGAAATATGAAAAAAAAATATCTTTTATGATTAAAATTTGAGTTGCCATCGTGAGAAAAAAGTATTTAAAATTAGAAAAAAAATTAATATTTCGAAAACTAATCCGAATTTAAAAATTCTAATACCAGTTTTGAGATCTGCGGATCAATACGGATTGTTAGTGTTAATTTCATCACAAAGTATTCCATATTTTAGGAGAAATAGCCGTGAAACATAATCAGTTGTTTAATCAGTCGTTTCAAAGAATCGTTTCATAAATTCGTTTCATTTCGGTCGTTTCGTATATTCGTTTCATTAGGATTTTATAGATATAGGGTAGAAATAATGAACAGGAAATCAATCTAATTTTCCAGATTTATTCTGTTTTCTATTTAACAAACACAGAACCAAGTGTGGCTTGTTTAAATAATTTAGTTTTCTTACAAAGTTTATCTTGTAGTCGAGATTGTTTTTTTGTTTTGTTTTTTTTTCCACTAAAATTTGAATAGTTAGCTTTCCTTTTGTTAATGAGTTAAAAAAATAATCTAAGGAATTACAAATAATCATATTTATAATCTGAATAACCTCTAAAATATTTTTAAATAAAATTTCATTTTAGATATCAACATTTTTAATTTTAGAAGTTCCTAAAAGAAATATGGAACAAAATTATCCTTTTGACATAAATGTTTAATGGGTAATTTCCACATTAAAAAAAAAAAAAAAAAAAAAAAAAAAAAAAAATATTCACAAAACATAAGTATATTAAAACCTTTAAATATTTTAACTTTGTTTAAAACCTGCAATTAAAAATAACGGATAACTATATGCATCATATAACATTGTGTTTCTGGCAAATTCTTTTGCCAGCAATTTTGCCATTTACCAGCAATTAATATAAACAAACTTTATGTTGTAATCGTACTTTTTATTAAATGCATATTATCAGATTTGAAGGCATTGCAAATAAAATTAATATTTCTTATCAATTCCCATTGGAATTGAAGCATAAAGAATGTACAACTCAGTAGTAAGAACATATTTTAATTATCTTGCAGATAGAATTATGAATTTTAACATAGTAAATTTGTATATAAAAAAAGCCATTTACTTTAAAAAACGATGCAGATTAAAATCATTAAAAATTGGCTATGTAGCGAATTACTGAATAATTCAAAATTAGTTTCTGAGGAGTAAAATAATTTGTAAAAAACAAAATTAATATAGGGCAAAGGATAATAAGTAAAAAAAAAAAAAACATTGTACTCAGTAATATGAATATGTAAAATATTTTTGGAACACTAAAAAAGTTCTTCTCAGGCAAATTTACTGTATTATTTGTGCAACATGGCACTGTACAATATTTATAACACACTTTGCTACTCATTTTTATGCAGAAAATTTAAAAACATATAAGAAACATGGCAAACACTTAACCTAGCAACGTAGAACAACAGTGTTTACATGGCGAATGACGTCACAGCCGCTTTCGTCAGAGATGCAGCGTTTTCCCTCCAAAACAAAAACTGCAATTTAAAAATTAATTTAGTGAATTATTAAAGCTTCAAATATACATAAAAAGTGTATCAATTTTCTTGATTTTTTGTGGTCTTCAATATAAAAGTAAAAATGAAAATTGTGAAATTTCCCCATTAAGATATCCAAATACAGTAGACCGCCGATTATCCGAACTCCAATTATCCGAACAGCCAATTTCTCTCAAAAAATATTTTCTAACCGAACTTCCAATTATCCGAACAACCTATCTATCTAAAAAAAAAATTTTAAGCGAACTTCTAATTATCCAAACTCCAAACACCCTATTAGACTTGAATATCAGATTTTAAACGATGAGTTTGTGGCTGATATTCAAAACGAAACAGAAATTGAAAATGAATGCTCTCAAAATGATCAAAGTTCATTACATAACGAAGCCTTTGAATGTTTGGAAACAGCTATGAAATGGCTCGAACGGCAGAAGAATGCTGATTCTATTCAACTAACGTATTTAACCACTACACCGGCGACGGGTATAGGGAAACAGTTCTTTTACCCCGACTTATCTCGGGGCAGCCGTTGAAGTGGTTAAGAAGAATTCGAGATATGGCAGCATGGAAAAGAATGTCTTCTTTGAAGCTAGCAACAATCGAGAGCTTTTTTGCTTAAATTATAATCTCTGGCGTTCAGGAAGTAATAATAAAAAGTAAAAAAAAAAATTAAAAAGACAAAAATTAATTTTTAAACATGCCAGCATTAACTAGTGCTGTCAGTCTAATGCATGGATAAAGTGTGAAGATTTTAGTATAGTCAGGTACATCCGTTAAATTGTCTGTCCGTTCATCCGAACTACGGTCGGCCCCGACTTGTTCGGATAATCGGCGTTCTACTGTACTTTAAAAGCATTTTTTTTTTTTTTTTTTTTTTTGTTGTTAAACTATGACTTTTTTATAACCACATTTTCTAGCGATAATTTTTATTTAAACATAAATAAGATCAGTTTTGGGGTATTTGCCTACATCTATTAATTTGTGCATTTCAATTATGTTAAAAGTTTTCCTAATATACGATTTTTATACGTACGATTGGTATAATGGTTATATATGTAGTGCAAATTATTAAAAACATTTATTAGTCACTGTTTTAATAGGATATGCGATTGTGTGTTATACCTGGGATTTTCAGATAAATTAATGTGAAATTTATATTCACATATTTTAGGATTGTGATTTATTGAGACCTTTAAGAGAACGATAAATGGCAGAGATTTTTAAAGTTTTTATTTTAAGGTGGAATAAATTTAAATCGCTGCCAACTAAATTTCGGTAAAGCTCAGAAAATATTGAACAAAAAATCAGAAGAAATCAGAAGATTTTGACGAAAAATCAGAAGATTTTTTAAGTTTTATAACCCTTTCAGTAAGGAATAAAAAGCAGCTCAATCCCTATAAATAAACAAATTTCAAAGAGAAACTCCGGAAATAGTGTTTTTACGCGATCTTTTTTGGCGCTTTTTTTACGCGATCATTTGGCGAAATTCACGTTTGTACGCGATCCTTTCACGGAATTCGTGTTTTTGCAAGCTCTTTTGACGGAATTAGCTTTTTTACGCGATTCTTTGACGAAATTCGCGTTTTTACGTGATCCGTTCACGGAATTCGTACTTTTACGCGCTCTTTTGGGGGAATTTCCGTTTTTTACGTGATCTTCTGAAGAAATTCTCGTAAAAAGCATAAGAAAAGTTTGCAAATCGGAAGAAAATGACGAAAAGCGGAAGAAAATGTATTACGCGCGTAAAATCGGAAAACATGCTGATTTTTCGGAAGAATTCTGAAAAACTCTGAAGAGTTGGCAGCTATTAGTATGTAGCATTTCACCCACTCTCTCTCCCCACAAAACAGAAAGGCTTTAGTTCTCAACCATTAAAGTAAGATACGACTGGAACGAACTAAAATTTATCCGTTTATATTTACTTTATAAAACTGTGCAGAAACTTCACACAAAGTTAGAAGCGTTCAAGTTGTTTAGCTCTGCGAAAAATTGTACTTTTCAGCTAAAAAACCCATTAACTCCTAAAGTACTCAAGCGATTTCGATATAAAAATTTTTTTGATGGTAGAGTATAAGTATAAGATCGTATGCGGCCGACGGTTTTATAAAATTATAATTAGTTTCAGAAAAAAGAATTTCTGAAAAACGGAAAATTTCTGAAAAATTGCCATTGCTCTAAAATAAAACGTTTCAGTCGCAGAAAAAAAAAAACTGTCTGCCATAAGTCTTGAACATAATTCAGTGAATATGGATCCCAAATTTCATCAAAATCGGTCGGGTAGTTTCCGAGGAAACTGGTCTTAAAGTTCGCATATTTTCCAGTCTTGTCCGGTGCCTGCCAATGATTGATATCCGGTCAGTAAGATCTAACTTGATCGGTAGAAGAAAAATTTTTCCCAACTACAAAGCTAGATGCCAAGTCACCCAAGTAGTTTAATTGCAGTGAGTAATATGGTAAAAGAACTTCTTTGACCTCTGAACTTATTGTGTTTCCCTCTTGTGCAAAGTGAGATAATAGAAGTCTTTTTACCTAACCCCTACACACACTTGGTTTGGTCTGATCTAGTCATTTGTTGAAATGTGCTAGTTGTTAAATGCTGTTATTATTTTTAAATTGATCGAGAATGAATAACTTACGCTAAAATAAACGGGATAAAAAATCAGGAAATTTTTTTAGAAAACGTCATAAAAAGGAAAAAGGGATGTCGCGAAGCACGCCATGCTTCTAAATTCATGGAAGTCAGATTTCAGAAAGACGAAAATGGAACAGAAAGTAAAAATATACAAGATTGTTTGTCTTAGTAAATTAATAACGTTTGGAAAAAAAAAAAAAAAAAAAAGGTTATTATTTTTTGACACTTTCATAAACTCATTGTCATTCCAAGTTGCGAAAAATTTCAGATGCTCACATTTAGGTGCTTAAGAATCGAGTAGCGTTTTCTATTTTTTGATAAATAAATTATTTCTCGTGTTGTAAACGATTCTTATCGCGTTATGGCATATTTTCCCCCTTTCCAGTGCTATTGCGTCTTGAAATTCGATTCAGAACACCAACTTTGACACTAATTTCTCAAAGATCTTTTGTCTTTAACAAAAGACGGAAAATGTCATTCGATTACATAGTTTCTGAATAAGAACAGCTGCCAACTTTATGCGTTTCCGAACAGAAATGAATTCAGAAATGTGTCAGAAAGAAGCTTTTTTGGATTTGAGAACAGCCTTTATAAATTACAGATAAATATGAGGGACATCCAGAAAGTACGTTTCCCACGGCTCATAAAAGGAAACAAAACATAATTACCTGGAAATATATATTGCAAAAGATACAGCAATGTTTAAGCTATTTCTTCACAAAAGAATTACTGAAATTAAAACTCTTGTCATAGCGTGGGATAAGATTTGTAGTTCAGTGTCATAGAAGTCTAGATGGAACCAGGAGCTTGTCACACACAGTTATCAACCCACGTCTTATAAACCGTAATGATCCTATTGAAATACTCCTTGCTTTCATCGTGGTATCACTACAGAAATGCCAATGCTGCTCTCACAAGTTTGGCTCTGCGTTCGCAGGGATATGTTTAGGAAAATTTTAGGTCCTTTAAAGGACCCTTCACAAAATAATTTATCTTAAAACAGGACCCTTCACAAAATTATTTATCCTAAAACAGGACCCTTCACAAAACATTTTATCCCAAAACAGGACCCTTCACAAAATTATTTGTCTTTTAAATAGACCTTTCACAGAATTTTTTCACTTTCAAATTGAACTTTTCACAAATTTAGTCATTTAAAAATAAAATCTGGCCTGTAAGTAAGCAGTTGAACTCACCAAACAGCATATTATTTAGCTTTTTATACATGGAGGATAGGACATGAAGGCATCGATAATTTAAAATTCACAAAATTATGAGTAGAATTTTCACAAAAATAAGAAAAACTTCACAATTTCACATAAAAAGGACCCTGTGAGAAAAGTCTGGACAGACCCCTGTTTCGGGTATAGGTTTCTTCGGTACCCACCTGGCGCACAATTTCCAGAACAACTGGTGTTTCGTGATGATTTTATGCATCGCTGATCTTTTTTCCGCTTTTCTACCGTGATACCACGATCAGAGAAATGAGTACTTCAACAGGATCCAACTTTCCAGGTAATTATATTTTGTTTCTTTTTTAGGGACCGTGGGAAACTCATTTTTTTGGATGACTCTCGTATTTTAAAATCTACTCTTTACTATACAGTCTCGTCTGTTATGATTTTTTTAACCAGCATTTTTTCATTGTTCTAAACTACATTCATTTTTTAACCACTTCACCGGCGACCGTGGAGCAGCGCTCCGCACGCTTTAATTACTTTTTCCTGCGTTTTCCTCCCCAAAGATCAAGATGGGTGGTTTAGGAGGAGATTAAAGGAAGATAGTCTGAGTAGGTTGGACTGTGGAGTTAGTAAAGCATCCATTTTGATGCAAAACTACATCTTTTTTGTCTCGAATCTAAATCATCTTTTTTTTTATCTCTTTATCTAAAATCTTAGAAACTTTTGAAATTTCTCTTAAATTTAAAAATCTGTTTTTATCCACTAAAGATTTCACAATCTTCAAACTGCTTACCTGAAGACTTTGCCAAGAACTCTGATAAAAAATTTGCATATTTAAAAATAAAACATAAAATTCAAGTGTGCGGCCTTTGTTTTTCTCTCTTGAGTTTAATAACATTAAATGCTGCATTTAACTGATGAATATTTTTTTAGATAATTTTTATCGACAGAAATAACTGCCTTTTGTAATGCATGTATTTTATACTTATATTTTGTCCTTTATAGTTCAAAGGACAAAACAACTTTCAAGTTATTAAAAACATGACATATTATTTTTTTCATTCAAAAAATTCCTTATAAAAAAAAAAAAAATTATACAAATATAAGGAATTTCTTGAATGAAAAAATAATGAGTCATTTTTTTTAATAACTTGAATAACATATGGAAAACATAAGAAAAATTGATTATTGAAAATGTTATTCTTGAATTGAAACTATTAAAGGTATAATTAAAAGATGAATAAAATATTCAAGCTACTTTTTTTTTCTTGAGTCCAAAGTATGGAGTAACTAGCTCAGTGTTGCCTGGATGTAAGCCAAAGATATTTTTAGTACTTCTCGAGTTATTATAGTTCATATATAATAAAGTAGGTTTGTTTCAATTATCTTTACAGGAGCTACATTATTATTAACAACGTCACGACAGTTGTTGCGTATAGTACGGGACATTTAGAATGCGTACAATCTTTAAATTTTCTTTCAATAATTTTGAATATTGAAATCCGCAGAATTTATGCATTTAAGATAAACGAAGATTTATTTCCATTTCAAGTTATTGATGATAAAAGATTAAAAATTGTTCTTCTATAAGGCTTTAAAATGTGGAATAAAAATAAGACTTCGGCTTAGTGACATACTCTATATTTTTATTAAATAAGAAGTGAATTGCAATCTTGATTTCCTATACAAAAATTGTCTGTCGTGATACAAAAAAAGTACATAAGCACGCAGTGTATATGATTGACTGTATAATAAAATCATTCTTTTTTTGTGTGTGTGTGAAAACAAAGTTCATTATTTTTTATTCGAATCAGCACCACCCCCTAATCGAATTAGATTCTGCTTTACAAACGTGATATTATACTTTGATTAAATCTTGTTTTAAAATAATTTTTATTAAATTTTACATTTTACATGCTTGACAATCCCAATGTCTATGACATATTTGCAAACAAACGAAAAAAAAAAAAAAAAACGAAACTTTTAATTCATTTTAATCAGATATTAAAGAAATAATATTAAATAATTAAACTACCCCTTCCACTAAATTTATTCAGTTTTTGTGCAAAATATTATACAGAATTAATACATTTTTTCAGAGAAAGGGAAGAATAGTCTCTTTATATAGGCAAAGTCCTGGATTATGATCATGCGCTCCGGTAGAGGTCTGCACGGACCTGGGCTTGACCCGAGGCCCGGCAATACGAGGGCAAACTTTCACTGTAAAAAAAATTCCGCAACGTTCCTGGGAAAAAATGGGCAGCTGAGTTGCCCATTATTTCCAAGAAACATTTCTTGAAAATGACTGGTACTTTACTGTATATGTTAAAAACTTTCTACAGAAATGCCAGTAAGTTTCCTGCGAAATACCAGGAATATTTCTGTTGACAGCAAAACATTACTGACATATTCAAGGCTGGAGTAGCACAAGAGCGAAAAATGTCCAGACCAGGGATCGAACCTGGATACTTGGCGTGCCGTGCCAATGCCTTACCTGTTAGGCTATCCGGACCGATACCTGGCTGGCATAATTCACTCTGGATGTTCGTTCCCTTCATTATGACATTACTGACATTTCACAGCATGCGGGTTCCGCAGACGATTTTTACATTTCCAGTTGACAATTTTCGCTTTATTATCATTATTTGTTAGAATGAAAAAATATTTTGAAATTGACATCAAAATTATTATTTATAATTTACACGAAAAAATAAATTTTCAGTTAAAATTCAATAAAGTAAATATATGTGTGATATATTGTTTCTGAACTTTGCTTAAAATATAAAAATATATAAATGTAAATAATAATTAGAAAAAAAATCTAGACATAAAATATTTTGGATTTTCGTCAGTGATTATGTTAGTTTACAAGTTAGATAAAATACATATAAATTTTCATGAAAAAAAAAACCTAAACGTAATTGTATATTTTTTCCGAAAAAAAAAAAATAATTCAAATTTGCAGCAATTAAAAGTGTCAAATATATGTCAAATTTAAATCAAATTGTAATAAAGTGTTAAAATATAAAATTAATTAAAAAAGAAAAAAAAAGTCAAGAGGTAGCCTCGAACCCGGGCCGTACGGGTGGCGTGCAAGCTTTCTGCGTCCACACCACGAAAGACACGTTGAGGGATGCAAACTAATGGGTATTTGAAACGTATGCTAAAACTCGGCATCTAATTTCTGAAAATCTAAGGCCCATTTGAAGAAATCCTTTCACAAGAATAATTAGAGATAAGAACTCTAAAACATACTTTAAATTAATCAAAATAGGTGAGAATCATATTTGATTGTCCTCTGGTTAATGCAGATCCAAATAATAGGTGTATTTTTTTTTTTACACAGTCTGCTCGTTAAAGATTTCACAGACAAGTACGAGAGATAATCTCTTAGTGATGTCACAGAGGTATTGTATTTTCATCTGAATTATCTTGACAATAGAGACGTAAAGGATTATGTCGTCTATTGATTTATTTGCATTCCATATTGATTTTTTTACATTCATTTAAGGAATTCGTTTTCGACACTCGCGCGCGAGCAACGGATTATAGGAAAAAAAATAATAATAAATGGCGGCCGCAGCGTTTTGCTGTTTCCAACTTTTGTTCAGGAACGTTTCAGATAAGAAAACCAGAATTTCACCGGAAAGAGCTAAATTATTCTGAAAACCTGATAAAAGGCGAAACGTTCCTGGATTTTACATGGAAAGTTACCATTTTTTTTTACAGTGTTTAAACTGGCCGTGCTGGTCCGGGCCGACAACAAATTAAGCAGCCCGTTAGGAAAATTTAAACGAAGCCAATGAAATAACAAATATATATATTCTGAGTGAGCCGATGCGTGTTTCACAACATTAATACAGAAATATAAAGCTGTAAGCCTGACTTCGGCCGTTCCAGGATCAGGCTTACATTTTTTCTCTACACTGTAAAAAAAAATCTGTAAAGTTACTAAAGTTTTTCTAGGAAACTGGGATTCCTAGAACTTTTTATGTAACGGCGACAACAAAAATTCCTGTACAGGAATTTTTGTTGTCGCCGTTACATAAAAAGTTCTAGGAATCCCAGTTTCCTAGAAACAGGAATTTTTGTTGTCGCCGTTACATAAAAAGTTCTAGGAATCCCAGTTTCCTAGAAAAACTTTAGTAACTTTACAGATTTTTTTTTTACAGTGTGCATAGCCCGAACTGGATTTAACTGTTTCCAGTATGTGCAGGCCGTGTAATATATTTTGTAAAAATAGTGATAGTGATAATGCATTCCTGTTAACGAAATCATTGGAAAGTGGTTTTCAAATTCCCTGCTCAACAACGCGAAACTTTCTAACATGTTTTCTGACTCATTCAAAGATGTAAAGACGTAAAATTGATTGGCCTGACTTGAAGTGATTTGGAATCGAATAGTGATTTCCATTTTTTGATAAATGAACTACTTGTCGAGATATAAGCGATTCTTGTCACATGACAGCAGGCTTTTCTCCTTTCCCGTGCTATCGTGTCAGGAAATTCGATTCAAAACTCCAACTTCGACGGTATTTTCTGAACGATTTTTTGCCTTTATCGAAAAAATGGAAAACACTATTCGAATACATAGTTACTTAATAAGAACACATGCAATTTTGTGCACTTCCAAACAAAGTTAGGAAGTAGCTCTTTCGGATTTGAGAACAGCCTTAATAAGTTACATAGAAACATTTTCAAAAATCTACTTTTTATTATACAGCTTCAAAAGTTTTGATGTTTTTAACCCTTTTTTTTTCTTTTATTCTAAACTCCGTTAATTATTAAATGAATCTTTATTTGAATGCTAAAAAGTATAAGCATGCAAGTGATCATTAATGTTGCTATTGTGTATATTCTATTCGCGAACACACAGTAATCTAAAATATACTGTAAAATTTTAAATATGTATGCAGTATTCATTAAAATAATCTCAATTTTATAGGAAACTTTAAGAGCAACCTTAATAGCACCACGTTTCAATTTTTATGCAAGCTGTAAACATGACCATCAAGATTTGATTTTTCATTTGTACAATAAGTACACGACTAGGTACCCGAAATTTTGAGGAGAAGGGGAAATTTTTTAATATCATTTTTAGGTGCGTTCGTAGTTATGTAAATACGTAGCACCTATAGTTGTCGTTCAGTCCGTCTGTCTATCGGTCCGTCTGTCCGTCCGCATATAACAGAGCAAAAACTACCCAACTAAATGGTCTGAAATTTTAAATATATGATTGTTGCAAAATTTTGTCGATCCATTTCAAATTTTATGAAAATCGGATGTATAGTTTAATTACAGGGACATCCAAAAGTTTTTCTTTACATTAACGGCCAATGGTAAAAATTATTGCAAGTTCATTTTAATGATGTTATAGCCTTTCGAATTGTCTGAAATTTTAAATACATAATTGTTGCAAAGTTTCGTCGAGCCATTTCAAATTTTATGAAAATCGGATCTATAGTTTAATGACAGGGACAGTCAAAAGTTTTCCGTTACATTACGACCAATGGGAAAAAAATATTGCAAGTGCATTTTAATTATGTTACAGCCTTCCGAATGGTTTGAAGTTTTAAATGTATAATTTTTGTAAAATTTTGTCGAGCCATTTCCAATTTTATGAAAATCGGATGTATAATTTAATTACAGGGACAGTCAAAAGTTTTCCGTTACATTACGGGGAATGGGAAAAAAATTATTGCAAGTGCATTTTAATGATGTTACAGACTATGCACTTATGAAGTGCAAAAAAATATGCATTCAGTTCACTATGAGGTGCAAAAAATAATTATAAAACTAGTTATAGTACGAACGCACCTCTTTTGCCACGTTTGACGAGCAATTTCCAACTTGTAAATTTTGTGCTTAGCGAATCTCAGGTATAATGAAATAAAAAGTGTGTTTGATACTTTAAAGAGAATAAAAATATGCTCCATTATTTTTGTTTTCAGAATTTTCTTTTAAGCTTCCTCTTAAACAATGGTTTAAATTTAAATTAGTTCGCTAGAGGCACAAACAGAAATTGGAGGTCCGATGCAAAAGCGAGATGGGCCGTCTGGCATGTCCTGTATATAGTATATGCTTATAAAAAATGTTGACCATCACGGGACCCTTTTCAGCTTAGAACCTGTTACAACTGCACCCTCTATGCATGGTGTTTAAAAAACTGATAAGATGTCCAGAAAACCCCTTGAGTTAAAGTAAAAATATGATGTGTGAAAATCAAAGCAGAGGAAAGCATAAGCATGTATCAATAAACGGAATAGTTCATTTTTTGAGTAACAATGATTCAAAACTTCTCAAAGATGAGGGTCCTGGCTTTCCTCTCGCGTGCATAAATCATAAATCTTTTTTTTTTTTTTTTTTTTTTTTTTTTTATAGTCATTCTGTAGCTATGCTTCCACCTAGGCAACAAAATGGATTCCTGTATGCATCAATAACAGGCCAGTGCAAAGAAGAAAATATTTCCTTCTCATCTGAGCCCCGACAGACCGTTTGGAGGTGGGGAAAATTCTATTGTGTAGTTGACCCGTGCCAGATAATGCGAAGCCACCGGCGACAGGTATGGGGAAACAGTGCTTTTACCCCCGAGTTATCTTGGGGCAGCCGGTGAAGTGGTTTTAATGAGCCCTTATTAGAATGTTGAAAAATCTAAGTACCCAAATAATTATTATTGTTGCTATTGTGTATTTTCTGTCTTGTGAACACAAAGTAATCTAAAATATACGGTAAAATTATCCCATTGATATGTGCTTTAAAAGCATCTTAAGGGTCCTGTCCCTGCCGGCGAAGACACTCACGAGCTAATGCTAATCCTATGGGGAGGGATTTTTCTAATATCTCGTTTGCATTTCGACATTTTTATTTTTATTTTATTTTATTTTATTTTTTTTTTTTTTGCATTGGATAGCCGGGGTCCGTCTCTACAGCGCACCTTGGTTATTTTTTCGATTTTGGTTGCAGATATTTTTTAGAATGACACTTTCCTTTTCAGAACCGTTTTTGAAAATGAAAGTAACTTCATCAAAAATATCTGCGACCAAAATCAAAAAAGTAACCAAGGTGCACTGTAAACACGGACATCGGCTATCCAATGCAAAAAAAAAAAAAAAAAAAAAAAAAAAAAATATTTAAAAATGTCGAAATGCAAACGAGATATTAGAAAAATCCCTCCCCATAGCATTAGCTCGTGAGTGTCTTCGCCGGCAGGGACAGGACCCTTAATTGTAAGTTAAGAAAAATCAGAATTTTCTGAAAATTGAGTTAAGCCGGAAGGGCCTGATTTAATTGATTTTTTTCACGGGCGGGCACTGTTTTCCCTGATTTTTGTACGCGCCGAGTTTGGGCGTGAACTGTGAAAATATAAACGGGCAGAGCTCGGATCGAACTGTTAATGTCCACATCGGGCCGGACCTGAAAATTGGAAAACGTGCAGCCCTCTAGCGTCCCCGCCCCCCCCCCGCAGGGCCGTGCAAAGAGGAGGAACTAAAGGAGCTGTCGCTCTGGGGGCAAAATTTATGCTACCAACCATGGTTTAATTTGTTTATTTATTCAACTTTTGGCCGCCGACCACTTTCCGGGGAATTTCTTTTTCCCTCTTGATCATTTTTTATTTCCTGTCGCAAAACATCACGAACTCTCTAACAAATAAGGGCAATTTTCTCTTATTTAGTTTTTCTGAATTTCTAAATTAAAAATAAACATCTTAAATTTCCAAAATAAACGCGAAATATTTATTCAATATAATTTATTTATGTTTCTGCATTTAATAAATTTTATGTCACCTGTGACAAAGAGAAAGATTTTTTTGAGGGGGGGGGGAGAGGGGATGCAGCATTGAAAATTTGCCCCGCGCACACTTTTTATTTTTCACGGCCCTGATCCCCCCCCCGCTCCCCCTCTATAAAAGAAAAAAAATCTGGTCACGCTACGCCAATGACAATTAATACTATGATGTCAGCGTTAACCATGGAAATATCTTTTCTTTATAGATTCGTCTTTCGTAATTGGCTTTAATGCAGATTTTAAAATATCCATTCTGCAAGATTTCTTTAAAACCCGTAAAATATCAGAAAAACGAAAGACACTTTTAAAAAAATTATATTTGAAAGTACTTTTTTCTATCTGACACTAAAAGAAAAAAAAAAAAAAAAATCTGGTCACGCTACGCCTATGACAATACTATGATGTCAGCGTTAACCATGGAAATGTCTTTTCTTTATGGATTCGCCTTTCGTAATTGGCTTTAATGCAGATTTTAAAATATCCATTCTGCAAGATTTCTTTAAAACCCGTAAAATATCAGAAAAACGAAAGACACTTTTAAAAAAATTATATTTGAATGTACTTTTTTCTATCTGACACTAAAAGAAAAAAAAAAATCTGGTCACGCTACGCCTATGACAATACTATGATGTCAGCGTTAACCATGGAAATGTCTTTTCTTTATGGATTCGTCTTTCGTAATTGGCTTTAATGCAGATTTTAAAATATCCATTCTGCAAGATTTCTTTAAAACCCGTAAAATATCAGAAAAACGAAAGACACTTAAAAAAAAAATATATTTGAAAGTACTTTTTTCTATCTGACACTGTGATTTGTTGACAACTTGATTTGTAATTTCGTGGCGGAAAATATTTTGCACAACATTTTGAAAGACATAACTTGCTTTCGTTTAAAAACATATTTTCAATTAAAAGTACTGGATATTAGGATACTCTGATTTAAATCAGCTTGATTTTAATCACTTGATTAAAAAAAATCATTGTTTGAAATCGCATAGTTGCATTTTTTCATTAATAATGTTTAAATAACTTATACTCTAAATCAAAATAATCTTGAAAAAATTCCATGTTATTTAAACAAATCAACCAAAAAATAAAAGTGTATGTTCTCAATACACCAGTGGCGTATTCAAGAGGTAGGCTGATGGGGCTCCAGCCCCCTCCGAAATTTGTAGAAAATATCAAACGAAAGTTTTGCAAAATGTAATGAAACATGCTAAGATAAAATCCAAAAGTAAGCAGAAAATATTCTGTTTTAGACAGGTTCTCATCTTAGAAAATATGGTATTTCGCAGAGACTACGAATTAGCTATTTTAGCCAAGCTTCCATTATACACAGGCTCTCTTTACATCACACGTTTTATTATGTAAACGGTGACATGTGTTGATTGAAAGTGCATTATTAATTTTAATTAGTTTATAAAACATTCATAAAAGGCTTATTCTTGCTATTTATCAGTTGAAAATCTGCGATTTAAGGTAATGCACAGGTTGAGACATCGCAGTATGAACTGCAAAGCCTTGAACCTTTTTTAAAAATGTATTTATGTAAATGCTTGTTACTTTATAGTCTTGTTATTCAGCTCGCTACAGCTCTGTGATGTGTTATTTTATTTCCATAGGATTACAAAATGTTAACAAAAAACTTTTTTCTATGGTTGTGTAACTTTTCGACTAGAAATAAGTTTTATTTACATTTAAAATACATCATAAATCTAAGTGTGCGATTCTGAATCTTGAATACACAAAAAGCTTCCTGTCAACCATAATTTACGATTTAAAAGAATTCAGAAAATACTGTCAAATTTGGCAGTTTAAGCCGATTTTTGAGCCGTGGCAATCTAGGAAAATTTAACACCAGGTAACTGTTATTCCAAATATATGTTACATTATTAGATCTAATTCCGCGATTTCTTCATCTTATTCTAAATTACTATTTTATATTCATTAAATTCTTATCGTTAACTAATCTCTATCGTTAACTGTGTTAAATTTCCTTTAATTTAATGTCTCACTTGTCGAAATTGCTTAAATATTACGCTTTTAGTATTCTTAAATTAAATGTTCCATTTCCGCGCTTTTTTCTTTCTAGAATATTCTTTTAGCTTCCATTTTTACTTTCCCGCGCATTTCTGCGGTTATCCTTTTTTCCTTCAAATTCAACCGCTTGCTCTGTCCGCACTTTTTTCATGACGTAATATTCTTAATTATTCATTGGTTGAGAGCGCGATCTACGTCATATTTGTATTCTTACACTTGAGAAACAAAAAGTCGATACTCGCTGTGTTTCAGCAGATTTGAGTCGTATTTTCAGTTTACACCCATCCCCTGGCCACCGTTCTTTTATTCGATTATCTGGAACTTTGTTTTAGACTTTGTTTAGACCTAATTACTGCTACGGAGAGATGGCTATAATAATCTTGGTGGAAACTACGCCATTTGAAAGATGTTCTAATAAAGTGCTGAGCTGATATTATGTGTTGTTTCAATTTATTCCGGGGAAACTTCACGGAACGATGTATTCCATAGTCTTCACTTGACAACTGCAATTCAAAAAATTGTTCTACTAATATAACAGGTTCGAATTACCTGTTCTGACCACATCTATTACTCTATTATTGCTGGATGTGATCCACAACTACTATCGAGACAGCCAGTACTGCATTTTCAACGATAAAGTCAATCCAATGTTGCTACAATGCAACATTTATGCCATTTATGAGAAAATGGAAAACGCTATTTAATATTCAAGTATTACAAATGTCATGCATGTATGCTTCAAAATGAGTCTTAGAAAGTGTTAAAGGAGATACGGAGGGGATGAAGTGAGAACGCTGTTACATAGTTTTAAATTTGATGTTTACTTCGGCTTTATTTACTATTTATTGAGACACCTTTTAATAGATAATTCTCAGTATTGCGTTTTAAAAAATGTGGTATAACCATGGAATTATACTTCTAAAGACGAAAACCTGCCTAAAATGAACATTTTCACGCTCTTACGCGATTACATCTTAGCAGGTTTAATTGTATAATAGATGTGTTACATGCTATGATAAAAGCCAGTTTAAAGTGGAATTTTCTCCGTTTCTTGTTATTCCGTCTTAGAAACTTTTATTATATCTGAACCCCCTCCGAAATGATAATTCTAGATACACCCATGTTCAAATACAGAACGTTCCTTCATTTTCAACAGCAAACTTCTGCTTGCTTTTCTTTGTAGGCACTCACAGCGAATTTAACGGCGTGATATTCCAGAGTAAATACCCATAACAAAGAAGAATTTTCTTCTTTTGTATACTGACTGACCCACAGCTGCTGGTTAGAAACCTGTTTTTAAACACACTTGAAGCAAATAACGTTAAAAGCTCTTTGCTTGAATTTACTTTTACCATAGACTTCTCATATAACTTCTTATCTTTACTCTGAGACTTTTACATACTGAATTGTAAATAGCAATACATGCTATAGTTATAGAGAAGAGATAGGGCCCCTATCTCTTCTCAATGACTATAGTACAGGGCAAATTGAAAAATTTAAGACAAAGATGGCAGGTAGGAAAATAATTGCTTCATTTTACAGAAATTGCAATAGTTTCTGGTAAAGCAGGAAAATTAGTTTTTGTCTAAGCATATTACATTTTAAATTTCTTTAATGATATTTCAAAATATTGTTTGTTATTATTATTAAAAATGTAAAATAATTTTTTTGCACACCTGGCAACAAATGCAAATTTCAGTGTGTAAAATTTTATTCACAATACATAAAAGTTGTTAGGGAATATCGCATTTTCTTCCATGAATTAGCAGCATTTGAAAAACTCAAAATTTTCAATTTCTTTGATACATTCCATTCTTAAGGGTAACCATTCTTAAAAGGAAAATTATATTCCCTGTTAGAGCTATTTTAATTTAAGTGAAAAAAAAAAAAAGTGGAGTAGTTGAATTTACAAAGAATTTAAAAGAAAAAATCCATTGTTCACAAAATGTAAAACTTTGCAGTTGACGATATTGTATGCTAATGAATAATATAATAAAATTTCTAAATACAACGGCAAAATTCTACAAGTTCTAGCCATCACTAATTTGATTTTAAAATCTTCATCTGATTTAATTACAGATATATGTTATTAAGTAAAGCGAAGATTTCCATTAAAAATTAGTGCTAGCTAAAAATTGTAGCAGTTGACAGCTATGCAAATATAGGACCTTTTTAGAAGCATTATCATCACCAATGATAATATAAACGAAAACCAAGATATATAGTATATATATTTTCCAGGAGAAATAGTATATAAAATAAAAATGTGAAGAATAGCAGAAATGCATAGATTTCTAGAATCTAGAAATGCACAAAACATAAAAGCCAGTATGCTGGTAGGTATCTTACATTTTTCATTTCCTTATTATCCATAGAAAGTTTCTGATAATGAAATAAGATTGTAAACATTAAAATGTGTCATTTCCTTTTACTAAAATAAATGTTCTAAAATTAGTAAACTATTTTTATGGCATATATATATGCCATAAAAACTGTTTACTATATGAAACCGGTTTTTGCTCAAATTTAAATGCTTTCATTCGGCCCAAACAAAACAAGTCCCTGGAACAGGGATCGAATACATTAACATCACCTGTGCATTTTTTCTCTAAATGAAAGTGATCGGCTTATGTTTAAGCATTCTGAAGTAGCATTTCATTGTATTATGAATTAAAAACTGTATTACTAAAAATTTTCTTCTTTTTTCTTGAAAGAACGTAGTTGTGTTTGGGCCGAATGTAGCGGATTAAAGCCTGGTATAGCCTCTGTTTTTCAAATCATGCTATAGCATATACTTTAGGAATTAATATATTTTCTTTAAAGATCTTAGAAAATTAAAAGTATCATAAAAAAAGTTTATTAGCAATATGTATAAAATATATATGCTTTTACTGATTTATATGAATGAGTCCTGGCAAGGAATTAATTTAAAATATTTAAGTATTTAATATGATTTTAAGGAAAAAATTCTAAGTAAATTTCTATCAAAATTATTTATATTAAAAACTTTTGTTATTTCAGTTTTTTAATATAACGTCATCCTTGCCTAGGGGAGATAACAGATTCGTCTCATTTTGGTCCAAACTACGTATTTTGGATCAATAAACACATTTAGATTAAGGCTAAAAGGGGTCTATATTTCGTCCAAATGTGGGTGGTGTTTTCGGATGTAATATGGACAAATTTTGGACGCCTATATTACAGCCAAAATTTGTGTGTATTTCGTCCGGATGGAGGTATTTTTTGGACGTAATATGGACAAATTTTGGCTCTTCCGAATTTTGTTCATTTTATGTTCATTTTACGCTCATTTCATGGCCCAAAAGACGTACTTCTTACGTAAAGGGGGGTGACATTTGGACGTAATTTGACGAAATTTAGTTGAAGTCCGGAGGACTTTTAGACTTCAATTGGACACGTCCATTCATCCAAATTACGTACTTTAGGCGAAAATTGGACGAATATGTGTTGTGTGGGATATACTTAGCTAATACATTATGCACATTATATTTTGATTGTTTTCGCGCATTCTTAGTGAA
Organism: Maratus speciosus; assembly: GCA_963932465.1. Lineage (NCBI taxonomy): Eukaryota > Metazoa > Arthropoda > Arachnida > Araneae > Salticidae > Maratus > Maratus speciosus. Next base: position 70,950,253 of record OZ010799.1, on the reverse strand, counting down.
ATATTTTTTTGTAAACCTGCTCATTTTTCATCCAATTTTTATTATTTTTTAATTCTGATTGCAAAGTATTGAGTACAATATTGTTTGTCATATTATCTGAAAAGAACTTTTTTTTATATTAAGAACTCTGCAAATTATAAGTAAAAAACTTGGCAAAATTTGGGGCTGTTTTTATAAAAACCTTAATTTCTCTACGAGTATACATGCTATCCTCATAAAAATGAACACAGTATGTTACAATAAGCCACTTATTAATAATCCCGTGTTTGAACGCTTTTCCTACATTAGTTTTTACAGGGTTATCCAAAAGATATTCATTATTTTTCAATTTGTTGACGGCCCCCTATGAGGTTTCGGGAAAAAATCTTCGCAGAAATATATGACCTATACTACACTGTTTACACACCTTTGACCATATAGTGTAATAGTAACCAACCATTTTTGAAATGGGTAAATTTTGTCATAAAAATTTTCAACTGTACGTTGCATTTTACTGGCTGGTGAAATAAATCCTTGGCTGGTAAGATTTTCTAGAAATTCCCCAGCCCTGCTGGTGCTGATTAGGTGTTTGTGTAAATCATGTAACAGGTGTCGCTATGCTGCATTTTTCACGATTTTCGCGAAAGCTGTATCTCAAAAACTAATACACAGAACTTAATTACATTATATATTCTGTTACACGTTTACATAATTAGATCTTTATTAGGTTAGGGTTTATACAACGCGACAAGTGTCGCTTTTATGCTCTTTGGGTTGGAAAGTTTGGTTGCTTATATCTAAGAGGGTGGGTGCTGAAGTTTAAGGATTTGTTTGAAAGATGCGATGCTAATGTCTCCTTTTTAAATGCACACAATTAAACTAACCTATACCTTTAGAATCCTCATGATGGGCATAAATTGTAATTTAATTTTGAAACTGTGATAGCTAATTTTGAAATATTAACATTCCCATAGTCCTCATAAGTCAACGATATATAGAAGAAAAATATTTCTTTTGAAGTTTGTTTTTGCTACCCGTCCATTGGATAGGTAGGTTTTTGTTCACTAGTGCATACATCTAATTTAAACACCCCATTCTGTATAAATTTTCAGATTTTCCAAGAAAAAATAATTGACTCTGTTGCGTAGCGCGCTAGAAATTTCATTTTACGTCTGAATTCGTTTTCAAAATCTTACAAGATTATATATATATTTTTTTGCAAATAAACACTCTCTAAAGGGTGACACCCGGGGCGGACCGCTCCCCCCCCCCCCTTAACTACGCCACTGACTGGAGGCCTATTCGTAGAAGCCATCTTTAAAAAAATCTCGAACATAAGTTTGTTTTCCCAGTCATTATAAAATTATTTTTAAAATGCCAAAAACTATTTAATTCAGATGATAAAAATTTATTTTTCATCTCAACAGCTTGATTTCGCAAATTATCTACAGAAATGTTTTTTTCTTCCCCCTCGTTGACGTGACTGAGGTATTTATAGATTCGCCATTTTGAACCGTTTGTAATGGGTTGTTACGTAATTCCTCCTTCTGAAGTCCCATTAGATTATTATAAACTTTAGGAGGGATTAAACAAGGAATACTACTTTTTTTTTTTCTGAAAGTCGTGACGGATTATCCAGCATGCCGGATTAGAGGATGTTTAGTCTATGTGATACATCTTTTTTAATCAGTCTTGAAAGAAGGCGTCAGCTGTCACGACAGCAGTAGATGCGGGCTTCGAAAACGAAAAATTCTCCAGTTAAAAAGAAATGAATGACAACCCGATTACAGGAGAACGCAACTGGTTGTGATAATATAATTCAGTCTTTTGGTATCGGGTAATCATTTTAAAACAGATAAAATAAGTGTGTTGTTATAGCTTTCAAAGACATTTTATGAATGAATTGAATTTAGATTTCTAAAAATTAAAATAATTAGTATTCTAAAATTCTGTTTCTCTGTCTTAAAATGTATTTAAACGGTCAATTGTATAGTTTTGCTTTATTAGATTTTCCTTATTCGGCAGAATCCAATGAGATGTTCTTAATCTTAAATATTAACTTACAATTAATCAGCAGTATTTTGTTGCTAATTTATTAGGATATATTCTCATTTGATTTGTTAATTATATATGAATGTGATCAGTACTAGAATTTTACACATAAGTATAAGTTTTTAACAGATCCATATTTACTCATTTCGATTATTATTTATAAATCTTTTCGTCTCTTTAAAAATGTACCCAATACAAGAAAAGTAGAAACCAATTAAATTATTACGCGAGAAAAGCATTAAATGGTGGAAATTACGTCGTATTTAAAAAATTTAAATAATAACTTTCGATTGAATGATATATTTACAGGCAGGGGTCTGCCCAGACTTTTCTCACAGAGTCTTGTTTTTGTAAAAATATGAAGTTTTTCTTATTTTTGTGAAAACTCTAGTCATAATTTTGTAAATTTTAAATTATCGATGTCTTCATGTTCTATCCTTCATACATAAAATTCTAAGTAATATGCTCTTTGGTCAGTTCAACTGCTTACTTACAGGCCAGATTTTATTTTTAAATGACTAAGTTTGTGAAAAGTTCAATTTGAAGGTGAAAAAATTCTGTGAACGGCCTATTTAAGAGACAAATAATTTTGTGAAGTGTCCTGTTTTGGGATAAAATGTTTTATGAAGGGTCCTGTTTGGAGATAAAAAAATTGTGAAGGGTCCTGTTTTAAGATAAATTATTTTGTGAAGGGTCCTTTAAAGGACCTAAAATTTTCCTAAACATATCCCTGACAGGTGAATATTAAAAAAGAAATAAGCTTTATAAAAGTATATATTGTATTAAAAAAGTATATTATTGTATACGATATGTATTAAATGAAGGAAAAGTTATATTTAAAATTATTTTCTTATATCTTCTAAAAACAAAACTTTTCTTCTCGGCGTTATGATAAAATTTTGTGAAACAGCGACGTTTTTTACTTGGTCACTGATTTTAAATTTTGTGACTGTATTAACTTAACCCCTTGCTTGTTACGACCGAACTCAAATGCTCTAATTTTGGAATGCTCAACCTGAGTTCGGGAAAAATGATAATCATAGTTTAAAATGATAATCATATTTCTACTCTTTCTGTTTATTTCTTTTACACGACTAGACATCATTATTAAAGATATTGAATCAATAAGAAACATACAAATTAAAAAAAAAAAAAAAATTCTTATTAATAGTTACATAAATATGGTTAAAAATAAGGCTTATTTTTCAAAATCATATACTATTATATTCTAATGAAAAGAATATTTTCAAGTAAACCGTTTTAAAAATATTCTTGTACTGCAAAATAATATATTAGAAGGAAACCTGATCACTTAAAACTGCATTTCAAGGATAATAAGAATTTTTTAAGGACTACCGGTTGAAAGTAATTAATACTCGTGTATAAGTCGACTCCCCCCCCCCCCCTAATTCTTAAGTAAAATTTTGAAAAAAATTTGAATTTTCCTGTATAAGTCGAACTACATTTCTGGTAGTACGTTGAAAAAATGATTTGTATTCGAGGATAAAATAATAATAATAATAATAATAATAATAATAATAATAATAATAATAAATTTTCATTAAATTAGTAAACGTGTTTATGTTTCTAATCAGATTTTTTTTTAATTCAACGTTTTAAAACTATTTCAAATGAAAGTCAAATTTCAAAGTAAGTGCTTAAGAGGCGCAAAGGGCCAACATAGTGAAAAAGATTCCATGCCGAGACTCGAACCTGGGCCATCAGTATAGCGCACTGACGTTCAACCGACTAAACCACATGGAACGATACCCAGCCTGGAAAATTTCTCACTATTATATGATGGCAAGGTTACAAACGCAGCACAAGATGGTGCTTCTTAAGCACTTACTTTGAAATTTGACTTTCATTTGAAATATTGTATGCAAGGCGAATGTTTCTCTCTGGAATAATTTCCATGTATTAATATAGTTTTAAAACTGTTTAATTATGTAAAACCGAAGGATCGTTAACTATTTGGAAAACCTATTCACATCAATTCAATGATACTTGAATTGTAGGACTTTTAGGAGAGATATCTAGAAGAATTATCAAGTTGAATTCTTTTTAAAAATGGGATTAAAATGTTGAAAGGAGTGGCCCTGTATTGAGGGAATTCTGTCCCAAGAGAAAATGGGTGCTGAATAATCTCTGGGACATTATTGTTGAGTTTACTTTCTTTTCTTTTTTTTTTTTAATCACAGGGAGATGACCATTGCCCGCTTTTATCTCTCATATGATTACTTAAAAGACCCTCCCATTCGCCGATTATCTGTGATTATTATTTTTTTTTTTTTTAACCATTTTTCCAAATGGTTATTGTCCTCGTCAGGGTAGGAAATCAAAAGCATATCTGAAGGTTTTTATTAGTTTAATCATCATTTTATTCGTTTTCTGATTGGTCTATACACTAAACTTTACTTTCAACAGAGATGGGTACTTCTGTTGCCACTGTGACCAAAAAATAATAAAAACTACAAAAAAAATTTAATAACTCTGAAACAAATTGAGATACAGCTTTCAAACAAATTGCATTTAAAAGTACATTTTTTTCTCCATACGACGGTGTACGGTGTAAAAAGTAATATTGCGGGATGTTTAGAAGTTTAAGAATGAAATTTCATTTAAAATGGGTCGTCAGATTTCTTGGAAATCTGACGATGGAAAAGCCTTTTCCCGATCAGCCAATAAAATGCTTGGATAATACATAAGTTTCAGGTGGATAATATGTAAATTACATGAAATCTGACGGGTCGCAGGCGATTTTTTTCGCTTGGAATTTTTACGTGTAATAACACTATTAATGTTTAATTCATGGCGTACGTAATGTATGATCAACTCCGTGCGATTTTTTATGTCTGGAATTTTAGTTTTTGAAAAAATCATTTTCCAAATGGTCGTTGTAATTTGTTAAATTGCTTTTTTATTTTTTTATTTATTTTTTTTTTTACTACCTTGTGTATAAGTTGACCCCCCCCCCATTTTCAATTCCCAAATTTTGTCTAAAATTCTTCGACTTATACACGAGTATTTACGGTACTTGGAAGGCTCTTAAAAACGAAAACTAAAAATAAGCATTTATAAGCCCTTTATAAAAAAAGTGATAATTCTGCTCATGATATTACCCACATTTAAAATTGCATTATTAGTTTCATATTGCTGCACATTACTTTAGATTTACCAATTTCAGGCATGAAAGAGTTCCACCTTTTTAAAAGCAATTTCGGGCATTCCCTGAATTTATGCAAAAATCCAAAGAAAATATTGGAAAAATATAGGAGGGGGAGGGGGTGTCCTGAAAAATTGAATAATCGGGCATTTTATCTTACTCAAATCCCTAGAATTTGTTCCTGAATTGCTTCTGCAAAAGATCCATTAAATCAAAGGTGTTTTCAATGAGAAAATTTTTAATACTTTAAAAGGGAACGGAAGTGTTTAAAAGATTCTTTTTGGAATATAATATTTTGTTTTATTTATGTAACACTTTTGGTTAATTTCAGAGATACATTTTTGAAGATGTATTTTCAGGAGCAAAGATCAATTTGATGTGCGTATATTTAGCGTGGTGATTTTCTTTCTTTTGAAAGATGTGGAAAATTCATAAAAATTAACTCTGTACTTCACATAAGTTCATCAGATAAATTTTGGTTTACACTTTTAGCAAATTGTTTTCAATTTTCTTTTTTGATTCTATGAACCTATAAAAATTCATTTGTTTAAATTTATTTTTTATTACTTTCTAATTTGGGAAAAGAAACTAATAATTCTACGTACTGTTATATTTTATTATATTGCATAAATAACATTTAAAATGGGTCTAAATTATACGAGTTTGGCAGCACTCCATAGAAGGAAAAATTTTTCCACTTTTTTCCTATTCCGCAATTTCATGCTTGCAATTTACAACCTCCCCCCACCCCCCACCCCATTCCATCCCTCCTCATCTCTGGCTTTGATTTTTCCGAGTTTTTCCATCAATATCAAAAACAACCAGAATTACATTTAAAAATTTGATTTCAGTCAAAATACATTTTTTTTTCGTGAAATAGGAGACATAATTGATTTTAAGATTAATAACATGTATTATAAAACAATAAGTAATAATTAAATAAAAAAAAAAATTGCTCAGTTAAACTGATGTCATTGAGCTCACAAGCTATTCACACGAATTGTATATTATACTCTTATTTCAAAGAATATTGCCCCTCACAAAATAAATGAAAGGATTAGTCCCCGTTTCCCTCCTTTATACTTAACCAAAGAACCTCCAAATCCAATCAGGAAACTCTTTAACATAATAAACTGACATACCAAATTTGAAGCAAATCAGATAATTCTGCATGAAAAAAAAAAACATTTCGCTAAATTAAAGGGGGTATTAGCTCCCCCATTTCTCCCTTTTGCTGAACCCATGAACTTTCAAATCTAATCAGAAAAGCTCCTTATCAGAATGAACATAGAAAAAAAAATTAAACTAAATTAGATAATTCTGCATGAAAATCCATTTATCTAAATTAAGGGGGGGGGGACACTTTTTCCCCTTTATACTTAACCAATGAACCTTAAAATCAAATGAAGAAAGCCATATCGGAATAAACTGGTATATCAAATTTGAAGCAAATCGAATAATTCTGCATGAAAAACCCATTTATCAAAATTAGAGGGTGTGGACTAGCCCCGTCCTCCCTTTATACTTAACCAATTAACCTCCAAATCTAATCAAGGCAGCTCCTTAACATAATAAACTGGTACAAGAAATTTGGAGCAAATCAAATAACTCTGCATGAAAAACCCATTTATCTAAATTAAGGGGTGTGTCTAGCCCCCTTCCCTCCATTTAAACTTAACTAATGAACCTCCAAATGTAATCAAAACAGCTCCTTAACATAATAAACCGGTATACCAAATTCGAAGCAAATCGAATAATTCTACATGAAAAACCCATTTATCTAAATTACGGGAGGTATCCCCCCTTTATACTTAAGTAATGAGCTTCCAAATCTAATCAGGGAAGCTCCTTAGCATAATAAACCGGTATACCAAATTTGGAACAAATGGAATATTTCTTCATGAAAACCCATTTATCTAAAGGGGGGTAGCCCCCCCCGCCCCTTTTCTCCCCTTATCCTTAACCAATGAACCCCAAACACTAATCAGGGAAGCGCCTTATCAGAATGAACCTGGAAAATTTTTTTGAAGCAAATCGGATATTTCTATCAAAAGTTATCGCGTTATGTACGTACATATACGTACATACAGAACCAGCGGGCACAGGCTTTGATAGCCTGTGAGCTAATAAAAAAGAAGTAATAATTAAATAAAAACGCCCTCATTCATCCACATAAATTAATATAATTCTCAATAAAAATCATAATATATAGGAAAATTAACTAAATAATATAACTAGAAGAAAAGTGTTTTCTTTTCTTTTATTCTCAAAAAGTTTTTAATTGTAATAAATTAATAACATAGAAAGTAATTATGTTAATTTCTGAAATACTAATTTCAAGATTGTTTTAAATGGGAAATCTCAACTTTTAAAGCATACTTAATTTTCAGATTTATTTGTTATAAATGCACATTTTTGTTTATTTATTGTATCAAGTTCACAGGCTATTCACAATAATTGTAAATAATACCCTTACTTCAAAGAATAATGTCCTCGAAAAATAAAGAAATCTACAAAAGAACCCATTTAGCTAAATGAAGAGGTGGGGGTTTAGCTCCCCCATACCCCACCCCCATTATACTTAGCCAATGAACCTTCAAATCTAATAAGCGAAGAGCCAGAATAAAGTGCTAAACCAAATTTAAAGTAAATCGGATAATTCTACATGAAAAGCACATTTATCTAAATTAAGGAGGAATCAGCCCCCGCCCTCCTTTCATACTTAACAAATGAACCCCCAAAACTAATCAATGAAGCGCTTTATCAGAATGAACCTTTTTACAAAATTTGAAGCACATCGGATATTTCTATCTAGAGTTATCGTGTTACGTACATACATATATTCAGAACCTGCGGACACGTTAGCTCTCAGGCTTAGATAGCCTGTGAACTAAAAATTGGCAAACACAGTTTGTTTAACACTTTTGAGGGGCAAGCAATTGCATAATGCTGAATTCCCAACGGAAATTTTCGGTGGGAATTTATTTCAAAATAAGGAAAAGCAATTTTTCAACCCTTTCCCTCCAAAGCTATAAAAGTAAAACTTAATTATAATTTTCTGGTGTAAATCTTAGTTAAACTTAGGTGGGATATAATATGTCCCACCGCCCCTCAAGGGGTTAAAGTAGAAGAAACCCTTTATAAACACGCATTAAAACTATTAGTAAGAAATAATGGAAAATCTGGATTAAAATTGTATTTAAAATCCACTGGATATAATTTAAAGAATACATAAGTTAGACAATAAATAAAATCGAAAGGTATACTGAGAAAATTGGTAAGAAAAACCACGTGCGGACTGTTTAAAATAATTAAGGAGGCACAGAACCTTTGAGTTTATCGAAACGATCAGAAACATCGTCATTTTTTCAAAGTAACAAAACACAAATAAGATGCAAATAAAATCTTTTTTACCCCTTTCTGCCTAAAGTATATATTCTTAACTATATTATCCCGAAAAATAAATGTTGTATATACAAATTTGATATTTAAATTTCACATTTAATAATTAATCGACTAATGCGTAAATTAAAACCATTAAGTGTTGCGCCCATGATAAAACTCTAAATTATGCATATAGAAAACAATTTTTGAACAAAATATAATCATAACATTCCTACTTCTAAATTAAAACTAGAATATATAAAACAAGTTTTGTATAAATTTAATTTTAGCACAAAACAAAGAAATAAAAATAAAAAATTTCGAGTTTTTGAAATGAAAAAAAAAAAATAAAAATAATAATAATAATAATAATAATAATCAAAATATGTTTTTTTTTTTGTTTTTTTTTTAGCATGAAGACTATAAATAAACGCATATTTGTTTAATTTTTCAAAGCTGTAGCTTATATAGTCTGAGAAAGTAACAGTGCGCGCAAGCTCCAAATTTAGTATCTTAGAAAACGCATTTCAAAGTTTCTATATCTACGGATCTTCAACTATACTCATCGTCTACAAATGATTATAACTCAAGAAATAATACAGATTTTTGAATGGGGTTTTTTGCATATTGTTGAGAAATTTTAAAATATTCAGAGTAAAACAAAATCCGACAACTGATTTTTTTTAAATTTTAAAGCTCCTGTCAGAGAATGATTAACCACCTCTCGTGCCCCTAGGCTTTAATTGTTTGTGACCCCCTGCCCTCCCCCAAAGTAATATATATATAATACAAATCTGAGATTGCATATTAACAGAAACTTTGTTTTAATGTGGCAAATTATTGTGTTTACAAAACAAAACCCTCTCATATTTCTACTTACGAAACTACTTTTCCCATGTAACCCATGTGTAAATCTACCAAAAAGGGGAAACCGAAAATTTCACGAATCCAATATTTTATTTATACGAATATAGAAGAAATTAAAGACACTAAGTAGATTTTGGGATGCAATCTACCTCTTAATGAATTACAGGGTTCAATAACTTAGTAAAGCGAGGAATACTGCACATCATTCCTCTTTTGCATAATATATTAGCTCGATATATATTTAAAAAATCTAACAAAATTTTCAGCGCCGGGCTCCTTCTTCTGGGCCACTAGGCTTCAGCCTACTCAGCCTAAAGGGTAATCCACCTCTGGCTCCTGTGTCCACTTAACCCTTTATCTACTGACGGTACTTTTAAGTACCATTAAAATAACTTGTTATAAAATTCATTTAATACATCGATAAGCAGTGATAAAATTTAGAATGAGTTATAGATGCATTATTTTATCTTGTTCCAAAAGCATTATTGGTTACACAAAACAAAAATATTTTTAAAAGGAGGATTTATTTTGCCTTCGCATCTTTTCAGCTTTCTTGGCGTTGGGGAGGTGGGGGGGGGGATTTTTCTATTCGGAAATATTTCTATATTTCTATTGGAAGAACATTATTTTTGTACATTTCCTAATACAACAAAATACTAAGAAAAAGATTTAAAATAAAAGATTTGAGTGGTTTTATAAATATTGCACAAAATCCCTATAAATTCGAGTTTAATTAATCCTTCCAAATCCTTCAATCCTTCTATTATTAAATGATTATGTAAATCTTCTAATGTAGTTTCAAAAATTCACGAAAAATGCTTTAGAATATAAAATTTTCATGAATTCATAATTCAGTACATAAAAGGTTGACAAAACATATTTTATAAACGCGGAAAAAACATGAAATAATTTTGTTAATAATCTTTGTTACCTGAAAATGAGGAGAATATGATCCGATTGATTAACTGACAGTAAATGAACAAAAATTAACCATAAAATATCTGCTAGGAACTTGAATATACACGTGCGACGGCGATCAGTAAAAATGCAAGTTGCTAGTTAAGGAGGCGACTCAAAGATTCCATTCTCCTCTGGTTGACAAGAAACCGGTCACGAGCGTCTGGGGATACTTCTGAGGAAAAATACCCCTTCCCTTTTAACGTTTTAGCAGTAAAGGGGGAGATAGGGGGATGTGGGGCGAGGAACAATACTGCGTCCTTCCCTCAACCCTTTTCGCTTACATTTATTATTAGGTTATAGAAATCACTAACATTTTAAATAAACAGCGAAGAATGTTGAATTTTATAATTTGAACAAAGAAAATATCAAATTACCGAAAAAGGAAACACATTTTTTAAAAAATTAAAAGAATTACGTTAATGGCTGTTGTTTATCTAAAAGTCTTTCGTTAAATAAATCTGTAAAAAAATATTGTTATATCTTCGGTTATTATAATTTAACACTAGAACGTCCGGAAGTTTCACCCAACCTTAATAAAAATATTTTAACACCAGAAGTTTTATTTAAAATTATTTCACTTATTTATTTAACTGAGTTTTCTGTAGATAAATATATATATATATATGATAAAAAGTAAAAATGAGTTTAAAGATTAAATAAAATAAAATAAAATATTTACACTGTTCAAAAAACCGTACAAAGAAAAGCTAGAAGTATTCACCTACTTCCTTCAACAAAAAAGGCTGTTTTCATTGCCATACATTTAATAAAAACAGCCTTTTTTGTTGAAGGAAATTAGTAAATTTTTCTAGCTTTGCTTTGTACGGTTTTTGAACAGTATAAATATATATATATATATATTTCTAAATCTTTAAGGTCTTTTTTTTTTTTTTTTTTTTTTTTTTTTTTTTTTTTTTCTAACCATTTGGAAAAAAGGTTATTGTTCTCGTCAGGGTAGGAAATCAAAAGCATATCTGAAGCTTTTGATTGGTTTAATCTGCATTTTATTCGTTTTCTGATTGGTATATACAGTAATCTGTATTTCCCTTTAATTTCAACATATCTTCTGTTACCACTATGACAAAAAAGTAATAAAAACTACAAAAAAAAAAAAAAAATAATAATAATAATAACTCAGAAACAAATTGAGAGACAGCTTTCAAACAAATTGCATTTAAAAGTACGTTTTTTTCTCTATACGACGGTGTAAAAAGTAATATTGTGAGATGTTTAGAAGTTTAAGAATGAAATTTCATTTAAAATGGGTCGTCAGATTTCTTGGAAATCTGACGATGGAAAAGTCTTTTCCCGAAAAGCCAATTCAATGCTTGGATTATACGTAAGTTCAGGTGGATAATACGATAATACGTACGAGTCGCAGGCGATTTTCCTCGCTTGGAATTTTTACGTGTAATAACACTATTAACCCCTTGAGGGGAGGTGGGCTATATTTTATCCCACCTACGATTAATGAAGATTTGCACCGGAAAAATTTTATGAAATTTTACTTTTCTAACTTAGGTTGAAAAAAGTCGTAAAATTGTTTTTTCTTATTTTGAAATAAAATTTTTCTAAATTTCCGGTGGGAATTCAGCATTTCACAAACGCAATTGCTTGCCCCTCAAGGGGTTAATGTTTAATCCATGGCGTACGTAATGTATGACCAACTCCGCGCGATTTTTTATGTCTTAAATTTTAGTCTTTGAAAAAATCATTTTCCAAATGGTTTTTGTAATTTGTTAAATTGCTTTTTTTATTTATTATTATTATTATTTTTTTTTTTAACTAGAGAAAACTCAGTTAAATAAATATGTGAAATAGTTTTAAATAAAACTTCTGGTGTTAAAATGTTTTTATAACTGATTTTACGAAAAAAATTCTGGTTCGAATCGATTTTATCATTTGATCGATGTCGAATTGACACTAGCTGGGCGTTCTAGTGCTAATACGTAGTTTTGTAAGAGACTTAAAAAATAAAAAATAAGTAGATTTGTCAATTCTGTAATATCTATCATATATATATAAAATTCTAATGAAACGAATTTACCAGACGATTTTACGAAACGATTCAGGGCCGAAACTACCTTTTTTTGCACCCGGGGTTTACATAGATTTTGGCGACCCCGCCTCCGCAAATATTACAAAGAGATAATTTACAAAGTAAAATGTCAAAGAGTAAAATTTACAAAGAAATTACAATAAACTACATACTAAATTTTAATTTACAAATAGAATTTCTAAGTTTCTATTAATCGAATTATTTTAAAATTTAAAATATTTAATCAAGAAATACGTGATACAGAATTACGTAATCAAATTTGTCAAATATTGATTCATTAAAACCGTGAAAATGAAATCCAAAGAAATGAAAAAAAAAAACTGCTTTATACAGGTTTCTGCCTTAGCTGATATAATTGTTAATATTCATTATATTGAGAACATGAGTTGTTGTTATGTTGAGAACATTTTTTCACGTAAGACAGGATTCCTTTATAGACAGATTTTACGATAGTCGTAAAATTACAAATGAGGCGTTTAAAGTCACAGTGATATGAATCACATTGTATTAAGACTACACTAGTTACGTGAACAAACTCGCAAGCTAATGTTAAACCTATGGGGCGTTCTTTTCAAATTTCTAGTTTGCATTTGAATATTTTTAAATATTTTCTTCTGTTTAGGATAGCTGAGGTTAATCTCTAATCAGGTTAATGTTTACATTTTGGATTTTGTTTGCACATTTTTTTTTTAATATATAAAGTTAATTTCACTTTCGGAACCGGTACCAGAAGTGAAAGTAGCCTCATAAAATTTTCTTAAACCAAAATCGAAAATTTACGGACTAAGAACTTTAAAGATCAACCTGAGAAAGCCTCAGAAAACAAAATCATTTAAAAATATTAAAATGCAAACGAGAAATTTGAAAAGAACGCTTCCATAGATTTAACATTAGCTTGCGAGTTTTTTTGCGTGACTAGTGTAGGTTCTAAATGACTCAAAAACCAATCTTCATTCGGCACCCCGTTCGTTTTCCGTTCTTGAGCCCAGGTCACATACCACCCCCCCCCCTGCCTCCCCCCTCCTCTAGTTTCAGCCCTGAAACGACTGATTAAACGACTAGTTTCAAAGCTATTTCTCCTAAAATATGGAATGCTAGGTTGCGAAATTAACAACAATTATACGTATTGATTCACAGATGTCGAAAGTTTTATTAGAATACTAAAATTTGAATTAGTTTTCGAGATATTAATTTTTTTCTAACTTTAATGACATTTTTATAATGATGGCAACTAAATTACTCCATTTTTATAGAAAAAGGGAGAAATGGAGAAAATATAGGGATTATTAGATTTCACCGTTTTCGTCATTTTCAAATTGAATTTGAAATTATATTTTACTTCAATTGCATAGTGAGGACAATATTGTGATTAAATTATGTTATTCAAGAAATTTTTTTTAAAAAAATGAGAACTGTTTTAACATTTCGATATTCAAGAATCAGTTTATTTTAGAAATCAAAAGCTACTGCCATCTTCAAGGGAAAACGAAAAGGTTTATAATATTTCTCTTTTGTAGTCATTTTCAATATGAAATTGAAAAGTGAAATTATTAAAAATAGAATTTAAAATAAGAATAATATGATCACTTGTTAAAAGCAGAAAATAGGGAAAATTACGTCAAAATATTTACGCGTTAATATTTAAAAAGTACGAAAATTTTAAAATAATATAATTTTACACGCGAAAAGTATTTAAAGGTGATAAATACGTCATATTAAAAATGTCTCGCATAGTAAAGATGAAAAATTCCCAAATAATTAAATGTCATCATATTTAAAATGTCTAAAACAATTAAATTATTGTACGTGAAAATCTTTTAATGTTGAATATTAGATCATATTTTAAAAGCTCACATAATAATATTTCCAAACCCTTTTAAATTAAATTATACATGTAACCGTGAATCTTAAAAGAGAAAAAAAAAAACTTTAAATTAAATAAATTATTACATGAGAAATGCATTTAATAGTGAAAATTATGTCAAATATTAACCCTCTAGTGCGCAGTTTTGCATATATGCAAACAACAGTGTTTTGAATTTAATAGATTTTTTTTTATTCGTATATACCTAATTCACACCAGAAAATTAAAATAGCAATATTTGCTTTAATTAATGACAGACATTCCGTATTTAAATAAAGTGAAATTAACCATTGAAACTTTCTGGTGTAAGAGTCAGATTCTCTGAACTACGTAAGTTCTAGAACGTGTTCTATCATGGGAATTAAAGGATTAAATATTAAGTTTTATAACATAAATAATTATATAAAATAAGGTATTTGGAGACATGTTTATTAAACTATTTACTAATTTGCAATATTTTAGCGTAAAACAGCCACACGACAGTAGTTTTTACTTGTATTGCAGATGTGCAACAGAAGAAAAGATTGACGTATTACATGAAAGATGTATCTCTGATTTTTTTCATTATTTTTCCTTTGAAATAAAAACCTTTCAGAGCATAACATATATTTTTTAGGAACAAAATAAAAAAAAAACGCGCATTTAAGGGTTAAAATGATACATTTAAAACGTTTTCATTCCGGAAAATTTTAATGTGACTTCATATTGCATAAAATTTGTGGCTAGAAAATTTGTTTATGTATTACATCACTCGAATTACTAATACATATATAATACAATAAATACATATTAAAAATAATAAATACATATTAAACAATTGGGATATTCTTATTAATTATAATATAAACAATATACATTGTAAAAATAGCATAAAAATATACATGATGGTGTATTAAAGTAGAAAAAAAGAATTCGTGAATTAGCTATAACTGTACCTGAAAATAATAAAACTTGATCAACACACAAAATATAAGCGTAAAATTTCAAAACACAATGCTTTTCAATATCGTGGTTCTGAAAGCTATTCCAAAGCTTACGAAGTTTTTTAACCTAAAGCAAGAATATTATCCATAGCATCGTTATAAAAGTTAGAAAGACAACGACGTTTTTAAGCTAACCATTTTATACAAGTTATCCATGAAGTTATTTTCAAATGTACTAATAAATATAATATGGTATAATTGATCTTAGTTATCCATCCCCAAAACTACCATCAGTTATTACCGCACTGATTGCTGAGGCCATGGTAACCGTAAAATAGTCCATTCAAATAAAAAAGAATGGCAACCTGATTACAGAAGACAGCTGCCTCTATAATGATAATATTTAATCTTCTGTAACCTGGTAATATTTTTTAAATAGAGCACATTATTATGTGTTTAGAGGTTGCGAAGCCTGAACGGGGGTTGGCCATCGTAGCTCCCAGGGGGTTGAGTGACTTAGTTAATATATAATCTGCAATGCAGATAATATATTTATTGGAAAATAAATATTATTTATAATTATATTCGTAAGTTATCTGTGTGTGTTTTCACGGAATACTGATTTCTTTTTCCCCCCTTAAGGACTCATTCATCTTTACAATATTAATTTTTAAATAAGATTTATAAATAGTTTACCTTTATCTCTCTATACCTACTCCGTCTGATGTAAACCCTTATCAAGACTAGGGGATCGTACCCGGGCTTCACAAGTTACAATATATAGGTGAAAATATTTCTTTTAATTGAAAACTAATAATCTTTTTACATGCTATATACTTTTTAGAGTGTCTATTAAAAATGGAAAAGCATTTTTCATACGAAAAATATGAATTACACAATCAAATAAAATTTTGGAATTTATCAAAAGCGATATTTTCGTATTAGCCGTATTCTAAGAGTTATTAGCCAAAGATTTGGCTATTTACGGCATCCTTTTATATTCTGATAATTTCACAGCTTTAAGCGCGAAGTTCAATGACATGTCAGCAAAATTTGTGTTTTATTTATATTATTTTATTTATTTATTCATAGGGGAAGTTTTTTTTTATGGAATATTAGATGTAAAAAAATGATAAACTATGTTGTTTTAAAAGGAAACGGATTAAATTTTCGTAATCAAGCTCCGCGTGACAGAGAATAAATTTAAAAATATTCCTTGCTTGAAAATTGTGTTTAAAACCACACACTATCAATAAAATTAGATGCACTTTGCAAACAAATTCCATTTGAAAGTTTTTTTTTCCTATTTGGATGTCTAACAGTTTAAATTGTTCGATTACAAATATGTTAAATATGTGCTTTTTAAATATTATCCTTTTATTTATTTATCAAGGAAATATTAATTTCGTTACGGAAAATTAGTCAGAAATAAATGCTGAACAATTTTTGTTGCTTTATGTGCAAAATGTGTATTATTTTTTGGTATTGAAACCGACACGTGATATGATAAATTACAAAAAAACATGCTTGAAAATTATTTTTAAAAACACTAGGGTATAAACCCTGGTTTCCCGGGTTACAGAATGTAGTTGAAAACCATCATATATATTATTTCTGATGTCAACTTCCCTTTTTCTCTGCACATACTAAAGGTATAGCGACGAATGGGGTATTTTTCGAAAAGTTCTGTAAGCGGTTTTTGATATAGTATACTAATATATCGTTGAAACGTGTTGTTTGGTAAAAGAAATTGTAATTAATGAAAAAAGTTATTAACAAATAATCTCTAAGATTGCGGTGAGAAAATCACGCACGGATCTATTATTATTATTATTTTTTAATTGATAACTCTGATCCCTTTTTTACATTTAATATTTTTTTAAATGCATATTAACAATACAAAAAATTATATTTATATGTAAAACAGCAAAAATACGCTCAAATAAATTTTTGGAATGCATTAAAAGTAGGATATTTCCATATTGATCTCGCGTCAGGTTTTAATTGCCAAAGAAATCGCCAAAGATTGCTATTTACAATCAGCCTTTTTGATTCTGTATATTTTAGTGATTTAATCGCGAAATTCGATTATTTGTCTTAAATTCTGTTTTATTTATATTTTATTGTCTTACTTATTGATTAAATGATGTTTTAATTTTGTTATGAAATATAAGCTGGAAACAACTGATAAGCTATTTATATTAATTTAAATGCAAACCCGTTTATCTTTCGCAATCATGTGCATGCGATAGATATAGATTTGAAAAAAAAAATCATGCATGAAAATTATTTCTACCCTATCTATATTATAAAGGACAAACATATCTGTGCGTAACGCATACGTCATTTTGCGAATGTCAACACTTTGAAATTTGAATTAATATTTCGGTTTTGCAATTATATCTACGGCAAATTTTTAAACTTCTAAACATCGTACATTTTAAATTTTAACACCATCGTATAAGGAAAAAAATGCTCTTTTAAATGCAATTTGTTTGAAAGTTGTATCTCAATTTATTTTTAAGATTTTTTTGTAGTTTTTAATACAAATTTTGTAATTGTGGCAACTGAAGTACTCCATTTATATTGAAAGTAAAGGGAAAATAGTCATGGTTTATTATTTTTATTGATTATATCCTTTTTGATGCCATTTTCAAAATACAAATTAAAGTAACTTTTTTATAATTTTTGAACAGAAAATGATGTCAGACATTAAAAAAAAACACGCATTCTTCTTCATAAATCAGTTACATTTCAATATTTTTAAATTACGCTGATACTGAGTTTGAGACGCTAGGCAAAATGATTCAGTGAGTAAAAATTGTTTCAAACAAAACGATCTTTTTTTTTTTTTTTTTTTTTGATAAAACTAAATATTTGACCAATACTATGACAACTAAAGGCAAATTTCTGAATTTTTTTTTCGCGGGTACTGAGATTATAACTTAAAGTTTGTGCGAATGTTTACATGAAAAGTTGTATCGGACAAACGTAACTTTAAGTTTAGAAATACATTCATTAATAATCTATTGCGCGTTAAAATGCTTTCAAATTGTGAATTTGAGTGATGCGTATGTAAATTATGGGAATTGAAAATAACGTACAATTTAGATTTCATGGGGGAAAATTTTATGATGTGACAAAGCGAAATCCTTTTTACTGATTTTTTTTATCCCATAAAAACAAACATAAAAGTCTCAATCGATAAATTCCTCATAATTACTCATCTTGATTACGTATTCTAATAGAGTTTAATTTTTCAATAATTTAAGCAGTTGAAGTTTGCGGAAATAATATTTTATTAATTTTAGGTTAAAAATATTATTTGCTTTAAGAGTGCGACAACCAATGTTAGATGATTTTTGTATTGTAATTATTTTTGTAGGTTTATTATAAATTCGATCTGACAGTTCCTTTTTAACATTTTAGTTCGTCGAATTTCGACGGGTTGTAACTCGTATATATAAAATCCTAATGAAACTAATTTATGAAACGAATATATGAAACGCCGGAAATGTATCGATTCTTTGAATCGACTGATTAAACAACTGATTTTGTTTCACGGCGATTTCTCTTAAAATATGGAATACTTTGCGATGAAATTAACACCAAAAATCCGTGTAGATCCACAGATCTTAAAACCGGTATTAGAATGTTTAAATTCGAATTAGTTTTCGAAATATTATTTTTTTTCTAATTTTAAATACATTTTTTCTAATGATGGCAACTCAAATTTTAATCATAACAGAATTTTTTTTTTTCAGAATTCAGAGATGGTTACTATTTTAAATTAATTTGGCGACAGTTGGGCCTCCTTTAAATCTATGCTAAGAACAATGCTTTTTTTGTATTTCGTTATCATTTTATTAAATACAAAACTTTCATTTAAAAATGAAACATTTAAATTAATGGCTTTCACTTCTTTGAAAAAAAAAAAAAACGAAAAGAAAAATATTAGACACAGATGTCATATACGCACCGGGGTACCTAATTGGCGCACAAATGGCATTATTTTGATCGACATGGTAACCCCGCTATTGTTGTTTATATAATAATAAATGTATATTTACTTTTATTTCTTTTTTTAAATTTATATAAATTATTTTGTTCTATAGTAATTAATTATTTTTTTTCTATTTCCTTTTGAAAATAATAGAAAATAATTAAAAAATACGGTACAATGTAGTAGTTATTCCGTCACCCAATTTCGCAAATTACATAAATCGCCAAACCACTCGCCAAATTGTACAGATTGACAAAATTTTTATTTTAAATAACGAAAGAACAAATAAATTAGTATAACATTAATAAATATAAAAATAACAATAATAATAAAAATAAAACGTTGAAATAAAAATCACTTGATGACGTAAACACGTGTAACTTGCTAAAAGTCAAGTGAATGTGACATTTACGATCAAGCATTATTGACATTTAATCTTATAGTTCGCGATAGATTTTTTGTCGACGGGATAACTAAGTAGTACCAAAAATACATATGTAACTGGTATTCGAAAACGAGGCTTTCGCCAAATTTTCGTAAAAAAAAAAAAAAAAAAAAAAAAATCATGTCAAACATGCTGTGCGTATATGACATCTGGTGTAATATTAAATTATGTAACAAACCATGACATTTAATTTCAACTTCAAATCAATGTTTTAATTTACCACTAGAACAATAAAAAAATTGCTAACTGGCGAGTTGAAAAAAAGATATTGGCGAGATTTGCACCCGGTTTTTTTTTTTTCTTTCGGCACAGATGTCATATACGGCCCCATATTGGAGCGATTTTTTTCTGACGCCAATGTCATATACGCAACGGGTACTTAACTGGCGCCAAAGTATCGTTATTTTGCTTGATATGGTAAGCCGGATGTTGTTGTTTATGCTGTTGATGCGTTCCCCAAATTGGCGTTGGAAAAAAAATTGCGCCAATATGGGGCGTATATGATATTTTTTGTTCCAAACTTTCATATGAAAGTCGAAGAGATCAGATCATATTTGTTTATGGCATTTGATGACTTGAACTATTATAATATAGATGAAATGATGGGGATAGAATAATATTTGGCGACTTATCACCTGTACCTGGATAACATTAAAGTATCAAAATGGCACCTAGAGTATAAAAAAGCAAAGTGTTCCGCCAGGAACTGTTGATGATAGTCACATGATTTAGGCTATTGTTATAGAGATTGTTTTAAAATATCGGTTGACAAAGACTCTGAATGCTTAATTCATTTTATTTTAGTTTCTTTTCAAATGTTTAACTGATCCTCTTTAATCAAAAACGAAAATAACGTTTGGATGTCTTAACAGCAACTGATTCTCCGTTAATTTTTTTCAATCAAAGAGAATTGAATGGAAACCCGTTTACAGGGAGATCTGCACAGCTTTTTCAGTATAATTTAATCTTCTCTAATATTTTAAAAACTCATTAGATTTTTAGATTTTCAGATTCACGGTGTCTGAACGGGGGTTGGCGAGCGTAGCTTGCAGGGGGCAGTGCCCCCTAGTTAAAAATATAAATTGAGTAAATTGCAATACGGTTTTCAAACAAACTGCGATATAGTTTTCAAACAAATTACATTTATGAGTACCTATTTTCCCCTATTCGGTGGTGCAAAAATTGAAAATGCGCGATATTTAGAAGTTTAAAAAATTGAAAATTGATCGTTCGCTGTTGCCATTTCCAAAATAACGTCAGCGTTACGCACAGACACGTTACTTCTATAGACAGATAAATTTCCAAACTTTAAGTTTCGTTAGTCAGCTGCAACTTTGCATGTGGATATTCATTCTTTTGACTTTATGTTCTAATCTCAGTAAAGCCGAGTAAAAATTCCAGAAATTGATGTTTTTTAGAGGCATTCGTGGTAAAATATTTAGTTTTATCAAAGAAAAGGTTTCAAACTCAATATCAGAGAAATGAAAAAATATTGAAATGCAACATAGCTTTATCAGGGAGAATAGGTATTTTTTTATGCATGACCTCATTTTCTGTTCACATTTTTACTTTCTTCTATCTTTACAAGAAGAAAGTATTGGATTCGTGAAAATTTTCGACTCCCGGTTTTCGACGGATTTACACGTTTTAGAATGCCCAGAACACGATTTGATGGTTTTTAGAAAATGTCTGTCTGTGAGTCTGTCTGTCACTCTGTCACTCTGGCACTCTGTCTGTGAGTCTGTATGTGACAAAAATTTTGTGGGCGCTCTATCTCAAGAACTAATGCACAGAATTTCACAAAACTTATTATTTAGTTATACCTTGATATAAACTAGACCTGATTAGTTTTTGGTGAAAATCGCCCAACAGGTGGCGCTGCTATGCGGCATTTTGCACGATTTCTGCAATAGCTATATTTCAAGAACTACTGCACGGATTTTCATAAAACTTCAGATTCAGCTAGTCCAGGACATAGTTTGGAGCTGATTACTTTTTTGTGAAAATCGCCCAACAGGTGGCGCTGCTATGCTGCATTATTCATGATTATCGCAATAGCTCTAACTCAAGAAAAAATGCACGAATTTTCATCAAACTTCAGATTTCGTTAGTCCTTGATATAAATTAGTGCTGTTTAATTTTTGGTGTAAATCGCCCAACAGGTGGTGCTGCTGTGCTGCATTTTCCCGATTTTCGCAAGAGCTGTATCTCAAGAACTATTGCACGGATTTTCATCAAACTTCAGATTTCGTTAGTCCTTGATATAAATTAGTGCTGTTTAATTTTTGGTGTAAATCGCCCAACAGGTGGCGCTGCTGTGCTGCATTTTCCCGATTTTCGCAAGAGCTGTATCTCAAGAACTATTGCACGGATTTTCATCAAACTTCAGATTTAGTTAGTCCTTGATATGAATTGACGTGTAAATTAGTGCTGTTTAATTTTTGGTGTAAATCGCTCAACAGGGCTGCTATGCTGTATTTTTTGCGATTTCCGCAATAGCTTTATCTCAAGAACTAACGCTTAGATTTTCAACAAACTTCAGATTCAGGTATACCTTGATATCAATTAGTGTTGTTTATTTTTAGTGTAAATCACTCAACAGGTGGCGCTGCTATGCTACATTTTTCAGAATTCCCGCTGTAGCTCTATCTCAAGAACTAATGCACGAATTTTCATCAAACTTCAAATTCAGATATACTTTGATATGAATTGGTGCTAAATTCATGCAATTTCTTGTACTATTTAAATGATTTAATTGACGTGATTTATATAGAAGAAAGTTTTGTGATGGCCACAACATACTAGTTTTAAATTTATTTTAATTGTAATGAGAAAATGGCATCGATAAGGATAAATAAACACCCTTAAAAACCTAAATATTATTCAACCATACATCCAATAAATACAATAAACCCAACTGGACTGTCTGTATAATATTTATATATATCTTTAACTGTTGAATGCAGGTATTATTTATGTTTGTATGTGTGTTTTAATATACATTGTAGTATGTGTGTTTTATTATAATTATCGTAGATCGATGTAATAGTAAAATCTATTCATCGTTGTCCGGTCATCCAAGGCTCTCGTATAGATGACTGGTGACTTCCACAACATGGTTTATTAGTGAGAAATTGCGGACCCAGGCATCGTCCAGAATAGCTCAGTGGTTAGAGCAGTAGTCTTGTATACTGTGGTCCCGGTTTCCATTCCTGGCTCTGGCTAATTGTTCACTCCAGTTGGGTTTATTGTATTTATTGTATGTATGTATAATATTTATATATACCTTTAACTGTTGAATGCAGGCGTTATTTATATGTGTATGTGTGTTTTATTACCCTTAAACACCCATTATTTATTTTTTTTTTCTGCAAGAGTGGAAGTAATTTGATTGTCATCATTTTGTAGAAATTCCATACAAAACTTTTCAACTTAATTTAAAATATAAAAATGGGAATATTTAAAAAAATAGCACATCTACAACTGAACAGTTTTCATTAAGAAAATAATTAGTAAAATTGGTTTTAGGGCAGATATCTAAAAATATGTTCTGTGTTTTAGATATATAGATTATTTTTTCCCTTTTACTTTAATTGTTGCCTAGTGACTCCATTTTAAAACGTATCTATTTCATATAAGAATTACATTAGAAAGCACATATTTTTTTTCGATTCGCCTGTGTAAAAATTTAAATTGTTCGACTACATATGTGTTAAATTCGTGGAGGTTTTTTTTATAATATTATTCTTTTATCTATTTATTGATGAAGCTTTAATTTCTTTATGAAAAATTAGCCGGAGTCAAATTCTGAACAATTTTTATATTTTTATGTATATGCAAATAGTTTACTGTCACTGCGTAATGGACGTGATAGAGATAAATTGAAAAAAAAAAAAAAAGAAATTTATTGAAAATTATTTTATAAACGGCGATAAATCAGTCAATTAACATACCGTTTTCAAACAAATTGCACTTAAAAGTAGATTTTTCCCCCTATACGAGTATATAAAAATTGAAAATGTGCGATATTTAGAAGATTAACAATTGCAGTACCCCAAATTTCGAAACCGAAATTTGATCGTGATAGTCCCCTTTTTTCCCATGAAGATTGTTTTATTTTTTCGACTATCAAAAAAGATGCTTGTAATTTTTCTTCCTCCAAGATCTTCCTCCTCCTGTTCTTCTTTCCAAGTTTCTTTTTCTGCCTCCTGACCAAGTCTTTATCGATAAAGAGATCCTTATTCTCTGTTGTCACAATTTCTGCAATTTTTGCTCACTTAAACGCGAAAATCTATAAAAGTTACATAATTCAAAATGCACATAACTATTAAATAATACATAATCAGAGCTTATTTAAACATTTCGTATACAACATGACATTTCAAGTAAATTCACCTAAAATAATTTAAATTTAACATTTAAATTTTTGCTAAAAAAGTTAAAAAATCGGCATTTGAGCAAAACTTCAAGCTATTTGCGGCAAATGAAGGAATTGTCCGAAAAATCTCAAATTTTTTGTGTTAACTTAGTGCCACCAGTGGCAACTTTTCCGCACTACCCATCATCGAAAACCGAAAAAAAGTTTTTTTTGGCCCATCCTGCTGTATGAAAATTTCCATAAATAAAGGGAAATCTATTCTTTGTGAAGCCATGTGTACGATCTATAGAATTTATACACACCAAGTAAAATTAAAATGAAACAAGAAAGAAAAATTATGCTTTAATCATTGATTATGAAACACTTTCCAACACTTCCTGAATGCTTTAACAAAACTTCCTTATTTAGGGAAATACGGTATATAAGATAACTAAGTAAACATTTTGGAAAACTCAAAAAACATTTGAAAACTGGTTTCAGCAGTTACCGTCGATAGCAAATATGTATTCCAATTCTTTTGAACAGCCCTGTATTTGAATTGTAGGTTGATATATATACTATATAAGGGGAAAATTTAGTTTACCAAGAAAACGCATAACAGGTTGAAATTTCTCTTTCAGCAATTTATACTAATAGATAGAAACACACTTGTATACTTTTGTACAACCCTGTAGTTAACCTAGTACCTTTATTACACGCCACTATTTAGCTAAAGTTTAATTCAAACCAAAACACTGTTTAAACTACTGAAATCACATTTCCAGAAATTATCATTTATAGACGTCCATGCCTATGTATCCAATTCTTTGCGTGACCCTGTATATCATTTTATCTATGTTCTACAAACATTTCATAGTAAACTAAATGCAGCTCAGCGTAAAAATACATAACTCATTTAAAAACCATCTGTAATCAATTTGCACTCATGTAACCATTACGAATCCTTTTGTGTAGCCCTGTATATGAATTATAGCATTTATACACACCATATAGTATGCATAAATATAGTAATACATAAAAGCGCTCAACATAATTAAAAATGCATTTCCAGCAATCATCGCTACTGTACAGTACTTCGGATATATATAGTACCTGAAATATTTTGTGTGTCCCTGTAAATGCTATGCACTTTGTATTATACATGAACTAAGTTATAGTAAACCTCAGCTGCGTATATAAATTTCATTATACATGTAATAATTTTAAATAATTAAAATACGCCGCAAACAATTACCTCCATCCCTATATCATTATGTAACGGAATTCTTTTGTATGCCCCTGTAAATGAATTATAACTATTCTTTGCACCGCATATTCTACAGAATGCATATTTTAGTGCACTTGATAAAGGCATATCAATGTTATTATGTTTGAAAGCGTGTAACATCATTAAAAATCATTTGAAACGATTTTTTCCCATTGGCCGTAATGTAACGGAAAACTTTTGGCTGTCCCTGTAACTGAAGTAGACATTCTACAAACTTCATTTGAAATAGAGAACGTGCTATGGTAAACCTCAATAACATCCTAAAGTTTCAGGGCAATCCGAGTATATTTACGGGAGTTAGAGCGCGGACAGCCTGACAGACAAACCAAAGTCTTAAACACTTTTCAACTTTGTTGGAAAGTGTTAAAAAGTTCAATTGAAAAACGCGTACCACAACTGAGATCGCACTTCCAGCAATTATTGTTCACAGACTTCAATAGATCGATTATTGTTCATATTCTTCTGTAGCCAAATTCTTTTCTGTGTCCCTGTAAATGAACGATAAATTCTATGCACACAATATTCTACAGTAAGTACCGTGCAATACACTTCAGTAACATATATAAATTCCTGTATGTTTTGAATAGTCTAATGTTATTAAAATACACCACAAACGATTTTCCCCCATAGACCATAACATAACGGAATTCTTTTGAATGCGTTACGTGATTTACGTGATTTTTTACGTGATTTTTGAATGTGTTACAGATTACGTGAGTTATAAGGTGAACAGTTGGCAGACAGACGAACAGAAATCATAAATACGTTTCAACAATGTTGGAAAACGTTAAAAACCAATGAAACCAACAGATTTTTGTGATTTAAAGAAGCATGTATAGAAACAAAGATACTTTTGCTAATACTGACTTTATTAAACGTTTCCGAGTGGTTTTTATAGTACAGTCGGACCTCTATTTAACGAAGTTGCTAAATCCCGAAAAAAAGTTCGTTATATGGAAAATTCGCTAATTAGAGAGTCACCCTTTAAAATACTTTACACTACGTAAAACACATTTTAAGTACATAAACACTAAATATATTTAAAAAAGGTAATTAGTCACTTTTTTTTTTATAAATTATATATATTTCTTTTACTTATTTTACCCATCAAAAAGAAACCTGCAAGGGAAATAAGAATGAAACAAAACATTGTATTTTCAGTTTAAAAAATAATTTTACATTAAAATCACGATTTTTTATTATGATTGATATGCTTTTTGGAGGAATACCAACTTTTAAAGCAGTATTCTTTTTCTTCATGTCTTTATCCACCGCATCAATAATAATTTTTTTTCTTTGATGCTCAACCACTTTCGCTTTGATATTTTCGAGCTACAAGAAACGAAATTACCAACACGACTGATCATGATCAACAATCTAGAAAACGGGAAACTATAGTTTAAGGACACGGAGCAGCTCCATTGAGGGTTAAAAGGGAATACTGAAAGTTTGCTCTTCTTGGATGGAAAGCAAAGAATCACAAGAATTTTACTGCTCTCGGTGAGTTAGGTGCCTGGTAAGACCTGTTCATGGTTATTAATCATCATAAAATTCGTTGAAAGAAAAAATAAGTTTGAAATGTCCAGTAATATGATAAGAAATAGGGAGAAAAAAAAAATAGATCACAAGGAAAAGTTCGTTAAATAGAGACTACACTTCGCTATTTGGAGGTTATTTTACGAAGAAATTTGCAAAATGTTCTTGGTTCCAAATAAAAGTTCGCAAAATAGAGGTTCGTTAAATAGAGATCCGACTGTATATTAATCAGTTTTCCTCAACCCGGAAAATAGGTTTTTCGAATGTTATCAAGTAAACATTCCACCTTCAACAATTTTTTTTACAGACAAAAATGATAAATTAATAATATTAACGAGAACGTTAAATACTGTAATATTATTTTGTTACACTTACATATGAGGACGTGAATTTCAAAACTCGCCTTATCCAAAATTTAAAAAATCGAGTTTTCTCTACCAATCTATTCTGTTGGTAAACCCGCACAGAAAAAAAGCTATAATCTTTTAAAAATATATTTTTATCCTTTATTTTTGAGTTCTTAAAATATTGTTTTTTTTTTCAAAACTCGCCTTATCCACTGGGGAGTTGGCAACAAAACTAGCTTTGTCCCTGCGCATGCGTAGACCAACGGACACTAGCTTATCAGCTATTATTACAGTAATTTTTCTTCATTTCTCTGCGACCTGTTGCTATTTTCGTTTAAAGTTTTTACCTGTTCTATTCCTATAAACTAATTAAATAAGTTTTACAGCGTGTCTTATGTATAATGGACAGTGGATAAACTCTTGCATTTTGTGGGGGAAGGGGGATGCAGAGAAAAAGAAATAGGAACACATGGGCTAGTAAAGAATGCACGCAAAAGAAGATTAAAATGTAAGTTCAAAATGGAGAATCGCTTTCTATATTTCTTACCGTCATAAGGTTTAATTTTTATTCTCAGAGATTTAAATTTAAAAGATTTAATTTTTATTCTCAGAGATTTAATTTTTATTCTCAGGCATAAACCTAAGGCATTTACGGCCCTCTCAAAGTGCAATCACCAGAAAGAGAACCTCGCGTATTCAGCTATCTCAATGCAAGATGTAATGACGCTTCCACCAAGCTCTTTTTTTTTTTCAAGCAAAGATAAAATTGCATAAGATATCTTTATTTTGAAATTCACGTCTCAAACATCTCCTTCAAGAAACCGTCTGGGTTTCTTTCCTTCCATGAAACCTCGAGAAAAGTAAAATTTTCACCTTGAAAGTTTTTTTAAGTGCATTTCAGTGAGCTTTCAAAGGCATTACGATAAGGTACTATATAAAGATTAAGAACCATGGTCAACTTCAAATTTGTGGAAGTGTATTTCAGAAGATTCTTGGAATATGAAAATTCAGAGTGTAAAATTTGTGCTAGAGGCATCTAAAAACAGGACTTTCTTTTTAAAAAGAAGGGGGAGGGGGTACCCGTGAAGCAAGAAAAATTTCAAGATGTCCACGGATTGTTAAAAAAACATTTTGGTGAAAACTGGTCAGAAATGGAGGTGCTTACTTTCTATAAAAACATTATTTCTAAGGAACCAGAACAGAAGGAGATGGTGTAGATATATAATATTATATGTTATATAGATTATATTATATTACATCCTTTAAAAAAAAGTTATTTTAATTATAAGCTATTTATGATAAGTTTTATTTGATTATTGATAAGTTTGCTTTTTTATAAGAAAACGTAATACGAAATTTTAATCATACATATTGCTCTCGTAAGGTTTATTTTTTAATCCAAAATATCATCATCTAATGACCAAAAATAGAAACTATTAATTTCTTTCAGCAAGTATGGATAGACGATTGTCAACAAAACACGTCTTATCCATAGGTTGGCAACAAAACTCTTCTTATCCATAGGTTGGCAACAAAACTCTTCTTATCCGAAACTTTTTCCAATTTATTAATTAAATGAATTAAAGTAGATTTTCCAACTTAACACAATGATATCACAGAGCAACTAGCTATAAATATACAAAAAATTGAAGGTATTCGATGCACGAGGTCACAGTTACAGGTTTTTCGCGATTTACAAAAAAATTATTTTTTGGATAAGGCGAGTTTTGAAACTCACGTCCTCATATAGAAATTCAATTACACAGCTAAAAGTATTTGATTATGAATTGATAGAATCATAAAAATCGATATTCCGGACTACTAATATCTGATTGGGGACAAAGGACCTTTAAAACATTTTTAACCATTTGGAAAAATGGTTATTGTCCTCGTCAGGGTAGGAAATCAAAAGCATATCTGAAGCTTTTTATTGGTTTAATCCGCATTTTATTCGTTTCCTAATTGGTCTATACAGTAATCTGTGGAAAAGCCTTTTCCCGAACAGCCAATGAAAAGCTTGGATAATACGTAAGTTTCAGGTGGATAATACATAAGTTTCAGGAAATCTTGCAATTTTTACGTGTAATAACACTATTAATGTTTAATTCATGGCGTGCGTAATGTATGATCAACTCCGTGCGATTTTTTATGTCTTAAATTTTAGTCTTTGAAAAAATCATTTTCCAAATGGTCGTTGTAATTTGTTAAATTGCTTTTTTTTTTTTTTTTTTTTTTTTTTTTTTTTGTAAATTTCACTTTAAATATTATTCTAGGGTACATTATATGCATTATAGCATACATTTATCACAAAAAAATTATTTTTTTCTCCTTGAGAAAAAAAAAGGAATTTTCCATAATATTTTAGATGTTATGGAGACCTTTTCCAAATGTCCCATGCGCATTCCATATCTATGAAAATCCCCAATATTTTTTATACAGGTTTGGTTTATATATATTAATAAAACTAATCATCGAATTTTATATATTTGAATTTAAATGTAAGAAAAAAATAATATTTTAAATCTTTTGAAATTTTGAGCAGCAAAAATGCTGAAAATTTCAAAAAATTTAGAAAATATATATATATATATTTTCCTTTAAATTTAAACATACAGGGTGTATCTAAACTCTTGGGCAAAACTTTAAGGGGTGATAGTACACATCAAGACAAACAATATTAAATAGGAAACAAAGGATCCCAAACATCTTCCGAAGGAGATAGGCGCTTTAAAGTTTAGGATCCAAAATTTCAAAAAATTATAAAAAACGGAAAAATTGGTCGATTTGTTTGCGGTTTGCACTAAAACTATTCTTTATGTCAGTATTTTCTTAAAATCAAATTTTAAAGATACAGCTCAAAAATGCCGATAGAGGGCGCTTTAGACTTTGGAGTAACCAACAACTATTTTTTATTGTTATTTTTTGTATCTCATTACATTCTTTCAAAAGCTTAGACTTAAACTTAAATTTTGAGCTCAAAATCTGAAACGTTGAGAGTGGTTAAGTAGCGCAAACTGAACTGTGTTCAGGAGGGGGGTTCAAATTATTTCAACACATGAACACAGTTCAGTTTGCGCTACTTAACCACTCCCAACAATTCAGATTTTGAGCTCAAAATTTAAGTTTAAGTCTAAGCTTTTGAAAGCATGTAATGAGATACAAAAGATAACGGTAAAAAATAGTTGTTGGTTATCCCAAAGTCTAAAGCGCCCTCTATCGGCATTTTTTCAACTGTACCTTTAAAATTTATTTTCAAGAAAATACTGACATAAAGAATAGTTTTAGTGAAAACCGCAAACGAATCGAGCAATTTTTCCGTTTTTTATAATCATTTGAAATTTTGGATCCTAAACTTTAAAGGCGCCTATCTCCTTCGGAAGACGTTTGGCACCCTTAGTTTCCTATTTAATATTGTTTGTCTTGATGTGTACTATCACCCCTTAAAGTTTTGCCCAAGAGTTTAGGTACACCCTGTATAAAAATTGATGCTTAGTTTTATTTATATATATATATATAAACCAAACTTGTATAAAAAAAATATTGGGGATTTTCATAGATATGGAATGCGCAGGGGACATTTGGAAAAGGTCTCCGTAACATCTGAAATATTAAGGAAAATTCCTTTATTTTTGTGATAAATGTATGCTATAATGCTTATAATGTACCCTTAAATAATATTTAAAGTTAAATTTACAAAAAATAAAAAAATGATTTTTAAGGTCCCATGTCCCCTTAATACAGCATAAAAACTACTTGTAAAATTTTCCGAAAATTAATATAAACAAAAGGAACTTGGCTTTTAAAACGCTTCTTTAAATTTCGAAAGCTTATTGGTTTCTGGAGATTCTAAAGTTAACGAACACATTTCGGTATCATGTAACTCGGAAGAGTTTTTTTTTTTTTTTCCTTCTTGTTTATATTATATTTTCGTAGATTAAAAATATTGTAGTTATTTTTACAATGTAGAAGATGGTGATATATTATTCCAAGATTTTGCGCTCCGTTTGAACATTTGCCTAAAAATTCAGATTTTTATGCTTTCAGTTTTATCTTTAAAGCTGTCATAAACTTTTTTCTTATACACTGTAAAATAAATCTGTGAAGTTACTAAAGTTTTTCTAGGAAACTGGGATTCCTAGAACTTTTCATGTAACGGCAACAACAAAATTTCATGTAACAGACACACTTTTGCGCCGAAAATCAAAAAATCTGTAAGGTTACTAAGAATTTTTTTGGAAACTGGGATTCCGAGAACTTTTCATGTAACTGCAGCCAGGGTTACAAATAAAAGTTTAGTAAGATTACTGAAATTTTAGCAGATGAACGATAAATTCTATGCACACAATATTCTACAGTAAGTACCGTGCAATACACTTCAGTAACATATATAAATTCCTGTATGTTTTGAATAGTCTAATGTTATTAAAATACACCACAAACGATTTTCCCCCATAGACCATAACATAACGGAATTCTTTTGAATGCGTTACGTGATTTACGTGATTTTTTACGTGATTTTTGAATGTGTTACAGATTACGTGAGTTATAAGGTGAACAGTTGGCAGACAGACGAACAGAAATCATAAATACGTTTCAACAATGTTGGAAAACGTTAAAAACCAATGAAACCAACAGATTTTTGTGATTTAAAGAAGCATGTATAGAAACAAAGATACTTTTGCTAATACTGACTTTATTAAACGTTTCCGAGTGGTTTTTATAGTACAGTCGGACCTCTATTTAACGAAGTTGCTAAATCCCGAAAAAAAGTTCGTTATATGGAAAATTCGCTAATTAGAGAGTCACCCTTTAAAATACTTTAAACTACGTAAAACACATTTTAAGTACATAAACACTAAATATAATTAAAAAAGGTAATTAGTCACTTTTTTTTTTATAAATTATATATATATTTGTTTTACTTATTTTACCCATCAAAAAGAAACCTGCAAGGGGAATAAGAATGAAACAAAACATTGTATTTTCAGTTTAAAAAATAATTATACATTAAAATCACGATTTTTTATTATGATTGATAAGCTTTTTGGAGGAATACCAACTTTTAAAGCAGTATTCTTTTTCTTCATGTCTTTATCCACCGCATCAATAATAATTTTTTTTCTTTGATGCTCAACCACTTTCGCTTTGATATTTTCGAGTTACAAGAAACGAAATTACCAACACGACTGATCATGATCAACAATCTAGAAAACGGGAAACTATAGTTTAAGGACACGGGGCAGCTCCTTTGAGGGTTAAAAGGGAATACTGAAAGTTTTCTCTTCTTGGATGGAAAGCAAAGAATCACAAGAATTTTACTGTTCTCGGTGAGTTAGGTGCCTGGTAAGACCTGTTCATGGTTATTAATCATCATAAAATTCGTTGAAAGAAAAAATAAGTTTGAAATGTCCAGTAATATGATAAGAAATAGGGAGAAAAAAAAATAGATCACAAGGAAAAGTTCGTTAAATAGAGACTACACTTCGCTATTTGGAGGTTATTTTACGAAGAAATTTGCAAAATGTTCTTGGTTCCAAATAAAAGTTCGCAAAATAGAGGTTCGTTAAATAGAGATCCGACTGTATATTAATCAGTTTTCCTCAACCCGGAAAATAGGTTTTTCGAATGTTATCAAGTAAACATTCCACCTTCAACAATTTTTTTTACAGACAAAAATGATAAATTAATAATATTAACGAGAACGTTAAATACTGTAATATTATTTTGTTACACTTACATATGAGGACGTGAATTTCAAAACTCGCCTTATCCAAAATTTAAAAAATCGAGTTTTCTCTACCAATCTATTCTGTTGGTAAACCCGCACAGAAAAAAAGCTATAATCTTTTAAAAATATATTTTTATCCTTTATTTTTGAGTTCTTAAAATATTGTTTTTTTTTTTTCAAAACTCGCCTTATCCACTGGGGAGTTGGCAACAAAACTAGCTTTGTCCCTGCGCATGCGTAGACCAACGGACACTAGCTTATCAGCTATTATTACAGTAATTTTTCTTCATTTCTCTGCGACCTGTTGCTATTTTCGTTTAAAGTTTTTACCTGTTCTATTCCTATAAACTAATTAAATAAGTTTTACAGCGTGTCTTATGTATAATGGACAGTGGATAAACTCTTGCATTTTGTGGGGGAAGGGGGATGCAGAGAAAAAGAAATAGGAACACATGGGCTAGTAAAGAATGCACGCAAAAGAAGATTAAAATGTAAGTTCAAAATGGAGAATCGCTTTCTATATTTCTTACCGTCATAAGGTTTAATTTTTATTCTCAGAGATTTAAATTTAAAAGATTTAATTTTTATTCTCAGAGATTTAATTTTTATTCTCAGGCATAAACCTAAGGCATTTACGGCCCTCTCAAAGTGCAATCACCAGAAAGAGAACCTCGCGTATTCAGCTATCTCAATGCAAGATGTAATGACGCTTCCACCAAGCTCTTTTTTTTTTTTCAAGCAAAGATAAAATTGCATAAGATAACTTTATTTTGAAATTCACGTCTCAAACATCTCCTTCAAGAAACCGTCTGGGTTTCTTTCCTTCCATGAAACCTCGAGAAAAGTAAAATTTTCACCTTGAAAGTTTTTTTAAGTGCATTTCAGTGAGCTTTCAAAGGCATTACGATAAGGTACTATATAAAGATTAAGAACCATGGTCAACTTCAAATTTGTGGAAGTGTATTTCAGAAGATTCTTGGAATATGAAAATTCAGAGTGTAAAATTTGTGCTAGAGGCATCTAAAAACAGGACTTTCTTTTTAAAAAGAAGGGGGAGGGGGTAACCGTGAAGCAAGAAAAATTTCAAGATGTCCACGGATTGTTAAAAAAACATTTTGGTGAAAACTGGTCAGAAATGGAGGTGCTTACTTTCTATAAAAACATTATTTCTAAGGAACCAGAACAGAAGGAGATGGTGTAGATATATAATATTATATGTTATATAGATTATATTATATTACATCCTTTAAAAAAAAGTTATTTTAATTATAAGCTATTTATGATAAGTTTTATTTGATTATTGATAAGTTTGCTTTTTTATAAGAAAACGTAATACGAAATTTTAATCATACATATTGCTCTCGTAAGGTTTATTTTTTAATCCAAAATATCATCATCTAATGACCAAAAATAGAAACTATTAATTTCTTTCAGCAAGTATGGATAGACGATTGTCAACAAAACACGTCTTATCCATAGGTTGGCAACAAAACTCTTCTTATCCATAGGTTGGCAACAAAACTCTTCTTATCCGAAACTTTTTCCAATTTATTAATTAAATGAATTAAAGTAGATTTTCCAACTTAACACAATGATATCACAGAGCAACTAGCTATAAATATACAAAAAATTG
The DNA here is from genome assembly GCA_963932465.1 of Maratus speciosus. Taxonomy (NCBI): domain Eukaryota; kingdom Metazoa; phylum Arthropoda; class Arachnida; order Araneae; family Salticidae; genus Maratus; species Maratus speciosus. Next base: position 70,915,662 of record OZ010799.1, on the reverse strand, counting down.
AAGGTATTCGATGCACGAGGTCACAGTTACAGGTTTTTCGCGATTTACAAAAAAATTATTTTTTGGATAAGGCGAGTTTTGAAACTCACGTCCTCATATAGAAATTCAATTACACAGCTAAAAGTATTTGATTATGAATTGATAGAATCATAAAAATCGATATTCCGGACTACTAATATCTGATTGGGGACAAAGGACCTTTAAAACATTTTTAACCATTTGGAAAAATGGTTATTGTCCTCGTCAGGGTAGGAAATCAAAAGCATATCTGAAGCTTTTTATTGGTTTAATCCGCATTTTATTCGTTTCCTAATTGGTCTATACAGTAATCTGTGGAAAAGCCTTTTCCCGAACAGCCAATGAAAAGCTTGGATAATACGTAAGTTTCAGGTGGATAATACATAAGTTTCAGGAAATTTTGCAATTTTTACGTGTAATAACACTATTAATGTTTAATTCATGGCGTACGTAATGTAGGATCAACTCCGTGCGATTTTTTATGTCTTAAATTTTAGTCTTTGAAAAAATCATTTTCCAAATGGTCGTTGTAATTTGTTAAATTGCTTTTTTTTTTTTTTTTTTTTTTTTTGTAAATTTCACTTTAAATATTATTCTAGGGTACATTATATGCATTATAGCATACATTTATCACAAAAAAATTATTTTTTTCTCCTTGAGAAAAAAAAAGGAATTTTCCATAATATTTTAGATGTTATGGAGACCTTTTCCAAATGTCCCATGCGCATTCCATATCTATGAAAATCCCCAATATTTTTTATACAGGTTTGGTTTATATATATTAATAAAACTAATCATCGAATTTTATATATTTGAATTTAAATGTAAGAAAAAAATAATATTTTAAATCTTTTGAAATTTTGAGCAGCAAAAATGCTGAAAATTTCAAAAAATTTAGAAAATATATATATATATTTTTTTTCCTTTAAATTTAAACATACAGGGTGTATCTAAACTCTTGGGCAAAACTTTAAGGGGTGATAGTACACATCAAGACAAACAATATTAAATAGGAAACAAAGGATCCCAAACATCTTCCGAAGGAGATAGGCGCTTTAAAGTTTAGGATCCAAAATTTCAAAAAATTATAAAAAACGGAAAAATTGGTCGATTTGTTTGCGGTTTGCACTAAAACTATTCTTTATGTCAGTATTTTCTTAAAATCAAATTTTAAAGATACAGCTCAAAAATGCCGATAGAGGGCGCTTTAGACATTGGAGTAACCAACAACTATTTTTTATTGTTATTTTTTGTATCTCATTACATTCTTTCTAAAGCTTAGACTTAAACTTAAATTTTGAGCTCAAAATCTGAAACGTTGAGAGTGGTTAAGTAGCGCAAACTGAACTGTGTTCAGGAGGGGGGTTCAAATTATTTCAACACATGAACACAGTTCAGTTTGCGCTACTTAACCACTCCCAACAATTCAGATTTTGAGCTCAAAATTTAAGTTTAAGTCTAAGCTTTTGAAAGCATGTAATGAGATACAAAAGATAACGGTAAAAAATAGTTGTTGGTTATCCCAAAGTCTAAAGCGCCCTCTATCGGCATTTTTTCAACTGTACCTTTAAAATTTATTTTCAAGAAAATACTGACATAAAGAATAGTTTTAGTGAAAACCGCAAACGAATCGAGCAATTTTTCCGTTTTTTATAATCATTTGAAATTTTGGATCCTAAACTTTAAAGGCGCCTATCTCCTTCGGAAGACGTTTGGCATCCTTAGTTTCCTATTTAATATTGTTTGTCTTGATGTGTACTATCACCCCTTAAAGTTTTGCCCAAGAGTTTAGGTACACCCTGTATAAAAATTGATGCTTAGTTTTATTTATATATATATATATAAACCAAACTTGTATAAAAAAAATATTGGGGATTTTCATAGATATGGAATGCGCAGGGGACATTTGGAAAAGGTCTCCGTAACATCTGAAATATTAAGGAAAATTCCTTTATTTTTGTGATAAATGTATGCTATAATGCTTATAATGTACCCTTAAATAATATTTAAAGTCAAATTTACAAAAAATAAAAAAATGATTTTTAAGGTCCCATGTCCCCTTAATACAGCATAAAAACTACTTGTAAAATTTTCCGAAAATTAATATAAACAAAAGGAACTTGGCTTTTAAAACGCTTCTTTAAATTTCGAAAGCTTATTGGTTTCTGGAGATTCTAAAGTTAACGAACACATTTCGGTATCATGTAACTCGGAAGAGTTTTTTTTTTTTTTTCCTTCTTGTTTATATTATATTTTCGTAGATTAAAAATATTGTAGTTATTTTTACAATGTAGAAGATGGTGATATATTATTCCAAGATTTTGCGCTCCGTTTGAACATTTGCCTAAAAATTCAGATTTTTATGCTTTCAGTTTTATCTTTAAAGCTGTCATAAACTTTTTTCTTATACACTGTAAAATAAATCTGTGAAGTTACTAAAGTTTTTCTAGGAAACTGGGATTCCTAGAACTTTTCATGTAACGGCAACAACAAAATTTCATGTAACAGACACACTTTTGCGCCGAAAATCAAAAAATCTGTAAGGTTACTAAGAATTTTTTTGGAAACTGGGATTCCGAGAACTTTTCATGTAACTGCAGCCAGGGTTACAAATAAAAGTTTAGTAAGATTACTGAAATTTTAGCAGATGAACGATAAATTCTATGCACACAATATTCTACAGTAAGTACCGTGCAATACACTTCAGTAACATATATAAATTCCTGTATGTTTTGAATAGTCTAATGTTATTAAAATACACCACAAACGATTTTCCCCCATAGACCATAACATAACGGAATTCTTTTGAATGCGTTACGTGATTTACGTGATTTTTTACGTGATTTTTGAATGTGTTACAGATTACGTGAGTTATAAGGTGAACAGTTGGCAGACAGACGAACAGAAATCATAAATACGTTTCAACAATGTTGGAAAACGTTAAAAACCAATGAAACCAACAGATTTTTGTGATTTAAAGAAGCATGTATAGAAACAAAGATACTTTTGCTAATACTGACTTTATTAAACGTTTCCGAGTGGTTTTTATAGTACAGTCGGACCTCTATTTAACGAAGTTGCTAAATCCCGAAAAAAAGTTCGTTATATGGAAAATTCGCTAATTAGAGAGTCACCCTTTAAAATACTTTAAACTACGTAAAACACATTTTAAGTACATAAACACTAAATATAATTAAAAAAGGTAATTAGTCACTTTTTTTTTTATAAATTATATATATTTGTTTTACTTATTTTACCCATCAAAAAGAAACCTGCAAGGGAAATAAGAATGAAACAAAACATTGTATTTTCAGTTTAAAAAATAATTATACATTAAAATCACGATTTTTTATTATGATTGATAAGCTTTTTGGAGGAATACCAACTTTTAAAGCAGTATTCTTTTTCTTCATGTCTTTATCCACCGCATCAATAATAATTTTTTTTCTTTGATGCTCAACCACTTTCGCTTTGATATTTTCGAGTTACAAGAAACGAAATTACCAACACGACTGATCATGATCAACAATCTAGAAAACGGGAAACTATAGTTTAAGGACACGGGGCAGCTCCTTTGAGGGTTAAAAGGGAATACTGAAAGTTTTCTCTTCTTGGATGGAAAGCAAAGAATCACAAGAATTTTACTGTTCTCGGTGAGTTAGGTGCCTGGTAAGACCTGTTCATGGTTATTAATCATCATAAAATTCGTTGAAAGAAAAAATAAGTTTGAAATGTCCAGTAATATGATAAGAAATAGGGAGAAAAAAAAATAGATCACAAGGAAAAGTTCGTTAAATAGAGACTACACTTCGCTATTTGGAGGTTATTTTACGAAGAAATTTGCAAAATGTTCTTGGTTCCAAATAAAAGTTCGCAAAATAGAGGTTCGTTAAATAGAGATCCGACTGTATATTAATCAGTTTTCCTCAACCCGGAAAATAGGTTTTTCGAATGTTATCAAGTAAACATTCCACCTTCAACAATTTTTTTTACAGACAAAAATGATAAATTAATAATATTAACGAGAACGTTAAATACTGTAATATTATTTTGTTACACTTACATATGAGGACGTGAATTTCAAAACTCGCCTTATCCAAAATTTAAAAAATCGAGTTTTCTCTACCAATCTATTCTGTTGGTAAACCCGCACAGAAAAAAAGCTATAATCTTTTAAAAATATATTTTTATCCTTTATTTTTGAGTTCTTAAAATATTGTTTTTTTTTTTTCAAAACTCGCCTTATCCACTGGGGAGTTGGCAACAAAACTAGCTTTGTCCCTGCGCATGCGTAGACCAACGGACACTAGCTTATCAGCTATTATTACAGTAATTTTTCTTCATTTCTCTGCGACCTGTTGCTATTTTCGTTTAAAGTTTTTACCTGTTCTATTCCTATAAACTAATTAAATAAGTTTTACAGCGTGTCTTATGTATAATGGACAGTGGATAAACTCTTGCATTTTGTGGGGGAAGGGGGATGCAGAGAAAAAGAAATAGGAACACATGGGCTAGTAAAGAATGCACGCAAAAGAAGATTAAAATGTAAGTTCAAAATGGAGAATCGCTTTCTATATTTCTTACCGTCATAAGGTTTAATTTTTATTCTCAGAGATTTAAATTTAAAAGATTTAATTTTTATTCTCAGAGATTTAATTTTTATTCTCAGGCATAAACCTAAGGCATTTACGGCCCTCTCAAGGTGCAATCACCAGAAAGAGAACCTCGCGTATTCAGCTATCTCAATGCAAGATGTAATGACGCTTCCACCAAGCTCTTTTTTTTTTTCAAGCAAAGATAAAATTGCATAAGATAACTTTATTTTGAAATTCACGTCTCAAACATCTCCTTCAAGAAACCGTCTGGGTTTCTTTCCTTCCATGAAACCTCCAGAAAAGTAAAATTTTCACCTTGAAAGTTTTTTTAAGTGCATTTCAGTGAGCTTTCAAAGGCATTACGATAAGGTACTATATAAAGATTAAGAACCATGGTCAACTTCAAATTTGTGGAAGTGTATTTCAGAAGATTCTTGGAATATGAAAATTCAGAGTGTAAAATTTGTGCTAGAGGCATCTAAAAACAGGACTTTCTTTTTAAAAAGAAGGGGGAGGGGGTACCCGTGAAGCAAGAAAAATTTCAAGATGTCCACGGATTGTTAAAAAAACATTTTGGTGAAAACTGGTCAGAAATGGAGGTGCTTACTTTCTATAAAAACATTATTTCTAAGGAACCAGAACAGAAGGAGATGGTGTAGATATATAATATTATATGTTATATAGATTATATTATATTACATCCTTTAAAAAAAAGTTATTTTAATTATAAGCTATTTATGATAAGTTTTATTTGATTATTGATAAGTTTGCTTTTTTATAAGAAAACGTAATACGAAATTTTAATCATACATATTGCTCTCGTAAGGTTTATTTTTTAATCCAAAATATCATCATCTAATGACCAAAAATAGAAACTATTAATTTCTTTCAGCAAGTATGGATAGACGATTGTCAACAAAACACGTCTTATCCATAGGTTGGCAACAAAACTCTTCTTATCCATAGGTTGGCAACAAAACTCTTCTTATCCGAAACTTTTTCCAATTTATTAATTAAATGAATTAAAGTAGATTTTCCAACTTAACACAATGATATCACAGAGCAACTAGCTATAAATATACAAAAAATTGAAGGTATTCGATGCACGAGGTCACAGTTACAGGTTTTTCGCGATTTACAAAAAAATTATTTTTTGGATAAGGCGAGTTTTGAAACTCACGTCCTCATATAGAAATTCAATTACACAGCTAAAAGTATTTGATTATGAATTGATAGAATCATAAAAATCGATATTCCGGACTACTAATATCTGATTGGGGACAAAGGACCTTTAAAACATTTTTAACCATTTGGAAAAATGGTTATTGTCCTCGTCAGGGTAGGAAATCAAAAGCATATCTGAAGCTTTTTATTGGTTTAATCCGCATTTTATTCGTTTCCTAATTGGTCTATACAGTAATCTGTGGAAAAGCCTTTTCCCGAACAGCCAATGAAAAGCTTGAATAATACGTAAGTTTCAGGTGGATAATACATAAGTTTCAGGAAATCTTGCAATTTTTACGTGTAATAACACTATTAATGTTTAATTCATGGCGTGCGTAATGTATGATCAACTCCGTGCGATTTTTTATGTCTTAAATTCTAGTCTTTGAAAAAATCATTTTCCAAATGGTCGTTGTAATTTGTTAAATTGCTTTTTTTTTTTTTTTTTTTTTTTGTAAATTTCACTTTAAATATTATTCTAGGGTACATTATATGCATTATAGCATACATTTATCACAAAAAAATTATTTTTTTCTCCTTGAGAAAAAAAAAGGAATTTTCCATAATATTTTAGATGTTATGGAGACCTTTTCCAAATGTCCCATGCGCATTCCATATCTATGAAAATCCCCAATATTTTTTATACAGGTTTGGTTTATATATATTAATAAAACTAATCATCGAATTTTATATATTTGAATTTAAATGTAAGAAAAAAATAATATTTTAAATCTTTTGAAATTTTGAGCAGCAAAAATGCTGAAAATTTCAAAAAATTTAGAAAATATATATATATATATTTTCCTTTAAATTTAAACATACAGGGTGTATCTAAACTCTTGGGCAAAACTTTAAGGGGTGATAGTACACATCAAGACAAACAATATTAAATAGGAAACAAAGGATCCCAAACATCTTCCGAAGGAGATAGGCGCTTTAAAGTTTAGGATCCAAAATTTCAAAAAATTATAAAAAACGGAAAAATTGGTCGATTTGTTTGCGGTTTGCACTAAAACTATTCTTTATGTCAGTATTTTCTTAAAATCAAATTTTAAAGATACAGCTCAAAAATGCCGATAGAGGGCGCTTTAGACTTTGGAGTAACCAACAACTATTTTTTATTGTTATTTTTTGTATCTCATTACATTCTTTCAAAAGCTTAGACTTAAACTTAAATTTTGAGCTCAAAATCTGAAACGTTGAGAGTGGTTAAGTAGCGCAAACTGAACTGTGTTCAGGAGGGGGGTTCAAATTATTTCAACACATGAACACAGTTCAGTTTGCGCTACTTAACCACTCCCAACAATTCAGATTTTGAGCTCAAAATTTAAGTTTAAGTCTAAGCTTTTGAAAGCATGTAATGAGATACAAAAGATAACGGTAAAAAATAGTTGTTGGTTATCCCAAAGTCTAAAGCGCCCTCTATCGGCATTTTTTCAACTGTACCTTTAAAATTTATTTTCAAGAAAATACTGACATAAAGAATAGTTTTAGTGAAAACCGCAAACGAATCGAGCAATTTTTCCGTTTTTTATAATCATTTGAAATTTTGGATCCTAAACTTTAAAGGCGCCTATCTCCTTCGGAAGACGTTTGGCACCCTTAGTTTCCTATTTAATATTGTTTGTCTTGATGTGTACTATCACCCCTTAAAGTTTTGCCCAAGAGTTTAGGTACACCCTGTATAAAAATTGATGCTTAGTTTTATTTATATATATATATATAAACCAAATTTGTATAAAAAAAATATTGGGGATTTTCATAGATATGGAATGCGCAGGGGACATTTGGAAAAGGTCTCCGTAACATCTGAAATATTAAGGAAAATTCCTTTATTTTTGTGATAAATGTATGCTATAATGCTTATAATGTACCCTTAAATAATATTTAAAGTGAAATTTACAAAAAATAAAAAAATGATTTTTAAGGTCCCATGTCCCCTTAATACAGCATAAAAACTACTTGTAAAATTTTCCGAAAATTAATATAAACAAAAGGAACTTGGCTTTTAAAACGCTTCTTTAAATTTCGAAAGCTTATTGGTTTCTGGAGATTCTAAAGTTAACGAACACATTTCGGTATCATGTAACTCGGAAGAGTTTTTTTTTTTTTATTTTCCTTCTTGTTTATATTATATTTTCGTAGATTAAAAATATTGTAGTTATTTTTACAATGTAGAAGATGGTGATATATTATTCCAAGATTTTGCGCTCCGTTTGAACATTTGCCTAAAAATTCAGATTTTTATGCTTTCAGTTTTATCTTTAAAGCTGTCATAAACTTTTTTCTTATACACTGTAAAATAAATCTGTGAAGTTACTAAAGTTTTTCTAGGAAACTGGGATTCCTAGAACTTTTCATGTAACGGCAACAACAAAATTTCATGTAACAGACACACTTTTGCGCCGAAAATCAAAAAATCTGTAAGGTTACTAAGAATTTTTTTGGAAACTGGGATTCCGAGAACTTTTCATGTAACTGCAGCCAGGGTTACAAATAAAAGTTTAGTAAGATTACTGAAATTTTAGCAGATTCATTTGTAAATTTACAGATTTTTGTAGCTTTACAAAAACTAGTTTTGTAGATTTGCAGCTTTTTTCGTACAGTTACAGGTGTAAGTTTAGTAAGCATGTAACTTTACATCTGTAGAACTACAGATTTTTTTTTTACAGTGTACATAATTTACCATTTTTTTGGTTACCGTCAAGTTTTGACTGGTTCAATCTAGCAGATGTTAAAAATACATTTTATTTATAATTTCTTAGTACTTTCGACTGGCAATTCCCGCGGCTATCGTCAGAATTTTTTTTTATTATTAGTTGCTGTTCCATTCATTCAAGTAGGGGAAGGTGACCTAAAATGATCCCCTTAAGAAGAAAACTTGTGTAAAATAACATAACTGTTTAAATAAAACTTTTTCCCTATGCTAGTATGTTCTACACTATATTTTGCATTATAAACATATTTTAATTATATTTTAAACCCAAATTGAATAATGAAAAAAATAGGTTTTTGAAAAAGGGTCCAAAGGATCATTTTAACCTTCCCAAAGAGCAAAATGATCCTTTATTTAAAAATAATTGAAAATTGTTTTTTATCTGCAAAATAAAGGATATAAAATTATGGTAATACATAATGAAATAAAATAAGTTTTACAATCAAATAGCATACATAATTTTCCAAGTTTAGTTGATTCTTATAAGGATTGCTCGTTAAAATGTACTTCCCATCGATTTTCTTTTCTCGAAGTGCTTGATTCTGTTTTCTTGGGAAACGGTAGGATAACACGCGGACTCAAAGTGAAAGATTTGGGATAGTCACATATTCGGTTCCCATGATGTCTAAAATCAGGTACCGAATTTTCGTCAGCCATTGAAATGATAATAAAAAAATCTACATAATGGAGCATTTTACCCCGCAACATGGCCACCAATTTTAGGTCATATAACTGGATGGCGACCAAAAACATAACAAACTTAGCAAGTGTAATTCACATCTAAAAACGTACTCTATTATGTAAACCAAGCCATATTTCTGTACATGAAAGACTTTATGTCTAATTAAATATTAAAGTTAGTTCTTATCTTACAACAGGTGTTATAAGACTTAGTTTTTCAATGAATTATATTCAGACGCGTAATATTGCGATCATCTGAATACCGCCATTGCTTCTTCTTCACTTGGCACAACTAGTTTATGTGTTACCCTGTAGATAGCGCGACCTGTCTGGAAAAAAAAATATGTGGATCGTTTTGCCCGCTACCATCATTTTAGGCCACCTTCCCATACCTTACTTTGTTTGAAATAGGAGAGCCTATAATTATTAGGTAGCTGGAAGTAGAAGTAGCAGTGTCTTGTATGGAACTCATGTTATGAATCGACTTATGTAATGGATGATTTTGTAATGGAACATCAATTTATAATAAAAATATTCTCTGACGATGGCCGCGGGAATTGCAGATCGAAAGCACTAAGAAATTTTAAATAAAATGTATATTTTTAACTTGTAACTTCTATATTATTCTTATTTTTGTCGCCTTTTAAGTAAAACGGTGAGCTTTTCAAAGTTCATAGTTTGTATTTTCCAAGTTCCTGTTATGAATGAAAAACTAGGCGGAAACTCGAAAAAAGTTTGCGATGCATTCTTAAACGAAAGCAGCCAATTAAAAATTCTAAACACGGCTATGTTTTTCTCCAAATGCAATACAAAAACAAATCTTCTGAAATCGATTTCAAACAGAAATACAACTAAACATTGTTTCTTTTAAAAATTTTTAGATCTATTTAGATATTTATTATTTTTAAAATATAAACACAAAGACATCTTTGAATATCACAAAATATTTGTCTACTGGCAGTCAAAAATTTTCCATAAAAACATTCACGTACTATTAAGTTCCGTATGTGCAAATCCCAATCATAATTGTTTGTTGTGTTGCATACGCAAATACATGCATCATATGCAACACTTTCGAAATTCCAATTTTTTTTAATCACAAAATTTATTATTATTTTTTTTAATATTATCAATATATTCAGAAGACGCAAAATTTGTAAACAAAGTTCTTTTAAGCAGTGGGGTAAACAAGCGAAGTTAGAATTTAATGCCGTCTCCAGATATTCAAAAGTAAAGAGCTTAAACTTATCGTAAGCAATAAATAATCAATATTTTATGTATGTAAAAAAACTGCTTTGAATAACATAAATCATTTAAGTGCTGACAATCAAAAATTTTTCCCGAAAAGAATATTTCTATTATGTTTAATATGTGTAAGCTTACTTGTTTGTTTCGTTCCATACACAGACTAAAGAATATTTTAAAACTTTCGAAATTTGAGTTTTTAAAGAAACTCATCTTCTTCAATACACGTAATCCATATTTTTTGTATCTAACTGAATAACTGCTTCGAATAATATAAAAATTTAAATCCAGAAGATAAAAATGTTTCCATAAAAAGTTATCATATATCTATTGTTGAAAATAATCACAGCATTACATTAAATTCTTATTAATTTCTTTTTGTACAACTATGTTTCTTGTGATTAGTTGTTTAATGTAGCTTTCTTTCACGGCCGCAAATTCTCTGCCATGGGCCTTGCAAAATCTATAAATACCTGTAAATTTTCTGTTTTCTTTTAGTATGTTTGTGTAATTGTTCTTGTTAATATCAAATATACTCACTTCGATCCACGTCTTTATGTCTGCCTTTTTATTTATTTTAACAGCAGAGCGTTGGTTCTAACAAGTGTTGAAATGAGCTGCGAGACATACTGACGCCGTTATCTTTCTGTTTTTCATTTCTGCTGGGATTTTGAGTGAAAAAGATTTTATCTTTCTTTTTATATATTTTATCGAGCAGAATGGATTCTTCAAAAGATGTTTACGGTGTCCCTCTTTTTGAAGGTGATGGAAAAGTGTTTTCGGTATGGAAACGAAGAGTAATGGCAATTTTTGCTGCTAAAGAATTGGAAAAATTCCTGGAAAATGAAGCAGCTCTAGACAATGCCGCCGATGTCGTGAAAGCAAAAAAGGCTTACGCTTTATTATTATCATTATTAAGTGATAATGTTCTTGCGTCACTTCAAGATGAAAATACAGCTCATAAAATATGGATTAAATTAGAACGCACTTATGATACAAAGCGTGCAGTGAATCAAATTTTAATTCGGAAGAGATTGGCAACGATTAAGAAAGATCGTACAGTTTCTATGAGAAATCACATTGATGAAATAAATAAATTAATTTCGGATCTTAAGCTGTCTGGGGCAGAAGTTAATGAAACGGATACTATTGTTTATATTTTGATGTCATTGCCTCAGGAATTTGAAAATGTTAAGATTGCTTTAGAAAACCAACCGAATTCTGTTTTGACATTAGATTTCGTGACACAAAGATTATTAGATGCTGAAGCACTTCTTTTGGATTCAAAGAAAGAAAAAGTATATACTAAGGCTGCTCTTGATAATACTGCATTTGTGTCGACTCGCAAAGAATTCTTTTGTAAAATTTGCAACTCTAAAGGGCATACAGCGAAATATTGTAGAAAGAAAATTACTTGCCATTCTTGTGGAAAATTCGGACACATAAAACGTAACTGTAAAGCTGTTAAAAATTCAAATGAAGAAAAATTTGCCTCTTCAGCTGTTTCTTTCGTTGCTGGAAATGCTTCCAGGAAAAGGAATGAATTTATAGTAGATTCCGGAGCAACTTCCCATATGTGTTCTAATGAGAATTATTTCGCATCCTTAGTACCTTCTTCAGGAACTATTAAATGCGCATCAAAAACAACGAATCTAGAAATCAAAGGTATTGGAAATATTAATGGAAAACTGTCAAATGGAATGGAAATTACTTTAAAGGATGTCCTTTATGTTCCAGACTTAAACGGGCAACTCATTTCCGTTAGGAAAATTGAAAGTGCAAATTATACAGTTATTTTCAAGAACCAAAAAGTATTTATCGAAAAAGGGAGAAACCGTTTTTACTTCGGTGAACGGGATTTGAATGGACAATACGTAAGTGACTTTGTCCCTGTTTACGAAACCGTTCTTACTTCAAAGAAAAATCATTGTGATATCTGGCATCGCAGACTTGGTCATCCGAGTGACAAAGTATTGAAAGATATGAAGCTTCCGGTACCTGACTCTTTTTGTGATATTTGTGCTCGGGCAAAACAGAGTGCAACACCAATGGGAAGAGGACCAAGAAAAAGAGAAACCAAGCCAATGACTTTGATTCATAGTGACATTTGTGGACCTATTTTTCCGACAACCTTTTCTGGTGAGTGCTATTTTATGACTCTTATCGATGATTTTTCTCGTTTTACTGAAGTACGTTTACTGAAACATAAAAGTGAAGTCTCAGAAGAATTAAAAATGTTCTTAAAATCCAACCCTACAGTGAAGAAAATTAGATGTGATAACGGGAAGGAATATTTTTCTAATGATTTAGTGAATTTTACTAGAGATCTTGGTATAGTGATAGATCCCGCTCCTCCATACACGCAATCTTTGAATGGAGTAGCTGAACGCTGCAATAGGTCGCTTCTGAATATAGGACGTGCTTTGATTGCTGAATCAAATTTACCAAAGACTTTTTGGGGTCAAGCTATCCTTTCAGCAGCTTACTTGAAAAACCGAATGCCAAGCAGCACTATTGAGAACAAAACTCCGTACTTCCTGAAATATGGAGAAGAAGCCGATTTCAAGCACATACGTGTTTTTGGATGCAGTGCTTACATGTTAATTCGTTCCGTTCATCGAAAGAAGCTTGACGATAGGTCTAAACAAATGATCTTCATTGGTTATTCTTCAATGGGATATAGATTACTAGATCCTGAAACGAAACGCATAACTGTATCAAGAAATGTGAAATTCGACGAAGAGAAAAAGAAAAATGTTCAGTCGAAACAATACATTCTAGAAAATTCAGAACCAGTCGATAATGAAATTGATCCAGATGTTCTAGAAAATACGAGTGATGAATTAGATGATCCTGAAGAGAAAGAAGACAAAACAAGAAAATCTGAAAGATTTAAAAAGCAACCTGTACGGTATCCAGATCCTGAAGTTTACGAAGCATTACTTTGCCAACAAGAAACATTAACGTTTGATGATATCAAATCCCTCCCTAGTGATGAACAACGCTTGTGGAAAGAAGCTATGGACGCGGAGATTGAAAGTATGAAAATCAACGATGTCTGGGATCTGGAAAAATTACCACCTGACAAACGACCTATTTCCTGCAAATGGGTATTTACCATCAAAAGAGATGGTCGACATAAGGCGAGACTCGTAGCTCGTGGATTTATGCAAAAAGAAGGGCTAGACTATAGTGAAACCTTTTCCCCTGTAATAAGTATGCCAGCTTTACGTTTGGTTCTTATTTTGATTTTAAATGAAGACTTATATGCATCTGTGTTAGATGTTAAAACAGCGTTCCTGAATGGTAAGTTAAATGAACTTGTTTTTATGGATCAGCCGCAAGGCTATGATGATAAAAGTGGGCGAAAGTGTAAACTTAAAAGAAGATTATATGGTTTAAAACAAGCCCCACGACAATGGTTTGAAAGGTTTCATGAATTTATTTCAAAGTTAAATTTTAAATCTTGTGATAATGAACCTTGTATTTTTATTCGGTATAATAATGATCATAAAATAATTATTGCTTTGTATGTAGATGATATGTTAATTGCAGGTTCAGATGTAAATGAAACTAATGTAGTTATTTCCCTATTACATAACGAGTTTCACATGTCAAAATCGCAAAGTGTTTCAGAATTTCTAGGTATTCAAATGAAATTCAATTCTGATAGTTTAATAATGGATCAAGAGTCTTACATAATTAAATTGTTAAATAAGTTTAATATGCTAGATTGTAAACCCAGTGACATTCCTATTTCTCCTAAGTCCACCCCATCTGATTTCAAAAATGGTAAACCTTTTAATGGCCCATATCGTGAACTTGTAGGTTGTTTATTATATTTAGCTTATATTTCTCGACCTGATATTATGTATGCTATTAACTGTTTAAGTCAATTGCAAGAAAATCCTACTGAAATTGCATGGAAAGCACTTAAGAAAATCTTAAGATATTTAAAAGAAACATTGTCTTTAAAACTTGTGTATAAAAAGCAAAATTTTGATCCTAAATTATCCATGTATGTTGATGCTGATTGGGGGGCTAACACAAATGACCGCAAATCAGTAACAGGTTATATTTTAATGTTTTGTAACATGCCTGTTCTGTGGTGTTGTAATAAACAAAAATCAGTTGCCTTATCGTCAACTGAAGCTGAAGTCATTGCTTTAACTAAAAGTTTGCAAGACTTGTTATGGTTTAAAATTATTGCTAGTGAAATTGTAAATATTAAGGATTTAGTAATTTTTGAGGATAATCAATCATGTATAAAATGTATCAGTAATGAGAGTAATTATGGTAGAATGAAACACATTGATATCAAATTGAAATTTGTTCGCAATATTATAAAAGAAAATAACATCAAAATTGAATATGTTCCTACGAATATGCAAATTGCTGATTTATTTACAAAGGCATTACCTAAAGTTAAATTTTATGAACTATTATTTCTTTGTTGTTTGTACAAGTAATGTTTAAATTGTGTCATATTATTATTAATGATTGATTTCAAGAAATTTCTTTGTTTTCTGATGTAATGCTAGATTATGGGCGGGTGTTGAAAATAATCACAGCATTACATTAAATTCTTATTAATTTCTTTTTGTACAACTATGTTTCTTGTGATTGGTTGTTTAATGTAGCTTTCTTTCACGGCCGCAAATTCTCTGCCATGGGCCTTGCAAAATCTATAAATACCTGTAAATTTTCTGTTTTCTTTTAGTATGTTTGTGTAATTGTTCTTGTTAATATCAAATATACTCACTTCGATCCACGTCTTTATGTCTGCCTTTTTATTTATTTTAACATCTATATTTATCAACATGGAATTTTAGTTCTTTGCATACGCAAACGTACAATCGTGGGAAAATAAAATAAACACCCACTAACTCTGCAACAAATTATTGTAGAAGAAAACAACTGGTATTAAACGATTTGAAATAAAGTCTACTTTTAAATGATGTATATAAAATTTGCTTAGGGGGCCATCCACAAATCAAAACGAAGCCAGACATTGTTTGTTTTTTTCAATAGTAATACCCAAGTTTGACACCATAAATAAATTCTACATCCTTCAATTAACCTAAAAACAAATTTTCGCGAAATTCGAACGGTTAGTTTCAGAGAAATTAATTATTTGAAAATGAGCATACTTTAGTGGCTGTATCCAAATTGAAATTCGGTACTCGATTGTTGAAATGCTGCAGAATGACCATGTCACTTCTATTAATGTATTACTTATTGACAATAAGGACCATTTCACTCGCTTAATATGTTTCGACTATTACCAGTCCAAATATTTCAATATTATGAGTAAAAAATATATTTTTTTAAATTATGCTTTTCTGCACAGCATAGACGGCACTAAGCTATCATTTTGAAGTTTTTTAATCGTAATTCGAAAACTACTTGGAAGAAAAATTTGAAATTGAGAATTTTCATAAAACAGGACATAATAAATGTAAATCTATCAAAAAATTGTAGGTTACAAGGTTTTTCGAATATTAATTTCATAATTCATAATTCATATTACAAAAATTTAAAAATTACAAATTCAATCCATATATGTTTATATTTTTTTAGCAGTATAACCACACAAAATATTATTACATTATAATCATAATTTCAGGAGATATTAAAAAAAATATGAAAATGGAATTTACAATTAGAAACTCTAAATTTTGAATAGTTATAATTCAAAAACGTATGATCGAAATGCCTTGAAATTTCGTTTCTAGACGTAGTTTGAACTGAAGATATAAAATTTTTCCAAGTTGGGTGTTGCCATTGGAAAAGAAAATTGTCCGGTTTTATTTGTAGATGTCCTCCTAAGCAAATTTTATATACAGCATTTAAAAGTAGACTTTATTTCAAATCGTTTGGTATCAATATTTTTAATTCTATTATAATTAGTTGCAGAGTTAGTAGGGGGTGTTTACTTTTTTTTTTTTTTCACGACTGGACTACATGTTCAAAAGCTTTCGAAATTTCAGACTTTGCGAGTCTCGCAGTTTAAAACATTATTTCTGTACATTAAAAATATATAAAAAAGTGGTAAAAGTGGTAAATGAAAAGCAAAGTAATTCTTTTGTACATTTCAAAAAATGAAAATTTTTGGGGTGGTATTCGGAAGGAAAATATGAAAAAGAAAAGGTATCAACTTTTAAACATACTTATAATTATTTAAAAGGTCACACAAACATATAAAGATATTATTTACTATAACCCTGCGATCTTTCAAACCCACACGCGTTCATTTTCAAAGGGAAAAGATGACTGACTAAATAGAAAACAAATATAAAAACAAAAACAAAACACTACGCATGCGCAGCGAAGTTCAGTCCATCGATATAGAGTAGGGTGAATAGATCAGTTCATATTTTCAGGAATTCTTGAAATACTTAGGATATTATAGGAAATCGCAGGAATATTTTAAAAAAAAAGGACATAGTTACAAACAGTATCACTCCTAAGTAAAATCTCAGTGGATTCACGGATTATTGAAGAGTAATGGTTAGATGTTGAAATGATCATTTTAGCTTTGTCGAAGACTGTCAAAAAACAAGTCTCTTACATTAACTTATCCGATACAATTTTTAATGAAGGTGAAGACAATATTTTACAACTGGGCCCGAAATATATGTTTAAAAAAAAAATAGATTTGAAATCTATTATCACGAATTGTGAAAGGATTGCACAGACAACCCCGTCCACAATGAAACATGAAATTAGAATTTCACTACATAATAATGTTAGAACTTTTTTCAAGAAGATTTTCAATCAAATAAATCCCAACTTCAGAATTATTAAAAGGTTAAAATTTAACAAGGACATTAAAATCATATACACTGATAAAACGAATAAATTAGCTGATTTGAATGCTAAGGATTATTTGAGTAAAATGGAGGCTTGTATTGATAGTATGGATTGTATTGAACTAAAGAAGGATCCAAATGTTAATATTTCTAGGAAATCCAAGATTCTCATTAATAATGGGAGTTGGCATAGTGATATTAAAGTTAAATTATATGTTAATAAAACTACCGTTACTCTAAGGTTAATTGGTTATCTTAAAGACCATAAAGAACCCCCCCCCCTCCGCCCCATTGTATCTAAACATTCTGCTCCTACCTACTATGTTGAAAATGCCTTTGTTCTATACCTAAAAACTATTCTCCCACCATCTTATTATGTTATTGGCTCCACTGCTGATTTTGTCAAGAGGACAAAAGATATCTCAAATAACCATAACAGAATTCTTGTCAACCTGGATATTTTCTCTCTTTATCTTTCTATAAAAATTACTGAAATTGTTAAGATAATTGAAAGATCTATTGACAGTACCCCAAATTTTCATTAGGATATTCGTTCCACGTTAAAATCAGCAATTAATCTGATTAAACAGAATAATGTTATCTTTTTTAACTTTAAATATTACAGATAACAAAATGGTGCTCCTGTGGGATCCCCCATTTCAGGATATTTAGCCGAATTAAAACTTAGACCCTTAGAAACAGAGATTATGTAAAATTTTGAAACAAAGCCATCAGTTTGGATTAAATATGTAGATGACATTTTGATAATTTGGGATCATGATTTGCTGCCTTTAACCCCTTGAGGGGCACCGGTATATATTATATACCACCTACGATTAATGAAGTTTTACACCAGAAAAATTTTATTTTATTTTACTTTTCTAACTTTAGTGGAAAAAAGTCGTAAAATTGCTTTTACTTATTTTGAAATAGAATTTTTCAAAAATTCCGGTGGGAATTCAGCATTTCACAAACGTAATTGCTTACCCCTCAAGGGGTTAAATAATTTCCTGTTAAAACTTAATGAGTTGGATTCAAAGATAATGTTTACTTAAAAGATTGAGAAAGAGGGTATTTTACCCTTTCTTTATATTAAATTAATAAAGAACAATTATGGACATAAATAGGAGCGTGCTGTTTATAGAAAACAATGCAGATCTAACAACACTATTCCTTTTGATTGTACCTCACTATTTTCATATAAAATTGCTGCCTTTAGGTTTTAGGTTAGCCCTCTTGCTGCGTAATTGTTTTATCAAAATAGCTTCAAAAATTCATATTTAACCCCTACGCGACGAGCGTCTTTTAAGAATTTTTATTCTTTTGTCACTGGTTTTTCAAAACAAAAATTTTTGTCTAATTTAATCGGGAAATTACTCCGATTAAATAAGGCAAAATTTACAATAAAAAAGTAACTGGTGGGAATAATCAAGGAGGGTTAATTAGACGGAAAAAAAATGCATCCCTGAGAAAATCTCGGTTTGCGCAGAGAGAGGGTTAAACTTGCTTTCTAAGTTTTTATGGATAAATACCTAGAAAAAGAAATTATTTTAATTAATCAGATTGGTATTGAGAATGGTTTCCCTCCTTAATACAGTAATAGATTGGTTAATCAAGCAAAACAACCAAGACAGAATAATGAATTAAGTTTGAGCAAGTCTATTTATTGCATATTTGAATATATCCCACAGCTTTGCGAGAGATTGAGGTATACATTACTAAAATATAATATGATATTAATTTAATAGCTAAACCTCCAACATAATTGAGAGAATTGATTCAGAGTAAAATTGTTCCAATTCTAGATTATGAAAGAGCAGGAGTTCACATAATCTCATTCAGCACAGAACATCAGGAAACTTTATTCTATATTGGTATGACATCTCTAAATTTTAAAGAAAGGCTAAAAGAGCGCTTATCTGATATCAAGTTTAAAAAACCAAGTACAGCTTCATACAGATTGAATCAAAAAGAAAATATTAAGATAAACTTCGAAAACGTTAAAATGATCTTTTCAACATCTAACCGTTAATCTTCAATAATGCGTGAATCCATGGAGAATTTACTTAGGAGTGATACTGTTTGTGAAAGATGTCCTTTCTTATAATATTCCCGCGATTTGGTATAATATCCTAATTATTTCAAGAACTCCTGAAAATATGAACTGATCTTTCACCCCTCTGTACAGCAATGAACTAAATTTCGCTTGCTCACGCGTAGTATTTTGTTTTGTTTTAAACATGTTTTTTATTCTAGTCAGTTATATTTTCCCTTTGAAAATGAACGTGTCAGCGTTTGAAACATCTCAGGGTTATATTAAATAATATCTCTATATGTTTGTGTCATCTTTTAAGTAATTATAAGTATGTTTTAAAGTTTATATTAATAACAAGGTGAAAAGTCCTTCACGACACCAGTTTATTAACACTTTGCCGTCCGCACGATTCGTAAATATTTATTCGCTTGGCTCCGGCAGCGCTAATTCGGATCAGTTGACTAGTCGCCGGCCGTTCTTGACATTATTGGGAGATTATAAATTGTTAAGTTTTACTAATCTCATCGTTAGTTCTCATAAGTTCTCAACCCTGTTCCCCTACTTTCATGAAATTTCGAAGATATACATATGTAAATAAATACAAAATTTGTTTCTTTTATATATTTGTTTATTTGCATTTTCTTTCGTACTTAGTATTTCTCTTTCGTATGGTACGCAGCAAAACAGTCTCCAAGATGTAAGGCAAGAACAGGCGATCATCAATTGACCATTCTAGGCGTGGACAAACGCTGGGCCAAAACAAGTCCGGCAACTCAGAATCAGAAAGGTCTCCGAGTTTTTCTTCGGTCGTTACAATGCTATGCACACGACACCACTGTGGTGTCGCCGGCCGTTGGCAGCTAATTTGCGCACGACACCACTGTGGTGTCACCGGCCGTTGATCGCTAGTTTGCGCACGTCACCACTGGGGTGTCGCCGGACGGCATAGTGTTAATACAGTGTTTTGACTCTCTTGAAAAAGGTATCATAACATTAATAAAATGCAGCGAAAATATTTTTTTCTCATACATCATAACGAAATAGATGTTATACAAGGTGTATATAAATGAATACCCCAACTTTACAGGGATATTACAAGAAAACACAAAAAGGACAACCGTCTTGTTCATCAGAAATCAAAAATAGCAGTTGAAAGTTTACAAACAAATTGCCGCATCAGTAGATTGGTCGACGAGCACCCCAAGACATTAACTTCATCAATGCCCCCCCCCCCCCCCCCGCACCCCTGACATCAAACCATGTGATTTTTTTGTGGGGCCTCATCAAAGATCAGGTGTTTGTTCCTATGCTCCCAAATGACATTGACGAACGTAGGACACTCATACAGTCAAACTTCCTCTTAATGAAGTTTTCTACTTAACAAAATTTTCTGCTGAATCTTAACTTTGAACACCATTAACATGTAAATTAATCTCCATATTACGAAAATATATTCTATCTAATGAAGTTTATTCCACTTTTGTGCGTGTACAGCAAATCAAACGGGGAGGTTGCGACGTATGTATGAATTTATTTCAGCGGATTGTATGGAAATGAAATTATTTATTTAATCATTTCCATTCAAAAGAAGAAATTTAAAAAGTCTTAGATACAAGAATAAGGGGAATCCAGCTTCACCTTATTCTTGAAAGAGGTAAATTGATATTCTTGGTATTCTTGGCAATCGATAATGATATTCTTGATATTCTTCAAAAGATAAATTGTTCGGATACTTAAAAAAGTGGAAAAAGTTTTATGAAAAGTGTATTTTTTATAAGAAACCTGTAACAAAGAAATATTAGAGACATTTTAAAAGTTAAGGATTTGAAATACTGAGAAAAAGAGAAAAGTTAAGCTACGCTTCAGTTTTTGTTTACCTCTCTTTATTATGTGACTTTTTAGACATTATTCTAATAAAATATTTCTCATGTGTCTACATTGCATTAAAAAAAAGTTACTGCCTGAATTAAAATACATTTTCCCAATATTTCTATTTTATGTGTATTTTTCATTTAATGCATATGTATTTTATTATACAAATTTCATTAATTTGAGTTGATTTCTATTTAACGAGTTTTCTTCTTCCTAACGAAGTATTTAAGTGTAACGAGGAGACTTCGTTCAATGGAAGTTTCACTGTATCCACAGCCATTCAAAGAGTCACACCGGACATGCTGAAAAGAATGTGGGATGAGTCGCTTCGATATCGTTCGTGTTTCTGGAGGGGCTCACATTGAACAATTATAACTATGTTGAATTTAACCCTTATGTCAATGACCGGGTACCCGGGTACTTTTTTTATCTTTTCACCCCGTTTGCAGGGTGTTAATATCAAAAGAAACTAAAATGAATTTACCGGGTGTCCTAAAAGTGACTGACTGATTTTAAAATTCAATAACTTGCAAACGGTGACACATATTTAAAAAATTCTTGCAGGAGGGTTATGCATGAGGTCAAAAGTTTTTTTTACAGTGATTTTCGATTTTAGTTTGAATTACAAACAATAGATGGCGCTGCGATCAATAGACGCTAAATTCAGGCTCGATTTTTGGTCCTTTGGGACCCACTCAATACATTTTAATCTCTTTTTCCGCAAGGATCGGCCAAAAAATCGAGCCCGTATTTAGCGCCTATTGCTTACAGCGCCATCTATTGTTTGTAATTAGAACTAAAATCGAAAATCACTGTAAAAATACTTTTGACCTTATGCATAACCCTCCTGCAAGAATTTTTTTAAATATCTGTCACCGTTTGCAAGTTACTGAATTTTAAAGTCAGTCAGTCCTTTTTAGGACACCCTGTAGATCCCAATTATTTGTAGTATTCACTGTCCATTAGTGTAACCACTTTAAAATTTGGAATTTTTTTTATTACTTTTTGCGGGCATTAAGCATTTTGATACCTGTCATCAGTGACCAGGGTACCGGGGTACCCATGCGAATTTTCTGTGAAAAAATACGGAAATTGATAGATTATTTAGATTTGGATCAATAAAACTCTAAATTAAATTGATAAAAGGGTTAGGGATATTTTTTTAATAATAAATGGAAGTTAAAATTCAAGTGCTCCCTTTACCTTAAATTAAATAATTAAATTCATAAAAACAGTACAAATACCTGTGCAAGAATTACTCTCAGGTGCATATATATAATTTATAAATATTTAAAATGCATCAAAATATCTTAAAATACATTAGAAAAAAACTCAGAACGTTTCCAACCTGCGCAAGGCCGTCGTCAGTGGGATTTAAATGCTATTATTTTCTTTGCGCTTATTCGAGAATTATCTAGAAGAAATTTATTTCAAATTAAAAGTTGTACGTTAGTTGAGATGCCAGATGAAGTTATTCAAATTTTCAACAAAACGAGCTTTCATTTATTAAATTTCTCCATACTCCATGGATTTCGTACGATAGTGCATCGTTACAAGCAGTATCATTATTGGCGATTATTTCAATTGATTCCCTTATAATACTCCTCTTTAGATACTCCTTTATTATAATTATATAATTTATTATAGAATTATACTCCTTTTTAGATAAAATCAATATGACCGTTTGGCCAATTTTCAACCGTTTGTAATGGGTTGTGACGTAATTCCTCATCCTGAAGTTCCATTGTATTATTATAAACATCAGGAGTTATTAAACAATGAATAATATTTTTTTCCGAAAGTCGTGCCGGATTATCCAGCAGGCCGGACTTTGGGATTTCGCATTAGAGGATGTGTACTGTACTTGAGTACTTATAACTTACATTTTTAGCACGCATCTTTTTCTTTTCTATTTTTATCGAAATTCCGGATAATCCGAATTTTTTGTAATCCGAACAAGTACCGGTCCCAATTAGTTTGGATTAGCGGGGTTCTACTGTAATTAATATTTATAAAAATGAATCAAATTCCTCTTATTAAAATGTAATGCTCGGATTAAAATGTAAGTGATACAGGATATTATGGTTTGTCATAGTAAGTGCGGTATTGCAGATGAAGTGTGTAGCATTTAAGGTTCGTTTACAGCAGCAGTCAAAAGAATTACGTGACATTATGGTGTACGGAATGAAAAGCATTTGCAGTGCATTTTAACGATAATGTTACCGTGAAAGACCGAAATTGGAGAATGTCCACATTCACTGGTGAATCTCAACACATAGCAAATACGTAGGTGAAAGACCGAATATTTGATTATATTCTTGTACATTCGGACCATCACCGGTGTATGTCGACAAGCACATATATGCTCTAGTGAAGGTCGAAAAGAGAAGCAGAGATGAACAGAGTGGCGGCAGTCTGTCGCCAAATCTTTTGTTCTGGAGCGAATCAGTCAGCTTTGCCAGTCTTATGAAAGGTTTGATGGTGCGCGCAACGTTTTCTTAAATTTTATTCTTTTATTCGATACCCTAATTTATATTGAATAGATATTGCAGTAAATTGTTGTCTTTTTAAAACAAAATTAAATGCATTAATTACAAGTAAACGAGAAGGCAATTGTTTTTTATTTTTCACAAGAAAGTACTCTAAAATACTTTTTGATTTCTGCTAAAACTAAGTGCAGCACAATTTTGGATTACAGATGATTAAACGTTTTGACTTTTTAAAAACAAATGATGAAGTAAAGTTAATTGTACCATTAAAACAAGGAGAATCGAATATAATGTATTATGTTATCAATGATGAATTGTTCAGTATACTATTTGAAACTCACACCAGAATAGGTCACGGAGGAAAAACAAGAAACGTATGCTTAAAAATTTGCAAGATAAATTAAAAAATATTACATAGGAAGTTATAATGTTGTATTTAAATGTATGCAAAAAATTTCAGATTAAAAACAGTTCACCTAAGAAAGGTATTATTGTGAAACAATGGTCAGTTCTGAGTTAAACTCAAGATGTCATGTTGATTTAAACATAGACCTGCAGTCACACATTGATGGCGAATATAAGTTTTTAATGGTGTATCGAAATCATTTAACTTTGTCGAGCTACGACCTTTGAAAACTAAGACAGCTGAAGAAGTAGCATGTCATATTCTTCCAATATATTTAACATTTGGTGCTCCAGCTGTATTGAAATCAGATAATGGTAGGGAATTCATTAATCAACTCATATCCGAACTATGAACTATGTGGAAAGATTTTAAGGTGGTCCATGTAAAACCTCGTCATTGTCAAACAGAAGGCTCAGTTGAAAGGACCAATCAGGATATACATAATATATTAGCTGCATGGATGGACAATAACGATACAAATAAATGGTCAGATGGTTTGCCCTTTTCTGAATTTGCCAAGAACACTACATGCCATGGAGGAATTCGCCACAGTCCTTATGAAGCCATATTTGGCGTTAAACCAAAAAGAGGAACAGCGTCGTCTTTTTTGCCTAGTGAACAAATCGAAAATATTGAAACCGAAGAACAACTCGAAGAAATTGCTAATACTTAAGAAACTGAAGACAATCTTGTAGAAACTGTTAATACTTCAGTAAAAAATTTTAGCAGTGGCCACACCAAAAACCATATTCCAAACAAAAATATTGAAGAATGCCTGCAACCTACCACGTCTTCATATCAAATCCTGATTGAACAACACGAATTTATTTCTATAAAAAAGAGCGCGCGAAAGAAATCTTCCACTGCAAGCAACAAAAATGTTATGAACCTCAAAAAAAAAAAAAAAAAAAAAAAAAAAAAAAAAAAAAAAAAAAAAAAAAAAAATCCTTCTGCTCAAATTGGCGATATCGTACGAATACAAGTCCCTGATTTCGACCGTGATCGTACAGTTCGCCGAAATGCGTTGGCAGTTGTTGTTGGAGTAGAAGACACCGACTTTTATAAACTAGCAAATAAAAATAGTACCCTCAAGAAGCTTTATACGCGTTATCCGTAATTCTTAAAGAAAAGTTACTTTCCATAGATGAGATTTTTTCTCAAGAGATGTCGCTGATAGAAGAAGATGCGGCTAATTGGAGAAGTGGAGGGCAAGACTATACACGCTGTCTTTGTAAAAAGAAGTGTTCCAGAAATAAATGCAGTTATAAAAGTAAAGCAAGGGTCTCTTGTGCAATTCAAAGTGTCATAAAAGTATAAGTTGTTGCAATAAATAAGATTTCAATCATATAATTGAGTAAGTTTTTCATTGGTATTATTTCCTTTTCTCATTTCGAATGTACTATTTTTAAAAGTTCAACAATTTATTTACATGTCCTGTTACTTAAGCTTTCTCCTGATTTGACATATATCGTAATGTGTTTTAATAATAAAGTATGAATTGGAGAAGAAAAGTCCACTACGGTCAAAAGGCCAAGTTCTTTATTGGATAAACTTAAAACTAAAATTTTAATGCTTAACATTTATCCAAGTACAACTGCTATCATTAAGAAGGCAAGTAATATCGAGCATCCCTTCTACTTCTCACGCTAGAATCTAAAGCTACATGTCCAAAAAAAAAAAAAAAAAAAACAATCCCAGGCTTCCCTTTAAATCTACCACAGTATTTAAATTCTCTGGGGTTAGTCCCGCAGTAAAAACCCCTCTACAGAGTGGCGAAACCCTCTCCGCTCCGTGATTGTTCAGTGGTCCCTCCTTTCAGCAAGAATAGAGCCTAACCTAGTGCTTCTGAATATATAATAGCCTTAGCCTAGCCCTAAGCAAGACAGGTGAAAAAGTTACGTCACCCTTGTAACGTTTTATCGCGCCTGAAATACGAGATCTCCAACGTATTCAATATTCACCATTAGGCCGTGGTGAATGTCGACATTAGCCGGTGTAAGTGAGAAATAATGATATTTAGCAAATATTTCGGACATACGCCAAGCAACCATGCGAATGTTGACGATCACCGGGGAATGTCGACATTCTTCCAGATTTCAGTCTTTCACGGTGACAATAAAACTCTATTTCAAAGACGACGAAATTGATAGACATCACGGGGATACACTAAAGAAATTTACAATAAGATATTTTTGCATAGCATTAATCGTTCATTTAAAGCGGACATACAAAAGAAATCGGTTACAGTGCTGTCTATAGGCAATAATAGCTTGAATCGCGTTTTCAACTGTGGTATGTGTCTCCTAACTGAAATATATTTTTGCGTACTATGTGCCACATATACAAATCTATAGATAATCTACAGGGCTGCACAAAAGAATTCGATATTTTCCTAACATCGTTGCTGAAATTGGCTTTGCAAATGAGTTATGTATTTTCCAAATTCTTTACTTAGATATCACCTGTCTTCTTTTTAAACGTTAAAGTTTTGTTACCGTATTCTGAATGAATTCCAAAGTGTTTCATAAACTATGCTTGACGAATGATTTTCTTTCTTGTTAGCCCCCGAAATGCTATTTCTTTCAGACAACGATTAAAGTGTGATCACTAAAAAATTACGTTACACCTAACCATTAGCCACCCATGTAACGAAGCAGGTGTATCATAGTTCAAATACTGATAATCTACTGCATTTTTTTTACTTCTAACCATCACACGTTTTTTATTTTTACAACTTCGTAATGTAAACGCACCGGTAGTGGGCCACTTAAGGACATTTATCTAATTATTATTAAGGTATTAATGATTTCTAAAAGACATATATTTTTTTTAACCTAGTCCTAACCTTCAGGTATCAGAATAAATATTCACAGTTTCAAAATATATTCTTAGGAAAAAATGAAAAATGAAAAAGTTACCTTCCTCTATGCTCCAGTAGTGGCCCCCCCAGAAGTGGGTCACTCCAGTTTTGAGTTTAGTGTGAAAATACGGAAGTTATACTTTTTTTTACAGTTTTAGAATTGAATATACATAATAATGAAATCATACATAGAAGTTTAGATGATTACGTAAAATAATCTCACTAGTAAATCTGCAGATCAGGGGCCTCAACTGCATTTCTGTAAATCAATTTTAATTTTATCTCACTTTATATATAAGCTGATGTTCTACAAGCTCCAAAATATTTTTTTAGATTATATACAGGGTGTGCTTTCTTATCGTTTAAAAATAGCTAATTCCCAAGATGCTAGTTTTAGAGATATAATTTTAATTGCTGAAATATTTCACAGATTTTTCATCATGTGAAAATCTATTTCCATCAAAACAGTTACATTTTCTTAATGATACGAAATTTAATTTTTGTGCAGTTCTTGTAGTCTATAAGTTATATTTAAAGAATCTGCTTATATGCTTTCACTTGTTAAACAGTAAATATTCCCATATTCTGTGATCAAAATTTTCTAAATTGTGCTACAATAAATTTAATGAATTTTTGGCGATTTCTGTCATTAAAAACGTTTTCTGTGTTTTTGTACCAGAATGATACAAATGGTGGAAAAAAATCAGTAGTTTTTATCGATAATAATAGTAGACAATTTGGCAACCCTTTTATTTTATCGAAATGCATTGTTTTTTTCCCTCTACATAACACTGTGTTATATTTTGTAACTTAAAAAAAAATCTTCCCCATTTGTTATTTCGCAGTGGTGATAAATAATAAGACAAATATAATAAACAGGATAATTAAAAGCTGAAATGACTGCAAAACAAAACGCTTTATCGAAAAGCGAAGAAAAACTCAAAATGTGAGAGGGGTTTACAGCCAATTTATTCCAAAGAGTACTTTAGGTTGAAACTTCCAATGAAAGAGAGACATCAAACTCTGGCGATAATTTCCCGACTCTCCTTTTTTTCCCATCGGCTATTTTTTTTTAACTCTTCCTTTTGAACTTTTCTTTTTTCTTTTTTCTTTTTCGGTTTTTCTTTTTCTGCAACTTTAGCATTTTTAAGACCTTCTCTTTTCTTATAATATTGAAGCATTTGGGGTCGCAACTGCAGAAAGTAACTCTCTTTTTCTTTGTGTTATTCCTGCCCCTTCTGGCCAAAAAAGAACTCTTTTTAAGGGAGATGGTACATTTTTAGATGGCCCACCATTTGAAGGCTATTTGATTTGGCTGCCAGTCTCACAAGGAGAGGGCCAACCTTGTTAATCACAGATTTTGATTAATTTAATATATGTTGTAGGGTAGAGACCCCTTAGTCTCAGGTTCAACGGATTTTATCCAACGCTCCTTAGTTCTTGAGAAACCGCGGGGGGGGGGGGGGGTCTAATAGTAGTACACAACTTAAATACTTACTTTGTAACAAAAAGGACAGGTTGGTCGTAGCTCAGTTGGTACGGCGTTTGCCAGCTGATCTGCGGGCCCGGGTTCGGTACCCAAACGCGCTACATTTGTTTTTCTCATTTTTTTGTTTTATAAATATACTTGTAATTATAATTTAATGATTTAAATTAAAAATTTTAATATCATACATTAATTATAATGTTAAAAAATTTGAGTTTATCATTTTTTACTTTTAAACTATTATTTCTCATTCTTTAAAGAGGTTTAAAAAGAAATTGGATCTATTATTGAATGATGAAAATTCCAAAATCGTGACAAAACCTGTTTTGACGCCATCTAGTTATGATAAAATAAAAGAATATTCAAATAAAATAAAAATAAAAGCAGACAGAAGATAAAGGAAAAAGCAAAATAATTGAAAGTGCAAGCATACGCATTACAAATTTAAAAATCTTTAATATGCAAAAAATCGGTTGTAATATAATTCTGATGCTAATTTTTAATATAATTATGCTTGTTACTTTAAAAACAGAATAATAGTATTATCGCATTGACTTCCTTTTTTAAAGCAATACAAAAATAATGTTTCTTTAAAATCACGAATTGACACAATTGCTCGATACCATTGCATCGATAAAGAATATATGAAATACATTTTAAAAGTGATTTTAAAAAAATTAACAGTTTTATGGTGTTTTATACAACTATTTAGTTAAAAGTAAAAAATTAAATATGTTAAAATTCTAACTGATATGCAATATTATAAATTTTAATTGACAATGAGATTATTAAGTTATACTTACAAATATGTTTATAAAAAAAGAGAAAAACAAATGCAGCGCGTCCCGGCATCAAACCCGGACCCGCGTATCAGCCGGCAAACGCCATACCAACTCAGCTACGACTAACCTATCCTTTCTGTGACAAAGTAAGTATTTAAGTTGTGTACTACTATTAGACCCCCGATTCCTCAAGAATTAAGGAGCGTTGGATAAAATCTGTTGAACCTGAGACTAAGGGGTTTCTACCCTACAACATATATTAAATTAATCAAAATCTGTGATTAACAAGGTTGGCCCTCTCCTTGTCAGTTTATCCTTCTTGAATGTAAAGGTCTACCTCAGCATCTTTCAACAATTGCTCTTTGCTCCTGCTCAATAGTCTCAGTATCAACAGTGTCAATAGACTCTTCAGTTTAAGCCGCCTCCACAAATATGACGGGTGTACCCTATAACAAGTAAAATGTAAAAATTGAGTAAATAATTGTAAAACAATATACTCAAGTGTTTTATACCCAAAATGTTTTGCGATAGACTGACTGAGAAATTGGTTCCGTGTTCAAGTCTCCTTCGTCTACAATCACAAGTAGTAAAGATGTGTTTGCTCCACTGGGCCTTTTCATTTCCCTTTATTTTCTAAGGAATATTTTATTGTTTCTTCTCCAATTTTATCTTCAGGAACTTCCAAGAAAGAAACCCTTTCTATCACCCTTATTGGTGATATTACCAATTTCTTTTATGTTAGTGTGGACTTCCTGTCGCCAAGCGATTTCAAGATTATGGAAAACAGCAACGTCCATTGGTTGCATTAGGTGTGTGGAATTTGGGGGAAAGCTATCATTCAATTCCATGGTCTGAACAGAAAGTGCTTAGATTCAAAGATATGTGAGAATTATGTCCATCGATAAATAATTCTACAGTTTTCTCTATGAAATGCTTATTTAAATATGGCTCAAAAAATTTTAATCTTTGTCTTGAGTATTGAACCTCTGAAGTGTAAATTATTTTAGATATTAATTTCTTTAAACAATCATATATCTGATAGTTTAGTGAAGTTCCATTTTCGCTGCTCCAGAAGTGGGCCACTTGTGCACAAATAGTGGGCCCCTGGCCCACTATTGGTGCCCACTAACAAATTAACTACTGGTTCACTAACAAATTATTTACAATATAATCGAGTATATCACTGGAAGTTTAATTTAAAATAAAACATAATATTAAAGAAACAACGCTTTAAATAAAACCCTATATCTTAATGAAATCACTAAAAATTTGTCAAAAAATCTGTGTTTGAAGGCACTCTGGAAGATCAACAAATATAGCTACAGGAAAAATACAATTATTTTAAACTGTTTATGGAAATTTAACATTTAAGGACTTTATCTAATCAGATTTCTTTTTGTCATTTTTCTGAAATGGATTGTGAGCTTGTTCTTAAACTTTGAAAATTAGGGGCCCATTACAGGTACGTGGCCCACTACCGGTGCCTTATAGGGAAAAAGGTACTTTTAAATGCAATTTGTTTGAAAACTGCATCTAAATTTATTTTTGAGATATTAACTTTTTGTAGTTTTTAATGTCATTAATGTAACGGTGAAAACCGAAGTACTCCATTTCTGTAGAAAGTAAAGGGAAAACAGTAGATTACGATATTTTTATTGTTTCCCTTTTCTCACAAAAACTGAAAAAAAAAAGTTAAAATACGTGCTATGCCAAGAATATCGCCTGCTTTAAAAATGTATCTTAAAGAAAATTTGTGTGACATATTTTCTCCTAATTTACTTAATTCTTTTCAAAAAGCTGAAAAAATCCAATTTTATTAATCCGTGTGTAATAACATTTTCCTATTTTTGAAACAGTATAAACGAGTGATTTCTGATAAAAGATGGAACTATTATAAACTATATTTAATTTTCAGTATCCATATTAATGTTATAAACAAATGAAGGCATTGAATCATTAGATATCCGATATTTTTGCCGAGTTTTTTCAATGACGACATCGCTTTTTTATGGGTTTGTGTATTATTCCGCGATAGTGATGTCCTATGCACACATTTCGATAGATGTTGTTTAAAACTAGATCGTAAATGTGGAATTTTTCAGAAGAACCAAATGACTTCATTATATGGGGCATTCTCACAATCTTTTGACTTTTATGTCCCTGAATAATAATTTTTATTTTAGTACATTTTCTTGAGTTTTTCTTTTATTTCAGATACTGGGAAACATCCCACTGCATGATTGCATAACAATATTAACGAGATAAATAAGTTTTGGACGATGTTGGGGGTCCAAATATCAGGACAACTCCTATACCGTACCGGGTCCCTGATGCTGATTTTTAAGTTTGGAGCTGTCTGTATAAAATTGTTTCAATAAAAGTAATTCGATGTAATTTTTTTCCGAAACTGGGACAATTGTTTTATATAAATGCTAGTAATAAAAAATCATTTTTTAAAAGCGTATCGGTGGGGCGGGTAGTATGTACACAAAAAAGTGCTAAATGAACCAAGATATAATTTGAAGTGATCACATAGTCATCATTTATTAAACGGAGTTTTTCGTCAAATAGGATAATAATTTAACATCATAAATAAATAATAATTTATTTTACACATTTTTTTTGTATAAATATTGTTTCAATACACTCATTGTTTGTACAAAAAACCCACACATAAAAATATTCATTAAAATTAAGAAAATGAAACGATTTTAAGAATATGCTGCCAATTTTAACGCATACTTTAAGGAATTAATGAAATAAGAAATCAACACTATTCATTTTGTTGAAAACTTTTAGAATTATAAGTAAATGAAATAATAAATTAACAGAATAGAATAAAAAAGAAAATGTTACGATGAACGTACTTGGAACATTCCATCGACATAGTAAATTAGAAAAAAATTAATTCAAATAAAATCAAAACACAGAGCTTATTATCTCTTTAAATATTCCACAGATCTGCGCCTGAAAGTTGTTACCTAATCTATTATTGACTCAATACAATTATTCTTGTAGAAATTCAGAGACACTGAAAGAAAAAAATATTCCTATTTTGGGAATTCGATAACATTAACGATGTTAATTATTAAACGAAGCCATTAAAAAAAAATAACAATACATCTCTAAACAACGAAGAATAGCATCTCAAGAGAAGAAATGTAACGTTACTGTGATATAATTATTTGCTTAACCACTGTTCATAGTTATGAAGTTGAATATTAAATATACAAATGAAATATTTAATGAGATGGTATATTAACGCAGAAAACTCCATTTTGAAACTGAGAATTTTTGTTGAATATAAATGCTTAAAAATGCTAATAAATAAACATAATAAATGTATAAATTAGGATTTTTATAAAATGATTTTTTAATGTTAAATACTTTATTCACACTTTATTGAAAAAATCTCCAGGGGACCTTTAGACTGAGCTTGTGGATACTTTTTTGCCCAGTTGGAAAATTACAACGCGTGTGATTTATTTACCAATTAAAATAATTGTGTTAAAAATTAGTGCAAAGTGCAGTTACGTATCCAGCGTTTCTTCGAGCTCCATTACCTGCAAATTATTCTGTTGAGTTGATTCAAACGTCAGAGGAGATGTCATAATCAGTAAGATGATTTCTGGTTGAATTGTGTATCCGCAAGGTTTGTCCAGGATAGCTCACAAGGAAGGTTTGCTTAAAGTGCATACTCAGAATATTTTGAAAAAAAAATGGTAATGAAGCATGTGTGTAATAAAGATCAGTCAAATATAGGTTACGGAATTACAGTAGAAAGTCTGTAAAAAAATAAAATACTTTCGAATATTTGGCGCGAAAAGACAAACGCTCCATGTGGTTTGGCGAAGATTACATTCTCTCACCTAATACAAGCGATTTTAATGCACTTAGAAGTTGCAAGTTAAATGAGTGTTTCAATGTACAGTACTTAATGAATTTTAGCTTAAACGATGAAACTGTTTATTATTTTTTCTATAAGATGATATAATATATAGAAGTTGCGTGTTGCTGAAGTTATTTTATTTTACACGATTTCACTGGCTGGAGAAGTTTTAAGTGTAAGAGGGCCAGTACTTAAGTTTTTAGGATCTGGCAGCGAGAAAACAGCTGCTATCAGCCAAACGATTTTTATCAAATCTGGAACAGTTATGCGAATGTCTGCGTTTACAGAACATCAATAGCTGTGAAACTCTATTTACTGTGATTTTTCAAAAATCACAGAAGTGCTAAATAATTATGGAGTTACATCGAAGGGGCATCAGAGCTATAATTCTTTATGACTTTCGACAAGGTTTGACACAGAAACAGTGTAGCGACAGAATGAAATCCACGTTTAGTAATGAAACACCATCTAAGGCAACGATTTACAACTGGTTTAAAAAATTCTCCCGCGGTCGTAAGAATCTCAGCGACGATGTTCGGGAGGCTCGACCAAGAAGTTCCGTGACTCCCAGAAACATTGATGCTGTGAGAAAACTTATCCCGTCTGATTGTCATGTGACATATGATGAAATAGAACCATCTTTGAACATTTCAAGGACCCACGTACATTCAATTTTACATGATTATTTAAAAGTGAAAAGGTATGTTCCCGATGGATTCTCCACAATTTATCTCAAGCTCAAGCTGAAAAGAACGCTCATGTGAAATGGCGCTAGGAAATTAAAAACCCCTTAAATCAGGTCCCTCAAAATATGTGTACGACATCGTAACGTATACCGAAATCTGGATTTATTCCTATGAACACGAAGAAAAACAACAATCGACTGTTTAGGTGTTTCTAGTTGAACCTAGACTGACAAAAGTAGTTCGTGCATAGAGTGCTTTCAAGAAAAATTATTGCTGCTTTTTTCGGTAAATCTGGCTATATTGTAACCATTCCTTTGGACGATCGTAAAACAGTCAATACTCCATGGTATATCACAATTTGTTTGCCGAAAGTAGTTGCCGAACTAAGAAAAAAAAATTGAAAACGTCGCATCATTCTGCACCAGGGCAATGCCAGTTCACACACTGCTTCGCTAACTGTGGATTATTTGAAGCGTGAAAAAATCGAATTGATAACTCAAAGCCCGTATTCACCGGACTTAGCTCCTAATGATTACTTTTTATTTACGTTCATAAAAAAATAATGCGTTGTCAACGTTTTAACAACTCAGAAGAAACCGTTGAAGCTTACAAATGCCACGTTTCTGATATAACACTTTCAGAGTGGCATAAATATTTTGATGATTGGTTCATTCGAATTCAAAAATGTATCGATGCTGCAGGAGAGTATTTTAACGCGTTAATTGCCAATCGCGCAATATAGCGTGATGCGAGTTCTCACCAAAAGGCCGATCACGCGTTATCGCGTGGACGTCGCTATCAAGCTTCGAAGCGGAATAGTATAGCGGCCACAGCGAAACGGCGTGTAACATCTATATTAGCCACGAGGGGAGGTATAGGTTTCGTAGAGTGGGAATGGCCAATTCCAATTTTCAGCTTGGCAATGAACGTGTTAAGAAGCAATAAAAAATATATTCTTGGTAAGAAATTATTGCTTGTATTACTTTCTAAAAACTTAAGAACTACCCTTCTGTAAATAAAAGATGAAGAAAGTTCTCATTTTACAATTCGATATTGAATAAGTCGTTGTTTCCATGGCAATAATACTATTCTCATTTTTATACGATACTAACAATATGGAAGTAAAATATACAATGTTCAGAATCGGACTTTAATCTTGAGTTTGAAGCCATTTTAATCCATTTAAAATTTGTTTTAAACTGTATAATACGATCGTTAAATTTCTTCATAGATACATATAAATATGTGTGATAAATCCGTAGTTATAAAAGTGTATTTATTTAAGTAAAACTTATTTAAACTAGTTCAATATAAAGAGTCGAAAATGTTTTGCCTTTTTTAAAAGGGTATATTTATCTTAAAAGCGTATTTCTTAAAAAATTCATTGTATCGCCAAACAGTAATAAATCGCCACGAAAACGAAATTGTCATTATTTTTTTACGAACGCTCCACCGAACATATATAACATCATGAGAAAAACATTTTGTAATTGTTTTAAATTTTTCTGAGTATGCGCTTATGGAGATCTTTCTTGTCAGTTGACAGGGCATTGGCAACTTCAGCCAAAAGGTCCCTGGTTCGAATCATCGACTGAATAAGTTTTCACCCAGTTGGCAAATTAAAACTCCTATGATTATTAAACAGATATACACTCAATAATTACAATAAACCCAACTGGATTGAAAAATTAGCCAGAACCAGGAATCGAACCCGGGACCACAGTATACGAGACTGCTGCTCTAACCACTGAACTACTCCGGCCGATGCCTGGGTCTGCAATTTCTCACTAATAAACCATGCTGGGTAAGCCACCAGGCATCGGCTGGAGTAGCTCAGTGCTTAGAGCAACAGTCTTGTATGCTGTGGTCCCGGGTTCGATTCCTGGCTCTGGCTAATTTTCCCCTCCAGTTGGGTTTATTGTATTTATTGAGTGTATGGCTGTTTAATATTTATGTATACCTTTAACTGTTGAATGCAGGCGTTATTTATGTGTGCATGTGTGTTTTAATATATATTGTATTTAATATTTATTTTATTTATTGACATGTCAAATTAGAATTAAATGCATTCTCATATAAAATGAAAACTCATAACTCATTATCTTTCTAAATATTCACCTTATCTACTGCGAAAGCTATTACCTAATCTATCATCGATTCATTACAATGATTTTTGAAGAAACTCAGAGGCACTGGAAGCAAAAAATATTCCTATTTGGGGAATTCGATAATATTAACGATGTCAATTATTAAACGAAGTCATAAAAACAATAATAATAACAATACACATCTATAAACAACGAAGAATAGCATCTCAAGAGAAAAAAGGTAATGATACTGCGGAATAATTATTTGCTTAACCATTGTTAATAATTATGAAGTTGATTATTAAATATACGAATGAAATATTTAATAAGGTGGTATATTAACGCAGAAAACTCCATTATTGTATTTTCCACATTGCATAAGAATACTTAATATCTATCTATCTATCTATCTATCTATCTATATATATATATATATATATATATATATATATATGAATGCTTGCAAACAAACATAATAAATGTATAAAATTATTTTTTTATGCTAAATACTGTATTATTTTACCTCTTTTACATAATGTTAATGTTAAATTGTCTTTTGAGTTTCGAGGTTTTGTTTGTCATAAGTGAATACTTTATAAGCAAATTAAAAATTTTGCAACATTTTATACATATTTTGATGATTTTAGATAAATAGAAAAGCAAAAACTCTAGAATTAGAAACTTTATTTGAATTAAAGCACTTAACTATAGTAAAACTTCGTTAACTATAATAAAACTTTTTTTAAAAGGACTAACTGAGAATGGGAAATAATCCGCATTATTTGAATTAAGCTTGATAATTAAATAGAAAAAAGAAAAAACTGTCATTTTAATGCAAATAAAGTCAATTGAACTGCAGGGCGACAGAGTTTCTTTTTTCTTTTATAAAGGCAGTTTCAAAATTCTTTATTTAACATCTTATTATACTCGAAAGTATTGGTCATTTTGTTATACGAACTTGTTAGATATTTTCTTAATTCAAAGATATTTTATATAGATATAGATATACTAGGGGGCTCTGCCTCCTGCAAGCTACGCTCGCCAACCCCCGTTCAGACATCGTAGAATCTAAAAACATGCTAATCTGATCGGATTTTAAAAGATTAGAGAAGATTGAATTATAATGAAAAACCTGTAGCGATCTCCAAGTAAACAGGTTCCCCTTCAATTTCGTTTGTTTGCGAAAATTTAAGGCCGAATCAGTTGCCGTTAAGACATCCAATGGTTGTTTTGTTGTTTGATTAACCATTTGTGCCTGAATTTTGGTTTTATCAAATGTTTTGGCAAAGTCACTTTAACATATTGCAAAATGAACTGGAAAAATAATAAAAAACATTACGCTTATTTTTTTTTTTTTTGTATTTATTTAATAAAATGTAAAAAAACTACATATGAGTATTTCTAGTAGAATAATATGCATAATTATATGTTTTGTCCATATTTATATTTAAAAAGTTTTTAAATTGTATATTATGTACGATAACTAATATGTTTATGAACTACAAAAAATATATATTTATTTCTTTGCAGAAACTAATAATGTTATAATTATTATTAATAATAAAATGAAGATAATCGTATTGCTGACTTAAAAACAATTTATTTCATAATTATCTTCAAATAGAGATTACATAAATAACTGTCTCCTAAATGTCCAACAAAAATATGTGCCCATTTGTGCCTAGAGCCCTATATTTTGGACGTTACAAAAAGGCATAAAAAATAGACTTGAACATTTAATTTCGCAATTTAAAAAAATACATATTTCAAAGAAGTCTACAAGCTAAGATTATGACTTGCGTTTTTGGATTCTTGATAGAAAAAATACAAATAAACTTACATTTTACATTTCGCCATCTTGAAAAATTAAAAATTTATAAACACCGAAAAAAGCCTTCATTTAAACAAATAAATATCCACCTTATGCTGTTATATCTCGGTTATAGATAAAGACATTTATAGACAATTACTTCATACAATTTTCATGTTACAAAACAGAAAAAAAATATACTTATTCATTAAAATTTGAAACGTCCCAAAAATGGGACGCTAGGCATAAATGGGCATAAAGAAGATCAGTTAAACATTTGAAAAGAAGCTAAAATAAAATGAATTAATAGAGTATTTGCCTCCCGGTATTTCTTAACAGCGTATTCTTAACCCGGGATTTCTTAAGTGCCACATTGGCACCAGAATATTGAAATGGAAAAAAAACCCTGCCGCCATCAACATTGAATGACGTGTTTTTCTGAGCTCTGATTTCAAAGACCATAATAGTGGTAAGTATTCTTTTTTTCTAAACTTATTTACATATGCATGGCTTCTCTAATGTTTAACAATTGTATTTAAGTTTTTATTTCTGTTTTAAATTTATTATTTAAGCTCTTAGAGCACTTAGTTTATTTTTCCGTGCCACGCGCGTATAAAAAGTGCAAAGTTTTTTCTTTCTAACTTATATCTTAATAATTAACATTTATTTGATTTAATTTTTGATTCCCATGTATAATATCTTTAATAGCTTTTAATATAAATACCTTTTCATGCCCAGTCTTGCTTCACTTCTCCATTTATTTCTGTACTTTTAGTCATTTTTATTTTTGGTGGGCGTTTCGGCGTCCATTTGTTTTTCTCGCCATATTGTATTTTGAGTTGTGTTGAGTTGTTTTTCTACTGTGTTTTGGAGTTTGAGGTTTTTTTTCTGGTTTTTTTTGCTATGGAGTTTATTATGATGAGTGCTGAAGTTTTGAAATTTCTGTTTAGTTTATTACGTCATTGGTGTTTTTTTCTGGTGGAGTGGTCGGGTATAATTTTTTTTGGATATTGTTACTCTGACATTTGACTTTTTTTTCTGGATCATATGTCAAGGGAGGGCTGGTCACATCAAGTATATATCTAAAATTTAGTTTCTGATCTCGTTTTCCGGTGATTTATTTATCCGTTGATTCATTTATTTGGTGATTCCTTTAAAGCGGCGAGTTGCCTAGGTCATATTTGTTTATAGGGGCTTAGCTTTTGTCCAGTTTTGGCTTTTTATTTTTTGTCTCCAGGGTGAGTGGAGCTCTCTTACATATGCTAAAAGTTAATTCTGTCTGGTAATCAGCTAGTTGAGCATTGCCGGTGATTGTTGTTTTTTGTATTTTTGGTGTTTCTCTTTCTGATTTTTTGTATTCTGTGATAACTGTGAGTAAGTTGAAGGATTTTTCAAGGAGTTGGTGATGGCCGAATTTCCCCGTCTGCATTCAACAAGTCAATTCACACATGTACGGAAGTTCTTCAAGCACAGCAGGCTAAAAGCGGGGTGGAAAGGTGACGAGGAGAGATTTTTAAATGTTATAAAGAAATGCATGGACTATGTCAAACTCCGATTAGTAAAGGCTCATAGGGAATATGTGGCAAGCAAGGTAAAATTAAAGACCATGGTGACGGACAGTATGCATATGATGCCCTGCTGAAAAGACGATCGGGAACATTGAACTCCATCTAAGAACGTTTGGGTGTGAAGAAGAAGTCTCCAAGGAAAGAAACTGGCTTTTCTGTTGTGATGACGCCTACAGAAGGTACGGTCCAGGATATCAGAGAGGATCTGAGGAAGGTTTCAAGGGCGACACAGGATTTTCCCAAACTGACAGATGTACTTTTGACCAAAGCGGGTCAACTTGTTCTTAAAGTAACGTCAAGACAAGAGACACGGATAAGATCAAAAGGACACTGGAACCA
Organism: Maratus speciosus; assembly: GCA_963932465.1. Taxonomy (NCBI): domain Eukaryota; kingdom Metazoa; phylum Arthropoda; class Arachnida; order Araneae; family Salticidae; genus Maratus; species Maratus speciosus. The sequence goes on along the minus strand of OZ010799.1, from coordinate 70,876,062 downwards.
TGGGGAGACCGGGTCAAAATTGTTACACCAAGACGACGTAGACAGGGGGTTCTTTTACTTAGTTTGGAGCGAGATACTTCGGAGGATTCTGTTTTGGATTCTATAAGGTGTGTCTTGCAGGATTAGGGTTTGGATGATGATAAGGAATTTGAGGTGGTGAGAAAGATTCCAACAAGGGCTGGCAAGGTAAATTGGGTAGTGGACGTAGATGATGAGAGTTATGCAAGCTTGATAGAGCGACGCAGATTATGATTGATTTCGATAGATTTAGAGTAGTGGAGTATATTCAGATTATGAGATGTTATAAGTGTCAGGAGTATGGTCATATTGCGTCGCTTTGTTCAGGTGGCTTAAAATGTACGAAATGTGCGGGGGAACATGGTCAGATAGACTGTAAATCTGTAATAGAGTCCTGTGTTAATTGTCTAAAGGAAAAAGATGATGATAAGACAGTAGACTAATCGTGCCGACAGTCCCGACTCTCCCTGTTTTAAGAAATACAGAAAGACTTTATTTTCCAGACGTTTATAACACTGGTCCCTTTAAGTTCTACCTCTTCTGATTCTGTGCGATTCATTCAGATAAATTTACATCATTGTTTCGATGCTAACGATGCTTTAGCTCGCTATGCGGAAAGCAATGATGTAATCTTTTTTCTCAGTCAAGATCCTTATGTGTATGAGGGAGCAGTTTCTGGAATCTCGCGAGATTGGTTGTGTTTCTCTTCTTTTTCTAACTCTGCTGCAATCTTGTGTACTAACAAAGCCATGTCATGTGTTGTATGTTTTAGATCTGAAAATAGTATTTTTATTTCGATAACATTGCTACAAGGTCCTATGATAATTGGATAAGTATACAGTGCTCCATCTGGTAATATTGATAGAGACATGCCTCCCTGGATTAATTATTATACGAACTGTTCACGACTGTTAATTGATGGTGATTTTAATGTTCCCTTGAATTATCTGGGATACACCAGAGAAAATGATCGAACAGAGACATTTTACGACTATATTATGATTGGTAATCTGAGAATTTTAAACGACCCAGATGCACCCCATTCATACGTACAGGACGAGAGAAAGGTTCGTCCGAACCTAACGCTGGCTGGTTCTGATATTGTTCCGTTATTGGATAACTGGCAGGTTATTGATAGAGTTTTCTCATTCTCCGATCATAGGTATATTTCCTTTGACCTTAAATAGGAAGTTCTATATAGTCACATAATGAGATATAAAACTAAAAATAAATCTTTTGCAAAGTTCAATAGACTTTTTAGACAGAAGAGTGATCTATTGCATGATACACTAGAAAGAGTTCATAATGTTGCTGCTTTGGAAGATTGGTTAATTAGTTTTAATGATTACATTCAACATATCATGCAAAGAAGCTTTAAATTAGGTAAATTATCTCATAAGCCAAGAACGAGTTGGTATACAAAACAGTTGAAAGTTGATAGAAATAGAGTGAATGCACTTTACAAAAGACATCGACAAAATCTGGATATGGAAGAATACAGGGATACATATGTCTTGGCTCGTCGGCGATACAAGAGGAATCTGCGACGTGCGAAGAATGTTGCTTGGACAGATTTCTGTAGAAGAACGGAGGATGCTTACGGCAACCTATATAAATTTGTCTCTGGCAAATCTATTAAATATGCCGATTTGGGTTTTACAACTCTTGAAAATTCTTCAGTTTTTGATAGTTACGATGAGGTTGTAGCTACATTGATGCAAGAGCACTTTAAGATTAATGATATACCGCCTTCCATTTATAATTTTATAAATGATGTTGATTTTACAGATCATCCAGATTTGGTGTTGTTTACAACCCGTGAATTAAATTTTGCTTTAAAAAAGCGAAAAAATAATAAGGCTCCAGGTGAGGACAATATACATGCCTTAGTTGTGAAAAATCTCTGCAAAAAGTTTAGATTTTTGACGCTCAGCATATTTAATACCTGCCTAAGGCTCGCTCATTTTCCAACATGTTGGAAAAGGGGTCTGATAGTATTCTTCAGGAAGAGAAACAGACCTCCTGCTTTACCACGCTTCTATAGGCCTATAACATTGCTACCTGTGTTGGGAAAGGTTTATGAAAGACTGTTGAAAACTAGAATAATTTCGATGCTGGAAAATACAAACTATGTTGATGATAACCAACATGGGTTTCGCGAAGCAAAGAGTATATTGACAGCAATGGCTTCTTTAAGGAATTTGATAAGGGAAAGGTTGACAATATACAAGTACTGTGCTTCCGTTTCCTTCGATATCTCGGGGGCCTTTGATGTCCTGGACTAGTCGATCACCTCGGAGATTATTGATAACTTACCAATCTTTGTTTATTTGAAGAGCATTTTTAAAAATTGTATTTCTTCAAGGCAGATTGGGTTTCGATTTCTACGGGGTGTCCGCTGGTTCAGGATTTTCTTTGGCTGCCCGCAGGACTCTTGTTTAGGGCCATTGATCTGGTCAATTGTAGCCAATGAAATATTGAAGCAGAGTAGATATAATTTAATGGATATGATTTCATACGCAGACGATTCAATTGTTACAGATGGTGCAAATACAAGATCGTCATTGGAGTACAAGATGAATAACCATGTGGCAAATTTTGTTACTGCCTGTGCTCGTTTGAATCTATCAATTAATCCAGATAAAACTGTGGCCATGCTTTTTGATACAAAGACACTAAAGAAAAGAAAACCTATTTTTAAACTAATTAATAGAAGTATTCCTGTAAAAGATAACATTATGTATCTCGGTTTTATGTTAGACAGCACATTTAACTGGTTAGAACATTTGGACATGGTCAGAACAAAAATTACAGGATTTACATGTAATGCAAGAAAGACTCGGATAAGGGATCAAGGTCTTTCTATTGAATTTATCAAGATTTGGACGTTCTTAAGAAACAAATTAGTTATGGCCACGAAGTCTGGTATAATGATTTGAAGTGTCATGGTCTACAAAGGTTATCATCTTGCCAACGAATGTGTGTTTACTTTGAATAATAAGATCTTATCGTACAACATCAACGGATGCACTGTGTGTGTTAGCAGGCACGCCTCCTTTGCATCTGAAACTCTCGGCTTCCTCACTAAAATATAATGTGATACATGGTAATTCTTCCATGGAAATTAATGATATCTTGATGAATTCTAGTAAGTTGATGAACAAAATTAAGCCATATGAATATCCGTATTTTTGTTATTCACATCATATCAACTTTGTAAGACCAGTGGTTGACTCGGTTCCGGTTTATAACCATCCAGTAATTTACACTGATGGATCAAAGATGAATGAGGGTGTTGCGGCTGCCTTTACAGTTTATTATCATGAAGCTTTTATATTTGATTTCAGAGTTAAACCTCGATCATTTAATTCAGTTTCTCAAACCGAATTGGTGACAATTTCAGAAGCAATTGACTGGTGCAGATCTACAGCTTTTAAAGTTTTCCATCTATACACTGATAGCTTATCATCTTACAGCGCTCTTCAGAAATTATTTCCTACAGATTCCTTGTTGTTGAAAATGTTTACTAACTTACGTTTATTGAATAAAAAAGTTATCCATATAGGCTGGTTGAAGGCTCATGTCGGTATACAGGGGAATGAAAGAGCAGACTACCTGGCAAAATCTGTGATTATGGATGCAATTTTTGATAAAGAAGAAAACATACCTATACCTATAAGTTACCTTAATTCGGCTTTGACAAGGAAGATTATTTCTGACTGGCAGCCTCATTGGGATAATAGTGACAAGGGTAGGGACACCTTCAGTTTATTAAGACATGTAAATACAGATTATCTTTGTTGTTCACAAATGTGTGCATACTTTTATTCTTCTCATGGTGCATTCCCAACCTATTTATATAAGATAGGACGTAGGGATACAGACAGATGTCTTTGTCATAGAAGGAGTGATGTACGTATTTACCAATTATGGTAAACTTAAAAAGATTTACAATAGCTTAAACAAAGCATTTTCATTCATAAAGTATTCTTTTTGATTTACAGCTCATTTATTTTTTATACATTTTTGAAGTGTTGCTCCTCGGGTTACAGCTTGATTTGTGACTATGGTTTTTTGAAAAGCCGTGGTTAGAGAGCCGGCAGCCGAATCTTTATTATATTTCCAGCAAGCTACTACGCATGCGTAGTAGGACTGTCCGTTGCTCCAGAGAACGATTCACTATTTGATCGATTCTTATTACCGGCAGTCAGTGTTTCTCTGGGATAGACTGCCGGAACCCAATGAACCACACAGTAAATAAACAACATTGTTCTGGAAGCATCATTTTACAGATATTAAAAGTTTTATCAATTCAAATTACTAGACATACAAAATTTTCGAATTCTTTGTACTTAGTGTTAAAACTAATATCTTAATTTTTAAATTACAATTGATTTATTAATTTGCATTTAGTTTTAAAAATCAATAAATCACTTTATAGTGGTTACAAAACATAGTAGTGGTTGTTAATTGCCTACAGATAACTAAATAAATATTTCTACATTTATTTTAATCTGAAAATCCACAATATTTCTGAATGTCACATAGTAAATAGCATAAAAATATCAGAATGATACTAAAAAAGGAAAGAATAAATGTAGCTGAGTTTGCAAACATCAAAATTATCAATTTAAAATAATAACAAAATGTTTGTTTATCATTTTCAAATCTTGATGTTAAGGGGAATGAATAACCCCTCCACCTCACTCTTCTTCTTCAAAAAAAAAAAAAAAAAGACGAGGGGGGGGGGGGGGGGAGAAATAAAAAGTTTTTTTTATATATACATTCATTCTATGTTTATTTTTTAAATCTCCCTCATTTCATATTGAAATTCATGTAGTTCCAAAGAATTTCTAGCACAATATGTTTATTTGGTGTGCATCACAATTTGTGAAAGCTCACTGATTTGATTTATGTTTAATAATTTTGATTTATGCAGATTAGTGAATATGTTAATGAGGCATGATGATTTTTAATGGTTCTTTTTTAAGAAATGGAAAGCATAATTTAAACTATGTATTCAGTATTTCTAAATAGTTTTCTCAAATCAGTATATCCAAATAGTTTTCTCAAATTATACTTGTCATAATTTAATTAATATAAAACTATTAAATGATAAAAGAATATATTTAAAACTCTTTAATTTATATTTTCTACTTTTCGGTACTTAAAATATTTTGTCATAGCAATTTTACAGCCAGTTGCAATACTTTGGTACATAATTAACTCCATTGTTTCTGTTATTTGCAAACAGTTGTAAAATAAAAAAAATTTGTTGGTTATCTCCTGCTGTCGGCTAAAGGGAAAATGCTTTAAAATTAATTTATAATTAAGTTCTAAAAATATTGAAATGTTGCATTTTCTTCTGACACACACCAGTGCATAAAATTTTTATACTCTAGCTTTTAGACGCTAGTATATCAAGAAGTTAGTGGAAAATTCATTATAAAATTCTATTTTTACAAACAAAATACCCAAAGTAGAGTCCTGCGTCAGATCAGGTATGTAACCTGATTTTCCTTGCACATGACTCAATCCACCTAACCAACCTACAAATCAAGTTGGAACTGTTTTTTTGGATTTTTTTTTTTTTGGGGGGGGGGGGGGGAAGTCAGGTTGATTTTTTATTTTTACATGTCAATTTTTTTGTTTTCAAAAGAAAGTTCTGAACATTTTTTTGGATTAAAAGCCATATATGAATATTAATGAGTATAAGGGTTCATTAAAAAAAAATAATTAAATGGAATCTAGATGTTATTGTAGAATACTTTTCCATAATTGCAATTAACATATGAATTATTTTTCTTTAACTTGTGAGTGTGGATTAAAATATGTTAGGTTAGAGTCAAACTTCTTTTTGTCAGATTGAAATAGAATTATCAAGTATAATAGCAACTGTGCATGAGTCTAATGTATATTTTTATACAGTCGAACCTCATTAACACGAAATTGAAAGGACTGTGAATTTTTTCTGCGTTATCTGAGATTTTGTATTAAACGTAAAAACAGTAGCGCCATCTATGATAGACATAAAAATGAAACAAATTAACCTACAAATATCTCCCTTCTCTTAAAATCATAAATTATTAAAAAATAAAAAAAATTAATATAGAAATGAAACAAATTGGTCATCATTTTAGACAATAATAAATTTATTTAATGTAAAATACTGAAAGTAAGCACCCCTTTAGCAGACAGGAAATTCTGAGGATTTTAAGGTAGGCTTATAATTGGAACTTTTGTGAAAAAGATGGGAAAACTCGAAGGGTGGGGGTTATATTTGGAATTTATGAAATTTCACAGGATTTATACAATTTTCAAAATAAAATAAACATTTTTTTTGGTTTTAAAATTTCCTTCGGTAGAAGCTAAATAGTTTCCATTAATAAAAATAATAAATTAATGAAACACATTTACATAAAATAATTAATTTAGATACAAAAGGAATATGAACAAAAATTATAATAAACTCAGTATAAATATCTTTTAAGTCGTAGTGCATAAAAATCAAGGAAAACATTAATAGTATTACATAGAGAACATATGTCATTCTGATACAATAAATATGTAAATAGATTACTTACAAATAAATTGCATAATATATATTCATTTAGGAGATATGGAAAAAAAATTTAATGAATTTCCTGAAAACAGAAGGATTGAAAGTGTTAGGAAATAAAACTTGAAAAGGAGGGCTTATAAATAGTACTTTTTCAAAAAAGGAAAATTTCTCATACATGGGGGGGGGGGGGGGCTTACTTTTGGTACCTGCTAATATATATATATTTTTAAGTCTGTTATTAACTTTTGCAGGTTGCTTCTTTTTATGAATGTGTGGGCATCATATAATTTGTCCAAAGCTCGGGAAAAATCCTCTTAATTATAGGGAAACTTTGTACAGATTTTACTGCTGTCGATTTATTCCGTCGAGCTGTTAAAAATTAAAGACCAGGTTGTCATTACTAAATGGCTTCTGAGTATAATATATAGTGTTGACGCCTAGATGCCACAATTGGGAAAGCACTGGCAATTAAAGCGAAAGATTCTCAGTTCGAGATACTGCCTGAACTCATTTTCATTCAGTTGGAATTTAATCCTAGTAACTTTTCATTAAAAAAATATTTTTACCTTAGGCACTATTTTTTGAAATTCTCTATCATGTTAAACAAATGAATTAACATTAATTTTCTGACTTAACTGACGGGAACTTAATATTATTTCATGTTAAGCGGTATTATGTTAACAAGGTTTGACTGTATTAGACATTTGGCTAAAGTTTTGATTTTTGGTTGGGTTTTGACTTTTTTGTGTCGGATTCATGTCGACCAGATTTTTCATAAGAAGGTTCAGGATATTTTTTTCTGATTAAAAACTATTTATTTGAATATTAATGAGTATAAATATGTTCCTTTTTTCGCCTAAAAAATAAAATTGAAATTAGAGATGTTATTGTAGACTAATTTTCCAAAATTGCATTAAAATATGAATTAATTTTCTTTCACTCTGGGTGTGGGTTAAAGTGTGTCAAGTTTGAGTCAAACATTTTTTGCTGGGTTCAGACAGGGTCAAAACTCAGAGGGGACATGTGCTCTGGGTACCAGAACGAAAGGCGAAGGCAGAGCCAATTTTGAATGTCGTTTGATACAAAAATGTGTATGGTTTACAATTACAAAAAAGTTTGACTATATCTACCCGATACATATAAAATCCTAATGAAACGAATTTATGAAACAATTTTATAAAACGACTGATTACGTTTCACAGCTATTTCTCATAAAATATGGAATGTTTGGCGATGAAATTGACACAAATTATCCGTAATGAGCCGTGGATGTAAAAAATGTTATTACAATTTTTTAATTTGAATTAGATTTCGAGGTATTAATTTTTTTCTAAATTTAATGACATTTATGTAATTATGGCAACAAAATTACACAATAAAAGGGAGAAAATTTAAATTTAGAGATTATTAGATTTTTTTTTCATCATTTTCAAACTGAATTTGAAATTATCTTTTATTTCAATCGCAAGTGAAGAAAATATAATGATTGAATTATGTTTTCCAGGAAAGTTGAAAAAAATAATTCATTAAATAATAATAATAATAAAATAAATAATAATTTCTTATTTATTTTAATCATTTCAAGATAAATTTTTTAAATATTTTAGAAAAGGTTATTATTTTAAATTGTTGTCATTTGTTAAAACAGTGCAAACAATAATATTTCCTTACGATTAAAAATTTATTTACATGTGAATATTAAAAGCGAAAGAAAACTTAAAAATAATAAATACGTTAATATGTGTTAAAAGCAGTAAATTGGACAAATTATGTCACATTTAAAATGCCCGAATAATAATGCTGCCAAACAATTTAAAATTATGTCTATGCAAGCCATTTATTTCATATTTCCATATTATCTTTTTAATTAATGTTTCCAATTCTAAGACACCACAGATAATAATATTTCATTTTAACAGAAGTATTTTCATGTGAATGTTAAAAAGAGAAATAAAACTTTATTGAAAATTATTTAAAACGATACATTTAAAATGTCTGTATTGTATTTTCTTAATCTTTTCATAACGTTGTTAAAAAATACTGGGATGGCAAAGACTCTGTTTACTTAATTTCTTTTATTTAAATTTATTTTCAAATGTTTAAATGACCTTATTTAATCAAACACGAAAACAGACATTGGATGTAATAACAACAGCTGAATCGGTCTTAAAATTTCTCAATCAAAGGGAAATGAATGGAAACCCGTTTACAGAAAGATCAATTACTTGTTTTTTATTTATAATTCAATCTTCTCTACTCTTTTTAAAGCTGATCAAATTTGCGTGTTTTTAGATTCTGCCGGGTCTGAGCGGGGGTTGGCGAGCGTAACTCGTAGAGCGCAGAGCCCTCTAGTATATATATATATGAAGTTTGGATAAAATGTCTCGGGCCATAAAATCCAAAAGGAAAACTTAATCAAATGCATTAAATCTGATAAATAAATAAAAATATTAACCCCTTCGCGACAAGAGTTTTTTGCTTAATTTTTAATTTTTTACCACCGGTTTTTCAAAACAGAAAATTTTCCGTAATTGAATCACATTGAATCACAAAAATGCTCTGATTAAATAAAGTAAACTTTACAATTAAAAATAACTGGTGGGAATACTGAAAGATTCTGAGCACCTTAAGTGGCATGTGTAGTGGTCGTTCGTCCCCAAGGGGTTTTAATCTACAATAAAGATTGCAAATGAATAAGACAAAAAAGAATATATACTAAAGAATTTTATACTTCCATTCTAAAATACCATGTCTATGCCTTTTATCGTGGAAATCCCTTCCTGCGTAAGAAGAATTACTAACATTTTTCAAGGTCAATCTCTCCTCATGTCTCTATGGTACTGACCGGCAAGTCTAATTGACAAGCGATTCCATCGTTTTTCTGTTAGATGAAAAACTTCCACGAAGAGTGTTCTATGCTTTATTTCTTTCTCGCTGAGCAGCATAGAGAATTCTTTCTTTTTTCCTGCCTTGCCATTAGGGCTGGGTGATATATTGATATAAAATGCAAATCATGATAACGATATTAAAAAACCCTATACACAACGGTATATCGTGAATACCATAATCGTGATGTAAACCACGATTATCATAGTGCTTCATTAAACCGCAACATTAAGCAGCACTTCTTCAGCTTCAAGTACTCTAGATTCTCCCAGTCTAAACCCTGATATTAAATACTGAATCGTAGGTTCCGGTTATCATGATACTAATGGAGTGACTTCTCCCAGTCTAAACCATGATATTAAAAATGCTGATTCTCCGGTTTCGGTATTCTTGATATAATGGTGCAACTTCTCCCAGCCTAAACTGTGATATTAAATACCGACTCCTCGGGGGTCGGTGTTCATTATACTAATGGTATGTGATTTCGTTTCGGCATTTATACGATGGGTGATAAATATCATACATGCAGTTTTCGATGCGATCGTTGACAGCAGATGATATATGTATATTTTTTTTACGGAATTGACAGTGTATGCTGAATCTCGGAGCGTATGCGTTGTATGCTACAGACACCATGGCTTTCATTTCATTATGGTATTTAGATTTCAGCGTTGTTGATGAATATTTGCTCTTTGTTATGGAACAAGGTGTGAATAAGGGCGATAAAAAAAATGAAATATAACATTTTATTTGCAACAGTGGATTTAATTAGACAAATGAAATAATAATTATATAATCAGGACCCTGCAGCGCACTTTTGCCGAGACCCCTCATGAGACATATCGTGACCACTTATTCATGTTATGCATTTCTGGTGACCCTCCCCCCACTTCCACACCTGGGGGCACTTTTCTAAATTTTGCCAACATCCGTCGTGTAACATATTGTTGGTAAGGCCTGTGGCCGCTTATTCATGTTATGCACCTTTGGTGACCCTCTCCCAACTTGCCTCTTCTCCCCGCACATTGACCGAGACCCCTCATGTGACATATCGTGACCACTTATTCATGTTATGCACTTCTGGTGACCCTCCCCCCACTTCCACACCTGGAGGGCACTTTTTAAAATTTTGCCAACATCTGCCATGTAACATATCATTGGTAAAGCCTGTGGCTCACCCCTCATGTGACATATCGTTGCAAAGGCCTGTGACTGCTTAATTATTTTATGCACTCCCAGTTCTCCGCCCACCATTTTGACCCGCTGGGAGGCACTTTTCTAAATTTTGCCGAAACCCGCCATGTGACATATCTTTGGAAAGGCCTGTGACCACTTATTCATGTTATGCACCTCTGGTGTCCCTCCCCACATTCTGCCCCTCAGGAGCGGGCACTTTTCTAAATTTTGCCATTGCCCCTCATATGACATATCGTTGGAAAGGCATGTGACCGCTTAATCATTTTATGCACCTCCGGTGCCCCTCCCCCTATTTTGTCCCATGGGAGGGGTCAGTTCTCTCAATTTTGCAAACATTCGTCATGTGACATATCGTTGAAAAGGCCTGTGACCGCTTAATTATTTTATGCACCTCCGGTGCCCCTTCCCCCATTTTGTCGCACGGGAGGGGTCAGTTCTCTAAATTTTGCAGACATTCATCATGTGACATATCGCTGGAAAGGCCTGTGACCACTTATTCATGTTATGCACCTCCGGTGTCCCTCTCCCCCTTTTGCCCCTCAGGAGGGGGCACTTTTCTAAATTTTGACATTGCCCCTCATGTGACATATCATTGGAAAGGCCTGTGACCGCTTAATCATTTTAGGCACCTCCTGTGCCCCTCCCCCCATTTTGTCCAAGGGATGGGTCAGTTCTCTAAATTTTGCAGACATTCAACATGTGACATATCGTTGGAAAGGCCTGTGACAACTTATTCATGTTATGCACATCCGGTGTCCCTCCCCCCATTTTGCCCTAAGGAGGGGGCACTTTTCTAAATTTTGCCATTGCCCTTCATGCGACATTCGTTGGAAAGGCCTGTGATCGCTTAATCATTTTATGCACCTCTGGTGCCCATCCCCCCATTTTGTCCCGGGTCAGTTCTCTAAATTTTGCAGACATTAATTATGCAACATATCGTTGGATAGGCCTGTGACCACTTATTCATGTTATGCACCTCCGGTGTCCATCCCGCATTTTACCCCTCAGGAGGGGGCACTTTTCTAAATTTTGCCATTGCCCCTCACGTGGCTTATCATTCGAAAAGCCTGTGACTGCTTAATCATTTTATGCCCCTCCGGTGCCCTAACCCCGGGAGTGGTCACTTTTCTAAATTTTGCTGACACCCGTCATGTGACATATCACTGAAAAGGCCTGTGACCACTTATTTATGTTATGCATTTCCGGTGACCTCGCCCTACTTTGCACCCCCAGAGGGGTACATTTCTAAATTTTTAGGGCACCACCCATGTTATATATCGTCAGAAAGACCTGTGACCGATTAATCATTTTATTTGCCTCCAGTACCCTGCCCTCCACTTTGACCACCGGAGGGGGCAGTTTTCTAAATTTTGCAGACATTCTTCATGTGACATATCGTTGGATAGGCCTGTGACCACTTATTCATGTTATGTACCTGCGGTGTTCCTCCCCCTATTTTACACCTCAGGAGGGGGCACTTTTCTAAATTTTGCCATTTCCCCTCATGTGACATATCATTGGAAAGGCCTGTGACCGCTTAATCATTTTATGCAACTCCGGTGCCCCTGCCCCCATATTGTCTCACGAGATGGTCCAGTTCTTTTAATTTTGCAGACATTCGTCATGTGACATATCGTTGGAAAGGCCTGTGACCACTTATTCATGTTATGCACATCCGGGGCCCCTCCCTCCATTTTGCCCTCAGCAGGGGGCACTTTTCTAAATTTTGCAATTGCCCCTCATGTGACATATCGTTGGAAAGACCTGTGATCGCTTAATCTTTTTATGCAACTCCGGTGCCCCTCCCCCATTTTAACCCACGAGAGGGGTCAGTTCTCATAATATTGCAGACATTCGTCATGTGACATATCGTTGGAAAGGCCTGTGACCACTTATTCATGTTATTCACCTCCGGGGTCCCTCCCCCCATTTTGCCCCTCAGCAGGAGGCACTTTTCTAAATTTTGCCATTGCCCCTCATGTGACATATCGTTGGAAAGACCTGTGACCGCTTAATCTTTTTATGCAACTCCGGTGTCTCTGCCCCCATTTTGTCCCACGAGAGGGGTCAGTTCTTTTAATTTTGCAGACATTCGTCATGTGACATATCGTTGGAAAGGCCTGTGACCGCTTATTCATGTTATGCACCTCCGGGGTCCCTTCCCCCATTTTGCCCCTTAGGAGGGGGCACTTTTCTAAATTTTGCCATTGCCCCTCATGTGACATATCGTTGGAAAGGCCTGTGACCGCTTAATCATTTTATGCAACTCCGGTGCCCCTCCCCCCATTTTGACCAACGAGAGGGGTCAGTTCTCTTAATTTTTCAGACATTCGTCATGTGACATATCGTTGGCATGGCCTGTGACCACTTATTCCTGTTATGCACCTTCGGTGTCCCTCACCCCATTTTGCTCCCCAGGAGAGGCACTTTTCTAAATTTTGCTGTTGCCCCTCATGTGGCTTATTATTCAAAAAGCCTGTGACTGCTTAATCATTTTATGCACCTCCGGTGCCTTGCCCCCTGAGAGGGGTCACTTTTCTAAATTTTATTAACACCTGTCATGTGACATATCACTGGAAAGGCCTGTGACCACTTATTTAAGATATGCATTTCCGATGCCCCTCGCCCTACTTTGCACCCCCGGAGGAGTACTTTTCTAAATTTTTAGGGCACCACTCATGTTATATACCGGTAGAAAGACCTGTGACCGATTAATCATTTTATGTACCTCCAGTACCCTGCCCTCCACTTTGACCATGGGGGGAGCAGTTTTCTAAATTTTGCCGACACCTGTCATGTGACATATTATTCGAAAGGCCTGTGACCGATGATACATATTATGCACTTCCGGTGCCACTTGCTTCACTTTGCTACCTCGGGGGTTCACTTTTCTAAATTTTGTCGACAGACCTCATGTGGTATATCTCGTAAAGGCCTATAACCGTTTAATCATTTTATGCACCTCCAGTGCCCTACCCTCCAATCCCCCTGGCAGGGCACTTTTCTAAATTTTTAGGACACCCCTCATGTTACATATCGTTAGGAAGTCCTGTGACTGCTTAATCATTTTATGCGCCTCCTGTACCTCCACCCCCTTGGGGGCAGTTTTCTAAACTTTTTTGACAGCCGTCATGTGACATAGCATTGGAAAGGCTTGTGACCGCTTATACACGTTATGCACTTCCGGCGCCCCTTGCCCCACTTTTAAAATTTTATTGACAGACCTCATGTGGCATATCTTTGTAAAGGCCGGTAACCGCTTAGTAATTTTATGCACCTTCGATGCCCTGCTCCCCCCCCAATCCCCCCGTTGGGGCACTTTTCTAAATTTTTAGGCACCCCTCATGTTACATATCATTAAAAAGGTCTGTGACCGCTTAATCAATTTATGTACATCTGGTGCCCCGCCCCTCATTTTACCCCCTGGGGGGAACTCTTGAAAAGTATGCCACCACCCCTCATGTGACATATCATTGGAAAAGCCTGTGACTACTATCATTTTATGCAACTCCGATGCTCTACCCTCCAATTTGCCCCTCCTCCCACCAATGACACTTTCCTACATTTTTCTGACACATTTCATGTGACATATCATTCGAAAGGTCTGTGACTGCATATTCATTTTATGTACCTCCGATGCCCCGTCCTTTAATTTGCCCCACTGGGGTCACTCTTCTAAAATTTGCTTACATCCCTCATGTGACATATCATTGGTAAGGTCTGTGACTGCTTAATCATTTTATGTACCTCCGGTACTCCTTCCTTTTTAGTCCCATCAAGGGAGACACTTTTCTAAATATTGCTGACACCCCTCTTGTGATATATCGTTCGACTATCGTATACGACTTCTGTCTCAAGAACTAATGCACGGATTTTCTTCAAACTTCAGATTTAGTTACACGTTGATATAATATTTACTGATTAGGGTTTGGTGTTAATCCCGCAATAGGTGGCGCTGCTATGCTGCATTTTTCATTCTTTTTGCTCTAGCTTTATCTCTAGAACTATTGCAAGGATTTTCATAAACCATCAGATTCAGTTAGATGTTGACATAACTTATTGCTGATTAGGTTTTGGTGTTAATTGTGCATAAGTGGCGCTGCTATGCTGCATTTTCTATCATTTTTGCACTAACTTTATCTGAAGAACTGATCCATGGATTTTCATTTCATTAAACTTCAGATTAGGTTAGATGTTGATATAACTTGTTGCTGTTTAGGCTTTGGTGTTAATCGCCTAATAGGTGGTACTGCTATGCTGAATTTTCCACGATTTTCGCGATAGTTGTATCTCATAAACTAATGCACGGATTTTAATCACACTTCATATTCTGTTCAATTTCACATAAATAAATCCTTATTAGGCTTGGGTGTATACTGCCCAAAAAGTGTTGTGTTTATGCTGTTTGGATTGGGGATTTAGGTTGCAGACATCTAATAAGGTAGCTGCCAAAATTCAATGATTTGTTTGAAAGAAGTGATGCTTATATCGCTTTTTTAAATGCACACAATTTAGTGAACCTATATCTTTAGAATTCTCATGATGGGTATATATTGTCATTTAAATTTGGCACTCTGATAGCAAATTTTGAAGTATTAACATTTATGAGATAGAAGAAAGTTTTGGGATTGGCACATCCGACTAGTTTCTTTTAGCGTTTAATTATTTACATTTGCTTATTTATATATAGTTTTTATTAATCTAATTGACAATGATATAACTTTTCTAAGAAAATTTAATCTTTTATAAAATATATAATGTATATTGAAGTTATGCATATATTATGAATATATATATATATATTTAATATCAATCATTTTATTACTTTCTTTAGTTTCATACGTTACTTGATGTTTCACTACTTTGTTTATATGTCATAATGTCGATATATCGGAATATCATGATATAAAGATGCCGATTTATCTTGATATATAATTCTAGACATCGTCCAGCCCTACTTGTCATAGGCAAGATGGGGTGGCTGCCCAAGACAATAAAAACAAAGGTGGGGGGGGGGGGGGCTGAAGAATGCACAAAGTAAAATACTTAGTAAAAACTTTTTGTTTTTAAGAGTATAGCATTTGACATTTCTAGGTTTTTGCTGCCCTGTTCCTTTTATTGCAATTATTTTTTGCATCTATATCCAAACTTAGAGGGAGCGAGATTGGATGATTGTTTGGGATATTAAAAACAAAGGAGTAGGAAATGCGAAAAATAAAATACTTAGTAAAAACTTTAAAAAAAGAATATATCATTTTTTAAGGGTGCAGAAAAAGAATCTCATCAAGGATGCGATGATTAGTAAAGCTGTCCTTGCCTTTATTCTTCAAAATTATTTTTTTCGTCCTCTTTCCATTTCTAGGTAGGTGACAACTGAAAAGTGCCAACCATGGCTCTTACTATAATTAAATTTTTACATACAGATACGGCCTTAAGAAAGTGAGGTCGGGCAACTGCCAATAACATGAAAAAGTTAGGGATGAAATATATGCAAGATAAAATAGTAAACTTTATATATATATATATATATATTAAAGAATATAGCATTTGTAGAGGTGCAGTAAAAAAATCTTGCAGAAGGCATCATGGCTAGTAAAATCACCCCTGCCTGTTATCTGATCAAACTATTTTTTTTCCATCTTTTTGTCATTTCTACGTGTTTTGCTGTTCTAGACGACAACTGAAGAATTCCACCCTTTTCCTTTTGCTGTATTTTTTTTTTTTTTCATCCAGATCCAGCTTTAGAAGGGACGACGTTGAGCGATTGTGGGGTATACTAAATACAAAAGGGTGAAAAATACACAAATACTTAGTAAAACTTTTTTTTTAGAATACAGTCGAACCTCGATTTAACGAATTGGTTGGGACCCACATATCCGTTCGTTAAATCGAAGCAATTCGTTAAATCTAATATCAATTTTTGTAAAGAGTATGGTATAAAAATATCAATGCAAAATACCCTTAGATATACAGATATGAAAAAAAAATGATTATTGTTTACTATGAGCTTAAAAATTATAAGTTATACGTTAGGAGATCAACTTTAAAATTATCTAAATTCTTTAATGTTACTTGCTTTTAAAACTTAATACATAATACATACATTTCTAGTTGAAAAGGGGGAAAGACTGTCTTTTGAATCACCAAAAATTAGAAAACAATTTGTAACACTTGGATTAGGGTGTGAAAGATTCAAAACTTTATGTGCGAAAAATTCAAAGTTTTAGTTTTATGTGCGAATGCCACATTTTTTTGCGACTGTTGTTCGTTAAATCAAAGCTAAAATTTCGTTAAATCAGAGCGTATTAGCACACTTTTTGTCGGGACAGAAAAAATATTCGTTAAATCGGAGAATTCGTTAAATCAAAGTACGTTAAATCGAGGTTCGACTGTATATCATTGTAGGAGCACAGAAAAAAAAAATCTAGACTAGGATGTCATGGCTAGTAAATGTCTTTATCCTCCTAAGTTATTTTTTTGCCCGCATTAAGATATTTTATGGTATTTAAATTCATTGTTATGCCTGCAAAAAGTCCCAGTTTTTGACTTAAGAATCCACACTAGTCAGTTGCCATGGGAAGAAACGAAAATGCAAATGTTAAGTCTATGGAACGTTACTTTCAAATATCTTGCTTGCATTTTAATATTTTTAAATGATTAATTTGCATAGGATTGCTGAAGACGTTCTACAACTGGGCCACATTTTACTTTTTCAATTTTGTTTATAGTTTTTATTTAGATTAGGATATTTTTAATTTCAGAACCAGTTCTGAAAATAGAAGTAATTTTTCAAAAAAAATCTGAAACCAAAATCGAAAATGTAAAATCTAGCCCGGTTGTAGATTAGCCTCAGCTATCCTATGCAAAAAAAAAAAAATCCTCCAAAACTATTAAAATCCAAGCAAGATATTTGGAAATAACAAATCCTATATAATTAACATTAGCATTCGTGTTTCTCCATATGACTAGTCTAGACTCTTAAGAACTTACACTAGTCACGCGAAAGAACTAGCAAGCTAATGTTAAACCTGTGGGAACGTTCTTTTCAAATTTCTCATTTTCATGTTAATATTTTAAATTATTTTTCTTAGGATAACTGAGGTTGAGCTTTAAAATTTCTATTTTGTATGTTTCAGATTTTGGTTTCTTTTTTTTATGAGGCTACTTTTACTTTCGATACTGGCACCTAAAGCGAAAGCAACTTTATAAAAAAAAATCTGCAACAAAAGTCGAAAAAGTATATTAACGAGCTTAGAATTCAACCTCAGCTATTCTAAATAAAAAGAATATTTAAAAGTATTAACCCCTTGGGGACGAGCGACCGGCATTCATGCCACATATGTTGCTCAGAATCGGGGATTATTCTCACCAGTAAATTTTGTTCACAAAATTATACCATTTATATAATTAATTTGTATTTAATAAGATTACACCAAGTACTGTTTTGAACACGATTGGCGATTTATTTTTCTCACAAGTATATTTATGTACCAAAAAATGTTAACGGTAAAAAAACAGTCATTAAAATTTGATAATTTGCTTTTTTTTAGCTGTAATTTTTGTACATTTTATAGACTGGCAATACCAAAAGACTATTTTTATCTTATAAAACTAGCTTTATGGAACAATCTCGAAAAAACAAACACAGCCAAAATAAAATATTTTAGAGAAAATTATTCTGTTTTGCATATTATTATTTGATTTATATCGTTGGCTTATATCAGATCAATTTATAACAATATTTACAAATGTGACATAGGTTTAACATTTTGGAATATGCACAGATTCTTGAATTGCAAAAATGTGTTAATATTTATTAAATTAATTAAATCATTTTTTTATTATTAAATTAATTTATGAATAGCATTAAATAAACATACAAAAAAACAAAATGATTTCTATGAATATAATACAATACATAATATGGAACTTTCTTTTTTTTAATTAAAAAATATGTAAATGTCATGTCTAAGACACAATTATTGTAAATACTGTTATAAACTGATATGATAAGCTGATCATATAAATAAAATAAGAAATACTGAACAAAATCATTACAAGAAACATAATTAAAGTACTGAAAACAGCATAAATTCTTACTAACATACCTCACCTGAATATAGTGGTGGTTTTCCATCAAATGTTTTATACAATACAGTCACTTCTACTTCAACAGTTCAATGCACATCTCCTTTCTGCCAGAACGCTTCGATTCTGAAGGCCCTTTGAAATGGAATTTAGCCGGAGCAATGTTACCAAGGAATATGCCGTGAAAATCACTCACATATCCACTCGGCAGCACTTCTGCAGCCTTTGTGCCTGGACTTTGAGTAATGTACTGTCTGGCTGGGATAAGAAAGACTCTAAGACCAGTCTCGCCTCGGTCCTGTTGCCAAGGTAACTGGTCAGTCGACTTTATTTTCGAAAAGTCCTGCATTTTCTTTTCTTCCATTCAACTGATCATTCTGAGAATTAGTGGTATTTTTTTGTCCTACGGATGAAGTCCGCTCCCTACAAGTTTTGGAACCTTTGAAAGCAGGAAACCTACTCAGGGTTTTTCTTATCTCAGTAGCACAGTAGTCCCATTCTGTCTCGTGAAAATTTCAAGAATCTGAAAAGAAGATATTTTAAATACTTAAATGTCAACAGAAATTTATTAACAAATGTATACACAATAAAATATCAGTGATAGTTTCTTAAAACAGGACCTGATTTTCACAAAGGTAAACAAATCTGCTGCCCAGGGCCCCAAAAGCAAAAAAATAAGTATTTTCCTTAAACAGACTACAAAGAGTGGTTAGAATCAAATTACAGGGGACCCTAACTGGATATTCGTCCAAGGGGCCTGCTTTAAAGCATGATTCATAAAGAACATGCATTTCATAATATAAAATACTCTAAATACAAGCAATTTGAATAACAATTCATTCACATTAAGCTTTAAAATGAATGTATAAAATGACATTAGTAGTCTAGACTGTGCAGTCACTGTGAAACGAACAATAAAATCAGAAAATAAATTTGCAAGAAATTGAAAAATTCAATTTATGACATTGCCCTGCAACATATTTATTACGGTACACATATAAACTGCCAATAGCACTGAGACAGGCAGTAAAATTAATTAGAAAAACATGAAACGCTATAGTAATTCGCGTTAGGCCTAAATATGTGCATCCAACATGACGACAATTTAAAAAAAAATACAAATTTTAAATTTAAAAAATCATAAAACTCTACAGTAAAGTAAAGAAAAGCATTACATACCGAAGGAAGATTAATAACATTATTCTTTTCTAACTTTTCTTAATTTAAAATACTGGTTTATCGGCAAAATGACGACGACACGACGGATGACGCTCAATGGAGAATCGTAGAAACGATTTCAAGGAGGAATCGTTCTTATGATTCGAGTTGATTCAAAGATTCACTGCCGGAACCATACTATAGCTCCGGCTGCCGGATTTCTAACCACTCCGTTTTTGAAATTAGTGCTCAAGCTTGGGTGCTTAAGTTAATCTCTAAACTACTGTGTTTATCAAAACTATTGAATCCTGTCATAAACAATGTTAAAACTGGACATTTCTCCTTTAATGGACAATCAATTTTAGAGACTTTTTAAATAAACTTTTGTTTTCAGAGGACATTTCTTTTTTATGGACTTGTGTTTTTAATCCTCATCAAGTTTTTTCAAGTTTTCTGGATTGATGCTCTATAGATTATTGGTGCTGGTAGAGAATTTTACTATTTATTTTGGGTAGTCAATTGGATTAACAGTTTGGATTCAATAGACTAGGATTCTGTTTCTTAAAATATACATTTATAGTTTGTAGCCCTGATAGCCGGTGGTAGATGTTTCAAAAGGATGGCTCTTTTCTGTCTCCGGTGGTGCACATTTGTTGTTTTGCCATGTATGTGTTGGTTCACAGTTAAAGTAACTGACTTTTTTATTTCGTTATTACTTTTTATGAACTAGTGGACTTTACTAGAATCAAGAACTTTTTTGTCTCTTATATATAGAATGTCGTCAAGCCAAAATTTTGTTTGTGAAGTTTGTCTGTTAACTTGTCTTTGTAATTTTTTTTATTTATTTATTTATTTATTTATTTATTTTGTCAGTGTTTATTTTCTGTATATATCTCAAGTGAATTCACTTCGGTATGTTGATCTTTTCTTTGAATAACTGCCCTTTTTCTGGTTTTTCCGGGCCTGTTGGCTTGGCGGTGGTTTCGTTTGGTGGTTGGAAGGGATTCTCCTCCGGAGCATATTGCCTATGCCAAATTTGGTGGGCGCTCCGGTTGGGTGATAAAGTCCCTGATCAAATAAGCCAACAAAACCATTTTCGTACTTCGAAATAAATTTGTTTGTAAATTCTGGTGCTATTCACTGATTTCAACATTTTACGAATAGAAGTACCTTGCCCCTGAAAGGGTTAAAAGCATATTAACATATTTATTATTTCAAAGTTTTCTTTCTTTTTTAATATTCACATGTAAATACAATTTTCAAGACGTAATTTTCAATATTTTCCTGCTTTTAACACGTACTCATTCAATTCCTACTATTAGTTCACACTCTCCCTATATATATCTTGTTCAAGTTTTCAATCGTTAATAAAATACTTATTATTCATCCACTCAAGTTCAAATGCATTTTTTTAAACTTGTAGTGGATGACACTTGATGTTAATACAGTTTTTTCAAATATTAATTCATTGATTAAATTTAATTAATTAATTTTAGTTTTACAAGGGAGACAAAATGGTGGCCATTGGTTACTGAACAGCATTTAATGCATCTCCCTACATATAAGGGGGTTACCACAGGGGGACCCTGTTCTGTCGCCAATTACCGCCAAGTTTATCGCCAACTTGGTGATATATTGCCAAAATAGGCGACGAAAATGAGTCGCCAAAAGTAACGCCAACTTGGCGATATCTCTAATATTTCGCCAAATTCACATAGACATTCATTGTAAACCAATAGGGTTTACTTGCTTATAGAAAATCAACAAATTGAGATATTTTATTGCAACAAAAAGTAATATTAGCTTAAGGGATCATATTAAATTTATCTTTGATGACCTAAGAAGGAATTGACTTTAAAAAAAATTATATTACTCCCAGCAAAGAAGAAATTGCTGGCCAGCAACAAGATAGGTGCTTCCACAAGATAATGGCCCACCACTGCATGACCACTGCTGGATAGCTGCAGTCAACTTTGCTGTTGGAAATCATCAGATAAAATTATGATGAGTCTTTGTTTTATCTCTTGCACTGGCCCACCACACCATGGAAGCGCACGAACTTTTGCTGTATTATTGCTGGGAATCCCTACGCTAGGTGGCGTAATTCATCAAAGTTAAAAAAAAATCACTAATTGTAATTTTTATTCTAATATTTTAATCTGAAGCGTAAAAATATTTAAACAATTACGTTTCAAGTTTAACAAATAATATTTTATCAGACTTTTAAATATTTTGTCAAGGCTACATTAAAATAAGAATTATTTTTATTACCCTGCAGCAGATTAATGAATTTGAACACAAATAATCTGAAATGAATATCTTAACACAATTTAAGCTGTCAAGCTTTTTTTTTTAAAACTGTAAATAATATAGCACCACTGCCACCAACAAAATAAATAAGGAAATGAATAAATAAATAAATTCTTTATTTCAACGCACTTTTTTTTCTTCTTAAATCTGGTTTTACTAAGTTACAAAGGATTTCGGTTTTCGTAATTTACACCGTTGAGAATCAATCAACGCATAAAATATATAGGATTTCTATACAATACAATAATTTCTATACAAGTTTAATGATTGAGAACGCACATCACAAAAGAAACAAACTTGAAATAATGTAATGAGAGCTTGAAAACAACGAGAGTTTTTTCTCAAAAAAAATTATGGCCATTTTTTTTTCCATTCTGACGAGAAAATCAGAGTTCTAACTTTTTACGGCTGCTCGTTCATCTTCACCTAACACTTCATTTATAATGACTGTTTCATAATAATTGAAGCCATCAGTCCATCAGAAGAAAATAACTCGGTGAAAGCGGAAACTCCGATAATCGGGACTCTACTGTAGTTCAGTTTTAAGACTTATAACAAGAGATTTTATTTAGCATAAAGTGACGTCATCCACATCCGCTGATGAATTCATCATTTGCGATCCAGTGTTAAACAACATCTACAGTAAAGTACGCTTAGCACGTCACTATCGTTGAATAATACACAAATCTAAAAAAAGAGATTTCGTCATACAAAACACTCGACAAAAAAATCGGCTATCTAAAGATTTACAGGACTTCACTTGTTTGTATTATTAATATAGATATTTAAAATTAAATTTAGTTTCTAATAGCTCCATGTTTTATCAGAAATCCTTCATTTATATATTTTTAAAACAGCACTTATTTTTAATTACTTTTTTCAGTTTTTATGGGAAAATGGCAACAAAATGATATAACTGCTTTTTTTCTTTCACTTTCTACAGAAATGGAGTTCTTCCGTTGCCAATATTAAGCAAATGGCTCTAATAACTACAAAAAAAAATTGATATATCAAAAATATATGGAGATACAGTTTTCAAACAAAATGCATTTAAAAGAACTTTTTTTCCCCAATACGACGGTATAAAAATTAAAAATGTGTGATGCCTAGAAGTTTAAAAAATTGCTATAGAGTATTTTATCGTACTACTTTGTTTTACGGCAGGCTTCTGTAAGGTAACGTTATTTTTTGAAGACGACACAAAATAAGCTGATAGAAAGAAATAGCATACCGTACCGTGGGCTAATAATACCATAAACCTTGACATTTACTTTCAACATCAAAGCTTTGTTTTAGTGTACCACGTGAAAAATTGTTTATGACAGTCGCATGAAACGGACTATTATAATGCGGGTGACATGATGGCGATGAACAATATTTGGCGATTTATCACTTGCGCCCTGCTAACATTAAACTACCAAATTGGCCGCTTGGCATGTAAAAAGCGAAGCGGTCAACCCGGAACTGTTGATGACAGTCACATGACTTAGGCTATTATTATAGAGATAAACAACAATAGCCGAGTTACCATGTCGGGCAAAATAACGCTATTTTGGCGCCAATTATGTACCCCGGTGCGTATATGACATCTGCGTCTAATATTTTTCTTTTTCATTCGTTTAAAAAAAAGAAAGAAGTTAAAGCCATTAATTTTAAATGGTTCAATTTTAAGTGAAAGATTTGTATTAAATAAAATGATAACGAAGTAGAAAAAAAAATATTATTCTTAGCATAGTTTTAAGGGAAGACAAACTGGTCGCCAAATTAGTTTAAAATAATAACCTTTTCTGTTAAAAAAATATCTGTTATGATTAAAATTTGAGTTATCATCATTAGAAAAAAGTATTTAAAATTAGAAAAAAATTAATATTTCGAAAACTAATTTGAATTTAAAATTCTAACATCAGTTTTCAGATCTGCAGATCAATACAGATTTTCGGTGTTAATTTCATAGCAAAGTATTCCATATTTTAGGAGAAATCGCCGTGAAACACAATCAGTTGTTTAATCAGTCGTTTCAAATAATCATCTCATAAATTCGTTTCATTTTAGTCGTTTCATATATCCGTCGTTTCTTTAGGATTTTATATATACGAGTAGGAACCCGTCGAAATTCGACGAACTAAAATGTTACAAAGGAACTGTCAGATCGAATTTATGATAAACCTACAAAAATAATTACAATAAAAAATTCATCTTACATTGATTGTCTATCTCTTAAACAAATAATATTTTTAATCTAAAATTACCAAAGTATTATTTCCACAAACTTCAAATGCTGAAATTATTGAAAAATTAAACTGTATTAGAATAGGTAATCAAGATGATTAATTATGATGAAGTTATCGATTGAGGCTCTTACGTTGTTTTTAAAGCATGAAAAATCAGTAAAAAGGATTTCGCTTTGTCACATCATAAAATTTTACCCCATAAAATCTAAACTCTGCGTTATTTTCAAATTCTCATAATTTACATACACACAATTGAAATTCACAATTTGAAAGTGTTTTAACGCGCAATAGATTATTAATGAATATTTTTCCAAACTTAAAGTCACATTTGTCCGATACAACTTTTCCTGTGAACTTTCGCGCAAACTTTCAGTTCTAATCTCAGTATCCGCGAAAAAAAAAAAAAAAAAAAAAAATCAGAAATTTGCCTTTAGTTGTCACCGTATTGGCCCTTTAATATTGTTCAAATGTTTAGTTTTATCAAAAAAAAAAAAAATGATATTTTTGTTTTAAATATGACATCATTTTTATTCACTAAATTATTTTGCCTAGCGTCTTAAACTCGGTATCAGCGTACTTTAAAAAAAATATTGAAATGTAACTGATTTATGAAGACGAATGCGTGTTCTGCTTAATGTCTGACGTCATTTTCTGTTAAAAAATTATTAAAAAGTTACTTTTATTTGTAATGTAAAAATGGCATCAATAAGGATATAATCAATAAAAATCATAAACCATGACTATTTTTTCTTTACTTTCAATATAAATGGAGTACTTCAGTTGCCACAATTACAAAATTTGTATTAAAAATTACAAAAAATTAATATCTCAAAAATAAATTGAGATACAGCTTTCAAACAAATTGCATTTAAAAGCACATATTTTTCGCTGTACGGAGGTGTTAAAATTGAAAATATACGATGTTTAGAAGTTTAAAAATTTGCAGTAGCGAAAATTGCAAAACCGAAATTTAATTTCAAATTTCAAAGTGTTGCCATTCGCAAAATGACGTATGCGTTACGCACAGATATGTTTGTCCTTTATAATATAGATAGATAAGACTGATGAAGTTTTTATTTCGCTATGAAAATTAGCCGGAGACAAATGCTCAACTATTTATATTGTTTTAAGTGCAAATGGGTTATTTCGTAATGGAGCCTGCAAGCAATGGAGATAAATTTAAAAAAGTTATGCTTGAAAATTATTTAAAAACCATAATAAACAAATAAAAGACGATAACGTTTTCAAGCAAATTGCATTTGAAAGTACATCCCCCCCCCCCCCCTATATAACGGTGTAATATTGAAAATGTGTAATGTTTACAACTTAAAAAAATTACAGTGGCAAAAATTGCAAAACTGAAATTTAATCTTCAAGCATTGCCATTTTTAAAATAACGTCAGCGTAACGCACGGACACATTTTCCCTTTATAATGTAGATAGACTTTCAAATTTGAAGTCACGTTTGTCAGCTACAACTTTGCATGTGAAAATTCATTCTTTTTACTTGCGGTTCTAATCTCAGTACCGCCAAGTACAAATTCCAGAAATTGATGTCTTTTAGATGCATTCGTGGCAAAATATCTAGTTTTGTCTAAGAAAAGGATTATTTTCTTTTAAATACGACACTTACTGAAGCTTTGCGCCAAGTGTCTCAAACTCTGTATCAGCGCAATGAAAATATACTGAAATGTAGCATAGCTTTATGGGGGGGAAATGCGTGTTTTTTAAAGCGTGACGTCATTTTCTGTTCAGACTGAAAAAAATGTTATTACTAATTATAATGAGAAAGTGGCATCCAGGGTCGTGCGAAACGGGGGGCGAAGGGGGCAGTCGCCCCGGGCGCGGAATTTGAGGGGCGCCAAATTTATACTACAAACATCGTTTTTTTCTTCTTTTTGTAAAAAAAAATTGTATATTTACATATTGGAATTTTTTTCCCAATGAAAGTACGTACATTTTTCATTTCATAGTTATTGCATTGTCTTTTACCCCACACCAAAATACAAATTTAGGAATAAGAGCTTCTTTATTTTCAAAACTTGTTTTAGGTCTTTGTCTTAGTCTCTTTTGTTAACCTTCTCTTATCTGAGTCTGTGCTTGTGTCAAAAACATATATTCACAAAATAGCATGGGGTTTCTTTCTTGTAATATAAAAGGGTTCCAAACTGTTATACTGTGCTGTTAGATACATTTTTTTAAACCCTTTTTCCAGATCCCCTATGCCAAAATATAAGTGCAATTTTCTCGTATGTTATTTAGTTTTTCGAAATTTCTGAATTAAAATTATACCTAAAGTTTCAAAATAAACGCGAAATATGTATTCAGTAGAATTTGTTTCTGTTTCTATACTTTTCAATTTTGTGACACCTGTCACAAAGAAAAGCTGGGAATGGGGAGGGAGGGGGGGCGCCAAATTGAAACTTTGCCCCGGGCGCAGTTTTTTCTTCGCACGCTCCTGGTGGCATCGGGTAAATAAACCCCATTATATTTTCCCTTTACTTTTAACAGAAATGGAGTACTTCTGTTGCCACAATTACAAAATTGGTACTAAAAACTATAAAAAAAAATTAATATCTCAAAAATAAATTGAGATACAGCTTTCAAACAAATTACATTTAAAAGTACATTTTTTTCCTTATACGACGGTATACGAACTGAAAATGTGCGATGTGTAGAAGTTTATAAATTTTCAGTTGCGAAAATTGCAAAACGAAAATTCATTTCAAATTTGAAAGTGCTGCCATTCGCAGAATGACGTATGCGTTACGCACAGATATGTTTGTCCTTTATAATATAGATAGAATAGATGTAGCAAAAAATTAATCTGCAGACATTTTTACGGTTGATATTATTTTTTTAACTTTGTCCCTGGGTTTTTCATCCTTACCGTCCCTCTTGCTAAACTTATTCAAAAAAGCACTTCAGATGCAGCCGCAGAATTTTTTTCAAGTTTTTTCTCATGCAGAAGTATGCTAGAGAAAGAATGTCTAAAATTATTTGACAGGTAATTTACTGCAGAATTTAAATCAGTATTTAAATATCAATTTCAAGATCGTGGCTTTATTGGTAATCTTACCGTCCCCAAGGTTTATTCCTGCACTTTTCGAGGTAAATTAATTTTTTTCTTTTATTTAATCCAATTTAATTAACTGTTTCTAAAAATCATTGAACATTGTGGCTACCACTTAGTCTTAACGTGAATTGCCTAAAACAGGTGGTAATTTTCCTTACCTTTCCATTCTTACCGTCCCTTTTTTTCCCATTTCGTCCCTTTTTTCCTATACCGACCCCTTTTTTACCTTACTTTCCCTTCTTTAACACCCCTTTAAGACCATGTTATACCAAAATTTTGTACTAAAAATACTACATTGTTATTTTTTCTTATTTGAAAGTCCTGTGGGTACTAAGCAAATTCATTATAAGTAAAAATTTAGAAGAAAATAAAAAGTTTTAGTGGTAAAATGGTAAGAAAAATTAAACTCGCAAGTTTAACAAACATAAATTTCAGTTAAATAAAATTTTTTTCGCTAATGACCATTTTTTCTTTATTTTGAATCATTAAGGCATTCGTCTATCAGATTAAAATGTTATTTTAGCAAGTTTAAATTCACCAGATTTTTATTCCCGAAAGTCAAAAGATTGTGAGAATGCCCCATATATCGAATAAAATCTTGTATTTTGTGGGAGTCCGTGACACATTTTCAAATAATTTTTATTTACTGAGTTAAAGTTTCGAAAATTTTTGTGATGGTTAACCATATCATTTGTAAATAAAATCACATGATAAAACTTCCCATAATTAAAAAAAAATATTTAAATTTTATTAAAAAATTGGCATAGTTTAAAATCATTAAGGTTAATTGGGGTAACTGGGCCGTGATTTTACAATGTGACTCAGGAGCTTCTGACAATTCAGCTTCAAAAAGCTAATGTTCATTTGAATCAAAGTCTGAACTTCTGTAAATGTGTTCAGTTAGGTTTCCTCTATCAGACAGAAATGCTCAAAATTACATTTTAATATTTAGAAATATAAAAATATGCATATTTCATCTTTCTTTCCTCATGGGTCCAGTTGCCCCCAAAAATGGGGTAACTGGGCCAGGGGCTTCTATCTTCCACACGCGTTTATATTTTTTCATATCGGATATAGGGTCTTGTTTGAAAAGTGTAAACAACTTAAAAAAAATAAACCAGGCAGATCATGTAAACTATATGTCAATAAACAGCGTTGTAAAGGAAACGTTTGCTGTCAATATGTCTAAAAAAAGCACTAAAAGTGAAAATATTAGATTTATTTATACCAAAAACATAAAACTTAAGTAAGTACTTATGTACTTTAGTATAGATAATAAGTATAAAAGTCACATGGGTATTTTAAGGAAAAATATAGCAAGGTAAATCTATGAACAAACAGCTACGTAAGTACTTTATCTTTATCCAGGTGTCACATTATATAGGAAAAATTTTATTGTTCCTACCAGAACCCTTAAAGAAAGGTGCGATGAAGATATTATTTTCAAAATAGTGGTAGGAACGATAAAAGTTTCCCTATAGAATGCGACCCCTGTTTATAGTACAATTTCAAGGCTATCTCACTTTCAGGGGCAAGGTACTTGCATTCGTAAAGTGTTGAAATAATTTACTGACACCAATATTTACAAGAGAATCTATCTGAAAACAAATAAAAGTGTATTTTCGCGTACTTAATAAAGGTGAAATTTTCAATATAAAATTCAGGTACCAATGTGGCAATTAGGAATTAAAATTAAGTGATGCTATAACGGCATCACCGCCTCTCAAGAGGTCAAGAAATTTGGTTTGATACCACCCAATATGCTTTTTCAAATTTTTATTACGTAATTTTAATAAGGTATTCTATAATTTTCTTTGTTGTGAGCAAAAAACAATGGAGAAATTTACTTCCCGTAGTAAGAGAAGCACAAAAAAATTATTTATAATTATTGGGGTAACTGGACCATGCAGGAGCCAGTTACCCCGGATACATGTCCCAGTTACCCCATTCTTGAAAAAATTATGGGATAACTGGGACACCGGGCTTACATTTCAAACATGAACTAAATATGTATAGATACCTAATAATATTAATGTAATTATATGTCTAATCTTTAAAAAAAAGATTGTTTAATAAAAGTACTTACAGTATTTTAATAAAAAGCCGAGGAAGTTCAACCATATTGACGTTGTTTTTAAAAAAATAAACGTAAATTTTTGACAACCTATCACAGCAAAGTGAGAGTTATGATTGAATTGATACACGTTGTTCTAGGAAGTAGAGATTCACAAAATCTAAGTTCTAAGGAAGTTCACAAAATCTAAAACTTAAAAAACACCAACAGTTTTTTTATAAAATAGCCTATGGCCCAGTTACCTCGTGGGTCCAGTTACCCCAACTAACCTTATAACTCGAAATATTATTTGTAGAATTTCAATTTGTTTGCATTTAAATAAACAGAAATGTATAAGTTTTAATTTAGAATAAGCATTAAAAAAAATATTAATTTAAATAAAAATTAAAAATATTTAAAGTAAAAATTTGAAAAAAAAAAATGACGTAACTTTTTTAAAAAAAATCATATTTTCAAAAGTAAATATTTTTTTCAAATTTGCTGAATCAAAATTAAAGTAAAACAATTGAAAAAGACATTTTCCAAGTTTGAACCATTTATCTTTAACGGTTCTAGACTTATAACAATTTAAATGCGAAAAATGTTGAAAAAACCCATCATGAAGAAAAACGCATTTTCGCAAAAAGTCGTTTTCATGAAAACCATTGCTTGAAAGCTACATTTTGAAAACAAACCAAAACTTAAAAATGAATATTTCATGTTACAATTAAAATAGAAACATGATTTAAACTTCCTTTTAAGCAGAAAAAGCAGAGAAATTTTTAATGTAATAAAAAAATTTAAGAATATTTTAAGAGTTTTGTGTCCCGGACCCCCTTAAGTCTTAAAACTGAAGTATGTTTTGTATTATCTATATTTATATATATATATTTCATCAGGGGCGACACTAAATTCTGAAAAAGCAGAATTCATGCTTCCTGTTTGATCTTTCGTAATTTGCATTCAAGTATGTTCCATAACCCTGCTGTTAGATTTCCAAATAACGTTATTTAATTTAAGTGGGAATTAAACTGCCATGACATATGGGAATATACAGCAAAAACAGGCTATCTTAATTCACATTTTTAAAAGTTTCTACTTCTGTTATCGTAAATCTGATTCTTTATTTCACTAAACATACCGTAAAGAACGTCGATAAAAATTATCAAATAATTTGATAATTATATGTTGAAGTTTCAGCATTTTGAACATACTAGTATATTGAAAAAACACAAAATGAGATAAATAAATTTAAAGATTTTAATTCTGAATCATTTAATAATTAAGTGCATAGTGTAATTCCAGTGTTACATGATCTTTTTTGCCATTTGGCACTTTCTATTGGTCTTTCGGTGAACTATTATGTGCTACTTACGTGTGATAACAAGCATTTAAGGTCTTGAAGTATGTTCTGATTTGTTATCACGGGGAGGTTATAACATCTTTTGTTGAGACTGTTTGCAATGTGCTCGACAGGCGTTTTCTCTGTACTACTCTCTGTACTCTCTCTCTTTCTAAGGTAGTAATTATTAATTCTGCAAACATTTAACAGTCATTATAAAAATTATTATATCGTTGAACAGTTGTTATTGTGCAGTGTAAACACTTTATAGTAACTAGTATATAATTTGAAATTATCATTTTTTGAGCCGTCCAACAGAAGCATAAATTTTTTTTTTTTCCGTCCAACAGAAGCATAAAAAATTTTTTTCACTATTTTTCTAGTGGATAAATAACAAAAATAGACTCAAATATAATAAATTCCGAACAAAATAAAAAATCATGCATTAAAGGGTTAAAGAAAAATGGATGTAATAAAAAACCTTTTCACATATTTTTAATCATTAGAGCTTTACGTAACTCTTCTAGATTGCACCAGCGATGTCGAAATAAAATTTAAGTAAATAATTGGGAATTTGATATAATCTTTTATTTCTCTCCCAAATGAAAGGTAGCGAATCCTCGTAATCAGTTTATTGTCTTTATATGAGGACATCAGAAGCCAAGGGGTACACGAGACAAAATTTCGATTTGGAGAAAATTGAGTTCAAAGATAATTGACGTTAAAGTTGAACATCAATAATAATTGACTGAATTGAAATAGGAAACTGCTGCTTATTTTCACATTGGTCTTTGAACTCTTATTTCAATAAATGTGAAAAAAGTAGAGCGCAATTTTCTTTAAATTTATAATTAATCAATATTGATCATTATTCGGCAAAAGTGGTTGATCTCTAATACGCAACACATAATTAGAAAATCACTTATATTTCTTTACCAGAAAAGAAATAAAAAAGAAAAGTGCGCAGCTAAACTGATGGCATTGAGCTCACAGGCTATTCACACTAATTGTATATCATACTCTTATTTTAAAGAATAATGCCCCTCAAAAAAATAAGTGAAGGGGAATTAGCCCCCGTTTCCCCCTTTATACTTAACCAGTGAACCTCCAAATCTAATCAGGGAAGCTCCTTATCATAATAAACCGATATACCAAATTTGGAGCAAATCGAATAATCCTGCAAAAAAAAACTGTTATATAAATTAAGGGGGTGGACTAGCCCCCCCCCCCCCTTTATCCTTAACCAATGAATCCCAAAACGAATCAGGGAAGCTCCTTAACATAATAAACCGGTATACCAAATTCGGAGCAAATCGAATCATTCTGCATGAAAAACCCATTTAACTGAATTAAGGGGGTGGACTAGCCCCCCTTCCCCTTTATCTTTAACCAATGAACCCCCAAAACTAATCAGGGAAGCTCCTTAACATAATAAACCGGTATACCAACTTCGGAGCAAATCGAATCATTCTGCATGAAAAACCCATTTATCTAATTTAAGAGGGGCGGGCTAAGCTCCCTTTTCCCCCTTTATCCTTAACCAATGAACCCCCAAAACTAATCAGGGAAGTTCCTTTACATAATAAACCGGTATACCAACTTCGAAGCAAATCGAATCATTCTGCATGAAAAACTCATTTATCTGAATTAAAAGGGGTGGACTAACCCCCCTTTTCCTCCTTTATCCTTAACCAATGAACCCCCAAAACTAATCAGGGAAGTTCCTTAACATAATAAACAGGTATACCAATTTCGGAGCAAATCGAATCATTCTGCATGAAAAACCCATTTATCTGAATTAAAAGGGGTGCACTAACCCCCCTTTTCCCCCTTTATCCTTAACCAATGAACCCCCAAAACTAATCAGGGAAGTTCCTTAACATAATAAACCGGTATACCAACTTCGGAGCAAATCGAATCATTCTGCATGAAAAACCCATTTATCTAATTTAAGAGGGGCGGGCTAACCTCCCTTTTCCCCCTTTATCCTTAACCAATGAACCCCCAAAACTAATCAGGGAAGTTCCTTAACATAATAAACCGGTATATCAAATTCGGAGCAAATCGAATGATTCTGCATGAAAAACCCATTTATCTGAATTAAGGGGTTGGACTAACCCCGTTTTTCCCCCTTTATCCTTAACCAATGAACTTCCAAAACAAATCAGGGAAGCACCTTATCACAATGAACCTAGAAAAAAAAATTTGAAGCAAATCGGATGTTTCTATCAAGAGTTATCGCGTTACGTACATACATACATACATACAGAACGGGCGGGCACATTAGCTCTCAGGCTTTGATAGCCTGTGAGCTAAAAAGCATATTTCCAGGTTGTCTGTGCAATTAGTTCAATTTTTTCAATTTTGTCACTTATACCCCTTGTCTTCTGGGGTCCTCATATAATATGTCTTCCTAATTTATCTTATATGATCGGTATTTACCAACACGCGACACACTTTTCAAATAAATTGGGATATAGTTTTCAAACAAATTGCATTTGAAAGTACATTTTTTCTTTCAATTCAATACCGAAAAATGAAAATGTGCGGTATTTAGAAGTTTAAAAATTGCAATAAAAGTTAATAAAAGTTAAATTTAATCCTCTGCTGTTGTCACCGTCAAAATGATGCCTGCGTTGCGTATGGACGCGTTTGTCCTTTATAATATAGATAATATACAAAAGACCTTTTTATTCTGCTCATTTTCCGCATTATCCGATGAATAGCGCGCTTTAACCCTTAAATGCGCGATTTTTTATTTTGTTTCGAAAACATTATATATGATTCTCTGAAAGGTTTATTATAATTGAAAAAATTCAAAAAAATCAGACAGAAATTTTCATATAATACGTCAATCTTTTCTTCTGTTGCATATCTGCAAAATAAATAAAAACTACTGTCGTGTGGCTGTTTTACACTAAAATATTGCAAATTAGTAAATATTTTAATAAGTATGTCTCCAAATACCATATTTTATATAATTATTTATTTTATAAAACTTAACCTTTAACCCTTTAATCCCCATGATAGAATACGTTCTAGAAATTACGTGGTTCACACAGTTACGTAGTCGTACAGAGAATCTGACTTTACACCAGGAAGTTTCAATCGTTAATTTCGCTTTATTTAAACACTAAATGTCTGTTATTAATTAAAGCATATATTGCTATTTAAATTTTCTGGTGTGAATTAGGTATATACGAATAGAAAATATCTGTTAAATTCAAAACGCTGTTCTTTGCATATACGCAAAGCTGCGCACTAAAGGGTTAAGCGATGACTTTAACATTAATTGCAAATGGGAAATGATAGGAAAAAGTGAAATTGTACTCATTAATCGGAGATACATCTTAAACGATGATACATTAAATGAAGCCCACTGTAATCAAGATTTTACTTGTCCAACAGTACAGCTTTAAATAAAATAAATGCTCTGAGTACAGACAATAAAAATTTTCTGCAATGTATGCATATATCAACTGTATTTACTAATTTTCAATATCCTTTATTCTTTTTACTTCATACATAATTAACCACGTTTTAGCAACTTTTGAAATTTGAGACTTTAAAGAATCATAAAATCTAAAAAAGACTTAGATCAATAATTTATTTAGACGATGTAAAATTTCTTATTGAAGGAATGAAATGAACGAAATTCATTTTCTATGCATTTAGAAAAACAAAATCAGACCGCCTTTGTATTCCGGTTGAATATAATCAGAAATAAAGTGTTTAAGTATATCTTCTGGTTTAAATAATTAATATTGCTTTTACGAGTGGGAAATTACTTCCTTTGAATTTGAATTTGAAAAGGCATTAAATATAAGAATAAATAATTAAACATTCTGGAAGATAGTTAAGATAAATTATCTGTTAGAATTAATGAATGTTTAGTTGAAATTACTTAAATTTCAGAATATACAGCAAGGCAGAAATAAATTTTACTAGAAATCTTTGATATTTAACAAGAGCAAGAGCCTCTAGCTTATAGCAGCACTAATTTATTCCCAAATAAAACATAGCAGCGCCACTTGTTGAGCGATTTACACCACAAACGTATCAGCACTAGTTTATATCAGGGACTTACTGAATATAATTTTTTATTAAATTTCGTGCATTAGTTCTTGAGATAGAGCGCCCACAAAACTTGTGTCATATACAGACAGACAGACTCACAGACTTACAGGCAGGCATTTTGTAAAAACATGTTTTTCGGAATCTCTGACCCCTAAAACGTATAAATCCGTCGAAAACCGAAAGTTGAAAATTTTCACGAATCTAATACTTTCTTCTTCTAAAGATAGAAGAAAGTAAAAAACCACACACATACACACACTTCCAGGATCGATGTTTTGATAGCAGAAACTAAAACACCTTTTAAAAAGCACAATTTCATTTGCTTAAACGCCGGCACAAATTTCTTTATTCCCCGGTTTGTTGTAATTCAGGCCGCACATTTGGGACGCCACTTTGTGAAACACACCTAAAATATTTTAGAAGTGGTTTCACAGAACTTAAATTAGCATTGTTTTGTATGGGCTTTCTTGTAAATTTGGCCTGGTCCTTCACACAGAAGAATTTTTGAAATAAAAGCAGCTATGCGTTTCACAAACTGGATGAATACCATCGATTGATACCCATTTATCTAGTTTCATCAGATCGGTAGAATACTTTCCTTTGTTTGACTTTAATTAATTACATCCTAAACAATTGTTGAATGGGTATGTGGAAGAATGGCCTATGTAACAAATTTTGAAAATTTGTTTTATTTTTTAATTTTATTTTTATTTATATTTTTTTTTTACTATTGAAGATTACTCATTGTAAAAAAAATTAATTTCGCAATATACAAGTTTGTTTACATAAAATATAAAATATTAAAAAAGTACTTTGAGCTTGTGCCGGGAGGAAAAATTAGCTTTCATATTCCTTGTTTTTTTTTTTAAATATAGATTATTTTACTCAAGCACAGGAAGCTAAAATTAGTGGAACTCAATTTGATGATTCAATAAAATTCCTTATTTCTTGGTTTTAAAATTTTGCAAATTTTACTCAAATTTTAAGAAGCTAAAATGCGACGAACCCGATAAAAGAATATTCGCCAATACTAAATTTGAATGAGAATTCCGCCAAATTAGTAAGCTATAGCCAAGTTGACATTATTTACGTTTTCTTAGTTTGGTCGCCAAATTTGGCGATATCTCGCCAAGTGTCGCCAAGTTTGCGATAATTTGAAGTTAACATTCGCTAACACTCATAAATTAATACCTGATTTTCTTTAATTATTGTCTTATTTCGAAATGTCAACCACCTTAGAATTTCAAACTGCTATATCTTAACCATTTATTAAGTTAGAGACGAAACAAAAATACTCCGGAATCCTTGTATAAAGGCCTAATACTCAAACATAAAATAAATTTGGAGTTCTAATTTTTTTGTGCATTTTTTTTTAGTTTTAAATACAGTAGATTTCCGTTACAACGAATTCCATTACAACGAAAAATACCGTTACTACGAAATTTGACAAATCCCCATTTCAAATTGCATTAACCCCAATCTATTAAAAATTCCGATTTAACGAAGTGCATTTTTTTAGGAATTTCGTTACAACGAAAAATTTTCATCGAGCTCTTTTTTTCTTTTTTTTTTTCAATTGCTTAACAGAAATGCAAAATACTTCGAATAAAATGTTGAAGATAAAAAATAACATTATTGTTTTGGGGACAGGTGCTATTTCAGAATTTTCTCCCCTTTGTTATTTTTTCTTTTGTCTACTTCTTTCCCTAATTCCTTAACTTTCATTAGTCCATACGCTTCAAAATGATCACGTGACGGAAAGCATGTGAACTTCATTGTGAAATGACTGTTTGGGCTTATTCTGGGATATCTTTATCGCCAGTACCTATTGCAGTGTGTTTCTTGCTTCGTTCATTGATAAAATAGCTTGTGTGAAACGAAAACAATTTTCGTTGGAAGAAAAGAAAGTCATAATTTCTGAGATTGATAAAGGATTGCGGAAAACTGATGTGGCCAAAAAATATGGAATAACACCATCGACTTTATCTACATTTCTAAAAGATAAAGAAAAAATTGAGGGACAATTCCAAAATGCAAGCATTGGTTCCCATAGAAAACGAATGCGACAGTCCCAATTTCAAGATGTCGATAAAGCCGTGTTCAAATGGTTCGAAGATGTTCGTTCAGGAAATGTACCTATTAATGGTCCTCTGATAAGGCAGAAAGCTCAAGAGTTCGGAACAATACTTGGTATCGAAAATTTCCAAGCCAGTGTAGGTTGGCTCAATCGCTTTCGTACTCGCTATGGAATTGTAATGAAATCAATTTGCGGCGAAGCAGGTGATGTACCTGCAAAGAAGGTAAATGAATGGAGAGCTGGAGAAGTAGCTGCCCTTATAAAGACATACAGCTCCGTTGATGTTTTCAATGCTGACGAAGCTGGAATATTTTATCAACTTGAACCGAGAAAAACATTAACATTTAAAGACGACAAATGCATCGGAGGAAAAACTTCAAAGCAACGAATTACAGCACTCTTTTGTTGTAACAAATCAGGAACCGACAAGAGAAAAATATTAATTGTTAGTCACTCTGGCAAGCCCCGTTGCTTTAAGAACTGTCATTCATTGTCTTGCGATTATAAATTCAATAAGAAGGCATGGATGACACACAAGATATCTTTAATGATTGGCTAGTGCAATTTGACAAAAAAGTGAAAGCTAAAAAACGGAAAATCCTTCTCCTGATTGATAATTGCAGACCTCATAATAGTCCCCCCAAATTGGACTGCGTCAGAGTTGAGTACTTTCCGCCGAATTGCACTTCTATTCTACAGCCTCTAGACCAAGACATCATCCGTGCTGTAAAATCTCGCTACAGAACTCTTTTGCTAAAAAGAATTCTTTGCGGCTTAGAAAATGGGGATAGGCCAAAAATGAATCTCAAAGAAGCTATTGAAATGATCTCTGGTTCGTGGCAAGAAATTAGCGAGAAAACAATTCCTAACTGTTGGAAACATGCCCGGTTAACTGAGACCGAAGAAAATGAATCAGAAATTTTAGATTCGGATGAGTCCTCTGAATTAAACACAATTTGGAAGGCTGCCAAACAATTAACATCAGTCCCTGATCAGGTGGATTTGAAGGATTTCTTATCTGTGGATGACAAGATTCAAACATGCTCTGAAGTATCAGATGAAGATATCATTTTGTCCATTAAAACTACATCAAACCAACAAAATGACGACAGCAGTGATGACAATACTGATGTTACCGACGATTCAAAAGTTACCGCTTCGGAAGCTCTCTCATGCTTGGACAAAATGCGTGATTTTGTTTCACATCCAAAAAATGTTCCAGAGGAGGTATTTTCTCACATTCATTCGTTGCACACGTTTTTGTTATCATCAACTACACATTCGTTTGTGCAAACTAAAATCACAGATTTTCTGCAATAATGTGCTACTAAATAAAGGTTAGTCCGTAATTTTATATCTTTAATATTGCATTTTATTTTACTAACTTTTTTATGTTAATTTAACTAGTCTTCCATTAAAATCTTCTATAATGAAAAGTAAATTTATCTTACATAATTAATTTACGTGTATATGCAGTTCATTAGATAAATAGGAGTAATTCCGTCATAACGAAAAAATCGTTACAACGAAATAGTTTAGCGGTCCCGTGAAGTTCGTTGTAACGGAAATCTACTGTATTTAAATGGCCGCCATTTTGGAACAGGATGGCGGATGAAGTTGGCCAACGAACTCTGTCGAGACATTTGTATTTACTATACACACAATATATCCCATCCAAATCGGTTAATAAATACGAGAGTTATCGCATGACAAAAATCAGATATACAGGGTGTCCGAAAAGTCTGGAAACGGTCGAATAACTCGAGAAATACAAAGCAGATTGAAAAACGGAAATATACGTGTTAAATTATTTTAAAAAAGCTACTTAGTGATATCAAATTTCATCCCCGCAACCGACCCCCCGGGGGTTGGAGGGTGTCTAACTTTGAAATCTTGAAAGATATCCCCCAATTTTCATTACAGATTCGAATTCTACGGACAAAAATACGTAACTTTTGTATTTAACATTTTTTTTCTAATACTCGTTAATCACGGTGTAATTTAGCAAATAAAACAGATACATATTTTGGTTTTCCCAACCAGGTTTTGACATGTCGAAATCTGATTGGCCAGAACTTTTAACGTCAAAGTTGCCGTCTTTTGCGGAAATAGTGTTTCTCAAAAACCATGAGTGGAGATTGTTTTCATGGTGCTTTATATGCTTTTTCCATAAAAATTAATAGAAATATATTAAATTGGTTTTCTATTTGCGTGTCTTTTTATCAAGTATTAATTCAAGTATTATCACATTTAAATAATAAACTGCGTATTTTGATATTTTAACGAGTAAATAAGCACCTCCCCTCCCGAACAGAAAAATGATAGTATTCATTATTTGGGGACGGAGTGTGTTGATATTCTGTGTTTCGATCTCTTCTGCTATGCAAAAAATCACTTAATTCGGGGCCGGATGGGAGTGTATAAGTTTTTGTGTAATTATTACTATCGAATAACCTAAAGGAGGAAAAAACAAACTAACATATAAAATCTTTTTGTACTGGCCGATCAAAGGATGGGAAGTAGCGTAAATTTCAGGTGGAGGAGGGTGGGATTATAGGTTTCGATGATTGATTAGTTACTGCAACTACTGACTAGCAAGTAGGGCAGAAAACATTCAAAAATTCTAATAAATGTAATACATTTTTGTAATTTAATATACTTTTCCATTTTAAAATTTTTTTCCTAATTTTAATATTATTATTGGGTTGTTCGGGAAGTCGTGTCCGTTTAGGAAAATCAATTCGCACCGGAAAATCATCCCCGGAAATTTTAGACATTAGATATAGGAATCAATGTCTAATTATTAAATGATAGAATTTACCGGTACGAATTGAATTTTTCCAAACGGGCACGACTTTCCGAACAACCCAATAATGTTCAACAATTGAAAATTTTTTATCTTTAAACTTTTGAATTTAAAATATAATTTATCTCTTTAACCGCTGTTGAGAAGGGAGTTGTCCTGGGGGAAAAGACGTTTTAACTTTCAAGTAGAAAAGTTGTAGAAAAGTGTTTAATTATTTATTAATTATTACAATAATGTAAAAAATGTGAAAAAATATATAAACAAAAACGTTATTTGCAGAATAAATTAAAAACAAATCAGTTTTTTCCTACATTTTTTAAGCCCGAGAAGGGACATTTATTCATATATTTCATTCAGTTACTTCGATGTTTAATGTTAAAGTTTGGTAACAAATAGGTTAGAGCTTTTGCGGACAGTATCCTTAAAAAAAGACTCATAACTTTTATTTTACGCGCCCAGAATATTTAATTAAAATTTTCCATTTATAACGTACTTGAAAATAAGAATGTTTGTATTTTCCAATAAACTCGTTTTTAAATTCTGATGTCAGTCTATCATTTCATCAGTTTATAAACAGAATTACTCCGCGCCGGTAAGGGTTAAAACAAATGAACATTTTAAAAAAAATTAAACAATATGATAATTTAAATACTCTAAAAATCCCTAAAATTTCCCTTCAAATTAAATCGAAATAAACCTTAGAATTTTAAAAATGTTTTTTTGTATTTTACATGTGCTTATCATTTTATACACACTCATCATAAGCATAATACAAAGTCTGCAATACAAATATTTGCAACTTAAAAAGGAAAAAAGTTTAAATTTATTTAAATTTCTTTTTAACGGAAACTAAGTTTTTAATGGGTTTTATTATCATACTGTTTGATTTTTTTTTTTACATTGTTCAATTGGTTTAACTTATTTGTTATAAAAATTTAAGAACGTAGAACTAACTGAAGGAAATATATTAATAAATGCTCCTTCTAGAGCTTAAAAAATGAAGAAAATAAACTGATCTGTTTTTAATTTGTTCTGCCAATTATGTTTTAGATTATATTTTTTGTCACATAAGTTATTTTATTGTAATAATGAACAAACAATTTTCTAAATTATCCTTCTGTTATAAAAATTAACACGTCCTCTACCCCAGCAAATAGTCATTACACTTTAACACTTTCGAGACCGCATCGCGTACACAAATTTTATTTGGAATACACCGTGTTTTTTCAATTGTCCCCTTTACTTGCGAAATACTAAAAAATCCTCTACTTAAAAAATTAAATAATATTATTCATTTATTAATGGTGCCCAAAACAATTCTACATGCACCTTTTGGCGATGAATATGCAGTCGGCCCTCGTTAATTCGAAATCGGATAAATCAAATCTTCGCTTAATTCGAACTAAACATGAGGTCTCGAAATTTTCAATGGCAGAATAACGTTAAAACTTTTCCTTTATTCGAACTCATTTTCTCTTGACTTCGTTTAATTCGAACTAATGAGAATTTCATTTTTTCATCTTTCCTTACTTTCTCACGGACTTCAGATCCTTGAAATAACTTTCTTTCTTTCATTTTTGTCAGAATTGTTCTGAACTAGTATAATAATTGCATGCATTTGAAATCCGCTTTCTTAGTGCGCCCTGTCTGTCCATCAATGACACATCCGCCCCTTCTTCCATTGTGCTTTTCCTAATCCCTTCTGTAGCATTTGACCCAGTGACATTCCAAGAAATTCACTGAGTGGACTTCTGTTAAAGATAGGGGAAACCTGTTTTGTCACTACATTCTACTTTCCCTCTGGGGATCGAATTTTTCAGTCAATGGTTTTACTTACTGCTAAATTGTTTTTTTGAGAAAGTAAAAGGTCTTGTTTCTTTAAAATATGACTCCACGTGGAAGTTATAAATCGTTAACTCTAGAAGCCAAAGTGGAAATTATTAAAAAAGTAGGATGTGGCCAATCTAAGACAGAAATTGCTGCAGAATATGGAATAAAAAAAGAATACGCTGTCTACTTACTTGAAAAATAAAGAAGTCATCCTGAAATCATGGGAAAAGGAAAGATTTGCTAAAGGACGAAAACGTATGAGAACAGCAGCCCATGAGGATTTAGAGGAAGCTTTACTGTTATGGACAAAAGATGCATTGGCAAGAAATGTACCTTTGAGTGGACCTATATTGGCAGCTAAAGCGAAGAACTTGCACTACTCATGGGTGTTGAAAATTTCAATTGCAGCGAAGGATGGCTGACACGTTTTAAGCAGCGAAATAACATCGTATACAAAACTGTGTGTGGTGAAAGTGGTGCTGTAGACCTCGCTGCTTGCAATGAATTCTGCGAAAAGCTACCCGAACTTATTTCTACTTATGCAATGAAAGACGTGTTTAATGCCGATGAAACAGGGTTGTTTTATAAACTTCTTCCTAATAAGACTTTAACATTTAAAGGTGAAACGTGCACAAGTGATAAACTTAGAAAAGACAGGATAACTGCGATGGTATGTGCCAATATGGATGGAAGTGAGAAGTTAAAATTGTTAGTTATTGGTAAATCAACTAATCCACGTTGCTGCAAAGGAGTTAAAACACTGCCTGTTGATTATGTGGCAAATGCCAAAGCTTGGATGACGCGTGAAATCTGCATCAGTTGGTTAAAAGAACTGGATAAAAAATTTTCTCGTGAAAACAGAAAAATTCTATTGCTGCTAGATAATGTGCAGAGTCATTGTAAACTACCAACACTGAGCTCTATAAAGATTGAATACTTACCCCCTAATACTACAGCACAACTGCAACCGATGGACCAAGGAATAATTCAAAATTTAAAAACTCATTATCGTAAAAGGATTCTAGAACAAATTTTATTTTCGATTGACCTTAAAGAAAGCTACGACATTACTCACGGCCATCAACGATTTATATGCGGCGTGGGACGCCGTACAACCTGAAACAATAGAAAAATGCTTTCGACATGCCGGATTTATCCATCCATCTAAAAAGAGTGGTGCAAATGACGAAAACGACAAATTTTTTGAAGAAATAGAATTTCCAAACTTTTCTGAAAAGTTCCAATGCGATATTACGTTCGCATAGTATGTAGCAGCCGACAATAGTTTAGAAGTATCTGGACCCTTAACTGTGGAAGAAATTGTTGAAACAATTCACGAAAAATGCAATGAGGAGATGGAATCGGATTCTGGTGATTCTGCTACTATGTCCCAAGTGCTTTCCTTACCCACAGAAAAGTCAATTGCACAATCAATTGAATGTTTGCGTATACTTATCCTGATGCAGCCGTCATCAGACAAAGAACTTAGCTGTTTGTTACAAA
This sequence comes from Maratus speciosus, assembly GCA_963932465.1. NCBI lineage: Eukaryota > Metazoa > Arthropoda > Arachnida > Araneae > Salticidae > Maratus > Maratus speciosus. Next base: position 70,832,848 of record OZ010799.1, on the reverse strand, counting down.
TAGAAAAACTGGCTAAAAAGTCAAAAATGAATAGGACTAAGCAAACAACAATTGATAATTTTTTTCATAGAGATGATAAATAAGTGTAAATAATTTCTTAAATGTTCATCTAATTTCAGGTAAGAAAATTATAGTACAATTAAAATGTAATTTTAAATGCCGTTGTTCTATAGTGTATTATTAATTTTTTTGTTTTATTTATATTATTTTAATATTATTAATTATTTTATGTATTTATATCTTTTAATTTAATATTAAGCCATTCTAACGATAGCATCCGAAATTAAAAAAAAAAAAATACTATAACATTAATTCTTTTGTAATAGTACTCCTTTAAACATGTTTTCTCTCATATTTTCCATAATTTGAACTCTGGATAATTCGAACATTTCTTGTGGTCCCGACGAGTTCGAATTAACGAGAGCCGGCTGTATGTGCCTCACAAATCCCGAGAGAGTTAAAGAGTTAAATTATTTTTTTAATTAAAATTTTTCAAATATCAAAATTTTTCTATTGTTTAAATTTATGAAAAAAAAAAAAACGTTAAATTGAAAAAATATATTAATTTACAAAAAGTTATTACATTTATTAGAATTATGGAAAATATTTTTGTCCTACTTGTTATTTTCTGGTTTCAGTAACTAATCAATGATCTAAATCTCCAATCCGACCACCACCTGAATTTTACACTACTTCCACATTCTTTGCTCTGCCCGCACACAAAAAAGTTTTATGAACTTCTTTTTATTTTGTCCTATATGTTACTCTACAGTAATAGTAAAAAAATCCCATACACCCACCTTCTGACCACAATTTAGAGTATTAAAAAAAACAAACAAAAAAAACAAACAAAAAAAAACAGCAGAAGCCATCGAAATGCCGAATATCCACGCCTACCTCTACCAAATAACGAAGATTACCTTTTTTTCTGTTGTTCGGGAGAGGAGAGGCATGTTTACACATCAAAATCTCTCTATTCTAAAAGAAAAGTAACTACCGCCGCCGCCGCCGCCGCCGCCGCCGCCGCCACCGGTTTTGAATTTTTTGTGACCGGAGGTCTTTATTCGTTAATATTAAGAAAAATAATGCATACAAAAATATGAAAAACGGTAGTATCATACAGAAATGTTTAATAAATACGCTGATGCAGACAGTTTTCAAATCGAAGAATTATTTTAAAAGATATTTAATGCTAAAGTTGACAAAATCGTTCCACTAAAAAGGTTTTATAGGAGCAAAAACTATACATCGGAATTTTTAGATAATTTTATACATTATAATTTCCCGGTGTGCAGAATTCATTTTGTTTTTTAATTTGACTCACTTTTCGAGGTTTTATTTCTATTTTAAATTCAAATTTTCAGCATTTCGACAGATACTTTTTACTTACTGGGGGGCTCGGCCCCCTACGAGTTACGCTCACCAACCCCCGCTCAGACACTGCAGTCTCTAAAAGCACGCTAATTTGATCGGCATTAAAAAGATTTTGGAAGATTGAATTATAATTAAAAAAACAAAAGCGATCTCCCTATAAACGGGTTTCTATTCATTTCTCTTTGATTGGGGAATTTTACGGAAAAATCAGCTGCTGTTAAAAGATACAATGGCATTTCAAAATCTGTAATGTGACGTAAATGTGATGTCATTTCTCCTATTTATGACTTCTAACGCATGTTAATAAATTTATTATTTTACAATATCCTTTCTCTGTTAAAATTCTTGTGTAATTATAGATGAAGTAATTTTCAATAAGTTCCTGCTTTTTATACGTAATTATTTAATTCTAATTTGAAAGTTTTTTTTCTGTTTATAATAGTCACGTGTAAATAAATTTTTAATTTGAAGCAAACATTATTGTTTCCGTTGTTTATACAGTTGGAAACAGGTTAAATTAGTACAATTTTCTGAAATAAGAAAAAATATCTCTCGAAATGCTGAAAATTTGAATTTAAAATAGAAATGAAGCCTCGGAAAATGAGTCAAATTAAAAAAATAAATTAATTTTGCACGCCGGGAAATTATATCGTATAAAGTGATCTAAAAATTATTAAATTCCGATGTATAGTTTTTGCTCCTATAAAACTTTTTTAGTGGAACGATTTTGTCCAACTTTAGCATTAAATACCTCTTAAAATAATTCTTCGATTTGAAAACTGTCTGCATCAGCGTGTTTATCAAACATTTTTGTGTAATACTACCGATTTTCATATTTTTGTATGCATTATTTTTCTTAATATTAACGAAGAAAGACCTCCGGTTACAAAAAATTCAAAACCGGCGGCGGCGGCGGCGGTGACAGCGGTAGTTACTTTTTTTTTTTAGAATAGGGAGATTTTAGAAAATTGTACTAATTTAACCTGTTGCCAACTGTATAAACAACGGAAACAATAATGTTTGCTTTAAATTAAAAATTTATTTATACGTGACTATTATAAATAGAAAAGATACTTTCAAATTAAAATTAAATAATTGCGTATTAAAAGCAGGAACTTATTGAAAATTACGTCATAAAAAGTATACAAGTGAATTTTAAAAGAGAAAGGTTATTGTAAAATAACAAATTCATTAACATGCGTTAGAAGTCTTAAATAGGAGAAATTTCGTCATATTTACGTCACATTACAGTTATTGCATAAAATGAACACAAAATAATATTGCAAAACAGTTTAAATTTAGAAATTGTGCTAGACATTTATTTGATATTTTGAGAGGATCTTTTCAACTATTTTGGTTAGGAAAGCGCAAATAATATTTCATTTCTAACAAAAGTATTTTCACGTGAATATTTAAAAGGGAAAGAATAGCTTGGTCAAAATTACGTCAGATTAAAAACGATTAATTTAAAATGTCTCATTTAAAAGAACTTTCTTTTCGCTTTGTTTAAAAAATACCAGGACACAAAGACTCTGTTTACTTAATTCCTTTTATATTAGCTTATTTTGAAATGTTGTTACACGTGTCTACATCATCAAGTTATTTTTATTTCGATTAATTGATTTCGATTTTTATTAATGTTGTACTAATTTATTTGTTCTTTCGTTATTTAAAATAAAAAATATGTCAATTTGTATAATTTGGCGAAATTGGTCGACTGGATAATCAAGTAGTACCGCAGCGGATTTGGCGTTAAAATTCCCCAATCAAAGAGAAATGAATAGAAATCCGTTTATAGGGAGATCGCCACTGTTTTTTAAATTATAATTCAATCTTTCGAAATCTTTTTAAAGCCGATCCAATTAGCGTGCATTTAGAGTCTGCGGTGTCTGGACGGGGGTTGGCGAGCGTAGCTCGTAGGGGTCCGAGCCCCCTAGTATATAAAAAAAACGCAGGTTAATTGATTAGAATGGACTGAATGGATGAAATAAAAGCATATAAAGCACTTTTGCCATCGAAACAACCTCCGTTGATAGTTTTCGACAAACACAATTCTAGCTAAGACGACCCACTTTGGCAACGAAAACTTTGGCCCATCACATTTCGTGATTGCAAAACATGGTTGAGAAAACAAAATATGTATCTGACACATTTTGCTGGATTATACCGTTATCTACAAATATTAAAAAAAAAAAAAAAAATGTTAAAAGCAAAAGTTGCGCATTTTCCCCCGTAGAAACCGAATCTGAAATAAAAATTGTGGATTATCATTTACAATTTCAAAGTTGGAACGCCTCTGACCCCCAGGTGATCGGGGTGGGGTGTCAACTTTGGTATCACGGAATAGCTTTTAAAAAATATTTAACACGTATTTTTTTGTTTTTCAATCTTATAGGAATTTCTTGAGTTATTCGACCGTTTCCAAACTTTTCGGACTTTTCGGTATTTTGTCACATTTGATATTTTATTGTAATAATTTATAAATAATTAAACAATTTTCTACATCATCCTTCCCCTATGAAAATTAAAGCGTCGTCTTCCCCAGAAATAATCAAGAGAGCTTAAAGAGTTTAATTATTTTTTAAATGAAAAAGTTTAAAAGATAAAAAATTTTCATTTGTTTAAAGTTATTGATTTTAAAATTATGAAAAAAATGTTAAATTGAAAAATATTTTAAATTGCAATAAATTATTACGTTTATGAGAATTATTGAAGAAGTGTCTGCCCGACTTGATATTTTGGAGTTACAGTAACTAATCAATCATCAAAATATGTAACTCCACCCCCATGAAATTTACGCTACTTCCCCATCCTTGCTCAGACAACATAAAAAGTTTTTATATCTTTTTTTAAATATTTTGTCCTATATTTTGTTCTATAGTAATAATTTTAAAAAACTGTACACCAGAATCAGCCTCCTGAATTAGATGATATTTAAAAAAAAAAAAAAAAAAAACAGCAGGAGCCATCAAAACGCAGAATATCTGCAAACTCCGCCCCCAAATAATGAAGATTATCCTTTTTCTGTTCGGGAGGGAAGGTGTATATTTACACGTTAAACAAAGAACACGTTCAAAATACGCAGGTTATTATTTTGAAATGATTGACTGGATAAAAAAATATGCAAATACAGTACTAATTTAATATATTTCTATTAATTTTTATGGAAAAAGCATATAAAGCGCCATCGAAACAACCACCACTGATGGTTTTCCAGAAACACTATTCCCGCAAAAGACGGCTACTTTGACGATGAAAGTTCTGTCCAATCAGATTTCACGATGTCAAAACCTAGTTGGGAAAACCTAAATATGTATCTGTTTTATTTGCTCGATTACACCGTGATCAACGAATATTAGAAAAAAAAATGTCAAATACAAAAGTTACGTATTTTTGTCCGTAGAATCCGAATTTGCAATAAAAAATGGGGGGGGGGGGTTATCATTCAAGATTTCAAAGAGTGACCCCCTCTGACCCCCGGGGGTTCAGTTGCGAGGGTCAAATTTGGTATCACAGAGTAGCTTTTTAAAAAATATTTAACACGTATATTTTCGTTTTTCAATCTGCTTTGTATTTCTCGAGTTATTCGACCGTTTCCAGACTTTTCGGGCACCCTTTATATGTATATATACACTATATGGCCAAAGGTGACCGGTCACTTGCGATTTTAGATGTTTTGTTAAATATCTAGAAAAATACATGAGTAATTAACCTGAAACTGTAGGTTTGTAAGCAGTATAGTACAGGTCATATATTTCCGCGAAGATTTTTTCCCGAAACTCCATAGGGGACCGTTACAAATTGAAAAAGAACGAATATCTTTCGGATAACCCTTTAAAAACTAATGTAGCAAAAGCGTTCAAACTCGAGATTATTAATAAGCGGCTTATTGTAATATACTGTGCTCATTTTTACGAGGATAGCATGTATACTCGTAGTGAAATTAAAGTTTTTATAAAAACAGTCCCAAATTTCGCAAAGTTTTTTGCTTATAATTTGCAGAGTTCTTAATTAAAAAAAAAAGTTCTTTTCAGAAAATATGACAAACAACATTATACACAATACTCTGCAATCAAAATTAAAAAATAACAAATAATGTTGTTTGTTGTTTGTATAATGTTGTTTGTCATATTTTCTGAAAAGAAATTTTTATAAATTTAGAACTCTGCAAATTATAAGCAAAAAACTTGGCGAAATTTGGGACTATTTTTATATAAACCTTAATATCTCTACGAGTATACATTCTATCCTCATAAAAATGAACACAGGATATTACAATAAGCCACTTATTAATAATCTCGAGTTTGAATACATTTGCTACTTTAGTTTTTACAGGGTTATCCAAAAGATATTAGTTTTATTCAATTTGATAACGGTGTCCTATGGGGTTTCTTGGAAAAATATTCGCGGACTTATGCGACCTATATTATACTGTTTACATACCTGAAGTTTCAGGCTAATTCCTCATGTATTTTTCTACATATTTAACAAAACGTCTAAAATCGAAAGTGACCTGTCACCTTTGGCCCTATAGTGTATATACACTGGACTCCAAAAGTTAAGGTACAGGGACTGGATGCTTTCGATTGTACACTGCCTGTCGAATAGCTACGAAAATTATTGGCGAATTGTTCTTGAACTTCTAGGATGTAAAGAACATGTTTGATTTCATATTTCTCAGCAAAGATTTAGTCTTGAGGGCAATTGGGGGGCTAATAATAAATTTAATAATAAAGTAATATTTGCGATCACCTATGTAACAGAAAATGCTGGAAATGGTTTATCGCTGTCTTAAATGACTATTTGGGTCCTGTTCAATGGTTGTGTGCAATTGTGTAAGCTTAGCACTCATATTCGTGAAGATGTTATTGTGTCTGTGAAAACTTCACAAGTTTTTTGTTTATAGCATACAGAGTTTTCAACAAAATTTAACACAACTTTCGAAAACTTAACAAAGAATAGTAGCAACAGTATACTGCAATTAAAACATGGATATATTGAATATATTATGAGATATGGGCATTTTTATGAAAAGATTTTTAACAGCGCATGCGTGGAGGATTTCAAAATTTTTATTTCAATATTTGGTAGTGAGCTATTCTGAGCAACTTTTATAAAATTTTCAGTCAAATATCGCGAAAATTGACAAAGATAGGGGCGATATAGTGAGTTGCTTTCTAAAAATAGCTTTATTATAAGGGATTTTCCACAATTTTTCAATCAGCTCACTATATCTTTCTGAGTTTTCACAATACCTGACTGGAATTTTTATAGAAGTTTCTCAGAATAGCTGACTACCAAATTATGAAATAAAAATTCTGAAATCTTCCACGCATGCGCAGTTAAAACTTATTTCATAAAAATGCCCATATCTCATCAAATATTCAATATATCCATGTTTTAATTACAGTATACTGTTGCTACTATTCTTTGTTAAGTTTTCGGAAAGTTGTGTTAAATTTAGTTGAAAACTCTATGCTATAAACAAAAAACTTGTGAATTTTTTACAGACACAATAACATCTTCACGAATATGAGTACTAAGCTTACAAAATTGCACACAAACGTTGAACAGGACGCAAATAGTGATTTAAGACAGCGACAAACCATTTCCAGCATTTTCTGTTACATAGGTGATCGCAAATATTATTTTATTATAAAATTTATTATTAGCCCCCAATTGTCCTCCTGACTAAATCTTCACCGAGAAATATGAAATCAAACATGTTTTAGGTAGCTTTCTTTACAAAAAGCTACCTATTGCAGCCGTTCGGAGGAAAGCGATTTCAAAAAATTTTGGTATATTTTCATCGATCATGACCCTCAGACCCCGAAACCACCCTCCGTTCAAAATTGACACATATATATATATATATATATATATATATATCCATATATATATATATACTAGCAAAATTGATGTATATATATATATATATATATATATATATATATACATATATATCTGACCTATGTCACACTGTAACTCTCGTATTTATGAACCGATTTGGATGTAATTCGGTGTGTACATAGTACATACCAATGTCTCGACCGAGTTCGTTGGCCAGCTTCATCCGCTATTTTGTTTCAAAATGGCGGCCATTTAAAAATTTTAAAAAAATTTAAAATTTGAAATGTGGTACCAAAAAATTGAAAATGGAAAAATATTTTTTTCTTATGTATTTGACCTTTATACAAAGACTCCGTAGCAGTTTTTGTTTCGTCTATATCTTAAAAAATGGCTGAGTTATTACATTTTGAATTTCTGGCGAAGCTGATATTTTGAAACGTCCTGAATTTTGTCACGCGATAAAAGGCGTATTTATGAACCGATTTGGATGTAACTTCGTTTATACATAGTACAGACCAATGTCTCGACCGAGTTCGTTGGCCAGCTTCATCCGCCATTTTGTTTAAAAATGGCGGCCATTTAAAATTTTAAGAAAAAATTAAATTTGAAATGGGGTACCAAAAAATTGAAAATTGAAAAAATATTTTTTTCTTATGTGTTTGACCCCGATAAAAAGATTCGGGAGCAGTTTTTGTTTCGTCTATACCTTAAAAAATGGCTGAGTTATAGCATTTTGAATTTCTAGTGTGGCTGACATTTTGAAACGCCCTGATTTTTGCCACGTGATAACAGACGTATTTATGAACCGATTTGGATGTACCTTGGTGTGTACATAGTACATACAATTAACTCAACCAAGTTCGTTGGCCAGCGTCATCCGCCATCTTGTTTCAAAATGGCGGCCATTTAAAAAAAATTTAAAAAAAATTAAATTTAAAATGAGATACCAAAAAATTGGAAAATGAAAAAGAGTCTTTTCGTATGTGTTTGACCTTAATACAAAGATTCCGGAACAGGTTTTGTTTCGTCTATATCTGAAAAAATGGCTGAGTTATAACATTTTGAATTTCTATTATGGCTGACATTTTAAAACGACCTGATTTTTGTCACGCGATAACAGGCGTATTTATGAACCGATTTGAATGTAACTTCGTCTGTACATAGTACATAACAATGTCTTAACCGAGTTCGTTGGCCAGCTTCTTTCGCCATCTTGTTTCAAAAGGTTTGCCATTTTAAAAAAAAAATGTAATTTAAAATTTAAAATAAGGTATTAAAAAATTGGAAAATGAAAAAGATTTTTTTTATGTGTTTGGCCTTGATACAAAGATTCTGGAGCAGTTTTTGTTTCTGAAAATTTGTTCTTTTGTTTATATCTTAAAAAGTGGTTGAATTATAGCACTTTGAATTTCTATCATGGTTAACACTTTGAAACGATCTTGTATTTTTCTCGCGATACCACACGTATGGCACTATTTCGATGGAAGAAGGCATGTGGATAGTATACATCAATATCTCGACGAAGTTCGCTGGCCAGCTTCATCAGCCATCTTGTTTCAAAATGGCGGCCATTAAATTAAAAAATATATATATTTAAAGTGAGGTGCAAAAAAATTAGAAATTGAAAAAGGTTTCTTTCTTAAGTATTTGACCTTGATATAAGGATTCAGGAGCATTTTTCGTTTGTCTTTATCTTAAAAAATGGCTCAGATATAGCAGTTTCAATTTCTAACGTGGGTGACATTTTGAAAAATCTGATTTTTTGCCTGCGACAGCACTCGTATATATCAACCGATTCCGATGTGAGTGAGCATGTGCACAGCAATCACTAAGGTCTCGACCAAGTTCACTGGTTAGCCTCATCCACCATGTTGTTTTAAAATGGCAGGCACTTTAAGAAATCGCCGAATTTGGCAGCCAAATATAAGTTACTTTAAATAAAAGCAGCTTGGATAAAGCTGACTAATTTTGCGAAATTCTCATTCATAATGATTTAGTATTGATAAAAATTAGTATTGAATCTCCTACATTCGGTTTCCACTTAATTGAGCTTCGTGTGTTTGAATAATATAAGTTGGCTTTTTTAAAATAAGGAATATGAAAGCTACCTCTTCCTCCCGGCACTGGCCGGAAGGACTTTTTTACATCCCAGAAGTTCAAGAGCAATTCGTAAATAATTTTCGTAGATATTCGACAAGCAGTGTACAATCGAAAGCATCCAGTCCCTGTGCCTTAACTTTTGGAGCTATATGGATTGGATATATATATATATATATATATATATATATATATATATATATATATATATATATATATATATATATATATATATATATATATATATAAGTCACATTTGAACGGAGGGTGGTTTTGGGGTCTCGGGGGTCATGGTAGGTGAAAAATAACCAAAATGTTTCGGAAGTGCTTTCCTCCGGACGGCTGCAATAGGTAGCTTTTTACTTTTAGGTAGCTTTCATTACAAAAAGTATTAGGTAGCTTTCATTACCTATTGCAGCCGCGGTCGAAAGCACTTCCTGAAAATTTTGGTATTTTCATCTTTGATGACCCCCAGACCCCAAAACAAGTCTCTTTTCAAATGTGACTTATATATATATATATATATATATATATATATATGATTTCTGTCATGTGATAACTCTCGCATTTATAAACCGATTTGGAATAAATTAATTGTATGCATAGTGCGTACCAATGTCTCGACCGAGTTCGTTGGCCAGCTTCAAGCGCCATCTTGTTTCAATATGGTGGCCATTTAAAAAATTTTAAAATTTAAAAAGCGGTGCAAATAAATTAAAAAATAAATTAAAAACTGAAAAATATTATTTTCTTATGAGTTTGACCTTAATACAAAGATTCCGGAGCAGATTTTGTTTTGTCTTTATCTTAAAAAATGGCTGAGATATAGCAGTTTGAATTTCTAGGGTGGCTGACATTTTGGCTTCATCCGCCATCTTGTTTAAAAATGGCGGCCATTGGTTATTGAACAGAATTTAATGCATCTCCATACCTATAACGGGGTTACCATAGGGGGGACCCTGTTCTGTCGCCAAATGTCGTCAAGTTATTCGCCAACATGGCAATATATCGCCAAATTCGGGGACCAAAATTAGTAGCCAAAAGTGACGCCAACTTGGCGATATCTCTAATATTTTGCCAAATTCCCATAGACTTCCATTGTATACAAATAGGGTTTACTTGCTTACAAGAAATCAACAAATTGAGATATTTTAATGCAACAAAAACTAATATTAGCTTAAGGGATTTTATTAATTATATTTAAGGTAGTCCAAGTAAATTAAATCATGAATAAAAGTAACATGATACAATGCTTAGAATGCTTTTACAAACATAAATTTTAAGGGAGACCAAACCGGTCGTCAAAGGCGGCTAGTAGCTTACTAATTAGGCGCAATTCTCATTCAAATTCAGTATTAGCTTCTTAATAGTTGAGTAAAATTAGCTTCGAGTAAAACTTGCAAAATTTTAAAACCAAGAAATATGAAAACTACCTCTTCCTCCCGTCACTGGCCGAAAGGACTTTTTGTAATGAAAGCTACTTAACAATAAACTAAAAATAGTATTTCTTTCCTTACCTACGTAACTAGTTTTTTATTACTCTAAATAAAAACAGTAGTGATGGACGTTACATGGTTGATTAAGCCATTCTTCTTCAGGACGTACGCTGCGTCCTCTCATTTCAGTAATCAACGACTATGACGTACACCACCTACGTCATTGACTACACAGTAATAGTTATATATTTGAATAGGATTGATCTGTGATAAGCAACTGATATATCAGGGCACTGATCGCAAATGAGTTTTATGACACAAACATTTTACACCGCACAGCCTGGTATATGTCCCTTCACTGGCAAAGAGAAGAGGCCAGAAGTCAAGGGGTTTTAATATACCAATTAAAAATATAAGAGTACAAAATTGTATTTGCACTTTGTAAAAAACAATGTAGAATGAAAACATTAAATAGTAAAATATCAAATTCTTCCAGCAATTTCGGCTAAATCTCGATAGCCATCTTCAAGGATATTGGAAGATATAACCTGTAATGTTTTTAGTTTTACGATAGAAAGACGAGAAAGAGGTAGGGAACACGAAGGGAAAACCAAGAATCAATAGAAGGAAAAAAAAATATGCATAATATGCTGGAGCCGTCTACCGATGAAAAAGTGAAAAAAAAAAAGTAAACGGTGAAAAGGGGATAAAGTTATTTATCACTGTAAAAGATAAAGACATCTGTAATGATAATTTTTCATCTGACATTCAAATTATAATGATACAATTTTGAAAATAACTTAATCCTTTTTTCACCGTTCAATTTGCTTTCTTCATATTTTTCATCGGATTTGGATCAAGAATATTATGTGTATTTTTTCCCTTCTTTCAGTTCTTGATTGTCCCTTCGTGTTGTCCCCCCTTTCTCGCTTCCCTATAGTCAAGCTACAAGCATCACCAGTTACGTCTTTAAATACCCCCTGAGGATGACTATAGAGCAGTTATATAGAAACTATTGGAAAATTTTGATTTTTAACAAATTTTTAATTTTTCCGTTCTACACTGATTTTAGCGAAGTACATATACAATTATGTACTGCTTATATTTTTATATGTTTTTATTACTCATCAGTGCTCAGCATAAAGATAAAAGTGGAGGGTAATTAAGATAGGAAGAAGGGGCTATGTTATAGTCTGTGCTCAGTACCTTGCTAGTCAATAACATTAATAGTTTTTTCCTCATTTCTCGAAATTTTAAATTTGTCACAAATACCCTTTTCATTTAATTACTTCTATGCTATCTTTCCCCTTTCTTTTAAATGTTCTCTTTGTAATAAAATAATGTTACTGGTACCAAATGATTGGAAGTAAAGCCTACTTATAAATGATGTACATAAAATTTGCTTAGGAGGGCAACTACAAATCAAAACTAGACCAAACTTTATTTTTTTAATGGCATCACCCAATTTTGACAATATATTTTAAATTTTTGGTTCAAATTATGGCTAGAAATGAAATTTTCTTTGGATGATAAGCTTTTGAATTATAAACATTGAAAACTTAGAGCTTCTAATGTTAAATTACATTTTCATATTTTTATTAATATATCCTGAAATTATAATCCTAATGTCATAATTTTATATATGATTATAATATTTTAAAAACTAAACAAAAATACGTTGAATTTGTAAATTAAAAAAAATTATAATAAGAATTATGAATTATGAAATTAATATTAAAGAAATAGGAATTGTAACTTACAATCTATATTATAAAGGACAAACATATCTGTGCATAACGCATGCGTCATTTTTGCGAATGGCAACACTTTGAAATTTGAAATAAAATTTTGGTTTAGCAATTTTCTCTACTGCAAATTTTTAAACTTCTAATCATAGCACATTTAAAATTTTTGCACTGTCATATAAGAAAACATGCTCTTTTAAATGCAATTTGTATGAAAGTTGTAACTCAATTTAATTTTAAGATATTAATTTTTTGTAGTTTTTTATTACTTTTTATGTAATCATGGCAACTGAAGTACTCCATTTCTGTTGAAAGAAAAGGGGGGGGAAAGGGAAAATAGTAGATTGCTGTATCTTTTTGTTGCCATTTTCTCATAAAAACTGAAAAAAAAAATTGAAATTAAAATACGTGCTGCGGCAAGAATATCGTCTGTTATAAAACCCGATAAGTTTTGGCTTTATTTCGTTTTTATTTATCAATTAGGGGAGACTAGGGAGGGTTGACCATACGGGACGCCTAACACACCCATCAATTTTCATATTTAAAAGAATTTCAGAGTTTTATCATTAGGTGTCAACCAAAGTTACTGGAAAGCTCAAACAACAGTCTTTGAAACAACAGTCTTTGCTTCATACAGATAATCGAAATAGGTGTGGAAAAAAATCAATTCAGAGGCGTTTTCAACCTAAAAGTTGTGTTTTTTAGAAATATTTTGTAAGCTTTTTTCAGATAAAATATATCACAGAAATTTAAGTAAGTTGGTTTTAAGTAATGCTGAAATATCGAGCTTTCATCCTAGGCACAAGGACTGTACAGTAAATTAGGCTTAACATATCAATATGCTATTCTTTAGAAAAGGGCTATGTTGACCCAGTCAACATGAGGGAGGGTTGACCAGATGAAATCTTTTTATTATACACTGTGCATAATTAACGGTTAATGGTTTTATATAAAAAAGAACGTAAATTTATTCTGTAAAGCGAGGTAAAATTAGGATATGGAAAAGAAAATGTTTAGATTTTTTAAAAAAATGTGAAAATTTGCTATCGTATCCACTGCAAGAAAAAATTTAATGAAATATAAGTGGGAATGTTGATAGGAACTTTTTCCATTTAAATATTACTACAGTAAGTGAATAGAATCAGCGTAAAAGACTTTCAGGGACAGTGGTATGCTTATGAAAGCATTTAATTTTAATTCCCAAACGCCACAATGGCACCAGAATTTTGCTAAAATCTTTTACATTTAATATATATGTGGAATGTACCCTTTTTCTTATTTCCAAATAAATTTGTTCGTAAATTTCGGTGCCAGTCATTTATTTCAACATTTTAGTACTGAAAATACTTTGGCACTGAAAAGGATAAAGAAGATAATGATCATTTAAGTGCACATGCGGCTGCAAAAGAACGCATTGATCGAAAAAATTTAGGAAAGTGTGCAGACAAATTTCACCAGCATGAATACAGTGAGATGAAGCCAAATTATGTGACAACTAGAGTTGTCAGGTCGAGTGTCACAAAATGTAGGAAAAGGAGAAAAGGAAAAAAAAATGGGACAGTGGCTCTTAAATCCGGACATAATAATACATGTAACTCTATGAAAACGGAACTTGTCTCTAACGGAACACTGTCTTAAATGTTAAAATTTCATTTTCCCTGCTGTACACTTAAACCTGCTAAGACAAAATTCTGTTTAAAACATAACATTTTTCTCCCCTGACTTGCAATTGCGTCTAAACAGATTTATTTAAGCATCATATTTTCAAAAATATTTTTATAATAATTAAAGCATGTAGCATAAAGTTATTTTGCTTTTTTAAACTGATTTCATTTCTCTTCATAAATTTTTCAATATAAAACAAAGTGGGTCAAGCCTACCATATAGTGGGTCAATCCTCCTATATGTGGGGAGCCTTGACCCATTATTTTCTCATGATTAAAATCGATCATTTTTCAAATTTCTTATATATTACATTTATGTAGCAATTTTATTTTGATAACTGATTGCATAACGAATAAAATGATGTATAAAATTTTATTCTACGTTCGATACTTAAAAAAAAAAAAATCATTTTATAAAAAGTGTGTCAACCCTCCCTAGTCTCCCCTAAAAGATTTTTAGTGTATTGCAATTTAACTTATTCGTATCAAAAATCTGAAAGAATGCAATTTTATTAATCCGTGTGTAATTACATTTTCCAATTTTTGAAAAAATATAATTGAATGACTTCTGATAAAACATGGAACTACTATAAACAAAAAAATGAAGTCATATAAATCATCAGATACCCGAGATTGTTTTGCCGAGCTTCTTAAATGACGTCATTGTTTCTGCTGGGTTTGTGTATTATTCCGCGATAATAATGTCATTTGCATACCATTCTGTAGATGTTGTTTAAGACGAGATCGTAAAAGTGTGATGCTTTAATGAATGCAATTGAGGTCATTTTATAAAAAAAAGCGTGTATTTTAATTCTTAGAACTGAAATATGTTTTGTAGAAGTGCGGCATTTTCGCCTCAGCTACTTTGAAACTCTTCACATGTGAAAATCTCACATGTGAAATAATGTAATCGAAATGCGTCGAAAAAACATAAATTACGGCAGTTTTTACTCTCCGGTACTGAGATTGGAATCTCGAGTTAAGAGTGCGACTGTTCACATGCAGAGAATTTGCTGACAATCGTGACTTCATGTTTTGTGTTAAAAAGATTTCAAAATCATCAAATTAAAATGCGAATTTTTTAAAAAGAGTGATTGCGGGAAAGAGACGTAATTTTTTAATTTATCTCTATCGCGTGGATTTCGATTAAGAAAGGTTAATCCGTTTGCCCTTAAAGCAGCATAAAGAGTTCATAATTTTCCTGCGACTAATATTCTGTAAACAAAAATAAAACTTCCTCTATGATTAAATAAATAAAATAATATAAATAAAACACAAATTTAGTGGATCTTTAATTGAATTACGCGCTTAAAGCTTTGAAATTATCAGAAAATAAAAGAATGCCGTAAGCAGCAAAATCTTGAGCTAATAATTCTTAGCAAGTGGCTAATACGAAAAAATGGCTTTTGATAAATTTCAAAAGTTTATTTGATTGTATAATTCATATTTCTCATCTGAAAAATGTTTTTATTTTTAGTGGTCAATCTAAAAAACATATTGCATGTAAAAAAATATTACTTTTCAATTAAAAAAATTCATTTTCACCTGTATTCTGTAACCCAGGAAGCAAGGGTATGATCCCCTAGTTTTTTCAATAGATTTATATTTATTGTGTCCTGCTTTATTCGAATTCTCAATTTCCAATTTTTCTTCCAAATAGTTTTTGAATTATGATTAAAAAACGTCAAAATGATGGTCTGAAGGGCCGTCTATGATGTGCAGAAAAGCGTAATTTGAAAAAAATATTTTACTGGTTTTATTGAAACATTTGGGCTGGAAATAGTTGAAACATATTAAGAGAGTGAAAGGGTCATATTGGCAAGACATAATGCATTAATAGAAGTGGCATAATCATTCTGTAGCATTTCAACAATCGAGTACCGAAATTCAATTTGGATACAACCCCTAAAATAGGCTTATTTTATAATAATTAATTTCTCTGAAACTAATTGTACCAATCGCATGAAATTTATTTTTAGGACAATTGAAGGGATTGGAATTTATTTATGGTGTCAAACTTGGGTATTGCGATTGTAAAAAAAAAAAAAAAAAAAAAAAAAAAAAAAAAAAAAAAAAAGTTTTGGTTTGTTTTTATATATAGATGGCCATAAGAAAATTTCATATACATCATATACATCATTATATACAGACATTTTCTTCTACAATAATTTGTTGCAGAGTTAGTAGGGGTGTTTATTTTATTTTTATTTTTTTCACGACTGTACTTTTTTACGAATTATCAAAATTCAGCACATTCGTACAATTCAGGATCTAGATAATCGTTAGCATTAGTTATGTTTTCTCATTTCTGAAAATGTTACATTTGTAAGAAAGGTCCTTTTCTTATAATTACAATCGATACTATATTTCACCTTTCTTTTAAATGTTCTCTTGATGCTTGAGTTGAAAATTGTAGTTATCCATTATTAGCTGTAATGAAAATCTATTATTAGCTGCATAATATTGTATTTTTAACGAAATATCAATATTAAGCGAATTGTGGAACTCAGGACCTAGCTAATCAAGAACATTAATAGTTTTTTCGTCATTTCAAAAAATTTTAATATTTTAACAAATGACCTTTTCCTTTAATTACAGCTATGCAATCCTTCACTTTTCTTTAAATGTTTTCTTGCTTCTTGCGTTGAAAATGGTAGTTATCCGTAATTAGATGTATTGGAAAACCTATGATCATCAGAGCAATACTGTATTTTTTACGAAATATAAAAATTAAACATATTCGTAAAACTTCGTCAATAGTTTTACAAAAATATGTAATTCCCATAACATAGAGAGATTATTGCTGATTTCGTAATTATTTTCAGTAAATTTTTTCAAACTTGCTACTTTATTTCCTTTTTACAATTTTGCCTTGTTCCACCAATCTTCAAGGATATTTTTACAACTAAAAAATAAATAACAGATTTTTAGATTTGAACTTGTAATATTCACAACTGTTCTTCAATTCAAAGTTATTAGTTGTAATACAATTATTTCTAGTTTTTGTGATATTTTTAGCAATGAAAATATATGCAAACAAAAATAATTTACGGAAAAAGTTGTCTAGCAGCTCCCCCGTTTCATGAAAATACGATCCTTTATAATTAAATTTACAGAGAAAATATTATTTGAAATTTTTATTTATAAACTGACAATCGTATTTGGAATAATTTTCTTTAACATTTCTACTGAATCTAGATAAAGTATGCTAAACTTTAATAAAAAATTATAATGAAATACGAAGATTTTAACTATTATAAAACTTTAAATTTTCGTAAGTAGAGAGAGCTATAGTTATTAAGTGATCCTCAGAAATTTATATAGTTTTAATAAGCTTCTGGTTGTAGAATTTGTTAAAAGAAATTCCACAGAGATCAGTGAAGAATAAAATAATACAGTATACAATGCAAAATACTGCGACTTGTTAACAATAAAATTGAACATTTTTTCCTGCAAAAATCATTTCCTTATGCTAATGCCCTATATATTAAAGGCAACGTTTTATTAAAAAATGAAGTTTAACAAATTTATTTCTATTTCTGTTTTAATATTCATCTTATATATGTGATTTTTTTTAAAGTTAAATGTTTAAAAAGTTCAGAACAGAAGTCTTTAATTTTATTTTGAATAAAATTTGCTTTTGAATTGAAAAATCTTTATAAAATTTAATTACGGATTGAATTTGAATTTTAGTTTTCTTTTTAATGCTTCAATAGAAATTTATTAAAAATGATAAACATTTGTTGATAAACCGCCAAATACTTTTGAGGAAAAATAATTATTTTATTTGTTAGCGTTCATTTTCACAAGTAACACCACTTTACGGTAAGTGCAAACGTTGGCGCTAAAACTACCGAAAGCAAACATTAACAAATGTTCACGTGTTAGGAAGGGAAATCCTAGTGACACATGTACAGTTTTATAAAAAGTATAAATATTTTTTTAATACAATATGTAAAACCACTAAATGTTACATTTTGTATTCAAAACAACTTGTAAGGAATGGCTAAAATTTAGGTACTTTTCTGTTAAGTGGACACCACATTACGCTAAGTGCAGATGTTGGCACTAAAGCTTAGAAAGATACCATTCGTAAACATTACGAAAAGTATACGGAACCTAGTAAGATAGGAAGAATATTCCTAGTGACCTAGTAGTTTAGTCCTAGAATCCTAGTAGCTTAATGAAACGTATAACTATTTTATTGCATACAATATGTAAAACCATGCAATGTTACATTTTGTAATCAACACAATTTGTAAGGAATGTTTCAAATTTGGGTACTTTTCCGTTAGGCAAACACCACATTCCGCTAAGCGAAATTGTTGGCGCAAAGTCTTAGAAAGACACCATTCGTAAACATTACGAAAAATATACGCGTGGAAGCTAGTAACATAGGAAAGATAATCTTTAGTGACATAAAGTTTAATGAAAAGTATAACTATTTTGTTGAATACATAATGTAAAACCATGTAATGTTACTTTTTGTATTCAACACAATCTGAAAGGAATGTTTAAAATTCAAGTACTTTTCCGTTTGGCGGTCACCACATTGCGCTAAGTTCAAACGCTGGCACGAAAGCTTAGAAAGGTAACATTCGTAAACATTAAGAAAAGTTCACGCGTTAGGAAGAGAAATTCTAGTGACACATATACAGTTTAATAAAAAGCATAACTATTTATTTTAATACAATATGCAAAAGCATTCAATGTAACATTTTGTATTCAAAGCAATCTGTAAGGAATGCTTAAAATTTTAATACTTTTCCGTTAGGTGAACACCAGATTCCGCTAAGTGCAAATGCTGGCATGAAAGCTTAGAAAGACGCCATTTGTAAACATTACGAAAAGTATAGACTTGGAAGCTAGTAAGACAGTGAAAGATATCCTAGTGACATATAGTTTAAAGAAAAGCACGTGGCTATTACAAAGGATGGACCCGATTTAAAAAAATCATATTTTCGAAACTACTGCACATATTACAATAAGTGATACATGAATTTAAAGAGACCATGAATTTAAGAGAAATACCAAGTTTTTTTCAGTTGCAAATGTTCGATGTGTGGCCCTCTTGTTACATGACATTTTTCCAATCTGTAATCCAGTTCGTCCCAAACATTTTGTAGCATCACTCTGTCAATGGTTCTGAATGCTGCACAAATACTTTCTTTAAGTTCTGACAGGGTCAAAGACATTGTTTATGTACCACCAATGCCGAAAACAATGTGTTCAGAACTTAAAGAACGCATTCGTGCAGAATTCAGAACCATTGACAGAGTGATGCTACAAAATGCTTGTAACGAACTCGATTACAGATTGGACGTATGCCGTGTAAGAAAAGGGTCATACATCGAACATTTGTAACTGAAAAAAAAAACTTGGTATATTTCTCTTTAAATTCATGTATCACTTATTGTAATATGTTCAGTAGTTTCGAAAATATGATTTTTTTAAAATCGGGTCCATCATTTGTAATAGTCCTGTATATCTATTTTATTGAATACAATATATAAACCATTCAATGTTACATTTTGTATTTAACACAAATTGTAAGGAATGTTTAACATCTGGGTACTTTTCCGTTAGGTAAACACCACTTTGCTCTAAATGAAGATTTTGTACAGAAGAGGTAATCCTAAGAAAGGGTAGAAATCTGTAGAAAGGGTACTCCTAATGTCATATGAACGGCTTAATGAAAGTTTATGTATTTTCTTGAATGCAAAAAGTGTAGTCATTCAATTTTATATATTTTGTAACTGCATTCAATTTTATTGAATACAAAACGTAAAAGAAATTTAAAAACGATAAAAATAATTAATATATCATTACACAGCTTAAGTTTGATTATTTGATTAACCATTGCTGAAAGTTTCTGATAATTTTTTCTTGCTAAATGGTGCTATATAAATTCAATTAAGTTTGATTCAGAGAAATCAATGAATTCATACGAGAAGTATATTAACCAAAAATCAGTTATTAAAACAGTGACAAAATCTTTAAATCAGGTATCGATGTGCTTAGCTTCATTTTCTTGGGCCATAACGCCATTTTGGTATTTCGAAATCAAGAACACATTATTTTTACATATGCAGGATCAGCGACAAATAAGTTTTCCATTTCAGAGAGCTTTGGCGCACAGTGTTCTGCTCCAAATGAGATAAAATTTGAACTAGAGATTATTCAAATGCAATTCGACTCTATTTATTACAGAAAAAAGGTGAAACACCTAAATTCATGAATAAATGGCATTGTA
Source organism: Maratus speciosus (assembly GCA_963932465.1). Taxonomy (NCBI): domain Eukaryota; kingdom Metazoa; phylum Arthropoda; class Arachnida; order Araneae; family Salticidae; genus Maratus; species Maratus speciosus. The sequence continues at coordinate 70,812,429 of OZ010799.1, read as the reverse complement.
ACACGAATGGTTTTTATTTGCATTCATTGTGCAAGGGAAACAACATTCGCGTTACAGCGTATGATCATTAGCATTATTTGTTGGCTAAGAAGAATGCGAATTGTGCACAAATATTTGTTACTTCTCTGGCACATCATGCGTACGATGCAAGAAACAGCTCCAGTGGTAAGTTTGTTCTACCAGTATCAAAATAACTCCGTTGTTGTCAGGTTCTGATGATTGTCATGAAAAATATCCCCCAGTAAAAAAATAAAAAAAATAAAAAAAATTATAGTTTTGTGACAGCTATTCTACATGAATAAGGTATTTACATAAGGCATATAAAATTTCTCTTCGGTTTTACTGGTGGAAGTTTGCTCCGACATGCCTTGGCTGCAGCGGAGTTTTATTTTTTCCTGTTGAAAAAATATTCTAGCAGAGTTTTTTCTTGCAATGTAGGCACGATGGGCCGGTTAAGGTTGTTCTCAAGTCCAAAGGGGCTACTTTCTGACATATTCTTTAATTCAGTTTTGTTCGGAAACGCATGAAATCGGCATGTGTTATTATTTGGAAACTATGTAATCAAAAGACGTTTTCCATTTTTTGGTAACTCCACCAGTGGCCGAGAGGTTCTGCTCTCAAAGCTGGTAGCCGAGAGGGGCTGGGTTCGAACTCAGTCGCGCCCGTCGTTCTAATCGTTCGGAGCTTTGAGTGCTTTTCTTTGAACCTTGGAGTTCCTTGCGTAAATATGGGTTAGGTTCACTTAGAAAGACCCCCCATTGTCTTATATCCTCGTCCTATATCCTTGATCCTATATCCCTCATATATTTTTATAGATAATCGGTCGTCATAAATAACAACAACAACAAGAAACATTTTTGGTAAACTTAAAAAAATACTGAGAAAGTTGGCGTTTTGAACCGAATTTCCAACGCCAGAAAGGTGAAAAACCGGTCGTCACGTGACCTAAATTGCTTATAGAATATACATGAGTCAGAAAATGTGTCAGAATGTTTCGCGTTGTTGAGCAGGGAACTTGAGAATGGCCTTAAGTAAATTCAGTACGTCTGTTATTCGTTTTTTTTTTTTTTTTTTTTTTTTTTTTTTTTTTTTTTTTTTTTTTTAAGTTAAGTTTTTTTAATTATGGGGCAATTCCACAGAAAATTCTCATTTTGGGAGGGGAAATAAAATTTCAAATATGTTCAATTTAAGGGTATGATTGGAAAGCTTGATATTTATATGTTATGTCATAAAATCCTAATAAATTGGCATTGTAAATTACTGTTTACAAACTAAGTTAAGTGTCATTATTGTCTTTGTAAAGCCATAATGTTACGTAAGTTACACAATAAAAGTTACGTCAGTTACATGTGTAAATGCCATTTTTTCCTTTTTATTGTTCCGAATTTAATTAAACAAGTTACTGTTATAATTTGTCATTATTTAGTGTTATTGAGAACATTAAATCACTTTTTTTTAACGGGATAGTTTTAATAATTTTTCCACATCAATGAAAGCAGAAAAAATGTTTGTCTATTTTATGTTACATCAATAACAGAATTTTGAATTGCAATTTTTGGGACTAACATAGATATTGAAATAACCTGCAGGTATTTGGGTATTAAGTCCTTAGTAAGAAATATTTTAAATTGTAAAAATTTGTTCTAGCTTTATTAGTAAATTTTCTGCATAGTTTTGAAAACAAAATTCGATTATCAAGTTTTACGTCAGTTACGATGGAATTGACCTATGGCACGTTCGCTACTGAAAATGAAGTGTGAATCATTTATGGTTAATTTACAGTGACACTCAGAAGAATTACGTTACATTACGGTCTATGTGAAAAAATCATTTGCGGTGTATTTTAATGATGTTACACTATTTCGAACTTATTTAAATTGATGTATATCACTGGTGTGCGCTGCAAGATGCTTGCTATAAGATAGGGTCTGCAGCATTTATCGTTCATTTGCAGGGACTCACGAAAGATCTCGGGTTACAGTACTGTCTACGCCTGTTTAGCCTTTTTTCATGTTATATGGTGTGTATAAATTCTACACATCATACACTGGAAAAATCGTTTGAGACGTATTTGAATGATATGACATTATTTTAAACATATTGAAATTTATCTGTGGAGTACTACAAGACACTTCCTGTTGAATCTTCTGTGCATATAATTTATCGTTCATTTACAGGTGCACGCAAAAGAATTTGGCTCCAATACTACCTGTCAAAAAAAATTTGATAGAAATTTCATTTTCATTTCTTGCAGGCGTTTTAAAAATTAGCGATTTTTCTTGCATATTATATGGTATGTATAAATTCTACATATCATATACAGTAGAGCACCGATTATTCGAACAATTCGGGTTCGACCCAAGTTTGGATAAGAAAAAGTTCGGATAAATGGACAGGCAGTTTAAGGGATGTTCCTAGCTATACTAAAAACTTTACACTTTATCCAGGCTTAGGTCTGGCAGCACAAGCTAGTGCTACCGTGTTTGTTTTAAAAACTTTTTTTTTTTTTACTTTTTTATCATTTAAAATTTTCTTTTTCTCTTTTTATCATTTTCTGACCTCCTCTGAGATTATAATTTAAGCAAAAAAGCTTTCGATTGTTGCTTGCTTCAAAGAAGACGTTCTTTCCAATACTGCCACATCTCGAATTCTTCTTAAATATGTTAGTTGAGTAGGATCAGAGATCTTCTGCCGTTCGATCCCTTTCATAGCTGTTTCCAAACATTCAAATGCGATGGATGATGGATTATGTGATGGCTTATGCTTTATGTGATGGACCTGGGTAATTTTCAGAGCATTCGTTTTCATTTCTTTAATTTATTTTTCATTTTAAATCTCATCCACAATCTCATCATCATTTAAAAAAAAAAAAATTTTGAGCTGTTCGTATAAATGGAAGTTCGGATATTTTTTTTAGAGAAATAGGTTGTTCGGATAATTGGAGTTCCGATAATCCGCGCTCTACTGTACAGTGTTTCACAAAAGATATCAAGTATATTTCCATTTATTGACCGAAATCGCTGAATAAGAAATATGAAAATTTCAGCTGTGGCTATGGGTTTAATCGAAATAACTTTTAGCATACAATGTAGTATGCATATAAATCTGTAGATCATATACAGGGCTACACAAAAACATTCGGATATTTTTGTGCTTGAAAGAGATCGAGAACTTGTGAATTTATTTAAAAAACAATATTTTTCTCAGATTCTGTTTTAAGATATGGTAACAGGTAAGTAAAAAAGGCAGCTATCTTCTTGGGTTTATAATTTGTAAACTCAGCATATAATCATAATTTAATTAATATCAGACTATTAACTAATAAAAGACTTTTTTTAATTATTACACTCTTTATATTATATTTATATTTTCTACTTTTTAATGTTTAAAACATTTCTTTGTTGCAGTTTCACAGCCAGCTGGCCTATTTTGGCGAGCATGGTTAGTACATAATTAACTTGTTAGCTCTTAAACTGTTATAACCATAAAGAAAGTATGACAATTTATGGCTTGTGACTAGCTAACAAATAAATGCCTTAAAAATTATTAAATTACAACTAAGATCTAATAATATTAAAATGTTTTATTGTTATCGGAAATACACCTGTATGCGTACAGTGGCACAGCCAGAATTCGGCTCTACTGGTTGGGAGGGAGGGTCTGAGCTTCTAATAAAGGAGGTCGCCGGTTGTTTGAATAACCAGTTAATAGAATCAAGCTTTTTAATGATAGGTAATTATAAGGCTTTTTTTCTATCGCAGTTACGTTGGTAATGATTCATTTAAACAGCATTTACAATATTAGAGTTACAAAACATAAAATGCACCAATGAAATAATACAAAACTAGGTTAGATGTATAAAAAGTGGTTAAAAATGATGAGGCAAACTTTAAGAGAAGGAAGACCACAGTCAGTAGAGCAAATAATTTGTACATGTAAAATATTAGGGTTGCAATCCACTTGTTCAATGAAAAATACGCAAAGTTTCATTGCAAGACAATCCCGAATTCTTGTTTTAACTTTAGTAATAATGAAGCAATTTTAACAAAATTTTCAACAGATTTACCTTGCTTGTCATATCTAGCAACATCACGAGAATTGGTGGAATTTATCATCATCCGCGTCCAAATAATGCTAAATTAGGTAATCCATATTTTGGAATGTAGTTGATATTAAACATAGTATTATTGCAATTTTAATTAATTTTTCAACTACTTTTCAGCAGTGAACTTACGCTTTAAATTATTGAATATTAAATACGTGAATAATCACAATGCTAACAAGTCGTAAACCAACTTAGTGAAAAATGTCCAAGCCGGGAATCGAACCCGGGCCCCTGGAATAGATCTCCAGTGCTGTACCATTAACCCACAAAGACGATTCCCAGCTTGGCATCTCTCACTTATATAAGTCGGTAAGTCTTGTGCTGCGGTTGCAGCCTTACCGACTTATATAAGTGAGAGATGCCAAGCTGAGCATCGTCCTTGTGGCTTAATGGTAGAGCACTGGAGATCTATTCCAGGGGCCCGGGTTCTATTCCCGGCTTGGACATTTTTCACTAAGTTGGTTTACGACTTGTTAGCAATGTGATTATTCACGTATTTAATATTCAATAGTATTATTGACTAACTTACTGTGCGCTTCAAACACTTTATATGACATCCAATTTCGCATTAACACTTTCACGCCGGCGCGGTGGGTTACACCCGACTATCTCAGAGTTGTCAAGACTCCGGCGTTTTGGATACCAGTATTTTAATACAGAAAATGTTGTTTTATTTAATTAGAACAGTTGGGCGATTTAAAGGAACAACCTTTTCTCTAAAATAACAGTGGTGTGCAAAAAAAAAAAAAAAAAAAAAAGCCGGAGACTTGACAACTCTGAGACAGCCGAGTGTGACCCACTGCGCCGGCGTGAACGTGTTAAATAATGTAAATCTGTTGAAAATGTCATTCAAATACCTTTATTATTGTTAAAGTTCTCTAAAAATATACTGGGTCGAATTGAAGTCGTATTTATACTAATATCATAAAGAAGTAACTTTTTTTTTTTTTTTTTTTTTTTTTGAAGGAGTTAATTCTGGAACTACAGCACGGATTTAAAAAATATAATAGGTCATTGAGAGTTTTATTCGCGTACAAATTGTTCCATACAAAATATCAGAACTGTTCCAAGACAATGTATTGTCTTCGAACAGTTCGCATACGTAAAACAATACCACATGCAAGATTTAATTCTATTGGAATAAAAAACAATGAATATTTCTCACTCTAAAACAAAGACCTTGTACAAAGTTTAAACTTGGCAGAGAACCAATCACGCTTCGGAAAGAGGTTGCAGAGTTTCTCACGAAGTCATTTGTCAAACATATTTGACATAAGAGTAGACAATTTTAAAGCAATCAAAAAAGTACGCTTAACATCGAGAAATTTTGATACATTTTTAAAAATAAAAGCATATGCAAGCATGATTATTCAAGTGCTTTTTAATCGAAAAGTTTTTCATTATAAATGAATTTCATGCTGAATTATAAGCGATTGTTGTCTCAAAATTACCGAATTTTTATTTCTTGCAATTGTTCTATGGATTTTTTTACAATACTAGGGGGCTCGGCCCCCTACGAGCTACGCTCGCCAACCCCCGTCCAGACACCGTAGACTCTAAATGCACGCTAATTTGATCGGCTTTAACAAGATTTCGAAAGATTGAATTATAATTTAAAAAACAGTGGCCATCTCTCTATAAACGGATTTCTATTCATTTCTCTTTGATTGGGGAATTTTAACGCCAAATCCGTTGCGGTACTACTTGATTATCCCGTCGACCAATTTCGCCAAATTATATAAATCGCCAAACCACTCGCCAAATTATACAAATTGACATAATTTTTATTTTAAATAACGAAAAAACAAATAAATTAGTACAACATTAATAAAAATACAAATAAAACGTCGAAATAAAAATAACTTGATGACGTAGACACGTGTAACAACATTTCAAAATAAGCTAATATAAAAGGAATTAAGTAAACACAGTCTTTGTCTCCTGGTATTTTTTAACAAAGTGAAAAGAAAGTTCTTTTAAATGAGACATTTTAAATTAATCGTTGTTAATCTGACGTAATTTTGACCAAACTATTCTTTCTCTTTTTAATATTCACGTGAAAATACTTGTGTTAGAAATGAAATATTATTTGCGCTTTCCTAACAAAAATAGTTGAAAAGTATCCTCTTAAAATATCAAATAAATGTCTAGCGCAATTTCTAAATTTAAACGTTTTGCAATATTATTTTGTGTTCATTTTATGTAATAACTGTAATGTGACGTAAATATGACGTAATTTCTCCTATTTAAGACTTCTAATGCATGTTAATAAATTCATTGTTTTACAAATTCTTTTCTCTCTTAAAATTCACGTGTAATTATAGTTTTTATGACGTAATTTTTAATAAGTTCCTGCTTTTTGTACATAATTATTTAATTCTAATTCCAAATGTATTTTTCTGTTTATAATAGTCACGTGTAAATAAATTTTTAATTTATTTACACGTATAGATATATTTTTTTTCTTTTGAAGCAAACATTATTGTTTCCGCTCTTTATACAGTTGGCAACAGTTTAAATTAATATCACTTTCTAAAATCTGTTAAAAATATCTCTAGAAATGCTGAAAATCTGAATTTAAAATAGAAATAAAACCTCAAAAAATTAGTCAAAATAAAAAAATTAATGCAATCTGCACTCCGGCAAATTCTAACGCATAAAATGATCTAAAAATGATTAAATTCCTATGAACAGTTTTTGCTCCTATAAAACTTTTTTAGTGGAACGATTTTGTCCAACTTTAGCATTACATATCTCTTAAAATAATTCTTCAATCTGAAAACTGTCTGCATCAGCGTGTTTATCAAACATTTCTGTATAATACTACCGATTTTCATATTTTTGTATGCATTATTCTTCTTAATATTAACGAAGAAAGACCTTCGGTCACAAAAAATTCAAAACCGGCGGCGGCGGCGGTGACAGCGGTAGTTACTTTTTTTTAGAATAGAGAGATTTGCCTTAAATAGTTGAATTAGGTTGGAATGAAAAATGTTGACTATCACTATGGTCCGCCTTATTCAAAACAAAAATTTTGTACAAAGTTTAAACTTGGCATTGTGCCAAGTGAGCTTCCAAAGGAGGTCGTAAAGTAGTGATCGTCAAGTTGTTACTTTCCTTTATCTTTATAAGAAGTAAATATTGGATTTGTGAAAATTTTCGACTTCCGGTTTCACGTTTTAGGGATCAGAGATGCCAAAGAACATGTTTTTACAAAATGTCCGTCTGTGAGTGTGTCTGTATGTGACACAAATATTGTGGGCACTCTATCTCAAGAATTAATGCACGAAATTTAATAAAAATCTATATTCAGGTAGTCCCTGATATAAATTGATGCTGATTAGTTTTTGGTGTAACTCGCCCAACAGGTGGCGCTGCTATGTTGCATTTTGCAGGATTTCCGCAATAGCTCTATCTCAAGGACTAATGCACGGAATTTTATAAAACTTCAGATTCAGTTAGTCCTTGATATGAGTTGGTACTGTTTACGTTTTGGTGTAAATCGCCGGACGGCTGGCGCTGCTATGCTACATTTTGCAGGATTTACACAATTCCCGCAGTAGTTATATCTCAAGAACTAATGCACACATATTCATCAAACTTCAGATTCAGTTAGTCCTTGATATGAAATGACACTGACTACATGTTTCTGTAAATCTCCTAATAGGTGGCGCTGCTGTGTTGCATTTTGCACGATTTCCCCAATAGCTCTATCTCAAGAACCAATGCACGAATTTTCACCAAACTTCAGATTCAAGTATACCTTGATTAACATTGCTGTTGATTATGTGTTGGTGTAAATAGCTCAACAGGTGGCTCTGCTATGCGGCATATGTCATGATTTGCGCAATAGCTCTATCTCAAGAACTAATGCAGGAATTTTCCCCAATCTTTATATTCTGTTAGACGTTCACATAAGTTGATGATGATTAGATTCTAGTGAAAATCACTCTGTAGGTGGCGCTGCTATGCTGCATTTTGCTGGATTTACGCGATTTCAGCGATAGGCATATCTGAAGAACTAATGCACGGAATTTCATCTTTTTAGAATCCTCATGATGATCCTAAATTGCCATTTAATTTTGGCACAGTGATAACAAATTTTGAGGTATTGACATACATGAGGTAGAAGAAAGGGATTGGTACATCCGACTAGTTTACTAGATGGGTTTTTAATTCATATCTCGGCTAATTACAGACACGGTTTTTCGAAAATCATTACCAACAAACCTTGGATGATTCTGCGTCGATAGGTACATCGAGCGCCCTCAACTCTTCCACTGAGCGCTAGCAAAATAAGACACACGAGTGATCTTATAATAGTTCCGTTTTTACTTTTTAAGTATGGAACCTTAATAATGGTGGCAAACTGTTAGTGGCCATCTACGCTCTAACATAGGCTATCTTTCATATAGGTACAACAACTTCCAAAGGGGTACAGAAACAAAAAAATTTCTAAAATTGGTCTTTCTACGATATTATTGGTTCTAGATATTTAAAATTTAGTCTAATTGTTACTCTTAAGAAGTAAATGCCACTAAGAATGGTTTCTAAAGATTCGAAATCTAAAAATCTCTGCCGGCTCCGGCTACAGGCGCAGGTAGATTTTGAAGTTAAGTAATAATTTCGCCAACAAAAACTATATCAAGATAGAGATAAAACCTGTTTAACAATTTTATCTGGCCGCTTTTGACGAGTTTTTAATTTCATTTATCCGTAAGAGCTGGATTTATCAGAATCGTGTTAACACTAGAACCGCCGGAAATTTAACTCAAGTGTTATAAAAATATTTTACAGCAGAATTTTTATTAAAAAACTATCTAACTTATTTATTTAACTTATTTTTCCGCGGTACATATTTAACTTATTTTAGAAAGAAATTTCTGGTTCGAATCGAAGTGTTTTTATTTGGTACCGGTCAAAATGATTGCTATGGCGGTTCTAGTGTTAATACAATATTTTTTCTTCAACCCTTCTTTTATTTATTTATTTTTTGCTATAACAGTTGGTCCTATCAAAAACCTGTCAATATAAATGTTGTAAATAATATCAAGTAGATTTACAATAAATTTAAGTGGATTTGGTATGTTGTGAATCGACGAAGTTATGAATTTTTTCCTCTTCACCCCCCTCCTTTTTTTTGTTTTTATTTTTATTTTTATATTTATTGACTTATTTATTTATTTTTGCTATAACAGTTGGTTTGATCAAAAACTTGTCAATATAAAAATCGTAGATGAGATAGAAGATTTATAATAAATTTAAGTAGATTTAATATCTTGTGGATTTAATAAAGCTTCGAATTCCTAAAACGGCCAAAGAATTTTAATATTAACTTTGGTTTTGCTCATATAAACAACATTATAGTAATTTATTTTTGGCTCTTGGGGGGGGGGGAGCGTTAGCCTCCACCCCCACCCTTTGCTGTGCCTCTGATACTGTGTGGAGAATTATATGTTTTGACGCCAAATGGGCGATAAAGGGTTGACAATGGCTCTATTGTTTACGTAGGGTTACTCTCGCCTCCTGGGCACATCTGTCGCTCGGCTCTATACGAGGTGGTGAGTGTTGAAAGAATGTTTTTAAGAACGCTTTTTCGCTTTTGTAAATAAAATGTATTCTAGTGTATTATAGCTGTAAATATGTGTCTTCCAATAAATAGGAAGAGAAAAATTGATATCCAGCGGATTCAATTGAGTAAGTGCCAATTGATTTATTTTAAGATAGTGTTAGTTAATTTAAGAAATCCACTGAACCAGAACCGGTCGCCACAAATACATAATGTGCATAATTGTAGTATATCAGGAAGTGCGAGATATCATGAAGTGTTGGATACAGTCGGTCAGTACCAGGTAAGCATCGACAGAATTTTTAATCTTTTAGCACCGGTTTCTAAAAATAGAAATGTTCGCCTATATGAATCGCAGTAATGATTTGTTATTTTATATGTTTTATATCTTAATCTTATTTTTAAAACTATTTCTGCCTGTGTTCCAGGTTGTTTTGACGTATTCCTTTAAACTAGGGCTAATATAATACAAGCTGCTCGTCAACCATTTTGTTTCCCACTGAGAGCTTTCGGCGATTGTATCCTGTGTGACTAGAAGTGTCGTGGAAAATCGTTCTTCTTTTACTGGCAATTAAATGGCCCCCTGAGTCAACACATACTTGATATTGCGTCAAGAAGTTAGGTGTTGACTGGGTCAGCCCGACTTATAAGAGCCTTACTCTATTCCTGCCCGTGGCTCCACGTCATTTGGCTTCAGCCTATTTAAGAGGCATTTTCCCGACATGCCACTGCCAGTCCATCTTTCCTAAGACCGTTGATGTGTGGTTTTTCCATGAGGGGACCCGAATAGCAAATAGTTATTTTTTCAGGGATGTACCATCTGCGCTAACCCGGGGGCGCATATCTGGTGGTGTACCATTGGGAATGATCATAGTTATTCCAAATTTTAATTTCTTACTTTTGATTTAATTTTGTCGATCCTTGCCATCGCAAAATCCTTTCTCATCAGTCTTTGTGGACCTGTTATGATGCAGCAAATGGCCTTTTTAAAAGCTAAAGCGTCCGAGCTCATCCTGGGAAACTTTAGCTGGTGAAGGGAATCTTTGCAATGGCATCTAAATTTACTCTTGAGGAATTTTTAATTCTAATATTTTTATTTTCTTTATTCTAATTTTCTACATTTTATTTTTTTCGCGAGCTCAAGAAGCAAACTATTTATGTAGACCTCCCTGTAATATAGTTCAGTACTTTAAATTATTTGTAGATCTATATTCATGACCAGGTTCTTTTTGAATGAATTCGCTGGAGCTTATAAATAGCTCTGGCTGTGATCATTACAGTAATAAATGCTTCTAAATTGCTTTTTATGAAATCTGTTTATTTACAGTAGAAATATATAATGGAGTATTTTATACAGAAATGGATAGGGATGATGCCTGATAGCATTTCTTAAAGACGTTTTTCACATGACTGAGTTCATGAACTGAGAGCCAGCAATTGAATTAATCATTCTGTAATACGCACATTGACATCACATAATTGGCGAAAAGAAAGAACACATGAAAATCAATGAAATGATATGAGCAGAAATTAACTGTTACGCTTTGGACAATTAGGAGAATTTTGAATTTTGTAGCAGGGTAACCAGAAAAGCAGTCCTAAAAAATAAGCCAAAAAGAATTCGAACACCAATTCGTACGTTAAGAGCAAAGTTTTGGGAACATAGTGTGAAAGACAAAACATACCGCATGTACTGGAAATGTTTATGAATTAACAAGGAAGTTAATGTCAAAAATGAAGTAGAGAAAAGAGTTATTTCTACTGACCGAAAGCAAAGTCGATCTTTATTCTTTTTTTATATTTAGTAAGGATGAATAATCATCTAAATGAATTCAATCTATGCGAGAGCCGTCTTAGTCTTAAAGGCAAATGTTAAATATCTTTTCTTTCTTTTCTTTTCGAGGAAAAATATAATGGGAACTGTAATAAATGCTAGGATAAAATGAATAATTAAAGATTAGTTTTCACTGAAAATTTGAGAAAAGGAATAATTTAAGAAAAATATATGTGATTCCTCATCACACCCCCCTCTTTTTTTCTTTCTGATACTTGCTGAGGAACTTACTTTCCAAGTTATTAATTTTATTCCACTATATACCGGCAATGTGCGGCTTTAGTCACAAGCGAAATGTCTTCGATGTCAGTTTGATTGAATCAGTCAAAATGTTCAATTAAAAGTTACTTATAGGAGTGATGAATAATTCAGAGCAGTTTATTCATCACGTATACCGGACACTAATTACGATGAGGATAAAAGAAAATAAAGATAAATTTTATTTTCATTAATGTTTGTTTATATATTTGTGAAATAGATAAACAAATCAGAACAAAAAGAAAATTTTAAGTCATTTGATAAAAAAAAAAACATCAAATTTTAGCAACACTGTAAAGACAATCATTTAAAATAGTTGTAAAGTGGCATTACAAATTAAACATGAAAATGCGGTAAAAGGTCTTGATGATATCTTGATATAAAGTTAACATAAAGTTAATATAAAGTTAATATAAAACTCGAAATAAATATTCAATTATGCAATACATATATATCAATTAATTGTAATTGTTAATTAAATTAGTTAAAATTTGAACTTTAAATATCTGTCAAAAAAAATCTATTTAATAGAGGGAAGGGAGTGGTTAAAGAACAAGTAATTACTTATTTTAATAAAATTTCAAAAAAGCAAAAAAAACTTAAATTGAAACTCTATGGTGTTAAATGGCAACTCGTATGTTTATCTCTCTTGATTTTGAACTTTAGAAACAATTGAAACTACTCCGATGTGGCAATCCCATTTTTCTATCTCATACATGTTAATACTTCCTGAAAAATGCAAATTATCAGCGCCACAGGTTAGGTGATTTATATTAAAATCTAATCATCAACAACTTATGTCAAATTGTAACTGAATTTGAAGTTTGATGAAAATCCATGCATTAGTTTTTGAGATAGAGTTATTGTGGAAATCGTAAAAAATTCTACATAGCAGCGCAACCTGTGTAGAGGAAAGGGGGTGGTTGGAGAGCAAATAATTATGTATTTTAATAAAATTTTAAAATAAGCAAAAATAATTAAATTGAAACCCTATGGTGTTAAATGACAACTCATATATTTCTCTCTTAATTTTGAACTTTAGAAACAATTGAAACTAGTCTGATGTGGCAATCCCATTCTTCTCTCTCATACATGTTAATACTTCCTAAAAAATGCAAATTATCAGCGCCACAGGTTAGGTGATTTACACCAAAATCTAATCCTCAACAACTTATGTCAACTTCTAACTGAATTTGAAGTTTGATGAAAATCCGTGCATTAGTGTTTGAGGTAGAGTTATTGTGGAAATCGTAAAAATTCTACATAGCAGCGCCACCTGTTTGGCGATTTACACCAAAGCCTAATTAGGACCAATTTATAACAGAGAATAACTGAATCTAAAGCTTGATGAAAACTCATGCATAAGTTCTCGAGATACAACTAGTGCGGAAAACATTTAAAATCCAGCATAGCTGCGGCCCCTGTTGAGCGATTTACTTCAAAAACTAAGCAGCACTAATTTATATCAGGGACTAGCTGAATCTGAAGTTTGATGAAAATTGGTGCATTAGTTTTGAGATAGAGCTAAGACGATAATCACGAATAATGCAGCATAGCAGCCCCACATGTGTGCGATTTTTATTAAAAAGTAATCAGCAAAATTATATCAAGGAATAACTGAATCTGAAGTTTTATGAAAATCTGCGCATTAGTTCTTGAGATATAGCTACTGCGGAAATCGTGAAAAAGGCAGCACAGCAGTACTACCTGTTGGACGATTTACACCAAAAAGTAATTTGCACCAGTTTGTATCAAGGTCTAACAGAATCTAAAGTTTTGTGAAATTCCGTGCATTAGTTCTTGAGATAGAGCGCCCAGAAAATTTTGATCATTACACTCACAGAGTGACAGACAAAGTGACAGACAGACTCACAGATACACATTTTCTAAAAACCATCAAATCGTATTCAGGACATTCTAAAACGTATAAATCCATCGAAAACCGGAAGTCGGAATTTCGCACGAATCCAATACTTTCTTCTTGTAAAGATAGAAAAAGTAAAAATGAATATTGCTGCGGTAAATAACATGTTGGGATTGATCAGTTAAATTCTAAGTATTAATTTGAAATTTAAAGTACGCAGCCGCCTGAATCATTTTCGATTGAAATCACCATAAAAGATTCTATTCTTTGCAATATTTGAACAAAGAAACTGTACATCCTCATTTTATCCTTACTGTTAAACAAGTATAGGCTAACTGCAATTTTGAAATAAAATTCAAAGAAGTTAAAATACTGAAAATTTTAGTAAAACTTTTTGATAGATTTCAAGGTCGGAAATTCCAGCAGATCAATTCAATCTAACCAGCTTTTGAAACACAGTTTTAACTCATTATTTCATCATTAATTTCTTTGAAGTTCGTAATTGATGGAGCAATAATTAATTCAAAGTCAGTTCAATTTAACGACGTAGTAATTTTCGCTCTTTGCCCTCTGATTAGATATTTCTTTTGCTTCGCAAGCAAAAGTCTGTTAAAATGTGAACTATTTCTCAATTAAGTTTCGAAATAAAATAGTTAATACATAGGCTATAACATAGAAAGTTCACATTTCAATAATTTATACAAATGTTATAAAATTGATAAGACGCATTACTAAATACGCCCCAAACCACAATCAATTTTTTTTATATTAAAATATATCTTTCTATTCCGTCCGTTCCCAAAACTTTTCAATTAATATATTTCCCACTTAGTTGCTAAACCAATTTCTGTACCTGCTCGAAGTTAACACTTCAAATAGTTAGAAACTTATAAGAGCACTGTAAAAAAAAATCTGTGAAGTTACTAAAGTTTTTCTAGGAAACTGGGATTCCTAGAACTTTTCATGCAACGGCAATAACAAAATTTCATGTAACAGACACACTTTTGCGCCAAAAATCAAAAAATCTGTAAGGTTACTAAGAATTTTTTTGGAAACTGGGATTCCGAGAACTTTTCATGTAACTGCAGCCAGGGTTACAAATAAAAGTTTAGTAAGATTACTGTAATTTTAGCAGATTCATTTGTAAATTTACAGATTTTTGTAGCTTTACAAAAACTAGTTTTGTAGATTTGCAGCTTTTTTCGTACAGTTACAGGTGAAAGTTTAGTAAGCATGTAACTTTACATCTGTAGAACTACAGATTTTTTTTTACAGTGAGATATAAGTCACAGTAATCCCGTTATAAATAGCCATTGCCAAGTATAGCCTGCTTTCTATGTGTCTGAAAGCAGTTTGAGAACCTTAAATGCAGACACGTGCTTGATTTCTGGGTACTCTTCAAAGAATTCGTTCATTCTCTCTCAATCATGCCATAGACAGGGTCATCTTTCTCTCTTGGGCTTCCGTGGTTGCATAGGTAACACGTATGAAATATTGTTTGTGATTGCTAAAACATGATTACTGGACTTCATTCTCCTAATACTCCTGTCTAATCCACTTCTGAATTATTGCTGTTGAACAGCCCGATAAAGAAGATCATCGGGAAAAAGTTTAGTTTGTTTCTATCATTTAAATAAGAATGAAAATTAATTATGTTTAACTGGTGTTATTTCATTATACATTGTGCGGCAGGTATTTGAGACCAAAATAACGCCTGTTTTAAAACGTGACCAGATACTAGAGAGAGAACATTTTTTGCATTTTAACGTTCTGTACAGGTGACCACATAGACAATAAATGGTATAATTTACTCAAATCAACGTCAGCCGCAATAACAGCTTCTACACGCTGTCGAAATCAACTGCGTGCTGGAAAGATGATGTCTAAATAATCAATTTGGAAAACGCATAACGCATTTGAAAACACAATTTCTGCAATTATCGTCAATTAGTCGAGAAAATATCCGAATTTTTTTCTGCAGCCATGTGTATGATGTAGAGTATAACTTAAAAAATCCGGCATAATTGGGACCGAGACCATGCTGGATTTTTGAAAATTCCGTATTTTTGAAGGAATGTCAAAAGTAGTAAGTAGGAATATCAAAAGCAATACTATATTCCTAATCGTGCGTTTAGACCTAATTTATTTCATTATTAAATGACAATTATGTAAGAAAAAGAGAAAATTATATATAAAAATAAACTTGCATTAATTGATATTTTCTATGTTACAGAAAAAAAAAACTAATAAAGAGTTAAATTATTTCTTCTTGTGTATTTTCGTTCACATCGATGTCAATTTTGTTACCTACAGTTTTTTTTGGTTTTTCTTTAACAAGTTTTTCTTGTATTTTATACAAATGAAGAATTTCTATTACGGATTTATTTCAGGAATACAGTCTTGCTCTCTAAAGCAGATAATAACTCTCAAGTTAAATTTATGCATTTTTCTAGTGACACCTTTTCTTCCCCCGGTTGTTCATCCTCGTTTTCAGAGCTGTTATTAGCATTATCAACAGTTATATTTAACACAGCATCAGAAGGGAGACTCCAGAGAACTTATGTACTAGTCTCCACGCCGTTTCTGAGCAACAATGCAGCTTCCAGAAAATTTGTTCAGAAAATAATCGCTTTTGACAAATGAGAAAAATGTCAAATATTATTTTTTTGTCATTTAACTTCCAATTTTGAAATTTTCAATTCATAAACAATTACTATTTTTCTTCTACCATAACTTGAAAGTGAAAGAGAAAAATGAAGGGACAAAGATGGTTTTGATGCCGGATTTTTAAAGTTGCCGGATTTTTCAAGTTACACTGTATAGTGCATAGTATGCTATAAGTTAGTGGAATTAAACGCATAGCACAGTTAAAAATTCTCATTCAGCAATTTCCGTCAATAAACGGAAGTGTACTTGAGAACTTGTGTGCAACCCTATATAGGATTTATACACACCAAGTTAAATACAAAAAAGTAGTTAAATTTTAAAGCGTATACCACAACTCAAAACGCACTTCGAGCAATTTTTTTTTTTCATATTCAATAATTTAGCCAAATTATTTTGTGTGTCCCTGCAAATGAACAATTATATGCACACGAGATTCTACAGTCAATATCTTGTAGTACACCTCAGTGATATATAGATAAATTTCAATGCGTTTAAAACAAAGTAATATCATTAAAATACGCCGCAAACGATTTTTCGCCATAGACCATAATGTAACGGAATAACTTTGAATTTTTCTGTAAATGAAATGTAAATTCTACACATGTAATTTTCTGTACCAAACATGCTATTGTAAACCCCAATAACATATATTAATTTCATGGCAGTCTGACTACAGTTACGTGAGTTAGAGCACGGAGAGACGGCAGCCAGACAAACCAAATTCATAAAAACTTTTCAACTATGTTGGAAAATGCTAAAATCTGTTAGACAAAATCCCAGTAAAAAACTGTTAATTACGGATATAATCTGTATTTATTACGAACGTATGTTTAAAATCTGTTGAAATAACAGAAAATTCGTAGTAAATGCAGATTATTTCCGTAAAATAAACAACTTTTTACTGGCGCCCTGGTGGGCATTTTTTCTGTAAAATAAAAAAAATATTTACAGTGTAGCACTCCTTTCCTATTATAATTCACAATGACGTAGATAGTGGTAATCCTGTAATCGACAAGGTACAGGATCGTCCTTTGTCCGCATGTGGGTTTTGTGTACATAGTTATACGAGGTGTGGCTAGTAAATAACTGGACTTGTGCTATCATCCATAAACAGGGACGGCGGTACAATCGAACTTCTCTTGAAGGTGCTACCTGGTGTCTCCTCCATACCCTGCTCAATTGTTAAGATCATGTGTCGCTTAGTTTGACTGTAGCACTTGCTCGGAGTGCATAGCGCGCAAGTGACTCGCCGAGAAAACGATGAGAGTTCTGTTGGAGTAACGGGTTAACCTCAAGTTACTTGAGTAAATCGGGTACACTTTCACATCTTATGCTATGTTAAAAGAAGTGCACAGACATGAATATTTATCGCGCACTCAAGTTTTGAGTGGTTTAAAATGTTCAAAGAGGGACGAGAAACAACCTAAGACGATGCGAGACCTCAAGAAACCTGCACGTCAAAAGCGGGAGCAAACATTAACAAGCTGTAAATTGCTTGTCAAACGTGGCAAATGAGGTGCTATCGTACTTTAACTAGTTTTATAAATATTTTTTGCACAACATATTATACTGAATGTATATTTTAGTGCACTTCATAAGAGCATATACATTTCATTCTGTTCAAAAGGCTGTAACGTCATTAAAATGCACTTGCAATATTTTTTTTTCCATTTACCGTAATATAACGGAAAACTTTTGACTATCCCTGTAATTAAACTATACATCCGATTTTCATAAAATTTGAAATGACTCGATAAAATTTTGCAACAGTTATATGTTTAAAATTTCAGACCATTCGGATCGGTAGTTTTTGCTCTGCGGACAAACGGACCGAACGACGACTATAGGTGCTAAAAGGGGTCAATTGATCCAAAGGTAAATCAAAATTACAAAGAATCCTTTCCAGATTCTTCAGCAGGATAACTCATTCCCCTTTTTCTCTGAAGGTGTTCTTACACTGTAAAAAAAAAAAAAAAAAAAAAAAAAGTAAAGTTACTAAAGTTTTCCTAAGAAACTGGGATTCCTAGAACTTTTTATGTAACGGCAACAACAAAAATTCCTGTAACAGCGTCTGTTACAGGAATTTTTGTTGTTGCCGTTACATAAAAAGTTCTAGGAATCCCAGTTTCCTAGAAAAACTTTAGTAACTTTACAGATTTTTTTTTACAGTGTAGCAAAACACAGCATCTAGAGTTTGGATCATCCACCATACTCGTCCGATTTAGTCCCCCGACACTTCTATTTATTTCCAAACGTCAAATCGGAGCTGAAGGTGACAAGATTTGAGGGAGTGGAATCGGTCGGACACTGTAAAAATATCTTTAAAGTTACTAAAGTTTTTCTAGAATTCTGGGATTCCTAGAACTATTTATGTAACGGCAACAAGAACAATTCTTGTAACAGACTCTGTTACAGGAATTTTTGTTGTTACCGTTGCATAAAAAGTTCTAGGAATCCCAGTTTCATAGTAAAACTTTAGTAACTTTACAGATTTTTTTTTACAGTTTAATAAAAATAGAGGAGACTCTCAACAAGCTGACAGAAGAGGAATCCCAGCACTGCTTTGCACAGTAGAAAATTTGGATGCAGTGATACAACGATTACCAAGGATTATACAGGGTGTTCCAAAATTCGACCGACTAAAAGAGAGGGGTGATAGAAGGCATCAAAAGGATGAAAAATTACCACAGAACACGGGGTCGCAAACCACGTATTTAATCAAAAATACAGGGTGTTTTCTAGTAACTCAATTTGGGTTGGCGGTAATAACTTTCAGAAAATTGAAGTGTATTATAATAAAATATTTAACAGACATTCTCACCTTTTTTGTAAATATAATAACACAAAACAAAAGTGGTAGAATGTAGCATCATATGTGCCAGCAATATGTACTTGATGCCGCACATTTTTGACTGTGATTATTAGTTCATGCGGTATTATCGATTGGTTGAGCAACATGTTTTTCCAGATCTTTTCGTGATGTTATCACATTTCACATAAAACAAGGTATATATCGTTGCACTTTCATTGCGATGTTTTTATTTTTCTGGACACTTTCACCGTCAATCAGAGTTTATTTAGAATTAAACACCCTGTATTTGTGTCTAAATAAGTGGTTTTCGACACCGTGTTGGCAATTTTTCATCCTCTTGATGCCTACTATCATACCTCTGAATTTGTCGGTCGAATTTTGGAATACCCTGTATATTGAAGGCAATAAAGTTTCTGATGTAATTGGTGACGAATAAAAAGTTTTATGGCGTCAGTCCATTTATTTAATAGCCGTACCTCTTATGTAACGTTTTAGCTTGTTATTCGTGTAATTCTTAACCATATTCCCTGTATATTTTACATGGTACATGGATAATGTAAATTGTATATGTTTATGTAAACTGAATATTACAGTGAAACCTCCCTGTCCGACCACCTCCCTGAACGACCATTTTTTCATGAAACGAAATTCATTCCCATGGGCTCATTACTCATTTTACCTCTATTCAGATACTACACAAGTTCTCCATGAGCAACCCATTTCTTTAAAGAAAATGAAACAAATTCCGTTTTTTCCTGGTCGCTTGAAGAAGATTTTGTTAGAATAACAATTCCGGAGAGCGCATTATTCATCAAACTTCTAAACTAAGTTTAGAATTTTTATTTATTCCGGTAACTTTTAAATGTTTAAACCCCTTTGTGCCTTTTTAGGCAATGAATTTCACTCTTATGACAAAGTAAGAATGACTGTCAATAAACTCCCCTGCCCTATTCTGTCAGGAAACTCTCAAAGAAATAGATAAACTAGAAATCAGGAATTCTGCTTTATCAGAATTTAGTGTCGCCCCCGGAGACAAAAAAATGTATGTATATAAATATAGATGCATTAGAGTCCCGATTATCCGAGTTAATCGAACTTATACCTTTGGAATAGATCATTTTCTTCTGATGGACTGATGGCTTCTATTATAATGAAACAGTCATTAGAAATGAAGTGTTAGGTGAAGATGAAAGAGTAGTCGTAAAAAGTTAGAACTTTGATTTTCTGGTCAGAATGGGGAAAAAAATTATGGCCATTTTTTTTAGAAGAATCGGTGAAAGCGGAAACTCCGATAATCGGGAATCTATTGTAGTTCAGTTTTAAGACTTATAATACGCGATTTTATTTTACATAAAGTGACGTCATCCACATCCGCTGAAGAATTCCACATTAACGATCCACTCTTAAACATCTACAGTAAAGAACGCTCAGGACGTCACTATCGCTGAATAATACACAAATCCAAAAAAACAAGATATTTCGTCCTTCAAAAAAATTGGCTATCTAAACATTCACAGGCCTTCATTTTTTTTTGTATTATTAACACAGATATTTAAAATTAAATTTAGTTTCTAATAGCTCCATGTTTTATCAGAAATCCTTCATTTATATTTTTGCAAAACAGCACGTATTTTAATTTTTTTTCCAGTTTTTATGGGAAAATGGCAACAAAAAGATATAATTGATATTTTTCTTTCACTTTTTACAGAAATGGAGTTCTTCCGTTGCCAATATTAAGCAAGTGGCTCTAAAAACTACAAAAAAAAAATTAATATTTCGAAAATAAATCGAGATACAGTTTTCAAACAAATTGCATTAAAAAGTACTTTTTTCCGAATACGACGGAATAAAAATTGAAAATGTGTGATGCTCAGAAATTAAAAAAATTGCTATAGAGTATTTAATCGTACTGCTTTGTTTTACGGCTGGCTTCTGTAAGGTAACGTTACTTTTTGGAGACTACACAAAATAAGCTGGGAAAGAAATAGCATACCGTACCGGGAGCTAATTAATGAAATCGTCATAATTTGTTCACGTTAAAAAAAAAGTTGCATTTATTTACTGAAATTCGAAAGGACTTGGAAATAAAAGTTATAGAAGATATAACCGTAAAATCAAAGCAAACGTCAATGTATTCATTTTTTAAACTCTGCACTAATTAACTTATGTAATTAACTTTTGTTTTGATACTTAAATTTTCATATTTTTTCTCAATGTGAAAAATAAATTTTAGTAACATTAATCGTTACTTTTTTCAACAATTTAAATCCAGATTTTAAAATGACCTCCATTAAGAGACCACCTCTCGGAGCGACCAATTTTTATTGGAACGGAACGTGGTCGCTTTAGGGAGGTTTTACTGCGATTTCAATATAGCATAAGATATGGATATGTCCAAAGCCAAAAGACATACAGTTGCTTCGAGCCTATATTTGATGGCCGTCTCATGGGGGCAGCTATGCACCACAAGACTTGTCAAAGTAGTGGATATTCTTTGGCAAAAGAAAAAAAAAAAAAAAAAAAAAAAAAAAAAGGAAATGAACAGAGTCCCTTAACTCCTTTAACATTTCAAAAATTTTTTAAAAATTAACAAATTGTGATATCTAAAATCAATATCTATTATCTATATTATAAAGGACAAACATATCTGTGCGTAACGCATACGTCATTTTGCGAATGGCAACACTTTGAAATTTGAAATAAAATTTTGGTTTTGCAATTTTCGCTACTGCAAATTTTTAAACTTCGAAACATCGCACATTTTAAATTTTTACACCTTCGTATAAGGAAAAAAAATGTACTTTTAAATGCAATTTGTTGGAAAGCTGTATCTCAATTTATTTTTGAGATATTAATTTTTTTGTAGTTTTTAATACCATTTTTCTTATCGTGGCAACAAAAGTACCTCATTTTTAATGAAAGTCATTGAAAGTAAACGGAAAATAGTCGAAAATAGGAGATACTGTATCTTTTTGTTGCCATTTTTTCATAAAAACTGAAAAAAAAATTGGAATTAAGATATGGGCTAAGTCAAGAATATTGTCTGTTATTCCGTGATAATGTCGTCATATGCATAGTTTTCTATAGGCGAAGTTTAAGTCTGGATTGAAAAAGTTGTTTGCTTTAGCGGATGCAAATGACGTCATTTTATAAAAAGGCATGTATTTTAATTCATAAACCTGAATTATGTTTTGTAGAAGTGAGTCATTTTCACAGCCCAGCTGCTTTGAAATTCTTCACAGGTGAAAATGCTTCACTTTTGAAAATAATTTAATCGAAATCCCACACTGATAAAACGCAATGTTTTACAAAAATTTAAAGTGCCTTTATAGAACAGAGGTGACATGTAAATAATAGCGATTTATATTACAGAAATTGATGATTCTCGCATGGATGGATTTGCTTCTCCGAGTTAGACAAGCAAACAAATAATTCGTGGTTTAAAATAATATCATGTTCCTGAAGTTTTTGTCCAAAATTCTCTCGAATAATGAAATTTTAATGCTATTCTTTAGGACATTCTACTATAATTTTATCAAAATAACATAATGTGCTTAATTTAATTTTTCCTAATTTTATATAAGCTATATATTTAAAACACAAGTGTGTTTTTTAGTCATCTGCCCTGATCTTTCTGCTCAACAGTTTTACTAATATTGTTTTTAAACTGAAAGCTCTTCAGTTGTAGATGTGATCGCACTATCTGTTTTTTTTTAATTTGCCCAACTTTTATAATTTAATTTTAAAAGCATTTTATGAAATTTCTACAAAATGGTGAAAATTAGATAGCTTTCATTATTGCAGACAAGAGAGAAATAATGAGGTATTTGTATCTTTAATCATGCTATTTTCTGATAAAAATTCAAAATTGTTGATAAAAATTGTTGTATAGGGTTTATTGTCGCAAAACCTCTTTAGTAGCAGAATATTATATTAGGGGCATAATAAGGGAAAATGACATACTGCTTTTGAAAACACGCATTTTTCCTCATAAATTTTCTATATAGCTTTTCCTTCTGCATGTATAATGATACTAACTTTCACGCACTAGGCGAAATGCTTATTTAAGTGAAAATGAAGTCATATTTAAAAGAAAACGATCATTTCCTTAGATAAAACTAAACATTTTAACACAAATGGGTCTAAAAAACATAAATTACGGAAATTTTTACTCTCCGGAATTGAGATTAAAATCTCAAGTAAAGGGTGTGTCTGTTCACATAAAAGATGCTGCTGACAATCGTGACTTCAAGTTTTGAGTTAAAATGATTTTTAAATGATCAAGCAAAATACAATTTTTTTTTAATGATGAATATGGATAGGAAAATTGCGTATGCAAATTTTGAGAAGGTGAAAATTACCGTTTTTCATTCCGGAATTCCAAGCATAAGAGCCTCAGTTCATAACCACATCCTAATAACTGATCGTTATTATATTTTACTGATTAAGTATCTATATTATAAAGAACAAACGTGTGTGTGCGTAACGCTGACGTCATTTTTGCGAATGGCGACACTTCACGATTAAATTTCGGTCTTGAAATTTTCGCTACTGCAATTTTTTAATCTTCTGACCATCGTACATTTTCAGTTTTTGTCGCATAATGAAAAAAATTACTTTCAAATGCAATTTGTTTAAAAATTGTATCTTAATTGACTGATGTATTACATTTTCTAAAATAATTTTTAAGCATGGTTTTTTTTAAAGTTTATCTTATCAAGTGCCGGTTTCATACATAATAATAATAAACATTTTGCGCATAAAGCAACAAACATTTTTCAGCATTTGTTTATGACTATTTTTGCATAACGAAATTAATGCTTCCTTTATAAACGAATAAAAGAATAATATTAAAAAACCCCCCAATCTAACATATTGGTGACAGACAAATTAACGAAATTAATACTTCTTTCAGAAACAAATAAAAGAATAATATTGTAAAAACACAAATCTAACATGTTTGTAATTGTACAATTTAACTTTTTAGATCGCCAAATAGGATTTTTTTATCAAATGGAATTTGTTTGTAAACTTCATCTCAGTTTACTGATTGTCTATGGTTTAAAAACAATTTTAAAGCATGAAATATTTTTTAATTTATCCTCATCGCGCGGAGCTCGATTACGAAAGATTAATCCGTTTGCCCTTAAAACAAAATAAAGAGTTCATCATTTTCTTACGGCTAATATCCATTAAAAAGAAAACTTCCCTATGAATAAATAAATAAAATAATATAAATAATGCACAAATTTTACAGACATGTATAAGCTCTGAAATTATCAGAATATAAAAGGATGCCATAAGTAGCAAAATCTTGGTCAAATAACTCTTAGCATGCGGCTAATAAAAAAATATCGCTTTTGATAAATTTCAAAAATTTATTTGATTGTATAATTCGTATTTTCCATATGAAAAATGCTTTTTTAATGTAAGTAGGCAATCTAAAAAATTTATTGCATATAAAAAAAATTATTAGTTTTCAATTAAAAAAAATGTTTTCACCTATATTCTTTAACCCGGGAAGCCCGGGTACGATCCCCTAGTATATATAAAATCCAAACGGAAATTCCGTTCCGAACATCTATATTTCGAGTTCTACTGCATGGATTTTGACGGAACTTACATTGTTAGATAGATATAGGGGGTTAGATAGACAGGGAAGGTTTTAAGTTATAACACATCGTTCTACGTAAATTAGGTATAGAATTATGATGGAAAGTTCTGTTATTTTGGGCGAAAGGGTTGCCATTATTTTATTGGCAATAAATTTCGTTGATACATGAATTGAAAAGATTACACATCTCGAAAAGAAAATTGTTACTAATTTTATTTAAAATAAAAAAAAGAAAAGAAAAAGAGAAAAACAGTTTTGACGGGTGTATAATGTGATAAAACGAAAATATTTAATTTAACATGAAAAGGAATGTTCGAAATGCTTATAAATTTATTCAATATGAAAGTTTGGAATTTTAAACTATATTTGGCGATTTATCTCTTGCGTCAGGTAAAGAAAATTGCATAAGAAAATTTGATAATAAATGTGTGACGATTTCGTTTTTGTTTTTGATTTTTTTTAATTTACTTTTTATTTTATATAACTCATCTATCATGCGCCTTTCAGAAGAATTAACAAATGTAATTATAAAAATGACGGCACTTGCGAGTTACATGTTGTATGTTTATTTACGATTTCGATATTGTCGCCAAACGATTTTATTTTAAGCCAAAAAGGCAGCGTGGCATCGCCTTAGCGATGTTCACAATAATGTTGATTTTTCAAGTGCACGACAACATTTTTGGAGTAATCTACATCTACTTATATAAATAGTATATATATTACAAATATAGAAATTTCGTCCGAGCTGCTTATAATTCGAGTTCTGCTGAACTTGCACTTTCTGATAGCTAATTTTTCGGGTAGGTTTTAGTATGCAACACGTCGTTCTACGTTGCTCAGGCATCAAATTAGGATTTAAAGTTCTTTAATAGTTAGTATATAACTATAATAGTTAGTATTAATTATTAGTTAGTATTAATAATAGTTAGTACTTTAATAGTTAGTATTAGTATTTTTCTACATTGCTTAGTTATAGAGCAATGGGAGAAAATTTGGTAATTTCCCAATATAGGGCCCTTGGCGTGATGAACAAAATTGGCTTGGCGAGAAAAGGAAAGTTTTTATGCATACTTTATGTTCAATAATTATAAAATTTACTTACTATAAAGAAGACATTTATCTCTTTTTATTATATAACTACAGAAGTAAATTGTATATAAATAACAGCAATTATAATATGCATAATTAAAAAGTTTATATATAGGAGTACATATGTAAAAAAGCATAAAAGTAGCTCGAAGTAGCTTTATGTTCGTTTTCGTATCTGCTCATATAATTTTCCCACAAATCTCACTTTCTGAAACCCGAATTGTGCCAATCTTTTGTTTAAAAAAAAAACGCCAAGGCTCCTGTACTGAAATAGAACCGAAAATTCTGTAATCAACGAACCCGTTTATGACAGATCCCTGATGAAAGCCTCTCTGTTTGACTAACTACTGTCGATTTTGGGGGAAATAGTCGTAAAAGGTTTATACCAAACAATTCTTTACTGATATTTGACACCAAACGTGGCTGTAAATATCACTAATATAGACGTCGGAGTGGTCTCTTTGTTGACTATTACAATTTCCATGCAAAAATTTTCAGTTTAGATTTCCTTTACAAGTATCATAGAAACCCGCTACGCGAGGAACTTTTTTTCAGTACTTTTAAGTTAGCCGGTCGCAAATCTCGCCAATAGCATTTTTATTCTCGACACTAGCATATTTTATTTTTTACCATGTGTAAGTTAAAAACAATCTTTTGATGGTTAAGTAAGAGTTTGTTTGTAGTATTATTTGTTATTTCTATTCTTTTTCCTTTTTAATGAAACGGTTGGAAGGCGAATATTTTAAAGGTGTCTAATATGTGTATCTATTTTAAATGAAATGTATGAAATGTTTACATTTTAAATGAATGTCGATAGGAACAATAGCTTGCCATTTACCACATGCGGCCTTCTAACATAAAATTACCGTTTTTCTTCTTGAGATTGTTGAAGCAACCTTCACGGGAATAATAAAAGAAAAATTTGGTGGCCAAAATAACGGCGCTCCTAGGACTGTTAATAAAATCAGAAATATTGCTAATATTGAATATTATAATATTTCGTAGGTCGAACTACACTATCACGACAATGACAAACACATTTACATTTAACTGTAACCATTGATAAAAGAAAAAAAAATCAGGAAAATTGGATAGTAGATGTAGTTTCTAAAGTATGCTTTAATTAAGGTGATAAATTACGTAATCGAATCTACAGACAATTGGCTTATTTGGTACCGATAAATTACATACTCGAGTCTGCAGACAATTGGCGTAGCGGGCCGGATTAAAAGGCGTGTTTTGGTGCATAATTAACTTAATAAAAAGGTTTAAGTTTATTCTGTGTTTTCAAAGCGGACATAATACATGATCGAATTTACAGATAATTGGCGTAATTTAGGACAAAATGTTATAGAGACGTTCTGCTACTTTTACGCTACACCAACAACATACCAAAATGTATGCTATTGTGTCATTTACTTCAAACCCGAACGTGCAGAGATTTTTTTGTACTTTTCCAGTAAAGGGATCTTGGCGAAATAGAGAAAATAGCCTTTGCGCTGAAAGAAATTTGGCAACATGTTTTCTGGCAACTTATTCATTGTTTTATTTCATATTCGCAGGCATTTTTTTATTCAGTATTTATATAATTTCTTTAACATAAAGACGCCGTTTATCTAAATTAATTTATAACTTCATTTTTCGCTGATTCAAAAATGGAAATGTTCATGCAATGCTAAGATACCCTTACAATTTCATGCAATGCTAAGATACACTTACAATTTCATGTGGGTAGTTTAAAGTTTTGAAAAAACTAGGGGGCTCTGCTTCCTACGAGCTACACTCGTCAACCCCCCGTTCAGACACCGCAGATTCTAACAACACGCTAATTTGATCAGCTTTAAAAAGATTTCGGAAGATTGAATTATAATTTAAATCTGACAATTATAATCTGACGTAATTGTCACCAAACTTTTCTTTCTCTTTTTAATATTCACGTAAAAATATTTCTGTTAGAAATGAAATATGATGATCATCTTAAAATATCGAAAAAATGTCTTTTTAAATTTAAACTGTTTTGCAATATTATTTTTTGTGCATTTTACGTAATAAGTGTAATGTGACGTAAATGTGACGTAAATTCTCCTATTTAAGACTTCTAAAGCATGTTAATGAATTTATTATTTTACAATATTCTTTCTCTTTTAAAATTCATGTTTAAATATAGTTTTTATGACGTAATTTTCAATGAGTTCCTGCTTTTTATATTTTCTGTTTATAATAGTCACGTGTAAAATAAGTTTTTAATTTGAAGCAAACATTATTGTTTGCGCTGTTTATACAGTTGGCAACAGTTTACATTAGTACAATTTTCTAAAATATGAATAAAATATCTCTCGAAATGCTGAAAATTTGAATTTAAAATAGAAATAAAACCTCAAAAAATGAGTCAAATTAAAAAACTAAATACAATCTGCACACCGGGAAATTCTGACGCATAAAATGATCTAAAAATGATTAAATTCCTATGTACAGTTTTTGCTCCTATGAAACTTTTTTAATGGAACGATTTTGTCCAAATTTGGCTTTAAATATCTCTTAAAATAATTCTTCGATTTGAAAACTGACTGCATCAGCGTGTTTATCAAACATTTCTCTATAATACTACCGATTTTCATATTTTTGTATGTAACAGTTTTTTTAATATTAACGAAAAAAGGCCAGGCTTAAGCATTCAAATTGGATGCCGATCTGCCGGGAATATCTGCGCAGATTTTCATTGGTCCATTTCCTCATCAAAACTTTTTTTATATATATAGAAGGATAATTTA
The DNA here is from genome assembly GCA_963932465.1 of Maratus speciosus. Taxonomy (NCBI): domain Eukaryota; kingdom Metazoa; phylum Arthropoda; class Arachnida; order Araneae; family Salticidae; genus Maratus; species Maratus speciosus. The sequence continues at coordinate 70,783,843 of OZ010799.1, read as the reverse complement.
TCGTACTAGGGGGCTCTGCCCCCTACGAGCTACGCTCGTCAACCCCCGTTCAGACACCGCAGATTCTAACAGCACGCTAATTTGACCGCCTTTAAAAAGATTTCGGAAGATTGAATTATAATTTGAATCTGACAATTATAATCTGACGTAATTTTCACCAAACTTTTCTTTCTCTTTTTAATATTCACGTCAAAATACTTTTGTTAGAAATGAAATATTATGATCAGCTTAAAATGTCAAGTAAATGTCTCGCGCAGATTTTAAATTAAAACTGTTTTGCAATATTATTTTTTGTTCATTTTACGTAATAAGTGTAATATGACGTAAATTCTTCTATTTAGGACTTCTAACGCATGTTGCTGAATTTATTATTTTACAATATTCTTTCTCATTTAAAATTCACGTGTAACTATAGTTTTTATGACGTAATTTTCAATGAGTTCCTGCTTTTTATATTTTTTGTTTATAATAGTCACGTGTAAAATAAATTTTTAATTTGAAGCAAACATTACTGTTTGCGCTGTTTATAATGTTGGCAACAGTTTAAATTAATACAATTTTCTAAAATTTGTAAAAAATATCTCTAGAAATGCTGAAAATTTGAATTTAAAATAGAAATAAAACCTCGAAAAATTATTCAAATTAAAAAACTAACTGCAATCTGCACACCGGGAAATTCTGACGCATAAAATGATCTAAAAATGATTTAATTCCTATGTACAGTTTTTGCTCCTATAAAACTTTTTTAATGGAACGATTTTGTCCAACTTTGGCATTAAATATCTCTTAAAATAATTCTTCGATTTGAAAACTGTCTGCATCAGCGTATTTATCAAACATTTCTCTATAATACTTTCGATTTTCATATTTTTGTATGCAACAGTTTTTTTAATATTAACGAAGAAAGACCTCCGGTCACAAAAAATTCAAAACCGGCGGCGGCGGTGGCGGCGGCGGTGACAGCGGTAGTTACTTTTTTTTAGAATAGAGAGATATAATCAAACAAACCTGATTATGAAAGATTAGCCTTTATAGAATATTCTGCCGAATGGATTTTGATAAAAATTGCACTGTTAGTTATATAATTTTTCAGACAGAATTTTAGTATAAACCATACCGTTCTACATTGCTTAATAATAGAAATGTGGTAGAAAGTTCTATATTCAATTGTGTATCAAATCCGACTGTGATTGATCAACTAAAACAGTTGGACCTTGACAGCTGAAAATTTGTCTGCACATTAGAAAATATAATAGCACAATGTCGTTCATATAGTTTCAGAAATGCGAAAAGATATTCCAGGTAAAAGTCCATCTATTATATATATAAAATCCAAACGGAAATTTCGTTCCGAACATCTACATTTCGAGTTCTACTGCATGGATGGATTTTGACGCAACTTATACTGTTAGATAGGTATCGTTTTAGGGAAGGTTTTAAGCTATAACACATCGTTCTATGTTGATTAGTTATAGAATCATGACGGAAAGTTCTGTTATTTTGGGTGAAATGGTTACCATTATTTTATTGGCGATGAATTTTTTGATAAATGAATTGAAATGGCGGTACATCTCGGAAAAAAAAAACTGTTACTAATTTTATTTAAAAGAAAAAAAAAGAGAGAAAATGAAAAACAGTTGTGACGAGTGGTAATATTGGAAAACGAAAATATCGAATTTAAATATGAAAGGGAGTGTTCGTAATGCTTAAACATTTATTCAATATGAAAGATTGCAGTTTTAAACTATATTTGGCAATTTATCTCTTGCGTCCGGTTAAGAAAAATGCATTAGAAAACTTGATAAAATAATATCTGAGTGACAATTTTGTTTATGATTTTTTTTAATTTTCTTTTTACTTTCATTTAACTCGACCATCATGTGACTTACAGAAGAAACTAGCAGAAGTAATTATGAAAATGACGGTACTTGTGAATTATATTTTGTATGTTTGTTTACGATTTCATTTTATCGCCAAACGATTTAATTTTAAGCTAAAAATGCATGAGCGTGCCAGCGGTTTGAGCGACGTTCACATTGGTTATTTCTCAAGTAGACGACAGCATTTTTGGAAAAATCCAATTCTGCTTAAATATATATATAATTCAAATTGAAATTTCATTCCTGCTGCTTAGAACTCGAGTTCTGCTGAACTTACACTGTTAGATAGGTAATTTTTCGGGAAAGGTTTTTTAGTACATAACACGTCCTTCTACGTTGCTTGGTATTGAATTATGGTTAAGTTCTTTAATGAAATGAACCTTATAATGAAAAATTTGCCCTTTTAAAAGATTCTGCTGAATGTATTTCGATGGAACTTGGACTGTTAATTAGATAATTTTCCAGGGAAGGTTTCATTATACAACATCCCCTTCTACTCTGCTTAACCGTACCGTTTTGGGGAAAGTTCTGTAGTCAACGCAATTAGTAGTGTACACAATTATCACAATAGCCTTTTTTAAAATTAAAATAAACGGTTTTTATAGAATTTGCATTGTTAGTTTGGCAATTTTTCAGAGATGTTTTACTATATAATATATTGTTCGACACCTTTTAGTCATAGAGCAATGGGTTAAATTTTGTAATTTTTCAATATAGTTGCGAGGTGGAAAAAATGGGCTTGGCTGGAGTAGGAAAGTTTTCATGCATATTTTCTGTTCAACAATTATATAATTTATTTACCATAAAGAAGAAATTTATCTCTTTTTTATATAAAAACACGGTGCGACCGGAGAATACTCTACTTCTTTGGCGCGATTTCAAAAATTCGCCAAATCGGCGCGTTGGGAGTACAAGGGTTACAAGGAATTTAAACCAAGAGCGCTCTCCCAAAAGAGAAATCCAAGGTTGCCACTTGGGGCATTTATCGCCAAGTTGGGGAGAAGTAGAGTATTCTACGTTTCACCCAAAAACAGAAGTAAATTGTATATATATAACAAAAATATTAATATTCAGAAATAAAAATTTATATATAGGAATACATATTTTAAAAAGCTTAAAGTTCATTTTATTTGTTTTCATAGCTGTTCATATGATTTGGCCACAAATCTCACTTTCTGAAGTCTGAATTGTGCCAAGCTTTTTAACATCTAACAGTACCCATTGATCTTTAAGTCAGGAAAATTGGAGAGTAGATGTAGCTTGAAAAGTATCCATTAATTAAGGAGATAAATTATGCAATCGAGTCCACAGACAATTGGCATATTTGGTATCGATAAGTTACACAACTGAGTCTACTGACAATTGGCGTATGTTACCTGACTTGGTTTGGCGCACAATTAACTTAGGAAAAGGTTTAAACTGATTCTGTGTTTTTAAAGCGGACATATTCTATAACCGAATTAACACAGAATTGGCGTGATTTGAAAGAAAATGTTTTGGCGAATTTTTCCTATTTTTACGTTATACCAACACCATACCAAAATGTATGCTATTGCGCCATTTATTTCAATCCTAAACGTGCAAAATTTTTTGGTACTTTTCCAGTATAGGGATCTTGGCGAAACAGAGAAAATAGACTTGGCGGAGAAGGAAATTTGGAAACATATTTTCTGGCAACCTATTCACTGTTTCATTTCATATACACAAGCATTTTTTTCTATGGTTATACAATTTATTTAACATAAAGATGCTATTTATCTAATTTTAATTAGAAACAGAAGTAATTTATTTGTATGCACAAAACATTGATAATATACATATATAAAAAAAAAAAAATTACGTTTGTTTTCTTAACTGCTTATATCAATTGGCAACAAATCTCACTTTCTGATGCCCGAATACCACCAAGCTTTTTAAAAAACGCTAAGGTGCCTACAGTGGGAAAGTACCAAATTTAATTGCAAACTGGGCCAAAAATTATGGCGTGCTATTTATTGAACGCGAATTTTTTTTCTCTCTCATTATTATTTAATCGCAACACTGCAAAAAAATTTAATTTACTATTTTTTGAAATTGAAAGTATTTTTTATTATTAAGTAAAATTAAGTTATAACTCCATTTTTCGCTGAATAAAAAATGGAAATGTTTACTGCAGTGCCAAGAGACACTTAAAATGTCATGTGCGTAGTTTAAATGGCGATTTTGAAAAAAAAAATTATAATATCGGAGCCCACACCAAATTGGCTCATTTTACCGAGAATGTTTTGGTACAAAATGAAATACATTTGTTTTAGACATAATAGTAAATCTCAATACTCACCGATTGAAAAGTCTTTAAAATTATTCAGAGGAGACAACGAGAAATAACTTGGAGTTTCATAAATTTTAATAATCAATATTCTTATATATCTGTCTACTTCTGCTTCTACTATATATACTACAGTAAAATGGAAATGGGAAATTCGTCCCGGCTGCATATAACTTGAGCTCACCTGAATGGATTATGATCAGAATGATAGTTAGATAATTTTTCAGGGAAGATTTTAGTATATAACATCAATGCAAAAACCCTTGACGTGTTAAAAGTTTCTGACGCAGCACTTTATCTTATGCTCTAAGAATTTTAAATATGGAACTTAAAAATACTGATATCAAATTTTGAGTGACGTTATGCTATTTCTTAAAAAATATATTTGTATTTATTTCATCATTTTATTTTTGTTTTATTTATAATCGCATGTGCAAAAGTTATGTTCAACATGAAAAGCTGCATAAAATTTTATTCGCTGTTGCTTTATCATTTACATCTCTCATAAATTCAAAATATGAGTTTTAAAAGATATGATATAAAATTTAAGTGACGCCTTGATGTGACTTTAAAAGGTTTGTTTTAAAATTCAATTTAAATTATTTTTGACTTGGTTAAAATATTTTTTTACATCTACACAATACTTTTAATTTTCCAATTCACTGTTAAATATATCACTTTCATTGAATCTATACTATGCATTGAAATGTATTTATTTCAATAAATTGATTTATCTTTTGTGTCACGCTATTCAAAATTGTGAGTAAGATTTATGTAAATGGTTTATTTGCGTCAAACTATCCTTTTTCATACATTTCATGTAGTTTGGACACAATGACGCAAAGAAACCATTTACACAAATCTTACTCACAATTTTGAATAGCGTGACACAAAAGATAAATCAATTTATTGAAATAAATACATTTCAATGCATAGTATAGATTCAATGAAAGTGATATATTTAACAGTGAATTGGAAAATTAAAAGTATTGTGTAGATGTAAAAAAATATTTTAACCAAGTCAAAAATAATTTAAATTGAATTTTAAAACAAACCTTTTAAAGTCACATCAAGGCGTCACTTAAATTTTATATCATATCTTTTAAAACTCATATTTTGAATTTATGAGAGATGTAAATGATAAAGCAACAGCGAATAAAATTTTATGCAGCTTTTCATGTTGAACATAACTTTTGCACATGCGATTATAAATAAAACAAAAATAAAATGATGAAATAAATACAAATATATTTTTTAAGAAATAGCATAACGTCACTCAAAATTTGATATCAGTATTTTTAAGTTCCATATTTAAAATTCTTAGAGCATAAGATAAAGTGCTGCGTCAGAAACTTTTAACCCGTCAAGGGTTTTTGCATTGATATCATTACTTTTTTGAGGTTAGTGATAAAATGATTAAAAAAAAGATATTTATGGAATTTAATGCAGATTTAATTTTTACTATTTTATTACAGTTTTCCTTATAGCAGTTTGTATATAAAAACAAGTGGGTAAGTATAATCGCAGATCGCACAGAGGGTTTCATTTGATATTCCTTTAAAAACACTTTATCCTTAAATTAATAAATCCAAAATGTTAATTTATAATTATTAAATCCTTACATAGATGGTGCACCAATAGTTCCAATTTTCATGGGGCAGGGAACGCATTCTTTTAAACAAACCACCTTCCAATTGAAGTCACCAAAAACCAAGTTGAATAAGCCAGACCCCGTTGTGTTGTTTCACAAACAGCAGTCTCATGTCCCCTCCTTCCCCCCTTTTTCAAAATTTTTCAGACCAGTACCTAAGAATGGAACCGAAATAATTTTTTCTCTTCAGAAATTACGATAAAAAAATAGTATGCAGTACTCATAAATTTACTTTAATGCTATATAGGGTGATTATTAAGTTAATTATAACGTTTGGAATCTGTCGCATTGATGTCCGAAAGGTGGTTTCTGAGCTATGGAAGCTGGACCCATAAGGCGCCATAGAGGCGCGAATCCCACTAGTGTCTATCATAATTATATCTGCCATGTGGACTAATTGCGATATTTAATCAAAATAGCCCCCCCCCTCCTCATCCCCGGAAATATAACAAATACAAAATGTGTCTTTATAAACCTATCGTCAAATAGGTTTTTATTTCTTTTTCCCTAAAAAAAAAAAAAAAAAAACATGATTTTTATATCCGTAACGTAAATAGCGGACGAAGCCCGCTAGTTCCTACCATAATATATATTTTTAATAATTTTATATAGTCTATAATAAAAATCAGACTTAAAATAGTCTAGTTCCATGAGTACTTGTAGTGTCAGTTACATGCTACGATTTTTGGATACCAGTATTTTAGAACGGGAAAATGTGACTTACTTTATCGGAGATATCTCATTAATTGAATAAGGTGAAGCAAACTTTTTGAAAAAAAAGGTGGTCAACAAGCATGGCAGTTATCAGCTATGTGACTTTGTGCTAAAGTCCATTAATTTGATCTGCTTTAAAAAGATTACGGAAGATTGAATTATAGTAGAACCTGGATTAACCGAGCTTCGATTAATCGAGGTTTCTGTTAACCGAGCCGATAACAAAGTCTGATTTTTTTTTTCCTTTTGAATGAGCCTTAAAAATAACCACACTCTTTAGCTCACTGTCCGTGCTATACAGGCCCTTCTGCCCCCAAAAGCACTCAACTCCAAAGAAACACTGGACCCTGAGAAGTCAATAGCGAACAATGCTTTGTTTCCAGTGGCTGTGTGAACTTTCGTAAATTTTTCAATTTGCATTTTAAAATTTACTACTGGTAGTTGATTTTCTTTTTAAATTTGTTAAGCTGTGAAACAGAACTTTACATATATTTATTTTTATTATTTAAAAAACGTTCTATATATTTTTTTAAAAGAGATGTTAAATTCGCAAGCACGGCGAGTTTTTACACACAGTTTCTATTAACCGAGATTTCCGATTCCGATTTACTAACAGTCCCAATTAGCTCGGATAATCGAGGCTGCTCTGTATAATTAAAAAATCAATGGCGATCTTAATGTAAACGGGTTTCCCTTTTACTGAGGGATTTCAAGACCGAATCAGCTGATGTTAGTTGCTGTTTCCGTGCTTGATTAAATAAGATAAGTTAAACATTTGAAAATTACCAAATGTAAAAGGAACTAAGTCAACAGAGTGTTTGCTTTATGGTATACTACCCATTTTAATAGTTTTGTATGCAGTAATTTTCTTAATATTTGCGAAATAGACCTCTAGTCACAAGAGATTCTTTCAAAGCGGTGAAAAGCGTTAGTTTTTTCTTTTTTTTCCGAATAAGAGACAAAATGTAGTACGCAATTGCGTCAAAAGATGGCGACACCAGAATTCTGATATGCTTATTATGTAAAACTTCATTGTTATTTATAAATAAAACATTTCAACTAAATTATTTATTATAAAATAATTATTATATCACAATAGATTTTATGCAAGGAAAATAATAATTATAATAATAATAATATTATGGATGTCAGTGATTATATATTGATTGACCGTCATAATAATAAAAAATGATATTATAAAAAGAAGAGCTGAAATGAATTATTTTTTTACGTTTCTGATCGTGTGATTTATATTCAAATAATAATTATTAATGTATATTTTTTGTAAAGTGATTGAAATTAAATATATTTATAAAATTTATGGTAATATTTTTATTGTTGAAAAATTGCCAAGAAATAATCATCATCAAATTGGCGTCATTATAATTGTAATTTTATTTAACTTAATAGCAATTAAAAAATTACAAAGGAACTGAGAATAATGGTCAACTAACAGACTTAAAAAAAAAAAACTTCACACGCACCAGGGAGTATCGAACTGCCTATGTTAAGATCAGTAGACGATGGCCCTCAACCACTCAGCCGTCGGAAGACAAAATTTTTCTCCCCAAAAGTGGTTAAAAAGAAAGCATGTGTATGAATACAGTGTCATGCATTTTCGGTGAAATTTCCATAGAATGGCGAAGAAATATAGTCCGATTTTTCATGCGCATTATAAAACGAACAAGAGTCTTGCTGGAAACAAGTAAATTGTTATTTGGTTCATCTGAAACATATTTATTTGATTTTTAAAAAATCGACCGTGTCATTTTCGAGAGAAAAAAAAACGAATTATTTAACGAACGAGAGTTTTCCCAGAAAAAAGAAAAGTGTTAATCACCTCGCCTTAATCACATTTATATTATGTATCAATTTAAAAATAATCGTTAGAACCGTTTTCGAGATTTTCAAATTAGGAACTTCCTCGATATTATACCAACGTTTTCACTTTAAAAATGACTATTTAGATCTCAAAATATACTTCACGTAGAAATGTAAAAATTTCAGTATACGATTAGACTGCAGATATAAGACTGTTCTAGAAAATTCAGAACAATAAGACGTATATCTGCTGAGTTATTAAAAGGCGGCTTTTCGCATTTTCTTTGATGTCGAGTTAGCTGTATATATGAGTTCCGCCATCTACGAATTCTATGATACGATACGATACGATTTTAACGATACGATACGATACGATTTTAGGCTTAAGGCTGCGTCACTCGAAATACTACCGTCTTCCATGATATCGTCCTATGTTGCTTATACATAGAATTATGTTTTAAAGTTATATAATCAGACGAACCCGATCATGAGAGATTAGCCTATTTAAAAGATTCAGCCGAATTCATTACAATTGAATTTTCACTGTTAGTTAGATAATTTTTCAGGCAGGGTTTTAGTATATACTATATCCTTCTGCATTGCTTAATAATAGAGGTGTGGTGGAAAGTTCTATAATCAGTTGGATCCGATTATGAAAGTTTAGTATTTTTAAATGTTCTACAGAACGGATTTTGATAGGAATTCCATTGTTAGTTAGATACCTATTCAGACATGGTTTTAGTATTTTGCATATTGTTCTACGTTGCTTAGTCATAAAGTAATGGCCAAAAGTTCCATAATCATATGAAACCGATTATGAAAGATTAGACTTTTCAAATTGTTCTAGATGGCGAATATTAATAATACTTGCTTTGTTGATTAGATGATGTTTTAGTTTATTGCGTATCATTCTACGTTGCTTAGTTATATAATTAATGGGGAATGTTCTATAATTAGATGGACCCAAATATGAAAGATCAGCCTTTAAAAAAAGTTTTACTGGATGGATTTTGTCAATTTGTTTCTTTGCATTATTAGTTATATAATTTTTCAGGTTTGTTTTATTATATTGCCTATTGTACTATCAGCCTTTACCAACTCCTACTGTGATTGATCAACTAAAAGGGTTAAGACCTTAATAGTTGAAAATTTGTCTGCACATTAGAAAATATAATAGCACAATAGCACAATGGCGTTCATATCGTTTCAGCAGTGCGAAAGGACATTCCAGGTAAGGTTCCATATTGCTTTAAATCACAATGTCAAATTCACTGATACATTTTGTGTGATTCAAGGATCCTTTGGATAAGCAGACCAGCGTAGCGGGCATAGCCTGCTAGTATTACTTTAAAATGCAAGGTCAAATTTACCATTTCGTTTGATTCAATTTTCTCTTGGGAAAATGGACCAGCGCAGCGGGCATAGCCTGCTAGTTTAACATAAAATTTTCTAATAGTGAAAATTTCCGTGGCAAAAAATAGTTTTAAAATTATTCAAACTTTATTGCTGTTGCCATAAAAAACAGATATGTTGACAAATCTCATGGTGCAAGTACGATGTTGAAATTGACAACATCAAAAATATACAAGAAATATACAGATTGTAAAAAGTGATTAGTCTATTTGTAGAGGGATAGGTACTTAAAGAATACACTATATTAATTCCTCGAAAATTTTATCTTATTATCTGAGTTTGATTATTATCGGACGTTATGCATGCTAGGTCACATAATTGAAAGGAAAAACTTAACATCTTCACGGGAACCTAAGAGTTTGTGTCATGATATGCATAGTCCCCAACAGACAAAGGCAACAGAGAGGAAAGACGGCACAGTTCGATTTCAGATTTGGAGAAGAGGACATACAATTTCAAATGATATTGTATGTAAAAACATCGTCGATTTTGTATCATTTATATAAACAATAATATGATTATCTAATAACATTTAAAACATCAAATATGAGATATAAAATTATTTATATAGTTCATAATGTTTATTTATAAATATAAAATCGATAAATTTCATAAAGGTTACATAAATATACTTAAACTACATTAACAAGCAATAAAAGAAAACGTAAAATCTATAAAGTTCATATTTTATTTTATCTGACTGGAGATTCATTGAAATTTATTATTGTTTTCAAAGACATATTAAAGAATTAAACAAAAACATAATTTGAAGAACAAATTAAAAAACAAAATTTATTTCCTACATTGTTTAAGCCCGATAAGGGACCGATATTAAGATATTTCATTCAATTAATTCTACATTTAATGTTAAATTTTTGTAACAAATTATTTAAGCCAATTGAAGATTAAAAAATAAAAATAAAAATCATACAATATGAAACTTAAAACACCCTAAAAAATTAGATTCTGTTCAAATCAAATCGAAATAAATCTGAGACTTCTTCCATTTTTAATTGAAAATATTTGTATTGCAGATTTTGTATTATGTTTATGACAATTGTGCATAAAATGATAAGATGCATGCGAAATACAGAACTTTTAAAAAAGCCTAAGATTTATTTCGATTTCATTTGAACGGAATCTAATTTTTTAGATTGTTTTAAGTATCATATTGTATGATTTTTATTTTTATTTTTTAATCTTCAATTTGCTTAAATAATTTGTTACAAAAATTTAACATTAAATGTAGAAATAATTGAATGAAATATCTTAATATCGGTCCCTTCTCGGGCTTAAACAATGTAGGAAATAAATTTTGTTTTTTTAATTTGTTCTTCAAATTATGTTTTTGTTTAATATGTCAAGTTTTTTTAATAACTACAGCACTCAGACGAACGCATTTCAAGATTAATAGAGAGTATCATCATCAGGGTTTGATGTATGCGGTATTGTACCAGTTTGCCAATGTGTAATTCAAAATGTTTCACCACTGTAGTAATATGCAGGTTGCGGTAATTTGGACAAGAACTTCCAATCTGAACGTAAAAAATCTATAATCAAAACATAATAAATTAACTTCACTTAAATTTAGATACCCTATTTCCCCCTCAGGAACGCTATGAATGTAAATGTAAATTGTGTTGAATCCTTACTGCTAATATTTAACAATATTATAGCTGTGATACAGTAAAAAATAAAAAATAAAAGTTTTACTTAAATTTTTAAATCTTATTCTCTCCCAAGGAGCGATGTAAACACATCAGAAAATTATTGCCTAAGTTTAACTTGGGGTATAAATAGTTCTCATCTCGGAAAAAAAAATACATTTTAAAATTTAAGTTATGTATTACCCCACTAAGTTCGCTACCTGCGTAAAAATAGCTATCCATTAGAAACTTCTTACTAAAATGTAATCTTGATCAAAGCAAAAACTTATTCTGAAAATATCCTCTTTATTTCCACTATGACGCCATATTCACCTTTTTAATTAAAAAAAAAAAAAAAAAAAAAAAGCTAGCTCAATTTATTATTTCACGTGAAAATCTTTCAACTAAACAGAAATAAATTATTATTACAGCTTTTGAAATTTTTGCAACAATGAAGTAAAAATGCTACATTTTCTATGAAAAATGTCCGTTGATTTTCAATGAAAAAAGCGAAAATTGGAATTATTAAGAAAAATATTTGAATAATGCAGAAAACGATTGGCCCATGTTTCTCTCTGGGTTATAATTCATCCATGTGCAAAGGTATTTTACCATTCGTTTTGACCCTGACGTCAGGCAAACGTTTTTACACTTTAAATTTATAATATCATTAGAATTAGTAAAGAAAAAAAATGAGTGGCATCAGGGACAAAAAGGTGGGAAGAAAAAATGAAAAAGTTATGATCTCCATAGGCTTTTCCATGTTAAATTAACATTGAGAAGTGACATTGGAAATAAATAAGTATTGCGCTGCCGCGCAATACTTAAATATGCAGATCTATCATAAGCATCGATAGATAATTTAATACCAAAACAGAGGATAATTAGATTGGCTATGTTACTAAAACTTGAGATTTGATAGCACTGAAATGGAACGCATTTTCAATTACTCTGGTATAAGACATGAGAACACGGTATCTCAGAATATCAACTCATAAGATCACATTGTAATAATAATTCGTTTATAGACACGAGTATAGTCAATAATTAGTTTTCGCATTCCCATAATCATAACAGTAGTCTTCACTAATAGATTGTTAATAATAAGTAAAGGACATTAGAAGTTTCGTAGTTATAGAGAAACTTATAATGTTTCATCAGGGTATATGAATATTGGATTTATTAATATGGTGTTATATTAATCGTCGCAATTGACTAAAGTTGAAGATCATTTTCTGTTGGGTATATTTTATTTCATTAACAGATCAATCATATTAAATATTTATTATTATTCACATATCGATTTGACGAGTTAGTAGAAGGTATTTTTGTTAAATATCGGTATAGATTATGTTCAATGGAAGATTGTTATTTTAGGAAAATTACGTTGATTCTTTATTATTATTTATTAATTATGTTGTTTCTTCTTTATGACATTCAGATTCTTTGTATTATTATGAATTTGTATTATTGTTGATAATTAAAATTTTAAATAAAATATATGGAACATAAAACAACTTTCTTTCACTGAGCATAATAGATACTATATTCAACAAAAATACCTTTCATTATTCACATACTGATTTGACGAGTTAGTGGAAGCTCTTTTGTTAAATATCGGTATAGATTATGTTCAATGGAAGATTGTTATTTTAGGAAAATTATGTTGATTCTTTATTATTATCTATTAATTATGTTGTTTCTTCTTTATGACATTCAGATTCTTTGTATTATTATGAATTTGTATTATTGTTGATAATTAAAATTTTAGATAAAATATATGGAACATAAAACAACTTTCTTTCACTGAGCATAATAGATACTATACTCAACAAAAATATCTTTCATTATTCATATACCGATTTGACGAGTTAGTGGAAGCTGTTTTGTTAAATATCGGTATAGATTATGTTCAATGGAAGATTGTTATTTTAGGCAAAAAATGTTGATGAGTACATTTAGCTTCTTGGTATTAATTATAAATTTGTATTGTTGCAGATAATTAAAACTTTAGACTAAATGTATAGAGCATAAAAACGACATTTTTCCACTGAGCATAATAGATACTACACACTATATGGCCAAAGGTGACCGGTCACTTGCGATTTTAGACGTTTTGTTCAATATCTAGAAAAATACATAAGAAATTAACCTGAAACTGCATGTGTGTAAACAGTATAGTATTGGTCATATATTCCCGCAAAGATGATTTCCCGAAACCCTATAAGGGACTGTCAACAAATTGAAAAAAACGAATATCTTTTGGATAACCCTGTAATAACTAATGTAGCAAAAGCGTTCAAACTCAAGATTATTAATAAGTGGCTTATTTTAATATACTGTGTTTATTTTTATGAGAATAGAATGTATACTCGTAGAGAAATTAAGGTTTTTATAAAAACAGTCCCAAATTTCACCAAGTTTTTTGCTTATAATTTGCAGAATTCTTAATATAAAAAAAAGTTCTTTTCAGAAAATATAACAAACAACATTGTACATAATACTCCGCAATCAGAAATAAAAAATAATAAAAATTCGATGAAAAATGAGCAGGTTCATAAAAAAAGTTTCACTGCGCATGCGCGAATGCAATCAAAATGTAATATGCATAATGTATTAGCTAAGTATATAGAGCAACTTTTGTGAAAGACTCAAAATCATAGCTTGAAAATTCTAAAAATTATCGTCGATAGAATAAGCTAGAGATCCGTTGTTCCCAAAAAGAAGCAAAAATATGAGGCGTTGTATCAAATATCTGTTGATTAGTGCCAAGGTAGCGTACACAATATAGCACGTACTTCTATATTTGTATACAACCCCTCATCTTTTTGCTTCCTTTTGGGAACAACGGATTTCGAGCTTATTCTACCGACGATAATTTTCAGAATTTCCAATCTATGATTCTGAGAGCTTCACAAAAGTTTCTCCATATACATAGCTAATACATTATGCATATTATATTTTGATTGCATTCGCGCATGCGTAGTGAAACATTCCTGATCATTTTTCATCCAATTTTTATTATTTTTTAATTCTGATTGCAGAGTATTATGTACAATGTTGTTTGTCACCTTTTCTGAAAATAACTTTTTTTTTAATATTAAGAACTCTGCAAATTATAAGCAAAAAACGTGGCGATATTTGAGATTGTTTTTATAAAAACCTTAATTTCTCTACGAGTATACATGCTATCCTCATAAAAATGAACACAGTATATTAAAATAAGCCACTTATTAATAATCTTGAGTTTGAACGCTTTTGCTATGTTAGTTTTTACAGCGATATCCAAAAGATATTCGTTCTTTTTCAATTTGTTGACAGTCCCCTATGGGGTTTCGGGAAAAAATCTTCGCGGAAATATATGACCTATAATACTGTTTACACACTTGCAGTTTCAGGTTAATTACTCATGTATTTTTCTAGATATTGAACAAAACGTGTAAAATCGCAAGTGACCGGTCATCTTTGGCCATATACAGCTCAGATTCAAAATATTAGAATAATTACTTTTTTTTTCACAAACTGGAAATATCCTTTGGTAATTTAACATCTTTTAATGCAAATATGCAAACGATATTTTTATTAAGAACTTATTGTTGATTAAACTTATTTATTATCTTAAAATTAATATAATTTCTGAAAAGAATAATTGAAAAAAAAAATTATTTTGAAAAATCAAAATATTAGAATATTTATTCAAGTGGTTCAAAATATTAGAATATTTCGCATTAATTCTCTTTTAATTATCACCAATTCATAACTGGTGGCATCATTGATTAAATTCAGACTATTTTATTTAAAATCGGTGTTCTTTTTAGAGTTTGTTTGCTTTTTAGTCTTAAAATGGATCGTGTGGGTGATATTCCTGAATCTATTAAACTTCGTATGTTTGATTTGTATCGGCACGGTAAAAATCAATGTTATATAAGGAATTTTTTACATTGTTCGCAATCAAGCGTTAGTAAAATACTAACACAATATTCAAAAAATGGAAAATTTCAGAATAATCGCCGAAATGGCGGCCGAAAACCAAACGCATCTGCTAGAGCTGACAGGAAACTGAAGCGTATAGTTAAGAAAAACCGATTTAAAAGCGTGCAATTCTTGCACCGAAAATGGAAAGAAGAAGGAGTTGAAGTTTCTACATCGAGAACATTAAGACGTCTCCATAAATTTAAGTTTGAATCTCGTATACCGAAAACAAAATCTCTCATGACTGTAAAACAAAAACGTATAAGATTCAATTGGTGTAAATGAAGACGTTTATGGAGCAAAGAAGATTGGAAAAACATATTAGTTAGGGATGAAATTATCTTGTATAGATACAAAACATACTCATCGCTAAATAATATATTTAGCCATTTTTAGCCACCATTTAGTCTCCCATATAAAACTAAAATTAATTAATTAAAATTTAATTAATGAATTAATATTTGAAAAATCTGTATTAACATCAATTGTCATCCAGTACAAGTTTAAAAAAATTTATTTCAACTTGATAGGATGAATAATGAGTATTTTATTAACGATTGAAGATTTGAACAAGGTATATAAATAAATAAATATAGGGAGAGTGTGAACTAATATTAGGAATTTAAAAATATAGTATTCAAAACACATGAACTACCAAATAAAAATTTAATTTATTTCATCCTTGCACTTATTACAGTTAATTAATTATTGAATTTTGAAATCAGGGTGTCCATTATGAAACGCTCTGAATTACCTGCATGTACCAATGCGCTATAATTTACATTATTTTGACATTAAAAATAGCTGCATTAAAATGAGAAAATGCTCATAAAAATATGTTTACATTTTCTAAGGAAGAAGAAAATCTTTTGATTAAATTGCTAAACTATTCAACTATTTATAAAGCTTAAAAGCTTCATTAGCCAAATATTAAAAGTATTCAAATCTTCATAAATTTAGAAATCGGTAATTAAAAACATTAAAAATCAAAACAAAGAGAAAAGGTATTGCGATAGCAAAAATTAAGACGAAGGATATTAATCTTTAATTACTTTTCAACGAAGTAAAATAATTATTTGAAAGATGCTTCAAATGCTGCTTCATAAATGCATATGGAATTTAAGATGTTTTATCCCATGTTCATTAAGACAATTACATGATGCAATCTAAATAATGAATGAATATTGCAAGGTATTGTATTTAATTTAGAACTGTATTAAATTAAGTTAATAGTGAGACTGTAATTTAATCGCCAAGAGTATTGTAGCACAAATTGATATGTATCTATTACCAGTGGTATTCAACCCGTATGACGTAAGACCTCAGATAAGCTGCGATAATTTTTGAAACGTGAACATTTCAGCAGCGAATAATAATAAAAAACAAGTAAGAAAAATCATGCCTACAGCATAGATTATGAAACATTTCCCAACACTCCCTGAAAGCTTTAACGAAACTTCGTTACTTAGGGAAATAAAGTAAATAAGATAACTAAGTAAACATTTAAAAATCTGATTTCAGTAGTTAACGCCCATAACCAAATATGTATTCCAATTC
Organism: Maratus speciosus; assembly: GCA_963932465.1. Taxonomy (NCBI): domain Eukaryota; kingdom Metazoa; phylum Arthropoda; class Arachnida; order Araneae; family Salticidae; genus Maratus; species Maratus speciosus. The sequence continues at coordinate 70,766,881 of OZ010799.1, read as the reverse complement.
TTTTGAACAGCCCTGTATTCGATCTGTATGTTGATATATATACTATATAATAGGAAAATTTAGTTTAGCAAGAAAATGCATAACAGGTTGAAATTCATCTTTCAGCAATTTATACTAATAGATGGAAACATACCTGAATACATTTGTGCAGCCTGTAATTTACCTAGTAACTGTATTACATGTCACTAATTAGCTAAAATTTAATCCAAACTAAAACATACTTAAAACTACTGAAATTACATTTCCAGAGATTATCACCCATAGACGGCCATGTATCCAACTCTTTGCGCGGCCCTGTATATCATTTTATCTATATTCTACAAATATTTCTTAGTACACTAAATTCAGTTCAGCGTAAAAATGCATAACTTCTTTAAAACCCACCTTTAAGCAATTTATGCTCATACTCAGCAACCTTTACAAATTCATTTCTGTAGCTCGGTATATGAACTATAGCATTTATACCCACTTTACAGTATGCATATATATAGTGAACAAGTAGGTAAATGTGATCACAGATCGCACAGAGGATTTTGTTTAATATTCCTTTCAAAACACTTTATCCTTTTAAAAAATCTGTTAGTTCCACATTTCGAAACCAGGGGCGCACTCTATTGTATCAAACTTCTATGCGAACGAAACTCCGTTTTATATACTATCCGTAGATATATTAGTCGAGGGGATTGGGCCGATAGTACCCGAGATAAGTAGGCACCCCCTGGCGGTAAAAAGTGAAACTAAAATATCTAAGGCTATGGTGCATAATATGAAAGAATGGAAAAAGGGGTGTTGGCAAAAGTTAGAAAAGTGCTCCCCGGGTGAAAATGGCGGAGGTTAGAAAAATATCTTAAAATACACAAGTTAGAGCACGGAGGAGTAAATAATATAAGACTTTTTGAAAATTTTATGATTTGCCGTGTGGTCTGAGGTATTCAGTTATTCGTATGCAAAAATTCATGTCTCCAACTTAATTAGGGCCTCTCTTAGAAAGAATTGCTTAAAATACATATGTGGTAGCTCAAATGGTTAAACGTAAGATTTTTCAAGATTTTATGATTTGTCGCCTGGCCTCATTTGTTCTGCTATAATTATGCAAAATTTCAAACCTCCAATTTAATAAGGGTCTCAGTTAGAAAGAATTGCTTAAAATAAGCATGTGGGAGCACAAAGGGTTAAATGTACGATTTTTTCAAAATTTTATGATTTGTCGTATGATATGTGGTGTTCAGCTATAAGTATGCAAAATTTCACGCCTCCAACCTAAATAGGGGCTCATTCAGAAATAATTGTTTAAAATACGCATGTGGGAGCTCATAGGGTTAAATGTACGGCTTTTTCAAAATTTTACGATTTATCATTTGATGCGAGGTGTCCAGCTATAAGTATGCAAAACTTCACACCTCCAACCTAAATAGTTGCTCACTTAGAAAGAATTGTTTAAAATACATATGTGGGAGCTCAAAGTGTTAAATGTACAACTTTTTCAAAATTTTATGATTTGTCGTATGATGTGTGGTGTTCCGCTATAAGTATGCAAAATTTCAAGTCTCCAACATGTATAGTTTCTGAAAACGGGCTCTGTGGCAGACGGACTGACAGACAGACAGAGGAGCGAGACGAATAGGGTTTCGTCAGATGAACGAAACCCTAAAAAAGCACATATCATAATTAGAATTGCATTTCGAGCAATCATTACTAATATACAGTAATTCGGATACAATATAGTACCTGAAATCTTTTCAAATACACCGCAAACAATTTCCCCTATACCATTATGAACGGAATTCTTTTGTGTGGACCTGTAAATGAACAATAACTATTCTTTGCACCGCATATTCAACCGAATGCATATTTTAGTGGACTTCATAAATGAATATTAATTTTACTATGTTTGAAAGAGTGTGACACCTGTAAAAATCATTTGAAACGATTTTTTCCCATTGGCCGTAAACGGAAAAATTTGACTGTCCCTGTAAATGAACTAAACATGCTATAAACTTCATATGAAATAGGGAATGTACTATGGTAGAGGTCACTAACATCCAAAAATTTCAGAACGATCCGAGCATATTTACGCGAGTTAGAGCGTGGACAGACGGCCAGACGACCATACGGCCAGACAAACCGAAGTCATAAACACTTATCGTCTTTGTTGGAAAGTGTTAAAAATACAAGAACTCATAGTACTCAAAGTGTTCAGTAGCGCAATCTAAGTGAGAGAATGACGCTGAATTCCGTAAGAAGATTAAACAAGATGGGGGACGAAGGATTCCGTAAGAAGATTAAACAAGATGGGGTACGGAGGTTTCCGCGAAAAAAAATTAGTTCCAAAAGTCACATCTAGGAGAATATGTGGCGCTGTGTAACAGAAATGAGAGTTTTGAAAAATGCAGAATCAATAGTAAAATCGTTAAATGCGCTAAATAACAGATAATTTTAACTTAGTATTGATTCTGCATTTTTTAAAACTCTCTTTTCTGTTACACAGCACCACATATTCCAATGGCGGTGACTTTTGGAACTAATTTTTATGTAGAATCCTTCCTCCCCCGTTTTATTTAATACTCTTACAAAATTTGGCGTCATTCTCTCAATTAGATCGCACCACAGCACACTCTGAATACTGTCAGTTTAATTATGGCCACCTTATATACCGGGTGTCCCAAAAAGGACTGACTGATTTTAAAATTCAATAACTTCCAAACGGTGACAGATATTAAAAAAATTCTTGCAGGAGGGTTATGCATAAAGTCAAAAGTTTTATTACAGTGATTTTCGATTTTAGTTCGAATTACAAACAATAGATGGCGCTGTAAGCAATAGTCGCTAAATACAGGCTCGATTTTTGGTCCTTTCTGTTGTTCCATGCAGAAAAAGGAGATGGAAATGTCTTATCCGGGCCACGAAGTACCAAAAATCGAGCCTGAATTTAGCCTCTATTGATCGCAGCGCCATCTATTGTTTGTAATTCGAACTAAAATCGAAAATCACTGTAATAAAACTTTTGACTTTATGCATAACCCTACTGCAAGAATTTTTTTAATATCTGTCACCGTTTGGAAGTTATTGAATTTTAAAATCAGTCAGTCCTTCTTGGGACATTCGGTATATGTTATCACAAATATTTAAATAAATATAAAGTTAAAAATAGTTTTTTTAAACATTTAAAAAACAAAAATTAAAATGTTTGACTCCGTGTTCATTAAGACCATTATATGATGCAATCTCAATAATAAATGAAATTGCAGTGTATCGTATTTTAAGTATTGCGCGGCAGCGCAATACTTATTTATTTCCAGTGTCACTTCTCAATGTTAATTTAACACGGAAAAGCCTATGGAGATCATAACTTTTTCATTTTTTCTTCCCACCTTTTTGTCCCTGATGCCACTAATTTTTTATTCTTTACTAATTCTAATGATACTATAAATTTAAAGTGTAAACACGTTTGCCTGACGTCAGGATCAAAACGAATGGTAAAATGCCTTTGCACATGGGTGAATTATAACCCAGACAGAAACATGGCCAATTTTTTTTTTTTACATTCTTCAAATATTTTTCTTAATAATTCCAATTTTCGCTTCTTTCATTGAAAATCAACGGACGTTTTTCATAGAAAATGTAACATTTTTACGTCATTGTTGCAAAAATTTCAAAAGCCGTAATAATAATTTATTTCTTTTTAGTTGAAAGATTTTCACGTGAAATATTAAATTGAGCTAGTTTTTTTTTTCAAAAATTGAAAAGGTGAATATGGCGTCATAGTGGAAATAAAAAGGATATTTTCAGAATACGTTTTCGCTTTGGTCAAGTTTATATTTTAGTAAAAAGTTTCTAATGGATAGCTATTTTTACTCAGGTATCGAACTTAGTGGGAAATTACATAACTTAAATTTTAAAATGTATTTTTTTTCCGAGATGAGAACTATTTATACCCCAAGTTAAACTTAGGTAATAATTTTCTGATGTGTTTACATCTCCCCTTGGTAGAGAATAAGGTTTAATAATTTAAGTAAAACTTTCATTTTTTTATTTTTTACTGTATCACAGCTATAATATTGTTAAATATTAGCTGCAAGGGTTCAACAAAATTTACATTTACATTCATAGCGTTCCTGAGTGGGAAATAGGGTATCTAAATTTAAGTGAAGTTAATTTTTTATGTTTGATTATAGATTTTTTACGTTCAGATTAGAAGTTTTTGTCCAAACTACCGCAACCTGCATTAGTACAGTGGTGAAACATTTTGAGTTATACATTGGTAAACTGCATCCCACATTGTGATGCAATGCCGCATACATCAAAGCCTGATGATGATACTCTCTATTAATTTTGAAATGCGTTCATCTGAGTGCAGTAGTTATTAAAAAAACTTGACATATTAAACAAAAACATAATTTGAAGAACAAATTAAAAAAACAAAATTTATTTCCTACATTGTTTAAGCCCGAGAAGGGACATATATTAAGTTATCTCATTCAATTAGTTCTACATTTAATGTTAAGTTTTTGTAACAAATTAGTTAAGCCAATTGAAGATTAAAAAGTAAAAACAAAATTCATAAAATATGATACTTAAAATACCCTAAAAAATTAGATTCCGTTCAAATGAAATCGAAATAAATCTTAGACTTTTTTTAAAGTTTTGTATTTTGCATGCATCTTATCATTTTATGCACAATTACCATAAACATAATACAAAATCTGCAATACAAATATTTTCAATTAAAAATGGAAGAAGTCTAAGATTTATTTCGATTTCATTTGAACGGAATCTAATTTTTTAGGGTGTTTTAAGTGTCATATTGTAGGAATTTTATTTTTATTTTTTTAGTCTTCAATTGACTTAACTAATTTGTTACAAAAATTTAACATTAAATGTAGAACTAATTGAATGAGATAACTTAATATCTGTCCCTTCTCGGGCTTAAACAATGTAGGAAATAAATTTTGTTTTTTTTTTTAAATTTGTTCTTCAAATTATGTTTTTGTTTAATTAATTTAGAGCTGTATTGAATTAAGTTGATGGTGAGACTGTGATTTAATCTGCAAGAGTATTGCAGCATAAATTATCGAATTTCATATTGATCAATTATTAATGGCATTCAACCGGTGTGCCGAAAAACATCATAGACCGGAAGGTGGGAACACAGGCCATCACCTCATCGAGTTGAAGGCTGAAATTCCAGGATTAGACAGGACTCGATTAGTGCATTAAAATGCAACTGGCCTGCCAAGTCATATCTTGGTGGAAACCATCTGAATATAACATTTTACTGCCTGATCGATATTTTTGTCATTGTGTTTTCCTTCACCCAAAGGTATAAAAACATGGAGGACTGGGAGCAGAAAAACACAATAGTAAACCTACTAGTCAAGCACTAAAATCGGGTTTTCAAGAATTTTCTACCAATATGACTTTGCAGACCAGTTTCATTTTAATATACCAATCGAGTTTTGCCTGATCCTGTAATTACAATCATCAACTTGATGAGGTGATCATGCGGTAATTTTTTGAAACGTGAACATTTCAGTAGCGAATAATGGCAAAAAAAAAAATTGCACAAAAATTCATAAATATTTAAAGAATTATAAAATAAAAATTAGTTTTGAAAAAAAAAACATACTTTTATAAGCATTGAATGTTCATCTTGAAAATAAAGCCTATTATTTTTTATGTTCATGTTTTTTCCATAAAATTCCATCACAATATATTAATTTAGTCCATCGTAGGCCATATTAATTTCTTGTTTAAAAAAAAAAAAAAACATTTGTTTATTCTAGAGAAGTAAATGGCAAAATCCTTAAAAAAAAAAAAAAAAAAAAAAAAAAAAAAAAAAAAAAAAAAAAAAAAACTTTGCGAGCTGATGTAACGAATCCGTCATATGTCTTCGTATGTTGTCATTACATTTGCTTTTCTTGCGTCTCAGTGGTTTATCATGGAGGCCATCGTAACATTGAAATTCTAAAAAAAGTACTTACACTAAAAACACTTACTACATGTTTTATTCAAAATTCAGGATTTTACTACTCGGAAATATTATGAGACAAGAATTCACTGAAAAAGAGAACATTCTCAGAAAAATTATTCGTCTTTATACACTAAATTATTCGCCAGTTTAGAACAAATAATTTCCGTACTCTTAGAAAACGATTTTTTCGTTGATTTTTTTCCCGGAAGTCTGAAAAAGAGGGGGAAATTCCGTTTATTCCCTGCATGCATGCATATTGGCTGTATTAATACCAAAGTTTGAATTTATTTTTAAAATGAAAAACCGAAAATTCAATAAAATAAAATTTCTAATATAGTATAAGTTCGAAAATCCGGCATCGTCGGGACCTAGACATAGCCTGATTTCTGAAAATTCAGGATTTCTGAAAGAATATCAAAAGTATATCTCATATTCTTAATAGTGCCTTTAGTCAAAATTTCATTCATAACCGCGTGATAATAATGTGATAAAAAAAGTAAATATTAAAAATAAACTTATTTTAAATGCAATTTTCTACGTTATATAAAAAAAAAAAAATCTATTAAACATTGAAGATTTTCCCTCCATGAGTGCTTTTAGGTAGCTTTCATTACAAAAAGCTACCTATTGCAGCCGTTCGGAGGAAAGCGATTTAGAAAAAAATTTGTTATATTTTCATCGATCATGACCCCCAGACCCCGAAACCACCCTCCTTTCAAAATTGACATATATATATATCTGACCTTTGTCACACTGTAACTCTCGTATTTATGAACCGATTTGGATGTAATTCGGCGTGTACATAGTACATACCAATGTCTCGACCGAGGTCGTTGGCCAGCTTCATCCGCCTTTTTGTTTCAAAATGGCGGCCATTTAAAATTTTTAAAAAGTTTAAAATTTGAAATGTGGTACTAAAATTTGAAACTGGAAAAATATTTTTTCTTATGTGTTTGACCTTGATAAAATGATTCGGGAGCAGTTTTTGTTTTGTCTATATCTTAAAAAATGGCTGAGTTATAGCATTTTTAATTTCTAGCGTGGCTGACATTTTGAAACGTCCTTATTTTTGTCACCTGATAACGGGCGTATTTATGAACCGATTTGAATGTACCTTGCTGTGTACATAGTACATACAAATATCTCGACCGAGTTCGTTCGCCAGCTTCATCCGCCATCTTGTTTCAAAATGGCGGCCATTCAAAAAAATTTAAAAAAATTTTAAATTTAAAATGAGATACCAAAAGATTGGAAAATGAAAAAGATTTTTTTCGTATGTGTTTGACCTTAATACAAAGATTCTGGAACAGTTTTTGTTTCGTCGATATCTAAAAAATGGCTGAGTTATAGCATTTTGAATTTCTACTGTGGCTGACATTTTAAAACGACCTGATATTTCTCACGCGATAACAGACGTATTTATGAACCGATTTGGATGTAGCTTGGTCTGTACATAGTACATACCAATGTCTCGACCGAGTTCATTGGCCAGCTTCATTCGCAATCTTGTTTCAAAAGGGTTGCCATTTAAAAAAAAATAAATTTAAAATGATGTATTAAAAAATTGGAAAGTGAAAAAGATTTTTTTCATATGTTTGGCCTTGATACAAAGATTCCGGAGCAGTTTTTGTTTCTGAAAATTTGTTCTTTTGTTTATGTCTTAAAAAATGGTTAAATTATAGCCCTTTGAATTCCTAGCATGGCTGACATTTTGAAACGATCTTGTATTTGTCACGCGATAACACACGTATTCGCCTATTTCGATGTAAGAAGGCATGTGGATATAGTATACATCCATATCTCGACCAAGTTTGCTGGCCAGCTTCATCAGCCATCTTGTTTCAAAATGGCGGCCATTAAATTAAAAAAAAATTATATTTAAAGTGAGGTGCAAAAAAATTAGAAATTGAAAAAGGTTTCTTTCTTAAGTATTTGACCTTGATATAAGGATTCAGGAGCATTTTTTGTTTGTCTTTATCTGAAAAAATGGCTCAGATATAGCAATTTCAATATCTAATGTGGATGACATTTTGAAAAATCTAATTTTTTACCTGCGACAGCACTCGTATATATCAATCGATTCCGATGTGAGTGAGCATGTGCACAGCAATTACTAAGGTCTCGACCAAGTTCACTGGTTAGCCTCATCCACCATGTTGTCTTAAAATAGCAGGCACTTTAAGAAATTGCCGAATTTGGCAGTCAAATATAAGTTACTTTAAATAAAAGCAGCTTGGATAAAGCTGACTAATTTCGCGAAATTCTCATTCATAATGATTTAGTATTGATCAAAATTAGTATTGAATCTTCTATATTCGGTTTCCACTAAATTGAGCTTCGTGTGTTTGAATAATATAAGTTGGCTTTTTTAAAAAAGTCCTTCCGGCCAGTGCCGGGAGGAAGAGGTAGCTTTCATATTCCTTATTTTAAAAAAGCCAACTTATATCATTCAAACACACGAAGCTCAATATAGTGGAAACTGAATATAGGAGATTCAATACTAATTTTTATTAATATAATGTATGAGAATTTCGCGAAATTAGTCAACTTTATCCAAGCTGCTTTTCTTTAAAGTAACTCATATTTGGCTGCCAAATTCGGCGATTTCTTAAAGTGCCTACCATTTTAAGACAACATGGTGGATGAGGCTAACCACACTGTAAATCGAAATGTCTTAAATTCAGACACTTAAGTGTCTGAAACGGAGTGTTCAATTTTCAGACATTTTAAAATGTCTGAATTTTTTCAGACACTTTTTGCGTCTGAATTTTAGACACTTCAAACGTCTGAATCGCAGCCATTTTTTTAAAGCATTATACGTAGCCATGTTTGACCACGTTGATCCTGGAAAAATATATGGCCATTATTCTGCCCCCCCCCCCTCCCCCCCCACACACACAGCCTGATTTTAGGGGCTCCAAAATATGGTATGCTATTTTCGTAAAGCTGATAATTGAAATCTTTTTCGACATTGTACTGATTATAATCAATATTTTGAATTTATAGAGTAGAATAAGATTAAAAATTTAAATATTTGTCGCAATACAGTAAAACCTCTCAATAGTAGGCACCTTAGAACCGTGGAATTTGTTCGCCATTCGGAGATGTCTGTTTTTCTGAGGTAAAAAATTATAAAATATGTGCATGTTGTTAATGAAAAATGTGTTTCTTAAATAGTTGTGTCCTCTATATAGGAGGGTCCGTTATGGAGATTTTACAACAAAACTTTCATAGGACGATTTTCTTCAGCGAACACTGACCTTTTTAAAGATAAATACATTTTTTTTTTTTACTTCATAAAAGAGAACACAATAGAATAGCAGTCAAATTCAACGTTCCAAAACGCATTCAATTCGCGAGGTGGCCGCGATTGAGAGTTTTTACTGTATTTATTTTTTTATTTAGTTTTTAATCTAATACTACTTTTAAAGTTCGAAATGCTGATTATAATCAAAACAATGTCGAAACACATTTAAAATATAAGCTTAAAAAAAATTCCATATCGAATTTGGAGCACTTAAAATCGTAGGGGGGGGGGGGTGCTGCCCAGTTTCCCCATGCTTTAATCAGGCCCTCCTTCTGGAAAAAGTCCAACCCTGTATTATGATTCGATAAATTTACGTGTCAATTTTAAGTGCAAAATCTAGTTATATGAAGTAAATATTTTATAAAATTCTACTTCTTTACTTTGTATTCATTTTTAATTTCAAATTACTTTACTAAAAATAATCAAAAAATCAGTTTTATATAATTATTTCAAATGAAATTTATCTGTATATTTTTACCGCATTCTCACAGTTACGTTAACGGTACATAATTACATGAATTTAAGAATCTAAAAATAATCATTAAAATTTTAACAAAGTGAACTAGAGATAAGGCGAGATCCTTTTTTCTAATTCATTAAATAAGATTTGTTGACATCAACAAATTTTTTTCTGCTTCAACGTCTGCATAATGACGTCAAATTCCGTTCAAACAATCAAATCGTGAAGCTGTGGTGTTGAGTTTTGAGTCATTGATGTTGAAAATTTAAAAAGATTATATGCTGACTATTTTCAGCATAGCAAATGGGATATTTCTAAAATACTCGGAAACACTAAAATTATAGAAAAGGGAAAAACAGAGAATCCTTTAATTAGAATGACCAGATTTAATGAGTTTTATCAGTCAAAACAATTTAAAATAAATAAATGAACACAAATAATTCGCTGTATTATGTATCAATGATATGGATGAATGGAAGGATGTTCGAACTATATTCTTTTTTTAAATTTATGATGTACACACCATGAGGCAGAAGAAAACTTCATTAGATCAGAAAAGCATATATAATAAATAAAAGCGGCTATTAATAGGAATGTTTACTATAAATGCTTTTGAATTCCAGTACATAACACATAATAAATCTATCGGAAACGTAAAAATCGTTGTAAACATTACAAATGCTGCCGCATTAAAGGCTTATAAAAGTATTGTATACATAAATAAATAATTAAAAAGGGTACTTCAGAGTAATAATTACACCAAAAAAATACTATTAAGGTAGTCTTGATGGTAATTAAGAAGTATGAGCCAATCAACAGGCGATGTCACTGCGATTTTTAAAGTAATGACTACATAGGAAAAGGCTTAGGAAGGAGTAAAATTAATAAATTCAGTAACCGCTAACATACACCATGCAGACACACCAAAATTTATTCTAAAGATAACATTGGATAGTAAATAATACAGAAATATGATTGCAGATGATTTGAAGAGTAGAAATTTAAATATTAGCAAAATAAAATTTTAACATGGAAATACCATAGGCAAAATGCTTTGAACATATTTTGGCATAACTCAGGAACTAATAAAGCTATAGACTCGTGTGAAGTCTCCATTTAAAGAGAAAACATTCACAGAGAGTTTTAAATACATAGTTAAGACCCCACTTACCTGGGAAAAGGTCTGATTATTCCAAAAGCACATTCGCCCAGAGGACGTCCGGATTGGAGGCTACGTTAGTATCCGTTAGTTAGGCAGACTTTGATATTTAAAAAATAAAATCTCCTTGCACATCCGGCTAGCTCTGTTAAAAGAATGGAAAATTTCCATCCTGAAAACATAGCCCGCCAGACAACAGTTCTCTTTACAAATTTGACGAGATGAAGAACACTATATTAGTGTTATAGATAAATATTAATACGGAGTACCACTATGTCCATAGAAATTAAATCCCGGAACTTCACATTCCACAAAAAACAATCAAGTCAAAATAAATTATTAGTAAAAATGTACGCGTACATAAAAACAAACATTCAGTTTGAATTACAAACGAATATCGAGTTCGAAAGGAAGACGCATGCGCAACTGAGAGTGCCACCTGGTGAATGCGGAGCGGAGTTACAAAGTGTCTTAAAATTAGACACTTGCAGATTTTTTAGACACTTTTATCAGTTCGTGTACACTATGATCATAGTAAGACACTTAGGTGTTTTAAATTAAGACATCTATTGTGACTGAATTTTTAGATTCAGACACTTAAGTGTCTGAAATTCTTTTTCAGTCACATATGTGTCTTAATTTAAGACGCCTCTATTTGCAGTGCAGTGAACTTGGTCGAGACCTTAGTAATTGCTGTTCACATGCTCACTCACATCGGAATCGGTTGATATATACGAGTGCTGTTGCATGCAAAAAATCAGATTTTTCAAAATGTCACCCAGAATAGAAATTGAAACTGCTATATCTGAGCCATTTTTTAAGGTAAAGACAAACAAAAAATGCTCCTGAATCCTTATATCAAGGTCAAATACTTAAGAAAGAAACCTTTTTCAATTTCTAATTTTTTTGCACCTCACTTTAAATATATATATTTCTTTTAATTTAATGGCCGCCATTTTGAAACAAGATGGTTGATGAATCTGGCCAGCGAACTTGGTCGAGGTATTGATGTATTCTATCAACATGCCATCTTACATCGAAATAGGCGAATACGTGTGTTATCGCGTGACATTTACAAGATCGTTTAAAAATGTTAGCCATGCTAGAAATTTAAAGCGCTATAATTCAATAATTTTTTAAGATGTAAACAAAAGAACAAATTTTCAGAAACAAAAACTGCTCCGGAATCTTTGTATCAAGGCCAAACACATAAAAAAAAATCTTTTTCATTATCCAATTTTTTAATATCTCGTTTTAAATTTTAAATTTATTTTTTTTTTTAAATGGCAACCCTTTTGAAACAAGGTAGCGAATGAAGCTGGCCAACGGACTCGGTCGAGACATTAGTATGTACTTTGTACAGACCAAGTTACATCCAAATCGGTTCATAAATACGCCTGTTATCGCATGACAAAAATCAGGTCGTTTTAAAATGTCAGCCACAATAGAAATTCAAAATGCTATTACTCAGCCATTTTTTTAGATATAGACGAAACAAAAACTTTTCCGGAATCTTTGTATTAAAGTCAAACGCATACGAAAAATATCTTTTTCATTTTCCTATTTTTTGGTATCTCATTTTAATTTTTTAATTTTTAAAATTTTTTAAATGGCCACCATTTTGAAACAAGATGGCGGATGATGCTGGTCAACGAATTCGGTCGAGATATTTGTATGTACTATGTACACACCAAGGTACATCCAAATCGGTTCATAAATACGCCTGTTATTACGTGACAAAAATCAGGACGTTTCAAAATGTCAGCCACGCTAGAAATTCAAAATGCTATAACTCAGTCATTTCTTAAGATATAGACGAAACAAAAACTGCTCTCGAATGTTTTTATCAAGGTCAAACACATAAGAAGAAAATATTTTTTCAATTTTCAATTTTTTGGTACAACATTTCTAATTTAAATTTTTCTTAAAAATTTAAATAGCCGCCATTTTTAAACAAGATGGCGGATGAAGCTGTCCAACGAACCCGGTCGAGACATTGGTATGTACTATGTATAAACTAAGTTACATCCAAATCGGTTCATAAATACGCCTTTTATCGCGTGACAAAATTCAGGACGTTTCAAAATGTCAGTCACGCTAGAAATTCAAAAGTCCTTCCGGCCAGTGCCGGGAGGAAGAAGTAGATTTCATATTCCTTATTTTTTAAAAGCCAGCTTATATTATTCAAACACACGGAGCTCAAATTAGTGGAACCCGATTATAGTAGATTAAATACTAATTTTTGTCAATACTGAATATGAATGAGAATTTCGCGAAATTAGTCAGCGTTATCAAAGCTGGTTTTATTTAAAGTGATTTGTATTTGGTCGCCAAATTGGGTAATATCTTGAAGTGCCCGCCATTTTAAAACAACATAATGGCTGCAACAAAGCTAACCAATGAACTTGGTCGAGACCTTAATAATTAATGTACACATGCTCACTCACATCTAAATTGATTGATATATACGAGTGTTGTTACAGGCAAAAAATCAGATTTTTCAAAATGCCACCCACATTAGAAATTCAAACTGCTATATCTCAGCCATTTTTTAGAGAAAGAAAAAACAAAAAATGCTCCGGAGTCATTGTATCAAGCTCAAACACATAAGAGAAAAATCTTTTTCAATTTCTAATTTTTTTATACCTCATTTTAAATTTAAATTGTTTTTTAATTTTTAAATGGCCGCCATTTTGAAACAAGATGGCGGATGAAGTTAGCAAAAGAACTCGAGCGAGAGATTTCTATGTACTATGCATATGCCTTGTCACATCCTAATCGGTTCATAAATACGCGTGTTATCGCGTGACAAAAATCATATCCTTTCAAAATGTCAGCCATGCTAAAATTTAAAAGTGTTATAACTCAGCCATTTTTTAAGATATAGACGAAACGAAAACTGCTCCGAAATCTTTGTATCAAGGTCAAACACATAAGAAAAAAATCTTTTTTAATTTCTAATTTTTTTTGTACCTCATTTTAAATTTATTTATTTATTTTTTTTAAACGGCCGCCATTTTGAAACAAGATGACGGATGAAGTTCGCAAACATACTCGGTCGAGACATTAGTATGTACTATGTACATACCAAGTTATATCAAAATCCGTTCATAAATACGCGTGTTATCTATCGCATGGCAAAAATCAGATCGTTTCAAAATGTCAGCCACACTGGAATTTCAAAGTTCTATACCTCAACCGTTTTTTAAGATATAGAAGAAATAAAAAATGTTCCGGAATCTTTGTATCAAGGTCAAACACACAAGAAAAAAATCTTTTTCAATTTCTAATTTTTTTGTACCTCATTTTAAATAAAAATAAATTTTTAATTTTTTAAATCGACGCCATTTTGAAACAAGATTGCGGATGAAGTTGGCCAACGAACTCGGTCAAGACATTGCTATGTACTACGCACATGCCTTGCCACATCCAAATCGGTATATAAATACGCGTATTATCGCGTGACAAAAATCAGTTCGTTTGAAAATGTCAGCCATGCTAGAAATTCAAAGTGCTATAACTCAGCCATTTTTTAAGATATAGACGAAGCAAAAAATGCTCCGGAATCTTTGTAGCAAGCTCAAACACATAAGAAAAAGATCTTTTTCAATTTATAACTTTTTTGTTCCTCATTTTAAATTTTTAAATTTTTTAAATTTTTTAAATGACCGCCATTTTGAAACAAGATGGCGGATGAAGTTGGCCAACGAACTCGGTCGAGACATTGGTATGTACTTTGTACACACCAAGGTACAGCCATATCGGTTCATGAATACGCCTGTTATCGCGTGACAAAAATCAGGACATTTCAAAATGTCAGCCACGCTAAAAGTTCAAAGTGCTATAACACAGCAATTTTTTAAGATATAGACGAAACAAAAACTGCTCCGGAATCTTTGTATGAAGGTCAAACACATAAGAAAAAATATTTTTCAATTTTCAATTTTTTGATACCACATTTCAAATTTTAATTTTTTTTTTAAATTTAAATGACCGCCATTTTGAAACAAACTGGCGGATGAAGCTGGCCAACGAACTCGGTCGAGACAATGGTATGTACTATGTACACACAGAGTTTCATCCAAATCGGTTTATAAATACGAGAGTTACAGTGGGACAAAGATCAGATATATAGATATATATATATATATCAACTTTTGAACGGAGGGTGGTTTCGGGGTCTGGGGGTCATGGTCGATGAAAATATACCAAATTTTTTTTAAATCGCTTTCCTCCGAACGGCTGCAATAGGTAGCTTTTTGTAATGAAAGCTACCTAATAAGGAATATGAAAGCTACCTCTTCCTCCCGGCACTGGCCGGAAGGACTTTTTCTCTTTAACCCTTCGTGACGTCATTTTTTGTATAAAATTGCGGCATTTTTAGCGTATACACGTGTTCATCTTGCTATTTGTCTTTCTCTCGTAAGTTAGAAATGTAAAAAAAAAGATGGAAAATATGACTTTGATGCCGGATTTTTTAAGTCATAGTGTATATTTAAAAACAAACAAACGAATTTAATAAAGTAGCAGTTTTCTCATTTATTTAAACTTGTTCGCAATTTATTTTTTAGTGCAGCGGTTCTCAACCTTTATTGGTACGCGACCCACCTTTAAGTGAAGAAATTTTTCGCGACCCACCTAATATAATATTTTTATTGCTTGTTTTATACTGTATATTTAATTTTGATTTTGACTTTTCAAAACAAAGATTCTTAAATTCCCGAGCAACACCCGGGTACTTTAGCTAGTTTTATATAAAGTTATTTCATGTATAATAATGCTAATGTGTTACTTTATTAACTTCTCTTCATTTATATTAGTAAAATATGAGAGTAATAAATGTATATCAGTATGGAAATTGTTGCATATCCTCTATAAGCTTTCGGTTACGAAAAAAGCAATTTTTTGTGCAAAGGATACACTATCAACAAAAACATGAATTGGTAATCCCAATGTGTGTAATTGGAACAATAATTGAAACAACACACAAGCTACAAATAATGATTAAAAACACGTTTAATTACACAGGCTTACGATAAAAAAAAATACAAGGGAATTGATAGCTGAACTTTATGTATTTTTTGTGCTAATTTAAAAATATGTAACGAAAAAATTCTATCACGTCACACGTTTTCTTGAAAAATTCTATTTTACTTTTACTCACCTCAGTCCTTCTCTCAGGTTGAACTTAATGATCTGACTAGAGATCTCGCCATTTCGAAAGAGGCAGCTGATTGATGAGCAATTTTAATTTCACCTACGATTATGATGTTTGGAGCCTGTTTACACAGTGTAAGTCAAAATTGATATAGCGATTGCAAACGGCTTTAACTATTTAATGTAAAAGAATTTATCAATAAAATTAACATTGAATGTAGACGGAGCTTCAAAATTTCTTTAAGGCGCAGGTGCAGTGAAGCGGAAACCTACGCATGCGCGATTTGAAACTTTGCAATGATAAGAAACCTGTTTATTTTGGTCATCTCCTTAGTAAAAATGGCCAATTATGACGATAAAAATCGCCGATTTTTTTCTATGGGGTTATGTGAAATACAGGGTACCTCCCATGCCCAAAACAATTGAAGAACTCAAAGCACGCATTTGTAATGCGCTTGCGTCGGTGACTGAACAAATGCTTCAGAATGTATGACGTGAAGTGGACTACCGCCTAGATGTTGTCCGTGTGACCAAGGGAAGTCACATAGAACATCTATGACGTATGTATGCAAAATTTTGAAGTTTCGTCTACATTCTGTGTTAATCTTGTCGATAAATGCTTTTCCATTAAATAGTTATAGCCGTTTGTAATCGCTATATTCATTTTAACTTACTCGGTAGTATAGTGGAGATTTATTAGAGAGTCCAGGTTCGTGGATGAATGAAAAAAAAACTCCAACACGAGGATTTCGAGGACTTACTTCTTTATTATGAAGCTTTCTAAGAGAAGGGCCATGATGGTACAATGGACGGGAGAAGTCACAGACGAGGCTGCCCGACGGGGCAGCCCCGAAGGGCAGAGAGCCGAGGTCTGTCACACTCAAGTTCAGAGGCAGTAGTGGTAAAATATTCATTACAATCACTCACTCATTGGCGAGATGAATAGCAACATCTGTACTGTATTGGCGATGAATATTGGTGGCGTGGACAAAGGAATCAGAGGCATCTCGAAGTATTACATAGAATTCAAACTTACGCCATGGCGAGCTATTTATGGTTACACGTGTCCTAACATTCTTGCGGTAAGGGAAAGTGGTTAGAGAAATAGGAACACGTGATTTTTATATGCACATTACAGATCTAACTGCAGCTGCAAATTAGTCAGCAATGGGCATATGGTTTGTATCCGACAAAGTACAAGGGTGAGAATTGAATGCTAATGCAAGCCCAGAGGCTGGGAAAATATGCATTAGATAACGTCGGCTGCAAAGCGAAAAGAGATTCATTTGTATTTTATTCTTCTACTTTATTTCAATGGAAAATAATTGCGGTTAAGATCTTTTTCTATCGTGTGAATTTGAAAGACAGAAAAAGGAACCGAGATAAATGATGTCTGCATTTGAAAAGAACTTTAAAAAGTAAAAGCGAAACTTACAGTAGTGAGAGGGGGGGGGGAGAGAATGAATAAAGACCTATGAAATTAACTCTAAAATGTCAAATTTAAACTAAATATTTTATTTGAAGGGGGGGGGGGGGAAGAATAATGACAATTTTATAATAATCCAGTAAAGTTAAAAGTTGATTTTTTGAGGGGAAAGGAGGAATAATGAATATATAACGGTAAAGCCGTTATAGGTAGATTCATAGAAAAGAACCTTAAAGCTATACTTCTCCATCACGGAAGCCAGTATGCATCTGTACCAGTTGGACACACGATGCATTTAAAAGAACGCTATGAAAACCTGGCTGTCGTCTTCAACAAAATAAAATATGCTGACCTCGGTTGGACCGTTTGTGGTGATTTGAATGTTATATCCATGCTTCTTGGTCAGCAAGATGAATACACAAAGTACCCATATTTCATTTGTGAGTGGGAGAGCCGTGATAAGGCTCCAAAAAGAATGGCCAAAAAGAAAAAAAATACTAAACCAGGCACCAAGAATATGATTTGGAACAGTTTAGTTGAGCCAAAAATTGTATTGTTTCAAAAGAATGCGATTGTTTCAAATACCCGTACAAAAAGTTTCCAGGTTTATCCGAAGCCAAGTTGAAAGAGGGAATTTTTGTTGGTCCAGATATCCACAAGCTTATGAAGGATAAAGAATTTGAGACTATCATGACAACAAAGGAAAAGGTGACCCATAGGTTGGAACCGCTGTTTTAGAGTAGCTATTAAAAAATATTTGCATGAAAAATATATTCTAAACGAACACATATAAAAACATATAGTAGTTCACTTAAGTTTACAAAAATCGATTTTATTTAAAAAAGCAACAATTTCTTCTCGAATTTATTAAAAATACTATAACATTTAGGGGAAAGGGGTAATGAATAGGTCAATTTTTGGTTTTTAATTTTTGTAATTTTTTCTATAATTTTTTTTGGCTCAGAATTGGTACTTCTGTTATTTTACTTATTTGGGTACATAAAAAAGTCATAAAAATTGGATTAGATAATGTCTATAATGAATGATAATAGAAAATAAAAATATAGAAATTTGGCCCATTCATCCCCACCCATGGGGATGAATGAGCCATTGAAGATAATGAATGGGCCATTAAATGAATTCCATAAAAAAAATGGGGAATTAATCTTTTATTCACCAAATATGACAAAATGAATGGCACCTGACATGATATGATCAAAAGCATACTGAAATAGTAAGTAATAGACGATGCTTATCAAAATTTATAAACATCAAAAGTGATATTATTAAATCACATAATTGAAGAAGAAAAATGACAAAATACTGTATAAGAAAGAACGAAATAAAATAAGCAAAAAAATAATAGATAATATACATAATGATTTAACAAAATTTGTCTTTGGCTTAAAAACACGGTCCATCTAAAGGAAAAACTTTATTTAATTAAAATTAAATTTCAAGTGGTAAAATTTTATTCAGGTGAACTGCTAATTGACTATTTAGTGTAAATTTCTGGTATTATTTATTCTACCCATTAGATTCAGAATATAAACAATTAATCTAGTTTTATATCAAATGGGAAAATAAAGGTAGGTGTAGTCAACAAGTGGACAGTTCACCTTAATCATTTATGCAATTTAGCTTATGTTTCTAATAAAAAACTAATATTTCTTAGGGTGAAAATGTGCAAATTATTTTTTAGACATCACTATAAAAACTTACTCTAACTAGACAGTAATTTAATCTAAATCAATGACAGCCAGTTATGTTTCATATTAAAGAGAAAATCAGAAAAAAAGAAAGAAAAATCATATTTTCATTATTCATGACCATGATATAGTGGCCCATTCAGCCCTGCCTATACTTCTGGAATATATTCAGGTTTTTTTAGTACATTAAATTCAAATAACATCTAAATACATCCTAAAATTAATTTACAAACATGCAAAGACTTGCTAATACACATATCTGCAATGAAATAATAGATACTTTTTATCTTTTTAATTTTACTGAAAAGGGAAAATTTTTACTTTTCAATCAGATTCTTGACCATACTACTCTAGTGGGAAAATGGCTTCTCCCAAACAATGGAAAATTTGATGAGTTTGGTAGAACAAATAGCTCCATCTATAGGTGGCATCTAAAATAATATTATGCAAATACTTTTACACATTTTGTTAATGACCCATTCATCCCCATAGCCAATTCATTACCACTCTACCCTATATGTTACATCTAACAATCAAATTATGACTTATTAAAAAGCTGTCTAATATGTAATAATATTTATCCTCTATTAATCTATAAGTGTTAAAACACTAACCATTTTTTCATAACGACGAAACGTCCCTGCAATTAGGTTTAAATTTCAGAGCTTTCTGAACAAGAAATTTAGCCTTGTTAGTCCTCCATTTAAAGAAACCCGTATCTTCCTTTTAATCTCCACTTTTTCTATGTGCTCGCTGGCCGAGTAGTTAAGATGCTCGATTAGAAACTCACGCACCCAGGTTCATACCCAAGGGGATCCACAGAAGAACGAGAGACGCATTTTTTAAAAAAAATTCTCCTTTTTTCAGATTACGGAAATATTCTGTCATTGAACGGAAAAAACGGAAATTTCTTCAATTCTGGGATATATTCAGGTAGCAGTGCTGCCAGGAATATAAAAGTGAATTGAAGAAAGTATTTCTGAAAGTGTATGTATTTTGATTTTTTTTTTTTTTTTTTTTTTTTTTTTTTTTTTTTTTTTATTATTGAAGCAATCATCCTTAACTCTTAAATGCGCGATTTTTTATTTTGTTTCGAAAAAAATGTATATGATTCTCTGAAAGGTTTATTACTCAGGAAAAATAATAACAAAAAAAAAAAAAAAAAAATCAGGGATACATTTTTCATATAATATGCCAATCTTTTCTTCTGTTGTACATCTGCAATACAAGTAAAAACTACAGTCGTGTGGTTGTTTTACGCTAAACTATTGCAAATTAGTAAATATTTTAAGAAGTATGTCTCCAAATACCATATTTTATATAATTACTAGCTGCAATACCCGGCGTTGCCCGTGTCAGCATATGACATGAGGACTAGTCTCCTTAAGTGATGTGTTTCAGCAGTGTTGCAGTTCATTGCTTCGGTGTTGAATAAAAATATCACGAAGGCTATATTTGTTATCCACAATTATCACTGCAACTTCATTGACTTGAGGTGCATTAAACTTTCGTTCATGCTCACCAGCTGGTCTTTTGTCGGCTAGAATGACGATCTTATAGTTGTCTGTAACCATTCGTTCTAGTTTTGAACACATTGATCACATGATTATGGTTATGGAATAGATGTTGTAAAATCCGAATAATTTCTCGTTGTAGCCCTAGAATGTGAGTGCAACGCTAATCCATTTCGAGTTTTTTCTCACTAACAAAATATATTTGTAGGATTTTCGGTGTTTCATTTGGTATGGGCATTAGCGAGTCTACTCGATGATAAATTTGCCCTTCGCCTTTAAAAATTGGGCTGAAATTTTCTACGTTGCATATTGATGTAGCCTCGAACGAAATCATTTGAAAGCAAGAATTGTATGGACGTATATTTTGTATTTCCTAATATTCCTTTAAAAACGTAATTTAGAAAGTTTTAAACGTTATTTTTTAAATGCTTGTTGTTCCTGTCAAACCCGAAGTGGTAGTGGCACCGGCTTAAAATGTAGTCTGTGTAGTATCAGAAACTGTCACCATTGA
Source organism: Maratus speciosus (assembly GCA_963932465.1). Classification (NCBI taxonomy): domain Eukaryota; kingdom Metazoa; phylum Arthropoda; class Arachnida; order Araneae; family Salticidae; genus Maratus; species Maratus speciosus. The sequence goes on along the minus strand of OZ010799.1, from coordinate 70,745,667 downwards.
TTCGGAACTATTATTTTCGGAATAGGTTCATTATTTTTTGAGATTGCATAGAAATCGTAATTTAGGACATTTTTAGAACGCTTTTCCCTCCTTCACTTCGCTTCACCCCTTTTAAATTTCGAATTTCGTTTCGACTGGCTCAAAGAGGGCATTTATATTTTGTGAGTAACTACCATGCCATATTTCAAGATTCTAGCCTCATGAGTATCACAGAAATCGCAATTTAGAAAATTTTTTGCTTCTGCAACCTTTTAGTGGTAGTGACACCTAAATAAAATTTAGCTTATGTTTTAGCAGGTTATATCACCACCAAATTGCAACCATTATTTTTTTAATCGGTTTGGTATTTCGTAAGATTGCGTAGAAATCGCAATTTAGAACGTTTTTAGAACGCTTTTCGTGCGTTTTCACCCCTTTTAGATGTCGATTTTTTAGGAAATGTTCATAGAGATCGTTTATATCTTATAATTAACTACCATGCCTAATTTCAATTTGCTAGCCCCTGCAGCATCACAAAAATTGCAATTTAGAATGTTTTTTGCTCCTGCAACCTCCAGGTGAGAGTAAAACCGGCATAAAGAGAGCCTATGATAGAGTAAGAGGTGTCACTATCAATTTCCAACCATTACTTTTGAAATCGGTTTGATACTTTTGGAGATTGCGTAGATATCGCAATTTTGAACGTTTGTAGAACACTTTTCGCCCATTTTTACCTTTTTTAAAATTCGAGATTTTCTGGGAATGTTCTTAAAGATAATTTATATCTTATAACTACCATGACTAATTTCAAGTTGCTAGCCCCTGCGGTATCACAAAAACGCAATTTAGAACGTTTTTTGCTCCTGCAATACCCAAGTGGTAGTGACACCGACATAAAATGTATACTACGTTGGAGCAAGAGCTGCCACCATCAATTTCCAACAATTACTTTTGAAATTGGTTTGGCGCTTCCTGAGAATTTCAATTTAGACCGTTTTTAGAACGCTTTTTGCGCGTTTTCACCCCTTTGAAATTTTGAACTTTATAAGAAATGTTCTTATTGGTCATTTATATCTTATAAGTAACTACCATGCCAAATGTCATGTTTCTAGACCCTTCAGTAACACAAAAATTGCATTTTTATAATGTTTTTTGCTGCTGCATCCACTTTGGGGTAGTGACACCGACATAAAATAGAGCCTACATTGGAGCAAGAGCTGCTACCCTCAATTTTCAACCATTACTTTTGAAATTGGTTCGGTGCTTCCTGAGAATTTCAAATTAGAACGCTTTTCGTGCGTTTTCACCCCTTTGAAATTTCGATTTTTTTCAGAAAAGTTCTTGGAGATCATTTATATCTTATAAGTAACTACCATGCCGAATTTCATGTTTATAGGCCCTTTAGTAACACAAAAATTGCATTTTTAGAACGTTCTTTGCTCCTGCACCCCCTTTCGGGTAGTGACATCGACATAAAATATAGCTTATTTTGGAGCAAGGGCTGTTACTATCATTTTGACACCATTATATTTTAAATCGGTTCGGAACTTCCTGAGATTGTGTAAGAATCGCAATTTAGAACGTTTTTAGAACGCTTTTCGCGCATTTTCACCCCTTTTAAATTTCGATTTTTTTAGGAAATGTTCCTAGAGATCATATATATCTTATAAGTAACTACCATGCCAAATTTCATGTTTATAGGCCCTTTAGTAACACAAAAATCGCATTTTTAGAAGTTTTTTGCTCCTGCACCCCCTTTCGGGTAGTGACATCGACATAAAATATAGCTTATTTTGCAGCAAGGGCTGTTACTATCATTTTGACACCATTAAATTTTAAATCGATTCGGAATTTCCTAAGATTGTGTAAGAATCGCAATTTAGAACGTTTTTAGAACGCTTTTCGCGCATTTTCACCCCTTTTAAATTTCGATTTTTTTAGGAAATGTTCTTAGAGATCATTTATATCTTATAAGTAACTACCATGCCAAATTTCATGTTTATAGGCTGTTTAGTAACAAAAAAATCGCATTTTTAGAAGGTTTTTTTTTTCTCCTGCACCCCCATTGGGGTAGTGGCACCGACATAAAATATAGCTTATTTTGGAGCAAGGGCTGTTACTATCACTTTGACACCATTATTTTTTAAATTGGTTCGGAACTTCTTGAGACTGAGTAAAAATCGCAATTTAGAACGTTTTTAGGACGCTTTTCGCTCATTTTCACCCCTTTTAAATTTCGATTTCTTTAGGAAAGATTCTTAGAGATCATTTATATCTTATAAGTAACTACCATGCCAAATTTCATGCTTATAGGCCCTTCAGTAACACAAAAATCGCATTTTTAGAACGTTTTTTGCTCCTGCACCCCTCTGTCTAAATGGTATCGGCATACGATATAGCCTGTGTTGGAACAGCGACTAACACCATCATTTTGTAAAAATAGCAAATAAAGCCTTTGTGCAACAATATTAAAAAGCAGAAAAAACCAACGTTTAAAATGCACAAATAATATACGAAAAGCAGCAAACAGCTCTTTCGAATCTACTAGCGAGATTCTTCTTCAGTGCAAGATAGGGAAAAAGGAACTGCGTGCTAGAAAAAGCAAGGATGAGCAAAATGATAGTCAGAGACGCGCTGGCTTATATATCCTATGCGGGTAGCGAAGGCGCCAAAACAACAACTGAGAGAGAAGCAATGGAAACTACTGGGTGAACATGTAGCGACATCTACCGGAGAAGGAGAGAAAAAGAGACCATAAAAGGGGGAATTAAATTAATGCTTTCCAAATACTTGGAAAATCAGGAGTACTAGATAAATCATTGACTAAAGAGTAAGAATTTTTAATGATATGGTAAGCTTCTTAAAAATCAAGATCAAGGTTAGAAGAACAATTTTGGATAATGATGGCTGAGGAAAAATCGAACCTATGTTGAGAAGACCAAGAATGTTGAGCAATAGAAGAACGTTTGAGCTCCTGATTTTTAACATAACCTTCATGCTCTTTTAAACGAAATCTAAGAGCACGTTTAGTCTGGCCAATATAAGAAAGGCCACACTGGCAAGAGATTTGGTTTGACTTGAAAGACTTGTTTGATTTGACTTGAAAGAGCCTTTAAGCATAGCGCTCTATCTTCTTCTCAAAAAGAGTCTATTGCCAATACTGTTGATTTCAATTCTAATGTTTATAATCCCAATCTTAAACATCCTGTTAAACAATGTCTAAAAATTTGCGTTCTGATACAAACTTAATTATTACTAAGGCCGACAAATGTGGTCAGATTGTTCTTCTCGACAAATCTACGTATTTGGAAAAATCCCATAAATTAATCAATGATGGTCCGTATGTGGATATTCGCAAAGACCCTTCCACTAGTGAAATTAACTCTATTAAGCTGCCATCAAGTCTTCTTCCATTATTCCTGCTAACTTTAAGAAGTCCCTTATTCCGTCTATTGCACATTGTGCCAGGTTTTATGCTTTACCTTAGGTCCATAAACCTGACATTCCTTTTAGACCAATTGTCTCTAGTATCGGTACAGCTTCTTATAAGGTTGCCAAATATTTAGTTTCTGTTTTTTCCCCACTTTTGAGCAGTAACTGTTTCACTGTTAAGAATTCTTTTGATTTTGTTAAAAAACTTCATAATTTTAAGCCGCAGAGTCACATGATGGTTTCTTTTGATATTAAATCATTATTTACAAACGTTCCGGTTGAGAGGCTTTAGATTGCTTCAAGAAAAGGCTTTGTGAATTCCATTTCTCTTATTTTGAAATCGAGGAGCATATCCTTCTCACTCGCGCCTGCTTGTCACAAAATACTTTTGTTTTCAATGGTAATTTCTTCGGTATGATTGACCGTTTGGCTGTGGGTAATCCTCTTAGTCCAATTTTATGCGATATTTATATGCACTATTTTCAGGTCAAACTTTTTGAAATTTTAAAATTTCCGTTCTATGTTCGTTATGTCGATGATGTTTATGTCCTGGTTGAAATGAATTCGGACATTAATCATATTCTCTCTATTATGAATTCCATTGATCCCTGCATTCAATTTACCTCTGAAATTGAGACCAATAACTGCCTTTCTTTCCTGGATGTCCTTGTTATTCGTTGTGAAAATGGCTTTCAGACTACCGTCTTTCGTAAACCTTTTGCTGTCAGTCTTCCACTTCACAGATATTCTTCTCATCCGCCTAGCCAGAAATTCGCAGCTTTTAATACTTTTGTTTTTCGAGCTATCAATATTTGTTTCACTCCTCAGTTACTCAGTGCTGAACTTAATTACCTCAAAGCTATTGCTGTTGATCTTGGTTATTCCTCTAATATTATTGATTCTATTTATAAGAAATTGACGAAATCCGTACATTCTGAAAAGCATTCTAATTCCAACTCTAATACATCAGTTGTGTTACCATTTTTTCCTAAAATCAGTCAGCAAGTTGCTAAAATCCTAAGAAGGTTTGATTTTAAAGTTATTTTTTCTCCTGTTAATAAAATCACTTTTTCGAATCTCAAACACCCCGTTGATCGCCTAGATAATTGGGGCATTTACCAAATCTCTTGCCAGTGTGGCCTTTCTTATATTGGCCAGACTAAACGTGCTCTTAGATTTCGTTTAAAAGAGCATGAAGGTTGCGTTAAAAATCAGGAGCTCAAACGTTCTTCTATTGCTCAACATTCTTGGTCTTCTCAACATAGGTTCGATTTTTCCTCAGCCATCATTATCCAAAAATGTTCTTCTAACCTTGATCTTGATTTTTGGGAAGCTTGCCATATCATTAAAAATTCTCACTCTTTAGTCAATGACTCATCTAGTACTCCTGATTTTCCAAGTATTTGGAAAGCATTAATTTAATTCACCCTTTTTTTCGTTTCTTTTTTACTCCTTCTCCGGTAGATGTCGCCACTTGTCAACCCAATCGTTTCCACTGCTTCTCTCTCATTGGTTGTTTTGGCGCCGTCGCTATCCGAATGGAGTATATAAGCCAGCGTGTCTCTGACTATCATTTTGCTCAGCCTTGCTTTTTCTAGCACGCTGTTCCTTTTTCCGTATCTTGCACTGAAGAAGAATCTCGCTAGTAGATTCGAAACAGCTGTTTGTTGCTTTTCATATATTATTTGTGCATTTTAAACGTTGGTTTTTCTGCTTTTTAACCATCATTTTGATACCATTACTTTTGAAATCGGTTCGACAGTTCCAGAGATTACTCCCGAGAAATAAACATACAAACAAACAAAATAAAGAAAAGTTTGTCTCAGAATATAACGGAATTCTTTTGTGTGGCCATGTAAATGAATAATAAATATTCTTTGCACCGCATATGCTTCAGAATGTATATTTAAATGCATTTCAATTTCATTATGTTGGAAAATCTGTAACATTATTAAAAATTATCTCAAACGATTTTTCTCCATAGGCCGTAATGTAATGGTTTTCTTTTGAGTGTCCCTGTAATCTCCCACTTCCTCCCACCGCGACCAAACTATCTTACTAATAGCAAAAGACCAAGTGCTATCTAACCACACCAGCCTCGTGTGGGTGGCAGGACGTGTTCATGTAGAAAAGTCTGGCTTTACCCACACACACACTAGACTTTTATATATAGAGAGATTTATTTTATAAAACTTAACCTTTAACCCTTTAATTCCCATGATAGAATACGTTCTAGAAATTACGTAGTTCAGAGAGTCTGACTTTACACCAGAAGGTTTCAATGATTAGTTCCGCTTTATTTAAATATATTTCTGTTATTAATTAAAGTAAATATCACTATATTAATTTTCTGGTGTGAATTGAAGAGCTAAGTGGAAGAACATGTTAAGTAACAAAAATTACATTTGAAGAAATTTAATGTGAAAGTTTTTGTTCTCAATTTTAATGATTTATTTTCTGTTTGATACCATGTGTTTAAAATATTAACAGGTGTGGTACTAAACTCTATCAAAAAAACTTATTCATATTTAATTTTTAAATATTAAAAAATATTAATATTATTTGGATTATTAAATATTAAAATATTAAATATTAATGAATAATGTCTTAAATCTTCAAGACTAAATAGAACTTTGGTATTTTAGCTTTATTATGTGATAGAATACCTGACAATACCTTCGTCCAAAAGATAAAATCATTTTTCAGAAAATGTAGCATAACATGTTCTTCCACTCAGCTCTTCAATTGTATATACCAGGGTCGGCGAACCTATGGCACGCGTGCCAAAAGTGGCACGCGAAAGAATAATTTTGGCACGGCATTGCTTGTGGCTCTAAATGAAAATAAAGTGAGATTAAATAAAATTGCGACTGATCTTTTCTGAATTCGATTAAATGGAAATTGAAAATTTTTTATTGTGGCATATTATATTCCAATCTGATTAATTATGGTCTCAAAAAAAGAAAAAAAAAAATTCAAACAATTTGATATTTGAAAACTGTCGACAAGAATTGCTTATTAGACATTACTAAATTCTAATGATGAGTTACGGCATATTTGAATTTATTTCAAAGCTATTAATAAAAAAACTGTTGTTTACCATTTTAACAGTTTTTCTGACTATCTATGCTTTCAAGCCACTGTTTTCACGAATGAATAATATCAAAATTCATACTGAAAACACTTGTCAGTTAAATCTGGAGTTTAGTTTGCATTAAAATTAACCTGATATTAAGATGTAGCAACATAAATCAAATTGCATAGCATTATTTTTTTTTATTTCTAAAATATACTTGTTGCCATAATTATTACAGTATAATAACTACATGTATGTTCCTCATATTTTTCAAATCTTAATAGAAAATTTTAATCCATTATTTTTCCACCTACTAAATTTGTTTTTTAATTGGCACGTCATGGTCACGTAAAATATTTTTTGACTAAACTTGGCACGCGGCAACAAAAAGGTTCGCCGACCCTGGTATATACGAATAAAAAAAATCTATTAAACTCGAAATACTGTTGTTTCCATTTATGCAAAGCTGCGCACTAAAGGGTTAAAATTGAGATTTCTTTCATGCAGTGATAATTAATGAAATCTTTTCTCTATTGCAATAACATTTTTGAAATTACGCCTTTTAAATATTTACCCATAGTAATAATTTTAATTTTACAAGGACATGATTTTGGAATTTTCAACTAGAATATTTTGGAAACTAATTATATACTGCTAAAATAATTGGGTAGATTGGATGCTTTGGGGAGATGATTGGATTTTCGAACTCTGACGCCCACTTTCTGTTACATTTGACTCAAGCGTGTTATTTTATTAACACAGTTTTAATTTATTCAGACTTCTATAAATTAACCTAGTGAATATTTCCTAAGAAAACGTAACTTTTTTGAAATTTGTAACATTAATAAAGTTTCGTCACTATACAGGGTCATCGAAAAATATTGCCTAGATTTAAAAAAAAATCATAACATCGAAACCTTTTATGTTAAATGAATAATTCTTTCACTACACGATAACTGGTGAACGCAAGTTTGGTTTTAGCTCACCGGAATTCATTTGCATGTCTGTGTTATGCACGGATTAGTTGCCCAGTTGTCAAGGTTAGCCGACGCGCCAGACTGCAGCTGCTCAGTACGATGTCGACCGTGCCACAAAAAACACAGTGCGTGATTTGGTATGTGTAGTCAAAGTCAATAGTCAGTGTACAGCGGCAGTCAACATCGTACTGAGCAGCTGCAGTCTGGCACGTCGGCTGACCTTGACGACTGCGTAACTAATCCGCGCATAACACAGACACGCAAACGAATTCTGGTGAACTAAAACCAAACTTGCTTTCACCAGTTATCTTGTAGTGAAAGAATTACTTATTTAACATAAAAGGTTTCGATGTTATGATTTTTTTTTTAAATCTAGGCATTATTTTTCGATGATCCTGATAACTCTTACAGGAACGAGCAAAAAAAAAAGTACCTTTACTTTTAATGTAACTTTATTAAAAAGTTTTATTTAATCACAATGTAAAATGTTATAAAATCAGTCATTCGATAATGAAAACTTGAACATAATCTTTCTTAAGCTAAAAATTGCTAATAGTGATAAAAATACTTTTTTTAGATTAACATATGTTTCATCGCAGAAACAGCGTCATTTTCAAGATCATTCTAGATAGAAATGTTTACGCAAAAAAAAAAAATTAAAAACAAGAACTAGATAAATAATATCGCGAGACTTCATGTATAATGAAAACCAGTACAAAAATAAAATAAAATAAAATGGATATTTGTGAGCGTGAATTATTTTCAAATATTGTTACTAAACCTGCATAGCATCTCTTTCCAAATTTCTGGTAACTCCACGGAGATTGATTCATTGCAAATATTCTCACTGCGTAAAAATATCTCTATTGATTCCCGGATAATGGATGGTAAAGAAAAAATCTTGATGGAAAAATTATTTTGATATTTCCAAAATCGATCTGTAAAGGTTTTTTGCTGCATAATCTGGTCAAAACTGTAGTTCTCTTGTTGTATTTGATATCAGCTATATGTTCTTTGATTCTAGTTTTAAGTTTTCTGCTTGTCATACCAATATAAAACTGCATTGTTCCATCTTCTTTGGTGAGAGGTATTTCATATTAGAGATCTGCACGGGCCGGGCTTGGGCCTATTTTCATTCATAGCACTCGGGCCGGGCCGGGCCGGGCCGATCCTAGTCACTATTCTTTACGGGCCGGACCGGGCTCGGGCCTTACTTTTTTCCTGAAGGTTCGGGCCGGGCCGGGCCGGGCCGGGCCTAACTTATTTTTCCTGCACACACCCGTGTACTGGTTTCATTCCTAATATTCGTGGCCCAAAATTTTCATTCCTAGTTTTCACCCACCCCGTATGAAAATCATTGTCTTGGAATGGCCTGGTCCATTCAAAGGTCAGTAAAATTAGGCTTGGCACAAATTTTTTGTCAAAAAATGCATTCACTTTTAAATCGCCATTATTCTACAATTAAACATTCAAATTCATTCTTTTTAAAGAGTAGTAGATTTCTACACTTATTAAAATATAGTAAAACGTATGAAAAAGAACCTGTCGATGACGGAATCTTGTTTTAAACCGAAAAACGTGTTGATCCATGCAAAATGAATACACTACTTAATACTACGTAAGAAAATTATAAAAATTAATAACAAACAAAATTAATATACTAGGTAAGAAAATAATATATAATACATTCACTCTTGCTAAACAGGGAACTTGTCTATAACGCATTTTTTTTTTCTTTTCTATGCAATTCAGTCTTAGATTTTACCGTATAGCATTTTTCAGATATTTAACACTTCAATACATGGAATATGGATTAACAATATTAATGATAACTGAAATATTTACATACAAGAAATAGAGATTCATTTAAAAAAAAAATATCGCACCCTGCGGCACTTCTATAAAAATGAAGATTATAGACATGAAAAGTTAAGATAAATATTTTTGGCTTGATCTCCTCGTACGAGAAAAACTTTTAACCAAATCGACATAAAAATCAATGTTTCGTAGAAATTCTCTCGGGCCGAGATTTTAACTTTTTTTCGGGCCGGGCCGGGCTGGGCCAATAAATTTTTTTCTACGGGCCGGGCCGGGCTCGGGCCGAACTTTCAACTTTTTTACCGGGCCGTGCCAATATTTTTTACGGGCCGCGCCGGGCCGAATTTTTTTTCCTTGAGTCGGGCCGGACCCGGGCCTGGAAATGTCGGTCCGTGCAGGCCTCTATTTCATATACTCCTGATAATTCGTTTGATTCAATTAAATCTATTTTCTTACATACTGTATTTTTTTTTCAACTCCATGGAAGGTTTTGCAACAAGAGAGATACTAAGTTTATATTTCAATCTTTCGAAAAAACCCTAGGAAAATATAGCAAAGTGGATAACATTACATGGATACGTTAGACGTGGAATTTTGAGGGTTGAAATTTCTTTTCTTCTTATTCTTCAAACTCATAATTAATCTTTCTATGGTGCTTTTTTGTACCCATTGGTTCCTGCAATATCATATATATTATATATTTCGTTATTTAACTGCTCGGGGGTACAGACTGTGAATGCTGTGAAATACCTTTCACATAAGAATATGAAACAATGCTGTTTTATATAGGTATGACAAGCAGAAAACTTAAAACTAGAATCAAAGAACATATAGCAGACATCAAATACAACAAGAGAACCACAGCTTTCGCCAGATTATGCTGCAAAGAACTTTTACAGATCGATTTCAAAAATAACAAAATAATTTATTAACAAGATTTTATTTACCATCCATTATCCGGGCATCAAAAGAGATATTTTTACCCAGTGAGAATATTTGCAATGATTCAGTCTCCCTTGAGTTCCCAAAAATTTGGAAGGAGATACTTTGCAGGTTTAGTAACATTAGTAGAAAATAATTCACGCCCAAAAATATCTGTTTTATTTTATTTTATTTTTGCGCTGGTTTTCATTATACATGAAGTCTCGTGATATTATTTACCAAGTTCTTGTTTTTAAAAAAATTTTCGAAAATCTTTCTATCAAGAATGATCTTAAAAATATCGCAGTTTATGCGACGAAATGTATATTTACCTAAATAAAGGTATATTTATATTAAAAATTTTTAGCTTAGTTTGATTTATTATGATTATTATGCATATTTTTATAATCTTTCTTGATTTATTATTTTTTTAAGCACAATATTTTATTCAAAATAAGTCAATGACAAAATATAAATAATTTAGTGAACTATGTTTTATGGCTGATGTATAAAATCCGTCATGTGGTTACATTATCGTCTCGATTTATTTATATTTCTTGCGACTCAGTGATTTGACATGGATGCCAACGTAACAGTGTAACTGCATAAAAACGAAATAAACTAAAAAAAAAATCTTAATGCAGGTTTTTATTAAAAATTAAGACTTTATATTTAGAGCTTTATAAGCTAAGAATTCACTGAAAAAGAGTATAATATTTTGAGTTTTTTAAGCAATCAACCTTAAAATTAAGATTTTCTTTAATACAGGGATAATTAATGAAATCTTTTTTCATTTTAATAATATTTTCAAAACTAATTAATGCCTCTTAAATGTATTTTTTTTTTAAATTTTCCTCTAGACTATTTTAGAACTTAATTATAAATGGATTAAAATAACTTGGTAGACTCGATGTTTTGCGTTTTCGAATTCTTACGCCCACTTTCTGATATATTTGACTTAGGCATGTCATTTTATTAATATACATGTAGTTTTTATTTATAACTAGCTGTTACCCGTGACTCCGTTCACGTAACATCTAAAGAAGAATAAATGCATCAATTAAGCAAAAAATTTGATAAGTTAAAGCATCTACAATTAACTCTTTTATCACATTTTATAGTAGAAATGCTTCTGGTGATCCCAATTTGTATATTTATATATATACTAGCAGGCTATGCCCGCTGCGCTGGTCAGTATTTCCAAATAAACCTTGAATTAAGTGAAATGGTGAATTCGAACTTGTATTTTTTTTTTAATGGACCTTTAGCTTGAATGTCCTTCCGCGTTGCTGAAAAGATGCGTACGCCATTGAGATATTATATTACCTTATGCGTTGTATAAAATTTAGCTATTAAGAAGCAGTTCTTTTAGTTGATTATTCACTGTGCACTTTTGGTAAGGAAATGAGGCCGTTATGACAATAGGAATTAAAATGTTCTCATATCTGACAATATTAAATTGGAGATGCATTACAATGATTGCAGATATTTACCATTGAACAAGAATAATGCTCGTGTGGTTTATGTTTGTTTGTTTGTCCTTAATCTCCTGGCCTTTCAGCTCGCGCAATATGTGATTCTGGTAGCTTAAATACAATCTTACTGGATGTTAGTTATATTTCTTAATAAACATACTCTTGTGCTACTACTCTTTTCCCTCTTTGGATTCTAGCAGGGTAAATGCTGTCAAAAAAGTAATAAATTATTTGCAGACAAAGAAGATTGTTTAACTTTCATATTTAAAAGAAAAGTGAAACATAAAAATGTGTGTTTTTAAAGCTGAATTGCCTGAATAAATCTAAAATGACGTCATTTTCACTGTCTTTTCATTTTGTAGACCAGCTGAAATCATGGAACCGTTAACCCGGGAAAAAACTCGATGACTTAATCTTGTAGAAAAATAAACCTCGTGCATCCAATAAAATCTTTATAATCATCCGTAATCGACGTCATTGTGAGGGTTCACGTCAAACATTAAAACTGATGCAACAAAATTGTTGCACGTGTACCAGGATTAAGATCTGACAATCTATATATATAAAATATATATATATAAGCCGTTCTTTGTGTGTATGTCCGGTATACAAATCTTCAATTTTTGACCAATTTGCACGAAACTTCATGCACATACGTTTTAGAATGTGGAAAAGATCACTGTCAACTTTAAAAAATCATCAGACCACTATTTATACCTTTTTTTCTACCAACTTATATAATTTAACATTATAGAAATATCTCTTTTTAAAATTTCTAATTAAATCGTTTTTTTCCTGTTGCCACACTCATGACACAAAAATGTGAAAAAATGAACGATAATGCGTGTATTGTTTTTATTTGCCAGTAAAAATTTAGATTTTCTTCCTATATTTTTGCATTTTTGAAATTGACGTCGTTCTTAACAGGAAATGCAATTTCTTTTTATATATAAAATAAAAACTTTAACTGTAAGAACGGTAAAATAACGTAGCACCTTAATTTGAATGTTTTTTTAGATTAAAACATCTATTTTTAATACAGTCAGTCAAATTTCATGAAAACAATTAAGGAAAAGGAAAATAAAGTCTAGATATGACGGCCCATGCTATCAAATCTTTTCAACGTGTAGTCAAAATCACTGTAAAAATAAATGGCTCCTACATTTTTTTTACTACTTCGATTGTATACTACAGCCATATCTTATAGATATACGTTATAGCTAAGTGTTGTATTGATTTAGATTCAGTAGTTACCTTTTCTCTGATTTATAGTAAAAAAATAAAAGTTAGTTCCCTTTTCAAAAAAATTCTTGGCTGATGTCACGATTTAAAATTTATGGAAAATGACATCATTTCATCTAATCATTGCAGATTTAATTTCTATTAATGAAAAATTTAAGTTTACGTTTAAGAGTGATGTTTCATTTAGAGTGGAAACCCTCTTGATCTAATACTTTAATCAAAGCTTATGATTGATGCATGTATTGTATTTTTCCCCAGATTGTGAGAAATAGAATATTTCTGCTACGCGTGACAAAGAAAACAAGTATTTTAATTTTAAAAGTTAAAAAAATATACTTATTAGATTATTTTGAGTAGTTTGATTTGATATCTGTTAAATTCATGTTTTATTTTATTTTATATTTGGTGTTTTATTTTCGTTTGCCAAATCGGTTATTGAATATTACACGAAAACAAACAAATTCTGAATTATTTACAAGGTTTTTGAATAATTGAGTAAATAATTTGTAATTGGGTTTCAAGCATATTTAAAAAATATTCATGCTTGAAAATTACTTTAAAATCCATAAAAAATCTGTTAATCCATAAAAAATTTAGATAAATATTGCTGAAAGTACTTTTATTTTCTATAAGACGAGTGGAATAATCGAATGTGCGATGTTTAGAGGTTAAATTGCAGTAAAAAAGAAATTTATTGTTGTGTTAGGTTGTTTCCACCGAAAATATGATGCCAACGTTACTCATAGATATGTCTTTTCTTTATACTATTGCATTAAGAGTAATTGGGTTCATCTTTCGTAATCGGGTTGCGCGCACCTTTAAAAATATCCATGCTTGAAAATTACTTTAAAATACATTAAAATCAGAAAATTGAGATACGATTTTCAAACAAATTTTATTTGAAAGAACTTTTTTCAATTCGACACTGTAAAAAATGAAATTGTGTTGTGTTTAGAAGTCAGTAAAGGCACAATTTATGGGGCACAATTTATGGGCACTGACATAGTGTTTTTACTTTATAATGTGTATATATACTATACGAACGAGAATTTCACTATATGCTGCGCGATTTGGTGGATTTTTTTTTAATCGCATTTTTCTCTTGCACCCACCAAAGAAAACGCGTATACTGTTATTAAAGCTCAGGCATTTTACTATGATTGCGAGACAATAACGTCATGTTTTCTGATTGTTTTTTTAATGATTTCTGAATGGGAATGTACAAATTCCAGTTATTGTGAATGCCGTATTATTTCGTTTTAATTTATTTTACTTGGCGGACTCCTTAAAATTGACACGGGCGAAGCCGGTTAGTTCTGCTAGTGATAAATAAAGCTAGTTATACAAAAATTTTAGCAATATGCATTTTGGTGAATACCTGAACCGAAGATTTATTTTACATTTTTCTAAAGAGCATAATAACACGAACAAACAAAAAAGCCTGCTATTTCCTTTATATTTAAGAGTAAATTAATCTTCCGTCTGTTGTGTAAATAACCCAGATTATGAAAATAACTCTTAATTTGTTGCTGTGTTTAGCTACTAGAGTGTGCGTCAGGACAATTCGCTTTATACTGATCAAAATTCCAGGTAATTTAATTCTATCTAGGCTGAAATGATAAATCCACGGGTTCCATAAATTCCATTTGCCACCATTTAGTAATCGCTAATTTCAAAATCTGTCTAATCTTTTGAATTTTGATACACCATCCAATATGTTAATTGGCGGGTGATACGATTCCGTAAGATTAGTCCAATATGTTCAATAAAACATTTTTTAAACAATGGTTAAGCAAAAGAAAGTTATGCAGAAAAAGCTAAAAAGAAATGACAAATTAGCAAGCAATATTTATTGCAAATTGTTTATTTATATATTTTTTTATAGTAATAACGTATAATTGCAGAAATCTTCTTAACAATATTCTTATATCCTAACTTTTAAAGCAGTGAATATTCCTATAAGTGAAATCGACAATATGTTCGGCATGTTAAAAAAATAACACATTACACAATATTCAATTAATAAGTAATGATCTGAGTTCGAGGATATAAAAATCACATGCTTGAGGAAAACAAAACGCATGTTTCCATAGTAATGGTATTCCATAGTATGGTAAAAAATATTTTAAATCTTTGAAAGTAAATTATTTTAGAATATGTGTGTATGTGGAAGACATTTATACTAAAATTCAAATGATTGACTACGTAATTATAATTTTAACTGGTTTTTATATAATTTACGCTTGAATATAAAAATGTACTCTGAAATGCTCTTCTCTCGGCGTATTTCACACTTTTGTCTTATTTGGCTTAAAATTGCATTGTTTGGCGACGAAGGTAATAAATAAATAGCATGTAACTCACTAATACAGCCATTTTTACAAATACTTCTAGTTTTTCCTGTGAATCATATGATGGGAGAATTATATAAAAATAATAATTAAATTGACGAAAAAAAAAAAAAAAAAAAAAAAAAAAGAAAAGAAAAGAAAAAAGAAAAAAAGAAAAAAAAAAGAAAAAGACTAAAGAATGTAACCTAGATTTTATTTCATCAAGTTTTCAGACACGTTTTTATTAACCTGGCGCAAGCGATAAAAGAGCTAAAAAGAAAAAAAAATTGCCATTCAAAATTATCACATCAAATTTTCAGATTCATTTTTTTTAACCTATCGCAAGCAATAATTCGCCAAATATTGTACCAATTGTAAAATTTAACAATAATTTATACTTTAAGCATTACAAATATTTATTCCATGTTTAAATTAAATATTTTCGTTTTATAATATTATGTCTTATTAAAACTTTTTTGTTGTTTTTTAAATTAAATATAAGTATGTTTTTTTCATTTATTCGCGAGGTGTTTGTATTATTTTCTAACAGTTATAGCCATCTTAATTCTTTAATCAACAAACCTTTCGCCAAAAGATAATCACTGGCAATCTTTTCGTTCAAAATAGCACTAAAATACGAAATTTATTATAAAAAATCATAGCTATCCCTGTATATTTTCTCATAAACCACCCCGGGAATATTTCCTATCGAATGATACAATTTGGAAAAAAATCCACCGGTTAGTTTTTGAAAATACTCGAGCGGAACTTTTAGAGCTTACTGCTTTATTATATATATGATATATAGGATCTTTTTTTTTTTTTTTCTCGTGAGCTTAAGCAATAGAATTGCTAATTGCTTTAAACAGCGAAAAAAAAAATAAGAAAAACCCCGATTACTGATAAACATTTTCATATTGATTGTTGTGTTGTAATTTAGGATTACGGAAGCTTCAAAATTTGCAGGAATATGCTCCAATAGGGGACAAAGATTATCTTTCACAGATATTTTTAATTGTAGATTTAGATATTTTAAAATCGAAACAAATTTCAGAAAACAATACCTGATTATTACCCGGATTTTTTATTGGCTTTCCTTTTGTGCTTTCCGATAATCAGAGTACCATTAAAAATTAGAGGGGGTGAGGTGACAGACGAATTTATTGCTTACTTCGAGGCATAGGCTCTTTGCACGTAAATGATGTCGCAAAGCCTAGTCTCCAATTAAAATTACTTCCTAAACATTTTTTACTTCGACTTTCATATACTATTTCTTAAAATTTTATTGAAACCGGCATTGTGGGAGATTGTACGGCAAAAGTATGGTAAACTTATGCTTTTGAGAATGATAAATTCTGTGGAAATCATGCCATTTTGTGGAACTGCTATAAAATGCTAACATAGTTTTTATATGAAAACCGGCTAATAGTTTAAAATATGACGACGAGGTTATTTTCTCCTACGGAATAATAATTGTCGAGATTTAAAAAAACTCTTTCACTTCAAGAATCATGCAAAAATATGTATTTTAATTGTCTGAGCGAAGCGAAGGCTAATACTCAGCGAAATATTACTGTCCGGACACTTTACTACTACGATGGATATTAACGCCATGTCCTACTAAAAAAAAGCCTAATAAAAACCTTTCGTCAAGCATAACTCAAAAAAATATTTGTCGGATTTCGTTTCTGATTGCACCAGAAGGTACCTATGAGGGTCGCCTACTGAATGCACCTACTATGAAAAATAAGTTCTAAACCGTTTAAAAATTATATAGAAAAAACTCTTAAAAAAGCACAATTTATCTGCATACGTCACAGAAATTTGGTGTGCGTCACTTTCACCGTTTAATGTTTTCGTAGACAACTGGTTTGAACACATGGAGCAAATAAAAAAAATACGCACGCAGTAATATTGAATAGATCAGTTTCAACCACGTGATCACAAACCTTGCAACAATCTGTGGCAACCAGTTTTGGTGGGCAAACAAATAATAATACAGTATTCCGTACCACGGTGACCGTTTTTAGCCTGTTGTATAAAATCTGGCATGTTGTATGACATACAATTGTGGATGATTAAAACAAAAGACATGAGTGTTTATTGATCCGGGAGGTTATCTTTCTCTGTATGTATATGTCTGTCTATCATACAGCATGCAATTTTCTTGTAAAGGATGATATTATTATGCAGTAAAACCTCCATAACGGACACACCCGATTAGTGGACACCTCTATTTAGCGGGCATTTTTTCGATTACCAACCCTTAAATAACTGTACATTTTTTTCTCTCAGTAGCGGACACCTCCAAATAGAGGACAAATTCTGCCCTCCCGAGGTGTTCGCTATTCAGAAGTTTTACTGGTAAAACCTCCTTAGCGGACACACCCGATTAGCGGATACCTCTATTTAGCTGACATTTTTTCGATTACAAACTCTTAAATAACTGTACATGTTTTACTCTCAGTAGCGGTCACCTCTAAATAGAGGACAAATTCTGCATTCTCGGGATGTCCGCTATTCAGAGGTTTTACTGTATATAATATTAATAATTATTTTACAGGGCCGCACAAAAGAATAAGAATATATGAAACGAATATAAACTAAATTCGGGATTGGTAGATCGCTGATGGTAATGTAGTTTTAGGGTGTTGTTACAGTCATCCGCAGCATGTTTTTAGAGTTTCGTTCATCTAACGAAACCCTACCTGTCTCACTCCTTTGTCTGTCTGTTTGTCCGTCTGTCACAGAGCCCGTTCTCAGAAACTATATATTTCGGAGACTTGAAAATTTCCATACTTATAGCTGAACAGCACACATCAAACGGCAAATAATAAAATTTTGAAAAAGTCTAATATTTAACCCTCTGGGCTCTAACTTGTGTATTTTAAGCAATTTTTTTAACTCAGCCCCTAATTTAATTAAGTTGGAGACATGAAATTTTGCATACTTATAGCTGAACATCTCACATCAAACGACAAATAATAAAATTTTGAAAAAGGCTTAATATTTAAACCTTTGGGCTCTAACTTGTGTATTTAAAGCAATTTTTCTAACACAGCCCCTAATTAAGTTGGAGACATGAAAGTTTGCATACTTATAGCTGAACACTTGCGATAACACGATAAATCATAAAACTTTGAAAAAGTCATATTTAACCCTCCAATCTCTAACTTCTGTATTTTAAGCAATTTTTCTAACTCAGCCCCTAATTAAGTTGGAGACATGAAATTTTGCATACTTATAGCTGAACACCTCACATCAAACGACAAATAATAAAATTTTGAAAAAGGTCTAATATTTAACCCTCTGGGCTCTAACTTGTGTATTTTAAGCAATTTTTCTAACTCAGCCCCTAATTAAGTTGGAGACATGAAAGTTTGCATACTTATAGCTGAACACTTGCGATAACACGATAAATCATAAAATTTTGAAAAAGTCATATTTAACCCTCCGGTCTCTAACTTCTGTATTTTAAGCAATTTTTCTAACTCAGCCCCTAATTAAGTTGGAGACATGACATTTTGCATACTTATAGCTGAACGCCTCACATCAAACGGCAAATAATAAAATTTTGAAAAAGTCTATTATTTAAGCCTCTGGGCTCTAACTTGTGTATTTTAAGCAATTTTTCAAACTCAACCTCAACCCCTAATTAAGTTGGAGACATGACATTTTGCATACTTACAGCTGAACACCTCGTATCAAACGACAAATAATAAAATTTTGAAAAAGTATTATTTAACCCTCTGGGCTCTAACTTGTGTATTTTAAGCAATTTTTCTAACTCAGCCCCTAATTATGTTGGAAACATAAAAATTTGCATACTTATAGCTGAACACCTCACATCAAACGACAAATAATAAATATTTGAAAAAAATCTAATATTTAACCTCTAATATTTTGTCTCGCGCAATTTTTAAATTTAAACTGTTTTGCAATACTATTTTTTGTTCATTTTGCATAATAAGTGTAATGTGAAGTAATTTGTTCTATTTCAGATTTCTAACGCATGTTAATGAATTTATTTTACAATATCATTTCTCTTTTAAAATTCACATGTAAATGTAGTTTTTATGGCGTAATTTCCAATAAGTGCCTGCTTTTTATACCTAATTATTTAATTCTAATTTGAAGGGGTTTTTTCTGTTTATAATAGTATTGTGTAAATATTTTTTTTATTTGAAGCAAACATTATTGTTTGCGCTGTTTATACAATTGGCAACAGTTTAAATTAATACCATTTTCTAAAATATGTAAAAAATATCTGTCAAAATGCTGAATATTTGAATTTAAAATAGAAATAAAACCTCAAAAAATGAGTCAAATTAAAAAAAATAATGAAATCTGCAGACCGGGATCTTCTATTGAATAAAATGATCTAAAATGATTCAATTCCCATGTATAGATTTTGCTCTTATAATTTTTTTTAATGGAACGATTTTGTCCAACTTTAGCATTAAATATCTCTTAAAATAATTCTTCGATTTGAAAACTGTATGCATTAGTGTGTTGATCAAACATTTCGCTATAATACTACCAATTTTCATATATTTGTATGCAATAGATTTCTTAATATTAACGAAGAAAGACCTCCGGTCACAAAAAATTCAAAACCGGCGGCGGCGGTGACAGCGTTAGTTACTTTTTATAGAATAGAGAGAAAAATGAAAACTTGTCAATCTGTCAGTTTGTAATTCTAAAAAAAATCCACAATTTGGAAGCCAAAATTGTGAAGAGATACGTACATGTGTATTAAAACATGGCCGAGACAACTAAAGTAATCCGGAATCGAAATCACTTATAGTTAATTTTTAATTAATAAAAAACCACCAATTTAACAGCAATTTCTTATCAAATTTAAACATTTTTCGTTATAGCAGTTGCCAACAATTAAAAAACACAATAAAATTATTACTGCAACAATTAATTTTCTACTGCAAGATTTCCACGTGAAAAATGAAAATGAAATAAATAGTTTGCCAAATTTAAAAAAAATGTGAATATTACGTCATAACTTTTCTATTGCAAGATATTCACGTGAAATATGAAAATGAAATAAATGGTTTGACGAATTTAAATGAAAGTGAATATAACTTCATAACTTTTCTATTTCAATGTTTCCACGTGAAAGAGGAAAATATTACGTCATATTGGAAATATAAAGGGCATGGTGGATATAGTATAACGTCATATGAGTGTGAAAAATGTATTGAAGCATGATAAAAACCCGATTAGGGAAATATTGGCGTATTTTAACATTATTGCTCCAATTATAAATTGAAATAAGTTCATTTATAGCTGTATTCTTTTGCGTCTGTTATATACATTTATACATTTTTATATAGCGTTTTCATATGATTAATTCAGCAACATTTCGACTGCTTTTTTAATGTTTGTTTTATGTTGTATGTTAAATTTTGAAATTGATTTTTCAGAACAAACATCCTTCAAATTTTGGGCAATGCCGGCACTTTAGTTTGTAACAGATAAATGGCTATTGTATCTGTACATCTAATGCTAATATTATAAAGCGTTATAATATTATAAAGTATATAATATTATTAATTCTTGTACGTTTGTGAGGTGTTATCTCTGAAACTACATAGCCAACTTGGCCATCACTGCTCCGAAAAAAAGACTATTTTATGTCAGTGCAAGAACCTACATCGCTGCAGGAGCAAAAAAGTTCTAAAATTGTGATTTCTGCGATATTGATTGGGTTAGAAACTTTAAATTTGGTGCGATAGTTACTTTTAAGATGTAAATACTCGTAATGAACGCTCTCTAAAAGGTTCAATTTGACGGATAAACGTAAAAATTTCTAGAAAGGTGAAAAACTATGATTTATTTGGAATACTGAAATATTTGGGATACACTGTTAAAAATAAAGTGCGATGTTTCACCACGAAAATGGTTAAAAGTCGCTGAAATTTAGCTGCAACCAAGATATAGGTGATAAGTTTCACCAGTTTATTGGTGCTTTCATAAATACCATTATATTAGTGAAATGTTAAACCATGATTCAGGTTTTTTATAAATCCAATTTTCTGGTGAAAGGTTGAACCATAAATCAGGATTTTTTTAATCCAATTTTATAGTGAAAGGTTGAACCATAAATCAGGGTTTTTTTAAATCCAATTTTCTGGTAAAAGTTTGAACCATAATTCAGTTTTTTTTAAATCGAATTTTCTGGTAAAAGGTTGAACCACAAATCAGGATTGTTTTTAAATCCAATTTTCTGGTGAAAGGTTTAACCATGATTCAGAGTTTTTTTAAATAACATTTTCTGGTGAAATGTTAAATCATAATTCAAGGTTTTCTCTATTCCAATTTTGGTTGAACCACGATTCAGGATTTTCTCTCATCTTTATGAGGAAAGGTTACACCGGATTGTAGTTTTCTTTTTTTCCCCCTCACTTTGGTTTTCAATTTATCATTTTATTGTATAATAAACAAAATTTCAGATTATGCGAGATTATATTGCAGTAGGGAAAGCATATATATATATTTTTTCATTAAACCGAACATTATTAAATTTTTAATTATTGATTCGATTGTCTTTGAAACATATTTAAAAAACAAATGTAAACCAGTTTGATCTAATTTGATTTCACAAAGTAACTGCATTTTTTTTTCTTCTCACAAATATTACCTTTCTGTCATTGTACTTTTTGGAATATTTCTCTGCACTCACTTACACTTAGTCCATTTAGTGCTTGCTTATTCACAAAAATATATATAAAAAAAAAAATAATTTTCTTAGATTTAAATGCATACCCAGTTTTTATTATATTTTAATTTAAACAATGGCTGAATGAATTTCTTCAACCAATATTAATTTTTGCACAGGTTTGAAAAAGTTTTTTCCACAATGCAGTTAGCTGCTGCTTTCATGATCTGTAATTGTTTTTTTTTTTTTTTTAATTGTTGTGAATCTATAGATGGGCGATTCCATGGAGAGTTTCACACACATAACGCAGGCTTTAATTTGCATTTGTTCAATTATTTATTAAATTTTAATGTTAATTCTGATTTTAAGTGGTATGGTAAATAAGTTATTGATATATTTTTAAATTTAAATGTGTGGCAATAAAACTCACAGAAGTATATCATTTAATTTCATTACTCAAAATGTGCTTTTTTTCTACTTCAGAAAAAAAAGCACAGTTTAATTAAATTATATATTTCTGTGAGTTTTACTTACACACATTTAAACTAAAAAATATGTTAATAACTTATTTACCATACCACCTAAAATCAGAATTAACATTAAAATATAATAAATAACTGAATAAATGCAAATTAAAGCCTGCGTTATGTGTGTGACTCTCCACATGGAATCGCCCAGATGCTGAAATTTTTATATTATACAGTTTTCAAATTTTTACCTTCTTTTCACAAAACAAAAAATAAAAGTATTTTAATTAGCAAAAAATATTTATAGACATTTCTGCATATACTTAATATAAAGGTACAATTGTTACACATATGAAAATTTCACATATTTTCACTATTTTAAGTTACATAATTTTTAATAGTACTATTTTTGAACAGTAAAATTGACTAAAAAAAATTAATTTTTCTACTGTTGCTGACATATATCGACAGTAACAATCTAAGCAATCCACTTCCCCTTTTCCTCAAATTGAATTATTGTCACATAATTTTCATTTTTACGTCGTTAAAAGGGGGGGGGGGGTGCAATGTGAAATGCAATTAAATTAAATCTGTATTTCAATTTACTGATTTTTCATAGTTTTAAAAATAATTTTCAAGCATGATTCTTTTAAAAATTTATACTGCACACAGCTCGATTATGCAAAATTAGCTCATTTGGATATAAAAACAACAACAAAAAAAAAACTCAGAATTTGTTTCTGTTTAACATTCAATAATGAATATGACACTTTTCAATAAATAAAGACAAAACATAACGGATACATAATAAAAGTATATGCGTAAACACTGAAATAATCAGCATGAAAAAGGCAGCTATAAGTAGCAGAATCCATTTAACCTCTAATATCAGCTAATACAAAAGTATTACTTTAAATTTTAAAGCTTTTTTAAATACACAATGTACATCCATAGTATATTAAATACTTACTTTGAAGGGTTAATTTAATAACAGCGGTGTCGCCACCAAGCGACTAATTATTGTTACATATATATTTTTTCAGTATTCCTAAATGATAATCTATGATGACAATTTATTTATTTTTTAACAATACTCGTAGAGAAGAAAAATATTCACCAACAGCAGCCTTGCAATAGCTGAAAAAAGAAATGATTACAGGCACAATTAAATAGCAACACATTTAAGTTGGTTTGCGGTATGCCGCTCCATTTATTGAAAATACAAATTATATAATCATTAGATTATATGTATAGTATGTCAGACTAATATTTATTGTAATATAATATCATTTTACATAGAGTTTCTCTCAGACAGTTTTAGGGGGGTGCTGCACTCTGTCTGACCATTCAGGTCATCAAATATTTAAATTCTTGAAGCTTAGTATATTCTGAATCAGGATTTCAGTCAGGTAAAATGGAAGAGATCCAAGCATCAGGTTAATTTCTCCACCTGTTTTAAATGAAAGAGTAAATATTTTAAGACATAAAATTGTTTCTTGTGCAGACATAACAATAAAAGTCAAATTTCACACAGGGGAAATAATCAAAAAATTAAACAGCATATAATTCAAATCTCTTTTACAAGTAAATCTTCAGCATTTGAAAAATCAATCAGTGTTCGAAATCATTGATGGTCCACTGGTCAGAGAAAACCAAAAATGATATTGGACATTGGACCACTAATTTGAAAATTTTAGTAGTTAGCAGGATCAATAACTTGTTCCCCCTTCTCTCACAGGGTCACACTCACAGGTAAACTTAAGTTTTCCCGTCTCAGAGAAAACCACAACCAAGCAAAAATCACACAATTTTATTTATTTAAAAAAATAAATAAATAAAACTGCATTAAACGTAAACCTTAGTCAATTGAAATATTGGAAATATCTAAATAATTTTATAGTTTTTCTTTATGTACTGTTTATTTAATTTTTAGTCATAATTTTACATTTTATTATGTTGAAAATTTTGGATAACTGCAAAGTAAGTTTGTAAGAAAAGACTGCAGAATTCTCCAATTGTTAGGTAGAAGGAGAATATTGTGAAATTCTTGAATCAAATGTGGAAAAATATTGCAAAAAGTGTCAGCTGGTTGAGGAAAAAAATTCGTCAATTGTGATTAACAAAAACTGACGTTTGCCATTTGGCTGCAATAGGGTGTCAACGATTTTAATCAGTTTATTTAAATCAACGATTAAATCATGATTTTAATCAACTGATTTTTTTCTTTTAAATCATTGATTAAAAACACAAATTTTCTAATTTTAAAATGACATATAAAATTATTAAAATCTAAGATGAACAGAAGTAGAAAACCAAAATAATAAGTGGCATTTTTAGAAACGACGATACTCTTCATTTTATGATTTTGAATTTTTATGAGCGAATGTTATTAATCATGGTCAAATGTTTATAAAATTGAATTAAGACACCTATTCATTCAAGGAATGCAGTAATTCCCTCACAAAACAAAATAATCATGAATGTAAATGATGTTATATCAAATACAGGGTGTAAAAAAATCATGATTTAAAAAACTGATTTTTTTTATTTAAATCGGATTTTTTTTATTTTTTTCCCTGTGTTAGAATATTAAACATCTACCAAGAATTAAGCATTTCAAAAATGAGTAACCCTCCAATAACATAATCTGTTTTTTTTTTTGCTTTAATTAATAAAATTTTAATTATGTAATTATAGAAATTTAAAAAAAAACTGCAAATTAAAAATTTCTTTAGTAGCATATAACATTAGGTGCACTAATATTTTGTAATAATTATATAAACCAATATTAAATACTCCTTATATTTTAAAGTTATTGATAAATTGCAAATTTATGATACAGATTAAATTTAGTGATTATTAAACAATTAACTGTTTAATTAAGAACACAATCTACATTTTTGAAAAAGTGGTTGAAAAAAAGGTGATAAATAATCGTTTGATAAATTCATAAAGCGGCCAATAATTTTACACAGGTTCTAAAGCATATTTATGTCAAATTGATCAAAAATTGTAGCAATGTATACAGCAAACTCACACATAATTTATAAATAGATTACAAAAATTGTATTTTGAAATTTAAATCAGATTGTTTCCCCACAACATTAAAATATCTGAATAGCTACTAAATATTATAATATTTTGAAGTTATTTAACATTTAGTAAGATGTTTTTTTAAATGTATAATACTTCTTTTTACACAGTTTAACATTGTTATAATTAACAATAACAAATATTACAGTTTTTACAAGTGATTTAGTGATAATTTTCATTACTGATTATAATGCTTTTTTACTCTATTTCAAAAAATCAGAACATATGTGATTTTATCATCTGATTTAAATCAGTTGATTAAAATCACTGACACTCTATTGCTATGTTTATTGTATATAAAATAATGAATAATTTGATTATTAAAAGGAAATTCTGACATTGTAAGTTATATTAGATTATATGTTTAAATTATATGTTTCCCCATGTTAGACCATCATTCCCTCACACATTGCTATTATCTCAAATATCTACCACTAACGAGCAGTAGCAGTCTAGCATCCTTCACAGAGAAGAAGCTATTTTGAGCACTTGTCAGTCCAGCAACATAAATTGGTGGTGTAAGATTTTGTTAATTTTACAGAATTTTTTTTTAGTCAGTATATCCGGAAGCGTTTTTATTAGCAGTCATTCCCTCACACAGAATATTCATTTTTTTTGTAAATATCAAAAATTTTAATTTTATCATACATTATATATTAAGTGTTTCTCTTAAAGGAAACAGTTTGGATTTCTTCATAATTTTGCATTTCCCCCCTACAATTAGTAAAAATGTCTTATTTCATCATTCCCTCACATTTTTTATTTTATTTTTTCCACAAATTTTTATTTTATTTTTTTTGTTAAGTCAAATTTTTAAAACAATTTCTGTTGCTATTAAAATCTTCAATAATTGTCTGATTTCTTACCATTTATCTAATTTTTATGAAAATTTACATATGCATCATTCAAGTCAGACTGCTGGCCAAATTTGCAAGTATTGTAGAGAACAACCCAAGTCACAATACCTGTAGAAACTATCCAAATTATGTTCATCTCAGATTTGAATACTTTTATGTCATTTTAAACATTTAGAAAATTTTTGATTTTAATCAATGATTTAAAAAAAAAATCACTTTATTAAAATCATGATTCAAATCGCTGATTTAAATCATTGACATCCTGATCAAATATAAAGACAATAATAGAAAAAAAAATCTGGATACATGTAACTTTTAAAAACTATGCTTAAAAATCATATAAATCTCTTTTTTTTTTCATTATTTTGTTTGTATAAATTGCTTTAAACATGGTAACTAATGTTTAAGATACTGATAGAGATATACATTATAAGTTTTTAAAAGTAATACGTTGCATTTTTAGAAAAGGCGATACTCGTCGTTTTATGAATTTGAATTTTTATGAGAGAATGTGATTATTTATGATCAAATGTTAATAAAATTGAGTTAAGACACTCTATTCATTCAAGGAATGCAGTAATTCCCTCACAAAACAAAATTATCATGAATGTAAATGATTTTACATCAAATATAAAGACAATAATAGAAAAAAAAATCTGGATACATGTAATTTTTTAAAAACAATGCTTAAAATTCATATAAATCTCTTTTTTTTTATTATTATTCTGTTTGTATAAATTGCTTTCAACATGGTAACTAATGTTTAAGATACTGATAGAGATATATATTATAAGTTTTTAAAAGTAATAAGTTGCATTTTTAGAAAAAGCGATACTCTTCGTTTTATGAATTTGAATTTTTATGAGAGAATGTTATTATTCATCGTCAAATGTTTATAAAATTGAATTATGGCACTCTATTCATTCAAGGAATGCAGTAATTCCCTCACAAAACAAAATTATCATGAATGTAAATGATGTTACATCAAATATAAAGACAATAATAGAAAAAAAAAATCTGGATACATGTAACTTTAAAAACAATGCTTAAAATTCATATAAATCTCTTTTTTTTATTATTTTGTTTGTATAAATTACTTTAAACATGGTAACTAATGTTTAAGATACTGATAGAGATATATATTATAAGTTTTTAAAAGTAATAAGTTGCATTTTTAGAAAAGGCGATACTCTTCGTTTTATGAATTTGAATTTTTATGAGAGAATGTGATTATTTATGGTCAAATGTTTATAAAATTGAATAAGACACTCTATTCATTCAAGGAATGCAGCAATTCCCTCAGAAAACAAAATTATCATGAATGTAAATGATGTTATATCAAATATAAAGACAATAATAGAAAAAAAAAACTGGATACATGTAACTTTTTAAAAACAATGCTTAAAATTCATATAAATCTCTTTTTTTTATTATTTTGTTTGTATAAATTACTTTAAACATGGTAACTAATGTTTAAGATACTGATAGAGATATATATTATAAGTTTTTAAAAGTAATAAGTTGCATTTTTAGAAAAGGCGATACTCTTCGTTTTATGAATTTGAATTTTTATGAGAGAATGTGATTATTTATGGTCAAATGTTTATAAAATTGAATAAGGCACTCTATTCATTCAAGGAATGCAGTAATTCCCTCACAAAACAAAATTATCATGAATGTAAATGATGTTACATCAAATATAAAGACAATAATAGAAAAAAAAAATCTTGATACATGTAACTTTTTCAAAACAATGCTTAAAATTCATATAAATCTCTTTTTTTTATTATTTTGTTTGTATAAATTACTTTAAACATGGTAACTAATGTTTAAGATACTGATAGAGATATATATTATAAGTTTTTAAAAGTAATAAGTCGCATTTTTAGAAAAGGCGATACTCTTCGTTTTATGAATTTGAATTTTTATGAGAGAATGTGATTATTTATGGTCAAATGTTTATAAAATTGAATAAGGCACTCTATTCATTCAAGGAATGCAGTAATTCCCTCACAAAACAAAATTATCATGAATGTAAATGATGTTACATCAAATATAAAGACAATAATAGAAAAAAAAAATCTTGATACATGTAACTTTTTCAAAACAATGCTTAAAATTCATATAAATCTCTTTTTTTTATTATTTTGTTTGTATAAATTACTTTAAACATGGTAACTAATGTTTAAGATACTGATAGAGATATATATTATAAGTTTTTAAAAGTAATAAGTTGCATTTTTAGAAAAGGCGATACTCTTCGTTTTATGAATTTGAATTTTTATGAGCGAATGTTGTTATTCATCGTCAAATGTTTATAAAATTCAATTATGGCACTCTATTCATTCAAGGAATGCAGTAATTCCCTCAGAAAACAAAATTATCATGAATGTAAATGATGTTACATCAAATATAAAGACAATAATAGAAAGAAAAAAAAATCTGGATACATGCAACTTTTTAAAAACAATGCTTAAAATTCATATAAATCTCTTTTTTTTATTATTTTGTTTGTATAAATTACTTTAAACATGGTAACTAATGTTTAAGATACTGATAGAGATATATATTATAAGTTTTTAAAAGTAATAAGTTGCATTTTTAGAAAAGGCGATACTCTTCGTTTTATGAATTTGAATTTTTATGAGAGAATGTGATTATTTATGGTCAAATGTTTATAAAATTGAATAAGGCACTCTATTCATTCAAGGAATGCAGTAATTCCCTCACAAAACAAAATTATCATGAATGTAAATGATGTTACATCAAATATAAAGACAATAATAGAAAAAAAAAATCTGGATACATGTAACTTTTTCAAAACAATGCTTAAAATTCATATAAATCTCTTTTTTTTATTATTTTGCTTGTATAAATTACTTTAAACATGGTAACTAATGTTTAAGATACTGATAGAGATATATATTATAAGTTTCTAAAAGTAATAAGTTGCATTTTTAGAAAAGGCGATACTCTTCGTTTTATGAATTTGAATTTTTATGAGAGAATGTGATTATTTATGGTCAAATGTTTATAAAATTGAATAAGGCACTCTATTCATTCAAGCAATGCAGTAATTCCCTCAGAAAACAAAATTATCATGAATGTAAATGATGTTATATCAAATATAAAGACAATAATAGAAAAAAAAAAAAACTGGATACATGTAACTTTTTAAAAACAATGCTTAAAATTCATATAAATCTCTTTTTTTTATTATTATTCTGTTTGTATAAATTGCTTTCAACATAGTAACTAATGTTTAAGATACTGATAGAGATATATATTATAAGTTTTTAAAAGTAATAAGTTGCATTTTTAGAAAAGGCGATACTCTTCGTTTTATGAATTTGAATTTTTATGAGAGAATGTGATTATTTATGGTCAAATGTTTATAAAATTGAATTAAGGCACTCTATTCATTCAAGGAATGCAGTAATTCCTTCACAAAACAAAATTATCATGAATGTAAATGATGTTACATCAAATATAAAGACAATAATAGAAAAAAAAAAATCTGGATACATGTAACTTTTTCAAAACAATGCTTAAAATTCATATAAATCTCTTTTTTTTATTATTTTGTTTGTATAAATTACTTTAAACATGGTAACTAATGTTTAAGATACTGATAGAGATATATATTATAAGTTTTTAAAAGTAATAAGTTGCATTTTTAGAAAAGGCGATACTCTTCGTTTTATGAATTTGAATTTTTATGAGAGAATGTGATTATTTATGGTCAAATGTTTATAAAATTGAATAAGGCACTCTATTCATTCAAGGAATGCAGTAATTCCCTCAGAAAACAAAATTATCATGAATGTAAATGATGTTACATCAAATATAAAGACAATAATAGAAAGAAAAAAAAATCTGGATACATGCAACTTTTTAAAAACAATGCTTAAAATTCATATAAATCTCTTTTTTTTATTATTTTGTTTGTATAAATTACTTTAAACATGGTAACTAATGTTTAAGATACTGATAGAGATATATATCATAAGTTTTTAAAAGCAACAAGTTGCATGTTTAGAAAAGCGGATACTCTTCGTTTTATGAATTTGAATTTTTATGAGAGAATGTTATTATTCATGATCAAATGTTAATAAAATTGAGTTAAGACACTCTATTCATTCAAGGAATGCACTATTTCACTCACAAAATAGAATTTATACCACACATTAAAACAATAATTCAAACGAATTTCGCTTCGGATATAATGCAGATCGGAAATACTTTAGGCTTAAGCAAAATATTCAGCATTTGCCGGTAAAAGAAATACGTTGATACGAAATTTTGTTTACGAGAGTTACAGTAAAACATTATTATGTGTATAACAGTAAAATAAACAATCACTAGTGCTCTTACTTCGAGTATTTCATGGATTGACATGGCGAAAAACTAAACCTGGATACCAGTATCCACGTTTCTGCTTGAGATATCCAAGTTTTGATTCGGCATCGGCAGAGCGGAAGACGCCATTAAAGTTTATCGATTGTTGCCACTCAACGATAACAAATGTTGAACCATAATTTCGGATATAGTGCATCCGACATGTAATTATCTTTTCCAGACATTTTTACTTGAACGAAAAACATGGTGAAACCTCCTCCTTAATCCAGTTTTTTGGAGAAAAGTTAAACCTTTATTTTTAACAGTGTACTGTTGGGGTTAGAAACTAGAACTTTGGCATGGTAGTAATTAATAAGATGTAAATGCTCGTTGTAGACGAATTCTAAAAAATAGAAAGACTAAACAAAGCGGAAAAAGATCTAAAGATGATCTAAGTAACGAAGAACATGGAACTGTTAGGAATATAAATATAAAAATTGACATGGCTGTATTTATCTTGACGTAAATTCTCGCAATAGAACAATTTCTAAAAATGTCTCTATATAAAACAGTGCAGAAACAAAAAACTTTCAAAAATTTTCTATTTCTCTGTTACTGCTGAGCCCAAAATCTTGAAATTTTGCTTCGGGTTAGTTTTAAAATATACAATTGTCTCTATGAATGGTTTCAAAGAAATTTAAAATTTAAAAAGATGAAATTAACGGAAAGCGATCTCAATTACCATTAATTTGGAATTATTAGGTACAGCAACTTTAAATATTTCATAATGCTGCATTTCCTCCGCGAAACATGCGATTTATATGCAACAAAACTGATAGATACCCACCCAGCATTAAATAAATTGTGTAAATATTGAATAAAGACCTGTATGAAACAGTGAGTAGGTTGCCCGAAAGTACTTGTTAAAGTGTTCCTTCTCTAGGCGTTTCTCTCTCTCGCCAAGGCCACTAACAGAGGGAAGTGCCGTTTTAAATGTGATATGAATTTTTTATCCGATTCATTTTTCTAGACATTTTATCATAAGGTCATATTCTCAATTATCATTAGTAGATTTTTTATATATTAACTTATTCTGGTGAAATTTTGTAATCGGGTTCATATTGGCGTATGTTACCTTGCATGATTTGCTGAATAAATATGTATGGATTTGTAAATTACTTCAAATGACACTTTGACAGCTCAAAAGTTATGCAGACGATATATTCTGATCTTGTGTCATACTTTATGCTGCAATCATTGCCGATTTCTTTTATTTAATACATGCTAAATACAGCTCAACTTGTGCAGAATATGTTTGAAAACAAAACAATACAGCGTATGCTAGGGATGCACAACCTGTGGCCCGCCGCCAAAAGTGGCCCGCGAACTTCGTCAATTTATAACTGGAAAAATTGCAATTTTTGTCCAAAAGTCGCAGGAAAAAATCCTGAATTTCGTCAATTTGCCGCGGGAAAATTTGAAAATTTTGTTGGTAAAATAAGAATCGCGAATTTCGTTAATCGGCTGTGGAAAAATCGCGAATTTCGTTGATCGGGGCGGAAAAATAGCGAATTTTGTCGAGGAAGCACGGAAAACCCCCACAAATTTCGCTGATCGGACGCGCAAAAATCGAGAGTTTTGTCGTTTGGGCACGGAAAAACCGCGATTTTCATTGGTCGGTCATGGAAAAATTACGAATTTTGTTTATCGGGCACGGAAAAGTCACGAATTTTGTCGATCAGGCGCGGGAAAATCGCATATTTCGTTGATCGGGGACGAAACAATCATAAATTTTGTTGATGATGCGAGGAAAAATTGCAAATTTTCTTGATCGACTGCGAAAAAATCTTGAGTTTTGTTAGTCGCGAGAAAATATCGTGAATTTCGTCAATTTGCCGTGGCAAAAAATTTTCAATTTCGTCAGTCAGTTAAGATTTGGGAATTTCGTAGATCGGGCGCGGAAAAATCGTGAATTTCATTGGTCGGGCACGGAAAAATCGCGAATTTTGTCGATCAAGCGCGGGAAAATTGCAAATTTCGTTAATCGGGCACGAAAAAAATCGTCAATTTTCTTTATGATGCCCGAAAAAATTGCAAATTTTCTAGATCGACTGCGGAAAAATCGTGAGTTTCGTAAGTCGCGCGAAACAAATCGCGAATTTCGTCAATTTGCCGTCGGAAAAAAATTGCAAATTTCGTCAGTCAGTTAGGAATCGTGAATTTCGTCTATCGGGTGTGGAAAAATTGCGCATTTTGTCAGCTAGGTGCGGAAAAATCGCGTGTTTCTTCTGTTTTTCGGGAATTTCGTCAATTTGCCGCGGCAATTTGTTGCGTCTGTTAAAATTGCAAGTTTTGTCACTCAGTTAAGAATCGCGAATTTCGGTGATCGGGCTTGTAAAAATCGCAAGCTTCGTCGAACGGACACGGAAAAATCGCGATTTTTTTCAATCGGGCTCGGAAAAATCGCAAATTTCGTTGGTTTGGCACGAATAAATTGCGAATTTGTCGATCAGGCTCGGAA
Source organism: Maratus speciosus (assembly GCA_963932465.1). Taxonomy (NCBI): domain Eukaryota; kingdom Metazoa; phylum Arthropoda; class Arachnida; order Araneae; family Salticidae; genus Maratus; species Maratus speciosus. Next base: position 70,712,468 of record OZ010799.1, on the reverse strand, counting down.
AAATCGTAAATTTCGTTGTCAGGCACAGAAAAATTGCGACTTTTCTCGATGATGTGCGGAAAATTGAAAATTTCGTTGATTGTCTGCGGGAAAATCGCGAGTTTCGTCAGACTATCGCGAGAACAAATCGGAAATTTCGTCAATTTACCGTTTGAAAAAATCACAAATTTCGTCAGAGTCAGTTAAGAATCCCAAATTTAGTTGATCGTTCGTGGAAAAATTATTAATCTCGTCGGTCAGGGATAGAAAAATCGGAAATTTCGTCGTTCTTGCACGAAAAAATCGTCGTTTTTTTCGATCGGGATCCGAAAAATCGCGAATTTCGTTGTTTGGGCATGAAAAACATCAGGCATTTTGTCGATCAGGCGCGGAAAAACCGCAAATATCATCGATAGGTTGCAGAATAATAGGAATTTCGTCGATCAGGTGCGGTAAGATAGCAAATTTTGTCGATTCGGTGCGGAAAAATTGCTAATTTTGCCGATCAGGGGCGAAAAAATCGCTAATTTTGTCGATCAGACGCGGAAAAATCTCAAATTTCGTTGATCGGGGACGGAGAAATCGCAAATTTCGTTGATCGGGAACGGAGAAATCACAAATTTTGTTGATCAGGCGCGTAAAAATCTCAAATCTTGTTGGTCAGATCTTTTTGCCCCCTTCGTTCATAAAGTTCGCATTTTTATATCGGCACCAGCCATTTTCATGCCTATGCTTGTTTTTTAGCACTTTTAATAAAACAAAATTTACTCCCCCGAATAAAGTCCAGGAATATTATCATTCTTTCAAATTAATGTTTGTTATAAATATATAAACGTAAACTGTTGATATATCCTTGCCAACTGAATTGGATATGTTGACTGGGTAGGGGAACCTAGAGGAGTAAGGATAACCCCCCCACCTCCCCGAAATAGAATTCTCTTCGTGTGACTGATGTGGCCCTCGGCAACCCAGACGTTTTTGAAAGTGGCCCTTCTCTTAAAAACGTTGTGCACCCCTAGCGTATGTAGTGGCCAGCATACACTTATCATTTAAATCCGATCGAGCATATCTAAAACACACTCTAACGAAGCATTGCATGCCACTTTTGATGTATTCGGTACTTTGATACTATATTAGATTTGGAGAAGAGAATTCCTTAAAGGTCATCGACAACCTCGTTGCATCCGTGGAAAACAGATATTGTACAATATTAACTATTCCGGGCGAGCACACACCATATAAAGTATAGTCCATTCTTTTTAAACATCATATATTTGTCATTTAAAGTTACTCAAATTGGTGCGGAGCGTCTGATTATACTCTTGACATCATTTTATACAGTTAAAATTCCGATATAAGTAAATGAGTGTTCCATTTTCTATTTTACTTTTAATATATTGCGTACTTTCAATTTTATATCCATGCATGGCTGTCTTGAATGGTTTGATTTCCCATTTTTTAAACAGTGTATACGAATTTATATCTAAGATTTTGTAATTCTACAATTCGTTTATTTTCATCATTTCAATTTTTCGCAGTATATGGACAAATAAAGATAACATCTCATTTTCTTTGCTTCCACATATTATTATTAAATCTATGTTCTCAGTAATATCGCTCAGACTAATCCCTCTGAGGGAAGTCCTAGTTTATTTAAAACATGAAATCGTTAATGAAATTGAATGTTATTGTGCATTTAGAAAAACACTGAAACATTCATTTTATTAAATACTAAATTTCAAGTAAGAAATTGCATTTAAAATGTAAGCTAAAATTGCATTTTGAAAGTCTGTGACTTTTAATGTAAAACATTATTTCTGAAAAGTGTATTGTTATTTTAAGATTTTTATTTTCGAAGCTGGTGAAATGAAAATGACACCACTTTGGCGAAATTAAAATAATTATTATTTATATTTTCTGATTAAAATGAATGCTTTACATGAAAAAATATTACATCATTTTTACTCGATAAAACTTTTTACTAAAAACGCCTTTGTGAAACGTTTAATCTGCCAACATTTAAAAATAATTAATTAAAATAGTATGTGGAATTTTTAAATTCAAATAAGTATCTACTTCTATGCACGGAAGTTTCATTTACATCCTTGGTTGTAAATGTCAATATGTTGACAGACGATTTTCGTTTTTGTCTCTGTGGAATAAATTCATTCATGACGCTTCAATGTGTTAAAATATGTTATTTTTTCGAAAATTTACTTTCATTTTTCAATTTTAAAGAGAAAATAGCCTCAAAAAATATATTAAACGGTTTTATTTCCCCTTTTTCCACAAAAAATGTCTTCTCCTGATAATCATAAAGTGAATTTTGGATGAAACTCTCATTTGTGTATAATTTATTATGTTCCCACTTTTTAATCAGTATTAGTAAAAAGTATTTCTGTTGTTCATTTTAAATATGACGTCATTAATTATCCATTTTCATTAGTTACTGATATTCATGCCCCTTGTATTTTTAACGCATACTTGAAAATGCCTATTTTATTTCAAATATGACGTCATATTTTTCCAAGCTAAATATTTTCTAAATAATATGAATCTTTTTCATTATTATTTCTTCTAATTATTACGCCATTTTTGACAGAAAACATCTTACTAACGCAACAGTTATTCATGCTTCAAGTATAATAAAAAATATTCCTTTTTTTAATTTCAAATATGACGTGATATTTATTTTCTTTTGAATACCTTGAATTTAAATTTTTCGCGTGGAAATTGTTCAGAAAATTAATTGTCGAGGAGAAAGTATTATTCCGGGTTTTTATTGTCTTGGCAACATTAAAGAAATATCGTTAGATATTACAGGAAAATTGTCAATTCATTCTGTATGAAAAATAATGAAATTTTAGATTATTAAGCAAAATATTTGAATAAAATAAATTAAGCATAGCCCATGTTCATTACCGGGTTGTAATCCATCTATATCCAAAAATACAAAAGCATTAATTCATCCGTTTAGATGCCGACTTCATTCAAACTTTCGGACCCACATTGACATTTATAATATTATAAGGATTATTATTGAATTAAAGTTTAAGTTTTTTTAATTATTATATCGTAGTCTTTATATTTATATGGATTTTTACATAGCCATGAATATTTCCCAAGAAAACGTAACGTTTATGTAAAATTTGTAACGCCAATACAGTTTCTTCCTTGTGTTAATAACTATTAAAGTGTGCTTAATGTTCTACTACAATTTTTAAACAGAATTTTTCGCCTTATTTTTCGAAGAAAAACATTATGTATTATAAGATAGAACGCGGTGGTTACAATACTTTTGAGCTGTACATATATAACGTTATCACTTTAGTGGGGAGGTAGCATAGCACTTGATATCGTAAGATATCAAGTTCTCGCTATCAGTGATATCGTTATCATTTTTGATACAGCCAACATTTTTGTAACTTTCTCTTTATTTAAAAATTGTCTCTTAACTTTTTCTTAGTCTGTTATCCGTTTTGTGAAAATATAAAGTTATTATTAAAATCCTTAAATAATAATAAAATCATTTTATTCGAAATTGTGGAATATCCCAACGTTCTGCATTCGTATTCTTCTGCCATATGCTCATATAATACGTTATTAGAGAAACCAGTTTTGAAATTACACTTGTTCGAAATGTCAGCCGTTTAGTTGATAAATAGTTTTGTTTACTCCCTCCCTGGGAAAGTGCAAGAAAACAATATTACTGTTTAATGTATTATCTAACAAAAAGATTTTATTGAATACTTTTAAAAAGTATGTGATTCCTCAAAGTATTATCTAATATATAAAAAAGAAAAGTGCCCAGCTAAACTGATGGCATTGAGCTCATAGGCTATTCATACTAATTGTATATCATACTCTTATTTTAAAGAATAATGCCCCTCAAAAAATAAGTGAAGGGGAATTAGTCCCCGTTTTCCCCTTTATACTTAACCAGTGAACCTCCAAATCTAATCAGGAAAGCTCCTTATCATAATAAACCGGTATACCAAATTTGGAGCAAATCGAATAATCCTGCAAAAAAAAAACCATTTATCTAAATTAAGGGGGTGGACTAGCCCCCCCCTTTATCCTTAATCAATGAATCCCCAAAACGAATCAGGAAAGCTCCTTAACATAATATACCGGTATACCAAATTTGGAGCAAAGCGAATAATTCTGCATGAAAAACCCGTTTATATAAATTAAGGGGGGTGGACTAGCCCCCCTTCTCCCTTTATCCTTAACCAATGAACCCCCAAAACTAATCAGGGAAGTTCCTTAACATAATAAACCGGTATACCAACTTCGGAGCAAATCAAATCATTCTGCATGAAAAACCCATTTATCTAAGTTAAGAGGGGCGGGCTAACCTCCCTTTTCCCCCTTTATCCTTAACCAATGAGCCCCCAAAACTAATCAGGGAAGTTCCTTAACATAATAAACCGGTATATCAAATTCGGAGAAAATCGAATGATTCTGCAAAAAAACCCATTTATCTGAATTAAGGGGGTGGACTAACCACCCTCCCCCCCCTTTATCCTTAACCAATGAACCCCCAAAACTAATCAGGGAAGTTCCTTAACATAATAAACCGGTATACCAAATACGGAGCAAATCGAATGATTCTGCATGAAAAACCCATTTATCTGAATTAAGGCGGGTGGACTAACCCCGTTTTTCCCCCTTTTTCCTTAACCAATGAACTCCCAAAACTAATCAGGGAAGTTCCTTAACATAATAAACCGGTATACCAAATTCGGGGCAAATCGAATGATTCTGCATGAAAAACCCATTTATCTGAATTAAGGATGTGGACTAAACCCCCTTTTCCCCCTTTATCTTTAACCAATGAACCCCCAAAACTAATCAGGGAAGTTCCTTAATATAATAAACCGGTATACCAAATTCGGAGCAAATCGAATGATTCTGCATGAAAAACCCATTTATCTGAATTAAGGATGTGGACTAAACCCCCTTTTCCCCCTTTATCTTTAACCAATGAGCCCCCAAAACTAATCAGGGAAGTTCCTTAACATAATAAACCGGTATATCAAATTCGGAGAAAATCGAATGATTCTGCAAAAAAACCCATTTATCTGAATTAAGGGGGTGGACTAACCACCCTTCCCCCCCCCTTTATCCTTAACCAATGAACCCCCAAAACTAATCAGGGAAGTTCCTTAACATAATAAACCGGTATACCAAATACGGAGCAAATCGAATGATTCTGCATGAAAAACCCATTTATCTGAATTAAGGGGGGTGGACTAACCCCGTTTTTCCCCCTTTTTCCTTAACCAATGAACTCCCAAAACTAATCAGGGAAGTTCCTTAACATAATAAACCGGTATACCAAATTCGGGGCAAATCGAATGATTCTGCATGAAAAACCCATTTATCTGAATTAAGGATGTGGACTAAACCCCCTTTTCCCCCTTTATCTTTAACCAATGAACTCCGAAACTAATCAGGGAAGTTCCTTAACATAATAAACCGGTATACCAAATTCGGAGCAAATCGAATCATTCTGCAGGAGAAACCCATTTATCTGAATTAAAGGCGGTGGACTAACCCCCCTTTTCCCCCTTTATCCTTAACCAATGAACCCCCAAAACTAATCAGGGAAGTTCCTTAATATAATAAACCGGTATACCAAATTCGGAGCAAATCGAATGATTCTGCATGAAAAACCCATTTATCTGAATTAAGGGGGTGGACTAACCACCCTTCCCCCCCCCCTTTATCCTTAACCAATGAACCCCCAAAACTAATCAGGGAAGTTCCTTAACATAATAAACTGGTATACCAAATACGGAGCAAATCGAATGATTCTGCATGAAAAAACCATTTATCTGAATTAAGGGGGGTGGACTAACCCCGTTTTTCCCCCCCTTTTCCTTAACCAATGAACTCCCAAAACTAATCAGGGAAGTTCCTTAACATCATAAACCGGTTTACCAAATTCGGGGCAAATCGAATGATTCTGCATGAAAAACCCATTTATCTGAATTAAGGGTGTTTACTAATCCCCCTTTATCCTTAACCAATGAACCTCCAAAACTAATCAGGGAAGTTCCTTAACATAATAAACCGGTATACCAAATTCGGAGCAAATCGAATCATTCTGCATGAAAAACCCATTTATCTGAATTAAAGGGGGTGGACTAACCCCCCTTTTCCCCCTTTATCCTTAACCAATGAACCCCCAAAACTAATCAGGGAAGTTCCTTAACATAATAAACCGGTATACCAAATTCGGAGCAAATCGAATGATTCTGTATGATAAACCCATTTATCTGAATTAAGGGGGCTGGACTAACCCCGTTTTTCCCCTCTATCCTTAACCAATGAACCCCCAAAACTAATTAGGGAAGTTGCTTAACACAATAAACCGGTATATCAAATTCGGAGCAAATCGAATGATTCTGCATGAAAAACCCATTTATCTGAATTAAGCGGTTGGACTAACCCCGTTTTTCCCCCTTTATCCTTAACCAATGAACTCCCAAAACTAATCAGTGAAGCGCCTTATCACAATGAACCTAGAAAAATATTTTGAAGCAAATCGGATGTTTCTATCAAGAGTTATCGCGTTACGTACATACATACATACATTCGTACGTACGTACATACATACAGAACGGGCGGGCACATTAGCTCTCAGGCTTTGATAGCCTGTGAGCAACAGAAGTATCCATCTCTGTTGAAAGCAAAGGTTAGTGTATTGACCAATCAGAGAACGAATAAAATGCGGATTAAACCAATAAAACGCTTCAGATACGCTTTTGATTTCCTACCCTGATGAGGACAATAACCATTTTTCCAAATAGTTAAAAAACAGACACTGATAACATTTATTTATTTATTTATTTATTTATTTTTTTTTTTGGGGGGGGGGAGTGTTCAAGGAATGATAACGTATGATATCGTATGGGGGGAGTTAAAAATGGCAAAAAAAGTTAATAACTATATATATACACAGCCCGTTTCCAAAATTGTTTAAAAACCTTTATGAATTCGTTGAGTTTGTCCATACTCTATCGCGCGTAAACATACATGGATTGCCATGCAATAAATACATGTAATTGGGTTACCCATAGAATCTTCAGTTTTAAAATTAGAGTATGTAGCATTTACAGTGTATTTGCAGTGACACTCTAATTAATAAATAAAAGAAGTAATTCCGTTTGCGATGTATTTTAATGATGTTACACTATTTAAAACATCTGGAAATTGTTATATCACTGGGGTGCGCTACAAGATGTTTACTGCAGAATATGGTGTGTATAGCATTTCTCGTTCATTACAAGGATACGCAAAAGAATTCGGTTACAGTACATTAGAAACAGTATTATAGCCCATGAACATGGAAGTATGTTTTTAGTTGTGGTATGTATTTTTATGTTTAACTAATTTTTTGCATAAGACTTGGTGTGTATAAATTCTATTGATCATATTCTATTGTTCATGATTGCTGTATAGACCCCTTGCATTGACGTCACGTTGCTATTAGCAACGACTGATACTATAGCATCTGGAGCACACACGTGGAGCACAGACTTGCTCGTTTGAACGTTAAAAGCGCGTGTTATCTTTCTGTTTAATTTAGATCTTTCTTATTTTTATTATTATAGTGCAAATAAGCCTGAAAAGTCAAATGGAGAACACCACATTCGCCTCATGTTTGGGCGCCAAATGAAGCGATGCCAGAAATGTGACGTCATGTGCAACCCGTCTGTAATTCTTCTGACAGACCTTTTAGTAGATTCCATTAGCAGCAGATGGCAGCATTATAAACTCTCGAGGCAATTCTTTCTGAGTAAAGCGTATGATCCGAGCGACTAGGTATAGCGTTCCCTCCATTAAACAGGGCATGCGTCAAATGATTCTTGGGTTGCTTCCTGCGATTGGCTTGGCGATGAGATGCCAAGTACTTTGAGAAAGTATTGTGTAAAGCCGGCACATGGTACTGTGGTAAATCGCTCGTGTGGACGATCTCGTCTAGTGGTTAAAGCTAGGGCTGGTTATGGTTCTGAATTACTAAATCCCCGAGCGACTAGGTATAGCGTTTCCTCCATTAAACAGGGCATGCGTCAAATGATTCTTGGGTTGCTTCCTGCGATTGGCTTGGCGATGAGATGCCAAGTACTTTGAGAAAGTATTGTGTAAAGCCGGCACATGGTACTGTGGTAAATCGCTCGTGTGGACGATCTCGTCTAGTGGTTAAAGCTAGGGCTGGTTATGGTTCTGAATTACTAAATCCCCGAGCGACTAGGTATAGCGTTTCCTCCATTAAACAGGGCATGCGTCAAATGATTCTTGGGTTGCTTCCTGCGATTGGCTTGGCGATGAGATGCCAAGTACTTTGAGAAAGTATTGTGTAAAGCCGGCACATGGTACTGTGGTAAATCGCTCGTGTGGACGATCTCGTCTAGTGGTTAAAGCTAGGGCTGGTTATGGTTCTGAATTACTAAATCCCCGAGCGACTAGGTATAGCGTTTCCTCCATTAAACAGGGCATGCGTCAAATGATTCTTGGGTTGCTTCCTGCGATTGACTTGGCGATGAGATGCCAAGTACTTTGAGAAAGTATTGTGTAAAGCCGGCACATGGTACTGTGGTAAATCGCTCGTGTGGACGATCTCGTCTAGTGGTTAAAGCTAGGGCTGGTTATGGTTCTGAATTACTAAATCCCCGAGCGACTAGGTATGGCGTTTCCTCCATTAAACAGGGTATGCGTCAAATGATTCTTGGGTTGCTTCCTGCGATTGGCTTGGCGATGAGATGCCAAGTACTTTGAGAAAGTATTGTGTAAAGCCGGCACATGGTACTGTGGTAAATCGCTCGTGTGGACGATCTCGTCTAGTGGTTAAAGCTAGGGCTGGTTATGGTTCTGAATTACTAAATCCCCGAGCGACTAGGTATAGCGTTCCCTCCATTAAACAGGGCATGCGTCAAATGATTCTTGGGTTGCTTCCTGCGATTGGCTTGGCGATGAGATGCCAAGTACTTTGAGAAAGTATTGTGTAAAGCCGGCACATGGTACTGTGTAAATCGCTCGTGTGGACGATCTCGTCTAGTGGTTAAAGCTAGGGCTGGTTATGGTTCTGAATTACTAAATCCCCGAGCGACTAGGTATAGCGTTCCCTCCATTAAACAGGGCATGCGTCAAATGATTCTTGGGTTGCTTCCTGCGATTGGCTTGGCGATGAGATGCCAAGTACTTTGAGAAAGTATTGTGTAAAGCCGGCACATGGTACTGTGGTAAATCGCTCGTGTGGACGATCTCGTCTAGTGGTTAAAGCTAGGGCTGGTTATGGTTCTGAATTACTAAATCCCCGAGCGACTAGGTATAGCGTTCCCTCCATTAAACAGGGCATGCGTCAAATGATTCTTGGGTTGCTTCCTGCGATTGGCTTGGCGATGAGATGCCAAGTACTTTGAGAAAGTATTGTGTAAAGCCGGCACATGGTACTGTGGTAAATCGCTCGTGTGGACGATCTCGTCTAGTGGTTAAAGCTAGGGCTGGTTATGGTTCTGAATTACTAAATCCCCGAGCGACTAGGTATAGCGTTTCCTCCATTAAACAGGGCATGCGTCAAATGATTCTTGGGTTGCTTCCTGCGATTGGCTTGGCGATGAGATGCCAAGTACTTTGAGAAAGTATTGTGTAAAGCCGGCACATGGTACTGTGGTAAATCGCTCGTGTGGACGATCTCGTCTAGTGGTTAAAGCTAGGGCTGGTTATGGTTCTGAATTACTAAATCCCCGAGCGACTAGGTATAGCATTTCCTCCATTAAACAGGGCATGCGTCAAATGATTCTTGGGTTGCTTCCTGCGATTGGCTTGGCGATGAGATGCCAAGTACTTTGAGAAAGTATTGTGTAAAGCCGGCACATGGTACTGTGGTAAATCGCTCGTGTGGACGATCTCGTCTAGTGGTTAAAGCTAGGGCTGGTTATGGTTCTGAATTACTAAATCCCCGAGCGACTAGGTATAGCGTTTCCTCCATTAAACAGGGCATGCGTCAAATGATTCTTGGGTTGCTTCCTGCGATTGACTTGGCGATGAGATGCCAAGTACTTTGAGAAAGTATTGTGTAAAGCCGGCACATGGTACTGTGGTAAATCGCTCGTGTGGACGATCTCGTCTAGTGGTTAAAGCTAGGGCTGGTTATGGTTCTGAATTACTAAATCCCCGAGCGACTAGGTATGGCGTTTCCTCCATTAAACAGGGTATGCGTCAAATGATTCTTGGGTTGCTTCCTGCGATTGGCTTGGCGATGAGATGCCAAGTACTTTGAGAAAGTATTGTGTAAAGCCGGCACATGGTACTGTGGTAAATCGCTCGTGTGGACGATCTCGTCTAGTGGTTAAAGCTAGGGCTGGTTATGGTTCTGAATTACTAAATCCCCGAGCGACTAGGTATAGCGTTTCCTCCATTAAACAGGGCATGCGTCAAATGATTCTTGGGTTGCTTCCTGCGATTGACTTGGCGATGAGATGCCAAGTACTTTGAGAAAGTATTGTGTAAAGCCGGCACATGGTACTGTGGTAAATCGCTCGTGTGGACGATCTCGTCTAGTGGTTAAAGTTAGGGCTGGTTATGGTTCTGAATTACTAAATCCTGAGGTCGCGTGTTCTGTCCTTATTGCGGACTTTCTTTTCTTTTCTTTTTTTTAAGAGTCTTTTTTCTTTATTAAGTCAGTTAATAATGATCAGTCGGTCTTTATTAGCATGCCCTTTGCAATTCTTTTATTGCCAGTTAGATAGTTAAATTAAAATATAATTAAGTTTTACAAAATTTAATTTAATTTGTATTAATTAATTTAATTTGCATTAAAAACCTTAATTTGCAAATATAATTTTATTTGTTTTCATAAATTTAATTTAATTTGATTAATAAATTTAATACCATTAATAAACTTAATTTAAGAGAATTTAATTTGTATTAATAAATTTAATTTGAGAGAATTTGATTTGTATTAATAAATTCAATTTGAGAGAATTTAATTTGTATTAATAAATTTAATTTGTAAATAGAATGTAATTTTAAATAAACTTCAATAATTAAAAAATTCTTTTATCTATTTTAAGTATCTATTAAAGTAAACATTTATTAAAATGCAATAATAAATCTCATATTTATTAATTTATAATCAGTTGCCTATTAATTTGTAGTCGAAATCCAATATTGTTATTGGAATTTTACTATATAATACCATTTACGAGCTAATATTAAATAATTAAAACAAAATATCTACTTAAATGCAATAATGGTATAATTTAAAATGACATTAAATTTAAAAAATATTTTTTTTTTCACGTTAGAACTTCAATAACTTATTTTTAGTTACGCTGTAAGAATCTTAATATTGATTGCATACATCTAAGCAAACAATAAAAAAGTTATATTCATCTTGTCACAGCAATCTCATTATTTTTTCATAATTTAACTAAGTGAATACTATTTTAGAGTTGATAATAATTTTTTTTTTACGATAAAGTTAAAGTCTATTCGCCAGTGCTACATATAAATTGCCAAACTAGCAGACTTCATATAGAACTGATTTTCGCCAAGCAGTGACGCATGCGCTGTTCAGTGGAGGAAACGCTGTACCTAGTCGCTCGTGCAAATGACTGCTGATAAATACACTTTTAATCCATTGTTATTTGTATAATTTTTCAACTCATTTTTAATTCTAAATACTAATTTCTAAAATCTTATTATGTTTTTTCCTGTATTCATGCATACTAATCATTTTCTTTTTCTTTATTAGATAATTTTATTTGATTCTGTATTTTTGTATTTGCTGCGAGACAGCGATCGAATTTATTCAATGTTATGATTCGTAATTCTGAGTCCTTATTCTCTGCTATTAAAATATGAAAGACGAAGCTTAATCGATTCATTTTGAGTCACAAGTCTTTATTATTTAAGAAATATAAATCTACATGCAGATCGACAATCTTCAGACAGTTTTAGTTGTATTCAATGATTTATCTCATCGGCTCCTACCGTATCCTATCGAAGCATGTTTGGTATTCTGCGAAGAATGGAGAGACGTATTCGAAACCAAAGGTACGTTTTTTTTTTACATTTATTCTGAAGTTTTAATAAAAAATGTATATTCTGAAGTCTTTTAAAACTATACAATTGCACAAAAAATCTCGAGGAACAGATGTCATATATTCCCGCGGCCACCATCTTGGATTTTTTCTTGGCGTGAAAACCCCTTTTCCGACAAGTAGTAAATGTCGCCAAGCAGCGATTTATGCGCATGTTTGGCTTAACGAAAATAAAATGTAAATAATAAAATATAAACCGGAAAAACGCAGGAAACTCCTTAAAGCGGCAATTAGTAAATGTAAGTATGAACGCTACGCGTTCATAAACCGAAAAAAAATCCCTGGATTCAGCAAACTACTTCTGCAGCAATCTGAAAAATGCCCGAAACTCGTTAAAACGGCGAATAGTAAATGGACGTATGAACGCGTAGCACACATAAACAGAAAAAAACATCACTGTTTTTTTTCATCACTGTTCAAACATCACTGTAACTGGTTTTATAAAAAAAACTGTTGGTGTTTTTTAAGTTTTAGCTTTTCTGAGCAATGCCCCTTTATCTTTATTTCCTAAAACAACGTGTATCAATTCAATCAGAACTCTCACTTTGCTGTGATAGGTTGTCAAAAATTTACGTTTCTTTTTTTAAAAACAACGTCAATATGGTTGAACTTCCTCGGATTTTTATTAAAATACTGTAAGTACTTTTATTAAATAATCTTTTTTTTTTTTTTTTAAAGGATTAGACATATAACTACATTAATATTATTAGGTATCTATACATATTTACTTCATGTTTTAAATGTAAGCCCGGTGTCCCAGTTACCCCATAAATGTTTCAAGAATGGGGTAACTGGGACATGTATCCGGGGTAACTGTAACCTGTGGGATCCAGTTACCCCAATAGTTATAAATAATTTTTTTGTGTTTCTCTTACTACGGGAAGTAAATTTCTCCATTGGGTTTTGCTCACAATAAAGAACATGATAGAATACCTTATTAAAATAACGTAATGAAATTAAAAAAAAGCATATTGAGTGGTATCAAACCAAATTTCTTGACCCCTTGAGAGGCGGTGGTGCCGTTATGGCATCACTTAAATTTAATTCCTAATTGCCACATTGGCACCTGAATTTTATAATTAAAATTTAACCTTTATTAAGTACGCGAAAATATACTTTTACATGTTTTCAGATAGATTCTCTTGTAAATATTGGTGTCAATAAATCATTTCAACATTTTACGAATACAAGTACCTTGCCCCTGAAAGCCAGATAGCCAGACCTTGAAATTGTACTATACACAGGGGTCGCATTCTATAGACATAGCTGCCAATTTTTACGGTTTCTTGCTACCACTAAAATTTAATAGAGATTTTCATTTTGTTTAATCATAAGATTTCGACGATTAAATAACACAACATTTACTATAATATTTTAGTGGTAAGAGGAAAGCGTAAAAGTTGGCAGCTATGCTATAGGGAATCTTTTATCGTCCCTACCACTATTTTGAAAAAAATATCTTCATCGCACCTTTCTTTAAGGTCAATAAAATTTTCCGTATATAATGCGACCCCTGGATAAAGATAAAGTATTTAAATACTTACGTAGCCTTTTGTTCAGAGATTTACCTTGCTATTTTTTCCTTAAAATACCCATGTGACTTTTATACTTATTACCTATACTAAAGTACATAAGTACTTACTTAAGTTTTATATTTTTGGTATAAATAAATCTAATATTTTCACTTTTCGTGCTTTTTTTAGGCACACTGACAGCAAAGGTTTCCCTTACAACACTCTTTATTCACACATAACTTACATGATCTGCTTGGTTTAAAATTTTTTAAGTTGTTAACACTTTTTCAAACAGGAACTGATATCCGATATGAAAAAATATAAACGCGTGTGGAACATAGACCCCCCCCCCCTGGTCCATTTACCCCATTTTGGGGGGCAACTGGACCCATGAGGAAAGAAAGATGAAATATGCATATTTTTATATTTTTAAATATTAAAATGTAATTTTGAGCATTTCTGTCTGATAGAGGGAACCTAACTGAACACATTTACAGAAGTTCAGACTTTAATTGAAATGAACATTAGCTTTTTGAAGCTGAATTGTCAGAAGCTGACAAAGTCACATTGTAAAATCATGTCCCAGTTGCTCCAACTAACCTTACTTGAAAAGTATAAATAGATATACCATGAAAATTCAAAGATATATGGAACCTAAATAATAGAAAGTATATCTATTCTGTATATTTGTTATTTCATATAGGCTTTTAGTTAACCTTTAAAGATATAGTAGGTGTATTGAGAGAGCCACACAATGGAAACTAGTCGCGAATCCCATAGTATTTATGTGATTAATTCTCATTATATTAGTCTGTTTTTACCAATTTGATGTTTATTGCATTTATACTGTGAATGGGAATTGAAATACATAAATATATCCTTAAAATGTGTTATCTAGGCTTCAAAAGCCGATGGAGCATAGAGTAAGCCGTCCTTGTGATTATGCATGTCCAAACCGTCCGTGTCTTTAAGGGTTAATATCTCGGCTAATTACCGACGATTTTTTTCCAAAATTCATGATCAACAATGCTTTTATACTTCTGCTACGATAGGTACCCCCAGCTCTACTCAATACTTTTGCTGAAGCTCGTAAATCGAAATTTGTGCATAACGGTAAAATGCGATTTTCTCAAAAACTATATGACCTAGGGTAATCGTTATAATTTTCCTGCAAGGTTTAAATTAATGTCTACTACATCTAATTTTTTCATAATTTTAATTTCAATAGATTCGGAATTAGATGGAGGAGGACATATTTTTGCACTACATTTTCCACGATAACTTTGAAAATATAATACCTAAAATTAAATGAAATATATTTTTGATTTCAGCGTTACGAAAGCTTTCACAGGATACCCCACAGGATATACAAAGAAAAGATTTTTTTTTCAAGTAACTTAATTAGCCCCTCTACACTTTTCCTAAATATATTTATGAATATTTATTAATCTGTAAATATGTGAGTCAATAGTCTTTACTACTTCTCGCTATTTGAACTTTCCACGTTACATAATTTACGAGTACAAGGGCTGTGACAGACAGACAGACACAGGAGTATTCTTATAATGGGTCCGTTTTTACTTTTTAAATTCGGAACCCTAAAAATTATGTCAAGTTGTATAATTTGGCGAAACTGGCCGACGGGAGAAGTAGTACCATTAAAACATTGCTTTGAAGTGAAAATTAAATGTCATGATTTGTTGCATTGACATAAACGCACCGGGTTTGGCGTGATTTTTTTTTACAACAATTTGGCGAAAACCTCGTTTTCGAATAATAGTTACATATGTATTTTTAAATTATTTTCTGTTATTTTTAAAATGAAATAACAATAAATAAATGAAAGTTTAATTAATAAGTATAGAACAAAACAATTTATAATTTTTTTTTGTATGACATGACATGACATCGCGGTGCTTAAGAAGTGCCAACGCGGCGTGCAACGCCGCCGCGCGTAACCTCCAACAAAATATGAATACGAACTAAGAATGAATTTCGAAACAATGCACGGCCTAAAAGTATAATTTGGAAGCTCTGGTGGAGCCCCGAGGGCCATTCCAGAGTTGGAAGCACGAGGTTAAATATAACCTCCATAAAAAAGGGGTGCATAAGGCATCCAAGAATTTTTTGGTTGCCCTATACTTCGATGTCACTTCACCAACTGGCGTCGGCAAAAAACGGAAAATGCAAAGACAGTAGGGTACCAACGAGCCCAGAAAGCTATAGCATAAGGTAGCCAAGCCTAACTAACTTTTCTAAGAACTTATAAAAAAAAAGGGGGCCACATAGCTCACTAATTTTGATGTCAAGCCTAGTGCGCATTACAGGTCGCGGGTCTCACGGCTTTCACACAAACCGTTGAGCCTGTAAAAAGGCTTTGTGTTACTAAACATCGAAAGAAAACCGCTAATGCAAATTGCATTTTGGCATTGACAGTGATCGAAAATGGGGACAAGTTAAGATCAAAATTAAATGCTACAAACAAACAATCAACTTCAAAATTAACTAAAAAACTGGGGTATGAATTTTGTGACCGAGATGCCTAAGCACTGCCGGTCGACTGAACCAAAATTGGGGGGGGGGGAGGAAATGTATAAGTGGCAGGGGTGCAGTGAACAAACACCCCAAGGCCGGCGGGAAAATGTAGGCAGAGCCTGACCTCTCCCTGGTGGAAGTACCGAAAATGCACGAAGACAAGTTATAATTTTGAGATAGACAGTAACACCCATACATAATAAACAGGGAAGAAAAGGGAGTTCCAGAATATAAATATGAAAATATACTAACAATTAAAATAGGAAAGTTGAAATGAGCAGCTGTTTTCAATAAACAGTGTGCTGCATGACGTCACGGGGAAAGCCAATACTAGATGAAAGTTTCTTTCAATCTAGGGAAAAGAAAGAAGTTTCCTGGGGAATACTGCGTTTAAGTGACACCAGAAGGATTCCTTCTCGAAGTTTTCGAACATGGGACGAAGTCGTCATCTCGAGTGAGAATAGCGAGGGGCCGTTTCCGGTTCCCCCCCACTCATGAGTCATAACGACGGATGGCATCTAACGCAGGATTCCTCGCGGCTGGGATTGACCTGTGAAACTTCAACGTAAGTTTTTTGATTTCTGTAAAGACAGGTTTAATTTTGAGGTCACGATGAATGACGTCATTTCAGACATAGCGGGTAGCCTTGGTGAACCTACGCAGGAGTTTATTTTGAAAAAGTTGAATTCTATTAAGTTGAAATTTTGAAGCACTACCATATACCGCAGAACCATAAGTAAAAACTGGTCTAATCATTGATTTGTACAGTAACAATTTATATTTGATTGACAGGGGGCTCTTCCAAGCCAAGAGGGGGTTAAGGGAGCCCACGGCGCGGTCAGCATGACCCAGAATTTCTGTGATGTGCTGGCACCATGTTAATTTGGAATCTAGGTTAATGCCTAGGTATTTATACTCAGTCTTCCAGGGAATGTTTTCATTATTCAATTTAAAGTTAAGATTAGCATCTGTGGTAAAATGTTGATTGGTGAAGAAGATGGCGGCACTTTTGGCACTGTTCACTTTAATTTTCCATTTCCTTAACCAGACCGAAAGAATATCCAAATAATTTTGAAGTCCAGAGAACACTGTTTGTGCATGTTTATGTTGTTTAAGCATGGCAGTATCGTCGGCAAATATTGCTAAGTCGATATCAGGCACTTTAGAAATATCATTGACGTAAATGTTGAAGAGGGTAGGACCGCTGAGGGAGCCTTGCTGCACAGAGCTAATAATAGGTTGCGGGTCAGAGTAAGAACTTCCGACTCTAACAACGAAGGATCTAAGTTGAAAGTAGTCATTATAGATTTTAATTAATTGGCCCGGTACTCCGAGCGCAATAAGTTTAAAGATAAGGGCGATGTGCCATACCTTGTCAAAGGCCTTTCGCACATCGAGAAAGATTGCTCCTGTCATGCCGCCAGATCTAATGTCATCGTGAAGAAGTTCAGAAACTCTCTACAACTGGTGAGTTGTTGAATGTCGTGCCCGAAAACCAAATTGCTCCGGTATAACCACGTCATTAGAATTTAAGAACTCCTTAAGGCGGTTGAAGAGAACATGCTCATAAACTTTAGATAGACAAGATAATTTTTTTTAAATAAAAAGAAAATAAATTCAAATAAATATTTATTAATGAATAAGCAACAATGGCCGGGTTACTATGTCAAGCAAAATAACGCCATTTTGGCGCCAATTAGGTACCACGTTGCGTATATGACATCTGGGCCTATTATTTTTCTTTTCGTTTCGTTTTAAAAAAGAAAGACGTAAAATCATTTTATTTTAAATGTTTCAGTTTTAAATGAAAGTTTTGTATTAAATAAAATGATAATGAAATACAAATTGAATTATGAATAAAAGTAACATGATGCATTTCTTAGCATACATTTAGGGGAAACCAAACTGGTCGCCAAATTAGTTTAAAATAATAATCTTTTCTAAAGTATGAAGAAAAAATGTGTTATGATTAAAATTTGAGATGCCCTCATTAGATAAAAGTATTTAAAATTAGAAAAAAATTAATATTTTGAAAACTAATTCGAATTTAAAAATTCTAATACCTTTTTTTGAGATCTGTGGTTCAATACGGATTTTTGGTGTTAATTACATCGCAAAGTATTCCATATTTTAGGAGAAATCGCCGTGAAACATAATCAGTTGTTTAATCAGTCGTTTCATAGAATCGTTACATAAATTCATTTCAATTCAGTCGTTTCATAATATCCGTTTCTTAAATTCGTTTCATTAGTATTTTATATATATGGGGAAGATAATCTATTATTTATCTGTTAGAAAATAATACAAACACATTGCGAATAAATGAATTAAATGTCATGATTTGTTGCATTGACATATACGCACCGGGTTTGGCGTGATTTTTTTTTACAACAATTTGGCGAAAACCTCGTTTTCGGATAATAGTTACATATGTATTTTTAAATTACTTTCTGTTATTTTTAAAATGAAATAACAATAAATAAATGAAAATTTAATCAATAAGTATAGAACAAAACAATTTATAATTTTTTTTGTATGACATGACATGACATCGCGGTGCTTAAGAAGTGCCAACGCGGCGTGCAACGCCGCCGCGCGTAACCTCCAACAAAATATGAATACGAACTAAGAATGAATTTCGAAACAATGCACGGCCTAAAAGTATAATTTGGAAACTCTGGTGGAGCCCCGAGGGCCATTCCAGAGTTGGAAGCACGAGGTTAAATATAACCTCCATAGAAAAGGGGCGCTTAAGGCATCCAAGAATTTTTTGGTTGCCCTATACTTCGATGTCACTTCACCAACTGGCGTCGGCAAAAAACGGAAAATGCAAAAACAGTAGGGTACCAACGAGCCCAGAAAGCTATAGCATAAGGTAGCCAAGCCTAACTAACTTTTCTAAGAACTTATAAAAAAAAAGGGGGCCACATAGCTCACTAATTTTGATGTCAAGCCTAGTGCGCATTACAGGTCGCGGGTCTCACGGCTTTCACACAAACCGTTGAGCCTGTAAAAAGGCTTTGTGTTACTAAACATCGAAAGAAAACCGCTAATGCAAATTGCATTTTGGCATTGACAGTGATCGAAAATGGGGACAAGTTAAGATCAAAATTAAATGCTACAAACAAACAATCAACTTCAAAATTAACTAAAAAACTGGGGTATGAATTTTGTGACCGAGATGCCTAAGCACTGCCGGTCGACTGAACCAAAATTGGGGGGGGGGGGGGAGGAAATGTATAAGTGGCAGGGGTGCAGTGAACAAACACCCCAAGGCCGGCGGGAAAATGTAGGCAGAGCCTGACCTCTCCCTGGTGGAAGTACCGAAAATGCACGAAGACAAGTTATAATTTTGAGATAGACAGTAACACCCATACATAATAAACAGGGAAGAAAAGGGAGTTCCAGAATATAAATATGAAAATATACTAACAATTAAAATAGGAAAGTTGAAATGAGCAGCTGTTTTCAATAAACAGTGTGCTGCATGACGTCACGGGGAAAGCCAATACTAGATGAAAGTTTCTTTCAATCTAGGGAAAAGAAAGAAGTTTCCTGGGGAATACTGCGTTTAAGTGACACCAGAAGGATTCCTTCTCGAAGTTTTCGAACATGGGACGAAGTCGTCATCTCGAGTGAGAATAGCGAGGGGCCGTTTCCGGTTCCCCCCCACTCATGAGTCATAACGACGGATGGCATCTAACGCAGGATTCCTCGCGGCTGGGATTGACCTGTGAAACTTCAACGTAAGTTTTTTGATTTCTGTAAAGACAGGTTTAATTTTGAGGTCACGATGAATGACGTCATTTCAGACATAGCGGGTCGCCTTGGTGAACCTACGCAGGAGTTTATTTTGAAAAAGTTGAATTCTATTAAGTTGAAATTTTGAAGCACTACCATATACCGCAGAACCATAAGTAAAAACTGGTCTAATCATTGATTTGTACAGTAACAATTTATATTTGATTGACAGGGGGCTCTTCCAAGCCAAGAGGGGGTTAAGGGAGCCCACGGCGCGGTCAGCATGACCCAGAATTTCTGTGATGTGCTGGCACCATGTTAATTTGGAATCTAGGTTAATGCCTAGGTATTTATACTCAGTCTTCCAGGGAATGTTTTCATTATTCAATTTAAAGTTAAGATTAGCATCTGTGGTAAAATGTTGATTGGTGAAGAAGATGGCGGCACTTTTGGCACTGTTCACTTTAATTTTCCATTTCCTTAACCAGACCGAAAGAATATCCAAATAATTTTGAAGTCCAGAGAACACTGTTTGTGCATGTTTATGTTGTTTAAGCATGGCAGTATCGTCGGCAAATATTGCTAAGTCGATATCAGGCACTTTAGAAATATCATTGACGTAAATGTTGAAGAGGGTAGGACCGCTGAGGGAGCCTTGCTGCACAGAGCTGGCAATAGGTTGCGGGTCAGAGTAAGAACTTCCGACTCTAACAACGAAGGATCTAAGTTGAAAGTAGTCATTATAGATTTTAATTAATTGGCCTGGTACTCCGAGCGCAATAAGTTTAAAGATAAGGGCGATGTGCCATACCTTGTCAAAGGCCTTTCGCACATCGAGAAAGATTGCTCCTGTCATGCCGCCAGATCTAATGTCATCGTGAAGAAGTTCAGAAACTCTCTACAACTGGTGAGTTGTTGAATGTCGTGCCCGAAAACCAAATTGCTCCGGTATAACCACGTCATTAGAATTTAAGAACTCCTTAAGGCGGTTGAAGAGAACATGCTCATAAACTTTAGATAGACAAGATAATTTTTTTTAAATAAAAAGAAAATAAATTCAAATAAATATTTATTAATGAATAAGCAACAATGGCCGGGTTACTATGTCAAGCAAAATAACGCCATTTTGGCGCCAATTAGGTACCACGTTGCGTATATGACATCTGGGCCTATTATTTTTCTTTTCGTTTCGTTTTAAAAAAGAAAGACGTAAAATCATTTTATTTTAAATGTTTCAGTTTTAAATGAAAGTTTTGTATTAAATAAAATGATAATGAAATACAAATTGAATTATGAATAAAAGTAACATGATGCATTTCTTAGCATACATTTAGGGGAAACCAAACTGGTCGCCAAATTAGTTTAAAATAATAATCTTTTCTAAAGTATGAAGAAAAAATGTGTTATGATTAAAATTTGAGATGCCCTCATTAGATAAAAGTATTTAAAATTAGAAAAAAATTAATATTTTGAAAACTAATTCGAATTTAAAAATTCTAATACCTTTTTTTGAGATCTGTGGTTCAATACGGATTTTTGGTGTTAATTACATCGCAAAGTATTCCATATTTTAGGAGAAATCGCCGTGAAACATAATCAGTTGTTTAATCAGTCGTTTCATAGAATCGTTACATAAATTCATTTCAATTCAGTCGTTTCATAATATCCGTTTCTTAAATTCGTTTCATTAGTATTTTATATATATGGGGAAGATAATCTATTATTTATCTGTTAGAAAATAATACAAACACATTGCGAATAAATGAATTAAATGTCATGATTTGTTGCATTGACATATACGCACCGGGTTTGGCGTGATTTTTTTTTACAACAATTTGGCGAAAACCTCGTTTTCGGATAATAGTTACATATGTATTTTTAAATTACTTTCTGTTATTTTTAAAATGAAATAACAATAAATAAATGAAAATTTAATCAATAAGTATAGAACAAAACAATTTATAATTTTTTTTGTATGACATGACATGACATCGCGGTGCTTAAGAAGTGCCAACGCGGCGTGCAACGCCGCCGCGCGTAACCTCCAACAAAATATGAATACGAACTAAGAATGAATTTCGAAACAATGCACGGCCTAAAAGTATAATTTGGAAACTCTGGTGGAGCCCCGAGGGCCATTCCAGAGTTGGAAGCACGAGGTTAAATATAACCTCCATAGAAAAGGGGCGCTTAAGGCATCCAAGAATTTTTTGGTTGCCCTATACTTCGATGTCACTTCACCAACTGGCGTCGGCAAAAAACGGAAAATGCAAAAACAGTAGGGTACCAACGAGCCCAGAAAGCTATAGCATAAGGTAGCCAAGCCTAACTAACTTTTCTAAGAACTTATAAAAAAAAAGGGGGCCACATAGCTCACTAATTTTGATGTCAAGCCTAGTGCGCATTACAGGTCGCGGGTCTCACGGCTTTCACACAAACCGTTGAGCCTGTAAAAAGGCTTTGTGTTACTAAACATCGAAAGAAAACCGCTAATGCAAATTGCATTTTGGCATTGACAGTGATCGAAAATGGGGACAAGTTAAGATCAAAATTAAATGCTACAAACAAACAATCAACTTCAAAATTAACTAAAAAACTGGGGTATGAATTTTGTGACCGAGATGCCTAAGCACTGCCGGTCGACTGAACCAAAATTGGGGGGGGGGGAGGAAATGTATAAGTGGCAGGGGTGCAGTGAACAAACACCCCAAGGCCGGCGGGAAAATGTAGGCAGAGCCTGACCTCTCCCTGGTGGAAGTACCGAAAATGCACGAAGACAAGTTATAATTTTGAGATAGACAGTAACACCCATACATAATAAACAGGGAAGAAAAGGGAGTTCCAGAATATAAATATGAAAATATACTAACAATTAAAATAGGAAAGTTGAAATGAGCAGCTGTTTTCAATAAACAGTGTGCTGCATGACGTCACGGGGAAAGCCAATACTAGATGAAAGTTTCTTTCAATCTAGGGAAAAGAAAGAAGTTTCCTGGGGAATACTGCGTTTAAGTGACACCAGAAGGATTCCTTCTCGAAGTTTTCGAACATGGGACGAAGTCGTCATCTCGAGTGAGAATAGCGAGGGGCCGTTTCCGGTTCCCCCCCACTCATGAGTCATAACGACGGATGGCATCTAACGCAGGATTCCTCGCGGCTGGGATTGACCTGTGAAACTTCAACGTAAGTTTTTTGATTTCTGTAAAGACAGGTTTAATTTTGAGGTCACGATGAATGACGTCATTTCAGACATAGCGGGTCGCCTTGGTGAACCTACGCAGGAGTTTATTTTGAAAAAGTTGAATTCTATTAAGTTGAAATTTTGAAGCACTACCATATACCGCAGAACCATAAGTAAAAACTGGTCTAATCATTGATTTGTACAGTAACAATTTATATTTGATTGACAGGGGGCTCTTCCAAGCCAAGAGGGGGTTAAGGGAGCCCACGGCGCGGTCAGCATGACCCAGAATTTCTGTGATGTGCTGGCACCATGTTAATTTGGAATCTAGGTTAATGCCTAGGTATTTATACTCAGTCTTCCAGGGAATGTTTTCATTATTCAATTTAAAGTTAAGATTAGCATCTGTGGTAAAATGTTGATTGGTGAAGAAGATGGCGGCACTTTTGGCACTGTTCACTTTAATTTTCCATTTCCTTAACCAGACCGAAAGAATATCCAAATAATTTTGAAGTCTAGAGAACACTGTTTGTGCATGTTTATGTTGTTTAAGCATGGCAGTATCGTCGGCAAATATTGCTAAGTCGATATCAGGCACTTTAGAAATATCATTGACGTAAATGTTGAAGAGGGTAGGACCGCTGAGGGAGCCTTGCTGCACAGAGCTGGCAATAGGTTGCGGGTCAGAGTAAGAACTTCCGACTCTAACAACGAAGGATCTAAGTTGAAAGTAGTCATTATAGATTTTAATTAATTGGCCTGGTACTCCGAGCGCAATAAGTTTAAAGATAAGGGCGATGTGCCATACCTTGTCAAAGGCCTTTCGCACATCGAGAAAGATTGCTCCTGTCATGCCGCCAGATCTAATGTCATCGTGAAGAAGTTCAGAAACTCTCTACAACTGGTGAGTTGTTGAATGTCGTGCCCGAAAACCAAATTGCTCCGGTATAACCACGTCATTAGAATTTAAGAACTCCTTAAGGCGGTTGAAGAGAACATGCTCATAAACTTTAGATAGACAAGATAATTTTTTTTAAATAAAAAGAAAATAAATTCAAATAAATATTTATTAATGAATAAGCAACAATGGCCGGGTTACTATGTCAAGCAAAATAACGCCATTTTGGCGCCAATTAGGTACCACGTTGCGTATATGACATCTGGGCCTATTATTTTTCTTTTCGTTTCGTTTTAAAAAAGAAAGACGTAAAATCATTTTATTTTAAATGTTTCAGTTTTAAATGAAAGTTTTGTATTAAATAAAATGATAATGAAATACAAATTGAATTATGAATAAAAGTAACATGATGCATTTCTTAGCATACATTTAGGGGAAACCAAACTGGTCGCCAAATTAGTTTAAAATAATAATCTTTTCTAAAGTATGAAGAAAAAATGTGTTATGATTAAAATTTGAGATGCCCTCATTAGATAAAAGTATTTAAAATTAGAAAAAAATTAATATTTTGAAAACTAATTCGAATTTAAAAATTCTAATACCTTTTTTTGAGATCTGTGGTTCAATACGGATTTTTGGTGTTAATTACATCGCAAAGTATTCCATATTTTAGGAGAAATCGCCGTGAAACATAATCAGTTGTTTAATCAGTCGTTTCATAGAATCGTTACATAAATTCATTTCAATTCAGTCGTTTCATAATATCCGTTTCTTAAATTCGTTTCATTAGTATTTTATATATATGGGGAAGATAATCTATTATTTATCTGTTAGAAAATAATACAAACACATTGCGAATAAATGAATTAAATGTCATGATTTGTTGCATTGACATATACGCACCGGGTTTGGCGTGATTTTTTTTTACAACAATTTGGCGAAAACCTCGTTTTCGGATAATAGTTACATATGTATTTTTAAATTACTTTCTGTTATTTTTAAAATGAAATAACAATAAATAAATGAAAATTTAATCAATAAGTATAGAACAAAACAATTTATAATTTTTTTTGTATGACATGACATGACATCGCGGTGCTTAAGAAGTGCCAACGCGGCGTGCAACACCGCCGCGCGTAACCTCCAACAAAATATGAATACGAACTAAGAATGAATTTCGAAACAATGCACGGCCTAAAAGTATAATTTGGAAACTCTGGTGGAGCCCCGAGGGCCATTCCAGAGTTGGAAGCACGAGGTTAAATATAACCTCCATAGAAAAGGGGCGCTTAAGGCATCCAAGAATTTTTTGGTTGCCCTATACTTCGATGTCACTTCACCAACTGGCGTCGGCAAAAAACGGAAAATGCAAAAACAGTAGGGTACCAACGAGCCCAGAAAGCTATAGCATAAGGTAGCCAAGCCTAACTAACTTTTCTAAGAACTTATAAAAAAAAAGGGGGCCACATAGCTCACTAATTTTGATGTCAAGCCTAGTGCGCATTACAGGTCGCGGTTCTCCCGGCTTTCACACAAACCGTTGAGCCTTTAAAAAGGCTTTGTGTTACTAGATATCGAAAGAAAACCGCTAATGCAAATTGCAGTTTGGCATTGACAGTGATCGAAAATGGGGACAAGTTAAGATTAAAATTAAATGCTATAAACAAACAATCAACTTCAAAATTAACTAAAAACTGGGTATGAATTTTGTGACCGGGATGCCTAAGCACTGCCGGTCGACTGAACCAAAATCGGGGGGGGGGGGGATGTATAAGTGGCCGGGGTGCAGTGAGCAAACACCCCAAGGCCGGCGGGAACAATGTAGGCAGAGCCTGACCTCTCCCTGGTGGAAGTACCGAAAATGCACGAAGACAAGTTATAATTTTGAGATAGCAAGTAACACAAATACATAATAAACAGTGAAGAAAAGGGAGTTCCAGAATATAAAAATGAAAATATACTAACAATTAAAATAGGTAAGTTGAAATGCGCAGCTGTTTTCAATAAACAGTGTGCTGCATGACGTCACGGGGAAAGCCAATACTAGATGAACGTTTCTTTCAATCTAGGGAAAAGATAGAAGTTTCCCGAGGAATACTGCGTTTAAGTGACACCAGAAGGATTCCTTCTCGAAGTTTTCGAACATGGGACGAAGTCGTCATCCCGAGTGAGAATAGCGAGGGGCCGTTTCCGGTTCCTCCCCACTCTTGAGTCATAACGACGGATGGCATCTAACGCAGGATTCCTCGCGGCTGGTATTGACCTGTGAAACTTCAAGGTAAGTTTTTTGATTTCTGTAATGACAGGTTTAATTTTGAGGTCACGATGAATGGCGTCATTCCAGACATAGCGGGTCGCCTTGGTGAACCTACGCAGGAGTTTATTTTGAAAAATTTGAATTCTATTAAGTTGAAATTTTGAAGCACTACCATAGACCGCAGAACCACAAGTAAAAATTGGTCTAATCATTGATTTGTACAGTAACAATTATATTTGATTGACAGGGGGCTATTCAAACCCAATAGGGGGTTAAGGGAGCCCACGGCGCGGTCAGCACGCCCCAGAATTTTTGTAATGTGCTGGCACGATGTTAATTTGGAATCTAGGTTAAAGCCTAGGTATTTATACTCAGTCTTCCAGGGAATGTTTTGGTTATTCAATTTAAAGTTAAGATTAGCATCTGGGGTAAAATGTTGATTGGTGAAGAAGATGGCGGCACTTTTGGCACTGTTCACATTAATTTTCCATTTCCTTAACCAGACCGAAAGAATATCCAAATAATTTTGAAGTCTAGAGAACACTGTTAGTGCATGTTTATGTTGTTTAAGCATGGCAGTATCGTCGGCAAATATTGCTAAGTCGATATCAGGCACTTTAGGAATATCGTCTACGTAAATGTTGAAGGGGGTAGGACCGCTGAGGGAGCCTTGCGGCACAGAGCTGGCAATAGGTTGAGGGTTAGAGTAAGAACTTCCCACTCTAACGACGAAGGATCTAAGTTGAAAGTAGTCATTATAGATTTTAATTAATTGGCCCGGTACTCCGAACGCAATAAGTTTAAAGATAAGGGCGATGTGCGAGACCTTGTGAAAGGCCTTTCGCACATCGAGTAAGATTGCTCCTGTCACGCCGCCAGATCTAATGCCATCGGGAAGAAGTTCAGAAACTCTCCACAACTGGTGAGTTGTTGAATGTCGTGCCCAAAAACAAAATTGCTCCGGTATAAGCACGTCATTAGAATTTAAGAACTCCTTAAGGCGGTTGACAAGAACATACTCATAAACATTAGATAGACAAGATAATTTTTTTTTAAATAAAAAGAAAATAAATTCAAATAAACATTTATTAATGAATAAGCAACAATAGCCGGGTTACTATGTCAGGCAAAATAACGCCATTTTGGCGCCAATTACGTACCAACTTGCGTATATGACATCTGGGCCTATTATTTTTCTTTTCGTTTCGTTTTAAAAAAGAAAGAAGTGAAATCATTTTATTTTAAATGTTTCAGTTTTAAATGAAAGTTTTGTATTAAATAAAATGATAATGAAATACAAATTGAATTATGAATAAAAGTAACATGATGTATTTCTTAGCATACATTTAGGGGAGGCCAAACTGGTCGCCAAATTAGTTTAAAATAATAATCTTTTCTAAAATATGAAAAAAATGTGTTATGATTAAAATTTGAGATGCCTTCATTAGAGAAAAGTACTTAAAATTAGATAAAAATTAATATTTGGAAAACTATTTAGAATTTAAAAATTCTAATACAATTTTTGAGATCTGTGGTTCAATACGGATTTTTGGTGTTAATTACATTACAAAGTATTCCATATTTTAGGAGAAATTGCCGTGAAACATAATCAGTTGTTTAATCAGTCGTTTCATAGAATCGTTACATAAATTCATTTCAATTCAGTCGTTTCATAATATCCGTTTCATAAATTCGTTTCATTAGGATTTTTTATATATAGGGAAGATAATCTATTATTTATCTGTTAGAAAATAATACAAACACATCGCGAATAAATGAATTAAATGTCATGATTTGTTGCATTGACATATACGCACCGGGTTTGGCGTGATTTTTTTTTACAACAATTTGGCGAAAACCTCGTTTTCGAATAATATTTACATATGTATTTTTAAATTATTTTCAGTTATTTTTAAAATGAAATAACAATAAATAAATGAAAGTTTAATTAATAAGTATAGAACAAAACAATTTATAATTTTTTTTGTATGACATGACATGACATCGCGGTGCTTAAGAAGTGCCAACGCGGCGTGCAACGCCGCCGCGTGTAACCTCCAACTAAATATGAATACGAACTAAGAATGAATTTCGAAACAATGCACGGCCTAAAAGTATAATTTGGAAGCTCTGGTGGAGCCCCGAGGGCCATTTCATAGTTGGAAGCACGAGGTTAAATATAACCTCCATAAAAAAGGGGCGCATAAGGCATCCAAGAATTTTTTGGTTGCCCTATACTTCGATGTCACTTCACCAACTGGCGTCGGCAAAAAACGGAAAATGCAAAGACAGTAGGGTACCAACGAGCCCAGAAAGCTATAGCATAAGATAGCCAAGCCTAACTAACTTTTCTAAAAACTTATAAAAAAAGGGGGGGGGGGCACATAGCTCACAAATTTTGATGTCAAGCCTAGTGCGCATTAATCGTCGCGGGGCTCCCAACTTTCACACAAACCGTTGAGCCTTTAAAAAGGCTTTGTGTTACTAGACATCGAAAGAACACCGCTAATGCAAATTGCATTTTGGCATTGACAGTGATCGAAAATGGGGACAAGTTAAGATTAAAATTATATGCTACAAACAAGAAATCAACTTCACAATTAACTAAAAAACTGGGGTATGAATTTTGTGACCGAGATGCCTAAGCACTGCCGGTCGACTGAACCAAAAGGGGGGGGGGAATGTATAAGTGGCCGGGGTGCAGTGAGCAAACACCCCAAGGCCGGCGGGAAAAATGTAGGCTGAGCCTGACCTCTCCCTGGTGGAAGTACCGAAAATGCACGAAGACAAGTTATAATTTTGAGATAGCAAGTAACACCCATACATAATAAACAGGGAAGAAAAGCGAGTTCCAGAATATAAAAATGAAAATATACTAACAATTAAAATAGGAAAGTTGAAATGAGCAGCTGTTTTCAATAAAAAGTGTGCTGCATGACGTCACAGGGAAAGCCAATACTAGATGAAAGTTTCTTTCAATCTAGGGAAAAGAAAGAAGAATAGGGAAAAGAAAGGGGAATACTGCGTTTAAGTGACACCAGAAGGATTCCTGCTCGAAGTTTTCGAACATGGGACGAAGTCGTCATCTCGAGTGAGAATAGCGAGGGGCCGTTTCCGGTTCCTCCCCACTCTTGAGTCATAACGACGGATGGCATCTAACGCAGGATTCCTCGCGGCTGGGATTGACCTGTGAAACTTCAACGTAAGTTTTTTGATTTCTGTAAAGACAGGTTTAATTTTGAGGTCACGATGAATGACGTCATTTCAGACATAGCGGGTCGCCTTGGTGAATCTACGCAGGAGTTTATTTTGAAAAAGTTGAATTCTATTAAGTTGAAATTTTGAAGCACTACCATAGACCGCAGAACCATAAGTAAAAATTGGTCTAATCATTGATTTGTACAGTAACAATTTATATTTGATCGACAGGGGGCTGTTCCAAGCCAAGAGGGGGTTAAGGGAGCCCACGACGCGGTCAGCACGCCCCAGAATTTCTGTGATGTGATGGCACCATGTTAATTTGGAATCTAGGTTAATGCCTAGGTATTTAAACTCAGTCTTCCAGGGAATGTTTTCGTTATTTAATTTAAAGTTAAGATTAGCATCTGTGGTAAAATGTTGATTGGTGAAGAAGATGGCGGCACTTTTGGCACTGTTCACTTTAATTTTCCATTTCCTTAACCAGACCGAAAGAATATCCAAATAATTTTGAAGTCTAGAGAACACTGTTTGTGCATGTTTATGTTGTTTAAGCATGGCAGTATCGTCGGCAAATATTGCTAAGTCGATATCAGGCGCTTTAGGAATATCGTTGACGTAAATGTTGAAGAGGGTAGGACCGCTGAGGGAGCCTTGCGGTACAGAGCTGGGAATAGGTTGAGGGTTAGAGTAAGAAATTCCCACTCTAACGACGAAGGATCTAAGTTGAAAGTAGTCATTATAGATTTTAATTAATTGGCCCGGTACTCCGAGCGGAATAAGTTTAAAGAAAAGGGCGATGTGCCATACCTTGTCAAAGGCCTTTCGCACGTCGAGAAAGATTGCTCTTGTCACGCCGCCAGATCTAATGCCATCGAGAAGAAGTTCAGAAACTCTCTACAACTGGTGAGTTGTTGAATGTCGTGCCCGAAAACCAAATTGCTCCGGTATAATCACGTCATTAGAATTTAAGAACTTCTTAAGGCGGTTGACAAGAACATACTCATAAACTTTAGATAGACAAGATAATTTTTTTTTAAATAAAAAGAAAATAAATTCAAATAAACATTTATTAATGAATAAGCAACAATAGCCGGGTTACTATGTCAAGCAAAATAACGCCATTTTGGCGCCAATTAGGTACCACGTTGCGTATATGACATCTGAGCCTATTATTTTTCTTTTCGTTTCGTTTTAAAAAAGAAAGAAGTGAAATCATTTTATTTTAAATGTTTCAGTTTTAAATGAAAGTTTTGTATTAAATAAAATGATAATGAAATACAAATTGAATTATGAATAAAAGTAACATGATACATCTCTTAGCATACATTTAGGGGAAGCCAAACTGGTCGCCAAATTAGTTTAAAATAATAATCTTTTCTAAAATATGAATAAAAAATGTGTTATGATTAAAATTTGAGATGCCCTCATTAGATAAAAGTATTTAAAATTAGAAAAAAAAATTAATATTTTGAAAACTAATTCGAATTTAAAAATTCTAATAGCATTTTTTGAGATCTGTGGTTCAATACGGATTTTTGGTGTTAATTACATCGCAAAGTATTCCATATTTTAGGAGATATCGCCGTGAAACATAATCAGTTGTTTAATCAGTCGTTTCATAGAATCGTTACATAAATTCATTTCAATTCAGTCGTTTCATAATATCCGTTTCATAAATTCGTTTCATTAGTATTTTATATATATAGGGAAGATAATCTATTATTTATCTGTTAGAAAATAATACAAACACCTCGCGAATAAATGAAAAAAATACTGATATTTAATTTTAAAAACAACAACAAAAAAAGTTTTAATAAGACATAATATTTTAAAACGAAAATATTTAATTTTAACATGGAATAAATATTTGTAATGCTTAAAGTATAATTTATTGTGAAATTTTACAATTAGTACAATATTTGGCGAATTATCGCTTGCGATAGGTTAAAAAAATGAATCTGAAAATTTGATTTCACAATTTTGAATGCAAATTTTTTTTTCTTTTTAGGTCTTTTATCGCATGCGCCACGTTAATAAAAACGTGTCTGAAAATCAAGGTTACATTCTTTATTAGTCTTTTTCTTTTCTTTTCTTTTTTTTTTTTTTTTTTTGTCAATTTAATAATTATTTTTATATAATTCTCCCATCATATGATTTACAGGAAAGACTAGAAGTATTTGTAAAAATGGCTGTATTGAGTTACATGCTATTTATTTATTACCTTCGTCGCCAAACAATGCAATTTTAAGCCAAATAAGACAAAAGTGTGAAATAAGACGAGAGAAGAGCATTTCGGAGTACATTTTTATATTCAACCGTACATTATATAAAAAGCAGTTAAAATTATAATTATGTAGTCAACCATTTAAATTTTAATGTAAATGTCTTCCATATACACACATATTCTAAAATAATTTACTTTCAAAGATTTAAAATATTTTTTACCATACTATGGAATACCATTACTATGGAAACATGCGTTTTGTTTTCCTCAAGCATGTGATTTTTATATCCTCGAACTCAGATCGTTACTTACTAATTGAATATTGTGTATTATGTTATTTTTTTTTAACATGCCGAACATATTGTCGATTTCACTTATAGGAATATTTACTGCTTTAAAAGTTAGGATATGAGAATATTGTTAAGAAGATTTCTGCAATTATACGTTATTACTATAAAAAAAAATACAATTTAACAAATTACGACGACCATTTGGAAAATGCATTTTTCAAAGACTAAAATTTAAGGCATAAACAATCGCGCGTTGTTGATCATACATTACGTACGCCATGGATTACATTGTTAGGTACTGTAAATTTTTAAACTTCTATGGAGCTGGTCATACATTACGTACGCCATGGATTAAAGATTGAAATTTATAGACCAATTTTAAATGAAATTTCATTCTTAAACTTATAAACATCCCACAATATTACTTTTTACACAGTCGTATAGAGAAAAAATGTACTTTTAGATGCAATTTTTTTTAAATCTGTATCTCAATTTGTTTCTGAGTTATTAATTTGTTTTTGTAGAAGTATCTATTTCTGTTGAAAGTAAAGGGAAAATGCAGATTACCGTATAGACCAATCAGAAAACAAATAAAATGCGGGATTCAACTAATAAAACACTTCAGATATGCTTTTGATTTCCTACCCTGACCGAGGACAATAACCATTTTTCCAAATGGTTAATAAATAAATAAATAAAATAAACATTTTGCAATAAATATTGCTTGCTAATATGTCATTTCTTTTTAGCTTTTTCTGCATAACTTTCTTTTGCTTAACCATTGTTTAAAAAATGTTTTATTCAACATATTGGACTAATCTTACGGAATCATGTCACCTGACAACGAGCATGTTGCGTGGCGTATCAAAATTCAAAAGATTAAACAGATTTTGAAATTAGCGATTACTAAATTATGGTTTTTCATAATGAAGCAAACAAACAAAAGAAGACTTATTATTATTTATTTATTACCTCAAATTATTTTACTCTCATAAAAAAACAATACTTTCAATGTAGGGGAAAAAACTTTATGGTTCCAATGGTGGTAAATGAAATAATGCCCATGGACTTATCATTTCAGCCTAAATAGGATTAAATTACCTGGAATTTCGATCAGTATAAAGAATTGTCATGACGCACACTCTAGCAGCTAAACACAGCAACAAATTAAGAGTTATTTTCACAATCTGGATTATTTTCACAACAGATGGAAGATTAATTTACTCTTAAATATAAAGCAAATAGCAGGCCTATTTGTTTGTCTGTGTTATTATGCTCTTTAGAAAAATGCAAAATAAATCTTCGGTTCAGGTATTTACCAAAATGCATATTGCTAAAATTTTTGTATAACTAACTTTTTTTATCATTGTCAGTTCTTAACCCTGGTACAGGTGCAACAATATTGTTGCATCAGTTTTAATGTTTGACGTGAACCCTCACAATAACGTCGATTACGGATGATTATAGAGATTTTATTGGATACATGAGGTTTATTTTTCTACAAGATTAAGTCATCGAGTTTTTTCCCGTGTTAACGGTTACATGATTTCAACTGGTCTACAAAATGAAAAGACAGTGAAAATGACGTCATTTTAGATTTGTTCAGGCAATTCAGCTTTAAAAACACACATTTTTATGTTTCACTTTTCTTTTAAATATGAAAGTTAAACAATCTTCTTTGTCTGCAAATAATTTATTACTTTTTTGACAGCATTTACCCTGCTAGAATCCAAAGAGGGAAAATAGTAGTAGCACAAGAGGGTATTTATTAAGAAATATAACTAACATCCAGTGAGATTGTATTTCAGCTACCAGAATCACATATTGCGCGAGCTGAGAGGCCAGGAGATCAAGGACAAACAAACGATAATACACCACCCGAGCATAATTCAAGTTCAATGGTAAATCTCTGCAATCAATGTAATGCATCTCTAATTTAATATTGTCAGATATGAGAACATTTTAATTCCTATTGTCATAACGGCCTCATTTCTGTACCAAAAGTGCACTGTGAATAATCAACTAAAAGAACTGCTTCTTAATAGCTAAATTTTGTCCAACGCATAAGGTAATATAATATCGCAATGACCTTCGCATATTTTCAGCAACGAGGAAGGACATTCAAGCTAAAGGTCCATTTTAAAAAATATACAAGTTCGAATTCACCATTTCGCTTAATTCAAGGTTTATTTGGAAATACTGACCAGCGCAGCGGGCATAGCCAGCTAGTCTATCTTATCTTCTATTATCTATTATGTATATTATAAAGGACAAACATATCTGTGCGTAACGCATACGTCATTTTGCGAATGGCAACACTTTGAAATTTGAAATGAAATTTTGACTTTAAAATTATCTCTACTGCAAAATTTTAAACTTCTAAACATCGCACATTTTAAATTTTTACACCGTCGTATAAGGAAAAAAATTTACTTTTTAATGCAATTTGTTTGAAAGCTGTATCTCAGTTTAATTTTGAGATATTAATTTTTTTGTAGTTTTTAATGCATTTTTTGTAATTGTGGCAACTGACTGAAGTACTCCATTTTTGTTGAAAGTCATTGAGGGTTGAAAGTAGAGGAAAAATAATCACGGAGGAAAGAAAATAACCTGTACCTTTTGTTGCCATTTTCGCATTAAAAAAAATGAAATTATAATGTGTGTTATGTCAGCGATTTTTTAAGTTTCCAAATATCGCACATTTTCAGTTTTTACACCCTCAAATAGAGAAAAAAATCTACTTTCAAATGAATTTGTTTGAAAATTGTATCTTAATTGACTGAGTTATTATAGTTTTTAAAATAACTAGCCGCCCGTGGCGACCAGTTTGGTCTCCCTTAAATGTATGCTAGACATTGTATCATGTTGCTTTTATTCATAATTTAATTTACTTGCTCCTTTGCCAAATCGGAAGATTCTGTTAGAGAAATCAAGAACTCGGTATTTTTATGTTAGTCGGGCACAGGTGATAAATCTCTAAACATTGTACCCGTTGCATTTTTTCATATTTCATTAATTTAGATTAAAATATAATCCTTTCACTCATTTTAAAATGGATAACTTTAATTTAAAACTGAAACTTTTCAAATTCATGAATTTCACTTAAAAAAAAAATCCTTAAAAAAAGAAAAGAATAAATACCATAAACAATTTAATTTCAACATCAAAGCATTGTTTTAATTTACCTCTCGAAAAATAAAAAATGCTATTGGCGAGAATTGCGCCCAGCTAACATAAAAGTACAAACTTTTTGCGTTCATAGCAACTTTTATATAGCTTTATTCGAAAAAAATATTTTGATGAAATAGGTTGCCAGAAAATAGGTTGCCAAATTTCTTTTCTCGCCAAGGACCTCTTATCTATTTCGCCAGGTACCTATAGTGGAAAAATACCTTTATTTATTTATTTATTTATTGTATTTTAAATGAGATGAATAAAAGACGGCACAGATGTCATATACGCACCACGTTGGCGTGATGTTTTTCTGATGCCAATGTCATATACGCACCGAGGTACTTAACTGGCGCATAAGTGCCGTTATTTTGCTTGATATGGTAACCCGGATGTTGTTGTTTATTTATTAATAAATTGTTTATTTACTTTTATTTTATTTTATTTTTTTAATTATATAAATTTTTTGTTCTATATGTATTAATTAATTTTTTTTATTTATTGTTATTCCCTTTTTTAAAATATTGCACAATAACCAATGAGATGCGTTTCATTCAGGTGTTGCCATTAAACAATTAAGAAATAATCGCGATTTCTGTGCCACGTACGATAGCATAATATATATAGATTTTCAAGCATGATTTATTTTTAAATTTATCTATCAAGTGTAGCTCGATTACGAAAGATTAATCCGTTTGCTCTTAAAACAATGTAAAAAGTTCAGCATTTGTTTCCGTCTAATGTTCCATAAAAAAATTAAAACTTCCTCTATAGAAAAATAAATAAAATAATGTAAATAAGAAACAAATTTAACAGACATGTTATTGAACCACGCGCTTAAAGCACTGAAATGATCGGAAATACTGCCGTAAGTCGCAAAATGTTGGGCTAATAACTCCTGGCATGCGGTGGCATGTGAAAGTATCGTTTTTAATAAATTTTAAAACTTTATTTGTTTGCTTAATTGATATTTTTCAGATAAAAATTCTTTTTGATGTTAGTGGACAATCTAAAATATATATTACATATAAAAAAATAATTACAATTAAAAAGAAAAGAATGGTTTCCACCTATACTCTGTAACCCGAGGAGCTCGGGTTCGATCCCCTAGTCTATATTATAAAGGACAAACATATCTGTGCGTAACGCATACGTCATTTTGTGAATGGCAACACTTTGAGATTTCAAATAAAATTTTAGTTTTGCAATTTTCTTTACTTCAAATTTTTAAACTTCTAAACATCGCACATTTTAAATTTTTACACCGTCGTATAAGGAAAAAAATGCTCTTTTAAATGCAATTTGTTTGAAAGCTGTATTTCAATTTATTTTTGAGATATTAATTTTTTTGTAGTTTTTAATACCATTTTTCTTATCGTGGCAACAAAAGTACCTCATTTTTATTGAAAGTCATTGAAAGTAAACGGAAAATAGTCGAAAATAGGAGATGCTGTATCTTACCATTTGATTTGTTGACATTTTCTCATAAAACCTGAAAAAAAAAAGTTGAAACTAAGATATGGACTATGTCAAGAATATTGTCTCTTATTCCGTGATAATGACGACATATGCACACTTTTCTATAGACCAAGTTTAAGACTGCATTTTAAAAGTGAATTGCTTTGGCAGATGCAAATGACGTCATTTTATAAAAAAGCGTGTATTTTAATTCTTATACCTGAATTATGTTTTGTAGAAGTGCGTCATTTTTACAGCCCATCTGCTTTGAAATTCTTCACAGGTGAAAATGCTTCACTTTTGAAAATAATGTAATCGAAATCACACACTGATAAAACGCAATGTTTTACAAAAATTTAGAGTGTCTTTATATAAGAGAGGTGACATGCAAATAATAGCGATTTATATTACAGAAATTGATGATTCTCGCCTGGATGGATTTGCTTCGCTAAGTTAGAGAAGCAAACAAATAATTCGTGGTTTAAAATAATATCATGTTCCTGAAGTTTTTGTCCAAAATTCTCTCGAATAATAAAATTTTAATGCTATTCTTTAGGACGTCCTACTATAAATTTATCAAAATAGCATAATTTGCTTAATTTAATTTTTCCTAATTTTATATTTCATTATTGCAGACAAGAGAGAAATAATGAGGTATTTTTAACTTTATTCATGCTATTTTCTGATAAAAATTCAAAATTGTTGAAGAAAATTTTTGTATAGGGCTTAGTGGCGCAAAATCCCATTAGGAGCAGAATATTATATTAGGGGCATAATAACGGAAAATGACATACTGCTTTTGAAAACACGCATTTTTCCTCATAAATTTTCTATATTGTTTTCCCTTCTGCATGTGTACTGATTCTAAGTCTCAGACACTAGGCGATATGCTTATTTAAGTGAAAATGAAGTCATATTTAAAAGAAAACGATCATTTTCTTAGATAAAACTAAACATTTTAACACAAATGCATCTAAAAAACATTAATTACGGAAATTTTTACGCTCCGGAATTGAGATTAGAATCTCAAGTAAAGAATGCGTCTGTTCACATAAAAGATGTTGCTGACAATCGTGACTTCAAATTTTGAGTTAAAATGATTTTTAAATGATCAATCAAAATACAAATTTAAAAAAAAATGATGAATATGGATATGAGAAGTGCGTATGCAAATTTTGAGAAGGTGAAAATTGCTGTTTTCATTCCGGAAATCCAGGAATAAGAACCTCAATTGATAACCACATCCTAATAACTGATCTTTATTATATTTTACTGATTAAGTATCTATATTATAAAGTACAAACGTATCTGTGCGTAACGCTGACGTTATTTTGGGAATGGTAACACTTCACGATCAAATTTCGGTTTTGAAATTTTCGGTACTGCAATTTTTTAATCTTCTGAACATCGTAGATTTTCAATTTTCGTCGCATAGGGGAAAAAAAATTACTTTCAAATGCAATTTGTTTAAAAACTGTATTCATTGACTGATGTATTATATTTTCTAAAATAATTTCTAAGCATGATTTTTTTTTTTTGTTTATCTTATCACGTGCCGGTTTCAATACATAATAATAATAAACATTTTGCACATAAAGCAACAATCATTTTTCAGCATTTGTTTCCGACTATTTTTTCAGAACGAAATTAATACTTCCTTTATAAACAAATAAAAGAATAATATTAAAAAAAACACCAATCTAACATATTTGTGAAAGAAAAATTAACGAAATTAATACCTCTTTTATAAACAAATAAAAGAATAATATTGAAAAAACACAAATCTAACATATTTGTAGTCGTACAATTTAAATTTTTAGATCACCAAATAGGATTTTTTCTTTTTTTTTCAAATGGAATTTGTTTGCATATGTCATCTCAGTTTACTGATTGTCTATGGTTTTAAAAACAATTTTAAAGCATGGAATATTTTTTAATTTATCTATATCGCGCGGAACTCGATAACGAAAGATAAATCCGTTTGCCCTTAAAACGAAATAAAGAGTTCATCATTTTCTTACGGCTAATATCCATTAAAAAAACTTCCCTATGAATAAATAAATAAAATAATATAAATAAAACACAAATTTACCATACTCTGAAATAAGCTCTGAAATTATCAGAATATAAAAGGATGCCATAAGTAGCAAAATCTTGGTCAAATAGCTCTTAGCATGCGGCTAATAAGAAAATATCGATTTTAATAAATTTCAAAAATTTATTTGATTGTATAATTCGTATTTTCCATATGAAAAATGCTTTTTTAATGTAAGTGGGCAATCTAAAGAATTTATTGCATGTAAAAGATTTTTTAGTTTTCAATTTAAAAAAATATTTTCACCTATATTCTTTAACCCGAGAAGCCCGGGTACGATCCCCTAGTATATATAAAATCCAAACGGAAATTTCGTTCCGAACGCCGAGATTTCGAGTTCTACCGCATGGATTTTTACGGAACTTATACCGTTAGATAGGCATCGTTCCAGGGAAGGTTTTAAGCTATAACACATCATTCTACCTAGATTAGTTATAGAATTATTACGGAAAATTCTATTAATTTGGAGTTTGTTACTTCATATTTCCTTAAATATCTGGGCTCCTATTGGTCGTAGAGCTTAGACCTCGCGCCAAAAGTAGCTCCACAGCACCCAAGCAAACTTTTCCCCGCGATTATTTTGCCGTCTTCCGATTTTCTCTAACTCTATTAGGGGCCCGCGTAGAGCCCCTTTAAAATATTTTTCGTAGTAATTTCAGCAATTATCTTGAATTATTGGTTAAGACCGCCACCCTCCCGATTCATGTATCTACGGAAAGGTTGCATGAAGGAGTTTCGTTCAGATACGCTTTCATTAAGAATAGAGTGCGCTCCCTGGTGGTGGAATGTGGAACTAACATAACGCGATATTGTTAAAATTAGGAAATCTAACAATGCGTTCTGTTTTAAATTTTGAGATAGTTCATAACACATAATCTATTATCTATTCTATTATATATATATATAAAATCTATTATCTATTCTATTATCTATTATATATATATAATCCAAACGGAAATTTCGTTCCGAACGCTTAGATTTCGAATTCTACTGCATGGATTTTTACGGAACTTATACCGTTAGATAGGTATCGTTTCAGGGAAGGTTTTAAGTTATAACACATCATTCTACCTAGATTAGCTATAGAAGTATGACGGAAAGTTCTGTTATTTTGGACTTTGTTACTTCATATTTTCTTAAATATCTGGTCTCCTATTGGTCGTAGAGCTTAGATCTTGCGCCAAAAGTAGCTCCAAAGCACCCAAGCAAACTTTTCCCCGCGATTATTTTGCCGTCTTCCGATTTCCTCTAACTCTATTAGGGGCCCGCGTAGAGCCCCTTTAAAATATTTTTCGTTGTAATTTCAGCAATTATTTTAAATTATTGGTTAAGACCGCCACCCTCCCGATTCATGTATCTACGGAAAGGCTGCATGAAGGAGTTTCGTTCAGATACGCTTTCATTAAGAATAGAGTGCGCTCCCTGGTGGTGGAATGTGGAACTAACATAACGCGATATTGTTAAAATTAGGAAATCTAACAATGCGTTCTGTTTTAAACTTTGAGATAGTTCATAACACATAATCTATTATCTATTCTATTATATATATATATAAAATCTGTTATCTATTCTATTATCTATCTATTATATATATAAAATCCAAACGGAAATTTCGTTCCGAACGCCGAGATTTCGAGTTCTACCGCATGGATTTTTACGGAACTTATACCGTTAGATAGGTATCGTTCCAGGGAAGGTTTTAAGCTATAACACATCATTCTACCTAGATTAGTTATAGAATTATTACGGAAAATTCTATTATATTGGACTTTGTTACTTCATATTTCCTTAAATATCTGGGCTCCTATTGGTCGTAGAGCTTAGATCTCGCGCCAAAAGTAGCTCCGAAGCACCCAAGCAAACTTTTTCCCGCGATTATTTTGCCGTCTTCCGATTTCCTCTAACTCTATTAGGGGCCCGCGTAGAGCCCCTTTAAAATATTTTTCGTAGTAATTTCAGCAATTATCTTAAATTAATGGTTAAGACCGCCACCCTCCCGATTCATGTATCTACTGAAAGGTTGCATGAAGGAGTTTCGCTCAGATACGCTTTCGTTAAGAATAGAGTGCGCTCCCTGGTGGTGGAATGTGGAACTAACATAACGCGATATTGTTAAAATTAGGAAATCTAACAATGCGATCTGTTTTAAACTTTGAGATAGTTCATAACACATAATCTATTATCTATTCTATTATATATATATATAAAATCTATTATCTATTCTATTATCTATTATATATATAAAATCCAAACGGAAATTTCGTTCCGAACGCCTAGATTTCGAGTTCTACTGCATGGATTTTTACGGAACTTATACCGTTAGATAGGTATCGTTTCAGGGAAGGTTTTAAGCTATAACACATCATACTACCTAGATTAGTTATAGAATTATGACGGAAAGTTCTGTTATTTTGGACGATAAGGTTACCATTTTATTTCTTGGCGAAGTTTTTTGTTGTTGAAAAAATTGAAACGGCTATTACACCAAGAAAAATAAAAGACAAAAAACTGTTATTAATTTTATTTAAAATCTTTAAAAAAGAAAAAAAAAGAAATCCATTTTAATGAGTGATAATATTAAAAAACGAATATATTTAATTTAAACATGAAAGAGAATGTTCGTAATACTTAAAGAATTACTCAGTTGAAATATTGCAATTGAAATAATATTTGGCGATTTATCTTTTGCATCAGGTTAAGAAAAATGCATCTGAAAATTGATAAAATGATATCAAGGAAGTTCCTCATAAGCGCATGCTCAGCATTATTTGAAAAAAATTATAGAATATTCTTCTCATAAATATATATATATCCATAAAAAAAATCGGCAGAACCTCTATTTAGCATTCCTAAAAAAATAATGAAAATTTCATTTTTTGCGATTTAGCGCTAGATGGCGACACGATAAAATTTTGAATAATACTATGATAAATATTCTTTAAGAAAAACTTTTTCAACTCTCGATACGAAGTAGTTTAAGTAAGTTTAACTTAAATAAATACATATTTATAACTGCAGTTTTGTCATATACATTTATATATGTAACAATGAAATTTAACGATCGTATTTATGCCGTTTACAATGAAATTTAAATGGATTAAAAGAGTTTCAAACTCAAATTAAGGTCCGATTCTGAGCATTGGCAATTTGACTTCGATATTGTTAGTGTCAGAGACAACAAGAGAGTTTTATTGCCATGGAAACAACAATTTAATATCGAAATGTTTAATGACAGCATTCTTAATTAAAATACCCTTAAAACTTATCTAGCCGGTGACACCGTATAAAATCAAATAGCTCAATACAAGTAACACGCAATTTGCATATATTATATAAGCTTACAGCAAAAATAGTAAACTAATCCACAGTTTAAGTTTAAATTCATTGAGCATTAGGCATTTAATTACTTATTTAACAAGGAATTTATAAATGCATTTCAATCTCTTGCATTTGGCGAGGAAACCTACTGGTTCGCCAAAGAGCGTCGAGCGTTCGTCTGTTCGCGCCAAATACTCGAAAAAATATTTTTTTAGAGATTTTCTACTGCGATTCGACCGCTATATTTTTACCGATCTTTTTTACATACATGAGTCATTTTATTAGCATTTCCTTTTTCAAAATATTTTGAGTATGCGTTTTAAGGAGACCTTCCTTGTGAGTAACAATTATTATTATTATTATTATTATTATGTATCTCTTACAGAAAAAACTAGCAGATGTAATTATAAAAATAATGATATTACATAAATAGCAGTTAATATTATAAAAGTGGAGTCAAATATTTAAATTTTAATGCAAACGTTTGCCCCCCCCCACCCCCCCACACACACGCACACACATATATTATAAATAATTTAATTTCAGATATTTAAAATATTTTTCGCGTACTTTACTACGGATACATGCTATTTTGTTTTTCCCCAAACTTATGACTTTTATAACCTCGAACTCAGATCAACAAATATTGTCACTCTCTCTCTTTTTTTTTTTTTTTTAAACATATATCGCCAGTTTTTCTTTTAGAAAAGTCTATTGTTTCAAATGTTAAGTACTAAAGATTATTCTTAAGAAAATTTATGCAATTTTGCGTTATTAATACCACAAAGGAAAATATTTTGCAATAAAAATTGCTTACTGAAATACATTTTC
This sequence comes from Maratus speciosus, assembly GCA_963932465.1. NCBI lineage: Eukaryota > Metazoa > Arthropoda > Arachnida > Araneae > Salticidae > Maratus > Maratus speciosus. The sequence continues at coordinate 70,669,659 of OZ010799.1, read as the reverse complement.
GATTGTCTTTTTAATTCGTCATCCCATTTTCAGTATTTTTTTAAGGTTTTTGATATTGGATTAATCTTCCGTAATCAGGTTACCTGCTAATTAGTGTATTTACTGAACTATTTAGATGTGTCTTTTATACTTGAAAGAGTCAGATCAGTGATCAGACAGTGACTGTCAGACAGTGATCGCGATTGTAGAAGATTACATGAAATTTGTACTTAGCTATTAGTAAATTTATGTTTTTTCATTATGAAGCAAACGAAGAACAGAAGATTTAGTATTACATATATTTTTATTTGCAGTTATTTTACTGTCACTAAAAAATAAATACTTGGGAAAAAAATTTGAAATTCCAATGGTGGCTGGTGGAACAATATTTGTTGATTTATCATTTTAGCCTAGATAAGAAAAAAAGTACCTAAAATGCAGATAAAATGGAAAATAGAAATCATTATAAAGCAAGTTCTTCTGACGCACAATCCTATTCGCTAAACTGAGGAAAAATTAACGATTTTAGGTTTATTTAGGCAGCAGACTGAAGAATAATGTAATTTTGAAAATAAAAAGTGTATTTATTTCTCCGTGTTATTGCACTCTTTAGAGAAAGGAAAAAAGGTCTTCGGTGCATCAAAAAGATTATTTCGTTATATTATAACGTGTTGGGTTATTAAGTTTTGTATAACTGACTTTATTTGTCATTTACAAAGAGTATTTTTGGCGAAAGATCTATAATTCAGCCAACAGCAATTTGACTTTATTTAATGGGATGTAGTCTGGCGCATAATTACGTATGTTTTACGTGTGTTAACTCTGGTAAATTTGTAACCATATAGTTTGCAAACACTTCTAATGTTTGCCGTAAAACTTAGCTGTGCACCCGATTATGGACGATTGGGAAGATTTTGATTGGATGAAAACATAATGAGTTATCGAGTTTTTTTTTCAGGTTAACAGTTACATAATTGCAAGTGGTATATATATAAAAAGGAAATGGTAATGAAAATGACATTATTTTAATTTTATTCAAACACTTCATTTTTAAAAATCCACTTTTATGTGATTCACATTTATTTTAATGAAAGTTAAAGACTTTTTGTGTGCAAACAATTTATTACATTTTTTTTTTTTTTTACCGTATTTACTCTGCTGTAATCCGAAGATAGAAAACTGCAGTAGACATGCTAGAAGACGTGTATTACAAAATATAATGCAACGTAGAGAGAAATTGTATTTAAGCTACCAGAACCACACATAGCACCAAGCTGAGAAGCCCGGAGTTCAAGAACTATCAAACGAAAGTGAATAATCCGAACATAAGTAATGTTCAGTGGTCACTCTCTGCAATCATTGTAATTATCTCTCCTTTTAGCAGTGTGGTGACTAGAGAACATTTTAACATTTATGATTATCACAACGGCCGTATTTTCTTCCCAACTTCTACTTTAAATATATACTGTAAAAAGAATTTCTTCTGAATAGTCCGAATTTTGCCTAACCCATAAGATATTATAATAGCTAAATAGCGTTCGCATAGTATTCAGCAAATGTGGAAAGATTTTCCCAGTGAAGGTCCATATTAATTTAAAATACAAGGTCGAATTCATAATTTTGTTTGATCAATGATCATTTGGAAAATGGACCAGCGAAGCGGGTGTAGCCTGCTAGTTATATATATAAAATCCAAACGGAAATTTCGTTCCGAACGCCGAGATTTCGAGTTCTACTGCATGGATTTTTACGGAACTTATACCGTTAGATAGGTATCGTTTCAGGGAAGGTTTTAAGATATAACACATCATTCTACATCGATTAGTTATAGAATTATGACGAAAAGTTCTGTTATTTTGGGCGAAAGGGTTACTATTATTTTATTGGCGATAAATGTCGTTGATAAATGTATTGAAATGGTTGTACATCTCGGAAGAAAACTTTTATTAATTTTGTTTATAAGACAAAAAAAGAGAAAAGAAAAAATAGTTTTGACGAGTGGAAATATTATAAAACGACAATATCGAATTAAAAAATGAAAGGTAATGTTTTAATGCTTAAAAATTTATTCAGCATGAAAGATTGCAGTTTTAAACTATATCTGGCAATTTATCGCTTGCGTCAGGTTAAAAAAAATGCATCAGCAAATTTGATAAGATAATATCTGAGTGACAACTTTGTTTTTGTTTTAGATTTTTTTTATAATTTACTTTTTATTTTATTTAACTCATCCATCATGTGACTTTCAGAAGAAACTAGCAGATGTAATTATAAAAATGACGGTACTTGTGAGTTTCATATTGTCTGTTTATTTACGATTTCATTTTATCACCAAACAATTTAATTTTAAGCCAAAAATGCATAAGCGTGACTTCGGTTTGAGCGACCTTCACAATATTGGTTATTTTTCAAGTAGACGACTACATTTGTTGAAAAATCTAATTCTACTTATATATATATATATATATATATATATATATGTGTGTGTGTGTGTGTGTAATTCAAATGGAAATTTCATTCCGGCTGCTTAGAACTCGGGTTTTGCTGAACTTACACTGTTAGATAGGTAATTTTTCGGGGAAGGTTTTAGTACGTAACACGTCGTTCTACGTTGCTTGGAATCGCATTATGGTTTAAAGTTATTTTATGAGATGAACCTGATAATGAAAAATTAGCCTTTATAAAAGATTCCGCCGAATTATTTCGATGGAACTTGGACTGTTAATTAGATAATTTTCAAGGAATGGTTTCAGTATAAACCATGTCCTTCTACGTTGCTTAGCCATACAGTTTTGGGGGAAATTCTGTAATCTGGTGAACTCAATTATCACAATTTAGCCTTTAAAAAAAGTTATAATAAACTGTTTTTGATAGAATTTGCATTGTTAGTTTGGCAATTTTTCAGAGATAGTTTTAGTATATAATGTATTTTCGACACTGTTTAGTCATAGAGCAAGGGGGTAGATTCTGTAATTTTCAAATTTTTCCTTTGCGAAGTGGAAGAAATGGGTTTGGCGAGAAAAGGAAAGTTTTTATGCATATTTTCTGTTCAATAATTATAGAATTTATTTACTATAAAGAAGACACTTATCTCTTTTTATATAAAAACAGAAGTAAATTGTATATAAATAACAAAAATATTAATATTCATAAATAAAAGGTTTATATATAGGAATACATATTTTAAAAAGCATAAAAGATTATTTTATTTGTTTTCACAGCTGTTCATATGATTTGGTCACAAATCTCACTTTCTGAAGCCCGAATTGCCCCAAGTTTTATAACATCTAACAATACACATTGATCTAAAATCAGGAAAATTGGAAAGTAGATGTAGTTTTTAAAGTATGCCTTAATTAAGGAGATAAATTACGTAATCGAGTCCACAGACAATTGACGTATTTGGTACCGATAAGTTACATAATTGAGTCTACAGACAATTGGCGTATATTACCGGGTGAGGTTTGGCGCACAATTAACTTAGGAAAAGGTTAAAATTGATTCTGTGTTTTTAAAGCGAACCAATTCTATAACCGAATTTACAGGGAATTGGCGAAATTTGAGAAATAGTTTTTTGGAGACATATTCTACATTTACGATATACCAACACCATACCAAAATGTACGTTATTGCGCCATTTATTTCAATCCTAAACGTGCAAACATATTCTGGTACTTTTCCAGTATAGGGATCTTGGCGAAATAGAGAAAACAGCATTGCCGGGGAAGGAAATTTGGCAACATATTTTCTGTCAACCAATTCGCTGTTTCATTTCATATACACAAGCATTTTTTTCTATGTTTATATAATTTATTTAACATAAAGATGCTATTTATCTAATTTTATATAGAAACAGAAGTAATTTGGATACTACTTAGTCATCCTGTCGAACAATTTCGCTAAATTTTATAAATCGCCAAATTATACAAATTGACATAATTTTTATTTTAAATAACGAAAGAACAAATAAATTAGTATAAAATTAATAAAAATATAACCATAACGTCGAAATAAAAATCACTTGATGTCGTAAACATGTGTAACTTGCTTAAAGTCAAGTGTATGTGACATTTATTATCAACCATTATTGGCATTAATCTTATAGTTTGGCGATAGATTTTTGATCGGCGGGATAACTAAGTAGTAGTACCGTAATTTGTATGTAAAAATCATTAATAATATACATATATAAACAAACAAAAATTTTATCAAGTTTCTTTTCTTAACTGTTTATATCAATTAGCAATAAATCTCACTTTTTGATGTCCGATTTGCGCCAAGCTGTTTAAAAAAACGCCAAGGCTCCTATTGTGGAAAAGTATCAAATTTAATTGCAAACTGTGCCAAACATTGTGGCTTGCTATTTATTGAATGCGAATTTCTTTTGGCTTTAATCATTATTCAATCGTAACACTGCAAAAAAATTAAATTAACTGTTTTTTTAAATTAAAAGTATTTTTTATTATTAAATAAAATTAAGTTATAACTTCATTTTTCACTGATTAAAAAGGGAAACGTTTACTGCAGTGCTATGAGACACTTAGAATTTTATGTGCATAATTTAAATGGCGATTTTGAAAAAAAATATTTTATAATATCGGAACCCACACCAAATATGCTCATTTTACCGAGAATGTTTTGACTCAAAATGAAATACAATTGTTGTAGACATAATTGTAAATCTCAATACTCGACGACTGAAAAGTCTTTAAAATTATTCAGCAGAGACAACGATGAATAACTTACAGTTTCATAAATTTTAAGATTCAATATTCTTATCGATCTATTTACTTCTGCTTCTACTATATATACGAAAGTAAAATGCAAATGGGAAATTCGTCCCGGCTGCATATAACTTGAGCTCACCTGACTTGATTTTGAGGAGAATCGAAATGATAGTTATATACTTTTTCAGGGAAGATTTTGGCATATAACATATCCTTGTACGTTGCTTATACATATAATTATGTTTAAAAGTTAGATAATCATACGAACCCGATTATGAAAGATTAGTCTTTTTAAAAGATTCAGCAGAATGGATTTCGATTGAATTTGCACTGTTAGTTAGATAATTTTTCAGGCAGGGTTTTAGTATATACTATACCCTTCTGCATTTCTTAACAATAGAGATGTGGTGGAAAGTCCTAGATTATGAAAGTTTAGCATTTTTTACAAGTTCTACAGAACGGATTTTGATAGGAATTCCATTGTTAGTTACATACCTATTCAGATATGGTTTTAGTATTTTGCATTTTGTTCAACGTTAGTTAGTCATAAAATAAAGGCGGAAAGTTCCATAATCATGTGAAACAGATTATGAAAGATTAGACTTTTCAAAAAGATCTAAATGGCGGATATTGATAATACTTGCTTTGTTGATTAGACAATGTTTGGGAGGTTTTAGTTTATTGCGTATCGCTCTACTTTGCTTAGCTATAGAATTATGGGGAGAAAGTTCTATAATCAGATGGACCCCAATATGAAAGATCAGCCTTTAAAAAAAGTTTTACTGGATGGATTTTGTCAGTTTGTTTGCTTTATTAGTTAAATAATTTTTCAGATTTTGTTTCATTACATTGCATATTGTAATATCATTCTTTACCAAATCGTACTGTGATTGACCAATTAAAAGGGTTGAGTTCTTAATAGCGGAAAATTTGTCTGCACATTAGAAAATATAATAGCACAATGGCGTTCATGTCGTTTTCTGCAGTACAAAAGGACATTTCAATAAGGTTCCAGATTGCTTTAAATCACAATGTCAAATTCACTGATACATTTAGTTTGATTCAAGATTTTTTGGATAAACAGACCAGCGTAGCGGGCATAGCCTGCTAGTATACATATAAAATCCAAACGGAAATTTCGTTCCGAACGCCTAGATTTCCAGTGCTACTGCATGGATTTTTACGAAGCTTATAACGTTAGATAGGTATCGTTTCAGGGAAGGTTTTAAGATATAACACATCATTCTACCTATATTAGTTAAAGAATTATGACGGAAAGTTCTGTTATTTTAGACGATAAGGTTTACCATTTTATTTCTTGGCGAAATTTATCGTTAATAAAAAAAAAATTGAAACAGCTATTACACCTCGAAACATAAAAAAAAAAACTGTTACTAATTTTAATTTTTTAAAAAAAGAAGGAAGAAAAAAATTCGTTTTAATGAGTGTAAATATTAAAAAACGAAAATATTTAACTTAAACATGAAAGGGAATGTTCGTACTGCTTAAAAAATTACTCAGTTAAAATATTGCAACTGAAATAAGATTTGGCTCTTATCTTTTGCGTCAGGTTAAGAGAAATGCATCTGAAAAATTGATAGGATGATATCAAGGAAGTTTCGATAAGTGCATGCTCAGAAATATTTAAAAAAATTATATAATATTTTTCTTATGAGGAATATATAGAATATTCTTCTCGTGACATATAATATGTTTATATAAAAAAAAATCCGCAGAATCTCGATTTAGCGTTTGTAAAAGAATAATGAAAATTTAATTTTTTTGGCGATTTAATGCTGGTTGGCGGCACAATAAAATTTTGAATGATACTTTTTTTTATGATAAATAATTTTTAAGTAAAACCTATTTCTACTCTTCATACGAAGATAGTTAGATTAAATTTAACGTAATAAATACATTTTTATTACTACAGTTTTGTCATATATCTTTATATGTGTATATATTAAAATTTTATTATCGTAATTATACGGTTTAAAACAAAATTTCAGTTTATTAAATTTTTTCCAAATTCAAAATTAATGTCCAATTCGAAACATTGGCAATTTGACTTCGATATTGTTAGTGTCAGAAACAAGAAATGAAGGTTATTGTTGCTATGGAAACAAGTATTTAATATAAAATATTTAATGGTAGCATTTTTAATTAGCCAGCTACTTTTAAAACAAATTTAATACGGTACTACTTGATTATCCCGTCGACAAAATAACTATCGCCAAACTATAAGATAAATGCCAATAATAGCTGATCGTAAATTTTACATTCACTTGACATTAAACACTGTACACGTGTTTGTTGCATCATGAAGGGATTTTTAATTTCACTTCTATTTGTAATTTTACTATTGTTTACAAATTTATTTATTCTTTCGTTGTTTAAAATAAAAATTTTGTCAATTTGTATAATTTGGCAAAATTGGTTGAATGAATAATCAAATAGTACCCTTAAAACGTTTCCAGCCGGTGAAGCCATGTAAAATTAAATAACTACTGCCACACGCAATTTGTATATATTATATACGCTTAAAGATAAAAAAAATAATCCGCTAATCCTTCGTTTAAGTTTAAATTCATTGAGTTTTAGGCATTTAAATACTTATTTAACAAGCAATTTTCAAATGCATTTAGATACCTTGCATTTGGGATAGAAATGTGTTGGCTAGCCAAATAGCGTGGAACGTTCGTCTTTTTTGTGTCAAATACTCGAACATATATAGATTTTTTTCAAATTTTTACTGGGATTCCGCCGCCAAATTTGGCTGATGTTTTACTACACACATGAGTAGTTTTAAAAGCATTTTTCTTTTCAAAATAATTTGAGTATGCTCTTTAAGGAGACCTTCCTTGTGGTAACAATTTTGTTTTTGATTTATTCTTTTTTATTTCTAACTCTTCCATCATGTGACTTACAGACGAAACTAGCAGATGTAATTGTAAAAATGATGTTACTTATGATTTACATGTTACATGTTTATTTGTGACTTTTTAGTTCACTTTTGTCGCCAAACAATGTGTTTTTAAGCCAAAAAGATGTAAGCGTGAATCCGGTTCAAGCGATGTTTACAATAAAGGTGATTTTGCAAGTGTACGAAAGCATTTTTTGAGTATTTTTTTAAATTCAAATGTACAATATATAAATAGCAATTAATATTTTAAAAATGGAGTCAGATTTTTTAATTTTAGTATAAATGTCTCCCACGCACGCACATACATACTGTAGAGTAATTTAATTTTAGATATTTAAAAAATTTCTCATCATACTTTACTGCGAAAGCATGTCGGTTTGTTTTCCCCAAATTTGTGACTTTTATAACCTCGAAGCCAGATTAGCTAATATTGTCGATTCTTTTTTTAATAAAAAAACATATCGCCAATTTCCCTTATACAAACGTTCAATGCTTGCAATGTTAGGTAGTAAAGATTATTCTTAAGAAAATATAAGCAATCATGCGTTATTTCTATCACGAAAAAAGACATTTTACAATAAAAATTGCTTTCTGAAATCACTTTTCGATATTCCATTCCATTCGTCATTTATTTTCTTTTTCATATCTTCCCTTCTTTAAGAAAAGTTATAAAAAGATGTTGGATGAATCTTCCATAACCAGCCACCTTACAATTGGCGAATTTTACTGTATAGTGTTGGAAGATTCGTTTATATTTGAAAGGAACCGAGGACGGTAAATCCGATTTCAGAAGATTACACGAAATTTGTACTTTTAGTAATTAGCGATTAGTAAATTTATGTTTTTTTTAGTATGGAGCAAACGGACAAAAGAAGATTTACTAATACATATTTTTCATGTGCAGTTATTTTACTATCATTAAAAAAGCATTAATTTGAATGTACAAAAAAAGTTTTTCAAATGCCAAAGGTGGTCAATGTAAGAATATTTATTCATTTAGCCTAGGTTTTTAAAAAAATGTACCTCAAATTCAATTAAAATTTCAATCATTATAAAATTTTGGCTGATGCACAATCCGAGCAGCTGATCGTAGTGATAAATTTTAGGTTCATTTTACTATCATTAAAAGAGCATTACTTTAAACGTGCAAAAAAAAAAACAAACAAACAAAAAAAAAACTTTCAAATGACAAAGGTGGCCAATGGAAAAATATTTGTTCATTTACTCTAGGTTTTTTTTAAAAAAAAGGTACCTCAGATTCAAATAAAATTTCAATCATTATAAAGAAATTTTGGCTGATGCACAGCCCGAGCAGCTGATCATAGTCACAAATTAACGTTTTTAGTTTTATTTAGGCAACAAACTGATGAATAATGACGTCTTGAAAATAAAAGTATGCTTATTTCTACGTCTTATTACGCTCATTAGAGAAATGCGAAAAAAATCTTCGGTTTGCCAAAAAGATCACTACTAAAAATTTTCATAACTAACTTTACTTATCATTTGCAAAGAGTTTTGATAGTGAAAGATCTAAAAATCAATCAACAGCAATTTGACATTATTTAACGGAATGTAGTTTGGAGCGTAATTAACCCTGTTTTGTAGCTAACTCTGGTACATTTTTAGCCATACCGTTACGAACATTTCTAACGTTTCACATCAAACTTGGTTGTGGATCCGATTACGGATGATTGAGAAGATTTTATTGAATGAAAACTAGATTAATAGTTGCATGATTAAAACTGGTATGTAAAAAGAAACGGCAGTTAATATGACATTATTTTAATTTTATTCACACAATTCCGCTTTAAATATCCACTTTTACATGATTCACATATTTTAAAATATAAAAGTTAAATACTGTTTTGATTGTATTTACTCTACTGGAAATCGAAGATAAGAAACTGTAGAGAAAACCTGCCAAAATAAGACGTATATTACCAAATATAATGTAACGTAGAGAGAGATTGTATACATGTTATCAGATCAGCACAAAGTACCAAGCTGAGAAGCCCGGAGTAAAAGACCTAACAAACGAAAGTGAATAACCCGAACATTCTTTAAGTTAAATGGTCAATCTCTGCAGTCATTGTAATTCTCTCTTTTTTAGTAGTGTGGTGATATGATCGTAATGGCCGCATTTCCCTCCCAAACTCTACATGATGTACTAAAGAGTTGCTTCTGAATTGCCCGTATTTTGTCTAACGCATCAGATAATATAATAGCGCAATGGCGTCCGATGCGTATTCAGAAAATGTGGAAGGATCTTCCAGGTGAAGGTCCATATAAATTTAAAATACAGGGTCGGATTTTCCATTTCGATTGATTGACGGTTTATTTGAAAAATGGTCCAGCGCAGCGGGCTCAGCCTGCTAGTAATAAATATAACTATATTATTGGATATAGTTATATTAGTACAATAATTGTATTAGTTTATTATATTTATCTTGAAAAGTATGTCATTTGGTTTATTTTGCCATAATTTGAGCAAAACTTACTGTAATCCATTAACATATCCCATATATGTGAAAATATTGAATATAGCTCTATATAGTTATATTCAATAACTATAATAATATAACTATATAGTAAAAAATATAGCTATATTATTGAATATAGTTATATTAGTACAAATAATTGCATTAGTTTATTATATTTATCTTGAAAATTATGTCATTTGGTTTATTTTGCTATAATTTGAGCAAAAATTACTGTAATGCATTAACATTTCCCATATATGTGAAAATATTGAATATAGCATTTATTTCGTTTATTTATTTTTTTTTAATAATCTTTTTCTAACATTTCGATGATAAAAACAAACAAAATTAAAGATAATTTTATTTTTTTCATTTTTGGTACATTTTGCTCAAATATATTCCACAGGCAAGTGGTTTATACAAGGGTAATTTAAAAAATATTTTATTGTTTTAAGATAAAATTATCGAAACTTTGAATTTACAGCTTTCTAATTTAGAAATTTCCATCTAAAATATTTTGAGACTTAATTTAGCACTGCTTCAATAATCATGCAGATGATAATCAGATCTGCGTTACGTTTTCGAACTCTGACGCCCACTTTCTCATGCATTTAATTTGGGATTGTCACTTATTAAGATAGTTGTTATGCATTCGGATTTCTGTAATAATGAACATTTCGCAGGATAAAGCAATGATTCTTTGAAATTGTAAGATTACTAAAGTTATATCATTGTATTTTAACGTTTAATGACAACATTTTAAAATCTAGTCGTCAAAACTTGTTTAAACCGTTCATGCCTGAATTTTTGGTTTCCCAAATATGTTGGTTAAATCACTTTAAAATGTTGCAAAATGAAGTACAATATACTAAAAAAAATTACACCAAAATATTCTTGTATTTATTTGAGAAAATGTAAATATTCTAAATATGGGAATATGCCTAATATTTATTATAGTATAATATGAATAATTATATGTTTTGTTAAAATTTATATAAAATAAGCTTTTAAATTGCGTATTATGTACTATAATTTCTAGTTATATTAAATGCTAAAAAATATATATTTATTTCGTTACAGAGACCAATAACATTATGATTATTATTAATAACAATTTAAGAATAATCGTATTTGATGCTTAAAACAATTTATTTCATAATCTTGAAAAGAACTTTACATAAATAGCTGTCCTTTAAATAGCTAATAAAAATATGTAGCCATTTGTGCCTAGCACCCTATATTTTGCACGTGACAAAAATGCATAAAATATAGGCTTGAACATATAATTTCACAATTTAAAAGAATAATTACTTCAAAGAAGTCTACAAGCTAAGATTATGACTTATTTATTTGCATATTTGATGGAAAAAATACAAATAAACTTACTTTTTAAATTTCGCCATCTTGAAAAATGAAAAATCTATATACCTCGAAAAAAGCCTTCATTTACGCAAATAAATATCCATCTGATGCTGTGATCTCTCGGTAACACATAAAGACAATTATAGATAATCATTTCATATAGTTTTCATGTTATAAAAAAGAAGAAAATTATGCAAATTTACTAAAATTCGAAGCGTCCCAAAAAATAAGATACTAGGCTATGGGTTAAATTGTAGATTTGTTGATCGTTAGTGTAACTTATGAAATCGACATAAAATTTAATCCACTCACCCAATTTTTCTGATTTTGGTTTGGACTAATCATTTTATTTTGCAATGAACAACAGCGTTCCAAATAGTAAGGATTTTTTTTTTTTATATTATAGAGAAAAATAAATCGGTCAGGTGCGGATCGGTAAAAAAAATCACAAATTTCGTGAACTATTTATCACTATGATTCGTTTTATTTAAAATAAAGACCTTGTACGAAGTTTAAATTTGGCATTGTTTCAAGAGTTCTTCGAAAGAAGGTCGCAACGCTGTGTTTTTCTAGATATGTTTTTAAGTAATATCTCGGCTAATTGCAGATAAATGTTTTCGAAAATTATTGTCAGCAATCCTTGGCTAATTCCGCATCAATAGGTACTTCGAGCGCACTTAAAAACCTTCTTTGAGCACAAGCAAAGTAAAATACAGGGTATATCTGAAATGCTTCAGCAAACTTAGAGTGATGATATTACTCATGAAGACGAACAAAAAATGAAATGGAACATGCGGTCGCAAATGACGTTTAAAAGATGAAAATCGAGAAAATGCATCTGGAAATTGACAAATTGAGACAAGAAAGAAACACTCCAGAAATTTATTTATTGCACAGAATAGGTACAACACAGCTCGTGATGTCCAGAGAAAATAAATATTTTTCAACAATTGTTCAAATTGTCGACCGCGGACTTTATTACACAGAGTACATCTACGGAGCAACGACTGGCGAACATGCTGAAATTTGCATACGCGGATTCCTGCTCAAAGATTTGTTTGGCCTTCTTCCAAGTTTTGTTATCTCTTTCTGATCGGATATGCAAAATGTGAAAGGAAAACCAGCTTCGTGCTACTCGCCAGTTCTGCAGAAATGCAGCATGCAAGATTTCCATATTTTTATTAGTTTTGCAATTTTCACCCTTTAAACGTCATTGACGATTTCATGTTCCATTTGCATTTTTTGTTCGTCTTGAAGAGAACTATCATTCACTTAAGTTTGTTGAAGCATTTCATATAAACCCTGTATATGTGTAACGGAAAAACGCTATTTTCTCAAAAACTATGCGATCTAGGATAATCGCTCTAGCTTTTCTCCAAGGTTTATATAAACTTCCACAACCGCTAATATTTTAGTTTCAATAGATTCGAGGAAAAAGGTGTGGGGAGGGGACATATTTTTGCAATACATTTTCGGGGCTATCCCTCAAAATATAATACCTAAAGTTTAAACAAATATACTCATGAGTTCGGTGTTACGACATCTTTCGAACGAATGCTCCACACGATATACAGACCAAAAAAAAAAAAAAAATCAAGTAACTTAATTATACCCCCTAATTTTTTCACGGAAACTATTTTTGAAGGGCTAATAAGATGTAAATATGTGGGTCAATAGCTTTTATAACTCTGCCAAGTTTGAACTTTCTATGTTCCACAGTTTTCGAGGAAAACAGCTCTGACATACCGACAGACAGACGCAAGCGTGACCGTATAATAATTCCGTTTTTATTTTTTAAGCACGGAACCCTAAAAATAAAATTTGTTTTTTTTTTATACAAAGGTGATTTGTAATTTACTTTCTTCATTTCAATACACATTTTCGAAACTAAACAAATCTTTAAAATAGGTACACTGCCGGAAAAACTCGTCAATCTACACTAAATTATTCCTCATTTTTTTTTTTTTTTTAAATAATTTCCGTACTCCTATAAAACATGTTTTATCAGCGAATTCTCCCCAAATGTCTAAAAAAGAGGGATAAATTCCGTTCATTCCTAGCACGCATGTGTATTGGGTCTATTAATAATAAATCCAAATTTATTTTTAAAATGAAAAACCAAAAATTCCATAAATTAAGATTTCTAATTTAATTAAAAAAGAGAAAAACGTTTTCGAATTTCAAAATATATAACAATTACTTTTCTCATTCATTCAAAAGAACTCACAATTTATTTTTTAAAGTTAAATATGTTGAAATAAAGTTGAATTTATAAAGTTGTTTATAAATTTAAGAAAATTATATGAGAAAAATACATATTACTCATAAAAATTTATCGAATAAAAATATAATATTCGTATTTTACCTCTAGCAATCTACGTAAAAATATTTGAAATTCATATCTTTATACTATACTAGGGGGCTCTGTCCCTTGCAAGCTATGCTCGCCAACCCCGTTCAGACACCGCAGAATCTAAAACACGCTAATCTGATGGGTTTTAAAAATATTAGAGAGCATTGAATTATACTGAAAAAAAAAACTGTGCAGATCTCTCTGTAAACGGGTTTCCATTCAATTCCGTTTGATTGCAAAAAATTAAGAGCGAATCGCTGTTAAGAAATCCAATGGTTGTTTTCGTTTTTTATTAAAGAGGATCAGTTAAACATTTGAAAAGAAGCTAAAATAAAATGAATTAAGTACACACAGTCTTTGTCTCCCGGTATTTTAAAACAATCCCTATAACAATAGCCTATGTCATGTGACTATCATCAACAGTTCCGGGCGGTTCACTTCGCTTTTTATACTCTAGGTGCTATTTTGGTACTTTAATGTCAGCCAGGCACAGGTGATAAGTCGCCAAATATTATTATATCGTCATCATTTCGTCTATATTATAATAGTTCAAGTCATCAACAGCTATAAACAAATACGGTCTGAATTCTGTCATATATGCCCATATTGGCGCAATTTTTTTTCGACGCTAATTTAGGGAACGCATCAACAGTATAAACAACAACATCCGGTTCACCATATCAAGCAAAATAACGATACTTTGGCGCCAGTTAAGTGTCCGTTCCGAATATGACATTGGCGTTAGAAAACAATCGCGCCAATATGGGGGAGTAAGTTTTCCATTTTGATTAAAAAATCAATTTTTTTTTTTTCGAATAAAACTACATAAAAGTTGCCATGGTCGCAAAGAATTCTTGCTACTGTTACGCTAGCCGGATGCAAATCTCGCCAATAGCATTTTTTCAACTCGCCAGTTAGCAATTTTATTTTATTTTTTCGAGTGGTAATATTTGGTCAGATTTGGCCGCAAGTTTGGCGGGATATATATATATATATATATATATATATATATATATATTTTTTTTTTTTTTTTTTTTTTTTTTTTACGAAAATTTGGTGAAAACCTCGTTTTCAAATACCAATTGCATGTGCATTTTTGGTATTACTTAGTTATCCCGTCGACCAAAAATCTATCGCCAAAGTATAACATTAAATGCCAATAATGGTTGATCATAAACGTCATATTCACTTGATTTTAAGCAAGTTATACGTATTTACGGCATCAAGTGATTTTTAATTCGACGTTTTATTTGTAAATTTATTAACGTTATACTAAATTATTTGTTCTTTCGTTATGTAAAATAAAAATTATGTCAATTTGTATAATTTGGCGAAATTGGTCGACGGAATAACTAAGCAGTACCGTATTTTTTAATTATATTCTAAAGAAAAAAAATTAATAACTGCAGAACAAAATAATTTATATAATTTAAAAAAAGAAATAAAAGTAAATAAACATTTATTACTAAATAAACAACAATAGCCGGGTTACCATGTCAATCACAATAATGCCATTTTGGCGCCAATTAGGAACCTCGGTGCGTAGATAACATCAGTGCCTAATTTTTTTCTTTTCGTTTTGTTTTAAAAACAAAGAAAGAAGTGAAAGCCATCAATTTTAAATGAAAGTTGTGTATTTTAAATAAAATGAATGAAAGGATTATATTTTAAATGAAATTAAATGAGATATGAAAAAATTCGACGAGAAATGTGTTTAGCGAATTATCACCTGCGTCTCGCTAACATAAAAATACCGTCAGAATCGATTTCTCTATCAGAATCTTTCGATTTGGCGAAAGATTGTTCAAGTAAATTAAATTATGAATAAAAGTAGCATGATACATTTCTTAGCGTACATTTAAGAGACGCTAAACTGATCGCCAATTTAGTTTAAAATAATAACCTTTTCAGAAGTATGAAAAACAAATTATGTGTTATGATTAAAATTTGAGTTGTCATCATTAGAAAAATGTATTTTAAATTAGAAAAAAAATAATATTTCGAAAACTAATTCGAATTTAAAAATTACAATACCAGTTTTGAAATCTGAGGATCAATACTGATTTTTGGTAATTTTTTTTTGGTTTTAATTTCAGCGCATACTATTTATTCCATATTTTAGGAGAAATCGCCGTGAAGCATAATCAGTTGTTTAATCAGTCGTTTCAAAGAATCGTTACATAAATTCGTTTCATTTCAGCCGTTTCATATATCCGTTTCATAAATTCGTTTCATTAGAATTTTATATATACAGTGTAGATTAATACTAAAGTATAAAAACGCCAGCCACAATCTCATTAAAGACGAAATCTTCCCGAAATGAACTTCAAAACTAAAAGTCCTTTAAAGAAATTGTGGCCGAGAGGTTCTGCTCTCGAAGCTGGTAGACGGGAGGTGCTGGGTTCGATCCCAATCGCGCCCGTCGGCCTAATCGTTCGGAGTTTTCGTGGTTTTCTTCGAGCCGTGGATCTTCCATGCGTTAATACGGATTAGGTTCCCTTAGAATGACCCCCACGGAGGGCACTCCCCCCGGGCCTATATCCCTCGTGTAGATAATTGGCCGTCAAAAATCAACCCAACCCAACCCTTTAAAGAAATTGATCAATCCATACCCATCTGAAGCGAACATATTTAATTCAAAGTGTTCCGATACTGTACAACTACAGCTCAGTGCTAACGTACTCGTCTCGTAACACTGAGATGTCTGGTTCGAATCCAACGTCAGACGGAGGAAAAAACGGATATTCGTCGATTCACGGAAAAATGCCGCCGTGAATTGAAGAAAGTTTTTTTGAGAGTGTATGTTCAATTTCAGCGACATATTTTTGAAATTCCCCTTTATAATCTTTTGCAGCTAAATTAATCACTTAAGAATAATCACAGGTGGACTGGAGAAGGTGTTATGATTTCGAATTCTCTCGCTCGCTCCCTCCTTCATCCATTTGATTTATAATATAAATGTTTAATTTTAGGATAGTTGTAGTCTATTCTGATTTCAATAATAATTTGAAATAAATATTTGATCATAACAAAAATGCCAAATTATGCCTCAAGCATAGATTACCAAACACTTTACAATACTTTCCAAAGAATTTATCAAAACGTCACCATTTAATAAAGTGAAAGGTGGTTTCTAAGTAAGGTATGCTGGGATAACTGGACCGACAAGGCAACTGGGAAATAGGTTATTTTACATAAAACCGTTGATGTCATTCATGTTTTACCTCTTGTCAACATTGAACCCCATCTGTAATTCTTTAAACAAAGTGTGTCAACTCAGTCATAACTTTGTCTTTGCTGTGATAGGTTGCCGAAAATTTAGGTTTCTTTATTTTACAAACAACGTCGATGTGGTTGAAATACCTCAGCTTTTTATTAAAATATGGTAAGTACTTTTTTTTAAGATTAGAAATATGAATACATTCATATTATTATGTATCTATACATATTTACATGCTTTAAATACATACATGCTTTAAATGTAAGGCCGGTGCTCCAGTTACCCTATAAATTTTTCATGAATGGGGTAACTGGGACATGTATCAGGGGTAACTGGAACGTGTGAGATACAGTTACCCCAACAGTTATAAATAATTTTTTGGAGTTTCCATTACTACAGAAAATTAATTTCTCCGTTGTTGTTTTGCATGCAAAAAAGAAAATTATATAATATCTTATTAAAATTACGTAATAAAATTGAAAAGAAACATGTCGGCGGATATCAAACGAAATTTTTTAAGTGAGATTGACAAACTCCGAAATTTTACGACACAGATGAAAATGTGTACATAAGACAAAGCAACATTATTTGAAAATTATTGAAACCAATAAAAAATTGTACTGTTCGATATAAAAACATGGTTACATTCTCCGCAGATTTAATGGAGTTATCGAACTTTCATTGAGGTAAATAAAAGAGAGAATAAGATACTTAAGTACTTACGTACCAATTTGTTCATAGATTTATCTTGTTTCTTTTTTTCCTAAAATACCCATGTAACTTTTATACTTAGTACCAATACTAAAGTACATAAGTACTTAATTAATTCTTATGTTTTTTGTATAAATAAATCTAATAATTTCACATTTGGTAACTTTTTAGACACCTTGACAACAAAGATTTCCCTTACAACGTTCTTTAGTTGATATATAATTAACATGATCTGCCTGGTTTACATTTTTTTAGTTATTTACTCTTTTCCAAATTGGATCTGATACCCCATATTAAAATAAACAAACGCGTGTGGAACACAGTCCTACCTGGTTCAGTTGCCCCATAAAAATCGGAAACGGATCCATGAAAAAAAATATGTTTATATACGAGGGCTTTCGAAAAGTAAAGATACAATGTCGCATACACGCTCAAAAAAATCTTATTTGATAAAAAGTTTATTATGAATTATTTACAGCTATATACCTTATTTTTCAACATAATTGCCGCCGTTGTCCAAGTATTTGTTTAGTCTGGGTACAAGCTTCTGTATCCCATTGTCACAGAAGTTTGCCACCGGTTGTGGAAACCACATTTCAACTGAAATTTTGATATCATCATCGTCGTGGAAGTTTTGCCCTACGAAGTGTCTCTTCGGGTAAAGGAATAAGTGGAAGTCACTTGGTGCAAGGTCCGGACTGTATGGCGGATGGCTTAAAACTTCCCACTTGAATTTTTTGAGGTCATAGCGCGTGAGGAATTCGAGTGCATAGCTCATCCTCTTCTTCTTGTGTTCTTTCGTTAACATTTCGAAACCCAGCGGTACACTAATTTACGGTACACTAAAGTCACAGTCACAGCTTCATAAAGAGTTGTCATAGACACTTCAGGTATGATTTTATGCAACTCTTTTATTGTGAAACGCCTATTTGCTCGAATCGCTTCATCCGTTCTTTGAATAAGGGCATCAGAGAGAGATCACAGATTGTCTACCTGTTTGGGGTTCTTCATAAACATTGGTCCTACCACTAGAGAACGCACAACACCATTTCGTTACATTTTGTCGATTCACAATGTTCCCATAGACAGAAACAATTTCTTTGTGAATTTTCGCTGAACGCTTGCTTCCTTTTGCATGAAGAAAATGTATAACGGATCGAACTTTACATTTGGCAGGATTTTAACTGACGCAGTCAATCTAATCATTTGTTACACGAAGCAGGATCACCATAGAATTATCGAATGACAGCGAGGGAAAAGTTAAAGGTTCAAGGTTACAATCTGTGTAGCCAGCGCGCTCAAAAAAACTTTTTTTCCTTTATCGTCTGCGTTGTATCTTTACTTTTCGAAAAGCCCTCGTATATTTTAGACATTAAAATGCAATGGTCGCAAAGAATTTTTGGTACTGTTACGCTAGCCGGGTGCAAATCTCGCCGATAACTTTTTTTCAACTTGTCAGTTAACATTTTTTTTATTTAACGAGTTGTAAATTAAAACATTGATTTGAAGTTGAAATTAAATGTCATGTTTTTTTGCATTATTTAATATTTGGCCAGATGTCATATACGCACCACAGGTTTGGAGTGATTTTTTTTAACGAAAATTTGGCGAAAATCTCGTTTTCGAATACCAATTACATATGCATTTTTGGTATTACTTAGTTATCCCATCGACTAAAAATCTGTCGCCAAACTATAAGATTAAATGCCAATAATAATTGATCGTAAATGTCACATTCACTTGACATTAAGCAAGTTACACGTATGTTTACGTCATCAAGTTATTTTTATTTCGACGTTTTATTTGTATATTTATTAATGTTATACTAATTTATTTGTTCTTTCGTTATTTAAAGTAAAAATTGTGTCAATTTGCATAATATGGCGAGTGTTTTGGCGATCTAAATAATTTGGCAAAATTGGTCGACGGAATAACAAAGTAGTACCGTATTTTTTAATTATTTTCTATTATTTGTAAAAGGAAATAACAAAAAAAAAATTAATAACGATAGAGCAAAATGGTTTATATAATTTTAAAAAAGAAATAAAAGTAAATAAACATTTATTATTAAATAAACAACAATAGCCGGGTTACCATGTCAATCAAAATAATGCCATTTTGGTGTATATTAGGTACCCCGGTGCGTATATGACATCTGTGCCTAACATTTTTTCTTCGTTTTGTTTTAAAAATAAAGAAAGAAGTGAAAGCCATCAATTTTAAATGAAAGATTTGCATTTTAAATAAAATGAATGAAAGGATTATATTTTAAATGAAATTAATGAAATATAAAAAAATGCGACGGAAAAAATGTTTGCCAATTCATCCCCTGCGTCTCGTTAACATAAAAATTCCTTCAGAACCGATTTCTCTATCAGAATATTTCGATTTGGCGAAAGATTGTTCAAGTAAATTGAATTATGAATAAAAGTAGCAAGATACATTTCTTAGCATACATTTAAGGGAGGCCAAACTGGTCGCCAAATTAGTTTAAAATAATAACCTTTTCTGAAATATGAAAAAAATATCTGTTATGATTAAAATTTTAGTTGTCATCATTAGAAAAATGTATTTAAAATTAGAAAAAAAATTAATATTTCGAAAACTAATTCGAATTAAAAAATTCTAATACCAGTTATGAGATCTGCGGTTCAACACGGAATTTTGGTGTTAATTTCATCGCAAAGAATTTTATATTTTAGGAGAAATCGCCGTGAAACATAATCAGTTGTTTAATCAGTCGTTTCTAAGAATTGTTTCCATAATCAGTTGTTTAATCAGTCGTTTCAAAGAATCGTTTCATAAATTCGTTTCGTTTGAGCCGTTTCATATATCCGTTTCATAAATTCGTTTCATTAGGATTTTATATATAGGGTAGATATATAACCCCCCCTAAAAAATGATGTATTGTTGATTCGCGTTTCATTATCATAAGACTTCATACAAACAAACAGCCTGAAGGTATATATAAATATTATACAGACATACACACAATAAATACAATAAACCCAACAGGAGTGAAAAATTAGCCAGAGCCAGGAATCGAAACAAGGACCACAGTATACCAGACTGCTGCTCTAATCACTCAGCTACTCCGGCCGATGCCTGAGTCTGCAATTTCTCACTAATAAACCATGTTGGGGAAGTCACCAGCCATCTCTACGACAACCTTGGATGACCGGACAACGATGAATAGATTTTACTATTTCATCGATCTACGATAAATATAAGAAAACACACATACTGCAATTTATGTGTGTATGTGTGTTTTAATATATATTGTAGTATGTGTGTTTTATTATAAACAGCCTGAAGGTTTTATTATTGAATTTGAAGATAGCCCGTCAAAAATGACGGAAAATGTGATATCAAGGTATATACGGTTTTCTCTATTTTGCTCTCTACTGGGAAAGTACCGAGGATTTAATTTCTGTATTCGGTTATGTAAATCATATTAAAATAGAGAAGTTAGGAGCACAGATCGTACAGCACCGTCTAGTGGTGATTATTTTATTAGTATAATCGGATTAAAGATGTAAAGACATACATTTTCGTGCATTACACTTTAAATTCTGACCCATAGAATTTGGTAAAAACCTTAAATGCACGGAGTTTAAATTAAATTTCGGTGAGCTCGATTATGAAAGATAAGTGGGTTTCAAAGGAAATTTCGCCAACATAGCCAGCTATCGCCAAGTGGGCGTCATAAATGGCAACTTATTTTTGTCAAGTACTCTCAACTCATAAGTATATTTTGCCAAGTTGGTCAAAATTTGGGTCTATTGTGGTAATCTATTGTGTCTGCTATTAGTACATTTCAACAATTACTCATTGTTGAAGCTTATACCGATTTCTCGATAGGAATCCTAGTATTGCCATGATGAATGAGGCGGTCCAACAGGAACTGTGAAGGATACACAGAGACTTGGATTTTATATAAATAGATGGTTTGTATTCTAGAATTGTACATTTTAAAAATGCCAAATTATTTCTACAAATAGAAATAATGAGCTTATATTTTTTACTCAATATTCAATTTCTGAAACAGTTCAACGATCAATAAAGGTTTCGATTCTGATCTTTAAAGTAAAGAAATGAAAAATCTGTGAATATTATGTCATGTTGACACTATCATATCAATTTTACCTCTTAGTTTTATTAATGTAAAAATACATTTCAATCTCTAGGTATAATGTCACCG
This sequence comes from Maratus speciosus, assembly GCA_963932465.1. Classification (NCBI taxonomy): domain Eukaryota; kingdom Metazoa; phylum Arthropoda; class Arachnida; order Araneae; family Salticidae; genus Maratus; species Maratus speciosus. Next base: position 70,647,703 of record OZ010799.1, on the reverse strand, counting down.
GCACAAACTTTTCAAACATCTTTATATGCGTACTTTTATGCTTAATCACGGTAAAAAATACATTTTCTAATTAATTGTAAGGAAAAAAACTGAACTAATATAGTTACAATGGATAAAGATAAAACAAACCCAATAGACAATATGTTCTTTAGGTCGCAATAAATATGAATTTTTATTCACTTATAAAAATAAATTACGCGTGCATAATCTTTTTAAAAGAAAATAATCTTGTAAATGAAAAAATACGTCTAAAAAGCCACGTGTCGGAATATTTTTCATTATTTCTTTTTTATCTGAAACAATGGAAGTAATCGGATTAGCAAAATTCTGAAGAAAATTCATAAAAAACATTTAAAATTAAAAATAAAATGTAAAAATGGGATTATTTAAAAAAATAGCTAGTGCGAGCACACCTACAAATGAACAAATTTCATTTAATAAAATAATTGCCAAAATCGATTTAGTAGGAAACTAAGATCAGATGACTAAAAAAACGGCCTTGTGTTTTAAATATATAGAATCCAAGGTTTGACCCGGAGTGTTTATGTACACTTTTATACACTTTCATTTTATGGATTGTTCGTTGTATTGGTAACTTTCAAGGAAAACACTAATAAGGAAATGTTGCGAGATCGTAAATAGAGAATGCGGGGGATGTTTATGTAACAGTACAATATAGTCAGCAGATAAATGTATAAAAGCTATAAAGTGCAAGAAACAAGAGTTGGAAAGTGTTAAAAATGTAATCGTTATGTGCAGTTTGAAACATTAATATAGATTGCTCGTTGTGTTGGTTACAGGAAAGGTTGTGACGTCGTAAATAGAGAATGTGGTTAAAGTTTATGTAAGTGTAGAATATAGTCAGCAGAAAAATGCAAAAAATCCATCAAATGCAAGAACCAGAACTCGGAAAGTGTTAAAAATATAATCGTTGTATGAAATTTGAAACATTAATATAGATTGCTCGGTCTGCTGGTTACTTTAAAGGAAAACATTAATAAGGAAATGTTCTGAGGTCGGAAATAGAGAATGTGATGAAATTTTACGTAACAGTATAATATAGCCAGCAGATAAACGTATAAAATCTATATAGTGCAAGAACTAGGATTTGGAAAGTGTTAAAGATATAAGCGTTGTATGAAACTTGAAACATTATTATAGATCGCTCAATGTGTTTGTTACTTTCAAGGAAAACGCTAATAAGGAAAGGTTGTGAATTCGGAAATAGAGAATGCGGTGAAACTTTATGTAATAGTAGAGTGTATAATAACTTAACCAATTATAAACTGTAACATAAACTTACAGAATTATTTCTTTTATTCTGGTTATTACACTTTATGACTTTCATATATTTACCTACTAAATATACTATATCGATACTCAAATGTTCACCGCATTTAGTGTTTCCGACATCGTTGCCTCTCCTTGTGAGTATCGTTTTACTTATTTAAATAATTAAATTAAAAGGTTATTATATCAAAAATGTATGCTTCAAAAGAAATATACTCATCAATGAACCTCTGGTCATATACTACCTTTTTCTTCCTTTTTTAAAAGAATATCTATACGCTATACATGTGCATGAGAAATATAAATAACCCAAATCGTGAGAGCTCAATTCTTGTTCTTCACCTCACTATTAAGCTCAAGCCTTAAAATACCCAAATCCTAAATGGTATTTCATTTCCTTGAATGCTACAGTCACAAGGGCTGATATATCGGTCAATGTGTAATGTGTTTATGACTATACCCTGTATTTAGTCCGATACATTGTAGAAATAACTTTTGAACACACCAACCTAGCAAACCATTAATGTGCCTCATGTCAAAATTCATCATGTCATTACATACATATAGATTTATCTACTTTTCTTGTTGCCCAATGATTTACCATGAGTACTTTCGTAAAAAGTTATATATAAGCTAATAAAATTATACAAAAAGGAAGTATAGACTAGAAAATGTGCTTCCGAAAATCGAAATTTTGAACGAATTATATCGAAAAAATACTGACAAATCAATACATTTTGCTTATTTTTCACACCCACGTAAATTGTAATTTTTTGTAAATATATAAAATCTTTAGTTCATATAAATAATATTTTTTTAACTAACGTATTACAAATTCTACTTGTAGCAATTTAAAATGCCTATTTACAATCTAATTTTCCAACTTCAATGTAGAATATTTTGGAACCAAATTAACACTACTACAGTAACAATGTAGAATGCAGAATATGTTCTGATATCGAAAGCCCGTTCTCATACATTTGATCTAGTAATGTCATATATTAAGAATAATCCGAATAGATGTAATCTATATTCTGATTTCTATGATAATGCACACTTCCGATGGAAATTTAATGGTTCTATGAAATATGAAATAGAAATAGTTTGCTTAATCGTGCGTATTTATTAGTACATATTAAAGATAAAACTAAATGACTTATAATTTTTATGCAACATAAAAAGATTTAAATAATGAAATGTTATTTATATAGAAAAGGTACAGAATAAAATTTGGATAAACATAACTAACTTCTGAACAGGTAATATTAAATTTCTAAAACGAGTGTCTACATGTAGTAAAATGATTGTGTGCTACCGTATAAGAGTTAGTACAGCGACCTCTACTGGCGAAATTATGTTTGAGCCTATCTTATGTATGTGTCTACATTTGCGACACTTTTTTGAAAATAGGAAATTTTTATCAAACACAAGTGCTTTTAATTAAAGCAGAGAATAAAACTATGAATTCATATAAAATTTTAATCGAATTTTAATTCACTTTTCAAATTCAGGCAATATTTAGTCAAATTTTAGTAAAGAATTGCGTTTACGCCAAACCTTCTATAACAAAATCTATTCAAATTTCACTTTTTTTCTTCAACAAAATATTAGCAAACCACTCACCTTTGTTGCGAAGTAAAAGATTTGCAATACATTTTAAATTTACTAACATATACCAAATTTTGTATACAAAACATGATTTTTTATAATGTATCATTTTAAATAAAAATAGCTCTTAAATTAATATATACAAACTTACAAGCTATATTTTGTTTCATAACATACCAATTGATGAGCAAAACCTTGTGACAAAATTTCATTTCAATATCTTAAAAACTTTTTAAGAAATGATGTTTCTCGTAAATGTAGACAATGAAAGGCACATTTATCCAGAAAACGCTAATTTAAGGTTTTGATATAGCACAAAAAAATATGTATAAAGTTTACAACTTTAAAATCCACCATATTTGCAGATGTTTATATATTTGTTTATAGATATGTGAATTAAAATGTATTGACTGCGCTAGTTTCGTCTCTCCTCTCTTTCGGTCTCCTTTCAAAAATTTCTTTGCTCATGATAGCAGCTGATCTTGGAAGGATTCCGTAAAGCAAGTCCTCCTTGGCAAGCCTCGGATATGGCGAGCGGGACCGACTCCTCTATATGTTTCAAATCCCGTGCGTCCCTTGGGTCGACTAAGGAGAAAACCAAGCGGAAGAACTATCCGGCTCTTCGGGCTAGGTGAAGTTTCTGTCGTTGCGAACGGACACCAGACGCTTGGGTTCAGGTGGTGCGGCGTGCGCTGGGCAGTGCACCTCCTTGGACGATTGTGAGTTGGCGGCGTCATCACGCGGGACAACCGTCCCGCGCCAGCTTCTCGCACTGCTCCAGCCTGCTTGGAGCCTCTGACGTCGGACGAAGGCACGCCTTTCCGCGGCGAGAGCTAATTTACCTTTCTGTGGCTTTTTAAATAGTCACTTCTGGTTTTAGAAAGTTCATTTCTGTTTTATATTTTTGGCTATAATTTTGCTCCTAATTATCGCCGAACCAAAAGTACGGCGTTTTGTAATCCTAAGTTATTGAACGTTAATTTAAAATATTATTTTTTTAATGAAAAATCTTCGCAAAAACAGTAGGCAGCTACCTTGAAACTTTGGGAGATAGCAAAAAAAAAGTCAAAAAAGTAGAGTTTGATTTAATGTGAAATGAGGTAGTACATGTAAAAATAACTTTATCTGAAGCTCTAAAATGTACGTCCTTCCTTATCCAACTCTTAAGTATGCCCCTTATGGCTTGCGGGGGACTTTTCTCGTAGCGTCCACGATAAACCAAGTACGCAGCTTTTCAGCAATATATACTGATCTAAGATTTCCAGGAAAATTCTACTATTGAATTTTGAATTGACAACTTTTTCGATATAGTAATACTCGCCCTGTTTAGTTACAGATATTCTTCAATTAAATAAGGCTAATATTACAATACGCAAATAGGATATTCAAAAATCAATTGTGGTAATTCCCTCTCAATCAGTATCGGAGCATGCAGCAGCGTAATACCTCACATCGTTCACCCACAAGTAAAGTGACACATCTCGACAAAATTAAATTTCGCAGGAGAGGCAAAAGAAAATTTGCATGATTTTACTGTAACATGAAATTATAGTACTCAGCTCTGCATACAGGAATAAAAACATAAAAATCCTTATGAATAAAGGCGTAGGATGAGGTTTGGATGGTTGCGTAATTTTACCTCCCCACACAATTCACCCCTCTTCTGTGGTCACAAATGGACATATAGCGTAATAAAGTGATTTTCCATACAACTACACTCATGAAACTTTTTGCGTAGTAAGACATACCTACGCAGGCCTATTTGTGGAATAAAAATAAAAATGATTTTTTTGCGAGATGTGTCACTTTTTTTGCGGGTGAGCGATATGACACTCTAGGTCCAATAACGAGTTGTAGTTCCAATGTAAATTTACATTCTTCTTATAACGTTAAACTTCTGCAAGCCATAAGGCACGTATTTAAACCAGTGATTGGATAACAGAATATGTACGAGGGCTGTTTAATAAAGAATTATCATATTTTTTTTAGCATACTTTATTTCACACAAATATACTTTTATGTTCCATTGTTAGCTTAATATGTAATGAATGCGTTTTTTTCATCTATTTACAGTAGTACGTCAGTGGCAGCGATGAAAGTTCAGACACTTTTAATTTCGCCTACGAAAACGATGGAGGCAACACGCAAATAGAGTCTGTTCTTCTCTGTAACACAGCTAGAAGATGTTATGGGATGTATAAGGAAGAAAAAGACAATAATCTTCAAAGAAAAAAGGTCCCATAGTTCCTGTAACTGCGCTTACAGAAGTCAACATTAATAGGTACCTTCGCTATTATTGTCAGAGAAGATTGTTAGACATGAGGTCTGTTAAAAACATTGCAGTTATAATTTCGTGCCGCCCACACATTGATAACAGAAAAGTGAACAAGAGACGCGTTTATACGCAGTGAGTTCCGAGACTCCTCATACCCGAACAACAGATGCTCCCGTGGAAGTTTGATCGAAATTGATGGTGATGTTACAAGTAGATGAGATGAATTCCCTAATGTGAAGAAACACTTTCGTGGAAAGTACAGGGTAGCCATAATTAAACTGGCAGTACTCAGAGTGTTCTGTAGCGCTATCTAATTGAGAGAATGGCGCCAAATTTTGTGGGAAGATTAAACAAAACGGTGGACGAAGGATTCTGCAAAAAATTAGTTCCAAAAGTCCTCTCTAGGGGAATATGTGGCGCTGTGTAATAGCAAAGAGAGATTAAAAAAATGCAGAATCAACATTGAAGTAAAATTACCTTTTATTTAATACATTTAAATCAAGTTCAAAGTGACCGCTGTTTTTGTGGACCACATATTGCATTCTGTGTACAGCATGCACAACAGCAGAAAGTAAGATTCTACAGGAATCTGACGTACACTCCGTGTTATGTTATTCTTCAATATAGCCAGGCCATGGACAATTCCGTGATAGACCTTGGATTTTAGATAACCCCATATCCAGAAGTCGCTAGGGGTAAGAGGTGGCCAGACCGTTGGAAAGCAGCTGCTAATGGCTCTTTCTGTTGTGAGTTTCTGTCACAGCAGCTGCTGCACCCGCAAAGTGATTTTTGGAGGGGATCCACCTTTCATGAAAATGATTTTATCCGGGCATTGCCTTTGCTGAAGTACCAGAACTTTAAACTTGTTTAACATTTAGCGATATTTCGCTCCGATAACCGAACAGGTTACCGGTCCAGTGGTGATAATGTTTCATAGAAGAATGGACCTATGATCATTTCCGATGTGAAACCACACCAAACAGTTACCTTTGGTGAATGTAAGAGAATTTCTGCGAACGCATTTGGTGGTTTGTTAACCCAAATTCGACAATTCTGGCTATTTACAGTTCCATTCAGGTAAAAGCGGGTCTCGAACTGACAAAGGACCATTACCTTTACACATTTTTTGTAAGTTTCAAAAGTACGAAGAGCGGCTGACGCTTTGCACTAATTGAGGTAAAATAATTTGACAAGTAACGCACGATCGGCTAAAGAAGAAGACGTTATTGCACATAACTTTCAATCAAATTATTTCTAAAAGTAACACATTGCCTTTAAAAGCCCATTAAGATGGCGCTGTGCCAAAGGATGTGAAGTGAAATTTGAATAAAGAACTTCTTCTTCTTCTGCTGCTTTCTTTGAGACTCAGTCAGGGAAATTGTCGATAAAGAGTCTTTATCAGTATTTATATAAAGTTTTAGGTTCCAAGCTGAAGTGTTGTCATATTGAGCTTGAATTAAATCTTTAACTGTTCTAAATATAGGTATTTTAGTATTGGTTCTTAATTTTTTAAAACTCTCTTTTCTATTACACAGCGCCAAATATTACCTTAGAGGTGACTTTTGGAACTAATTTTTTTTTTCGCGGAATCCTTCATCTCCTGTCTTGCTCAATCTTCCCACAAAATTGGGCTCTATACACCCAAATAGGTCGTGCTATAGAACACTATGAGTACTGTTAATTTAATTATGGCCACCTTGTATGTTTTAACATTAGAAACATTGGTGAAGACGACGAATGCTTATTTTGAAGGACTAAAAAAACTGTGGGATAAGTGCATTGCATTAAATGTCAACTACTTTGAAAAGCACCATTAAAATTTAGACGACGAGTGAGGATATGTTGATATAAGAAAATTATGTTCATGAACAGCCCTCGTACATTTCAGGTTTTCGGATAAAGTTAGTTTTACATGTTGATATCATTTCATACTAAACAGAAAATGCTCTACTACATGACTTTGCTTGGCTATTCTCACAGTTTTCGAGATAAGATCAATAACTTACAAATTTCGCTACTAAAAGCGCTGCAATTAACTTTTATAAGTTTGCACACATTCGACTTACTACAAGTAGGATCTTCTTCGACAACTCTAGTTTTATCCATTTATTTGTGAGTATCGAGAGTTCAGATTGAATCCTGTATGAGGTGTTTAGAGTCATAATGGTGTAATGTACTAATTTTGAAAATAGTGCAAGATGCGTGAAGTGTATCGATATATATCAAACTATTAATGTAAAAAAAAGTATACTTCTAGGTTCACGAAACTACTTGTTCACTTCATCCGATGATTTGCTTTATAACAATGAACTTCACCGTAACTCGTCAAGAACACCTGTGTATTTGAGCATTGACGAAAATACCACATACATCACTTTTACTCATACATCACCACATACATCATACTTTAAACACCTCATAAGCTCAAGCATAAATTTAAAACAGATTCGAAATATTTTTATTTATTTATTTTAATTTACTTATTTATTTTTGATTAAAAGATTGTTTTTACTCAGTTATCTTACATAAATTTTAGTAGGACACAAAAATGCCATGTCTGTCAGTTTGTTTGCCAGCGTGCGAATATTATAAATTTGTCAAAAAATAACATTTATTTCGACGTCTATATTTAAAAAAAGCACACTAAACAATGACTAGTAGTCTTTTCTTTCTCACTCTCTCTCTTTCTTAAATAAAAAACTAGCATATTTTTATGACATTAAAAAAAACTGGTTACATGGCAACCCGGCTTTTGAATTGCATGCGATCATTCGAATCTTTGGGGAAAATAAAATCTAACTTTATTTTAAATTAAGAAGGCAATTATAGAATTATTTTTTTTAAATACAATACTTCTGATGATAAATTATACTTACAATTTAAGTCAAAAGCTTTCAAAATAAACATGCACATATTCTATAATTTCATTTGATAAAAGCTTTTCGTTCTTCCAAGATTTGGTTTCTAATTTTGGAGCTTGGTAGAAATAATGACATTTGGGTGGACTACAAAAATGGTTATTTTTTGTTGAATTTATTCAAAGAATTTTATATTTATTATTTAAAATAAATTCTTAGAGATATATAATTTTTCTCGAAAAACATTTTGTTTTTAACGTCCTTGTGAAAATTTTAATCACCATCTTAATGAAATAGTTGAAAATGTGTTTTCTACTTTAAATTAAAGGACGTGGCTTGATAAGGGGCACTTTTTTCCCTCAGCCCCTTGATTTGACATACATTTTTTTCATTAGTATACATCATAATAAATAAGAAATTTTTTTTTTTTGAATGAAAGTTCTATAATTGATGGGAAAAATAAAATGTATAATTAAGAAAGTATTATGTTCATTAATGAACATAAACGCTATTGCCATTAGTTTTAATCCATATAATCAATAGTACATACAACACTAAATGCAAAATTAAGATGAATGGAACTTATTACGACCATTATTTTATTTCAATATATGAAATATCGGAAATAATCAATAACCGAAAATAATCATACAGTTTCAGACACTTTTGACAATGTGTCTTAGATCAGGCTTCTTCCTTGCTTTCTTCACCTGCATCGCTACTGGACCAAAGAGCGTAGAGACTGGAACATCCAGCCGCGGTGTCTCATAGTGTATGAGCATATATAAGAATTGGTTTTTTAACTTCGGTTGAGTTGTGGCGGCAGTAATCCAGAAAAAATAATACGGAAGAAACATGCGCACAGCACCATACACATAAATAAATATTTACAACAACAGTTTTACAACACAACATTAACATCTGAACTAGGCAAATACTTTTTGAGCGCGGCAAAACAAATCTAAAGACTCTCCGATAGCAATGCAACTGATTGCCGGGATCGCACGAAGCAGTGCCTTGGATCGCACGAAATATTTTTCTCTCTAATTAGTCCAGTCAAATTGTCAGAAAACAGGGCCGATAGATGCAAAAATTCTGCTAGAAGATTTTATGTTTTTAAAGTGTTTATGGAGATCCTAATAACAGGAATTAATTGTTTTCCAACAAAATATCTCGAGGCTAAACTTTGTGGAGCCAAAAAAAACGCGAAATTTTCGGACTTTTTTAAGTTTTTTGCCTATAACTTGAAAATTATAAAGTTTTTGTGTACCATACTTAATTACAAAAAGAAAGAGCATTAAATTCTCTACACATTTTATAATAAAAACGTTTTTCTATACACAATATTAAGCACTCTACGGCTTTTTGAAAACAACACTTTTTTTCAACTTCAGAGAAAGTGATCTATTTTTCGCCTCCTATCCCAAAAAAAATTCTTTACATCACCAACTGTGGAAATGAAATGTACCAATTGACGAGTAAGGTGTGACAGATAATTAAGGAGGGAAATTTTCAAGAAGGGTGGGTAGAATGTAGGGTTGCCAAATTGTACGTTTTCTCGTAAGTTGTACGATTTTTAATGCTATTTAAATCGATAGCGCTTTTTAGGTATTAGGTGTACGTTTAAATGTGTCCGTATGACGATTTCTTCCGTTTTTCTACCACATCTTACTTTTGATAGTTTAAAAAGAAATCTTTTCCTGTTTTCTTTAAAATTTCACCTTTTGCTGAAAGTAAGTTATACACATACGCATCACATGTAAAAACGGTTTATTTCAAATCGGTAATACAAAAATCATGAGAAAGTTGTGTAATATTAACTGCGCATTTTCTGTATCATTAGATCATGTGAAATTAACTTTATTATATATTACAAATATACACATTGTTAAATTTTAAATTTAGTATAACTGTATCTTAAGTGTAGATATTTTGTTTGATGTATTATCACCCTTTATGCTTAACCCCTAATCGTCGATCCCGATACAATTACAGGCAATTTGTCTGTGAATGTATCGACGTGACGATCACAGGGTTCAATAAAAATATTTATTTTTGTAGGGTGTCTATTGCTAAAATTCTCATGATCATCATTGAATTACGGGTGGTCTGATTTATTTTTATTCTTACAATTCGATTAATATTTCATTCATAATGGGATATGACTTCAAAATTAGTTTAAAAATGTTAACAGAATAATGCAATACAAATATAGTTGGATAATAATGATTAAATCAATTAATTAATAGTAACCACTTTTTAAAAAAATTCGTTAACGAAAACATTACTGGCACATTCAACATAGTTTAGCATAGTACGAAAAAGGACGATAGTGCGATAAAACAAAAACTAACTACACTGTTAAAAATTTGCAGCATTCTGGCAGGTCATTTGACCGTTTTTTCCGAAAACGGTTACACCACCGTAATTTTAACACTATTCTGACCATATTATTAGCAATTTTACGGTCAGAATGTAGTTAAATTATGGTTATGAAACCGTTTCTTCAAAAAACGGTCGAATAACCTGCCAGAATGCTGCAAAATTTTTAACAGTGTAGTGTCAATCAAAATCTTCCGTCTCGACAAATTTCTAGCCAAAGAAAGAAACAGGAATCGCTTCATTTAACTTCTTAAAACAGAGTTTCAAAATAACAGAATTCAAGCTGATCAGGCAGAAGAAGACATCGATGTCATGATTGTTACATCAGCCATTTCAAGAGCCGAAGCCTTTGAAAGTGTAGTATTGTCGGAGAAGACATTGGATTTCTCGTGATCATGACGAGCTTGGGATATCAACGCAAAAATCTGTTTTTTCAAAATCCAGGCAGAGGTAACATCGAAACCAAGTGTTTTTCAACCATGTCATAGAAATAAGATTACAACTATGTTCTTTTCACTAATGTAGTCAGTGGATGCGATACAACATCCGCTCTTTTTGGGCAAGGAAAGGCAAAGTTTTGTAACACTTTGAAAAAACAGATCACCTTAAGGAAATAGCCTGTGTGTTCAACAAACCAGAGTCAACCCGTCAAGAAATCATCAAGACTGGAGAAAAATTCATCAGTGCACTATACAGCGGATGCATAGACACCACACAGGCATTGAACACCGTGATGTTCCCGTTATTTGCTAAATCTGCTACTAAAAGCAAACGTCATCTTGCAAGGCTAGCACCAACGCAAGAGCTGCGCAGCATCATTTCCTCCGATGTTATTGTCAGGTACAAGCTTGGTTTGGAAACAACATCCCCTGAAGAATGGGATTAGGTTTGCAGGTCTGACGGTCTCTTTCAGCCAGTTTAAATGTGCCAAAACCCAGCACCTGAATCCTTGCTGCATGTTGTCTCATGTAGCTGTATAAAAGGGTGCAGCAAAACATGTTCTTGCCAAAAATCAGGGCTCAAATATTCTGCAATTTGCAAAAACTGTAAAGGGGTCAACTGCGAAAATGTGGACAACATTATTTACCCAGAAGAAGAGGAGGATGAAGCTGATGCCTTGGAAACCATCGACCAAACAAGAAACGAAGATGACTTTGACAACCAGGTTGATGATTTGGCAACAAGCTCAAAGAAGATCAAAGCTGTTGAAAAACAAGCAACCTGCCCTTTTTCTCCTCAAGCTGAGGTTGACGGACCAAACACATCAACCCGCAAGCAGTTACTCCAGAAGTTACTAAATACATTAAAAATCTTACCGTAACTCTTACTTATATTCATGTAAATACCAACTATTAATGTTCTCCATTTAAGTTCTAAATACAAAAAAAAAAAAAATAAAAAAAAAATAAATAAAAATAAAAATAAATTACAATATTGTCAAATATTTTTAGAATGTAATTAACCGTTATTGCTATCATGCAAAAACCTGTAATATAAACAAGTTTTTCAAATGAAAATCAAATTTCAAATTATTTTTTTTTTTTGCTTAAAAGGCGCAAAGACCAACTTAGTGAAAAAGATTCCACGCCGGGAATCGAACCCGGGTCATCAGTATAGCGCACTGACGTTCTACCGCTAAACCACATGGAACGATACCCAGCCTGGAACTTCTCACTATTACAAGTTGGCAAGGCTACAAACGCAGCACAAGATGGAATATTTTCCGTGAGCCACCAACATGGGGCAAACACAGACACTTAATTAAATCCAGCATCGATGAATCTATATTAATATTTGGAAATTAATATTGTATTATTATTGAATTAATATTGTATTCAAGGCGAATGTTTCTCTCTGGAAAATTTTCCAAATATTAATATAGATTCATCGATGCTGGATTTAATTAAGTGTCTGTGTTTGCCCCATGTTGGTGGCTCACGGAAAATATTCCATCTTGTGCTGCGTTTGTAGCCTTGCCAACTTGTAATAGTGAGAAGTTCCAGGCTGGGTATCGTTCCATGTGGTTTAGCGGTAGAACGTCAGTGCGCTATACTGATGACCCGGGTTCGATTCCCGGCGTGGAATCTTTTTCACTAAGTTGGTCTTTGCGCCTTTTAAGCAAAAAAAAAAAAAAAAAAAAAAAATTGAAATTTGATTTTCATTTGAAATATTGTATTCAAGGCGAATGTTTCTCTCTGGAAAAAATTTTCCAAATATTAATATAAACAAGTTACATTAAAGAGGATAAAATGGATAAAACATGGTGTCAAATGTTGGTTTTTGAGATTTTCCACAAAATTAGAAAAAAAGGTGTCTTTTTCAGAAAGCCGTACACTATTAAAAATTTTGTGCTATGTTGAACCAATTTTTGGTGCGCCAGTAGCTGCCACCATAAGATGGTGAAACCTTGAACCAACATTCGGAGCTAAAGTTCAATCGGAGCTCCAAATCTTGGAGTGAGATTTCACCATCTTATGGTGGCAGCTACTGGAGCACCAAAAGTTGGTTCAACCTACTACAAACTTTTAATAGTGTAGCGCGCTTAGTAATGATTTTAGAAAAACGTTTTTATTATGAAATTTGTAGAGAATTTAATGTTCTTTCTTTTTATAATTAAGTATGGTACACAAAAGCTTTATAATATTCAAGTTATAGGCAAAAAACGGAAAAAAGTCCGAAAATTTCGCGGTTTTTTTTTTTTTTTTTGGCTCCACGAAGTTTAGCCTCAAGATATTTTGTTGGAAAACAATTAATTCCTGTTATTAGTACCATAAATACTTTAAAAACATAAAATCTTCTAGCAGAATTTTCGCATCTATTTTTGACAATTTGACTGGACTAAATAGGAAGAACTAAAATAAAATAATGATCATCGAAAAGCTCATAAATAGAAGTATCATTACAAGTCAAAACAAATTTGGTTCAGGGAACGCTTTAAAAAATATATTCAAAGATAATAACGACAAAAATGTAGCAAAAAGCCGAAACACTATATTTTCGGGTTATAATTTCTATGACTTTCTATTTTATTTATCACCTAAATCTTATATTAAGTAAAAATACATATCTTTAAGTATATAAAGACAGTGAAGAATTGTCGGAATGCGAAACATTTTTTTCGCCTGTATGATGGGCGAAAAATAGCCCTTATCAACCCACCTCCTTTAAAAAGTTAGGATGGATTATTTTTCTTTTTATGGCAATGGAAGATATCTCAATGTTCAAGTCGACAGATGATTTTTTGCTTTCTAAAATAAATTGTTTCCTGAAGCTGAAATATGTAAATAAGTTAGTATTTCTTGAAATTTTATTTAAAAATACAATTCAATCACAATATTATTTTCGCTATCTATTCAAATAAAACATAATTTCACTTTGATAATGATGTCAAACAGAGAAATCTAATAATTCTTATAATTTTCCCATTCCTCCCTTTAATCCTCAAAAATGGAGCAATTTAGTTGCCATCATTACATAATTTCATTAAAAATTACGAAAAAATTAATGCCTCGAAAATTAATTCAAATTTTAGAATTCTAATACCGCTCTGGACGTCCTCGGATACATACGGTAAACTGGGGTTTTTTTATTGTCCAGTGTTCCATATTGTAGGAGGAGTAGCTGTGAAATACAAACAGGCAGTCACGATCAAGTTAAAGGTTCTTTAACCAATGGGAAAACAGAGGATTGCAGGTAACAGTCAGTAGTCAAACAGATGAGAAAAGGAAACCGAAATAGTGAGAAATTGCTTTAAAAAAAAGAGGAAGAAGAAAAAGAGGTTTTTATGTAATATTTCCAAGAATCCGATAATGGGGGAATACCGAATTCACAATTAACAATATTTAAAATTTTTTTATAAATATGAAATGATTCAAGGAAGTTAAGTTCGTGTATAGAAGTAGGTTTAGAGATTATTTTAATCGAATTGAAGTCAAAAGTGTGATTAATCTCCCAGTAATGTTTTGCTATAGATGATTTATTGGTTTCTTGTTTTTTAGTATATTGTTGATTGTCAATTTGCTATTCCCCCATTATTATATTGTTGGAAATATTACATAAAAATCTCTTTTTCTTCTTCTTCTTTTTTTTCAATTCCTAGTATTAGTTCACACTCTCCCTATATATATCTTGTTTAAATTTTCAATCGTTAATAAAATACTTATTATTCATCCACTCAAGTTCAAATACATTTTTTTTAGCTTGTAGTGGATGACACTTGATGTTAATACAATTTTTTCAAATATTAATTCATTAATTAAATTTTAATTAATTAATTTTAGTTTTATATGAGAGAAAAAATGGCGGTCATTGGTTATTGAACAGCATTTGATGCATCTTCATACCTATAAGGAGGGTTACCATAGAGGGGACCCTGTTCTGTCGCCAAATACCGATAAGTTTATTGCCAACTTGGTGGTATATCGCCAAATTTGGCGACCAAAATGAGTCGCCAAAAGGGACCCCAACTTGGCGATATCTCTAATATTTCGCCAAATTCCCACAGACTTCCATTGTAAACCAATAGGGTTTATTTGCTTATAGAAAATCAACAAATTGAAATATTTTAATGGAACAAAAACTAATATTAGCGTAAGAGATTATATTAAAATTTTCTTTGATGACCTAAGTAGGAATTGACTTTTTTTTATATATATTACTTCTTTTAAAGCAATTTCTAACTACCTCGGTTCCCATTTCCCAATTATTTTTCTATTGCTGTTACCTGCAATCCTCTGTTTTCCGGTTGGTCAATAAACCTTTAACTGAAATTCCCATCTCTCCTATATATATGAGCAAATTTCCATCCTTAGCACTGAGAACGGTATTCTATAAGCTACCGAAACCGGTATGCTTAAAATTTAAAATTATTGGTGCTTTTAAAGTTGATATTTTTACATTTCTACCACATTGCACCAAGCTCCATCTTAATAAATATGCAGAATCGTATTCAGTAGAAAAAATATTCATCTATCGAAGAAACCTGTCATATCTTTTCGCACTTTACTTTTTCTTCATAAAAGGTATTTAAATTACGTAACAGTATTTCAGAAAGCGGATTGTGCAATCTTATCGGTCGTGTGGGTGAGCTAGAAAACTGGTGGTCCCTGGATTGAATCGCATCACTCCAAATGTTCGCTATTTACTCAAGACTGACTCAAATGGAAAATTTCTCTCTGTGTCATGTAAAGTTGCCGTTAAAAAAGTTTTTTTTTTTTTTTTTGTCATACAAATGTTATTTTAACGAAATGAAAATATTTAAATAATGCGGAAGCTATCAGTTGTAAAACGGAAATTTAAAAACAAATATTTTAAAAATCACGGACAATTTTTTGCAATTTACAAGAAAAAAATCCGTTAAAATAAAGAAATAATACTGATGTTCCCATTGGCAATATAATTTCCATATTTTAACTGTAAAAATTTTTAAATGTAAAATTTCAGGAATGAAGCAGTTGTCGCACGGACCGGTTTGCAATGCATCCAATGCACTCTTGGAAGCAGTATAAAAAATGAAGGATTTTCGAGGATGTTTAGAGATGTATTTCAAAGCTTTATAAATTGGAACAAATTCTGCTGTGAATACAGTAAATGTGGAAGGTAGACCGTAACTGAAAGTAGGAGAGACCGGGCTAGTTGGCTACAGAGGTAAGTAGGCGCAATCCTCGTAAATCGCCTGTTTGTGGATAGATTGCGCAATCAGTCACTGAGTACCTTTCTTATTGCTTTTTACAATCCTCATTGTAGTTTTGCAGCGTTACCTACCTGCAGTGGACATTTATTACAATTTTTCTGTTTTTTGCCCTCATAAGTAATTTTTTGTTGCTTCATTCTTTTTCTAATTTCTAATACTTATCTTAATAATTGCGATTTAACCTGTGCAGTTTTTCTTAGTGTACGATTAATTGGACCTACTCCATATGTGATTTACTTGGATTATTTATGCTTAGAGGATTACGTGTCCCTTTTGTGAAGAAATTTATTATGGGGCTAGTAGACGCATTGAACACGGGGCAAGTTGGCTCTGTATTTGGTGTGTGCTGGTAGCTTGAAAAGCAGCAAACACGGAGAAAAGTGGTTGCAATGCAAGATTTTGGGCACACGAGGCTTGCCCAAACGGAGACACACGATTTTTTATTTGTGACAAAGGTAACTCTGATGATGATATAGTGTAGGATAGAAGTTACTCAATCTTAATGTTTTATTCATCATTTTTATGTCTGTATAATTTAAAATTTATATTGTACGGTGATAACACCTTTGTTTAAACTTACTGGTAATAATGAAATTGATTTCGCTTAACTGCGTGTTTTATTTGAGCTTCATTAAAATTTTTATTAAGCGTGTGCCAACTTACCCCGTAGGTATAGGCAACTTGCCCCGTGACGGGGTAGGTTGGCGCACAATTTTCCTTTTACATTAGGCTTCCGCTAAACATACACTACAAAAGCTACAAACTCAAAACCCCGGGTATTTATAGCCCAATGCCTGTTCTATAAAAGTACAGTTAAAATTTCATAAAAAAAAACTTAAACAAAAAATTAATAAAAATCAATAACTAAAAACTGTGTCTACTAGTCCCGGTCTCCCCTACTGGTTCCACATACAAAACCATTGCCCACAGTATCATCTACTTTTGACCCAGCAGTCTAAATATCAAGATAGCTGCTGCAACAAGCTCGATAGGTGTGTAAATGTAAAGGTGCGATTATCGTTCTTGGCTTTGGCGTTCTTGGTGTTAAATCATAAGGTTCAACCAATCAGCGCTCTTCTGTGGTTGTTTACGCGCTGCTGATTGTTTGGGTCTTATGATTTACGCCTGGAAAGCCAACGCTGAAGATTACAACGCCATAATATAAATGTACCTCAACAGATGTTGAAACACTTTCATACATATGTTATTTTTATGGGAACTATGAAGTGGGCGTAAACATTTACAGGAAAGGAATTTGAATAAATAAAAAGTCTTGACATCAGTATGGTCAAAGTTGGAACTATGTATTAGACCTCATTCTAATAAGAACATATGAAAGGCTATTTGGATAGAACGTATCATTTTACACCGGTGCTAAGATCCGACAAATCTTCCATAATGTGTGGGTTAATTTGACCAGGTTTAATACGTTTCGAACAAGAAACTTTTTTTCAGAAGTAAAAGTAAATACATTCCACGTGGAACCCTGAAATTAAATAAATAAAGATGAATCAAATAGATCTTCTATTTCGAAACGTGGTTAATCTGTATCAAATTAATCCACATATTACGGAGCATTAGTGGGAGTTTGGCAGCTATGAATTTCTGTAAAAGTAAAAGATGATAAAATGAGCATCTGGATAACAAAGTGTTCGATAAAAATAATTAAGCGACAGCTTTTGTATAATCTTTCAAAAAATGGTTCAAAAGTATTAGCGTACAAGCTAAATGATGGTGATATTCAAAAAGCTCCGGAAAAAAAAATGAAGTGCACTATAGTGCAAAGGATGAAGTTTTTGTAAAATAGTGCTACATGCATAGACTGAAGACGCATAATCAAATTAAGATTTAATGACTGAGAGATAAATTCAAAGTACAGACATTTTGTCAGCATTCCATGAGGTAGGTATTTGAAAGAACAATAAATTTAATGACTATTTACACCTATCCGGAGGGGCATTGAAAACATAAGAGGAAATGCAGTTTTTTGTCAAAATCTTTTTTTAAGAAGCGGATACTCAAATAGTTATTTAAGATGAATCTATATGCATTTCAGAATATGGATGAAGAGTTTATAGCTTTCAAAAATGCTCCCAAGATGTTTTGGCAGAAGAAAAATTAAAACCATTTTCCTGAGTCGAAAGTGAAATCTTATTAACCCTTTATCTACTGGCGGTACTTATAAGAACCATTAAAATAACTTGTTATAAAATTCCTTTAATACATTGATTAGTTGCCATACAGTTTAGAAGTTATAGATACATTACTTCATCTTGTTCCAAAAGCATTATTGGTTACACAAAAACGAAATATTTTTAAAAGGATGATTCCTTTCGCCTTTGCCTCTTTTCAGTTTTCTTGGCGTTCGGGGAAACGGGGGAAATTTTTCAATTCGGAAATATTTCAACATTTCTATTGTAAGAACATTAAATTTGTACATTTCCTAATTCCACAAAATACTAAGAAAAATATTTAAACTAAAAGATTTGAGTGGGGTTATAAATATTGCACAAAATTCCTATAAATTCAAATTTAATTAATCCTTCTAAATTCTTCTAAATCCTTCTAAAATTTATTAAATATTTATGTAGATTTTCTAATGTAGCTTAAACAATTCACGAAAAATGCTTTAGAAGATAAGATTTTCATGAATTCATAATTCAATACATAAAGGGTTAGTAGAAATTGAGTTTGGCGTTCGATAATAACACGCTTTTCTTTGCCTTTGCAATTAAGGCTGAAATCACTCACATAGAGAGTTCTTTTAACTGTGGATGGAAATGGTTTTACAATATTATTCATTTTTATAGAAAATAGTGTTACACTTAGCCCTATGTGTCACGCCGTTGCATATCTGCAACATATCCAAAAGTACATGGTACCTATACAACAGTGGTTCTCAACCTGTGTGCCGCGACACAGTAGTGCGCCGCGAAAAGATCTTGGGTGTACCGCGAAACTTTTAAGCCAAAGTTACATAAAATTTTTAGAAATTTTTAACCTGTAATGTTCGACATTTAATATTATGCGATTTACTTTGAAATAAAGTTTAGTGTCACAAATTTGCTTTATTTGGGAGATTTTTCTTCTGTTACTCATTTTAAGAGTATACGAGAAAGCCTTAAAAATGGTCTTACGTCTAAGAAGGAGATAAATTCTTTCAGAAAAAAAATCATGTCTCCTGAAGGAAAAAGATTATAATTGAAAATGCAGTAAGAAGTGATAGATGAAAAAGGATTTAAGTCAAAGAGTCTTTCAAAGTCCTTCAAAGAGTATGCCTATCTGAAGGTTTTGTCTTACGCAGATAGTATTCTAATTTTTAAAAATAGTCAAACTATCAGAGCAGATATCTCTTTAAATGCTAATGTGACAAATTAAGGACAAATTAAGGTATTTTTTCATATTTTCCACAACACCTGTTCCTTTCCTATGCAATTTCATATTGGCTATTGCCTGTACTTTCCTGCACTACTATTGAAAAATAAACCTATAGCTCGAATCTGCTTTTCCTCCTGATATATGAAAAAAGTCCATGTTTATTTGCACTGATGACGGTATGCTGAGTAATACCGAAACTAGTCTTAAAAAGTTGCTTAAATCGGTGTTTTATCTGCTTATAAATGTTAATGTATATAAAAAAACATATTTAAACTCATTTTCTGTCCTTTCTTCGGTTCGAATACCCTATTTTGTTTGTGATAATAATTAAATTAAAAATTATATGTAATAATTTTTTAAGTAATGATAGATAATCCTTCTTTTTTTAAAGTCATCATAAATTTAGTGGACCGCACAAATTTAATTCTAGGTTTAAGTGCGCCGTGAAGTAAAAAGGTTTGAGAAACACTGCTATATAGCCCAGTGGTTAGGGAGTTGAATTCGGAAATTATTACGGGAAAGCTGGAAATTGTTTTAACCCCTTCAGGTCTAGAATGAATATGCTACGTTTTCCACCTCGTACTAGGTGAGCGTTAGGAATTATGCATTGATTTATAGTAAAAAAACACGTTTCTTTTAAATACCATAACACTATATCGAAATCACTAAGTTTTTCAAAAACATTGGCAATATAAATGTTGTAAAGCTTAAAATTCTTAATAAAATGAGTACCTACACTTAATACTTTTGTTGAATATGAATATTAAGGTCACAATTTTACTTTAAAATTTTAGCCCCGTTGTCAGAGGGTTGAACTTAGAATTAATTAGGGGGAAACTGGAAATCGTTTTAATCCCTTCAGATTAGGTCTACAATGAATATTCTAAGTTTTCCCCCTCGTACTAAGTGAGAGTTAGGAAATATGTACGTATTTACATTCGAAAAACTTTTTTTTCCTTAATATTTTTAACAATATCTCAAAATAGTTAATTCTATCAAAAACATTGTCAATGCAAATGTTGTAGAGCTTAAAATGTTGAATAAAATGAGCACCCAGATTAGTATTTTGGTTCAAAATTAAGGTCGGAATTCTAATTTCAAAATTTTGCCTTAATCGCTAATCAAGAGCTTGAAGTCCAGAGAGACCAAGTTACCTAAGAATATCTAAAAACAACTAAGTCTATCAAAAAATCGCCATTCAAATGTTGTAGAGCATAAAATTCTGAATAAAATGAGCACCCACATTAATATATTTGTTCAAAATTAATCTCGCAATTCCATTTCAAAATTTTGCCTTAATCACTAATCAAGAGCTTCAAAATAGGAGAGACCAGATTCCTTAGCAATATCTCAAAACAACTAACTATATCAAAAATTGCCAATACAGATGTTGTAGAACTTAAAATTCTGAATAAAATGAATACTCGCATTAATATTTTTGTTCAAAATTAAGGTCGCAATTTCAGATAAATGTTAAAGAAAAACGTGTTTTTCGAATGTAAATGTGTACATATTTCCTAACGCTCACTTAGTACGAAGAGGGAAAACATAGAATATTCATTTTAGTCATAATCTAAACGGATTAAAACGATTTCCATTTTTCCCCTAATTAATTCTGAGTTCAATCCTCTGACCTCGGGGCTAAAACTTTAAAGTAGAATTGTGACCTTAATATTCAACAAAAGTATTAAGTGTAGGTACTCATTTTATTCAGAATTTTAAGCTCTACATCATTTGTATTGACATTGTTTTTGAAAAAAATTAGTGATTTCGAGATAGTGTTATGGTACTTAAACAAACGTGCTTTTTGACTATAAATCAATGTATAATTCCTAACGCTCCCCTAGTACGAGGGCGAAAACGTAGCACATTCATTCTAGGCATAAACTGAAGGGGTTAAATTTTAATTTCCAGCTTTCTCCTAATTATTTCCGAATTGGGCCTTTTCTGGCTCCCCTACCACTGGGCTAATACAGGGTAGACTTTATTTGATTATATTGATTGCTGCTATCTTACACTACAGCAGTTATTCTAAATTGGTCATGGAATTTTCAACAGAAGGCACACTGAGTTAATTTTTCATACCACAGTTTTATTTATCATTTAAACAGTTTTGCATTGTTATTGCTAAAATAAACTTCGTAATTATTTTCAAATATAAAATGCTTGAGACGTTCGAAAGAAGATTTTTTACAGAGGCAAGTCTGTATACAAGAAAATGCGTCGAGGTTAAACATCTTAAATTCAGGCAGAGTAAAAAAGTAGTGTTTGAAGTCGTTACCAGCAGATCAAAAATTGAAGACACGTTAAGTTTTTCATACTTTTATTTAAAATCACTAAAGTAGACATCACTACTTTGATGCCAAAAAACCTAAAAGTCATTAAATATTTTTTTTTAAAAAAAGGGTAACTATGGACATACTCTCAAATGATAACAATATGTTACTTAAACGGTGAAAATTTACATAATCCTCAAATCAAAAACAGAGCCGCATCTTATGTCACAACCACACAATATATACAAAGAGTTAAAGCATTACGTATCACCAAACATTGCCAAAAATATTGCATAAAGTAAGATGCTCGAAATAATCATTAACAGAAGAAAAACTCTCCACATTCAGCTGTACACGAAAACTACGTAGAATGCGAAGTGACTGGCTAAATGAACGGAAAAACCAGCAACGTGTGGATGCAAACGATTTTTGCTCGTAGCTCGGGACGAGGTACTGGCAGTAGGATTAAAGATACGTTATGACGTTCTTAACTTGCGAAAAACTCTCATGCCTGTTTGTGAATACCTCAAAAGTTTGTATTAGAAAATTGATAATATTTATGAGAAGTACGTATTTTGGTGTTTATTGCAGATGTGAAAAAAGCAAATTTTAGTCCATAACTATTTATGTTTATATTCTAACATTATTTAATTGATTCTTACATTAATAAAAAAATGTTTTCTAACATATGAGTAAGTATTTTTAAAATCGAAGGTTCTGAGCTATAATGGGTTAATAAACTGCCCTGCAGCACAACTTTCATCGGAATAAATCGAACTTGAAAAAGGTAACGTGGGAAAATATTTTCTATAAAAATACTCATATTCCAACAAAAGTTTATACCAGGGCTCGGCAAGTACTTTTATCTGGGGTCTGAATACTTTTGAAAACTTTTATCAAGGTCCAGAGAAAAAACACACAAGTAATATAAGTTTACTTTTATTATAAGTAGGGGAGACCGGGGCTAGTATGTGCAGTTTTTAGTTATTTACTTTTATTATTTTTTTGTTTACGTTTTTTATGAAACTTTAACTGTACTTTTAAAGAACAAGCATTGGGCTATAAATACCCGGAGTTTTTGAGCTTGTAGCTTTGGTAGTTTATATTTAGCGGAAGCCTAAAGTAAAAGGAAAATTGTGCGCCAACCTATCCTGTCACACCAACAATTCGGCTTCTAAACCCCAGGTCATTCAGAAGTAGTTCGGGCAGCGGTGGCCCAGTTGGCAGAGCATCGAATCCGCAGCTAAGGCCGCGGGATCGAGGCCTACTGCTGGCTATAATCCGCCATGTACGCTAATGGCGCCTGGTGCATGTAAAATCCGTCGTGGGTGCAAAGTCCTCCAAGTTACCTGTGAATTATACCTCTGGAGGTGCCTAGCCAGGTGAAGGTCTCGTCATCTGATCAAGGTTCTAAATTACGAGACCAACATGAGTAGCAATGTGCAGGTGCCGAACTACAGGTTATAACGTTAAGTAACCGGCAAAACATAGTATACACAAACGAGCAGTAGGCTCTGCAAATAGGATGACGATCGAGGCAATGATGTCAGGTTTATTGCCGCTTCGCGGCGGTTAGGCGGTCTTTCGCCCCGATGCCAGGTACTAAACCCGTTAAGCTGGGGCATCTCGGCAGGTAGGGGCCTGGTCATCGGTTAGAAAGAAAGAAAGTTGCCTATACCTATGGGATAATTTGGCGCACGCTTTATAAAAATTTAAGTGAAACTCAAATAAGACACGCAGTTAAGAGAAATCAATTTCATTAATACCAGTAAGTTTAATCAAAGGCGTTATCACCCTACAATGTAAATTCTAAATTATACAGACATAAAAATAATGAATAAAACTTTAACATTGAGTAACTTCTATCCTACTCGATATCATCATCAGAGTTACCTTTGTCGGAAATAAAAAATCGAGTGTCTCCGTTTGGGCAAACCCTGTGTGCCCAAAATCTTGCATTGCCATCACTTTTCTCGGTGTTTGCTGTTTTTCAAGCTACTAGCACACACCAGACATCGAGCCAACTTGCCTCGTGTTCAATGCGACAACTAGCATTATAATGAATTTCTTCACAAAAGGGACACGTAATCATCTAAGCATAAATAATCCAAGTAAATCACATATGGGGTAGGTACAGTTAATCATACACTAAGAAAAACTGCACAAGTTAAATCGCAATTATTAAGATAAGTATTAGAAATTAGAGAAAGAATGAAGCAACAAAAAATTACTTATGACTGCAAAAAAACAGAAAAATCGTAATAAATGTCCACTGCACGTAGGTAACGCTGCAAAACTACAATGCGGATTATAAAAAGCAAGAAGAAAGGTATTCTATGACTGGTTGCGCAATCTATCCACAAACAGGCGATTTATGAGGACTGCGCCTACTTACCCCTGTAGCCAACTAGCCCCAGTCTCCCCTACTTTAAATTTTTATTTTATAAAATAGAAAAGTCAGGTATTCTTTCGAAAAAATTACTACGAACACAGGTATATGCTCTGAAAAATTTTACATATAAAATAGAAATGACAGGTATTTGTTGAAATATGAATGTGAAAAATTACACTTTCGGGCTTGAGTGAGTTTTTTATAGTTTGTATCAAAAACTATTTTTGTTGTGTATATATATAGATTGTGTATACATATAGATTGTGTATTTTTGTTGTGTATAGTTGTGTACTGTTCACGTGGTGAACAGTTAATACGAAGAGTGTCTTCGAACTGGGCGTCCGTTAATCTCGAACGATATTTGTTCTTCAAAAAATTTATTTTGGAAACAATTGTTTCACATACATTTGTGGAGCCAAACATAGTAGCAAGGTTAATACCTAGTTTTTTGAAATTTTCATATTTTCCCGAGACATGTTTGCGCTCCAACGCAGCCGGCCTGTCCCACTGCCGCTCATGCACACCAACGCAGTATTTTGCGTTTCACATCATAGCAGCTATGCAACATCATTAAAAAATCAAATTAGTTGCGCTAAGAAACATTGATAAAGCTATCGCTCAAACGTATTATATGTGAATATTAATAAATTATTTATTCAAACTGAAAATTTTTGGCGGTCCAGGCTTCGACCTTCTACGGTCCGGATGTGGACCGCGGTCCGCCTGTTGCCGACAGTAGGTTTATACCATATAGATTGCGAAATGCCATTCCACGTATGCGACAATTATAACATTATGAAACTTATTCTTCGAATAACCCTCGTACATATTCAAATGAAATTACCTATTTAGAAACATTTATTTCTTTAAAATGTATTTTCCCTGATTTTCAAAAATATAGTCACGATTTTGGCGAATAAGTTGTTGTTTTGTAAATAAAGAGCAAATAAAAATGTAAATAAAGAACAAGAAAAAATAAAAATGGTATATGAACAATGATCGATAAGCTATACATTACATGGTTTAAATATCCTTATGTAAAATATTTAAGATGATGTATATAATAACTCTGCTAAGGTGTAAGTAACACATTGATTATGGAAATCAACACTCAAGTAGAAGTTTTATAATTTTGACATTTTCAAAAGATATAAAAAATTATATTTAAAATGTTAATAATGCAACTTATGCATAATGCAAATAATCTTTTACTCTTCTTTGAAAAAAAATTATAACTATATATTGATAAAAGATTTTCTTCTTTTTTGTGATATGAGATTCACATTTTTTTAGTATAAAAATTAGGTTTAATTCTATCAGTAAAATATGTGCTTGAAAAAGAAAATAATGATTTAAACTTTAGCTAATATTTAAACCTTAATTAAGAAATGTTGTAGAAAAAATCATATTTAAAATCAAACATTTTATGAAGAAATTTTCTAATGTACTTTTGCAGCAAATGTAAGCGGCTTTATTATTCTTGTTTATTATGCAACACAAAAAGATATCACTAAAGAAAAATCTATAATAAGTACCTCTAAATTTACTTGCGTCAGCGTTTTGTAATTTTTTGAGGGAATTCATAAAACCTATGCACCGTGAAGAATGACAGATATTTCTTAATCTAAGCAAATGAAATATACGAACGAATGAACTCATACAATAACCTCTCCCGAGTTAAAAAAAGATTCCGAAAACCGTTCTTAATCATTAGAAATTTCGGAAACAAACATATTTTTGAATTTTAAAGAAGCATTTATAAAACAAGTTTATTTTGTTGCCACTTTTTTTCGGAACATTTTTTATCAGTTTTTATAAACTGTCAGCGTTAGCGTTTTGTAATTTTTTGACGGAATTCATAAAACTTATATACAATGTGAAGAATGATAGATATTTCTTAATCTAGGAAAATAGAATATCGAACTAATGAACTCATACAATAACCTCTTCTGAGTTACCGAAGATTCCGGTAACCGTTCTTAATTTTTAGAAATTTCGGTAAAAAACATATTTTTGAGATTTATAAAAGCATGTGTAAAATAAGTTTATTTTGTTGCCGCTGGTTTTCGGAAACGTTTCCGATCAGTTTTTAATTATACACCGTTAGCGTTTTGTGATTTTTTTACGGAACTCATAAAGCTTATGCACTGTGAAGAATGACAGATATTTCTTAATCTAGGAAAATAGAATATACGAACGAATGAACTGATACAATAACCTCTTCCGAGTTATAAAGATTCCGAAAACCGTTCTTAATCATTAGAAATTTCGGAAACAAACATATTTATGAGATTTAAAGAAGCACTTATAAAATAAGTTTATTTTGTTGCCACTGACTTTCGGAAACATTTCTTATCAGTTTTTATAAACTGTCAGCGTTAGCGTTTTGTAATTTTTTGAAGGAATTCATAAAGCTTATATGCACTGTGAAGAATGACAGATATTTCTTAATCTAGGAAAATAGAATATACGAACGAATGAACTGATACAATAACCCCTTCCGAGTTACTAAAGATTCCGAAAACTGTTCTTAATCATTAGAAATTTCGGAAACAAACATATTTTTGAGATTTAAAAAAGCATTTATAAAATAAGTTTATTTTTTTGCCACTGATTTTCGGAAGTTTTTTCGTGTAGTTTTTATACACTGTCATAAAAATTCGTCTTTATACACCTAATTGTCCGTCATTTTTAAACAAATAATTTCCGTAACCCTAGAAAACATGCTTTTTCCGTTAATTCTTCCCGGAAGTCTGAAAAAGAGGGGGGAAAATCCCTTTATTCCTTGCACGCATGCGTATTGGCTGCATTAATACCAAAGTCCGAATTTATTTTTAAAATGAAACACAGAAAATTCACTAAATTAAAACTTCTAATTAATTTAAAAACAAACAAACAAAAATAATGCTTTCGAATTTAATAAATTAGCAATTTCTCATTCATTTAAAATTATTCGCAATTTATTTTTTAGAGTATTAATAAAAGAATATTCGCATGTAAAATATATTCTAAACGAACACATTAAAAAATGTACAGTACTTGAATCAAGTAAAAAAAAAATCGATTTTATTCAAAAAAGCAAACATTTCTTCTAGAGTTTAATTAAAAATATAATATTCATATTTTACATCTAACAATCAAATTATGTCTTATTAAAAATATGTCTTATATGTAATAATTATTATCCTCTATTATTCTATAAGTGTTAAAATACCAAACATTATTTCATAACGACGAAATGTTCCTGCAATTAAGTTTACATTTCCGAGCTTTCTGAACAAGAAATTTAACAATCCCCCATTTGAAGAAACTTATATAACTCGACTTCTGCAAATGGTCGCTGGCCGAGTGGTTAAGATGCTGGATTCGAGACGCGCGGGCCCGGGTTCAAATCCAAGCGGATCTACGGAAGAACAAGAGACGTATTTTTAAAAAAACTCCTTTTTTCAGATTATGAAAATTTTCTGTCCTAGAAAGGGAAAAAAAATTCTTACGATAACTCACGTCACACAATTGATCCTCCAAAATTTAAACGCGTTGACTTACGAAGCACTACTTCATGCACCGTATTAACCGGGTTTCTCGCTAACCGACTACCACTTCTTTAACCCTTTATCTACTGACGGTATTTATAAGTACCATTAAAATAACTTGTTATTAAATTAATTTAATAAATCGATTAGTGATAATGCAGTTTAGAATGAGTTATAGGTACATTACTCTATCTTGTTCTAAAAGCATTATTGATTACACAAAGCGAAATTATTTTTAAAAGTATGATTTCTTTTGCCTTTGCATCTTTGCAGCTTTCTTGGCGTTTGGGAGTGGGGGGGGGGGGGGGATTTTTTTCAATTCGGAAATATCTCTATATCTCTATTGTAAGAACATTATTACTTGTACATTTCCTAATTCTGGAAAATACTAGAAAAATATTTAAAATAAAAGATTTGAGTGGGTTTATAAAGATTTCACAAAATCCCTATAAATTCAAATTTAATTAATCCTTCCAAATCCTTCAATCCTTCTAAAATCCTTCTAAAATTGCCTATATCCCTCGTGTAGATAACTGGCCGTCAAAAATCAACCCAACTCTTCTAAAATTTATTAAATGATTATGTAAATGTTCTAACATAGTTTAAACAATTCACGAAAAATGCTTTAGAAGATAATATTTTCACGAATTCACAATTCAGTACATAAAAGGTAAAAACGTATTTAGTTTGAAAAAAGTTATAGCGTTTTAATTATAACGTGCATTGAAAAATCTTGCATTATTTTGGCACCATCCTAATATAGTGAAATTAAATTATCTTTTTAAAATGTATAAATTGAAAAAATATATTCCCCGACTTTCTAAATAATATCGGGACAACTTTGATATTATTTTGTTGCCTTGTGAAAACTTTAAAAAAAAGTACTATATGAAGACAGAGAGCACAAAGGGCCTTAAGTATAAATACTATACTTTTCCAAACCGATATCTGCGACTTATTTGGTCAACAGACTTCTTTATTACATAAGGCAATTGATGCTGTTCAAATATAGTTGTACATACAATAATTTTAAAGTTAACTCAAACAAAACTTTTTGAATTTCAACGTTTTAAAAATGTATTTGAAGTTACATTTAAAATGCTACTTATGAAGTTACATTTAAAATGCTACTTATGCAAATCACACATCTTGTAATATTATTTTCAGAAGCATTTAAGCGAAATAAAATGCAGATCAAAGCAGTTTTTTTCTGAAGCTGTAAAACCTCTGAATAACAGACTCCTCGGAAGCAGGGAATTTGTCTGATATTCAGGTGATGTCCGCTTTTCAGAGGTAAAAACATACAAATATGTAGATGTTGGGGATTGAAAAACTGTATGATAAATAGAGGTGTCAGCTATTCCAAAGTGTCCGTTATGGGGATTTTAATGTATTAAATTTCCAATTCCTTTAGCATAATTTTATACCTTAATTAAAATTAATATTCGGAATATATCTAGTAAATTATACGTAAGTTACATAAAATATAAAAACAAATATAATAAATAAACATAATATAAAAACAAATCTTTAGAAATTTTAACTCAAGCACGCTGCAAGTAAAATCAAAATGTATAGTGAACATCAAAATTTTTACGAAGAAATTTTGCAATATACTTTTGCAGAAGGGAAGCTTAATAATTATTCTAACATATTGAATAAACAATTCAGGAAGTACCGTCTATAACAAATGCACCTAAATTTACTTGTGTAAGCATTTTGTTAAAATTTTTAGGAATTTATAAAACTTATAATGGACAGAAAATATTATCTTTATACTGGATGTACCTTCTTATCGTTTATTATGATTGATAGATAAATCCTCAACCGTTAGTTTTAGAGGTATGGTTCTGATTGCAAAAATATTTCAGATATTGTTTTGCATCATATTAAATTTCATTTACTTCAAAATGATTATTTTGTAAATTTTTACAAAATAAATATGTGTATACTTGGCCGTTGGCTCTATAAGTTTTATATAGAAAATGTTCTCTCTTCTATAATAAATTAAACAGTAAAAATTCCATTCTTCTACCACCAAATTTTTCAATTGGAAGTATACTTCTAAAGCAAATGGATTAGGAAATAGATGTTAGGCAACGCTAAGAAGGCTTACTACTGTATATTAAATCCAAATATACACACAGAATATTTATTTGAAATAATCTACGAGAAATAAATAATAATCAGAATTGCTCTCACGATAAAAGCGTGAATATATCTTCTATATACAGGATGTTAACTCTCAATAGTGTCCAATTCCCTAATTTCTAGACCGTTAGTCACAGACATATAGTTCAGTTATAAAAATATTTTAAATGAGGTAAAAATTTATTTTAAAAGTCGTTTTGATCAATGAAAACATTTCTTAAAAAGTTATGAAATTTCAATTTTTACCCGGTCACATAAGTGATATTTAGTAAAAATTTCCTATTACACTAACAAATAAGTTCCATAAATCTAATGCTAAAATTGAATGAGTTATGAAACTTTAAATTGCGTGACTTATACCAATTTTCTGCATCTTAACACAGATGAGTTAGGCCATGCTTCGAAGGATCGTACACAAAGTACTTAAAGTATTAGAAGGATTTATTTCGCATATAAAATTCTGCATTGCATCCAAAGAGAGCCACTTCGAACAAGTTTTAAGATTACTTTAATTTGTATTAATTAAGTTTTAGATTAGATAATCTAATAACACTTTAAAATATATATCACTTTGTAAAGAATTACGACTGTTGCTTTTCATAATTCCATTTAACAAAAAATCTGTCAAACTAAATCTAACAAAAAATCAACTTATTTTTTTAGTACAATTTGTATATTTTTCTTTAATATGCCAGAATGATAGTAGATTTCAAAATTATATTGTAATGTTAATTTTATTCACAACTATTTTTTTTTTATATCTGACGATTTTTTATATTTCTAGTAAATTTGTGAATGACCTCCATTTTGCATCAAGACAGATGCTTCAACTGTAAACAGCTCTTACTCGGTCAGTTTTAAACATAGAAAAATAGAATTTTTTTTTTGTCTTACTTTTTAGTGTAATAGGATATTTGTACTAAATATTTTCTCGATCGGAAAGTCGTGTCGTGTTGGGAAAATCAATTCGTACCGTAAAATTCTATCATTTAATTATTAGACATTGATACCGATATCTAATGTTTAATAATTATTGGGCAGAATTTTCCGGTACGAATTGGTTTTCCCAACACACCACGACTTTTCTATCGACCCAATATAACTTATAGGACCGGCGGACCGTATAAAAATTTTAATTTCGTAATTTTAAAGAAATATTTTTATTGACACTGTTCTATTCTTATCGACTTAATCTAAATGTTCATTTCAAATCAAATCTGGTGTCTATTAAGTTCAGTGGTATCTAATTCGATAAATAATCAACAGTTTTTACGACACAAAATAAACATTTAATAACAAAACAGAACATAAAAAATCTATTAAGCTCTATTCGAGGCATTACATCTAAAGAATTCTAACATCAGCAACACATTTCTTAGTTTCAGTTCAGAAGTGTACAGTTCAAACAGATCATGCACTGGCTAACTGGCTGTTTAAAGAATTCGCCGGAACATTCGTTCCGGCGTTGGACGGCTGTCCAACATCATCATAAAATGGCAAAGGTACTACTCTGGTAATATTTCTACGTAACATACCTGTAGATGTCTTAAGATCGATTATACGGACATGTCCATCATCACCTTTATAAGTTTTTAGAATTCTAGCAAAACTCCAGTCATTTCATTCTTGTCATTCCAACTTGTCTTTTCCTTCCTTCAATAACACAAGCTGACCAACTTGAAGGTCTTGCGAGGACTTTTTCCATTTACTGCGGATTTGCTGCTCATTTAAGTATTCTCGGCTCCATAGTTGACAAAACTGCATTTTTAATCTTTGGACTAGTGTGTACCTAGAAGAAAAAGGTAAAGAGTCTAAAATAGCATTATTTTCTGGAACATTCAAAAGAGGACCTCCAATAAGGAAGTGACAAGGTGTCAGTGGTTATAGATCATTAACGTCTGCAGACAAGGAGGAAACGGGCGTGAATTCATAACTGCCTTAATCTGCGTCACAAGTGTTATCAGCTCTTCAAAATTTAAGATAAAGGATTTACTCATCTTCAACAGGATTCGCTTCAAGGTTTTTATATTTTATTCCCATAATCCGCCGAAGTGTGGAGATACAGGTGTTATGAAACTCCATTGTATTCGTTCTTCAATACAAAATCGCTAAAATTCTTCCGAAGAACAAATTTGATAGAAGGATTTCAAAACAGCACAAATCCCCTTAAAATTTGTGGCATTATCACTCCATACGACACAGAGATCGTCGAGCAACACATTTTCTCAAACAAGCTAAAAATGCTTCTGTGGTCAAGTCCGAAACAACTTCTACATAAACGGCTTTGGTAGAAAAACAAATAAATATAACAATGTATGATTTTAGTGTTATCTTTGATCGTTTTAAGTAAGGTTTTGTTATAATAGGACCTGCTAGATCAACGACTGTTTTCTCAAACGGTCTGGATGGTACAATTCTATCACGGAACAAGACATCCATCAATTGTTGAAGAGTTTGATGTTTTGTTCAAAGACAAGTCACACACTTATTTATAATTTTCCTTACTTGACATTTAGCAAGTGGTATCCAATAAAATTGTCTTAATAAAGATAGAGTTGTCTGAGTACCTGAATACAGGAATTTTTTATGATAATATCCAGTTAAGAGTTCAGTGAAATAGTGAGACTTTGGTAAAGGTATTTGTTGTTTCTGTGATTGTGATAAATTAAAAATTTTCAGTCTTCCATCGACCCTTAACAGTCCATCTGCATATAGAAATATATTACTGTTGTTTGAGAGAAGACGTTTTTCCTTTAAACATCGAATTTCAGTTTGAAATGCGGAATTTTGAACAATTTTTATCAGCTTCTTGGTCGCATTCTGTAATTCAGAAGTATCTAAATAAACATATTTTCTAATTCCTGATTTCACTTTACAGTTTTTCGGAAATTTTAAACACCATGCAGTAATTCTTATTAAGTTTATAAAAGAAGAATATCGATTAATCAAATCAATGTTTAACTGATTTTCATTTACAATAGTTGATTTTACAACAGTGTTTTTCTTTAGTTCTAACTTATCTTTAACTTCAGAAATATCTAATTTATCGAATGTATTGTCCAAGGGCTTTCTTGCTTTAACCACTGGGGACCTTTCTACAAAAAATGGTTATTTTCCAACTCTGAAACTTACAAACCTCTAGTAACTAGACCGGCAGAATCATCTTTTCCAGGACAGTGAAACCAATTTAATGGATCACTAAGATTTCTGATTTCCTTTATCCGGTTACTGACAAACATTTTAAATCTTTCTAACTCTCCTGTAATCCAAAAGAAAGTAATAGTAGAGTCAGTCCAAAAGTAGCAATCCATCAATACAAAAAGTAGCAATAGCTGTATCCATATATCCATTGACTAGCAAACTCCGCGGCTTTGCTCGCGTAATATTTGAAATATGCCAAGTGATATTTATATGTCTAATTTTTATTAAAAGTTACTAATTAAATTTTTATTTTATTAAAAGGTAATATTTTATTCTATTAAAAGTTTTTTCTATTAAAAGGTACTTATTCCTTTTAGGAATAATTCAAAAATTACTATTTAAATCACAGTTTGATTAAACATCATTATTACACTGCAATGGCAGAAATGAGACTTAAATTAATAAAATGAAATAAAACTAAATAAATGATAATTTAGAAAATATTTTGAAACTTTTATGCTCAATTAATACGCTCATTTCAGTATTCATTTGAAGTTTTGAATTTTTTAGAAACCATCTTCTTACATCTTAAAATTAACCATCATGTCAAATTCCAAGTCCTACCACCTCTCTCAACATAAAGGGCTATGTTGAAACAGGAACTGTCACCATTAATTTGCCAACATTATTTTTGAAATCGGTTTGTTATTTCCTAATATTCCACAGAAACGTAATTTAAAAAGCTTTTAAAGCCTTTTTTAGAACGTTTGTTGTTCCTGTGAACCCCAGGTGGTAGAATCACCGGCATAAAATATAGCCTGTGTAGGATCAGAGACTGTTACCATTGATTCGCAACTATTACTTTTATAATCGGTTTATATTCCCTGAAATTGCATAGAATCGTAATTTAGAACTTTTTTGGAATGCTTTTCGCACCTCCCCTTCGCTTCACCACTTTTTAATTCGAATTTATT
The DNA here is from genome assembly GCA_963932465.1 of Maratus speciosus. Taxonomy (NCBI): domain Eukaryota; kingdom Metazoa; phylum Arthropoda; class Arachnida; order Araneae; family Salticidae; genus Maratus; species Maratus speciosus. Next base: position 70,613,753 of record OZ010799.1, on the reverse strand, counting down.
TTCGAAGTTCCTTCGAGGGCATTTATATTTTATAAGAAACTACCATGTCATTTTTAAAGTTTCTAGCCTTTTCAGTATCACAGAAATCGCAATTTAGAAAGTTTTTAGCTCCTGCAACCCTCTGGTGGTACTGGAACAGACATAAAATATAGCTTATGTTTGAGCAGGCTCTATCACCAAAATTTTTCATCATTATTTTTTTAATCGGTTTGGTAATTTATAAGTTTGCTTAAGAATTGTAATTTATAACGCTTTTCACTCACTTCATTTTTTTAAATTTGGAATTTTCTTTCGACTGTTCTTAGAAAGCAGTTGCATCTTGTAAGTAAATACCATGCCATACTTCAAAGTGTTAGACCCCTCAGTTGTGCAAAAAACGCAAATTAGAACATGTTTTGCTTTTGTAACCCTCAGATGGTAGTGACAGCAACATAAAATATAACCTATGTTATAGCAGGGACTGTCACCATTGATTTGCAACCATTACTTTTGAAATAGCTTTGGTATTTCCTTAGATTGAGTAGAAATCGCAATTTAGAACGTTTTTAGAACGCTTTTCGCGCATTTTCACCCCTTTTTAAATTTCCAATTTTTTCGAAACAGGTTTTAAAGATCATTTATATCGAAAAAATATGTACCTTGCCTAATTTTAAGTTGCTAGCCCCTACCGATCACAAAAATTGAAATTTAGAACGATTTTCTTCTCCTGCAACGTCTTGGTGATAGTGATACCGACATAAAATAGCGTCTATGTTAGAGCAGGGGCAGCATCAATTTCCTACCATTACGTTTGAAATCAGATTCATTCTTCCTGAGATATTGCCGACAAATCGGCATTTAGAACGTTTTCAGAACGCATTTTGCTCCTGCATCTCCTCTGGGGTAGTGGAAACAGATATAAAATATAGCCTATCTTGGAGCAAGATCTGTCACCATTATTTTTACACCATTATATTTGAAATCGGTTCAGTACTTCCTGAGATTGCACAGAAATCGCAATTTAGAAAGTTTTTTACAACGCTTTTTGCGCATTTTGACCCCCTTTTAAATTTCATTTGTTTTAGGAAATGTCCTTAGAGATCATTGATATCTCATAACTAACTACCATTCCAAATTTCACGATTCTAGGCCCTTCCGTAACGCAATTTAGAACGTTTTTCTCCTGCACCCCCTTTGGGCTAGTAGCACCGACATAAAACATCGCCTATGTTGGAGCAAGGGTTGTCACAATCATTTTGACGACATTATTTTTTAGATCGGTTTGGTATTTCCTGAGATTGTGTAGAAACCACCATTAGAACTTTTTTAGAACGCTTTTCGCGCATTTTCACCCCTTTTGAATTACGAATTCTTTAAGAACTGTTCTTAGAAATCCTTTACATCTAATAAGTAGCTAATGTTTCAAATTTTATATTTCTAGGCCCTTCGGTAACTCAAAAATCGCATTTTTAGAAAGTTTTTTGCCCCTGCACCCCCTTTCGGGTTGTGGCACCGACATAAAACATAGCCTATGTTGGAGCAAGGGTTTTCACCGTCATTTTGACACCCTTATTTTGACACCGTTATTTTTTAAATCGGTTTGGTATTTCCTGAGATTGTGTAGAAACCACCATTTAGAACGTTTTTTAGAACGATTTTCGCGCATTTTCACCCCTTTCAAATTTCGAATTGTTTAAGAACTGTTCTTAGAAATCCTTTATAACTAATAAATAGCTAATATTTAAAATTTCATATTTCTAGGCCCTTCAGTAACACATAAATCGCATTTTTAGAACGTTTTTTGCTCCTGCATCCCCTTTGGATTAGTGACACCGACATAAAACATAGCCTATCTTGGAGCAAGCGTTGTCACCATCATTTTGACAATGTTCATCATTTTTTAATGTTCTTAAATATCATTTATATCTAATAAGTAACTACCATGGCAAATTCCATGTGTCTGGACCCTTCTGTAACACATAAATTGCAATTTCGAACGTTTTTTGCTCCTGCACCCCTTTTAGGTGTAGTGGCACCGACATAAAATGTAACCTATGTTGGAGCAAATGTTGTCACAATCATTTTGACACCATTATTTTTTAAATTGGTTTGGTACTTCCTGAAATTGCATAAAAATCGCCATTTAGAACGATTTTTAGAACGCTTTTCGCGCATTTTCACCCCTTTTTAATTTCGATATTTTTAAGAAATGTCCATAGAGATCATTAGTATCTTATAAGTAACTACCATAACAAATTTCATGTTTCTAGGCCCTTCAACAACACAAAAATCGTATTTTTAGAACGTTTTTTGCTCCTACACCCCCTTTGGGGTAGTGGCACCGATATAAGATATAGCCTATGTTCTAAGTTGGACTAACACCATCATTTTGATACCATTACTTTTGGAATCGGTTCGGTGTTTCCTGAGATTGTGTAGAAAATACCATTTAGAACGTTTTCTAGAACGCTTTTTGTGCATTTTCACCCCTTTTTAATTTCGATATTTTTAAGAAATGTCCATAGAGATCATTAGTATCTTATAAGTAACTACCATAACAAATTTCATGTTTCTAGGCCCTTCAACAACACAAAAATCGTATTTTTAGAACGTTTTTTGCTCCTACACCCCCTTTGCGGTAGTGGCACCGATATAAGATATAGCCTATGTTCTAAGTTGGACTAACACCATCATTTTGATACCATTACTTTTGGAATCGGTTCGGTGTTTCCTGAGATTGTGTAGAAAATACCATTTAGAACGTTTTCTAGAACGCTTTTTGTGCATTTTCACCCCTTTTAAATTTCGAATTGTTTAAGAACTGTTCTTAGACATTATTTATATCTTATAAGTAACTATTATTCAAAATTTCACATTTCTAGGCCCTTCAGTAACGCTAAAATCGCATTTTTAGAACGTTTTTGCTCCTACACCCCCTTTGAGGTAGTGGCACCGACATAAAACATAGCCTATCTTGGAGCAAGCGTTGTCACCATCATTTTGACACCAATATTTTTTAAATCGGTTTGGTATTTCCTGAGATTGTGTAGAAACTACCATTTAGAACGTTTTTTAGAACGTTTTTTGCGCATTTTCACCCCTTTTAAATTTCGAATTGTTTAAGAACTGTTCTTAGACATCATTTATATCTTATAAGTAACTAATACTCAAAATTTCATATTTCTAGGACCTTCAGTAACGCTAAAATCGCATTTTTAGAACGTTTTTTGCTCCTACACCCCCTTTGGGGTAGTGGCACCGATATAAGATATAGCCTATGTTCTAAGTTGGACTAACATCATCATTTTGATACCATTACTTTTTGAATCTGTTCGGTAGTTCCAAAGCTTACCTCCGACAAATAAACAATTTTTTCCTCTTTATAATAGGAGTCTAGAAGTATAGATTAGTGCCAGTATAGCATACACAATATTGCACGTACTACTGTATTTTGATACATCCCCTCATCTTTTTGTTTCCGTTTTAAAAATAACGGATTTTCAGCTTATTCTATAACGATAATTTTCAGACTTTTCAAACTATATTTTTGAGATTTTCACAAAAGTTTCTGTATACATTTAGCTAACACATTATGCAAATTATATTTTGTTTGCATTCGGGCATGCGCAGAGAATCATTATTTATTAAAACTGCTCATTTTTCATGAAATTATTATTTTTTTTTCATTCTGACCGCAGGTTATTGTGTACAATGTTGTTATATAAAAAATATAAAAGTATCATATAAATCTAAAACTTTCTCACCTGAGTCGTGAATTCTACGCCTTTATTGTGGCTGATCTCGTTAAGGTATTTACTTCGAAGAATATAAACACTGCTGTACGTAACAAAACATTTAATAGACAAAAACTAACACTAAAAACGGTGCATGTACTATCTTTAAACATCTTCAATTTTTAAATTCGTACATCTCGTCTGCAGTAAATTCATGGAACAACAGATGACATAAAAAATTAATCGTAAACAAAAATGGGTCACTTTAGTTCACACAGCTTGTCTTTTTTACTTCGCACCAAAGAGTTTGGAATTTGAGTCAGAAAATACAACATCCTCCGGCCCAGAAAGATAAGTTATTCTTTATCATAGTCAAGTTCCAATGGATATAGGTGTTGGACTGCTCGCCAAATGAAATTGCCCGTTGCCAGTCTTAAAGTGCATGCACGAACATTTCCGTCTCTACCAGGATGAATATCTCTGACAATGCCTAATTTCCATAAAAGCCTTGGCTGATTGTCTTCTTTAATTTGAACAACGGCTCCTTTTTTTACTTGTATGCCTTTGGAGTGATCTGTATAATGGACAGATTTTAAATCCATTAGGTAAAATTGTTTCCACTTCAACCAAAATTTTTCTACTAAGTTTAATCTGTATCTATATCTGCGAGTTACTTCACTTTTGGTAGAAGGAATGATCCTTATCTTTTCCGGTGGCAAAGCTGTCAGTTTTTTCCCTACCAGGAAATGTGCTGGACACAAGGGGGTTGGCTCATTTACATCACTCGATACAAAGGTTAATGGGCGGGAATTCAAAACAGCTTCCACTTCCTGTAAAGTGGTTTCAAATTCTTTGTAGTCTAATGAAGATCTTTCAAGGATTTTCTTAAGGCATATCTTCGTTGAACATACCAATCTTTCGTAGAATCCTCCCCACCACGCTGCTCTCTCTACGATGAATTTCCATTCAATTCTTTTTTGACCAATATAATTTTGCACCTCAGGATTCTTTATCAAATTCCATATCTGCTGTAAATCCCTGTCTGCTTTCTTGAAGCTTTTAGCATTATCGGTGTAAATAATCTTGCAAATACCACGACGTGAGATGAATCTTCGAAAGGCCATTAAAAATTCGGTCGTTGTTAAATTCATAACAATTTCTAGATGCACTGCTCTTACTACTGCGCATGTAAATAAAACAACGTAAATCTTGGTATTATTTTTGAGGTATAAAGGACATAGGAAATCTGCTCCTGTCACTTCGAACGGTGATGCTTCTTTAATTCTATCTGGAGGAAGGGGTGCAATGTCTTGGCAGTAAGGTTTAGTGCTGAATTTTTTACAGATGATACATCGCCTTAGTATACGTTTTACTTGTTGCCTACCCTTTATAATCCATAAACTTTCTCTTAATTGGGCGAGTGTTTCGGCAATTCCAGCATGAGCTACTTCTTCATGAGCTTTTCTGATTTGAAGATCTGTAAAATGACTTTTGCTAGGAAGGATAATTGGATGTGCTTCTGAATAACTTAAAGTTGAATTCTGGAGTCTTCCTTTTAATCGCATGATTCCATCTTCATCTAAGAACGGATTTAAATTTAGAATTTTTGATTTTCTTGGGATTAATTTCTTCTTAAACAATGCTTCTCTTTCTTCTGGAAAGCATTTCTCTTGCGTCTGTTTTATCCAATATTTCTCGGCTTTCAACATTTCTTCAGCACTCAAAGGTCCTGAAAGTTTACTTACACGTATCTTTGTATTGTTCGCAAATCTGAATATCCAACAGGTGATGCGAAATACTCTAGTCAATGTACTCTAATTTTCAATTTTAAAAATTGTATTTTCTTCTTGAGTCACACAGCTAGCTTGGAGAATTTTTGTTTTCATTGATGATCTTTTCTCTACTTCGACAACTTTAATATCAATTTCTTTCGTTTCTTGAGGCCAAAATGTTTCATTTTCTTTCAGCCACTTGGAACCGTTAAACCATGCTTCATTTTTAGGTAGCTTTCATTACAAAAAGCTACCTATTGCAGCCGTTCGGAGGAAAGCGATTTCAAAAAATTTTGGTATATTTTCATCGATCCATCCCCCAGACCCCGAAACCATCCTCCGTTCAAAATATATGTATATATATATATATATATATATATATATCTGACTTATGTCACACTGTAACTCTCGTAATTATGAACCGATTTCGATGTAATTCGGTGTGTACATAGTACATACCAATGTCTCGACCGAGTTCGTTGGTCAGCTTCATCCGCCGTTTTGTTTCAAAATGCCGGCCATTTAAAATTTTTAAAAAAATTTAAAATTTGAAATGTGGTACCAAAAAATTAAAAATGGAAAAATATTATTTTGTTATGTATTTGACCTTTATACAAAGATTCCGGAGCAGTTTTTGTTTCGTCTATATCTTAAAAAATGGCTGAGTTATAGCATTTTGAATTTTTAGCGTGGCTGACATTTTGGAACGTCCTGAATTTTGTCACGCGATACAAGGCGTATTTATGAACCGATTTCGATATAATTCGGTGTGTACATAGTACATACCAATGTCTCGACCGAGTTCGTTGGCCAGCTTCATCCGCCATTTGTTTAAAAATGGCGACCATTTAAATTTTTAAAAAAAATTTAAATTTGAAATGTGGTACAAAAAAATTGAAAATGGAAAAATATATTTTTCTTATGTATTTGACCTTTATACAAAGATTTCGGAGCAGTTTTTGTTTCGTCTATATCTTAAAAAATAGCTGAGTTGCAGCATTTTGAATTTCTAGCGTGGCTGACATTTTGAAACGTCCTCATATTTGTCACGCGATAAAAGGCGTATTTATGAACCGATTTGGATGTAACTACGTTTATACATAGTACATACTAATGACTCGACCGAGTTCGTTGGCCAGCTTCATCCGCCATCTTGTTTCAAAATGGCTGCCATTTAAAAAAAATTAAAAAATAAAAAAAGTTAAAATGAGATACCAAAAAATTGGAAAATGAAAAAAGATTTTTTTCGTATGTGTTTGACCTTAATACAAAAATTTCGGAACAGTTTTTTTTTTCGTCTATATCTGAAAAATCCCTGCCGGCTCGGGCCTACAGGCGGAGGTAGATTTCGAAATTAAGTACTAAATTCACCAACAAAACTTAAATCAGGATTAAAGATAAACCCAGTTCCTTTGCTAAGAATGAGCTCTAAGGAGCTAAACATTTTGTGAAAATTCTAATATACACACACGCATGTATATGGAATAGGTTTAAAAATGGCTAAATCAAATTCAGAGAACCTCAAAGTGTTAAATTATGTTAATATTTCCACACTCGGTTTTTTATCATGTTTTAATACGCTTCTTCAAACTCGATGACGCTACATATTCACCTGCTGTGGACCATTATATTTTCAATATGACGCAATATTTTGTTGTTTTTTTTAATTCGTCAAACTATTTATTTCATTTTGAATTTTCATGCAGAAATCTTGCTCGAGAAAACTTATGACGTAATATTCAATTTGTTTTCAATTCGTCAAACTGTTTATCTAATTTAATTTTTCACGTGAAAACATTGCATTAGAAAAGCAATTGTTGTGGTGAGAATTTTATTGTTTTTTTTTAATTGTTGGCAACAGCTATAATGAAAAATATTTATTTTTTCCTGCCATTGTTGTGTAAAAGCTGGTTTTATAAGAATCATGTTAAGACGGTATTCAAAATTTTAAACCTTCCCCATTCCCATTCCCTTGGACCGATTTTGCTCATTTTCAATCCCCGCCGAGAAATTAGCCATCTTAAAGTTGTTGGCGAGTTTGAAGACGTTCCGTGCATAATTGCGACTTTTATTGTGCGGACAAAATTTAGTACATACATACATACATACTTATATATATATATATATATATAAACTTTTTAGGTGAGGGTGGTTTTGGGTTCCTGGGGTCATGTAATGAAAAGTTATGAAGGAATTTTTCAAAAGTCGCACCATGGTAACGACTGCAATAGGTAGTATTTCTTACGAAATCTACCTAAAAATAGCTGAGTAAGAGCATTTTGAATTTCTATTGTGGCTGACATTTTAAAACGACCTGATTTTTGTCACGCGATAACAGGCGTATTTATGAAACGATTTGGATGTAACTTGGTCTGTACATAGTACAAGCTTTCTTTACAAAAAGCTACCTATTGCAGCCGTTCGGAGGAAAGCGATTTCAAAACATTTTGGTATATTTTCATCGATCATGACCCCCAGACCCCGAAACCACCCACCGTTCAAAATTGATATATATATATATATATATATATATATATATATAACCATTAATTAAACATAACCTACCAGCGTCAATTATTATGATTTAAAGCTGTAAGTATTATAAAAAAAAAAAAAAAAAAAAAAAAAAAAATTATAAGAATTATTATGGAAGAAAAAGAAAAAAGTGGACACCGACAGAAATTGAAAAGCTTATACATTGAATTACGTTATCAAGGGCACAGAATTCAATGATATAAGCAAAATGGTTGTTTTCTGTGGGAAAAATAAGCTAAAGATAAAATTTATTTTCCCCTGTGCCCAAACAACCATTAAAATCAAGTGAATTGATTAAAAATGAAAGCAGAATATAAACAAATAATATGAAATTGAAGAATCAATAAAACGTATTTAAATATTTATAGGATATAAAATATAAATAATAAACACCATACCAATTAATATTTCAGTGTTTTACAAAAATCCGTGCGCACATGGCTACCAGTATATCAAAAAGATTAAGGTGAATAAAACAGTTAAGAAATCACAGTAAATGATACCAAAGGATGCAGTTAATACATTTTGAAATAAAATTTGAAATACCTTGTTAAACACATTTAATTTAATATAAAATAAATAGATATTAATTACATTATTTAAAATGCACTATAAAATTAATTAATAACAGTTTAACAATATCGTCAAAATTTAGCTAAAAATACCCCCTGGTGTATAAATTATAACTGAAATGGAGCTAGAAAAATTAAAAATTAGAGCTATCTTAAAGAGAAAAATTTGGTGCTGCCATCTAGTATTACTTTAATTAAACAACTATCGCAAATAAATATTTGTAAGCATTTGAATGTAAATAACTGTTTAAACAGCAAAACCAAACATATCCTTATATATAGAGAATTATAAACCTAATATAAACCACACAATGTATTTAAAAACTATTGTTAATAAAATTTAAAAGCATACAATATATTCTATTAGCTAACTTATTTAAACTAAACTAAGAATTTAAATAATTCTAGAACATTGATAATATATAGCATATAGCTATATGCTATAAAACAAAATAAATTCAGTAATAATTAATATAAATAATTATTAAAAATAATATAAAAATTATTTTTTAATGAATTATATATAAGATATTTATAACATGAACAGGAAATAAAAAACATGTGGAAGTATATAGAAGGTTAAATAATACTTAAATTCCCATTACTTAAAAAGCACAAATATAGAGTGTGGATTATATTCAGACATCCATAAAAATCCATAAAGTATGAATGTGGGACATTCAAAAACATTAAACCGATAATAAATATTAAAAAGAATAGAGGAATAATAATAAAAATAATTACCCAATTTTAATGCATACAGTATAACTATATTTATATTAAACATACTTATATGTATATTATTCACTATAAGAATGGCATACTATTAGTAATTAATATGATATTGTCCTTAGTAAATTAAAATTTTATAACAAATAATTGTAAATTAGATTAATCAATAATTAAGCTAATTATAATATTAATGAAATTCTCCAATTACATATAAAATAACAAATCAATATCCATATAAAATACATAACAAAAATATAGTAATAATACAAGAGCCCCCATTTTTTTTTAAATAATTAACCATTGCGTATTATCCAGACAACACCACCCTCCTCCGTACTCTAACATCTACCCACCCAACCAACCTATAATATTTTTTTTTTATATTATTTTACAATTTTTAAGTTTTTATAGATATTTTTTTATTTTATAATTTTTTTGTAATTTTGTTTACGCATGTGTTAATTTGTTTTAATAGATCATGTAAGAAAAGTACTAATTGTATATTAATGAATATATGAATTTTTTTTGGAAAACCATGATTTATATATATATATATATATATATATATATATATATATATATATCTGACATTTGTCATACTGTAACTCTCGTATTTATGAACCGATTTGGATGTAATTCGGTGTGTACATAGTACATACCAATGTCTCGACCGAATTCGTTGGCCAGCTTCATCCGCCATTTTGTTTCAAAATGGCGGCTATTTAAAAATTAAAAAAAAAATTTAAATTTGAAATGTGGTACCACAATATTAAAAATGAAAAAATATTTTTTTCTTATGTATTTGACCTTTAATCAAAGACTCCGGAGCAATTTTTGTTTCGTCTATATCTTAAAAAATGGTTGAGTTATAGCATTTTGAATTTCTAGCATGGTTGACATTATGAAACGTCCTGAAATTTGTCAAGCGATAACAGACGTATTTATGAACCGATTTGGATGTAACTTCGTTTATACATAGTACATACCAATGTCTCGACCGAGTTCGTTGGCCAGCATCATCCGCCATCTTGTTTAAAAATGGAGGTCATTTAAATTTTTAAGAAAAATTTAAATTTGAAATGTGGTACCAAAAAACTGAAAATTAAAAAAATATTTTTTCCTTATGTGTTTGACTATGATAAAAAGATTCGGGAGCAGTTTTTGTTTCGTATATATCTTTAAAAATGGCTGAGTTATAGCATTTTGAATTTCTAGCGTGGCTGACATTTTGAAAAGTCCTGATTTTTGTCACGTGATAACAGGCGTATTTATGAACCGATTTGGATGTACCTTGGCATGTACATAGTACATACAAGTATCTCGACCAAGTTCGTTGGCCACAGCTTCATCCGCCATCTAGTTTCAAAATGGCGGTCATTTAAATAAATTAAAAATTTAAAATGAGATACCAAAAAGTTAGAAAATGAAAAAGATTTTTTTCGTATGCGTTTTACCTTAATACAAAGATTCCGGAACAGGTTTTGTTTCGTCTATATCTAAAAAAAATGGCTGAGTTATAGCATTTTGAATTTCTATTGTGGCTGACATTTTAAAACGACTTGATTTTTGTCACGCGATAACAGGCCTATTTATGAACCGATTTGGATATAACTTGGTCTGTACATAGTACATACCAATGTCAATAGCTTCCCTATTGGATTATATTGAATAATAAATTAATTATATATATATGGCCTATCGCACATATATATGATATACAGTGTGATTCATAAAGATAGAAACAATAGCCTATTTCCTTAAATATTGCCCCTAGAGACATACTTTCAATTACAATATATTTTAATACAATATTACAATACATTTCATTCTGTAATTTCTACAAGTTTATAAGTATTTCAGTTTCGATGCATTGCTTTCTTGTGCAAAATTTACATGTTTAATACTTCGATATTGTTTTTCAAAATGACTATTAATGGTAAAGATCAATGTTTCATTCAAGCACTTGATATTTTAGAAAAAAATAAAAAATAAATAAATGAAAAGAAAGAGAGAAAAGAAAAAAACCTTGCTTCATAGTTTTACTAGTATCACAGTCTAATGAAAAGAAACACAAGTAAAGATGATCACTTTCACTTTGATAGTTATCAAATTTAAAATAAAAACTTACGCGCTTAAAAATTCTAAAAAATAAATCTAGCGTGGCTGATATTTTGAAACGTCCTGATTTTTGTCACGTGATAACAGGCGTATTTATGAACCGATTTGGATGTACATTGGCATGTACATAGTACATACAAATATCTCGACCAAGTTCGTTGGCCAGCTTCATCCGTCATCTAGTTTCAAAATGGCGGTCATTTAAATAAATTAAAAATTTAAAATGAGATACCAAAAAGTTAGAAAATGAAAAAGATTTTTTTCGTATGCGTTTTACCTTAATACAAAGATTCCGGAACAGGTTTTGTTTCGTCTATATCTAAAAAATATGGCTGAGTTATAGCATTTTGAATTTCTATTGTGGCTGACATTTTAAAACAACTTGATTTTTGTCACGCGATAACAGGCGTATTTATGAACCGATTTGGATGTAACTTGGTCTGTACATAGTACATACCAATGTCAATAGCTTCCCTATTGGATTATATTGAATTATAAATTAATTATATATATATTGCCTATCGCACATATATATGATATACAGTGTGATTCATAAAGATAGAAACAATAGCCTATTTCCTTAAATATTGCCCCTAGTGACATACTTTCAATTACAATATATTTTAATACAATATTACAATACATTTCATTCTGTAATTTCTACAAGTTTATAAGTATTTCAGTTTCGATGCATTGCTTTCTCGTGCAAAATTTACATGTTTAATACTTCGATATCGTTTTTCAAAATGACTATTAATGGTAAAGATCAATGCTTCATTCAGGCACTTGATGTTTTAGAAAAAAATATAAAAAAATAAATAAATGAAAAGAGAGAGAGAAAAGAAAAAACCCTTGCTTCATAGTTTTACTAGTATCACAGTCTAATGAAAAGAAACACAAGTAAAGATGATCACTTTCACTTTGATAGTTATCAAATTTAAAATAAAAACTTACGCGCTTAAAAATTCTAAAAAATAACTCTAGCGTGGCTGACATTTTGAAACGTCCTGATTTTTGTCACGTGATAACAGGCGTATTTATGAACCGATATGGATGTACCTTGGCATGTACATAGTACATACAAATATCTCGACCAAGTTCGTTGGCCAGCTTCATCCGCCATCTAGTTTCAAAATGGCGGTCATTTAAAAAAATTTTAAAAATTCAAAATTCAAAATGAGATACCAAAAAATTAGAAAATGAAAAAGATTTTTTTCGTATGCGTTTTACCTTAATACAAAGATTCCGGAACAGGTTTTGTTTCGTCTATATCTAAAAAAAAATGGCTGAGTTATAGCATTTTGAATTTCTATTGTGGCTGACATTTTAAAACGACTTGATTTTTGTCACGTGATAACAGGCGTATTTATGAACCGATTTGGATGTAACTTGGTCTGTACATAGTACATACCAATGTCAATAGCTTCCCTATTGGATTATATTGAATAATAAATTAATTATATATATATGGCCTATCGCACATATATATGATATACAGTGTGATTCATAAAGATAGAAACAATAGCCTATTTCCTTACATATTGCCCCTAGAGACATACTTTCAATTACAATATATTTTAATACAATATTACAATACATTTCATTCTGTAATTTCTACAAGTTTATAAGTATTTCAGTTTCGATGCATTGCTTTCTTGTGCAAAATTTACATGTTTAATACTTCGATATTGTTTTTCAAAATGACTATTAATGGTAAAGATCAATGCTTCATTCAGGCACTTGATATTTTAGAAAAAAATATAAAATAAATAAATGAAAAGAGAGAGAGGAAAGAAAAAAACCTTGCTTCATAGTTTTACTAGTATCACAGTCTAATGAAAAGAAACACAAGTAAAGATGATCACTTTCACTTTGATAGTTATCAAATTTAAAATAAAAACTTACGCGCTTAAAAATTCTAAAAAATAAATCTAGCGTGGCTGACATTTTGAAACGTCCTGATTTTTGTCACGTGATAACAGGCGTATTTATGAACCGATTTGGATGTACCTTGGCAAGTACATAGTACATACAAATATCTCGACCAAGTTCGTTGGCCAGCTTCATCCGTCATCTAGTTTCAAAATGGCGGTCATTTAAATAAATTAAAAATTTTAAATGAAATACCAAAAAATTAGAAAATGAAAAAGATTTTTTTCGTATGCGTTTTACCTTAATACAAAGATTCCGGAACAGGTTTTGTTTCGTCTATATCTAAAAAATATGGCTGAGTTATAGCATTTTGAATTTCTATTGTGGCTGACATTTTAAAACGACTTGATTTTTGTCACGCGATAACAGGCGTATTTATGAACCGATTTGGATGTAACTTGGTCTGTACATAGTACATACCAATGTCAATAGCTTCCCTATTGGATTATATTGAATAATAAATTAATTATATATATATATGACCTATCGCACATATATATGATATACAGTGTGATTCACAAAGATAGAAACAATAGCCTATTTCCTTAAATATTGCCCCTAGAGACATACTTTCAATTACAATATATTTTAATACAATATTGCAATACATTTCATTCTGTAATTTCTACAAGTTTATAAGTATTTCAGTTTCGATGCATTGCTTTCTTGTGCAAAATTTACATGTTTAATACTTCGATATCGTTTTTCAAAATGACTATTAATGGTAAAGATCAATGCTTCATTCAGGCACTTGATGTTTTAGAAAAAAATAAAAAAATAAATAAATGAAAAGAGAGAGAGAAAAGAAAAAACCCTTGCTTCATAGTTTTACTAGTATCACAGTCTAATGAAAAGAAACACAAGTAAAGATGATCACTTTCACTTTGATAGTTATCAAATTTAAAATAAAAACTTACGCGCTTAAAAATTCTAAAAAATAACTCTACCGTGGCTGACATTTTGAAACGTCCTGATTCTTGTCACGTGATAACAGGCGTATTTATGAACCGATTTGGATGTACCTTGGCATGTACATAGTACATACAAATATCTCGACCAAGTTCGTTGGCCAGCTTCATCCGCCATCTCGTTTCAAAATGGCGGTCATTTAAAAAAATTTTAAAAATTTAAAATTTAAAATGAGATACCAAACAATTAGAAAAAGAAAAAGATTTTTTTCGTATGCGTTTTACCTTAATACAAAGATTCCGGAACAGGTCTTGTTTCGTCTATGTCTAAAAAAAATGGCTGAGTTATAGCATTTTGAATTTCTATTGTGGCTGACATTTTAAAACGACTTGATTTTTGTCACGCGATAACAGGCGTATTTATGAACCGATTTGGATGTAACTTGGTCTGTACATAGTACACACCAATGTCAATAGCTTCCCTATTGGATTATATTGAATAATAAATTAATTATATATATATGGCCTATCGCACATATATATGATATACAGTGTGATTCATAAAGATAGAAACAATAGCCTATTTCCTTAAATATTGCCCCTAGAGACATACTTTCAATTACAATATATTTTAATACAATATTACAATACATTTCATTCTGTAATTTCTACAAGTTTATAAGTATTTCAGTTTCGATGCATTGCTTTCTTGTGCAAAATTTACATGTTTAATACTTCGATATTGTTTTTCAAAATGACTATTAATGGTAAAGATCAATGCTTCATTCAGGCACTTGATATTTTAGAAAAAAATAAAAAATAAATAAATGAAAAGAGAGAGAGGAAAGAAAAAAACCTTGCTTCATAGTTTTACTAGTATCACAGTCTAATGAAAAGAAACACAAGTAAAGATGATCACTTTCACTTTGATAGTTATCAAATTTAAAATAAAAACTTACGCGCTTAAAAATTCTAAAAAATAAATCTAGCGTGGCTGACATTTTGAAACGTCCTGATTTTTGTCACGTGATAACAGGCGTATTTATGAACCGATTTGGATGTACCTTGGCATGTACATAGTACATACAAATATCTCGACCAAGTTCGTTGGCCAGCTTCATCCGTCATCTAGTTTCAAAATGGCGGTCATTTAAATAAATTAAAAATTTAAAATGAGATACCAAAAAATTAGAAAATGACAAAGATTTTTTTCGTATGCGTTTTACCTTAATACAAAGATTCCGGAACAGGTTTTGTTTCGTCTATATCTAAAAAATATGGCTGAGTTATAGCATTTTGAATTTCTATTGTGGCTGACATTTTAAAACGACTTGATTTTTGTCACGCGATAACAGGCGTATTTATGAACCGATTTGGATGTAACTTGGTCTGTACATAGTACATGCCAATGTCAATAGCTTCCCTATTGGATTATATTGAATAATAAATTAATTATATATATATATGACCTATCGCACATATATATGATATACAGTGTGATTCACAAATATAGAAACAATAGCCTATTTCCTTAAATATTGCCCCTAGAGACATACTTTCAATTACAATATATTTTAATACAATATTACAATACATTTCATTCTGTAATTTCTACAAGTTTATAAGTATTTCAGTTTCGATGCATTGCTTTCTTGTGCAAAATTTACATGTTTAATACTTCGATATCGTTTTTCAAAATGACTATTAATGGTAAAGATCAATGCTTCATTCAGGCACTTGATGTTTTAGAAAAAAATAAAAAAATAAATAAATGAAAAGAGAGAGAGAAAAGAAAAAACCCTTGCTTCATAGTTTTACTAGTATCACAGTCTAATGAAAAGAAACACAAGTAAAGATGATCACTTTCACTTTGATAGTTATCAAATTTAAAATAAAAACTTACGCGCTTAAAAATTCTAAAAAATAACTCTAGCGTGGCTGACATTTTGAAACGTCCGGATTCTTGTCACGTGATAACAGGCGTATTTATGAACCGATTTGGATGTACCTTGGCATGTACATAGTACATACAAATATCTCGACCAAGTTCGTTGGCCAGCTTCATCCGCCATCTCGTTTCAAAATGGCGGTCATTTAAAAAATTTTTAAAAATTTAAAATTTAAAATGAGATACCAAACAATTAGAAAATGAAAAAGATTTTTTTCGTATGCGTTTTACCTTAATACAAAGATTCCGGAACAGGTTTTGTTTCGTCTATGTCTAAAAAAAATGGCTGAGTTATAGCATTTTGAATTTCTATTGTGGCTGACATTTTAAAACGACTTGATTTTTGTCACGCGATAACAGGCGTATTTATGAACCGATTTGGATGTAACTTGGTCTGTACATAGTACACACCAATGTCAATAGCTTCCCTATTGGATTATATTGAATAATAAATTAATTATATATATATGGCCTATCGCACATATATATGATATACAGTGTGATTCATAAAGATAGAAACAATAGCCTATTTCCTTAAATATTGCCCCTAGAGACATACTTTCAATTACAATATATTTTAATACAATATTACAATACATTTCATTCTGTAATTTCTACAAGTTTATAAGTATTTCAGTTTCGATGCATTGCTTTCTTGTGCAAAATTTACATGTTTAATACTTCGATATTGTTTTTCAAAATGACTATTAATGGTAAAGATTAATGCTTCATTCAGGCACTTGATATTTTAGAAAAAAATAAAAAATAAATAAATGAAAAGAGAGAGAGGAAAGAAAAAAACCTTGCTTAATAGTTTTACTAGTATCACAGTCTAATGAAAAGAAACACAAGTAGAGATGATCACTTTCACTTTGATAGTTATCAAATTTAAAATAAAAACTTACCCGCTTAAAAATTCTAAAAAATAAATCTAGCGTGGCTGACATTTTGAAACGTCCCGATTTTTGTCACGTGATAACAGGCGTATTTATGAACCGATTTGGATGTACCTTGGCATGTACATAGTACATACAAATATCTCGACCAAGTTCGTTGGCCAGCTTCATCCGTCATCTAGTTTCAAAATGGCGGTCATTTAAATAAATTAAAAATTTAAAATGAGATACCAAAAAATTAGAAAATGACAAAGATTTTTTTCGTATGCGTTTTACCTTAATACAAAGATTCCGGAACAGGTTTTGTTTCGTCTATATCTAAAAAATATGGCTGAGTTATAGCATTTTGAATTTCTATTGTGGCTGACATTTTAAAACGACTTGATTTTTGTCACGCGATAACAGGCGTATTTATGAACCGATTTGGATGTAACTTGGTCTGTACATAGTACATACCAATGTCAATAGCTTCCCTATTGGATTATATTGAATAATAAATTAATTATATATATATTGCCTATCGCACATATATATGATATACAGTGTGATTCATAAAGATAGAAACAATAGCCTATTTCCTTAAATATTGCCCCTAGTGACATACTTTCAATTACAATATATTTTAATACAATATTACAGTACATTTCATTCTGTAATTTCTACAAGTTTATAAGTATTTCAGTTTCGATGCATTGCTTTCTTGTGCAAAATTTACATGTTTAATACTTCGATATCGTTTTTCAAAATGACTATTAATGGTAAAGATCAATGCTTCATTCAGGCACTTGATGTTTTAGAAAAAAATAAATAAATAAATAAATGAAAAGAGAGAGAGAAAAGAAAAAACCCTTGCTTCATAGTTTTACTAGTATCACAGTCTAATGAAAAGAAACACAAGTAAAGATGATCACTTTCACTTTGATAGTTATCAAATTTAAAATAAAAACTTACGCGCTTAAAAATTCTAAAAAATAACTCTAGCGTGGCTGACATTTTGAAACGTCCTGATTTTTGTCACGTGATAACAGGCGTATTTATGAACCGATTTGGATGTACCTTGGCATGTACATAGTACATACAAATATCTCGACCAAGTTCGTTGGCCAGCTTCATCCGCCATCTAGTTTAAAAATGGCGGTCATTTTAAAAAAATTTAAAAATTAAAAATTTAAAATGAGATACCAAAAAATTAGAAAATGAAAAAGATTTTTTTCGTATGCGTTTTACCTTAATACAAAGATTCCGGAACAGGTTTTGTTTCGTCTATATGTAAAAAAAATGGCTGAGTTATAGCATTTTGAATTTCTATTGTGGCTGACATTTTAAAACGACTTGATTTTTGTCACGCGATAACAGGCGTATTTATGAACCGATTTGGATGTAACTTGGTCTGTACATAGTACATACCAATGTCAATAGCTTCCCTATTGGATTATATTGAATAATAAATTAATTATATACATATGGCCTATCGCACATATATATGATATACAGTGTGATTCATAAAGATAGAAACAATAGCCTATTTCCTTAAATATTGCCCCTAGAGACATACTTTCAATTACAATATATTTTAATACAATATTACAATACATTTCATTCTGTAATTTCTACAAGTTTATAAGTATTTCAGTTTCGATGCATTGCTTTCTTGTGCAAAATTTACATGTTTAATACTTCGATATTGTTTTTCAAAATGACTATTAATGGTAAAGATCAATGCTTCATTCAGGCACTTGATATTTTAGAAAAAAATAAAAAATAAATAAATGAAAAGAGAGAGAGGAAAGAAAAAAACCTTGCTTCATAGTTTTACTAGTATCACAGTCTAATGAAAAGAAACACAAGTAAAAATGATCACTTTCACTTTGATAGTTATCAAATTTAAAATAAAAACTTACGCGCTTAAAAATTCTAAAAAATAAATCTAGATTGGCTGACATTTTGAAACGTCCTGATTTTTGTCACGTGATAACAGGCGTATTTATGAACCGATTTGGATGTACCTTGGCATGTACATAGTACATACAAATATCTCGACCAAGTTCGTTGGCCAGCTTCATCCGTCATCTAGTTTCAAAATGGCGGTCATTTAAATAAATTAAAAATTTAAAATGAGATACCAAAAAATTAGAAAATGAAAAAGATTCTTTTCGTATGCGTTTTACCTTAATACAAAGATTCCGGAACAGGTTTTGTTTCGTCTATATCTAAAAAATATGGCTGAGTTATAGCATTTTGAATTTCTATTGTGGCTGACATTTTAAAACGACTTGATTTTTGTCACGCGATAACAGGCGTATTTATGAACCGATTTGGATGTAACTTGGTCTGTACATAGCACATACCAATGTCAATAGCTTCCCTATTGGATTATATTGAATAATAAATTAATTATATATATATATGACCTATCGCACATATATATGATATACAGTGTGATTCATAAAGATAGAAACAATAGCCTATTTCCTTAAATATTGCCCCTAGCGACATACTTTCAATTACAATATATTTTAATACAATATTACAGTACATTTCATTCTGTAATTTCTACAAGTTTATAAGTATTTCAGTTTCGATGCATTGCTTTCTTGTGCAAAATTTACATGTTTAATACTTCGATATCGTTTTTCAAAATGACTATTAATGGTAAAGATCAATGCTTCATTCAGGCACTTAATGTTTTAGAAAAAAATAAAAAAATAAATAAATGAAAAGAGAGAGAGAAAAGAAAAAACCCTTGCTTCATAGTTTTACTAGTATCACAGTCTAATGAAAAGAAACACAAGTAAAGATGATCACTTTCACTTTGATAGTTATCAAATTTAAAATAAAAACTTACGCGCTTAAAAATTCTAAAAAATAACTCTAGCGTGGCTGGCATTTTGAAACGTCCTGATTCTTGTCACGTGATAACAGGCGTATTTATGAACCGATTTGGATGTACCTTGGCATGTACATAGTACATACAAATATCTCGACCAAGTTCGTTGGCCAGCTTCATCCGCCATCTCGTTTCAAAATGGCTTTCATTTAAAAAAAATTTTTAAATTTAAAATTTAAAATGAGATACCAAACAATTAGAAAATGAAAAAGATTTTTTTCGTATGCGTTTTACCTTAATACAAAGATTCCGGAACAGGTTTTGTTTCGTCTATATCTAAAAAAAAATGGCTGAGTTATAGCATTTTGAATTTCTATTGTGGCTGACATTTTAAAACGACTTGATTTTTGTCACGTGATAACAGGCGTATTTATGAACCGATTTGGATGTAACTTGGTCTGTACATAGTACATACCAATGTCAATAGCTTCCCTATTGGATTATATTGAATAATAAATTAATTATATATATATGGCCTATCACACATATATATGATATACAGTGTGATTCATAAAGATAGAAACAATAGCCTATTTCCTTACATATTGCCCCTAGAGACATACTTTCAATTACAAAATATTTTAATACAATATTACAATACATTTCATTCTGTAATTTCTACAAGTTTATAAGTATTTCAGTTTCGATGCATTGCTTTCTTGTGCAAAATTTACATGTTTAATACTTCGATATTGTTTTTAAAAATGACTATTAATGGTAAAGATCAATGCTTCATTCAGGCACTTGATATTTTAGAAAAAAATAAAAAATAAATAAATGAAAAGAGAGAGAGGAAAGAAAAAAACCTTGCTTCATAGTTTTACTAGTATCACAGTCTAATGAAAAGAAACACAAGTAAAGATGATCACTTTCACTTTGATAGTTATCAAATTTAAAATAAAAACTTACGCGCTTAAAAATTCTAAAAAATAAATCTAGCGCGGCTGACATTTTGAAACGTCCTGATTTTTGTCACGTGATAACAGGCGTATTTATGAACCGATTTGGATGTACCTTGGCAAGTACATAGTACATACAAATATCTCGTCCAAGTTCGTTGGCCAGCTTCATCCGTCATCTAGTTTCAAAATGGCGGTCATTTAAATAAATTAAAAATTTTAAATGAAATACCAAAAAATTAGAAAATGAAAAAGATTTTTTTCGTATGCGTTTTACCTTAATACAAAGATTCCGGAACAGGTTTTGTTTCGTCTATATCTAAAAAATATGGCTGAGTTATGGCATTTTGAATTTCTATTGTGGCTGACATTTTAAAACGACTTGATTTTTGTCACGCGATAACAGGCGTATTTATGAACCGATTTGGATGTAACTTGGTCTGTACATAGTACATACCAATGTCAATAGCTTCCCTATTGGATTATATTGAATAATAAATTAATTATATATATATATGACCTATCGCACATATATATGATATACAGTGTGATTCACAAAGATAGAAACAATAGCCTATTTCCTTAAATATTGCCCCTAGAGACATACTTTCAATTACAATATATTTTAATACAATATTGCAATACATTTCATTCTGTAATTTCTACAAGTTTATAAGTATTTCAGTTTCGATGCATTGCTTTCTTGTGCAAAATTTACATGTTTAATACTTCGATATCGTTTTTCAAAATGACTATTAATGGTAAAGATCAATGCTTCATTCAGGCACTTGATGTTTTAGAAAAAAATAAAAAAATAAATAAATGAAAAGAGAGAGAGAAAAGAAAAAACCCTTGCTTCATAGTTTTACTAGTATCACAGTCTAATGAAAAGAAACACAAGTAAAGATGATCACTTTCACTTTGATAGTTATCAAATTTAAAATAAAAACTTACGCGCTTAAAAATTCTAAAAAATAACTCTTCCGTGGCTGACATTTTGAAACGTCCTGATTCTTGTCACGTGATAACAGGCGTATTTATGAACCGATTTGGATGTACCTTGGCATGTACATAGTACATACAAATATCTCGACCAAGTTCGTTGGCCAGCTTCATCCGCCATCTCGTTTCAAAATGGCGGTCATTTAAAAAAATTTTAAAAATTTAAAATTTAAAATGAGATACCAAACAATTAGAAAAAGAAAAAGATTTTTTTCGTATGCGTTTTACCTTAATACAAAGATTCCGGAACAGGTCTTGTTTCGTCTATGTCTAAAAAAAATGGCTGAGTTATAGCATTTTGAATTTCTATTGTGGCTGACATTTTGAAACGACTTGATTTTTGTCACGCGATAACAGGCGTATTTATGAACCGATTTGGATGTAACTTGGTCTGTACATAGTACACACCAATGTCAATAGCTTCCCTATTGGATTATATTGAATAATAAATTAATTATATATATATGGCCTATCGCACATATATATGATATACAGTGTGATTCATAAAGATAGAAACAATAGCCTATTTCCTTAAATATTGCCCCTAGAGACATACTTTCAATTACAATATATTTTAATACAATATTACAATACATTTCATTCTGTAATTTCTACAAGTTTATAAGTATTTCAGTTTCGATGCATTGCTTTCTTGTGCAAAATTTACATGTTTAATACTTCGATATTGTTTTTCAAAATGACTATTAATGGTAAAGATCAATGCTTCATTCAGGCACTTGATATTTTAGAAAAAAATAAAAAATAAATAAATGAAAAGAGAGAGAGGAAAGAAAAAAACCTTGCTTCATAGTTTTACTAGTATCACAGTCTAATGAAAAGAAACACAAGTAAAGATGATCACTTTCACTTTGATAATTATCAAATTTAAAATAAAAACTTACGCGCTTAAAAATTCTAAAAAATAACTCTAGCGTGGCTGACATTTTGAAACGTCCTGATTTTTGTCACGTGATAACAGGCTTATTTATGAACCGATTTGGATGTACCTTGGCATGTACATAGTACATACAAATATCTCGACCAAGTTCGTTGGCCAGCTTCATCCGTCATCTAGTTTCAAAATGGCGGTCATTTAAATAAATTAAAAATTTAAAATGAGATACCAAAAAATTAGAAAATGACAAAGATTTTTTTCGTATGCGTTTTACCTTAATACAAAGATTCCGGAACAGGTTTTGTTTCGTCTATATCTAAAAAATATGGCTGAGTTATAGCATTTTGAATTTCTATTGTGGCTGACATTTTAAAACGACTTGATTTTTGTCACGCGATAACAGGCGTATTTATGAACCGATTTGGATGTAACTTGGTCTGTACATAGTACATACCAATGTCAATAGCTTCCCTATTGGATTATATTGAATAATAAATTAATTATATATATATTGCCTATCGCACATATATATGATATACAGTGTGATTCATAAAGATAGAAACAATAGCCTATTTCCTTAAATATTGCCCCTAGCGACATACTTTCAATTACAATATATTTTAATACAATATTACAATACATTTCATTCTGTAATTTCTACAAGTTTATAAGTATTTCAGTTTCGATGCATTGCTTTCTTGTGCAAAATTTACATGTTTAATACTTCGATATCGTTTTTCAAAATGACTATTAATGGTAAAGATCAATGCTTCATTCAGGCACTTGATGTTTTAGAAAAAAATAAAAAAATAAATAAATGAAAAGAGAGAGAGAAAAGAAAAAACCCTTGCTTCATAGTTTTACTAGTATCACAGTCTAATGAAAAGAAACACAAGTAAAGATGATCACTTTCACTTTGATAGTTATCAAATTTAAAATAAAAACTTACGCGCTTAAAAATTCTAAAAAATAACTCTAGCGTGGCTGACATTTTGAAACGTCCTGATTTTTGTCACGTGATAACAGGCGTATTTATGAACCGATTTGGATGTACCTTGGCATGTACATAGTACATACAAATATCTCGACCAATTTCGTTGGCCAGCTTCATCCGCCATCTAGTTTCAAAATGGCGGTCATTTTAAAAAATTTTAAAAATTAAAAATTTAAAATGAGATACCAAAAAATTAGAAAATGAAAAAGATTTTTTTCGTATGCGTTTTACCTTAATACAAAGATTCCGGAACAGGTTTGGTTTCGTCTATATGTAAAAAAAATGGCTGAGTTATAGCATTTTGAATTTCTATTGTGGCTGACATTTTAAAACGACTTGATTTTTGTCACGCGATAACAGGCGTATTTATGAACCGATTTGGATGTAACTTGGTCTGTACATAGTACATACCAATGTCAATAGCTTCCCTATTGGATTATATTGAATAATAAATTAATTATATATATATATGACCTATCGCACATATATATGATATACAGTGTGATTCACAAAGATAGAAACAATAGCCTATTTCCTTAAATATTGCCCCTAGAGACATACTTTCAATTACAATATATTTTAATACAATATTACAATACATTTCATTCTGTAATTTCTACAAGTTTATAAGTATTTCAGTTTCGATGCATTGCTTTCTTGTGCAAAATTTACATGTTTAATACTTCGATATCGTTTTTCAAAATGACTATTAATGGTAAAGATCAATGCTTCATTCAGGCACTTGATGTTTTAGAAAAAAATAAAAAAATAAATAAATGAAAAGAGAGAGAGAAAAGAAAAAACCCTTGCTTCATAGTTTTACTAGTATCACAGTCTAATGAAAAGAAACACAAGTAAAGATGATCACTTTCACTTTGATAGTTATCAAATTTAAAATAAAAACTTACGCGCTTAAAAATTCTAAAAAATAACTCTAGCGTGGCTGACATTTTGAAACGTCCTGATTCTTGTCACGTGATAACAGGCGTATTTATGAACCGATTTGGATGTACCTTGGCATGTACATAGTACATACAAATATCTCGACCAAGTTCGTTGGCCAGCTTCATCCGCCATCTCGTTTCAAAATGGCGGTCATTTAAAAAAATTTTAAAAATTTAAAATTTAAAATGAGATACCAAACAATTAGAAAATGAAAAAGATTTTTTTCGTATGCGTTTTACCTTAATACAAAGATTCCGGAACAGGTTTTGTTTCGTCTATGTCTAAAAAAAATGGCTGAGTTATAGCATTTTGAATTTCTATTGTGGCTGACATTTTAAAACGACTTGATTTTTGTCACGCGATAACAGGCGTATTTATGAACCGATTTGGATGTAACTTGGTCTGTACATAGTACACACCAATGTCAATAGCTTCCCTATTGGATTATATTGAATAATAAATTAATTATATATATATGGCCTATCGCACATATATATGATATACAGTGTGATTCATAAAGATAGAAACAATAGCCTATTTCCTTAAATATTGCCCCTAGAGACATACTTTCAATTACAATATATTTTAATACAATATTACAATACATTTCATTCTGTAATTTCTACGAGTTTATAAGTATTTCAGTTTCGATGCATTGCTTTCTTGTGCAAAATTTACATGTTTAATACTTCGATATTGTTTTTCAAAATGACTATTAATGGTAAAGATTAATGCTTCATTCAGGCACTTGATATTTTAGAAAAAAATAAAAAATAAATAAATGAAAAGAGAGAGAGGAAAGAAAAAAACCTTGCTTAATAGTTTTACTAGTATCACAGTCTAATGAAAAGAAACACAAGTAGAGATGATCACTTTCACTTTGATAGTTATCAAATTTAAAATAAAAACTTACCCGCTTAAAAATTCTAAAAAATAAATCTAGCGTGGCTGACATTTTGAAACGTCCCGATTTTTGTCACGTGATAACAGGCGTATTTATGAACCGATTTGGATGTACCTTGGCATGTACATAGTACATACAAATATCTCGACCAAGTTCGTTGGCCAGCTTCATCCGTCATCTAGTTTCAAAATGGCGGTCATTTAAATAAATTAAAAATTTAAAATGAGATACCAAAAAATTAGAAAATGACAAAGATTTTTTTCGTATGCGTTTTACCTTAATACAAAGATTCCGGAACAGGTTTTGTTTCGTCTATATCTAAAAAATATGGCTGAGTTATAGCATTTTGAATTTCTATTGTGGCTGACATTTTAAAACGACTTGATTTTTGTCACGCGATAACAGGCGTATTTATGAACCGATTTGGATGTAACTTGGTCTGTACATAGTACATACCAATGTCAATAACTTCCCTATTGGATTATATTGAATAATAAATTAATTATATATATATATTGCCTATCGCACATATATATGATATACAGTGTGATTCATAAAGATAGAAACAATAGCCTATTTCCTTAAATATTGCCCCTAGCGACATACTTTCAATTACAATATATTTTAATACAATATTACAATACATTTCATTCTGTAATTTCTACAAGTTTATAAGTATTTCAGTTTCGATGCATTGCTTTCTTGTGCAAAATTTACATGTTTAATACTTCGATATCGTTTTTCAAAATGACTATTAATGGTAAAGATCAATGCTTCATTCAGGCACTTGATGTTTTAGAAAAAAATAAAAAAATAAATAAATGAAAAGAGAGAGAGAAAAGAAAAAACCCTTGCTTCATAGTTTTACTAGTATCACAGTCTAATGAAAAGAAACACAAGTAAAGATGATCACTTTCACTTTGATAGTTATCAAATTTAAAATAAAACTTACGCGCTTAAAAATTCTAAAAAATAACTCTAGCGTGGCTGACATTTTGAAACGTGCTGATTTTTGTCACGTGATAACAGGCGTATTTATGAACCGATTTGGATGTACCTTGGCATGTACATAGTACATACAAATATCTCGACCAAGTTCGTTGGCCAGCTTCATCCGCCATCTAGTTTAAAAATGGCGGTCATTTTAAAAAAATTTAAAAATTAAAAATTTAAAATGAGATACCAAAAAATTAGAAAATGAAAAAGATTTTTTTCGTATGCGTTTTACCTTAATACAAAGATTCCGGAACAGGTTTTGTTTCGTCTATATGTAAAAAAAATGGCTGAGTTATAGCATTTTGAATTTCTATTGTGGCTGACATTTTAAAACGACTTGATTTTTGTCACGCGATAACAGGCGTATTTATGAACCGATTTGGATGTAACTTGGTCTGTACATAGTACATACCAATGTCAATAGCTTCCCTATTGGATTATATTGAATAATAAATTAATTATATACATATGGCCTATCGCACATATATATGATATACAGTGTGATTCATAAAGATAGAAACAATAGCCTATTTCCTTAAATATTGCCCCTAGAGACATACTTTCAATTACAATATATTTTAATACAATATTACAATACATTTCATTCTGTAATTTCTACAAGTTTATAAGTATTTCAGTTTCGATGCATTGCTTTCTTGTGCAAAATTTACATGTTTAATACTTCGATATTGTTTTTCAAAATGACTATTAATGGTAAAGATCAATGCTTCATTCAGGCACTTGATATTTTAGAAAAAAATAAAAAATAAATAAATGAAAAGAGAGAGAGGAAAGAAAAAAACCTTGCTTCATAGTTTTACTAGTATCACAGTCTAATGAAAAGAAACACAAGTAAAAATGATCACTTTCACTTTGATAGTTATCAAATTTAAAATAAAAACTTACGCGCTTAAAAATTCTAAAAAATAAATCTAGCGTGGCTGACATTTTGAAACGTCCTGATTTTTGTCACGTGATAACAGGCGTATTTATGAACCGATTTGGATGTACCTTGGCATGTACATAGTACATACAAATATCTCGATCAAGTTCGTTGGCCAGCTTCATCCGTCATCTAGTTTCAAAATGGCGGTCATTTAAATAAATTAAAAATTTAAAATGAGATACCAAAAAATTAGAAAATGAAAAAGATTCTTTTCGTATGCGTTTTACCTTAATACAAAGATTCCGGAACAGGTTTTGTTTCGTCTATATCTAAAAAATATGGCTGAGTTATGGCATTTTGAATTTCTATTGTGGCTGACATTTTAAAACGATTTGATTTTTGTCACGCGATAACAGGCGTATTTATGAACAGATTTGGATGTAACTTGGTCTGTACATAGTACATACCAATGTCAATAGCTTCCCTATTGGATTATATTGAATAATAAATTAATTATATATATATATGACCTATCGCACATATATATGATATACAGTGTGATTCACAAAGATAGAAACAATAGCCTATTTCCTTAAATATTGCCCCTAGAGACATACTTTCAATTACAATATATTTTAATACAATATTACAATATATTTCATTCTGTAATTTCTACAAGTTTATAAGTATTTCAGTTTCGATGCATTGCTTTCTTGTGCAAAATTTACATGTTTAATACTTCGATATCGTTTTTCAAAATGACTATTAATGGTAAAGATCAATGCTTCATTCAGGCACTTGATGTTTTAGAAAAAAATAAAAAAATAAATAAATGAAAAGAGAGAGAGAAAAGAAAAAACCCTTGCTTCATAGTTTTACTAGTATCACAGTCTAATGAAAAGAAACACAAGTAAAGATGATCACTTTCACTTTGATAGTTATCAAATTTAAAATAAAAACTTACGCGCTTAAAAATTCTAAAAAATAACTCTAGCGTGGCTGACATTTTGAAACGTCCTGATTCTTGTCACGTGATAACAGGCGTATTTATGAACCGATTTGGATGTACCTTGGCATGTACATAGTACATACAAATATCTCGACCAAGTTCGTTGGCCAGCTTCATCCGCCATCTCGTTTCAAAATGGCGGTCATTTAAAAAAAAATTTAAAATTTAAAATTTAAAATGAGATACCAAAAAATTAGAAAATGAAAAAGATTTTTTTCGTATGCGTTTTACCTTAATACAAAGATTCCGGAACAGGTTTTGTTTCGTCTATATCTAAAAAAAAATGGCTGAGTTATAGCATTTTGAATTTCTATTGTGGCTGACATTTTAAAACGACTTGATTTTTGTCACGCGATAACAGGCGTATTTATGAACCGATTTGGATGTAACTTGGTCTGTACATAGTACATACCAATGTCAATAGCTTCCCTATTGGATTATATTGAATAATAAATTAATTATATACATATGGCCTATCGCACATATATATGATATACAGTGTGATTCATAAAGATAGAAACAATAGCCTATTTCCTTAAATATTGCCCCTAGAGACATACTTTCAATTACAATATATTTTAATACAATATTACAATACATTTCATTCTGTAATTTCTACAAGTTTATAAGTATTTCAGTTTCGATGCATTGCTTTCTTGTGCAAAATTTACATGTTTAATACTTCGATATTGTTTTTCAAAATGACTATTAATGGTAAAGATCAATGCTTCATTCAGGCACTTGATATTTTAGAAAAAAATAAAAAATAAATAAATGAAAAGAGAGAGAGGAAAGAAAAAAACCTTGCTTCATAGTTTTACTAGTATCACAGTCTAATGAAAAGAAACACAAGTAAAAATGATCACTTTCACTTTGATAGTTATCAAATTTAAAATAAAAACTTACGCGCTTAAAAATTCTAAAAAATAAATCTAGCGTGGCTGACATTTTGAAACGTCCTGATTTTTGTCACGTGATAACAGGCGTATTTATGAACCGATTTGGATGTACCTTGGCATGTACATAGTACATACAAATATCTCGACCAAGTTCGTTGGCCAGCTTCATCCGTCATCTAGTTTCAAAATGGCGGTCATTTAAATAAATTAAAAATTTAAAATGAGATACCAAAAAATTAGAAAATGACAAAGATTTTTTTCGTATAAGTTTTACCTTAATACAAAGATTCCGGAACAAGTTTTGTTTCGTCTATATCTAAAAAATATGGCTGAGTTATAGCATTTTGAATTTCTATTGTGGCTGACATTTTAAAACGACTTGATTTTTGTCACGCGATAACAGGCGTATTTATGAACCGATTTGGATGTAACTTGGTCTGTACATAGTACATACCAATGTCAATAGCTTCCCTATTGGATTATATTGAATAATAAATTAATTATATATATATGGCCTATCGCACATATATATGATATACAGTGTGATTCATAAAGATAGAAACAATAGCCTGTTTCCTTAAATATTGCCCCTAGAGACATACTTTCAATTACAATATATTTTAATACAATATTACAATACATTTCATTCTGTAATTTCTACAAGTTTATAAGTATTTCAGTTTCGATGCATTGCTTTCTTGTGCAAAATTTACATGTTTAATACTTCGATATCGTTTTTCAAAATGACTATTAATGGTAAAGATCAATGCTTCATTCAGGCACTTGATGTTTTAGAAAAAAATAAAAAAATAAATAAATGAAAAGAGAGAGAGAAAAGAAAAAACCCTAGCTTCATAGTTTTACTAGTATCACAGTCTAATGTAAAAAAACACAAGTAAAGATGATCACTTTCACTTTGATAGTTATCAAATTTAAAATAAAATCTTACGCGCTTAAAAATTTTAAAAAATAAATCTAGCGTGGCTGACATTTTGAAACGTCCTGATTTTTGTCACGTGATAACAGGCGTATTTATGAACCGATTTGGATGTACCTTGGCATGTACATAGTACATACAAATATCTCGACCAAGTTCGTTGGCCAGCTTCATCCGTCATCTAGTTTCAAAATGGCGGTCATTTAAATAAATTAAAAATTTAAAATGAGATACCAAAAAATTAGAAAATGAAAAAGATTTTTTTCGTATGCGTTTTACCTTAATACAAAGATTCCGGAACAGGTTTTGTTTCGTCTATATCTAAAAAAAATGGCTGAGTTATAGCATTTTGAATTTCTATTGTGGCTGACATTTTAAAACGACTTGATTTTTGTCACGCTATAACCAGCGTATTTATGAACCGATTTGGATGTAACTTGGTCTGTACATAGTACATACCAATGTCAATAGCTTCCCTATTGGATTATATTGAATAATGAATTAATTATATATATATTGCCTATCGCACATATATATGATATACAGTGTGATTCATAAAGATAGAAACAATAGCCTATTTCCTTAAATATTGCCCCTAGCGACATACTTTCAATTACAATATATTTTAATACAATATTACAATACATTTCATTCTGTAATTTCTACAAGTTTATAAGTATTTCAGTTTCGATGCATTGCTTTCTTGTGCAAAATTTACATGTGTAATACTTCGATATCGTTTTTCAAAATGACTATTAATGGTAAAGATCAATGCTTCATTCAGGCACTTGCTGTTTTAGAAAAAAATAAAAAAATAAATAAATGAAAAGAGAGAGAGAAAAGAAAAAACCCTTGCTTCCTAGTTTTACTAGTATCACAGTCTAATGAAAAGAAACACAAGTAAAGATGATCACTTTCACTTTGATAGTTATTAAATTTAAAATAAAAACTTACGCGCTTAAAAATTCTAAAAAATAAATCTAGCGTGGCTGACATTTTGAAACGTCCTGATTTTTGTCACGTGATAACAGGCGTATTTATGAACCGATTTGGATGTACCTTGGCATGTACATAGTACATACAAATATCTCGACCAAGTTCGTTGGCCAGCTTCATCCGCCATCTAGTTTCAAAATGGCGGTCATTTAAAAAAATTTTAAAAATTAAAAATTTAAAATGAGATACCAAAAAATTAGAAAATGAAAAAGATTTTTTTCGTATGCGTTTTACCTTAATACAAAGATTCCGGAACAGGTTTTGTTTCGTCTATATGTAAAAAAAACGGCTGAGTTATAGCATTTTGAATTTCTATTGTGGCTGACATTTTAAAACGACTTGATTTTTGTCACGCGATAACAGGCGTATTTATGAACCGATTTGGATGTAACTTGGTCTGTACATAGTACATACCAATGTCAATAGCTTCCCTATTGGATTATATTGAATAATAAATTAATTATATATATATGGCCTATCGCACATATATATGATATACAGTGTGATTCATAAAGATAGAAACAATAGCCTATTTCCTTAAATATTGCCCCTAGAGACATACTTTCAATTACAATATATTTTAATACAATATTACAATACATTTCATTCTGTAATTTCTACAAGTTTATAAGTATTTCAGTTTCGATGCATTGCTTTCTTGTGCAAAATTTACATGTTTAATACTTCGATATTGTTTTTCAAAATGACTATTAATGGTAAAGATCAATGCTTCATTCAGGCACTTGATATCTTAGAAAAAAATAAAAAATAAATAAATGAAAAGAGAGAGAGGAAAGAAAAAAACCTTGCTTCATAGTTTTACTAGTATCACAGTCTAATGAAAAGAAACACAAGTAAAGATGATCACTTTCACTTTGATAGTTATCAAATTTAAAATAAAAACTTACGCGCTTAAAAATTTAAAAAAATAAATAAATAAATAAATAAAAAATAAAAATAAAAACTTGTAAATTACTGTACGGAATTGCCATTACAGACACACGGACAAGCATTTTCTTTTACGGCAGCTCAACAAGCCGAAGGAGATTCAAGTTTTCTGTCTCCACTCCAATCTGACAATGAAATGAACACGATGTCTCAGCAATGGCTTGATCAACAGTTCACATCACGTAACTTTTACCGGAGAACAATGAAAAAATCTGTAGGACACACAAATATAAAAAGCATTGATAAAGGTAGCGATAGCTGTCCTACAGCAGCAGCAAAAACTTGTTCGTGACGTCGCCTTGCACAGCTCAATTACAACTAATTTATCACAAACATAGATCTCAGTAAGACGGAGCTAATAATGTGATCCAATTTTAGGTAGCTTTCATTACAAAAAGCTACCTATTGCAGCCGTTCGGAGGAAAGCGATTTCAAAAATTTTGGTATATTTTCATCGATCATGACCCCCAGACCCCGAAACCACCCTCCGTTCAAATTGACATATATATATATATATATATATATATATATATATATATATATATTTATTTATATGTATATATCAATATATATATATATATATATATATATATATATATATATCAATATATATATATATATATATATATATATCTGACCTTTGTCACACTGTAACTCTCGTATTTATGAACCGATTTGGATGTAATTCGGTGTGTACATAGTAGATACCAATGTCTCGACCGAATTCGTTGGCCAGCTTCATCCGCCATTTTGTTTCAAAATGGCGGCCATTTAAAAATTTTAAAAAATTTTAAAATTTGAAATGTGGTAC
This sequence comes from Maratus speciosus, assembly GCA_963932465.1. Classification (NCBI taxonomy): domain Eukaryota; kingdom Metazoa; phylum Arthropoda; class Arachnida; order Araneae; family Salticidae; genus Maratus; species Maratus speciosus. The sequence goes on along the minus strand of OZ010799.1, from coordinate 70,580,619 downwards.
CAAAAAATTAAAAATGGAAAAATATTTTTTTCTTATATATTTAACCTTTATACAAAGATTCCGGAGCAGTTTTTGTTTCGTCTATATTAGGGATGCACAACCGGTGGCCCGCGAACTTCGTAAATTTATAACTGGAAAAAATCCCCCATTTAATCACCCAAAATTTTTGACCATAGGTCGCTGGAAAAAATTGTGAATTTCGTCAACTTTTCGCGGGAAAAAATTGCAAATTTCGTCAGTCAGTTAAAAATCGCGAATTTCGTTTATCGGCCGGCCGATACCATAGATATCAACATAAGAAATTCCCAAGTTTCCAACTTCGTCAGTCACTAGTCGAAAAATAATTCGAATTTCATCGTACGGGCACTGGAAAATAGCAAATTTCTTCGTTCGGGCACGGAAAAATCGCGAGTTTTGTTGATCGAGCACGGAATAACCGCGAATTTTGTCGATCAAGCGAGGGAAATCAGCAAATTTAATTGAAAAATCCCGAATTTTCTCGATGAAGCACGGAAAAATCACAAGTTTCGGTGATTGGGCACGGAAAGATGGCAAGTTTCATCGATCGGACACGGAAAAATCGTGAATTTCCTTGATCGGGCAAGATAAAATCGTGAATTTCGTCGATCGGGCGTGGAAAAATCTCAAATTGCATCGATCAGGCTCGGAAAAAATCGCAAATTGAGTCGATCAGGAGCGGCAAAATAGCTAATTTTGTCACTCAGGCGAGGAAAAATCGCGAATTTTGTTGATTGGGCAGAGAAAAATCACGAATTTTGTCGATGATGAGCGGAAAAATTACATGTTTTGTTCATCGGCTGCAGAAAATCGTGAGTTTGGTCAGTTTATTGCGAGAAAAAATCGCCAATTTTATCAAATTACCGCGAGAAAAAAAAATGCAAATTTCATCAGTCAGTTAAGAATCACAAATATCGTCGATCGGGCGTGAAAAAATCATAAATTTTGTAGATCAGGCGTGAAAAAAAATCGTAATTTTTGTCGATCAGGCAAGGAAAAGGCTCAAATTATGTCGCGATAATCGCAAATTTCGTCAACTTGGCACGGAGTCACTTGTCAATCAGTTAAGAATTGCGAATTTTGTTGATCGGGTGCAGGAAAAATCGACAATTTCGTGATCAGGAGCAGAAAATTTTCAAATTTCGTTGAACCGGTGTGGAAAAATTGCCGATTTTTCGTCGAAAATTTTTTGTCGATCAGGCGCGGACAAATCTCGTTGATCGGCTGCGGGAAAAATTGCAAATCAGTGGCGTGGCGTGAAAATTTTCGGTGGTCATCGCAATTATTTAAGATTGTGGTGAAAAATTATTAACTCTAAAATTCAATGGTTCAATGTTCAAAAAAGTAACTTTAAATCTTACCTTCACTTATACATGAGCTCCAAATGTTCTGCTAAAACTGGATCGTAGAGTTTTAAAAGCTTATTAAGAGTTTTAAAATATTGCTTGGTCATTGCCGCATCCAGCGATGACCGGACGCCACGCCACTGTTGCAAATTTCGTCAGAGTCAGTTAATACCGAATATCGTTGATAAGGCGTGGAAAAATCATGAAGTTCTTTGATCGGGTGCGGAAAAATTGCGAAATTTGGCGATCAGGCATGGAAAATTGTAATTTTCGTCTATCGGCACGGGAAAATCGCGTGTTTTGTCGATTGGACTTGGAAAAATCGCGTTGACGATCAAGGATTAACGACAGGAAAATTACAAACTTTATCAGAGTCAGTTAATAGCGAATATCGTTGATAGGGCATGGAAAAATCGCGAATTTCGTTGATCAGGCGCGGGAAAATCGCAAATTTTGTTGATCGGGAGCAGAAAATCACAAATTTCGTCGATCGGACCCGAAAATCATAAATTTCGTCGATCGGACCCGAAAAAGTCGCAAATTTTGTCGATCAGTAGAGGAAAAATCTCAAATTTAATTGATCGGCTTCGGAAAAATTTCGAATTTTGTCTATAAGGCGTGGAAAAATTGAAAATTTCGTTTATCGGCTGCGGAAAAAAGCGTATCTTGTTGATTGGGCGCAGAAAAAAAGGGAATTTCATTGATCAGGCACGAAAAAAAGGGAATTTCATTGATCCGGTGCAGAAAAATCTCCAATTTCATTGATCGGTTTCTCCTGCCCCCTTCGTTCATAAAGTTTTCATTTTTTTTTCGCCACTAGCCACTTTCATGCCTATGTTTGTTTTTTAGCACTTTTAATAAAGCAAAATTTATAGTCCCCCGAACAAAGTCAAGGAGTATTATCACTACCTGAAAATAATTCTTGCTATATCTCTGTTACATATATGTTGTAAACTGTTGGTATATACTTACCGATTAAATTGGATATGTTGACGGGTTAGGGGAATCTAGAGGGGTAAAACGTCCCCCACCTCTGAAACCATGTTTTTATCCGATTATATTAGGCCTCAGATCACCTCTCTGAAATAGAGTTCTCTGTGTTACTGATGTGGCCCTCGACAACCCAGACATTTTTGTAAGTGGCCCTTCTCCTAAAAAGGTTGTGCACCCCTAGTCTATATCTTAAAAAATGGCTGAGTTATAGCATTTTGAATTTCTAGCGTGGCTGATATTTTGAAACGTCCTGAATTTTGTCACGCGATAAAAGGCGTATTTACGAACCGATTTGGATGTAACTTCGTTTATACATAGTACATACTAATGTCTCGACCGAGTTCGTTGGCCAGCTTCATCCGCCATCTTGTTTAAAAATGGCGGCCATTTAAATTTTTAAGAAAAATTTAAATTTGAAATGTGGTACCAAAAAATTGAAAATTGAAAAAATATTTTTTTCTTATGTGTTTTACCTTGATAAAAAGATTCGGGAGCAGTTTTTGTTTCGTCTATATCTTAAAAAATGGCTGAGTTATAGCATTTTGAATTTCTAGCGTGGCTGACATTTTGAAACGTCCTGATTTTTGTCACATGATAACGGGCGTATTTATGAACCGATTTGGATGTACCTTGGTGTGTACATAGTACATACAAATATCTCGATCGAGTTCGTTGTCCAGCTTCTTCCGCCATCTTGTTTCAAAATGGCGGCCATTTAAAAAATTTAAAAAATTTAAAATTTAAAATGAGATATCAAAAATTTCGAAAACGAAAAAGATTTTTTTCGTATGTGTTTTACCTTAATACAAACATTCCGGAACAGTTTTTGTTTTGTCTATATCTAAAAAAATCGCTGAGTTATAGCATTTTGAATTTCTATTGTGGCTGACATTTTAAAACGACCTGATTTTTGTCATGCGATAACAGGCATATTTATGAACCGATTTGGATGTAACTTGGTCTGTAGATAGTACATACGAATGTCTCGACCGAGTTTGTTGGCCAGCTTCATTCGCCATCTTGTTTCAAAAGGGTTGCCATTTAAAGAAAATTAAATTTAAAATTTAAAATGAGGTATTAAAAAATTGGAAAATGAAAAAGACTTTTTTTATGTGTTTGGCCTTGATACAAAGATTCTGGAGGTGTTTTTGTTTCTGAAAATTTGTTCTTTTGCTTATATCTTAAAAAATGGTTGAATTATAGCACTTTGAATTTCAAGCATGGCTAACACTTTAAACGATCTTGTATTTGTCACGCGATAACACAAGTATTCACCTATTTCGATGTAAGAAGGCATGTGGATAGTATACATCCATATCTCGACCAAGTTCACTGGCAAAATTCATCAGCCATCTTGTTTCAAAATGGCGGCCATTAAATTAAAAAAAAAATTACTTAAAGTGAGGTCCAAAAAAATTAGAAATTGAAAAAGGTTTCTTTCTTAAGTATTTGACCTTGATATAAGGATTCAGAAGCATTTTTTGTTTGTCTTTATCTTAAAAAATGGCTCAGATATCGCAATTTCAATATCTAATGTGGGTGACATTTTGAAAAATCTGATTTTTTGCCTACGACAGCACTCATATATATCCATCGATTCCGATGTGAGTGAGCATGTGCACAGCAATTACTAAGGTCTCGACCAATTTCACTCTTTAGCCTCATCCACCATGTTGTCTTAAAATGGCAGGCACTTTAAGAAATCGCCGAATTTGGCAGCCAAATATAAGTTACTTTAAATAAAAGCAACTTGGATAAAGCTGACAAATTTCCCGAAATTCTCATTCATAATGATTTAGTATTGATAAAAATTAGTATTGAATCTCCTATATTCGGTTTCCACTAAATTGAGCTTCGTGTATTTGAATGATACAAGTTGGCTTTTTTAAAATAAGGAATATGAAAGCTACCTCTTCCTCCCGGCACTGGTCGGAAGGACTACAAAAAAAAGTACTTCCGGCCAGTGCCGGGAGGAAGAGGTAGCTTTCATATTCCTTATTTTAAAAAAGCCAACTTGTATCATTCAAACACACGCAGCTCAATTTAGTGGAAACCGAATATAGGAGATTCAATACTAGTTTTTATCAGTATAATGAATGAGAATTTCGAGAAATTAGTTTTATCCAAGCTGCTTTTCTTTAAAAGTAACTTATATTTGGCTGCCAAATTCGGCGATTTCTTAAAGTGCGTGCCATTTTAAGACAACATGGTGGATGAGGCTAACCAGTGAACTTGGTCGAGACCATAGTAATTGCTGTGCACATGCTGATTCACATCGGAATCGGTTGATATATACGAGTGCTGTCGCATGAAAAAAATCAGATTTTTCAAAATGTCACCCACCATAGAAATTGAAACTGCTATATCTGAGCCATTTTTTAAGGTAAAGGCAAACAAAAAATGCTCCTGAATCCTTATATCAAGGTCAAATACTTAAGAAAGAAACCTTTTTCAATTTCTAATTTTTTTGCACCTCGTTTTAAATATATATATATTTTTTAATTTAATGGCCGCCATTTTAAAACAAGATGGCTGATGAATCTGGCCAGCGAATTTGGTCGAGGTATTAATATATACTATCCACATGCTTTCTTACATCGAAATAGGCGAATACGTGTGTTATCGCGTGACAAATACAAGATCGTTTCAAAATGTTAGCCATGCTAGAAATTCAAAGTGCTATAATTCAACCATTTTTTAAGATATAAACAAAAGAACAAATTTTTAGAAACAAAAACTGCTCCGGAATCTTTGTATCAAGGCCAAACACATAAAAAAAATCTTTTTCATTTTCCAATTTTTTAATACCTCATTTTAAATTTTAAATTTAATTTTTTTTTAAATGGCAACCCTTTTGAAACACGATGGTGAATGAAGCTGACCAACGAACAAGGTCGAGACATTGGTATGTACTATGTAAAGACCAAGTTACATCCAAATCGGTTCATAAATACGCCTGTTATCGCGTGACAAATATCAGGTCGTTTTAAAATGTCAGCCACTATAAATTCAAAATGCTATTACTCAGCCATTTTTTTAGATATAGACGAAACAAAAACTTTTCCGGAATCTTTGTCTTGAAGTCAAACACATACGAAAAAAATCTTTTTCATTTTCCAAATTTGGTATCTCATTTTAATTTTTTAATTTTTTAAATTTTTTTAAATGGCCGCCATTTTAAACAAGATGTTGGATGAATCTGGCCAACGAACTCGGTCGAGATATTTGTATGTACTATGTGCACACCAAGGTACATCCAAATCGGTTGCAACGCAGCCATTTTTTAAGATATAGACAAAACAAAAACTGCTCCGAAATCTTTATATAAATGTCAAATACATAAGAAAAAAAATATTTTTCCATTTTCAATTTTTTGGTACCACATTTCAAATTTTAAATATTTTTAGAAAATTTAAATGGCCGCCATTTTGAAACAAAATGGCGGATAAAGCTGGCCAACGAACTCCGTCGAGACATTGGTATGTACTATGTACACACCGAATTACATCGAAATCGGTTCATAAATATGCCTTTTATCGCGTGACAAAATTCAGGACGTTTCAAAATGTTAGCCACGCTAGAAATTCAAAATGCTATAACTCAGCCATTTTCTAAGATATAGACGAAACAAAAACTGCTCTGGAATCTTTGTATAAAGGTCAAATACATAAGAAAAAAATATTTTTCCATTTTTAATTTTTTGGTACCACATTTTTAATTTTAAATTTTTTTAAAAAATTTAAATGGCCGCCATTTCGGAACAAAACGATGGATGAAGCTGGCCAACGAACTCGGTCGAGACATTGGTATGTACTATGTACACACCGAATTACATCGAAATCGGTTCATAATTACGAGAGTTACAGTGTGACATAGGTCATATATATATATATATATATACATATATATAATTTCAAAATTAATGAAAAATTACTGCATGAATGGCGCCACAGCAGCACATATCAAATGCAATAAAACATATTACATCATTTCAAAATGTTAAAACACCATAACTTCAAAAGGAAGGTGTATATCTGCAGAAATTTTTTAACTATAAAAATATTTAAAAAAACAAGAAAGACAGGTAAAAAAACAAAAACAGTCTGTTCTTCATCAATGGGAGGACAGACAGAAAACTAACTCCACCCCCCACTTTTAAAATTTGCAGGTTTCTGAACACATGTTCACCCCGCATTCAATACTGAAAACTATTGTCATTTTATTAATCAAATTCCATAAAAAACTAAAACAACTCAAATTAAAACTAACAAACATAATATTAACCATAAAAAATTGTGTATGATTAATATTAATTAACCATAAATTTTTGTATGGTTAATATTATGTTTGTTAGTTTTAATTTGAGTTGTTTTAGTTTTTTATGGAATTTGATTAATAAAATGACAATAGTTTTTCAGTATTGAATGCGGGGTGAACATGTGTTCAGAAACCTGCAAATTTTAAAAGTGGGAGGTGGAGTTAGTTTTCTGTCTGTCGTCCCACTGATGAAGAACAGACTGTTTTTGTTTTTTTTACCTGTCTTTCTTGTTTTTTTAAATATTTTATAGTTAAAAAATTTCTGCAGATATACACCTTCCTTTTGAAGTTATGGTGTTTTAGCATTTTGAAATGATGTAATATATATATATCAATTTTGAACGGAGGGTGGTTTCGGGGTCTGGGGGTCATGATCGATGAAAATATACCAAAATTTTTTGAAATCGTTTTCCTCCGAACGGCTGCAATAGGTAGCTTTTTGTAATGAAAGCTACCTAAAAATGGCTGAGTAATAGCATTTTGAATTTCTATTGTGGCTGACCTTTTTAAACGACCTGATTTTTGTCACGCGATAACAGGCGTATTTATGAACCGATTTGGATGTAACTTGGTCTGTACATAGTACATACCAATGTCTCGACCGAGTTCGTTGGCCAGCTTCATTCGCCATCTTGTTTCAAAAGGGTTGCCATTTAAAAAAAAATTTAATTTAAAATTTAAAATGAGGTATTAAAAAATTGGAAAATGAAAAAGTTTTTTTATGTGTTTGGCCTTGATACAAAGATTCCGGAGTAGTTTTTGTTTCTCAAAATTTGTTTTTTTGTTTATATCGTAAAAAATGGTTTAATTATAGCACTTTGAATTTCTAGCATGGCTAACATTTTGAAACGATCTTGTATTTGTCACGCGATTACACACGTATTCGCCTATTTCGGTGTAAGAAGGCATGTGGTTAGTATACATCAATACCTCCACCACGTTCGCTGGCCAGATTCATCAGCAATCTTGTTTCAAAATGGCGGCCATTAAATTAAGAAAAATATATATATTTAAAGTGAGGTGCAAAAAAATTAGAAATTGAAAAAGGTTTCTTTCTTAAGTATTTGACCTTGAAAAGAATTCAGGAGCATTTTTTGTTTGTCTTTACCTTAAAAAATGGCTCAGTTTCAATTTCTATTGTGGGTGACATTTTGAAAAATCTGATTTTTTGCATGCGACAGCACTCGTATATATTAACCGATTCCGGTGTGAGTGAGCATGTGCACAGCAATTACTAAGGTCTCGACCAAGTTCACTGGTTAGCCTCATCCACCATGTTGTCTTAAAATGGCAGGCACTTTAAGAAATCGCCGAATTTGGCAGCCAAATATAAGTTACTTTAGAGAAAAGCAGCTTGGATAAAGCTGACTAATTTCGCGAAATTCTCATTCATTATATTGATAAAAATTAGTATTGAATCTCCTATATTCGGTTTCCACTAAATTGAGGTTCGTGTGTTCGAATGATATAAGTTGGCTTTTTTAAAATAAGGAATACGAAAGCTACCTCTTCCTCCCGGCACTGGCCGGAAGGACTTTTCAAAAATGATTCTGCTTTTTCACCTCTGGTTAACAGGTCGGCTGGATTTTCTGAGCCAGTGCAATGCGACCACAAGTTTGGATTTGTTTTTTGCTGTATTTCTCGAATCCTATTCTGAACAAATGGCTTCCATTCTTCAACATTGCCTCTGATGTAATGCAGAACAATCATTGAATCTGTCCAGAAATGTAGACTGATTTTCATTTCTTTGAAAAGACGTTGATTAACATAGGCTGTTAGTCTAGTCCCTACTAGTGCGCTCATTAGTTCCAATCTTGGCAGAGATAATTTCTTGACTGGAGCTACTCTGACTTTGGAAATGACAAAACTAGTAAATATTTGTTCGTTAACACGATATCTTAGATAAACAACAGATCCATAAGCTTTGGAACTTGCGTCGTTAAAACAGTGCAATGGTAGATCTTGAATCGCATCTTTTGAATAGTCACCAAAATAATATCTTGAAATCTTTGCAGCTTCAACAGAACTTAGTTTCTTGCACCACTTAATCCATTTATTGTGCATATCTTCATTCAATTTATCTTCCCAATTCAGACCTTCTTTCCAAATTTCTTGCATAAGAATTCTTGCAGTTACCGTAAAAGTGTTCAAAATTCCTATGGGATCATATATTCTTCCTATCATCTTTAAAACTTCTCTTTTGGTTACACCGTTATTCTTATCGTCAAATTTCAAAAGATTCTGTAATTCGACTTTCAAATAATCTTCTTGGGTATTCCATTTATAACCTAGAACCTTTGTATAAGCAGAATTTTTATGGACAGTTTCTTCTTTTAAATCAAATTGCGATTGAAGAATTTCGGAATTTGTAGTCCACTTGCGCATATTGAAATTAGCCTCTTTCAAAATGGTCTTAACCTCAGCATATACCTTCAAACCTTGTGATTCTTCATTTACACCAGCGAGTAAATCATCAACGTACAGACAATCATTAAGCAGATCAAACGTATCTGGAAATGTGTATTTGTATTTCTTGATATGATGTTTTATAGTTGCAGATAACAGAAATGAACTAGGCTTCGCTCCGAATAAAACTCTGGTCATTCGTAATGTTTTCAACTTTAAATTTGACACTGGATTAGGAGAATTTTCCATCCATAAAAATCTAACAGCATCTCTATCTGCAGGATCTAAACTAATTTGCAAATATGCCTGTTCAATATCGCCGGTGATTGCAATTTTGTGTAATCGAAATCGAAATAAAACATCGAGTATATCTGGATTTAAATTTGGACCCGCATGTAAACAGTGATTCAATGAAATAGATTCGGAAGAATGAGAGGACGCATCGAAAACGACTCTAAGTTTGGTAGTTGCTTTGTCTTCACGTACAACTGCTTGATGAGGCATATAGTAAGATACTGAGTTTGTCTCCGAATTAACAACTTCTGCCATTCCTTTCTCTAAATAGTTATCTATAACATTGGCTATTTTTCATAAAATTCTGTACATTTCTCAAATTTCTTATTTAAACTATATAGCCTTTTTCTCGCTAACTCATAATTATCCGTTAATTCAACAACTTTTTCATTCCAGGGCAACTGGACTTGATACACATTATTCTTAAATTTAGCAGTTTTATTATAATTTTCCAAAACTGCATTCTCTATATCAGATTGTTCCTTTTCTGGTTTTATACCCATAGTTTCTAACTCCCAGAAAGCCTTTAAAGTAATATTTACATCGGTATTCCTATCCAACTCAACATGCTCCGAAACAGCTTTCATGACACTAATTGATGTTTGTAAAATATTAGCATCTTTAGACGCAGTAGAACCATTAACAGTCCATCCTAAAATTGTTTGAGAAAGTACGAGATCATCTGAAAGTCTACGAAGCTTCCCTGTAACCATTTTCCAATAATAATCACTTCCTATCAAAATAGATAATCGAAAATATTTTGAATCTCCATAGGTTCTATCAGCTAATTGCAATTTATTTCTATATACACAATCTCGTATTCTCTTCTCGGGTACGGCAAGTAAAGCTTCACTAATTTCAGGTGTCTCTAACACTTCAATCGTAATACTTTTATTCAGCATTTCGGGATTTTTCAAAAGAATTCTGTATCGCTTACGTTTCTGATTTATCGCGGCTTTAGAGCCAAAGGCGTGAATTGTAACATCTTCTTCTCCCACTACTTGTAAACCTAATTTTTCTGCAACGTTACTCAATATAAATGATCTCTGCGACCCTAAGTCATATAATAGACGCAATTTTGATTTATGTTCTTTTCCGATAGCTAATGTAGTAGCGGTTTGCAAATAAATATCTCGTGTTACGTTCCCATTTTGAATTGATGAAACTAATGTATCTGTTATTTCTCCTTTATTCTCGCTTTCTTCACAAATCACTGAATTATGCCTCCGAAAACAAAATTTTCATCTATTTTTAGACTTACAATTTTTAACTAGGTGAAATCGCTTCAAACATAGAAAACATCTTGCTTGACTCTTTATAGCATTTTTCTTCTCTTCTATTGTTTTAGAACAAGTTTCTATATCATGACTTTCTGAACAGAATAGGCATTTATTTTCAGCATTCGTATTCAAAGTAGCCGACGTAGGCATTTTGTGCTTAAATGATTTACTATTAACAAAATCCCTATCTGAAAATTCTTTTTTTACAACTACTTTGTTCCCAAATCTTGTATCGTCATCTGATTCTTTCTTGCCAAACGAAAATGTGCGATTTCTTGTTTCGATTTCCGCTCTCAAATAATCTAATAGCTTCGAAACATTCCACGATTCTGCTTCATCTTTATTTTCTCTGTTATAATTCAACATTAAACTATTCGGTATTAACTTTGTTATTAAAGGAAATAATAAACTTCCATAACTTTCTAACTCGATTCCTAATGATTTCAAACTGCGTATATGTATTTCGCAAGTATCGTACAAATTGCGCAATTCTTTCAAATTAGAAGAATTACGGACGGGTGGCAAATTTAATAACTTATTAATATGTGACCTGATCAACATTTCTTTTTTTCCGTAGCGACTCTCTAAAATATTTACAGCCATATCATAATTTTCTTCAGAAACTAATAATCCTTGAATGGCAGTTTGCGCCTCTGATTTCAGGAGACTTTTCAAATATGTAAATTTATCTATTTTACTTATTTCATCATTGTCAGCTGATTTAAACTGACTGTAAAATTCTTGCCAGTTCTCTAAATTACCATCGAATTTCTCAATATTCAACTTAGGCAGGTTAACGCGAATCCCATGTTTGGCCATAAAAGGCAAATTGGCGTTCATATCACTAGGGGCGACCGCCAAATTTGAAGCGACATTACTTTCTTCTTTCTGCAAATCCTTCATTTTACGATTTAATTTAGTTTTAACGAAAATAAACTTTTCCCTATATTCTTGGTTGGATTCAAAATCCGACTCTAAGCTTTTTAAATTTTTTATTTCTCCCTCAATATTCTTACATAATTCAAGAAATTGATTTTCTTTATCATTAATTTGTGCAAACGATTCTTCTAACCAAAACATATCAATTGTACTATCGGATTTTTCAAACATATCATTGATATTATTCATGAGCTTCGTTGCGCTAGATTTAATAACTTTACGTTTCGACTTCAATGCATCTAAATTTTCCATTTTAATATTCTTAAAGGAAATAAATACTTATCAAATAATATTTCAACCAAATAAAAGCGCGACGTATGGGCGCCAAAATGCTACTAAAAAATATAAAAGTATCTTATAAATCTAAAACTTTCTCACCTGAGTCGTGAATTCTACGCCTTTATTGTGGCTGATCTCGTTAAGGTATTTACTTCGAAGAATATAAACACTGCTGTACGTAACAAAACATTTAATAGACAAAAACTAACACTAAAAACGGTACATATACTATCTTTAAACATCTTCAATTTTTAAATTCGTACATCTCGTCTGCAGTAAATTCATGGAACAACAAATGACATAAAAAATTAATCGTAAACAAAAATGGGTCACTTTAGTTCACACAGCTTGTCTTTTTTACTTCGCACCAAAGAGTTTGGAATTTGAGTCAGAAAATACAACAAATGTTATTTGTCATATTTTCTGAAAATAACTTTTTTTTTTTATAGTCTACAAATTATAAGCAAAAATTTGGGACTCTTTTTATAAAAACTTTAATTTCTCTATGAATATACATGCTATTCTCATAAAAAATGAACACAATTTATTACAATAAGGTACTTAATCATAATCTACAGATTGAACGCTTTTGCTACATTAGTTTTTACAGGGTTGTGCAAAAGATATTCGTTCTTTTTCAATTTGTTGACGGTCCCCTATGGGGTTTCGGGAAAAACTATTCACGGAAATATATGGCCTGTACTATTTTGTTTGCACATCTAGAGTTTCAGCATAATTCCTTGGGTATTTTTCTAGATATTTAAGAAAACATCAAAAATCGCAAGTGGCCAGTCACCTTTGGCCATATAGTGTATAAATGGTCAATTAAAGTATTTGACTCTTAACAGCCCAAATTTTGTCTGACACAATCGAAAATATGGTAGAGCAATGGCGTTCGCATCGTTTTCAGCAATGTGAAAGCCCATTCCAGGTAAAGCTCCATGTTGCTGCAAAACACAAGATCACATTCACCGATATATTTCTTTTGATGCAAAGTTCGTTTGGAAAACCGACCAGTGAGCGTAGCGGGTGAAGCCTACTACAACAAAATAAAATAAAGGCATATATGTCTACGCGAATTAAAATTAAATCGCCTTTTAAAAAATATATATATTTAAAAATTATTGTTCTTCATTTTCTAAAACATTCCGGCACGACATTGATGCTACTGATTTTTAAAAATTGTTGTCTGGTGAAAAATTTAAAAACGTGTTACAAACATTATGAAATATCTAATTGCAAAGAAATCAACATGAATATTACATCATTAAGATCAAAAGAGTTTTTTGTGTTATCAAATTTACAATTTCTTTCGCAATCTATTATTTTAAGACGTAACGTCCATGTTCAAATAAATTTATTAATGTATACAGTACCTTTCATAAAAATAAATCTTTAGAAATCTTAACTCAAATATATAACAGAAAAAAAAAGTTTTTATTAAAATAATAATAATAAGATTAAATTCTGACGTATACTTTTACAGTGAATCTCCAACGCAAGAAGATTTAGAATACTTTATATTATAAAATGGAGATTCCGTGAAAGAATCTATTATATTAAAATCTGCCTGTCTGTTAATATTTCGTAGCTATTCCTCCGAGAATATGGAATGCCGAGCGATCAAATTAACAACAGTTTTTTATGTGGATCTGAAGATGTCATATAAGCTCTCGGAATTTTTTAAAATTTGACTTATTTTCCGATATATTATTACTTTCTTCTATCTTTACAAGAAGAAAGTATTGGATTCGTGAAAATATTCTACTTTCGTTTTTCGACGGATTTACACGTTTTAGGGGTCAGAGATTCCGAGAAACATGTTTTTACAAAATGTCTGTCAGTGAGTCTGTATGTATGTATGTGACACAGATTTTGTGGGTGCTCTATCTCAAGAACTACTGCACGGAATTAAAAAAAAAAATTATATTCTGTTAGTCCCTGATATAAATTGGTGTTGATTAGTTTTGGTGTAAATCGCTCGCCAGGTGGCGCTGCTATGCAGTATTTTTCACGATTTCCACAATAGCTCAATCTCCGGAACTAATTCACGGATTTTCATCAAACTTGAGATTCAGTTAGTCTTTGACATGAATAGACGTTTTATACATTTTGGTGTAAATCGCTTAACAGGTGGCGCTGCTATGCTGCATTTTTTTAGACTTCCGCAATGGTTCTATCTCAAAATATAATGCTTAGATTTTCAACAAACTTCAGATTCAGGTATACCTTGATATGAATTAATGCTGTTTATGTTTTGGTGTAAATCACTCAACAGGTGGTGCTGCTATGCTGTTTTTTTCAGTATATTCACTATAGCTCTATCTCAATAATCAATGCACGAATTTTCACCAAACTTCAGATTCATGTATACCTTGATATCAAAGAGTGCTGTTTATGTTTTGGATTAAATCGCTCAACAGGTGGCGCTGCTATGCTACATTTTTCAGAATTTCCCCTATAGCTCTCAAGAACTAATGCACGAATTTTCATCAAACTTCAGATTCAGATATACTTTGATATGAATTGGTGCTAAATTGATGTAATTTCTTGTACTATTTAAATGATTTTATTAACATGATTTATATAGAAGAAAGTTTTGTGGCCACAACATACTAGTTTTTATACCAACATTTCTGTAAGAATAGCATTTTTGAGGACAAAAGGGAGAAAGGGGAAACAACAGGGATTATTAAACTTTTTTTACGTCATTTTCAAATTCAAATTGAAAATTGAAAGTACGGAATAGATGGTGTAAAGAATATTGTAATTAAATTACATATTTCAAAAAAAAAAAAATAAATAAATAAAAACTTTTTTTTTTCGCATTTTTTTGTTTCGAGGATCAATATATTTTACAGAAAGAATTATTATTTGCCGACATATTGATATTTAGAAATCATTGCATCGAAATTTTTTTTAAATCAACTTTTACATTTAACCCAAGGAGATTTTTGAACTGCTTGTATTTTAACTCGTTGTATTTTAGGTGGTCAATTATTCAGACCTGTTCACAAAAATTGAATTCAAAGAACAAGCATGTACAATTTTCAATTAATAATTTTTGAAATATTGCAGATAAAACGTTTCAAAAATCCGCTAAAAGTAAAAGGGATTATCGGCAAAAAATTACATACTTTTTTTTTCGAAAGCATTTATTTTAATCGTAAAAATCTTAAATATTTTTTATAACTCGTCAAATTGGCGTTATTTAGCACCAAAATTAGAAACCAAAATATACTTTTGACAAACACAGTCTTGCATAAAAATTATGTTTTCGGCAAATGATAAATTTCGCAATTGCTGTTTAACCTTTTGTATCGCCGTTGCATATTTGCAACGTACCCAGAAGTTAATGTTAATTATACAAAGCTCTTTAAAAATCGATTTTATTGATTGCTGCTATATTCGGAATATATCTAATAATTTAAACATATATGAATGAATATAAAAATAAATCTTTAGAAATCTTAACACAAAACTCAAATATACAGAAAGCAAAAATAAAACATAATTAAACTCAGAATTTTTGTGAAAAAGTTTCAATATATCTTTAAAACGAATTTGCATTAGCAAGCAGTTTAACCCTTTAATACGTGAATTTTTATTTTGTTCAGAAACATTATACAATGAAATCTCCCTGTGCGACTGTGACAGAGTTCTCTCACATATCACAGTTTTCATTAAAATTAATTTAAATAATTTGTTTTGGCTTTTGAAACGTGTTGTTTTCTCCCTTCGTTAAGTTAAAATTTATGACTTAATTCTATGCTTAAAACCCATATGGAATTTTACCTGTTCGTTTTTTCTTTCTTTCCATAACCTCTGTAATTTAATGCAGTAATTTTCAGTTTATGATTTGTAACCGTTTCTCGCAGATGCAATTTATTTTCCAATAACATTTGAGCCGATAAAATAAAACAGAAAAGTTAAATGCACCAGCCTTTGATATTTTAATGCATGTTTTTTTTTTTTTTTTTTTTTTTTTTTTTTTGCGTCGCCCACGAAAGAAATAATTCAGTCTAATCCTCTACTTAAGTAAAAAGCCGTTGCAATAAAATATAAAAAATGTAAAAAGATAATTAATTTGGACGCGGTCTTTAAATCACGTTTCATGTACGTTATTTTATTTATCAGTTGTTAAAACATATGCCTTTATCGGCATTTCGCAATTATAAGTAGCAATCATTTAACGCAATCATTTATTTTAGATAAACATTGCCAGGATTTATGGCGTCGGTTGTATATGCATATGTTGTACCGTTATTCTGGCAACCGCTTTGCATCAAACGTTTTTTCATTGTTTTTCTTATCAGGGTTGCTAGATTATATGGGGTAATCATTTGGCTTGCAAATAAACCCTTTGTCTGCTTTTCGTTCACGGTGCGGTGCTAATGTTTGAATTTGGCGATGTCGTAGCGCCAAGTGTTATAAGCTTCTTATGAAATCACTCACTTTTCTGTTGGACCTCGAAGATGTAAGACCAGGTGGTCTTGGGTCGCGCTTAAGCGCACCTTATTTGCACGGATTTTATCTCTCTCACTTTTAGTACTTATGAGTAATATTCCTTTTGTAACTTGTTTTTTAAAATGTTAAATAAAAATAGTTAGATCCTGTAATGAATGGTTGGAGTTTTTTTGCATTTAAACGAACCAATCCACTGGACCACGTCACAGCGACCACCTCCCTGAACGATCATTTTTTCATGGAACGAAATTCATTCCCATAGACTTAGTACTAATTTTACCTCCATTCAGAGACCATCCCAGTTGAACTCCCTCCATGAGCGGCCCATTTCTTTGAAGAAAATGAAACAAATTCTGTTTTTTCTCGATCGCTTGAAGAAGGTTTTCTTAGAAAAATAATTACGGAGAGCACATTATTCATCAAACTTCTACACAAAGTTTGGAATTTTTTAAAATTATTCCGGTAACATTTAAGTGTTTAAATATTTTGTGCCTTTTTAGGCAATGAATTTAACTCTGATGACAAATTAAGAACGACAGTCAATAAACTCCCCAGTCCTATTCTGTCGGGAAACTCCCATAGAAATGGATAAATTAATGAAATCATCATTATTTGTTCCCGTCCAAAAAAAAAAAAAAAAAAAAAATATTTATTTACTAAACTTTGGAAGGCCTTGGAAACAAAAGTTATAAAAATTTTCTGAAGGGCCCCGTTTTGAAATGAAAAATTTTGCGAAGGGTCCTTTAATGAGCCCAATTTCTTATTAACAGATCTCTGAAAACCGTAAAATCAAAGCAAACGTCAATGTATTTATTTTTTTTTTATCTCTGCAGTAATTAACTTATGTAATTAATTTGGTTTTGATACGTAAATTTTCATATTTTTCCTAATGTGAAAAATAAATTTTAGTAATATTATTTGTTACCTTTTTTCAATAAATTAAAATCTAGATTTAAACATGACCTCCATTAACAGACCACCTCTCGGAGCGACCAATTTTTACTGGAACGGAACGTGGTCGCTTTAGGGAGGTTTTACTGTATTTGAGTCTATTTTTGTTAATTATCCACTAGAAAACTAGTGAAAAAATCTTTTATATTCATGTTGGACATTAATGTCATAATGTCACTCCTGAGTTAAATAATTAATAAAAAATGGCTCAAAAAATTATAATTTTAAATTATATACTTACTATAAAGTGTTTACACTTCACAATAACAACTATTCAACGATATAATAATGTTTATATTGATTTTACTAATTTTCAGAATTAATAATGACTACCTTATAAAGATGGAGAAAAAATACCAGTCGAGCTCACTGCAAGCAGTATCAACAAAAGGTGTTACGACAACCCCGTGATAACAAATCAAAACAGAAACAGACTTCACGACCTTAAATGCATATTGTTACTCGTAAGTAACACATATGTAGTTCCCCAAAAGACCAATAGAAAGCACATTTTTTCCACATTAATAAAAGGAATCCTATTTTAATCTTTTAGACCAATATACTAAACATTATCTTATTTTCAATATAGCTTATTCGGAATTTGTACATTGATTTTTCAATTTGTCATGATTTTTTATGTGATTTTTACAGTTTTTACGCTACAATTTGTGATATTTGTAAAATAAATCCGATTTTAATCTTTTAGTCTAATACAGCAAATTCTTCCATCTTTCCAACATAGTTTTCTTGAAATTCGTGCAGTGATTTTGTAATTCTTTCCTGAATTTTTTAAACGATTTTTATGATTTTTTTCGCGTTTCGTTGCGATTTTTCCACATTAGTAAAATGAACCCGATTTCACATCTAAATATTAAAGAAAAATTACATGTATGCATTCTTTAAGTGATAAATGGAAACTTTAGATATCCAAATTAATACATTATGGATGTGTGTAATGCATTCTAGATATGCAGAAACCTGAAAAGCGGAAGAGTCATAGAGGGTGTCACAGTCATACATCTCAACGGCGGCCAATGGCTAATTCCTAAACCGTTAGTCATAAACATATAGTTCAAATTACAAAAATGTTTTAAATGAGGTAAAGACATATTTTAAAAGTAATTTGGGTCAATTAAAACATTTCTTAAAAAATTAGGAAATTTAAATTTTTATACGGTCCCACCGGTCCTATAAGTTATATTTAGTAAAATTTTCCTGATACACTTACAAGTAAAACAAAAAAAAAAGTCCTGTTATTCTACGATTAAAATTGACCGGGTAATAACTGTTTAAAGTTGGAGCATATTTTTTTTCTGCAAATTAGGGGTCATTCACAAATTTAGTAGAAATATATTTCCGTCAGATTATATATTTAAAAAAATGGTTGAAATTAAAATTAACATTGCAATATACATTTGAAATCTTTACTCATTCTGACATATTAATTCAAAATATACAATTTGTAATAAACATATAAGAAGGGAAAGGAAACACAATTTTTGTTGAATTAAATGATGAAAATTAACAGTTTTAGCTTTTGATAATTGATTCTTATGTATTCTGTACCGCTGAATCTGATACTGACCTTCATTTTTTACTATCACGTAAAGAATTTTTACAAATAGTAAATTTTAAAGTTAAAAAAAGAAAAAATAGCGAAAATTTGGTACTATAAAATAGATGTCATTGTTGTGTTTTAACTTTTGATAATTGATTTTTATGTATTTTTTACCGCTGAATCCGTAAATGACCTTCATTTTTAAACATAATGTCAGGATTTTTCGCAAATTGTAAATTTCCTAGATAAAACTGAACCCCTCCCCAACCTCATCGGACCCCTCAACTGTTTAGCTGTAAGAATCCCAGTATAAACCAAAAAATTGAATAAAATATTGAATAATTAAAAAAAAAAAAAAAAAAAAAAGAAAAAGAAAAAAAAAAGAAAAGAAAAAAAAAAAAGCAATTTAACAAATTACAACGACCAATTTGAAAATGATTTTTTCAAAGACGATAAAGACAAAAGACTAAAGATAAAGACTTTTTCAAAGACATAAAAAATCGCATGGAGTTGATCATACTCCGCTCATCATAATACGTACGACATGAATTAACACTAGAACGCCCGCTACCATTTTCCCCCTAGAACGCCCGCGGGAGTCGCTTCGACTCCTGTCTGTTTCAAAAGAGAAAAAATAAACGAAACGAATACAAATGAATAGAAGAGTGTAAATATAATATTTATATTTGAATTTAAGATTCATATATATATTTTACAATTGAAAGAAAAATATTTATATACGCATTTTTAAGAAATTGGAAAAATATTTTCAAAGGAAATACAGAATCGTTTCGAATTTTCAATCTGAAATACAGTTTTTGCAAGTGTAGTCAGTTTTGGCCAAGCATTTTCCACAAACCATTTTCTTGCATGTTATGCAATCATTGAGAGTCATGTTGCCTTTGCATAGTTTACTTCGCATTTTCTTCTCTTTAGGGATTTTGTTTCAGATGATGTATCAGCGAGGCTTTTTCTTGTTGGTTTATTTTTAGCAGATGTATAATTTTGACGCAGTTCATCTGCTAATAACTGAATAAATGCTTGTCTGCTTATTTTTGTTTCCCCGGTAACTTCTTTATAAATGATCCAGGCATTTATTGGTGCTAAATCTAAGAGATTGTAAAAAGTATGCACAGGCCATCTTCTGGAGGGCGCCTTCACAGAATATTTCCTAACCATTTGATCAATAACGTCAACACCACACTTAGTTTCATTATAAAATCTGACAGTTTCTGGGGTTTTCTTTTCGTTGTTTTCAATATCAATGAATGGGTGGAGAGTGCTAAGAATAATAACATTTTTCTTTCTCTTTCCTTGATACACGGTTAGAGTAGTACCGGTTTCTTCGTGTTTTAGAAATTTTGTTTCGTATAATTTATCTTTCGAATCTTTCAAAGTTTTTGGAATTTCTCTCCTAGTTTTTCTCATAGTGCCTAATAAACTAGTACCTTTCTTTTTCAGTTGTTCAGCCAAACGCAGTGACGTGAAATAATTATCAACCGTGACGTTAATGCCTTTGTTTAGAAATGGCTGCATCAATCGCATAACTACATATTCTGATAAAGTTTGATCTGAAGGCCGTTCTTCACATTTGCCTAAATAAGGGAACGCATTCAGTAAGTACTTTGTTCGAAGGTCTACTGCAAGCCAAAACTTTTGTCCGTATTTATCCGGTTTTGAAGGTCTATGAATTGCGTGAAAGGACAACGCGTTTTGCTTGGAAATAACTGTTCATCTATTGTTATATTTTCACCAGGCTTGAAACAGGCAATACAGTTTTCAGTGAATCTATTCCATATATCAGATATCATTCCAAATTTATCTGTTTTTAAGCGTATAGATCTGGTAGATTTCAAATCGAATCTCAAAAAGCGTAAAATTTCACAAAACCTATTTCTTCCCATAGTTTCAGTGCAAAAATTCAAACCCCATGAGTTTGACCACAAAGAATGAATATCAATTCCATTTGCACCACATGCACCTTGGGCATACAAAATTCCAATAAAGGCATACAGCTCGTCTAACGTAACTGTCCAGTTATCGGTTTCAAGAACACGTCTTGCCTCTGTTTCTGTGCATCTTTGTATTTGTTCCAGCATTTTTTTTTATCTACAAATAACAACCATGCACTCAAAACGCTTTCAGATTTCACGAATTTCTTAGCATAAATAGTTGGTCCGGTAGTCTGACACATGATATTTTGCTTCAGATATCTTCCAGAAACTTTCTTATTTGCACAAATTTTCCATTGTGTGCCATCTGGAGCGACATGAATTCCATCTCTTTCAGATGCAATAATTAACGCATCTTCATTTGTATCGGAATCTGATGAAGAATTATTTCCAATACGAATTTCTTGAATTTCGTTTTCATTTTCTGATAACTCACCACCTTCAGATTCATTATATGAAAGTTCTCGTAATAGAGCAGTTATTTCGTCCGGTGTTAGAAATTTTTTCCGTGACATTATGTTTTATTTCTATTAAAAAGGAAAAACGGAGTTGCTTAGCTATGATGAAACACAAGACTGATAAAAATTGAAACAAAAATTCAATTCGAATGATACAAAGAATTTCGCAAGCAGTACGCAATCATTTCAGCAGGTGCATGGAACTAACCATTTTTCTCAACAAAAGGGGTGTAGAGAAAAGAAGAGCAAAAACATTTACTTTCCTGATAACAGATAAAAATATTATGAATCCCAAGGTCATGTTACGCAAAAATAATGAAAGCATTTTACAAATCTTACTTTGGAGTCGATTCGACTCCTTTGGGCGTTCTAGGGGTAATGCCTCATTATCAATTTATTAAATGTGCAAATAATTTATAAATTTCAGAATAAATAGAGATTTTAAAAATAATAAAAGTCAAGGAAGCGGGGAAAAAAAATCAAAATTTCTCAGAGATATGGGTGTTTCAGGAGCATTTGGAGTCGAAACGACTCCATCGGGCGTTCTAGTGTTAAACATTAATAGTGTTATTACACATAAAAATTCCAAGCGACAAAAATCGACTGAGACTCGTACGCATTATCCACCTGAAACTTATGTATTATCCAGCCATTTCACTGGCTGTTCGGGAAAAGGCTTTTCCACCGTCAGAGTTCCAAGAAATCTGACGATCCATTTTAAATGAAATTTCATTCTTAAACTTATAAACGTTCCACAATATTACTTTTTACACCGTCGTATAGAGAAAAAAATGTACTTTTAAATGCAATTTGTTTGAAAATTGTCTCTCAATTTGTTTCTGAGTTATTAATTATTTTTGTAGTTTTTATTACTTTTTTGTCATAGTAGCAACAGAAGGTATCCATCTCTGTTGAAAGTAAAGGGAAATATATAATTAATAATAATAATTTCATACTGTATAGACCAATCAGAAAACGAATAAATTGCAGATTAAACCAATAAAAAGTTTCAGATATGCTTTTGATTTCCTATCCTGACGAGAACAATAACCATTTTCCAAATGGTTAATAAAATAAAATTACATCTGTTTTATAGCATGAGATTTTCGGTATATTTTAACTTTGACATTTACGATTTGCATTAAAATTCTAGCGTCATTGTTAAAATGAAGGTAATTTTCTGATTCTGTGCATAAAAACGAATTATCAAAAGTTAAAAAATTCACTCATCTCCTCTATTTTATAGTATCCGATTTTTGCTATTTTTTTTATCTTTGTTATTTTGTTATTTTATTAACTTTGACAATTTATGATTTTCCAAAAATTCTGACATGATGGTTAAAAATTAAGGTAATTTTCGGATTCAGTGCTAAAAAATACATAAAAGTTAAAAAAACACAACTATCGCAGTCTTGTGTTATCTAATCTAAAACTTGTTCTTAAACTTCTTGGCGGTAATCTATCAGAAATTTCTTGTGTTATTCTGTAAAATAAGTATAAATGGTATCTACCGAAAATCATACTAGTATTAGATTGTCATCGGATTTACGTCAGTATGTAAAATTTAATCTCGATCGGATATTTGAAAGTGAGTTAAAGTTTGAATACAAATTTTGAACTGGAAAAACATATAGTAAAGTGGGGACAGATGCCGCAGTTTTTCTTTTAATCTTGTAAAATGTACAATAAAGCAAAAAATAACCAACTAAGTACCAGGAATCATTGATCAAACCCTTTAGAATCTAATTTCTATGTTAAAAAAGTTAAAACCCTCTTAATAAAGTAGGCATAATTATTTTTCCACAGGTCCTTTTTTAACATAATTTTTTATGTGCTGGATAAGATGCCGCATGGAGAAAAATGCTAGGCTGTTTATTTTTTTTTTTTTTCAAGCAAATCACATTTTTATATTCTCAAGCTACTTAAAAGGAAAATAAATAACAGTAAACTTACAAAAATTATATATATCACTAAATTATGAAAAGTTGTGTGAAAAGTGTAAAATGCAAAAGTGTAATCTCTATAAACAAAACTTAAGACAAAAAGTGAAAATGAAAAGAAAATCATTTGAATTTACATGAATGGATAGCATAATTACGGGAAACAATAGACAGCATAATTCCAAAAAAGATATAAATCACTGGTTTACATCCAGGCGAACATTGCAGTTCGCTCTTAATGCAAGTATTAGTTCTATTCTATTTAGGCCCTAGTCTGTTTATATTTGACCTTTCTTCTTATTCTTTGATTTGGTATTTCCATTCGCCCTCAATCACAACACACTACCCGTTGCAAAAGTAAAGTAAGCGTTTTTCATGAAGCTATCGATTGAATTTGATGCACTGAACCCTGGCCGCTTTAGACTTTGCTCCTTGATAAGACTCCAGCAACTCAACATATGTAGAGTCATCAAATTCCAACCCAGTTCTGCCATCAGATTCCATAAGAGGAACAATTTACCCATTGTCGGAAGATGATTTATATTTTAGTTTTCCCCTCAAGTAAGACGTTTTCAAGTTGATCTTTCCCTTTCTTTTTTTTACACATTTTACTTCCGCCAAGTTGTCGTTCTTTGACGCTTTCTAGTTTCCTTTGTTTTTCATTTCCTTCTTTTTTATTGTTTATGAATTCTCTTACTTGGCTGTATGGGTCTTTTGACCATTGGTGTAGAAGATATTTTGTTTAACAGTTTAGATGGTGAGAATTGTAAACGGCCTACGTTTTCCTTATTCACACATGGTGAAGAAACATTGTTGCTGAGAATATTTTGATAAGTAGCAGAATGCGCTAATATACATTCATTTAAATGTAAGTTTTACTTAAATCGCAGTGATGAATTTATTGAACCGAAAAACAAAAATATATTTTGCGGCATCTGTCCCTCAACCTTGGTGCGGCATCTGTCCCATAGTGGCGGATAAGATGCCGCGCCGCCATTTTGTATCATGCCATTTTGTATCATTTGTATCACGTGAGAGAAAGGGCAAGCAAATGTCTGTATTCTACGAGAATCCAGTCTATAGTTGCAATCGATTTTGGAATGAAATCTCTATTTATTAATTCTTAAAATGTGTAATAAAACTTAATTAGAATAATTTATCAACTTACCACGCAGGTTCGAGCCATAAAAACTGGCATAAATATGTAAATACTGACAATTAAGCGGTGGAAACGCATACAGCACATCACACAGCACAAAGGAACACTACGAACTTCTAAAATTGGTCTTGGGAACGCTAGTGTCGCCTACACAATGTCTGCGGCATCTGTCCCGCCGCGGCGTCTGTCCCCACTTTACTATACATAGATCGTTGAAATTATATAAAAACTTACAAAAATAACCTAATTTTTGTTAAAAGAAATCATGAAAAGAAACAATCTCAAATCCTTACAAAATAAAACATATGTTAAAATACAATTATTTTAATCAAACTGAAACTTAATAAAAGTTAATCCAATCGTAACACTTGCACGATATTTTTCAAAGCGCAGATACATATGGGATAAGTTCTTCGAATACTTTAAGCTCTTGGTATATGACCTCTCAAAACATGGCGAAACTCACCTGTGTTCAGCTGAAGAAAAGTGGTGTAAGTCATGCATTTTTAAAGTTTCATAACTCGGTCAATTTTATGTTATAATAACGGGACTTTTTTTGTCTTACTTGTCAGTGTAGTAGGAAAATTTTACTAAATATACGAGTAACTTATACGGCCGGGGGACATATAAGAATTTAAATTTCGTAATTTTTTAAGAATTGTTTTTATTGACCCAAGTCGCTTTTAAAATATTTCTTTACCTCATTTAAAATATTTTTTGTAATTGAAATTGGAAATGTCTATGATTAACGGTTTAGGAATTAGCTATTGGACACCGTTGAAAGTGAACACCCTGTATAAGGAGTTATATTAACTATAATGGAATGACATATAATTTATGAAATTAATAGTAAAAAAAAATATGAATTAACCTATAAAAATCTCAATAGAAATCGATATCTAGAAACTTTAAATACACAAAATTATAGTTCATTCTGTCAAGTAGTTTTTGAGTTACGCTTTAAAAGCTACTCGCATTTCATTTTCTTCTGTAACGAATAAAAATTTATTTAACATTAGAAGTTACGTACTTTACACCTGCACACTTTCTGAAGTGCTATATCGTGTCATTAGTTCAGGCGTAAATTACTATTGGGAAATAATGGTACTCAGTCGTTCCTTGAGTAGTCGAGCAAGCAAACTTGTCTAACGTGTAACGGTGCACTGGAAAATCAATTAACATAATTTATTGTTTGAAAAATTTGTGAAGTAGATTCACAATCAAGGAATATTTTTATATAATAAATTTTAACAACATAATTTATAAAATAATTTCTTGCAGATAAATTGTCAGTATAGAGTATAATGTTATAAATACATGGTGTGTTCACAAAGTTTCAAGACTGGTCTGATAATTCAAAATTTATTAAACATTTTTGTACAGCTAACTAAAATTTTTCGAAAATGCCCTTGGGTATCAACACACTTCTGCCAGCGTTTGTTCAATTGTTCATACGATCCCTGGAGGTCTTCAAGCGCGAGGCTGTTAAAGGACCTCGTCGAAGCTGCCTGGATAGCTGGAATCCTGACAAATCACTTCTCTTTCAGGTCTTTTTTGATCAGGGGGCGCCAAGAAAAAAAAAAAAAAAAAAAAAAAAAAAAAAAAAAAAAAAAAAAAAAAAAAAAAGTCCTGGGAGCGAGGTCGGGCCTGTAGGTGGTTTGCGGCAGTATTACCACGTTAAAGATAACCAAAACTTCGGCGGCGGCGAGTGACGTGTGAGAGGTGCATTGTCGTGGGGAACAATCCAATCGTTTCTTATATCTGGGCGGACGCGACGGGTCAGGCCAGTTTTTCTCTGGAGTGCTCCATCAGTTTTGGCTATATTTAACGTGGCAATACTGATGCAAGCCCATTACAGCCCCGACTTCGGTCCCAGCAACTTTTTTTTGTTCCCCTGGGTCAAGAAAGACCTGAAAGGAAAGCGATTCGACTCGATTCCAGCGATACAGGCAGCTTCGACGAGGTCCCTTAACAGCTTTTAGTGCGAAGACTTCTATGGGGTCTAAGAACAATGGAAAAAATTGATGCCTAAGGGTCATATTTCGAAGAATTTTAGTTCGCGGTACAAAAATCTTTAATAAATTTTTAATTGTCAGACCAGTCTTGAAACTTTGTGAACACACCATGTATGTGCTATAAAATTGTTTCGATATATCCTAAAATCTCCAGACTTGAATCTAATTATTACAAAAAAATATTATTTAAGGACGTTCTCAAATTTCTTGCTCAAAAATGCGAAACCTTCTGACCCATTTTCTGAATCATTTTTTAACGTAAAGACAGAAAATTGGTATAGCTGGCTATTGAAGCAATTTCGAATCGAAACTAGTTTCCCATTTTTTGATAAATAAATTACTTATCGAGTTATAAGTAATTCTGGTCATGTGACAAGAAGATTTTGCCGTTCTCGAGGTGCCGTGTCGGGAATTTTCGCCAACTTTGAGAGTATTTTCTGAAAGATTTTTTGCGTTTACCAAAAAATGGAAAACGTATTTCGATTACATAGTTTATGAAAAACAACAGCTGCCAATTTCATGTGTTTGTGAACAAAAATAAATTTAAAAAATGTGCAATAATATAGCCCCTTTGAATATGAGAGTAGCCAATGCAAATGGGTTAATCTTCTGAAACTGGGTTGCACACAAAAATGTACATGCTTGATTATTATACTAAAAACCATAAAAGATCTGTAAATTGAAATATAGCAATAAAATATATATGATAATCACTTATAATAAAACAAACTAAGCTAAAAATACTGTAAAAGTGATAAAATACTTTTATTTAGATCAACATACGCTTCATCGCACAAACGGTGACATTTTCAAAATCATTCTTGATAGAAATATTTTAGCAAAATATATTTTTTTTTTTTTTTGAAAGAGATGGTATGCAGTTTTAGTAACAATAGTAAAAATTAAAAAATCAATCCACGCACACAAATATCCAATTTCATTTTATTATATTTTTGCACTGATTTTCATTATCCATGTAGTCTCCGTGACATTATTCATGAAGTTAATGTTAAAAAGAAAAAAATTGCTAAAATATTTCTTCAAGAATGATTTTGAAAATGTCACCGTTTGAGCGATGAAAAGTACATTAATCTAAATGAATGCATTTTGTAGCATTGGTAGCTTAGTTTGAAATATAGTTTTCATACAAAATTATTAGGCTTTTATTTAATTCTGAATAATGGAATATTAAAATTTCAAGAATGTCAGCTATATTGATACTATTCTATGAAATTTTATAATGTTAACTCGAGAATTTTATAATAATGTAAAATATGTGTTTTTAGTTTATCTTCGTTTAAATCTAGCGAAGCTTTTCAAAAAACGTTTATTCCACAAACACCAATTAAACTATTTTGATGACTTTTTTGAGTTGTTAAATATTAATGAGAATTGTGTAATCATAAATTTAAAGTAGAAAATTATATTTCGTAAAGCAATTAACCCTAAGCTATTTCTAAAATATAATTACTAACAAAAATATCTGACTATCCATTTTACTAAAATTACGCTTAACTGTCTCAAAATATCTGTTGATCCCCTTCATTTCTATGTCAGTCTGATTATTTATAGTTATTCAATATATTAATGTTTTATTTTCTGACATTTCCTGGGCTTTCATGCGTTCTCTTCATTTATATTTATTTTATTAATCGTCAAAAATATTTCGTTTAATCTTTTAACAGGAAAAAATATTTATTTCGAAGCTTATTATGCTATAGGTTCATTATACCATTTCTATTGACAATAATCCATTTTTAAATGTCATGATTATTTTGTGAATAAGAAATAATGAGATAAAGAGACTAAAAATATAATGAGGTCTAACATTAAATCGATGTAGCACATGAAAACACCCACATATATATATATAGAGAGAGTAAATGGGGTTAATTAGGTACTAGTATGTTATTTATTTCGTTTTAGCCTCTTGATTAAGGACAAATACAAAAGAAAAAAAAACAAAAAAAAACAGCAGTGATAGATAATGAATCAGGGTGGCGATTGATCAGGGAAAAACACAGTCGAAAAAGAGTACCAGTATTTTCTTATAGACCTAACCAGTATTTTCTTATAGAAAATACTTCGAATAATATAAAGGTATTACAGAAGGAAAATTTCTCTTTAACAAAATACTGATGTTTAACACCCTTTTTGACAACATTTGTTGCTGTTGTTGCATTTGTTGTTGTTGTTTTTCACTGCATTTGACTGCAATTGTTTCACCTATCATTTGTATTTGTCATAAGTACCATTATCTATTTATATAAAATCCAAGTCTCTGTATGTCCCTCACAATTCCAGTAGGACCGCCTCATTGTTATGAGTAATTGTTGAAAATTATTAATTCAGGGTTACCACAGTAGCACCAAATGTTGACCAATTTGGCGACAAAAACAAGTTGTCATAAATGAGGCTAATTTGGCGATAGTTAGTTAATTTGGCGAAATTCGCATTTGAAACCATTAATACATTATAATCAAGGTCGTCAATTATTTTCGGATACAGTAAATTGTATATAAAAAAACAACAATAACATAGATATAAATATAGATTATATAAATAAACTTAAAAGTTCATAAATATTGTTTTTATAGTATGCAAAAATAGTTAAATGGCTTCTTTATATTAAATAAATTGTATAAATATTGAAAAATTACTTGTATATATGAAACAGTGAATAAGTTGCTTGAAAATATGTTGACAAATTTCATTTTATCTATCTCGCCAAGGCTCCTATACTGGAAAAGTAACTAAAGCACATTAAAATCGGGCAGTTAGGAACGCAGACACTACAACGCCGTCTATTGGCTGTTATGTTATTAATAGCATCGGGATGAAGATGTAAAGACGTACATTTTTGCATATTACACTTCAAATTCTCACCCATAGATTTTGAAAAAAAAAAAAAAAAAAACCTTAAAAGTACGGAGTTTAAATTAAATTGCGGTGACCTTGATTATAATGTGTTAATGCTTTCAAATGTGAATTTCGCTAAATTAGCTAGCTATCGCCAGGTTGGCTTCTTATATGACAAATTGTTTTTGTCGCCAAGTCGGTCAACATTTGGCGCTGCTGTAGTAATCCTGCATTAGTAATTTTCAAAAATCACTCATAACAATGAGGCGGCCCTACTGTAATTGTGAGGGATATACAGAGACTTGGAATTTTATATAAATAGATTTAATATAAAGAAGCCACTTAATTATTTTTGCATACAAACTGAAGTAAATTGTACATAAAAAAACAACAATAACATAGATATAAATAAAATGTTTATAGATAATATAATTAAACTTAAAAGTTCATAAATATTTTTTTTATAGCTGTTTATATAATTTAGCAAAAAATCTCACTTCTGAAGCCCAAATTATGACAAACTTTAAAAAAACACGTCAAGGCCCCTATACTGGAAAAGTACGGCGCTTTATGTAGTCGGATACAAAAGTTAAATTCTCAGTACTTTTGCACTTTAGGGGCCTTGGTGTAGAAGGAAAATTGGCAACATATTTTCTGGCAACCTATTCGCTATTTCATTTCATATACACATGCATTTTTTTTCAATATTTATACAATTTATTTAGCACAAAGTAGCCATATCTCTAATTTTATAATATAGACATGACCTCAAATTCGCACAGCACTTGGAACCAAGCTGTGCGGATTTGTGCTGTTCTACTGTATTACAGTTTTTCATAAATGAGTTTTGTTTTTAAAATATGTTATTTTCATCAATCACTGCGGAACAAGCGAGAAAAACTCATATTAATGCACATGTATATATCTTTATATCTCATATTCCGTCATTTTTGATGGGCTATCTTTGTAGTTAAAAAAATAATAATAAACAAGTGGATAAGTGTAATCGAAGATCACACAGTCGTTGAATATTCCTTTTCAAAACACTTTATCCTTCAGTTAATAAATCCAAATCGTTAATTTATATATATTAAATCCTAAAATTTTTTCAATAAGAAAATAAATGGCAGCCCCATTAAATTTAATTTTAAATTTATTACAATTAGCAGAGAATTTTTTAAATAAATTAAAAATACTCAAGGAGTGCATTTTAAACATTTGTGACAGCATATATTTGTATATCTAAAAAATATGTTTAATTACATGATTTAAGAGTCATTGCATGAGCAAATCAGGCAAAAAAAGAAAAAAGTTTCCATCACCATCTCAGAATTTCTTTTTTTTTTTTCCTTGTGTTGCCTTGCCCAAGGAAAGAACAAATCTCAAACATTTTTGTTATATCTCTTTTAGTTTTGTAATTACGGGGGGTCAAAGTTCCCAAGACGAGGGGCGTAGAAAAATTTGGCGTCATTTTTGCCACATTATTCTCTCAACTGTGACTGGCTCTGATGTGCTTCAGAGATTTTTTGTTTTCTAACTGATAATATACCTTGAACATTAACATCTCAAATTGAAAATTCATTTGAAGATGGTCAGATCCCCCAAATACCCCTAATTTCGTAAAAAATCAGTTTTTAAGAATGCTTTAAATCTTGGCTCTGATGTGATACAGAGAAAATTTTGGCACAATGTAGTTAGGCATTTTCATACTAAGTGAATTTCAGGTTAATATTTTTTGAAGGTCCCCAGAGCCATTCGATATGGGGGCCCAAACACGGACCTGAACGCTAATTTATGTAATTTCAAAGCATTGGTGTAGCTGGCTCTGCCCCCCTACATGAAAACTTTTTGCATAGAGTTGTAGCATCATAATAGTAGTTTCACATTATGAAAAAATATATTTTGAAGGTATCACCATTTTCAAGAAAAACCCATTGAAGTAAACAGGTTTTGGTGGGATAATTATGAGTTTGAAGCTCTTTAAAAAAAATATATATATATAACTATCAAGTATTAGCTTAGTATTAAAAAAGTACTTTTAAATGCAATTTTTTGAAAACTACAATTTATATTTGAGATATTAATTTTTTTGTAGTTTTAATGCCATTTCTGTGATCCTGACAACTGATAATATAAGCTCAATATCAGAAACTACATACTGATCGTCACCAGACTGTAAAGAAAATTATATTTTTAAAACAGCTGAAAACAATGTAAGATGTAAAAATGTTAAAACATTTTTTTTAAATATCAGAACATGCTAAAATATAGATTACCTCTATATGTTGGCAATGACCATAAAAATCATCTCTTAGGGCTGAAAAAGCACATTCTTCACCATCTTCCTCCTCAGATTTATCATCTTTATTTATTTTTTTAAGCTTTACAGTGACTAAAGAATGCCACTATTCTTTCTTGAGTCAAGTATTCATCTGGATCAAAAAATTTCTTATTCTGTATGCCCTTTGTTCCTATCAGCTTATGTACAGAATGTGCTGTTAACTTGCTCTAAGTCTTCTCACCAATGTCATACAAAGACACATGTACAGCTATCTTCAGGACAGAGAAGTTGGACTCTTACTTTTTTTTTTTTTTTTTAGCTTTATTAGTAATGGAAACAGTGCCTTCTTCAAAATCAGATATTATCACGAGGCCAGATCGAAAAGACGGATATATGTATTGTACTTCATGCCCTTTTCCTATTTCATATTACCTCTAAACAGTCATATGGTTTTCATGGTATTCAACGCTGTGGATGTTGTTAATCGCTGGTATATGTGTAGATATACCAGATAATATCAAATATTATATGCACTTTTTCAGCTTTTTAATAGGAATTAAGTAAATGCAGACAAAACAAGTCACACAAATGTTCTTTAAAACACATTTCATAGCAGACGATAATCTTAGCATAGCATGTATTTTAATCAATTTTATTTTAGTTATGAGAAAATGGCAACAAAAAGATATAGTAATATGCTATTTTCCCTTTACTTTCTTCAGAAATGGAATACATCAGTAACCATCATTACAGAAATGGCATCAAAACTACAAAAAAATTAATATCTCAAAAATAAATTGATGTAGTTTTCAAACAAATTGCATTTAAAAGTATAATTTTCTTTACAGACTGGTGAAAAGCATATGTAGTTGCTGATATTGAGCTTATATTATCAGTTGCCAGCATTACAGAAATGGCATTAAAACTACAAAAAAGTTAATATCTCAAAAATAAATTGTAGTTGTCAAGCAAATTGCATTTAAAAGTACTTTTTAATACTTGATAGTTATATATTTTTAAAAAACGAGAGATTCAAACACATAATTACCCCACCAAAACATGTGTACTTCATTGGATTTTTCTTGAAAATGGTAGTACCTTCAAAAAATATTTTTTCATAATATGAAACTACTATGTTGATGCTACAACTCCATGCAAAAAGTTTTCAGGTAGGAGGTCAGAGCCAGCTACACCAATGCTTTGAAATTACATAAATTAGCGTTCAGGTCCGTGTTTGGGCCCCCACACCGAAGGGCTCTGGGGACCTTCAAAAAATATTAACCTTAAATTCACTTTGTATGAAAATGTCTAACTATATTGTGCAAAAATTTTCTCTGTATCACATCAGAGCCAAGATTTAAAGCATTCTTAAAAACTGATTTTTTACGAAATTAGGGGTGTTTGGGAGCGCCCTATTTGGGAGCTCTGACCATCTTCAATTGAATTTTCAATTTGAGATGTTAATGTTCAAGGTATAGTATCAGTTAGAAAACAAAAAATCTCTGAAGCACATCAGAGCCAGTCACAGTTGAGAGAATAAAGTGGCAAAAATGACGCAAAATTTTTCTACGCCCCTCGTCTAGCGAACTTTGACACCCTCTAACTCCAAAACTAAAAGAGATATAACAAAAATGTTTGAGATTTGTTCTTTCCTTGGGCAAGGCAACACAAGAAATAAAAATAAAGAAATTCTGAGATGCTGACGGAAACCCCTGCCTGATATGCTCGTGCAATGACTCTTAATCTTAGCTAGAAAAAAACAAGAACAAAACCCTTAGAATGGCCAAAAAATACGAAAGTTTTTTTTTATTAAATCTACTGAACACTCAAATGCAGTCAATTTAAAAGTTCACAATTTCTCAATTTGAATTTTAAAAAAAAAGACAATTTGTAAAATATTTTACTACAACTTTTGGTCTCAAATGGCAAAACAAATTACAAAAATTCTGTAAAATAGAATCTATTAGATATATAAATCTATTCGTTGTAAAATATTTCAAACTCTGATGCCGGGAACATTTTGATCAGCAAGCAAATGCTCAACCACGGAGCTATCTAGCATGCGCGATAAAGACTGAAATTAAAATTTTCCTTTAAAATATAAATTACCAAAATTCGCAGATGTCATTAAATTAATTCATTAAATAAAAATAATCTAACACCTTTTTCCAAAATTTTATGATTTGTATTGTCTGAGGTATTCAGCTATAAGTGTGAAAATTTTCAAGTCTCTAAGTTATGCAGTTTTTGAGAATTAACTCCGCAGCAAACAGACACACAGAGAGAGGAGTGAGATGAATAGTGTTTCGTCAGATGGACAAAATCCTAAAAATAAATAAAAAACACGCATACCCAAATTCCCACCCTCCCTGTTTAGCATCAATATATGTATATATATAAAATACTACCATAGAGTAAATTATGTTTCTACTGATACATTTCTTTTGTGGGGAAGGGCAGGGGGAGAAGGTTGACAAAATAGACAATAACTCTATTTATACATTTTAAAAGCAACGTTAAAAACGCCAGAATAAACAAAAATTTCGCAGACTACTTTCGGTAGCGTTTAGCGTACCCACCTCAGAGCAAACAATAACGGAAACTTGTTCATTTATATAGAGGAGAAGCGGATTCAACTGAGAAGTTCATTACCCAATGGGGAAACAGGAAAACTTGGGTACGAGCCAATTCTTCGTTGCTTTTAAAATGTATATCATTCTGCGCCATGTAGCATCTTAATAATTAATAACTCTATTTATTTTACAACGACTTAATTATTTAATAATAATGAATTATTTTCGTATTTGGTTAAATAATTTAACTTTATGGTTATTTGATAATTTAGTGAAATAATTGCAACCTATTAACTGCTAAAGTGTAATTTTTTTTCTTGATCGTTACACTCATTTTTTCAATTTGTCCTGTAGAGTAAGTCTGAAAAAAGAACTGTGTTTCCATTTTCATCGCCGGGGAGCTTCAAAATTTCATAAAATTCAAAGTGTCATAACTGGATGAATTTTTGACGTATACGAAATTTATCAAATTTTTGCTGCTGTACAGAGAATTGAGAAATTATTTCTAAATTAGGGGGCTCTGCCCCCTGCAAGCTACGCTCGCCAACTCCCGTTCTGACACCGCAGAATCTAAAAACACGCAAATCTGATGGGTTTTAAAAATATTAGATAAGATTGAATTATACTGAAAAAAGCCGTGCAGATCTCCCTGTAAAAGGGTTTTCATTCAATTCCCCTTGATTGTAAAAATTTAGGGGCGAATCAGTTGCTGTTAAGACATCCAATGGTTATTTTAGTTTTTGATTAAAGAGGATCAGTTAAACATTGGAAAAGAAGCTAAAATAAAATAAATTAAGTATACAGAGTCTTTGTCTCCCGGTATTTTAAAACAACTTTAAAACAACAATGAAACAACAGTGAAAACGAAGATATGCAGGAAGATAGGCATCAGCCCCAAAGATAATCTGGAAAAGATACGAACCCTACGGTATCTGCGGGCATCAGCGGGAAAAGTGCACATACCGGTATCGCTCCCCGAGCCCTTGGCAAATCACATGCTCAGAGAGAGAACGGTTTGCCTGGGACTGAGGGAATGCCCAGTAAAGAACTATGTCACAATCCTAAGATGTCATCGATGCGAAGGGTTTGATCATCTTGCAAACCAGTGTACCCAAAAAGAAGAATACTGTCCAATTTGCGCCGGCCACCATAGATACGAAGACTGCCCCAAAAATACGAAGCGGTGTGTCATGTGCACAACCTTCATTGAATGGAATAAAGATCACCTCATAGCACATCTACCAGTTGACCACACGGCTCATGACGGGAGGTGCAGGATCTACCGTAAACTACTGACAATAAGGCAGTTGGAACTAGAAAAAGGGAAAACAAAACTAACCACGGGTAAGGAAGTTTTAAAAGTCTTAGTAACAGTAAATACATACGGGGGTATTCCACGATTGTATAGGCGTACACAAGCAGAAATCAGGGAACGTGAACAAAGAGTACGTGAACTAAATAGAGTCAATTATGCACCACGCCGACATTAAAGATAGCGCGTGCCAAAAAGGCACCCAAGCGTTAAACATGCAAAAACAGAAAAATAAAAAAATACATATAGCAAGCTCCACCACAAAAGAAAACTCGCAAGATAAAGACAATATTAAATTCATACAAATTAATCTACACAATAGCTTTCATGCCACTAACTCATTAAAGGGTTACATGAGTGAAAACAAGATTAACATAGGACTGCTTCAAGACTACTATCAAAATAAAAGAACAGAAAAAATAACAGCCTTTAGTGATAAAAACAGCATCTGGAAAGTAACCAAAACAAAACATAATCGATCAGCCATAGTAACGAACATAGGCACAAACCCAATAACAATCGCAGAAAAAGAATATACAACAGCAATAAAAGTAGAAAATAAAAAAGAAACTATAACAATAATAAACGTATATGCTCCCCCCTCGGCAGATTTCGCAATAGTACTTCAGGAAGTGGAAGACACACTGAAATTAGCAAAGGGCGAGATTCTACTGGCGGGGGACTTCAACGCACACTCGCAACAATGGGGGTACGCAGATATAAATGACAGGGGTGAAAAACTTACAGATTTTCTACTCCTAAACTCGCTCTTTGTCCAAAACCCTCCAGGAGCACCAGCGTCTTTTAGTACAATAAGGGGACAAAAGAAACTAGAGGGATGGCCAGATTTAACAATAGCTACAACAAAACTAGGGACTGAAATTACAGATTGGGAAGTGAGCGATGAAGAATCGGGCAGCGACCACAAGTATATTAAATTTAAACTACAGTACGATAACACTAACTATCAAAGACACAGGTTAGAAACGAAATACGGAAAACACGCTAAATTTGAGAAAACAATAAAACAAATAAGAAATAGATATATTAAAGATCTTAAAAGAATAACAAACACAGACCAGTTAGATAAAATAACCTTAAGACTCCAAAACGAAATTAAAACAATAGCGTTTAAATGTTATAAACAAAGGAAAGCACCTGTCATAACAGCGCCGCAATGGTGGACGCAAGAGGTTAAGATAGCAAGAAACAGGGTCAGAGCGTTTAGGAGAAAATTTCAAAAACAAGAAGACGGGGAAAAAAACAGAAATTACACATAGAATACAAAAAAGAAAGGGCAAAACTTAAAAAAAATGTACAAAAAGCTAAAGGCGATTCATGGAAGAAATACTGTGAAGAAGTTAAAAATACATACGGACCACAATACAAGATAGCGTCGGGTAAGAAAACATGCCCATCAAGGTTAGTCAATATCCTGCCAGACAACAAAGAAGTCACAATTAAAAATACACTAAACCACTTCATAAATAGCCTTTACTTAACAGACCCAAAAATAGAACATAAATTAACATCGGAAAAGCCAAGAGAAGAAGAAGAAAACCCCCTGCAATCACGCGACAAGAGCTGAACAGGATAATTAAAAACATTAAACAAAACAACGCCCCTGGTTTCGACTATATTGATTATAACCTAATAAAACGAATTCACAATGCAGCGCCACAACTCCTTTTAACATTATACAATACTTGCCTCCACTTTAACTATTTTCCAAAATCTTTCAAAACAGGTACAGTGGTTCTGTTCCACAAGAAAGGTAAAGACCCTAAAGACCCCAAAAATTATAGACCAATCACCCTATTACCGGCATTCAGTAAAATTTTAGAAAGAATAATACACGGCAGAATATCCCACCACCTAACAGTAAACAAATATTGGAGCGATAAACAATTAAGTTAAAAATTAGTTAAACTAGCTAACAAAATAATCAAAGAATTCAATGAATGGATTACAGGAAATAAACTAACGCAAAACTGGGATAAAACAGAACTGCTGTATCTAAACAGAACACACACAAGGAATCTTCCAACAGAGGACACATATAAAATAGAAGGCATAAAATTCAATGACAAAGAACTTGAAGGAAAAGAGCAAATAAAATACTTAGGAGTCATAATACACAAAAACCTCAACTGGCTAGCGCATTGCCAAACACAAGCAGCAAAAATAAGAAACACATTCAACATGTTGGGAGCAATGGCATCCAGGAACTGGGGCTTAAAACCAGAAATTATTAAAACTTGGTATAGAACAGTAGTTGAAACGACACTAACTTATGCCGCCCCTATTTGGGGCCACAACCTGAATACAAGGAACAAGGAGGTATTATCCTCTTGCCAGAGACACTTCCTGCTGTCCATTGTTAAGGCATATAAAACAGCCCCTACCGCGGCCCTTCAGGTACTTGCAGGCCTGATTCCAATACACCTACAAGTAAAATACGAAGCAACATACGGTACAGTATCAAGACTGAGAAAAAATGTAAACCTCCATGGAACAACAATAAATCACACGGACTATACAAAAAAAAATAAACGTATGGAACACACACACCGCAGAAACAATCGAACCAAGAATAGGGCACAACGTCAAAGACATAAATATCTACACAGATGGCTCAAAATTGGAATCAGGAGCTACGGGTTCGGCATTCGTAGCCTTCAAAAATGAACAAAAAATTAAAACGTGGTCAGCACCTTTAAGGAAGTTTAATAGTGTCTTTCAAGCCGAACTATTGGCCATACTACAAGCAGCATATTGGGGCAACAACACAGGGATGGAATACAGCATCCGCTCGGACTGCATGTCAGCCATCCAGACATTAAGCAAATCATTTAACACCACACAACTAGTAAATGATATACACGAAGCAATTAAACTCTCAAATAATAGGTTCAAAATTAGCTGGGTTAAAGCACATGTGGGCATCAAAGGAAACGAGGATGCCGACGAATTAGCCAAACAAGCAGCAGAAAATAAAATAAAAGAAATTCCATATAACTTAGAAAGGCCAATAACAAACCTTAAAAAAACAATTAAAGAACTAATTATTAAACAGTGGCAGTTCGAGTGGGATTACGGGAACAAGGGCAGGACAACATATCAATACTTCTCAAAAGTAAGTACAAACAGACTAAGGAGTTGTAAATTACTCAGCCAGATATACACGGGACATGGAGCATTCCCAGAATACTTACACAGATTCAAGCGCAAAGATGAGCCAAACTGTGCATGCGGGCAATTGGGAACCCCAAAACACTTTCTAACAGCCTGCCCACTTACACAACCACGCCATCTGATTCAAATCACAGCAAATAACGAGCAACTTTGGCATAATCAGCTAGCAAACAATAAATATGTACAAAACAAGGGCAAAGCAGTTATCAGATGGTTAATAGAAAACATAGACTCCATCTCTCAATAAAACATAAAAGAACAAAGCTAAACACATACCATCCCAGCGGACATCGCCACCCCAAACTAACTAACTGCCTTATTTTCAGGTTTAATATATATATATATATATATTAAAAAAAAAAAAAAAAAGGGTCCGAGTCTAACTATTAAGTTGACCGCGGCCGCAGGTGAAGGAACCTTTTACTTGCAAAAAAAAAAAAAAAAAAAAAAACGATTTATCGCACTTCTGAGAGGTGGAAGTCATTTATGATGAACTGATAGCTACGGCTCACTCACACAAACCCAACGAATCATCGGAAGATAGTTAAGTGGATAAGGAAAAGATGTGTTTTAAATGAAACCTACAACAAAGGAGAAATTATAACGATATATCTTGTGAAAACAGTCATCATAAAAAAATTGACGGACTAACGGCCATGGAACAAGCCCCACTCCAGTAGTGCACAAGCTTTTTCAAATAGCTCGCAACAATGTTGCATAAATCGTGATAACAGCCATTAGGTTCCAATGGACTGATCGCTATGTGCGCATTCACGTATCAAGGTAACATACAAACAAGGGAAAATGAACCTGTTAAGTGATCAAAGCCAACTCAAAGGGTCACAAATTAAAGACCACAAGTCGTCAACCCATCAGCGGCAAGTTCGCAAAGTGAAAAAATCTCAAATTTAGACATCCACCATTAATAGTCATAAAGGAAAACAACGTACGATAGAGACAAGCATCTCACGGTATGTGAGAAGCATATATCTAATCAAGGAAAAAGAAAAGACCCACAAGAATATGTCAAAATATTAAAAAGACAACCACCACGACAGTGACCAAATACCAAGACAAGGAAAGCTCCTCAGAAGAACAAGTCCACTGGGTGAGATAAGTATATTATACTAGACAAATATAATGAATTATTAAATTAAATGTTAATTTAGGTCAAACCCAACCCCCATAGCTTATGTCTAAGTTACAACCTCAAGCAGCTAGTTCAATTAGAAATTAGTATATTAATCTCACTAGGTCAACTCGTTAGTCTCTTATCAATTCCCTCCTAGCTAAATAATAGTATGCCAATTCATAGTTAACTTATCATAAGATAATAAAAAAAAAATAATAATTAATAAATAAAATCCTGATTCTAATATTAGAAATGATTAAAATATAAATTCATTTTAAATAGCCAGGCAATATTTAAGTAATCTAAAGTAAATTACTCTAGTTCGTTTAGTATCACCTAGTGCTATAGGATAATATTAAAACAATATATGTAATAAATGATAAAGTAAATAGCTATAATTAAGTTTTAAGTGTAATAACATGTACAAGCTAACCCCTTTCCCTTTCAGGGTTTTTTTTTCTTTTTGACTACCGCCTCTTTATTATTCTTAGTTGCACATAGGCAACTAGGCATAGGCCTGCACAAGCTACCGGACCCTCTCCAGTGGGAAGTCTACGGAGTCAGTTTCTACGCGGTGGGGTACGGTAGATAGGCGGAGTCTCATCCCCCTGCATCGTTATGTTTGTCTAGCATTTCGGCCCAAATTTAACTTTTGGTGCAACTTGTCTATCTGCGGCGCTCCATTCTTTTTTTAATTTCTTTTTTTTAAATTCTTTTTTATTTATTTATTTTTATTTTTTTTTTTTTGCTTCCTCACCCCCTCTAATCCTTTTCCTTATGACAAGTCTGCACCAACAATTCGGCTTCTAAACCCCAGGTCATTCAGAAGTAGTTCGTCTAGCGGTGGCCCAGTTGGCAGAGCATCGAATCCGCAGCTAAGGCCGCGGGATCGAGGCATACTGCTGGCTATA
This sequence comes from Maratus speciosus, assembly GCA_963932465.1. Taxonomy (NCBI): domain Eukaryota; kingdom Metazoa; phylum Arthropoda; class Arachnida; order Araneae; family Salticidae; genus Maratus; species Maratus speciosus. The sequence goes on along the minus strand of OZ010799.1, from coordinate 70,539,984 downwards.
ATCCGCCATGTACGCTAATGGCGCCTGGTGCATGTAAAATCCGTCGTGGGTGCAAAGTCCTCCAAGTTACCTGTGAATTATACCTCTGGAGGTGCCTTGCCAGGTGAAGGTCTCGTCATCTGATCAAGGTTCTAAATTACGAGACCAACATGAGTAGCAATGTGCAGGTGCCGAACAACAGGTTATAACGTTAAGTAACCGGCAAAACATAGTATACACAAACGAGCAGTAGGCACTGCAAATAGGATGACGATCGAGGCAATGATGTCAGGTTTATTGCCGCTTCGCGGCGGTTAGGCGGTCTTTCGCCCCGATGCCAGGTACTAAACCCGTTAAGCTGGGGCATCCCGGCAGGTAGGGGCCTGGTCATCGGTTAGAAAGAAAGTTATTACATAAAATGAACACAAAATAATACTGCAAAACAGTTTAAATTTAGAAATGGCGCTAGACATTTATTTGATATTTTGAGAGGATATTTCTCAACTATTTTTGTTGGGAAAGCGCAAATAATATTTCATTTCTAACAAAAGTATTTTTACGTGAATATTAAAAAGAGAAAGAATAGTTTGTTCAAAATTACGTCAGATTAAAAACGATTAATTTAAAATGTCTTATTTAAAAGAACTTTCTTTTCGCTTTGTTAAAAAATACCGGGAGACAAAGACTCTGTTTACTTAATTCATTTTATATTAGCTTATTTTGAAATGTTTAACTTATTTTGCTTAATCAAAGACGGAAACAGCGATTGTATCTTTGGTACTACTTAGTTATCCCGTCGACCAAAAATCTATCATTCGCTAAACTATAAGATTAAAATGCCAATAATCGTTGATCGTAATTGTCACGTTAACTTGACTTTAAGCAAGTTACACCTGTCTACGTCATCAAGTTATTTTTATTTCGACGTTTTATTTGTATTTTTATTAATGTTGCACTAATTTATTTGTTCTTTCGTTATTTAAAATAAAAATTATATCAATTTGTATAATTTGGCGAGTGATTTGGCGATTTATATAATTTGGCGAAATTGGTCGACGGGATAATCAAGAAGTACCACAGTGGATTTGGCCTTAAAATTCCCCAATCAAAAAGAAATGAATAGAAATCCGTTTATAGGGAGATCGCCACTGTTTTTTAAATTATAACTCAATCTTCCGAAATCTTTTTAAAGCCGATCAAATTAGCGTACTTTTAGAGTCTGCGGTGTCTGAACGAGGGTTGACGAGCTTAGCTCGTAGGGGGCCAGAGCCCCTAGTTATTTAAAGAGATATTTAATGCTACAGTTGGACAAAATCGTTCCATTAAAAAAGTTTTATAGGAGCAAAAACTGTATATCGAAATTTAATCATTTTTATATCATTTTATGCGCAAGAATTTCCCGGTGTGCAGACTGCACTTAGTTTTTTAATTTCACTGATTTTTTGAGGTTTTATTTCTATTTTAAATTCAAATTTTCAGCATTTCGAGAGATATTCTTTTACACATTTTAGAAAATGGTATTATTTTAAACTGTTTCCAACTGCATAAACAGCGCAAACAATAATATTTGCTTCAAACAAAAAATTTATTTTACACGTGAATATCATAAACAAGAAAATATAAAAAGCAGGAACTCATTGAAAATTATCATAAAAACTATATTACACGTGAATTTTGAAAGTGAAAGAATGTTGTAAAATAATAAATTCATTAACATGCGTTAGAAGTCTTAAAAAGGAGAAAAACATCACATTTACGTCACATTACACATTATGTAAAAAAGTGGGTAAGTGTGATCATACATCGCACAAAGGGTTTCGTTTAATATTCCTTTCAAAACACTTTCTTTCAAAACGTCCAGTACATTTATCGCCATGGAATACCTTCTAAATTTTGGCAAACACATCCTAAACTATGTTAAAGTTTCAAACATATTCGCCTTGTTATATTCCCTAATTTTGTTCTCTCCCTCCCCCCCAAAATGCTACGATATATCACATGACGGGTATCTGCCAAATTTAGAAAAGTGCCCCCCTTGGGGCGGAGTGGGCAGATGGTCACCATGATTTTTGACGCGGCCTGATTTTAAAAATTTATGTTATGTTTTATAAGCCATATTAAAGTTTCAAACAGATCGTCCAGTTATATTTCCTAATTTTGTTCGCGTACCTCCCTCAACCCCCCCCCCCTTCCTCGAAATGCGACGCGCCCTTCTTCTTTATAATTTATTATCGTGTGTTATAAAGTATCTTAAAGTTTAAAACAGATTGAATTGTTAGATTTCCTACTTTAAATGAAATCGCGGTCTGTTAATTCCACATTTCACCACCAGGGAGCGCACTGTATTCTTAACAAAAGCGTATCTGAACGAAACTCCTTTACACAACCCATTAGTAGATATGTTATTCGAGGGGGTGGCGGTCTTCAGCAAGAATTTAAGATAATTGTTGAAATTACTATTCGGAAATAGTCGTAATTTAACTTTTGACATATTTATATTTAATAAGTATAAGTAGCATGTATCTGAGGACTCCATCAAAAGACGCACCTGAAACGGTATGAAACAAAAAAGAAATATTTTGCCCTCCCCCTCTCCCCACCTTCCCGAAATTTCACGCGCCATTTTTTATAAACTTTTTCTAATGTGTTATAAACTATCGTAAAATTTCAAACAGATCGCCTTGGTATATTTCCTAATTTTAACAAAAATGTTAGTTCCACATTCCACCACCAGGGAGCGCACTCTATTCTTAACAAAACTGTATCGGAAGGAAACTCCGTTAAACAACCTATAAGTAGATATGTTACTCGAGGTGGTGGCGGTCTTAAGAAATTAAGATATTTGCTGAAATTACTATTAGGAAATAGTGGTAACTAAACTTTAGACAATTTTATATTAAATAAGTAGCATATATCTCAGGACTCCCTCAAAAAGTCACCTAAAGCGGTCAGAAACGCTAATTTTTTAAATAGAAATCTAGCGCCCTCCCCCCCCCCTCCCCGGAATTTCGCGTGACATTCTTTCTTACACTTTATCTTATGTGTTATAAAATATCTTAAAGTTTCAAACAGATCGGCTTGTTAGACTTCCTAATTTTAACAAAATCGCGTTATGTTAGTTCCACATTCCACCACCAGGGAATGCACTCTATTCTTAGCAAAAGCATATCTGAACGAAACTCCTTTACGCAATCTTTCCGTAGATAGATGGGTCGGGATGGTGGCGGTCTTAAACAAGAATTTAAAATATTTGCTGCGGTAACAAACGCTAAGATTTTAAAAATAATTCTAGTTTAACAAAAATGTTAGTTCCACATTCCACCACCAGGGAGCGCACTCTATTCTTAACAAAACTGTATCGGAAGGAAACTCCGTTAAACAACCTATAAGTAGATATGTTACTCGAGGTGGTGGCGGTCTTAATAAGAAATTAAGATATTTGCTGAAATTACTATTAGGAAATAGTGGTAACTAAATTTTAGACAATTTTATATTAAATAAGTACATATATCTCAGGACTCCCTCAAAAAGTCACCTAAAGCGGTCAGAAACGCTAATTTTTTAAATAGAAATCTAGCGCCCCCCCCCCTCCCCGGAATTTCGCGTGTCATTCTTTTTTACACTTTATCTTATGTGCTATAAAATATCTTAAAGTTTCAAACAGATCGACTTGTTAGATTTCCTAATTTTAACAAAATCGCGTTATGTTAGTTCCACATTCCACCACCAGGGAATGCACTCTATTCTTAACAAAAGCATATCTTTCCGTAGATAGATGGGTCGGGATGGTGGCGGTCTTAAACAAGAATTTAAAATATTTGCTGCGGTAACAAACGCTAAGATTTTAAAAATAATTAGTCCCCCCCCCCCCTCCTCGAAATATCACACTCCATTCTTTTTTACACTTTTTTCTATGTGTTATAAACTATCTTAAAGTTTCAAACAGGCTGAGTGGCGGTCTTAACCAATAATTCAAAATATTTCCTGAAATTTCTATTAGAAAATAGTGGTATGAAGTAAACTTTCTGATGATGAATGAGTTATACTTATCTCATATCGCTGTTCAAAAAGCCCAGGCAAATTATTAGATTTCCTAATTTAAGTTAATTCGTGGTTAAATAAGCGCGTCTCTTCATTTTAATCGCCCCACCAGTGGCCGAGAGGTTCTGCTCTCGAAGCTGGTAGACGGGAGGTGCTGGGTTCGATCCCAATCGCGCCCGTCGGCCTAATCGTTCGGAGTTTTCGTGGTTTTCTTCGAGCCGTGGATCTTCCATGCGTTAATACGGATTAGGTTCCCTTAGAAAGACCCCCATGGAGGGCACTCCCGCCGGGCCTATATCCCTCGTGTAGATAATTGGCCGTCAAAAATCAACCCAACCCAACCCTTCATTTTAATCGACGCATTTGATAGGAATAAACCGATTAATTAAATAATAATTAATATTTCAGCTTGTAATTAAGATAGGACTTAGATATGGGTATCAATGAAATCAGCGAGAAATTTGACATCGGGATGCAAAAAAATTTAATCAAAAAATTTAATATTTAAAAAGTTAAAATTTCGTATTAAAATATGCTATTATGGAAAACCGCAGCGTCGTCATGTCTACCTGCTTTCCCGCCGAATTGAAATCTTTTTATTTCCTTGTCTTTCCAATTAAAGAAATTAAATTTTTATCGATCGATTTTTAGTGGATATTTTAACTTATACACATCGCAGAAATGTGAACTTTATACCAAATGAAATTAGATTTTTTTCTGCGTCTGTCTATTCCATTTACAAATTTCTCGGACCAATATTTTCTGATATACGATTTCGCTTTAAAATCTCCACTTCATTTTTCGGCTTAATTTCCTCCGTGGTAACCGTGCATTCGGCTGATTTTACTGGCAACCCTTAGGAGAAACATGGATGATTTCGAGAAATTCCGTTTGAATTTGCGTTAAAAAGGTGGATTGGTTAATTTTAGAAGTTAATTAGCCCGTAATTCGGTTAATTACTAACTTTTTCAAAATTTTATGATTTGTTGTTTGATGTGAGGTGTTCAGCTATAAGTACCCAAAATTTCAAGTCTCTAGCATGTATAGTTTCTGAGAACGGGCTCTGTGACGGACAGACGGACAGACAGACAGACAGACAGAGGAGCGAGACGAATAGGGTTTCGTGAGATGAACGAAACCCTAATGAACAAAAACTAATATTGCAAAACAGTTTAAATTTAAAAATTACGCGAGACATTTATGTAATATTTTAACATATTTTCAACTATTTTTATTAGGATAGAGCAAATATTTCATTTCTAACAAAATTATTTTCACGTAAACAGTAAAAGGAGATAGAAAAGTTTAGTGAAAATTACGTCAGATTAAAAACGATACATTTAAAGTGTCATTTAAAAAAAACTTCCTTTTCGCTTTTCTAAAAATTACCGGTAAGTAAGTAAGTAAGTAAGCACCCACCCTGGGAACCCGCTTTTGGCTTATGGTTAGGTGTAACCCCCAAGCCCAGGGCAGGGAAAAGTTTTACTATCTGCGGAAACAAGCCCAGAACCCCAGTCTCCGGGAAAGAAGACTTCAGAACGACCCGCCTGACACGCCGAAGAGAGCACAAGAGGCAAGTGCCGTGTCCCCGGACCGCCTGTGAAAATTTATTATCATTTAAGATGGCGATTCTTTACCAATCACAATTGGCTACCCTATTGTTTCAGGGCGAGCCTAGAAATATATTACGATTATGATTTATATGTTTTGGAATTTACGTACTATTTGAAAATTTTTTTAAGTATTTACATTCTTCTTTACATTTGATAAGTAATATTTTTTTCCCTTTTTTTCACCCTTTTAAACAAAAATATTTATACATATTTACAATATTTCTAGTGGTATTTAAGTTCTTAAAAATAAAACAATCTCAAAAACACCCTTCCATACACCACGTGGACCCATGACATGTCCACCACAGGCAGTCAGAAGAGGTAATTATTGAATGTATTTATATTGAATAAAAGAATAATGGCTATTGAGAATATCGTAGTTAGCATAAAGTTTTTTAAGTTGTGCCGGGTCATTAATTATTTTTAGGATGTCCTGAAGGATTGTCGTTTCTGTTCTGTGAAATTTAAACTTCATGAATTTGCAGTTGCCGAAAATGTAATGCATCGGGTCTCCTCGACCACCACATTTACAAAGGTCGTCATCTTTTTTGCCGATATTATAAAGGAAAGACGGGAAGCTGCCGCGGCCTGTTAAAATGTAAATAGATACTTTATCTTTTGAAATTATTTGGTTCTGAACTTTTGGTACCAGCCCGTGCGTATATCTGCCACCCCCTGAGTGATCCCAGTTGTAAAGCCTCCTGTCCAGTAATTGGGTTCGAATACATTTTATAAGATAGGACCGAGGCATTTTAACTCCTCGATCCACTGATAGGTCGCAGTACTGGGCGGCATCATTCGCCAGCTCATCCGCCAGTTCATTACCCGCTATGCCAATGTGGCCTTTTATCCAAGTAATGTAAAAAATTTTATTTTGATTTTGTTTAATTAAATTATGGATGTAATAAATTGAAGGGTTAGTTGGAAATAAATTGTCTAAGGCTTTAATAGTAGATTGACTGTCACTTAATATTTGGAATTTTGTATAAGGGGAGTTAATGGCCCAATTAATTGCCGAAATTATTGCGTGCAGCTCCGCCTGAAAGATTGAATTTTCTGCTCTCAGTTTGACTGTTTTTTCATAAATTTTAATGTTATGATTGTAGGCTACCATTGCATATGCTGTGCCAGAGTCCACCTTGGAACCATCTGTGTAAATCGAAATAAGATTAGTTTTTGGGATAATTTTGTCTGTAACTATTAAGTTATTTAAATGAATTTCCGGATTTATTTCATATTTTAGGATTTTATTTTCTATATCATCTTTACATATTGGTTTGGGTTATTTAAGTAATAAGTTTTTATTGTGTAAAATATTGTATTTTAGGTTTTTATATTCAGTGTTATTAAGATTGGTGGTATTCCTAATAGGACCTGTAACGTATGTGTTGCAACATTTTTATATGTTTTGGTTATTGACGTGAGACAAGTTCTTTGGATGGATTGGAGAGCGCGTTTATCTTTTATCCTGAGGTCTCCAAACCACACCTCCGAACCATAATCTATAATTTTTTCTAGTACTGTTATGTACCAGGTTCTAAGATAGCATCTGTCCACCCCCCAAGTAGCCGAGAAGACCCGTTTAATGGATGAGGTTAGCTGTAAAATTTTGTTTTTTATGCTAGTTATGTGCTTGTCCCATTTTAAAGTACTCTGGAATATTATCCCTAAAATTTTTATTTCCTTTAATGGCTTGATGGTATAGTTACCCAATTTAAAGGTTGGTGGACGTTTATCCAAAGTGTTTTTCCCCAACATAATAAAAGTCGTTTTTTCCTTTGAAATCTGTAAATTTAAGTTATTGCAAATATTATAAAAAAGTTTTATTTTTTGGTTGGTTTCGGTCTCTAAGATGAGTCTGCTCCTCGCTTTGACAACCATATTGAAGTCATCGCATAAAACATACAGGTCTTCGAATTTACTGTAAAAGTTTATTAAGATTATATTTGCTATGATTAGCCACAGAAGCGGCCCAAGGGACGACCCCTGTGGACAGCCTTGATAAGTTGGTCTTTTAATGTTATTTGATAAATAATTTGTTATTAGTTCTCGTTCGGATAAGAAGCTAAGAAGGATACATTTTAAATATTGGAGAATTGGTAATTCGTTAATTTGTTGACCCAAAGTGACCCAATCGATATTGTCAAACGCCCCTACAATGTCGAATGAGATAATGCTGCAGTACTTATATTTTTCAAGATACGTTTTTGCTTTATGTTTTAATTTGTTTAATAGTTGAATTGTGCTTCTGTTCTCACGGAAGCCATACTGGGCCCCGTGAAGAACATTTAATTTTTCTAAGTAGTGATTAATTCTTCGTTTTAGGATCCTCTCATAGATTTTTCCCAGCATGGGAAGGAGACAAATGGGTCTATAGGAGGAAGGTTGGCGTGGATTTTTATTACGTTTTGCGAAGAAGATCACATTTGCTATTTTCCATGATTTAGGAAAGTAGTTAAGAGTAAGACATTTGTTATATAAGTCACGTATTAGATGTTTAAAATTATTGTATATGTTTTTAATAATAAATGCATCAATTTTATCAAATCCAGGGGCTTTTAAATTATTTTGCTCATTAAGTGCTGATTTTATTTCTTTAAAAGATATTAGGGGGGGAGGGGTGGAAAGATCTTCCTCTGGCGCTGGGTCCATGAGAGGTGGATGCGGGTTTTGATGTATTGGGAAATGGTGGTTAAGTAATATGTTGAAAGTGTCTAATTTTGTAGTATATGGGGTTGAACCCTGTAGTGTTGTGTGTATGAAATGATTATTTTTGAGTCTTTTATTCATTGCTATTTTAAAGGCTTGGCCAAATTTGTCTTTTGTTTTAGAGCAGAAACTCTGCCATGATTTAGTTTTTTGTTGTTTTATACGTTTTTTGTATATTGCTCTTTCTCTCTGTAGGAGGGTTCTCCACTTTGGGTCATTTGTTGATTTAAATCTTTTCCGTAATGCTGAGATTTTATTTCGCTGGACCTTCAGCTCTGCCGTCCACCAGTCAAATGTTGGATATAATTTGAAACTTTTTGTTTTTAGTGAGGATTTACAGGTGTCTAGAATTACTTGGTTAAAACCATCAAGCCATTCATCCAGTTCTAGTCGAGTTTTAGTATCAGATAAGGATTTCAGTAAATTATTAATTTTCGGTTTCAAGATGTAATTAAATTTTTTAAAATTTGAGAATCTTGTTTTAAATCTTTTAAGGTCTAGAATAACTGGTTTAACCCATTGAGCGTTTCACTAGATTATAAAAATGTACCTTAAAAAGGCCTTGAATAGGAAAAAAAACTTGTTCGAAAAGGTAGAAGGGGTTATGTGATTTTGTAGTTGAAAAGTGCTAAGGGATTTAGTCCTTTCCCCTTCTTTCTGACACTGAATGATTGAAACGTCTGTCCACTGTCTTTTATGAGGCGTGAATGGGCGTTTAAAACTAGTTGACTAATAGCTTTCGAAAACGATTGTCTAGTTAATCCCAGACAACATCTGAAAGTATGTAACGAAATAGCAGTTTTCAGGAATACAGGTGTGTGTTCCGTGTTGCTTAGAATAATGTTTGCAAACTGTTAATGTAGTATAATTTGCTTTATATGCTATTAAATTTTATCTAAATTTGAAAAGAATTTATATCTTCGTAATAACAAGCATGTTTCATTTCCTCTAAATGCATTCTTTTTTTCTAAACAGTTTCTGTTACATAAACTTGTAAATTTTATTAATTTGTAATGATTTAATTACAAAATTAAACTGGAAGTAATCGATTTTTTAAATAAATTTACATTTTATAAAACGCACGCATAGCGATAGATCTCACTATACAACGAATCTCAATTAAACGTTTAGTACACTTTAGTTACACTTTTAGATAGGGTTATTCATCGTATCTCAATTTCAATTAATGCTAACATTATTTTTTTTCTTTTATAAATAATAATAATAATAATAATAATAATAATAATAATAATAATAATAATAATTTCTCATTATGCAAATTAGTGTAACATCTGCTTTCTTTGATTTTCTATGATATAAATCTGAGATAGCTGATATATTGTACATTATCCTGATGAATATACCAGTTGAAAATACATTAAAATATTCTAACACCCCCCCTTCCCACACCAAAAAAAAAAAGTGATTTATTATAAAGTATTTCAAATGCGCATTCAAAATAAATGGAAAAAACTTCTTCTAAATGATAATTCTTCTAACTTATTTTTTTTTGTGAGCAATAAAAGAATTAAAACAAATTTTAATAAGATTTTCAAAATGTGCAAATTCCTGTTTAAAAAAGGAAGAAAAAAATACAAACGGACAACCTTTTTTCCAGCCATACATAAAAAAAAAAAAAAAAAAAAAAAAAAAAAAAAAAACAGGCGGATTTTTGGATCTTATAATTTAGCTTCCAGATAACAAATTTGAATTTTTATTAATTCCTATTATTTTACTGATAAATGTAGAACATTAAAAGAAAAACATTTATTGATGTAATCAAAGTGGCAGTAATTATTTCAACCTTTCCTTTCGTCTCGGCAGGCAATTGTTTTAGTACAGTAAAACCAAACATGTTAAGGCGTTTCTTTTTTATAAAGTACACTATTTCTTATACTTAAATCATGTTTAGAGATAGTAAAGATATATTATTTAAGTTTTACAGAATTAATTAATCAGTAACACTGCACAGTACCACTGTATATTACAATAAAACCGGTTAATACGAGATCACTAGGTACGAAAACAAATTCTGTTTTAGACAGGTTTTACTAGGTGTAATTGTGTAATATTTTGTATTTGGGAATATAAAATTCTCCGTTTAAGGCAGGATTATCTTATACATGGATTTCATTTTTACAGGTTTTACTGTAATTAATTAGTGATCATAGTATTGCATCATTAACGAATTATAGGTGTAATACTTGTGCATATGTATAATAGTCCTCCCCACTTAATCGGGTCACGGATAATCGAATACCCCGCTTATTCGAATAGAATTCTCCGGAACCGAATTTATTCCTATTGGTTCTATGTTATTTTCCCCCGCTTAAACCAAATAACTTTTACGAACCTCCCCGCTTAATCGAATAAGAATTGTGTGACCGATGTTTGAAAATAGGCGCAGAAAGCCCGTTTCAGCTAGAATTTCCTTCCACCTTTTGTCATTTCCGGTTCCTTTACGCTGAAAACAAATTTTCAGTTCTTCCTGCAATGATTTTGGTCGGCAGGTATATAATGGACAGGTCAAATGATTTCCCCACCTTGATCTCACCACCATCGCTTCTTGCTGTTAATCAGGCTTTAATGGCAATGCGTCGTCACTTCGAGACTCGAGATGGTCGTTGTGATATATTGCACTCATTCGAAAAATAACTCTATATTTACTCCTTTAAAATTTCACTTAAACAAACAACTTTAAACGATTTTTTAAAGGCAGTATAAGTAACATAAATTAGAAGTAGCAAAGTTTTGACCAAACTCAAACGAGCTGCATTAAGTGTGATGTAAACCATATAAATGAATATACTGACGTTAAATTAATAAGTATTTACTTTATATTAGCATTCGTATTTATTTTAGTTTATGTTATTCTATTAACGATTTATTATTTTGTTAATTAAACATACCGTAGATGGGTATTTTCCCTTTTTATTACGCATATTACAGTTATGATTCCCCGTTTAATCAAAACCCCCGCTTAATCGAATATTATTTCTGGAACCAAAAATAATCGTTTAAACGGGAACGACTGTATTACTGATTAAATGCAAGTTTTAATTTTAACAATGAAACCCTTTAAAACGAAATGATAAGGGGCAATATAATAATTCTGAATTAGAAATTTTCCAAAGAACTTTGGATTTTTTTAAGGCAAGATTCCGCTTAGTACAGGTATTACTATGTATAAATAGGTCAATGGAGAGTCTGCATAGTAATATACAAAATAAATGTGCTTTTTGTAAGTTCCATTGTAATAAAAGTGCCCTTTTTTTTTCGGGTGTCATTTTTCTCCTTCTCACCACCTAGGAAAAATAATTACATTTAAAATTTTCCAAAAACAGGAATTATTTTAGGTACCTAATATATTCTCATATTGAAAATGAGAAAAATACAATCCATTTCAAATATCTGTGAAGAGTAATACCTCCCTCCCCCCCCCCCTCACTTTATCTCCCATAAAACTTCCAGCGTCCATCGGCCATAAAGAGATAAAAAGGATTTAAACTTTACAACAATAAGTTCGCAACTCCGCGGGACACCAGTTGAACATTCTTAGACCAGATGGAAACTAAGCACTATTTTTAATAATTTCGAAATGCATTCATGTATTTTTTCTTATATTTAGTACACTAAGACTCCGTATTTTTTCAAAAATTCTTTGGAGAAATTGAAAAAGAATATTTGTAAAAAGAAACATGAGCTAAAAATCATGTGTCTAGCATAAATTATGAAACACTTTCCAATACATTCAGAATATTGAAACAAAACTTTACAGCTTATTATGGAGAAAGGTGGTGTCTAAATAAATAAATTAGAAAACACATAACGCATTTGAAAACCCAATTTCTGCAATTGCTGTCAGTTAGTTGGAAAAATATCTATTTTTTGTGCAGCCCTGTATATGCTCTATAACTTTGTATGTATGTATGCAAAAATTTAGTTCCGCAGGAAAATTCCCATTCAGCAATTTCTGTCAATAAACGGAATTGTACTTGCGATAGTGATTCCCAGTATATGACCTATTGAATTTATAAACACCACATAATATAAAAAAAATAATAATAACAACAGTCAAATTTAAAAACGTATACCGCAACTGATAACGAACTTATAGCAATTATTGGTCATAGGCCAAATTTTTTTGTGTGTCCCTGAAAATGAAATATAAATTCTATGCACATCATATTCTACAGTAATCGCCTTGTAGTGTACAACTCCTTAGTGAAATATAAAAATTCCAATATGTTTAAAATAGTGTAATATCATTAAACTACACCATACACGATTTTTCTAATTCACCATAATGTGACGGCATTCTTTTGCGTGTCCCTGTAAACGAATCTTACATGCTACACATTTCATTTTCAATAATGAACATGCCAAATTAAACAAAAATAACATATATCAATTTTATGGCAATTGGACTAAATTTATGTGAATTAGAGCACGGACAGAAGGAAAGACAGGCAAACCGAATTTATAAACGCTTTTCAACTATACTGGAAAGAGTTAAAAAAAATCAAATGACACTTTTTATCACTTTTTAAGATTTATCCTTTTTTTAAGTTTTAGGATTTGGATGAAACCAGTTTTAATTTTCCTTCTTAAGATATTTTTATTTTTTTCATTTAATTTTTAAACAAATAATATTAATAAACAAATAGTAGTAATTATTATCTCTGCGTATTTGTATGTATGGAAACTTTGAAAACTTTCTCCAGCATAAAAAATAAAAGCTCATAAAAATAAGAACGAAGAATAGATTGTGAGAATAGATTTCAAGAATAGATTGTGAAATACTTTCCAACACATTTATCTATCTATAAAACTGTACTGAAATTTTACCGGTAAATAAGGCGCAAGATATGTGGCAGGAAGATATGTGAGTAAACAGTATGGTAAACATATAACACATTTAGAAATCCAGTTTTATCAATTACCTTCTATAATAATTAAAAAAAATAATCAATTACGCACACAAACGGCCATGTATCTTGTTGGTTTGCGTATCCCTGTATAAATTTTTTTATGTTCCACAAACTTCTATTGGCATACAAATATAGTTCAGCGAGAAAATGCATCACACAATTAAAACTATTCTCTAAGCAACTTCCATAGTCAGTAATACTTATATTTTTTTTTTTTCTGCGTTTCAAGTAAAGCAGGTGTATCTGTTCTTTCAACGCGCTACTTTGATAGCTTATGTATAAGAACAGCGAGTTTTATATATTTATGGAATCTTTGACCAAGGATAGTCTTTGGGGTGAGAAGGAAGAGAGTGGGGGAACATAAAAAAAACTTTACATACAGATATTTTAAAGGGGTTGAAATAAACATGTTGACTAACAAACGGAAATTTTATCATCTTGATCTTTACAATGTAGGAGAGGGCAGAGTTAAAGGGGTCGGGGGGTAACAAAGTATGAGTAAAAAATTCAGTATTTAGCGCAAGGAAACACAATTTAGGCAATACATTGCATAAATAAAAATGTTTTACAAAGATCTTTGAAAATAAAGTTTAATATATAAAATTATTGGTTATAGTGTTCCATTAAATACATATATATATATATGTATATTACATATATATTGTCAGGGCCCGACTTATGTAGGTGCATGCAGGGAAGCTTCCCCGGGTCCCCCTTTTTAGGGGGCTCACATGAGAGTAGTCAGGATTTTTATTTAAATGGTGTCAAATGTTTAAAATTAAATAAAAGTGACCAAAATTCATACATTTTCGAACTTTTAAGAAGGAAGTGCGGTCCCCTTCCCCCCTCCGCTTTCAGTAACCTCTCCACCTACACAAATATCATTAGAAAACTAATGATTAATATTTTATTATGACAATTTAGTATTCTATAGTTTTCAAAAGCAATTCTTTATTAACGTTTTTCTCTTAACGTGGCAAGTTAAAACCAATACTTATAACCAATTTGGGACGTTTTCTTTTAGACACCTTATAACGTACGTAGATAAGCAAAGTAAATGTTTGCAAAGAAATACTCGTATCAAACAATCTATCATTTTTTTTTCTACTATTTTCCTACAAGTATTTTTTTCTTAAAGTTTTGATTATCTTTTTGTGACACTCTGTATACAGATGTAAGCAGTACCGGATATAAAACTTATGCATATAATACAATAGTATGAAGTTTATTACTAGCTACTTCCACAAACACTTTTACTAGCTTATTCACAAAAAAATCTATAGATAGATAGATAGAGGGGGGGGGGGGCAGAATGATTCTTACCTTTCCCCCCATAGCCTAAGTCGGACCCTGCCCTGTATATGGTGGTTAATTAATGCTCTTCCGCCTGCCCTACCGCTAACTTTTGTAAATATTATTTAGATGAAAAAAAATTGCTCGTTTAACAATAAAAACTTTGACACATTAACAAATTAATATATAAGTGTAAAAGCTTGACAAATGCAGGTATGACTATGTAAATGATTTGAGAGCAAATGTTTTTTTTTTCTTTCACTTTTTCTTTTTTTCACTTTTAGACAAATAAATTACATGAGAAATACAAGCGTTTTCCCATTGTAACCTTTATCGGGCTTCCGTGTGCAGAATTTTTTTTTCAAAACACCAACTTTAACAGCATTTTCTAAAAGACTTCCTTCCTATGTTTATCGAAAATTGAAAAAAAATTGTTCGACTTTATAGTTTCTGAATAAGAGTACCTGCCAATTCCATGTGTTTATGAACAAAACTGAATTCAGGAATGTGTCACAAAAAAAAATCAATTTGGAAGATTATGCAGTTTTTGTACGGGGCATTCGCCCAGAGCACCCCAAATTTAGTGTCATAGACCTTGAAGCAATTGCAATAAGTTGGATTTATATGATGTAACAATTATCAGTCAGCATGAGCAGGAAAGAAATCAACATTAATTGTAAAATATATTTGTGATCTCTAAGTAATCTATAATTAAAAATGGATATTTAAATACGTTAAAATACATGTGCATTATACAGTATTAGTGTAGTTTAATGCATTAAATTAAATGTTTTCTTAGTTTAATTCTCATGGTAACGAAATGAAAAGTTCAATCATCAAAATCTAGTTTAACTTCTTTTTTTTTTCCAGTTTCAATACATTCATTTCATTATGATTGTTTTAATCATACTTATCATATAGTATTAGCATTAATTCTGATCATATAGTATTAGTCTATATGAGATATATTTATAAAAAAATAGATTGCCATGATTTAATTTGTCATTTAACAAACATGATTGTACAAAGTAAAGTAATAATAATAATAATAACAATAAATTTAAAAAGATAATGCTTTCATTTGCATTATTGTAAGAATCTTTTAGATAATGATTCTTCCCTGTTTTTAAAGACATATACTTACACTTAATCATATCTACTGCTTTAATTGCATCCATTCTATTGATATTTTTGAATAATTCTATACTTGTACTGTTCATTGGTATCTTTTAAAACAATATATAGTTACACTTGAATATTTTAGGATAATTGTGAGCTTGGTGTGCCATCGCGGAAAAAGTCTAGAACTACTTTTCCATCTGACCTTTGTAAATATTACTTGCATTGCCATGAAATCGATATATGATATGGAGGCCTGTTCACTATTGGAAATAGTGAGTGTGGCCTTTATTGTTGGTTTACATGGATGTATAAAATAATTCGAATAAACTCAAATTACGGTCTAGATCGATATCTGCTTGTAGTACTTTTTTTTATAGTAGTATATTATTCCAACCGCAATAATTGATACACATTGCTAATGTGCACTGCAGTCTGTTTCCCATAAAAATTAATAGTAATAATAATGCGCGTAGTGTTTACTGATCATTAACAGAGGAATTCCAAGACAACCGAAGAACAGTGCACTAAAAAAGGACGGTTGAAAAAGGGCACTTTTGTGAATATTTAAAATATTTTTTAGTAAAGGGTGGATTGCTGAAATTAAAATAATTTTAATATCTATAAAGAAAACTGTCTTATTTTGAAATTTGGTTTTCACACTCGAGTTCAAAATTTAATAAAACATTACTTTCATTATATCTTTCTTAATTTTTCAAATGGTGAAGAAAAAAAAAAGTTTTTACTTTCCAGTTCTTTTTTTTTGTTGTTTTTTTTTGTTTGTTTTTGTTTTTTTTGCGTGCGCGTAAAAAATTAGAGGAAAATCAAATGATTAAGAGGAAGAACGATAATAGTCCAATTGTGGGAAATTTTGTATGACAGTTTTATTTAATGGCTTGAACGACGTAATATCGTTTGCCTATCTTAGATAGAGGAATAAGATGAAATAGTCCTTTGACAATGTAGTTAAAGATAGGTCGATACACAGCTGAAGATCGTATATTCACAAATGTAAATTGAAATATAGCTCTGAATAAACGGTCTATGACTATCATAAATTTTCCCTTCGACCTACAGATCCCATTTTTGTAATATGTCTGTTAAATTGTATTAAGACAAGCTTAATAAAACTAGTTTCTAAATTATTTAGATTTTACAATTTTCCTTGTGTATTCAATTTTTCCATTTCTTTAAAAACTGTTATTGTATGCAGATTTTTCAACAGAAAAAATATTTTAGAAATTCTTTGAAAAATCGGGTCAAGCCGAACCGGACCCGCAAGAGACAAAACCTAACCCGAAACAATGGATATCAACCCGATTTGCAGCAAAATTGTACAAGTTAATCCAACCACCGACAAAAAAAGAAAGGTTTCCCGACCCGATGCAGGACTCTACGCCATACTCAATAAATTTAGATCCTAAGTATTATTTAAATTATTTTCGAGAAAATATTTTCATTTCTGCTGTGCATTCCTTAAATTTTGTTTTCTTTGTTGAAACTTCAAAATTTTGACTCCCACTTATTGTTACCCCCTCCATACACACACACACACACACACACGTACACCCCGCTCTTAACTCTGCTCCCCTCTTACATTATAAAAATCAAGATAATGAAAAACCTTCACTTTTGAGAAAAGTACTTTTGTTTATGTTTTGACCCCTTTAAATGTATGTAAAAATTTGTTTTTTTTAATTCCATGTCCTCCCCCTTTCTCTTCACCAAAAGGCTGTCTTTGGTCAAAGTTCCCATAAATATATAAAAGTTAATAGCCTTATACATAAGCTATCCATGTACTAAATTGAGAGAATCTATAGATTGTATTTTCTGTTTACCACCCCGCCCTTTCTAGGGGCTTACTAATGAACAGCCGGCGTCTCCAGCAGAATATATTTTTTCAATACACAGCACCTATTTGTTAGTGTCCTTTAAGTGTAACGTTATGTATAATATACTTTTTTGATATCAATAATAGATATGCGGACTTAGCACGGGCTTTAGTTGAAGCTTAGAATTAGTTTTCTATAACTGAAAATATATGTAACTTTAATAACTAATAGATCTGAATTTTAGGTTCATCTAAGTATATATAATAATTATTATTTTTACCACTGATTTTTTTTTTGCTAAGACCTTTTCACCGTTGACCTTTTTACCTAAATTCATTTGAAATAGAGTATCTACATTAAAATATACTGCAAACGATTTTCCCGCGTAGATCATTATGTAACGGATTTCTTTTGTGCGACTCTGGAAATGAATAATAAATTCTTTGCATTTCATATTCTACAGAAAGCATGTTTTAGTGCTGCACTTGAAACAATTTTTTCCCATTGGTCGTAATTTAACGGCATACTTTTGAATGCCCCTGTAACGGAACTGTTTATGCTACATATTTCATTTTCAATGGTGATCGTGCGATAGTAAATGTCAATAACACACAAAATTTCAGGGAAATCGAATTATATTTGCGCAAGATAGAGCACTGACAGACAAACTGAAGTCATAAACCCTTTTCAACTATGTTGGAAAATGTAAAATAAATAAATTCCTCATAATTTAGAATTACAAATTGTCATTAGTGTGTGACTTAATCGGAGAAAAATTTTCTTGATTTTACGATATCGGAGGTAACATGCGCATATCAAATATCACGAATTTGATTTTTTTTTAAAGTAGACCATTGAAAGTGATTATTTAAAAGTATTTAGGTAGAATAACTAAATTACTAAATTCTTCTATAAACACGCTTGCGGAATGGGGCAGAATTTGATAACATACAGAAAATGTGCAACAAAGTTTTTATTATTAAAAATAACCATAAGTTTAATAATAATTCTTAGGCTACAATAAAGATAACTCTTCGGCTATCAGTTTTTATTTTCCGTTGGGGAGGGGGGGGGGGGGGGGAGTTATTCTAAGATTTCTGCTGTGATGTCAGAAAAGATTTTTTTTTAATGATGCCCTACTTTATTTTTATATCAACAGTCTTTTATGTTACATTGTGCAATATTCATGATTTAATAATTATTGATTAATACTAATTTTAAAAGAACTAGTTTAAAACATAAACATTTCATAATCCTTTTATTAAATAAGCGACAATGAAAAAAATATGTAGCAAGCTACCACTATTTGCAATTTTACTGTTCCTGTGAACTGTTTTCTTTAGAAATCATCTTTACAAGGGAAGGGGTGGGGCTGTCAATCATAGTTTTCTCAAAGCTCAAAGCGTCACTTACAGGTAGTATTTCGATGTCATTCATGGGTTGCAAGAGTTTGGATTAGATAACAATGGGAGATATTTACTCTCTTTCAAAGCTTACTTCAAAGAAAACTCATAGAAACTTTTAAAGTATCATTGAAATTAATTACACTGGAATATTTGGTCAACTCTGTTGTATTTAGTAGAATGATTAGGTAAAAAATAATGATAATTGTAGATATCGTTCAGGGAAGTGTAGTCTGATAAGCATTTTTCTGGCTACACCTCTGGTTCTTCTCTGTGAAACACAACTGTGAGAATAAATAAGATTTAGGGCTTTTTAATATGGCAGTTTTAATGTAAGAGTCGCTATATTGGGACTCGTTATATAAAGAAAGCACAAATAATACACAATGTTTTTAATTTTCCAAGCGGACACAGCCAGTGATATAAACATAAGAATGGTTTTTGGATTCCCCCCCCCCCCTCAACTTTCAAAAGAAATCAAGTATCCAGTCAGGGGCGCGCCGACCCAGTGTGCAAAGCGTGCACCGCACACAGGCGCCAGAATACTAAAGGCGCCAAATATTTTAGGCGAAGCTGAAATATTTGAAATTTTTTTATTTAATTTAAATTTATTAAACTCGAAAGTGGTTTATTTCTGATGCATTTATGAATTTATTTTTATTTTAAAAATATATAAAATTTGCAGATGTTTTTCAGCGGCGTAGCTTTAGGAGGGATGGGGGGGGGGGGTGTCTCAAGCCGAAAGGCGCCAAGGTGTCGAAAGATAAGTTGAATGTTAACGGCCGAAGGGCGCCACATAAGTTTTAACGGCGCCTTCAAGCGACTGAAATACATTAAAAAAAAGAAGCTAGAAACTTTACAAATTCGGAAAGGAAACCGCGAATGCCGTGTTTGGTATCTCTGCTCTAGATCAGGCTTTTCCAACCTTTCCGAAAACAGGATGCGCATTGCAGCTGGTGGCAAATATGGATGGACTCCATTATTCAAATGATTGAAAATATGTAACACTTGTATCTTATTGTAGTATTGGTAGAGATAGACATACTGACGATCAGGGCTTAATTTCTAACAAAAAAGTACCGGAGCCCTAGTATTTTGCGGTGCCGTTTCCCCTCCCCCCCCCTGTCACTCCAATCTGCATATTTATATATCGTACATTATTTGCAAAATTTAAAGCATTTTTTTTTTATTTAGCAAAATAAAACTAGTATGTTGTGGCCATCACAAAACTTTCTTCTATCTCATACGTGTCAATGCTTCAAAATTCGCTATCACAGTGCCAAATTAAATGGCAATCTGTGCTCATCATGAGAATTCTAAAAAGATAAAATTCCGTGCATTAGTTCTCCAGGTGTCGCTGAAATCGTGTAAATCCAGCAAAATGCAGCAATGCAGCGCCACCTATTGGGTTATTTACACCCGAACCTAATTATCATCAACTTATGTCAACATCTAACTGAATATGAAGTTTGAGGAAAATTCGTGCATTAGTTCTTGAGATAGAGCTATTGCGCAAATCATGAAAAATGCAGCATAGCAGCGCCACCTGTTGAGCGATTTACACCAACACGTAGTCAGCATCATTTCGTATCAAAGAGTAACGGAATCTGAAGTTTGGTGAAAATGTGTCCATTCGTTCTTGAGATAGAGCCGAGGATAGAGTTATTGCAGAAATCGTGTAAATCCTGCAAAATGCAGCCTAGCAGCGCCACCTGTTGGGCGATTTACACCAAAACGTAAACAGCATCCATTTATGTCAAGGACTAACGGAACCTGAAGTTTTATGAAAATCCGTGCATTAGTTCTTGAGATACAGCTATTGCGGAAATCGGAAAAAAATGCAGCATAGCAGCGCCACCTGTTGAGCGATTTACACCAAAAACTAATCAGCACCAATTTTCATCAGGGACAGAGTTGGGCAGTATCGAAAATACATGTATTTGAAATACATTTTTAAAATACATTTGTATTTTGTATTTTAAACGGACTAAAGGAAAGTATTTTGGTAATGTATTTTGAAATGATTTTTCCAAGTATTTTGTATTTTAAAAATGCTCAAAATACATTTCTGTCGATTTCAAGCTGCTTTTTTAAAACCGCAAAATCTAAGATTCACAAAAGCAAAATACGTGCCTGACTGTTTTGTTTCGTCTTAGGATTATAATGAATGCATCTGCTCTGCTGAAGTATTTTTGCTGAAGGATTACAAAACGTTCTAGTTTTTATAGTTCTAACGTTGCTATGCGAATGAAAAACTACTGTGTGATAAACAGGAAGAATCTTTTAGAGTTTTGCTGTGTATTCTATTTTTTAAATACCATAGAAATATACTGCAGTTAGTTATTTAGGAGACTCATGAAAGAATGACTCAGCCCCCGCTGGTAATGCATCAAGTGAATTAATTATTTGGGATAATACAGTTGCGCTGTATTAGGCGGGAATTTTTAAAAAAATAATTTCTGTTGATAATGTTGTTAAAAAGTTAACGCATTATGCATGTGTAAAACAAGATCTACTTTTATAAGTGGAACTTTCCAAGCCACAACTAACTTTAAAACTCATTTAAAGGTAAGATTTTTGGTTTTATAACGGTTATGCATTGATTGAAACATTATTTTTTATAGCTCCTTTGTATTCATTGTATTAATGTTCAGGTATAATTTACCCCACTCGTGATATTTATTAAATGGAGAATGAATTTTATTACATAAATATAGTTATATTTATTAATATATTTATTATTACAAATACAGTATGTATATGTTTAAATACAGTTTTACAATATAAAGGAATGAGATATTCAATACGTTATGAAAATTTAAAGTCATTTTAATAAAATCACTTATTCAAGATTGATGAAACTTTAAGACAGACCACGACGAAGAGCGATGCATTGATTACAGGCACTTTAAATTTATTAAACTCTAAAAGATCATTACTAAAGCTCGCTACTAAAAGAAAAAAATAAGAAAAAACATTATTTGGTGTCATTTCCGCATATTATGATATTCCTAGGTCTTAAACAAAAACATTTAGCATGTTGTTTATTTTATATTTCTCTTTAAATTATTTCTTATTTTTTATTCATGTGAAGCACTCATATTTGAGTTGCAGTGATCGAGGCATTAATGAATTATCTATCTATCTATCTATCTATCTATATATATATATATATATACAGACTTCCAACAAAGGGGGTTATGCAATTCGTGTATATCCATGCATAACTCTTGAACTGATGCTACGATTTTCAATCTCGCTCACTCTTCTTCAACATTTTTTTTTTTTTTTTAAAGAAAGGGTTTAGTTTGAAGGTGACAACGTTTCGATTTCAACAGGACAATACTATAAACGTTTTTTTGGTTTTATAAGCATTAACTTTCGTAAAAATGAAGCTATCATCACGAAATTTTAATATATCATCCATCGTGTACTGCACGTCAAAATGAGCGATATTAAATAGCTAAGGGAATTAAGTAAAATGAACGTGAATTACTGTTCTGCACCAAGTAAGTAACCAGATTTTACGCGAACGCACATCAACCAGAGATGCCGTTTGGGTCAGGTGGAAGCTCATTCTTTCATTGTGGGTCGGGTTCGAGTTGGTTTGATCCTAATTCGAGTTCTGGTCTGTTCTAGTTGACACTTGCGGGATGGGTTTGAAACAGTGCTGAAATCGTAAGAAAAAAGTCACGGTTTCCTGCGGATTCAGTTCCAGCTGAAAAAATTGCACTTTTAAAATCCTTAATAAGAGTTGTCTGGAGGGGGGGGGGGAATCTATGTTCTTAATATCCTCATCTGAGCAGTCTCTCTTAGGCTGTGAAAACAGAGGTAGGCGCTGTAACTTTTTTGATTAAACAGAGAGTGTACAGACTTCTTAAAAATAATCCAGGTGGTATACGGCGTATATCTCCGTATATCCTCCACTACATCGCTGGTTTGTTAACCTATTTTAAAAATAAACTTCACTATATTGTTTAAAATGAAAAAAACTATTATTTTGTCTAACTGTTACTACGCAAACATACACGGCCCGAGCCCAACACGTAGGAAAATCTTTTTAGCCCGTCCCGTCCTGTACAAAAAAAAAAATAAATAATTATATATTGGCACAGCCTGGTATAAAAGCTAAAAGTTCGGCCCGATCCCAGCTCGTACAAAACCATGATTAACCCGGTCCAACTGAATTTCAACAAAATATTGATTTTTACGCCAATATGGTTAAAAATCGTCTCGTATGAGGAATTCTGACAAAAAATACTTATTTTAGCTTTTTTTCATGTTTATACTTTTCATTTTTAAGAAAACATGCTGGACTGCGATATTTATCTTTTAAATGTTTCTGTATTTGTATGGAAAAATCTTAGTTATCATTTAAAATCTAATCCACATTCTAATCCACATTCCATGGTGTGGAGACTTAAATATATGAAAAATGCTATAGCATAAAATCTTCCAAGACGAAATCGACAGGAAAGGAGAATATCCGTTATAGACAGGTTTCGTTCTTAGCAGGTACATAGTTTGTTGTAAATGTATTCTTTTCGCGCGTGTTATTATATTCATTTTGCATGGATCAACACATTTTTCAGTTTTACACATGATTCGTCTTAGGCAGGTTCTTTTTCACAGTTTCTTTTTCTGTGCTTTAACTTCATTGCCTAGAGATACTATATGTAGTATTCTTTAAAAATAATAAATTTAGCAATTTAATTGTAGAATAATGGCGATTTTTAAAAATATACATTTTGTGCAAAAATTGTTGGGCCGTGCCAGATTTTACTGATTTTGCATAGGCCAGACCGGGCAGGGACGGGCCAAACATTTTCATACGTGTTGGGTCGGGACCGAGCTTGAAAATTTTGGACAGTGCAGACCTCTATGAAGAATGATGTTCAGAATCTTGATTATCCCCACCAGTTCTTTTTTATTGTAAATTTTGCCATATTTTATCAGGACGTTTTCTTGATCCAATTAGGCCAAATTTTCTGTTATGAAAAACCGATGATAAAAGATTAAAAATTCTGTATAAGATCCTCATCCCCAAGGGACTAAGCCTCGATTCAGCCCGTAAAAAAAGAAGTCAGGCCCGGACCGGAAAGAATGATGTCGATGTCCTGACCGGCCCAAGCCTTCAGAAAAACATAAAACCCGTGCCTGACCCGGAAAGAGTGAAATCCAGGTCCGGCTCGATCAGAGTGTTCTGAATGAAAATTGTCCTGCCAGGCACGGCCGGTGCAGACCTGTAACCTTATGCCCAAACTTTTAAAATATTAAATGTATTTTGTATTTTCAATGTATTTTGAAAATACATGTATTTTGTATTTGGATATTTTAAAATTCGAAAAGTATTTTGTATTTTGTATTTTAGGTTCTAAAACGAATGTATTTTGTATTTTGTATCGAAAATGACTTTTCGATGTATTTTGCCCAACTCTGATCAGGGACTACCTGAATATAAATTTTTATTAAATTCCGTGCTTTAGTTCTTGAGTTAGAGCGCCCACAAAATTCGTGTCACACACAGACAGACTCAGAGACAGACATTTTGTAAAAACATGTTTTTCGGGTTCTCTGACCCCTAAAACGTGTAAATCCGTCGAAAACCGGAATTCGAAAATTTTCATGAATCCAATACTTTCCTCTTGTAAAGATAGAAGAAAGTAAAAATTAAATAATATCTATCAGCATATACACTGGCCTCCAAAAGTTAAGGTACACAGACTAAATCCATTCGATTGCACACGTTTTGTCGAATATCTACAAAACTTATTGGCGAATTGTTCTTGAACTTCTGGGATGAAAAGAACATGTTTTATTTCATATTTCTCGGTGAAGATTTAGTCGGGGGTACAATTTGGGGCTAATAATGAATTTAATAATAAAATAATATTTGCGATCACCTATGTAACAGGAAAGGATGGAAATGGTTTGTCACTGTGGTAAGTGACTATTTGGGTCCTGTTCAACGTTTGTATGCATTTGTGTAAGCATAGCACTCATATTCGTGAAGATGTTAACGTTTTTGTGAAAAACTCAAACTTTTTTTTTAATAGCATACAGAGTTTTCAACCAAATTTAACACAACTTTCCAAAAACCTGACAAAGAACAGTAGAAACAGTATACTGCAATTAAAACATGAATATATCGAATATTTGATAAGATATGGGCATTTTTATGAGATAATTTTTAACTGCGCACGCGCGGAAGATTTCAAAATTTTTATTTCATAATTTGGTACTCAGTATTTTGGGGCAACTTCTATAAAAAGTCCAGTCAAATGTTGTGAAAACTTAGGAAGATGTAGTGAGCTGATTGAAAAGTTGTGTAAAATCCCTTATAATAAAGCTATTTTTAGGAAGCAACTTACTATATCGACCCCATCTTTGTGAATTTTCGCGATATTTGACTAGACTTTTTATATAAGTTGCCCTAAATAGCTGACTACCAAATTCTGAAATAAAAATTTTGAAATCTGCCGCGCATGCGCAGTTAAAAATTATCTCATAAAAATGTCCATATCCCATCAAATATTCAATATATTCATGTTTTAATTGCAGTATACTATTCCTACTGTTCTTTGTCAGGTTTTTGGAAAGTTGTGTTAATTTTGGTTGAAAACTCTGTATGCTATAAAAAAAAAAAAACGTTTGCGTTTTTCACAAAAACGTTAACATCTTCACGAATATGAGAGCTATGCTTACACAAATGCATACAAATGTTGAACAGGACTCAAATAATCATTTACCACAGTGACAAACCGTTTCCAGTCTTTCCTGTTACATAGGTGATCGCAAATATTATTTTATTATTAAATTTATTATTAGCCCCCTAATTGTACCCCCGACTAAATCTTCACCTAGAAATATGAAATCAAACATGTTCTTTTCATCCCAGAAGTTCAAGAACAATTCGCCAAAAAGTTTTGTAGATATTCGACAAAATGTGTGCAATCGAACGCATTTAGTCCGTGTACCTTAACTTTTGGAGGCCAGTGTACTTAGCTGTCAACTATTCCACTTTCTAGTTATCACTCCTTTTAAATAGTAATCTTTGCCTAATTTTAATGTTAATTAATTGCAGAATTCTTCGATTAAATATGGTAAGGATTATGATTCGGAAATAGTGTTAACACAAAAAAGGATAGTTTGCAGATACGCATTTTTAAGAAAAAAATAAAATGAAATTTACCGAAATTAATATTTATTTGCTGAAAAATGGACTAATGTTTTTCAATTTCCTATAAAAGGTGCATATCTTAAACTATAATCGATTCCTTCTGATTAGCAGTAGCAATCTTTTGTGGTGAGTCGCTGAAAATCAGATTAGATTAAAAATTCGGTGCTTTTATACAAAAAAGGGGAAACACTGCCTGATTGCTTTCTATCAGAATAACTATTCATGGCAATTATATCTACTTACAAATGAAATTGACTTCGTAAATCTGCAGAGCAGAACCTTAGCATGGGCAATGTTCACGATACAAAATAAATAGAAAAACCACTAACGTGTATTTTATACTCGTACGCAATAGAAGACAAAAAACCTCAAACTGATGCTCGTTGGCTAAAAACAGAAAATATTCTTTTCGGGTTAGATATGATATCTAAATATTAGAAAAAAAGCCAATAAAAAATTACCCTACTGTCACAAAAGAAAATCGAACTGAAAGCAAATTCATCGTTCAGTCTCTTGAGTGGCGCCGTATCAACACGTCGCCGACATAAATATGAATGTAATTAATTTGAAATAGAAAAACATGATTTCTGTTTTCCCTTCATTTTGATCAAAATAGCATTAAAATGATTTGAAATAGAATATAACACGTAATTTTGAAGGAGGAAAGGTTCCCCCCCCCCCCTATACATGAATAAATGCAATTTTGAATGTAATTGTATTGCACAATGATAAAGCAACATAAGCCCCAGGTTATGCACGGTTCCCATGTAAATTACCGAAAAAAGCACAAATTAATCGGCTACATATAACTGAAACAATAAATAAGTAAAACAGGATATAATTTAAAATGCAATGCTTAAAAAAAAATTAAAAGCGCCATTCGATTCCAAACCAATTTAATAGTCATGCCTATCATTTTATGCTTTTACGCATAAAAACGAGCCCATGAATATGTAAGAAAGTTTCATGTTGTTCAGGAGGTAAAAATATTTTTTAGAACAACTTCAAACTGAATTACGTTTCATGGAAATTTCAATTGTATTTATTAGATTTGCTTTGAACAAAGAATAATCGGTCAAGTGCGAGTTTCACTCGCGTACAAAAAGTTCCGTACAATAAATTTAAGCGTTGACTTTATAAAAAACTTGCCATTGTTCTATTAAATATTTATCAATAATTGAATTCAATTGGAATGAAAAAGGGTGACTATTTATCGTTATGATTCGCCTTACCTAAAACAAAGACCTTGTACAAAGTTTAAAGTTGACATTGTGACAAATGCGCCTTGAAAGGATGTTGCAAAGTTGCATCGCCGCCTTGATCTGTGATGCCTTTATCTAGAAAGGTTATTAATTAATATCTGCTAATTATCCAATATCCTTTTTGAAAATTATTATCAGCAATCCTTGGATGATTTCGTGACGATGAGTACCTCGAACTCCCCCTAATTTCCTCACTGAGCGCCCGCAAAGTAAAGTTTATGTATAACGGAAAAGTGCGATTTTCTGAAAAACTATATGACCTAGGACAGGGTTGGCGAACCTATGACACGCGTGCTAGAGTTGGCACATAAGACAATTTCTCTGGCACGCGAAAAAATAAATTTTATAATTATTATACAGATGAAATTTAATTTCTATTATAATGAATAAAATTTTGTTTCATACGGACAGACTATCACAAATAAGGCAATTATTTTTGCATGAAAAGAATTTTCTTTTCTTGCGATGTTATGCAGCGTTTGCGACATGTATTTTGCTCTTCTGTATGATTTTTATAATGCTGTATTTTTCAAATTAATTTTTTTAGACAGTCCCTTCAGTAAGATGGCAAATGGATCCAATTTATAAAACTATCAAAATATGAATCAGGTATAAAGCATTCTCCATCGAACATACAACAGTAAAAATCTCATCAATAATTTATTGATACAATGCTTAATGCAATTTGGATAATCATAACTAGATGCATAAATAATAAGGTCAAAAATTTCTAAAATAAAATTTCGTATTTTTATTTCCTTATCATAGTGAAAATTATTACATAAATGAATCATATTTACGAATTAAAATTTTAATTTAATGGTTTATTCAAATATGCAGAGAAATAGCATCTGATTTTTTAACTAGTGTTTTGTATAAACATCGTACTTTGCAAAATTATTTTATGTCAAAATGTGGCACGTTACACCATTGATAGATATTGTTGGTGAATTTTTGGCACGCGCACGTAAAAAGGTTCGCCGATCCTGACCTAGGATAATGCTGCTTACTTGCTTAATGACAAAATTATTTTGCGTTTGCGTATTCGGGATAGAATACAGTGAAACCTCTCTGTAAGGGCTACATACCGTTCCATCGAAAATTCGCCCTTATGAGGGGTGGCCCTTGAATAGGGGTGACAAAAAAACAACAACTAAAATAAGGAAATCACAACCTATGTAGGTGAAAAAACTGTTTATTAACATTTTCAAACTCTATATATATGATTGAAAACATTTAGCATTGAATTTTGTTTACTTTTCATAATTTTTTCACAGACAATTTTGGTTTCTCATGATTTTTTTACTTTATGGGACAAATTACTTAAATTTGCATAATTTATTAATGCCTTAGAATGAGATATTAGTTCATTTATTTATGCTAGCGTTTTTACACACAAGTGCAAAAATTGTGCTTCAATATGCATTCACAGTTTTAGTATATGTGGAATCAGTTTTTCTAGATAACCTGTTATCCTTTGTGGACCCACAACAAAGGGTCAAGTTTTCCCTCCAACCCAACCCCTACAGCTTGAAAGGTCTAACAAAGTGTGAGGAACACATGTTTGTCGTCCTTCATTGTGTTTCTAAATCCTCCCCATCTCCCCCTGCCTTCTTTGTTGCAAGTGCAGTTGTCTGCTGAACTCTTACCTTTTGGTTCAGAAATTCAATACACCTGTCTAAGATTTAAGGCACATGTGAAAAAAATGGCCTTTATGAGGGGTAGGTGCGGCCCCTAATAGAAGTAAATTTAGCATTATGTCTATGGGGAAAATTTTCGTTCCTAAAAATATTGGCCCTTAATAGAGGTGGCCTTTGAATAGGGGTGGCCTTTAAAAGAAGTTTCACTGTATTAATTTTCAGCAACAAAAAAAAAAAAAAATTATAATTGAAATCAAAAAGTTAAAAAAGATCCGAAAAAGAAGGAAGGGTTAAGCATGTGACAAGATAAAGATACGTTTTGACAATTATTATATAAGCAGCATAGCGGTTCTATATTTGCTAATATAAAACCAATCGTTCTAGGACGGGGGAAACATTTAAAAATGCACCCCTAATTATGATTTACGTGTGGTAATTGTTTAAATCGCATCTTACAATAAAAAAATTATAATTCGCTCCGTAATTAGAGAAAATATTTTTCCACCTTTATGTATATTTACCGTATTACGAGCACCCCTTTCCTTGTGTCATGGTGCTACCATTAATTATTTGAACACATTTATATTTCTTAATTAAAGTTTGTTTGAACTGCTTTAAGTACAAATATAAATAAAGACGAACGCTTAAAAATTCGGGGAGAGATGGTAAAAGCTAATTTCTTAGGAGGTATGCCATTGTGATGGGAGGTAGCAAGCAGCTGAAGCACCCATTTTTTAGGGATGTCCGTTATTTACATAGCTGTCAACATTCCTTATTTTTAAAGTCAAACAAAAATATTTTGAACAAGAAATTTAATTTATTAAATAAAATAAAAAATAACCCCATAGAAACAAGGCACATTTCATTAAACAAAATTTCAGGTTCAAAATTTGTTTATTTGACCTGGAGAAAACCCCGGAAGGTTGGCTTGGCAGGTATGTATTTATAGTTATTGAATTTTTTTTTTTTGGGGGGGGGGGGCGTGTAGGGAGGAGGGATTTGGGTATATGGGGCGCTAAGTGAAGTTCTGCACACAGGCGCCGGATACTTCTGGCGCGCCCCTGTATCCAGTTATTCAAAAATATAAGTAGGTCGAATATAATGAAAACCACACATATAAATATGTGTAAAAATACACCTTTATTTATTTTTTAATGCAAGTAAAAACAAGGAAGAGTAACTTTTGTTAAGATTATCTGTCTTTAATGCATATGAATGCATTACCTATCTTAAAATGATTATTATTGTTTACTTTGCTTAATCATATTGGTGAGATGATAGGTTATATCTCCCAACCTGAGAAGTACTGTGTAAACATCATTTTATTGATTGAAATAATTCTTTCATGGCAAATCTCTTTGTATGTAAACTGCCATATAAACAAAAGGAAAATCGAGATAAGAACAGGAAAAAAAAAATATGATACGTTTGTAGAGATTTTGAAATACAGCCTTCACGGTAGAATTATCATTAACTTTGTCTCATATGATAAAGGAAAAGTTTCAAATTGAAAAATAAAATTACTTTACTTTTGCTCTAAAATATTAAAAAAGCATTGCAGATTACTGCGAGCAATTGCACTTAATAAAGCCGTCTATGATGTTTAATTGCGTGGAGTTTTTGATCTACTTCCAACAATTAATAGGCTACTTCACTCACGCGAAAGCACCCGCTCGCTAATGTTTATTTGGTGGAAGAATTTTTTTAAGATACCTCGTTTTTATTTCCATTTTTTTAAACGAATCTTTTGCATTGGCTACCTAAGATCGATCTATAGAAAGACCGTTTTTTTCTTTTTCGATTTTGTTTAAAGTTTTTTTTTAATTTATTTAGGATACATTTACTTTCGGAACCGGTTTCGAAAGTAAAAGTATCCCCATTAAAAAACCTTGCAAATAAAATAGAAGGAGTAAAAAAGTCCTTTGTACAGATCGACCTCAGCTACTCAAATCAAAGAAAATCGTTTAAAAATACTGAAATGCAAGCACGCTATCTTTAAAAAATTCTTCCTTAGGAATAATATTGAATCTAGGAAAAAAGGTGACCGGAAAAAACGTGACAGAAAAAACAAGAGCGGAAAAAACGGGATAAGGAAAAAACGAGACCGGAAAAAACGTGACAAGGAAAAAAAGGTGACCGGAAAAAACGTGACAAGGAAGTGTTAAATATTGAACTTGTCGATAAATAAATGCTAAAAACTAAAGTAAAGTTTTTCCACTGTCAGTTTCTTACAGCGTAGGGGGGGGGGGGGGGCAGAGTTAATGGGTGAGTTTGACAACTCTAAGATTTGGTCCAAGAAAATACAATTTTAACATTTCATTAAGAGAAGTTTATTATGACTTCTACAAAAGACAAGTTAGTGCTATCCACGGAGGGGAGGGGGGGGGGTATTAAGGAAATACAATTTATTGATTCTTTCAATTCGCTATTGATACTTTATATATGAGTAAAGATGTTTTATAAGGCGTAGGGGGAGGGAAAAAATTGCATACACAGCCTGTAAAGGGAACAAAAATAAAGACGAAGAGAGGAGGCATTTTCTTTAGAGGAATTTTTTCATTATCCTGCTTTTTGCTCGCAGGCTATCAAAGCCCAAGGATTAATGTGCACGCAGGTTCTGTATGTATGTATGTATGCACTTACGTCTGTATGTACGTAACGCGATAACTCTTGACAGAAACATCCGATTTGCTTTAATTTTTTTTCCAGGTTCATTGTTTCCAAATTCAATATTTAACACTTCCTTGTCACGTTTTTTCCGGTCACCTTTTTTCCTTGTCACGTTTTTTCCGGTCCCGTTTTTTCCGGTCACCTTTTTTCCGTTTACCAATCTACCTATAATGAAATTAAAAACCTATCTACATCGATGCTTTTTCTGGCCCATTCAGCGTCATTATAGACAGGTTTCACGGTGCTAGTCTTAAATTATGCTAGAATTTGAATAAAATTTGCGCAACAATAATAAATAAAAATATTATTTTTGAAGTGTAATGTTAAATTGGATATTTGAGATTTTTATTATTATTACACAACAAAAGTGCTGTAAGTAAAGAAAAAAAAAACAGTTTAGTTATTTAGTATTATAGTTAAATGAAAAAAATGACATACATTTGGAAGTAAAAAGGAAAGAAAAGAACGTGTATATTCATTAAAAGAGCAAAATAAATAAATATTACATAATAAATAATGAACATGCAAAATAAATAAATATTATATGGCAAATGATATAAAATAATAATTATTATAGTAATGAATTAGAATCTTATGGACAGAAATAATAAAGTAAAATAAGTAAACGATGATATTCTATAAAATTGCCTAGTATATGGTTCGAAATACAATGCCATTCTTAAGCATTAACAAAAAACGAAATCCCCTAAGGCATTCGACTTAAAATACGGTAATCCAGTTGACAAATAGTCTGCCTAACGCCTATTGTGTGCTTGGAAAGAGGGGGTGATTGATAAACGCCTTCTTTAACTCCCAGTCTCGAGAAGTGGGGGGAAGCACAAACGCGCAAACGCGTTCATAACCATCTACAAGTAGAATATTTTGACCGCCTATACGCTCTTGTGACCATCTACAAGTACAAAAGTCTGACCGCCTATATGCGTTCACGACCACTTACAAGTACCAAAGTGCGACCGCGGATACGCGTGCGTGACCACGAAAGGGTTAAGATTTAATGAGAATCTGATATACCTGTGGTCCGACGTGCTCTCTACTGTGTCATCTACATACCATGAGTCCACGCAGTCCACCAGGTCTTGTGTACAAAGGGTTACATCTGGATTCCCCTTCATGGGACGATTCGGCTGTCCTATAAATGAATGAGGTGCCTCTATATCATTGATTAGAGTTAAGTTATTAGATAATAGTAAGTATGTCAAAATTTTTCCCCGTTCATCTTCTTTCTGATATCCTAAAAGTGACAAGTGGACATTGAGGTCTCCTCCCATTATGATGTGATTCAATGGTTCGAAGAAGTCCAGCCACTTCATATCACCTCTGAAATCACCTTTTGGTCTGGCATACACAGAGCCTATTGTTATCTTGCCGGATTCAGTAGTAAGATTGACGAATACTGCATTATCGTCTTTATATGTCTCTAACACTTCCACGTCCTTTCGAGTTACCACACTGCCGCTGTTTTATTTTTTGAGATAAATGCTTGCCAATTTGACGGAATTGACCATATGGCTTCGTTAAAGTAGTAAAAGTCCTGTAATAGAAGAACTAGTATTTTATGCTGATTTGCAAATCCCATTAGGGTTGATGTTGCAGATCTTGATCCCTGTAGATTAATTTGAATAAAGGTTAGTTCATTTGGAATATATATTTTCTGTGGTTTTGCAGGGTTATTCAGAATTTCTGTTATTATTTGTTCTTGGTTTACTGTTAAATTTCCATTTTGAGTATTGGAGTTGTTTGAGTTTGTTGAGTTATTAGAATTATTTATTTCTTCATTTATCGGATTGAACTTTCTTGATTAATTTGTATATTTTTATTTCTCTGTGACAGGTAGTACTGTAGTGTTGGACAGTCTGATGAACTCGATCTATGCGGGAAGTCGCTATTTGTTCCAGCACAGTTTCTGCCTATATCGAATTTATTTTATTTATTTTTGCTAGATTGCTTCGCTGTAGTATTAAATATTGTAAAGTCGGACATTCACTAGAACTAGCTGCATGCGGGAAGTCACTCGCACTCCCCATGCAGTTTCTGCATCTGTGTTGTTGTGGTTTATTTCTGTAATAACAATATTTTTGATCATGGCGTCCTGCACAGTATTCACACGTTGGAGATTGTCGGCAATTCTGGTCCACGTGTCCGAAAGATTGACAGCTCTTACATCTTAATATAGGTTGGTAAGGTGCAATCCTGACCGATGTAAATCCCATGACGATCTTTCGTTGTCTCAGTAGATGAATCGCAACTGGAGCTTCTGCTTCAAAAATTAGTTGGTATGTTGAAGCTTTTTCTCTTTGTTTTCTATTAATGTAGTTTATTGGAATATCTGAATCATAAAGATTTTTTAGATTGGTTATTATTTCTTGTGGATCCATATATGTCGGGATCCCTAAAAGAATCAGTTTTCGGAGATCCGCAGCCTTATATTCTATATCCACAATGTCTTTTAGGGTTTCTATCTTCTCAATCGTCTCAAGCAGCTTATTCGTGTTTTCATCACTAAACGTTTTAATTATTAGTGTATTTTTGTTTTTGGCAAGTTCACAATATATTTGTTTATATTCAATTGTGTTACTAGTTTCTCTTGTTAGCATGATTTTTATGTCATTGAGCGACATATTCGTGTTTTTCTGCCGAGTTAACAGGATAGCTGCTTTTGAATACTGTGCATGTACCGTTGGAATTGTTGTCTTCTTAGGTATTGCAGCCACCTCCGAATATAGTGAATTATCTGTATTTGCCTGTATGTTTTCTTCTATATTATTGCTTTTTATGATTGGTTGTTGTTCCTCTACTGTTTCTATTTTTTCTCTTATCTTTTTAAGTTCTTCCAAGATGATTCTAGTATAAGGTATCGTTTCTTCTGTATTTTGCTGTTGAATTAAGTCTTCTATTACTTTATTTTTGTTTCTAATTTCTTTTAATTGTTTTTCTATTTCTTCTTTGTATTTTAATTCTTTTTCTAGTAGTTCATTCAATTCTTTATTGCATTTTTCCAATTCATTTGTTAGAGTGGGCTGTTCTTGCAACTTCTTAATCGTTTCTAATTGATCTTTTATGATTTGTTCGTGTTCAAGGATTTTTTGACGTTGATCTAACGTCACCTTATTGACGGTGTTGAGATTCGCCGTTATTCTATTATTTTCTTCTCTTTGTATTTCAAGGTCTTTCACCATTTCACTTGCTTTAAAGATAATTTTGTCTAGGTATTTTTTAGCTTCTTCACAATCACCTCTTCTTCTACTGCTTGTAAGTGATTTATAAATCTCTATCATTTGAGTCATTGTCATCTTCTTTATAGCAAGTTCACCATACCTCGGCGTGGCTACTTCCTCCGGAGGATCTTGAGTCGACATTGAGGAATTTTGTGTGTTCTTGTATAGCTATTTGAGTTGCTCTTTCTTCTGTAGTTTTTAAGTCATGTCTGCCCGATTTTCCTGTCCCCGTTCTTCTACTCTTCTCCTTTAATTCTCTAATCATCTTTTCCTGCTGTTCCGCTCTTTTTTCCAGATTATTTTTGTTGTCATCTAATTCTCTTATTTTTTGTTTTATTTTGATGAGATATTTTTCTGCCATACTAGACGCTCCTTTAGCATGAGTGCTCTTCGTCTTGCTGCAGCTATCTATCAATTGTTCCAGCGACATTAATTTTGCCATGGGTTCTGAATATGTTGTCAGATTTTTTGGAAGGTCTTTAGTATTTAATCTTGGTGTTGAGTGTATTGATATACTGGAATCAAATGATCCTTCAGTTTCATGCTCCACAAGATCCTTTACTCTCTGTGGCTTTGGAGTCGCCTGGGCAGTTATTAACTGATTTTCTAATTCTTGGATTGTCTGATCCAATTGTATCATCATTCTCTCTTTTTCCTCTACGATTTCTTTCAACTCCATTATTTCATGTTCTTTTTCCTTCAAGTTTTGCTCAATTTCGTCACTTTTCATCAGAGCACATTCTAATTTTTCTTTGTACTCTGCTATTTTAAGTTCGTTTTGTTCTTTATTTAACTTATTCTTCTTTTTATTTTTTAATTTTTGACTGTATTCGTGAAATATTTGTAGGAGCGTCGGTTCCGAGCTACTTATTTCATATGAATGTTCGCCTATTGAAGAGCTTTCTTCTTGTATTTGTGACTTATTCATTATTCCACTTTTATTTTGGACTTTTTATAATCTATTATTTCGTGAGAATTATTTATTTAGTATATTTATATCTGAAAGTTATATTATAACTGGATCGGGGAGCCACTAGGCCCCTGCCACACATCTTTGAAGGAAAGGGAAATAGATAGTTAAAAGCAAAAACCAGTGGTCGTAACCACCGAAAATGACTTAGAATAAAATTAAATTGCCAAATGGGGGTAATTTAGAATTAAAAAAAAAAAAAAAAAAAAAAAGATAGTGATAGTAAAACCATTACTAATGGGAGAAAAGAGGGAAGTATGTGCTATTGCTCCCGTGCCACCAAGACCATACACTTAAATTATTAATTATCAGTTACTACTCTTTTACCAATAACATTGTTCCCCTGTGAAAAATGCATTACTGCATGTATACATTATCTCACTATTTTTCACAGGAGTTGTAGCGTTAACTTTGATGAGGAATTCGTAATTATGTACAATATAAAGAATTATATAATATAGTATATAATATAAAATGTAATTTAATTCAATTTTAAATAATAGACAAATTTACATAAGTACATTTTTGATATTGATAATTTGTCATAAATCATTGAAAGTAATTTATTAGTACACAAATTTACATTTAATCACTCTTAATGTTGATCTGTTATGTACAACTTCAGCAATATTGCTCTAGTATGAGTATTGCACGTCGAGTCTCGATTTCCCATAAACGAACCAAAAAAGGAGTAAAAAAGGAATAAAGGGAGTAATGGTAGATTGGGTGGACCTGTCAGATGGAAAACATTTGGAAAATATTTCTTAGTGTACTGCAGCAGGAAAGCAAACAATACTCATCCAACACTACAAGGGTCCCGCCGACTTGCCTGTAAGAGAATGTAAAACACAATATAACAGATTTAAACTTTAAAATTTAAATGTAAGTGCGCCAAAATCAGTGCAGGGACCTCCCAAGGACCAAGGAGGGTAAAATGAGACGGAGAGGATAATGCCAACAGCAATGTAGTGCTAAATGTAAAATAGTAAATGGGAACAAGAATGTATGACATGGTATGACTCAAATTTAATAATCGTTTACATTAAACCCAGTAATCAAAAAAGTTGCTAATAATAAGGAAATGAGTGCTAATTGTAGTAGTGATTAGTGGGAACAAGAATATATGACGTATGGGAAATCCCAATGAAAAACAGAAGAATAACTCAAATAATAAAAAAGTAGTCAATGCTAAGCCAAGAAATGTGTGCAAGGTCAAATAATTAAAATGAGAATCAAACTGTTGGCAACCTCCAGTACATTCAAGAAAAAACCAGAATAGTAATCCAATAACAACAGAATGTATGTCATATGAGTAATCCCAATGATCAGTAGAATAACTCAAATAATAAAAAGTAGTCAATGATGGGCAAAGAAATGTTTGTATGGTCAATTAATTATAATGAGAACAAAACTGTTGGCAACCTCCAGTACATTCCAGAAAGAACCAGAGAAATAACCCAATAAACAAAAAAGTTGCTATTGTTAAGGATAAAAAATATTAAATGTAAAAATGTATATTGGGATCAAGAAAATATGCCATATGAGTTATCCTAGTGAAAAAATCAGAAGAATAACTCAAATAATAAAAAAGTAGTCAATGTATTACCGGTAGGCAAAGACCCTGTTTAATTCATTTTATATTAGCTTATTTTGAAACTAGCCACCTCTGGCGACCAGTTTGGTCTCCCTAAAATGTACGCTAAGCATTGCATCATGTTACTTTCATTCTTAAACTAATTTACTTGCTTAATCCTTCCCTAAATACAAAGATTCTGATAGAGAAATCAAGAATTCTTTGTGATCTTAATAACATTTCATACATTTTTTGTTGTTATGCGTATTTCGTCTTTTTTGACAAATACTACTTAATTACTGTAGCTGTAAAAATGAGTGAAATTCAAGTGTTTAAACTGAGATTTGTTCATAAATTATCTAAATTAAATTTATTTCACTTAAACATGCTGTTACTTCAATGTTATTTTTTAGTATTAATAAATTAATTTAAAAAAAAATGCATTTATAATTTTTTTTTCATTACTTAATAATTAAATAATGAATATATATACTTTCGTTTTTATAAATTTTATTTCTGAGTTCATTTATTTATTTATTGAATAACAAACAACTTACTTATATTTGTGTGCTTGACATGAGAGCCCGCTTATAAGT
Organism: Maratus speciosus; assembly: GCA_963932465.1. NCBI lineage: Eukaryota > Metazoa > Arthropoda > Arachnida > Araneae > Salticidae > Maratus > Maratus speciosus. The sequence continues at coordinate 70,501,937 of OZ010799.1, read as the reverse complement.
TGGAGACAAGATAGCACAAGGAAATATTACAACACAAGATAAATACACCCTGGGAGTTCCACACAAAGTGTGTGTGCAATGGAACCAGCGGGAATCGAACCCACAAACTCTTACGCTCGCAAGCGATTAGCAAACTGGTGCTTTGACCATTCAGCCCCAGAGTCCCAAATTCTGAGTTCATAAATATGACACTAAAGTAATATTAATAAGAGAAATAAGAAAATAAACCCTCGTGAATGTAAACCGTAAACAAATGTTAGAGTCGCCAATTTACTTACTATGACGTCACAAGAAAATTGTCCATTCATTGTTGGCGAAACTGTTTTGCGAATGATTACCTTTATCAGATACACAATAAAACATGTGATTCAAATCTATAAAGGTAAGTAAAAAATACTTACCGATCCAAGGTAGGCCGCCTTCTTTAGAATCAGAACTTATTCATTCCAGGATAGATTCGGCAATTAAAAATAATTCACATCAAATAGTCGGAAATGAAGAAAACATCTCTTGTCATTTTAGATTATTTATATGGCTAACTTATACAAAAGAATATTTACATTATATTCATAAGATGAATTAATATCGAATTCGTTAAAAACATGTTTGATGGGGGGGGGGGGAATCCGCATCTCAAAATCATTCTTCTTTCGTTCTAAAAAACAAAAGTTTTTGTTGCCAAACGGCAAAAATAAAAAGTCCTCATTCGAAGGGAAAATGTCCATGGAGGTCGGGAGAAAATGTCCGTGGAGGTCGTGTTTTGTAATATCCTCCCAACTTTGAGGTTCAGGATAGTGAAGCTCAAAACTTCATAAATTTAGTCGTTGCGGCTGTTTCAGTTTTCTACCAGCTCGAGATTGTCGATTGTCATCCTCAGTTATGGAAGACTGGTGCACAGGAGCAGGAGCAGAGGTGATATCCAGAAGATCAGCTACAGAAGGGGAATCTGAAGACACTGGCACAGGAGCAGGAACGCTATCCAAAGGTTCAGCTACAGAGACAGGATCTGATGACTCGGGCTCAGGAGCAGGAACAGAGTCGTCGTCTATGGAAACAAGAATTCTGTCTACTAAAAAAAGAGGCATTAGTTCATTATTGATTTCAAGAGGATATAGTCTTTTAAGGGGTCTCAAAAAAGAACCCGTTTTGGTTTTAACTTTGGCTACCCGGAATTTTCCGTCTTTGCCGGGATATAATTCTTCAATTTTTCCCAAAGGCCAATTAATATGTTTTGAATTATCATCCCCAATTAAGACAATATCGTCTTTTTTTTAACTCAGTTTCCCTATTTCTCCACGCATTTTCTCGAAATTGTCCCAGGTATTCTATTCTAAAGCGTTTCTAAGATCTTCTCGGATTTTTTGCTGATAAGAAAATCTTCTTTTCATTTTTGTTGAATCAATTATGTCAAATTCAGGAACTCTCGAATCTTTAAGATCTTGCAAGAACATCGCGGGTGTAAGAGGGTCAAGATCATCATCATCTGCGACATATGTCAGCGGTCTAGAATTGATTACACTTTTCGCGTCACATAACATGGTGTATAATTCTTCATAATTTAGGCTGGCCTTTCCAAGCACTCTTCGTAAAATACCTTTCAACATTCCTATCATGCGCTCAAAAAAACCTCCCCACTAGGTAGCTGAAGGTGGATTAAATTTCCATTGAATTTTTCGTTCAATAGCAAAATTTTGCAAGCTTTCAAAATTTATAGACTTCAATTCTGATGATGCTTTCACTAGATTTCTTCCGTTATCAGAAATAATAATAGAGGGTCTCCCTCTTCTTGAGATAAATCTTCTCATAGCTAATAGAGGATTTTCCGTTGAAAGTGAAGATACCAATTCAAGATGAATTGCGCGAAATATGGCGCACGTAAAAAGAACTATCCAAACTTTCGAGCCATTCCTTAAAAATAACGGTCCGCATAAATCTAGACCAACACTTTCAAAAATTGAAACATCTTTGACTCGTTCTTCAGGGAGAGAGGCAGTAGGTGTCTTAGCGGGTGAGGCAGTGAATCGTCTGCATGTCATGCAACTTTTTATAATTTTTCGAACTGTACGCCTGCATCTTAATACCCAGAATTGTTCGCGCAAAACTGACATTACAGTTTGTTTCCTGCATGAAAAAGTTCAATATGTTTTCTTCTTATGTATTATGATCGAGTATGATTAAGTATTATGATCGAAAGGCAGAACTGTCGGATATCGGAAAGAATGGAAATCTTTTCGCATAGAAATTCGTGTTTTTACTCGAATTAGACCTTGCTCATCAGTAAAAGTCTGTAAAGAGGTGTAACATGGTTTAGATTCACTTAATAAATACCTCTGAGCATATTTCAATACGACGTGTTCTGCGTGATTTATTTCCTCAATTGTTAAAATTTTCTCCAAGTTTCGCTCATTCGGTGTCTTTCTGATATTTCCAAAAAATCTATACATCCAGGCAGTAACCTTTATCATTTTCAAATATGAAGATGTATTTTCATATAACTCAATTGGAGTTTGAGAGATATTTACTGCACTGACAACTGTCTTTCTTTTTTCAGAGTTAATTATTTCAAAATCGGGATTCAGACTAATTTTTGGCAGAAATTCTTGAGGTTTTTCAACCAATCAGGTCCCTCCCACCAGAGGGATTGTTTAAGGGATTCCGCGGAACATCCCCGGGAAGGTAGATTGGCTGGATTAAGAGTTCCGGGCACATAGTGCCAATTTTCTGGATTACTAAGAGATCGAATTTCTTTAACACGATTGTATACGAATGGAGCTCAGTTTTCACTTCTTTTTATCCAGTACAGCGCATTACTAGAATCTGTCCAGTAAAAAGTTGGAAGATTTTCTAATTTTAAGTCGGGATTAACCCCTTTAGATAATCGTGCACCAATCGTACATGCGAGGAGTTCAAGTCTGGGGATGGTAACACATTTTAGAGGGGCTACTCTGCATCCTGCTTGGATCAGTTGACATGATGTTGATTTTACGTTTTCATTTCGTAAATATATGCATGTAGCATAAGCTAACTTGCTCGCGTCACAGAATACATGCAAACTTAAATCACCGATATTATCTGGGTCGCTTATTAAACATCTAGGTATAGCAATATCTTTAAGTGAGCTCAATTGATTTTTCCATTTCTGAAATTTTTGGGCAATCGAGGTTGGTAATTCAGAGTCCCAAGTTATTTTCTTTTTCCACAAATCTTGTCGCAGTATTTTGGGGAAAAGAGTTTCTGGACAGGTATAACCGATGGGGTCAAAAATTTTATGAACTTCCGACAATATTTTCCTTTTAGTGATGGGTTCATCATCTTTATTAATTTCCCTTACATCTATCGAAAGAACATCTGAGGGTAATAGCCATCGTAGGCCTAAAACTGGGACAATTTTGTTTTCTAAGGAAAAATCTGGTTTCATTGAGGAGTTAGAGTAACTGTGTTTCCAACCTCTGAGGTCAAATTTAGCTTGGCTGAGAATGTATTTTGACTGTTATAAAATTATTGAGTTGTTCTTCATTGTCAACACTAGTGACACAATTGTCAATATAAAAGGATTCTGAAAGTTTAGAAGCTGTTTCCTGCATAGAGGGAGGTGACTTTTTTAAGTGGTGTTGCAAAGTTCCTTCCAATAAATAGGGACTGCATGTAAGCCCAAAAACAACTCTTCGATTTTGGAAAATTTTCGTTTCTTCAGAATTTCCCTCCTTCCACCATAAAAACCTTAAAAATGTTCTGTCATTTTCATTTAAGCAAATCTGTAAAAATGCTTTTCTTATGTCTGATATTACACCAATTTTCTTCAATCGGAACCGATTTACCAATGAAGGGATAAGTTCTACTAAATTGGGGCCTTTCAACAAACAATCGTTAATAGAGGGTGAGCCTTTTTCCCTAGCCGACCCATCAAAAACAGGGCGTATTCGGGTAGTGCAATTTTCTTTTATTACTGCTCTGCGTGGCAGAAAAAATTCAGCTTCCGTTCCTGGAGTTGATTCGACTTCCTCAATAATGCCTTCTTGAAGCCACTCATTAAATACCGATTAATAAGCAGCTAAATTGCCGGATTTCTTTAATGAATCTACGCAGTTTTAGGTAGATTTCTTTACAAAAAGCTACCTATTGCAGCCGTTCGGAGGAAAGCGATTTCAAAAAATTTTGGTATATTTTCATCGATCATGACCCCCAAACCCCGAAACCACCCTCCGTTCAAAATTGATATATATATATATATATATATATATATATGACCTATGTCACACTGTAACTCTCGTATTTATGAACCGATTTGGATGTAATTCGGTGTGTACATAGTACATACTAATGTCTCGACCGAGTTCGTTGGCCAGCTCCATCCACCATTTTGTTTCAAAATGGCGGCCATTTAAAATTTTTTAAAAAATTTAAAATTTGAAATGTGGTACCAAAAAATTGAAAATGGAAAAATATTTTTTTCTTATGTATTTGACCTTTATACAAAGTCTCCGTAGCAGTTTTCGTTTCGTCTATATCTTAAAAAATGGCTGAGTTATAGCATTTTGAATTTCTAGCGTGGCTGACCTTTTGAAATGTCCTGATTTTTGCCACGTGATAACAGACGTATTTATGAACCGATTTGGATGTACCTTGGTGTGTGCATAGTACATACAAATAACTCAACCGAGTTCGTTGACCAGCTTCATTCGCCATCTTGTTTCAAAATGGTGGCCATTTAAAAAAATCTAAAAAAAAAATTTTAAATGAGATACCAAAAAATTGGAAAATGAAAAAGATTTTTTTTGTATGTGTTTGACCTTAATACAAAGATTCCGGAACAGGTTTTGTTTCGTCTACATCTAAAAAAATGGCTGAGTTATAAAATTTTGAATTTCTATTGTGGCTGACATTTTAAAACGACCTGATTTTTGTCACGCGATAACAGGCGTATTTATGAACCGATTTGAATGTAACTTGGTCTGTACATAGTACATACCAATGTCTCGACCGAGTTCGTTGGCCAGCTTCATTCGCCATCTTGTTTCAAAAGGGTTGCCATTTAAAAAAAAAAATGTAATTTAAAATTTAAAATGAGGTATTAAAAAATTGGAAAATGAAAAAGATTTTTTTTATGTGTTTGGCCTTGATACAAAGATTCTGGAGCAGTTTTTGTTTCTGAAAATTTGTTCTTTTGTTTATATCTTAAAAAGTGGTTGAATTATAGCACTTTGAATTTCTATCATGGCTAACACTTTGAAACGATCTTGTATTTGTCACGAAGTACCACACTTATTCGCCTATTTCGATAGAAGAAGGCATGTGGATAGTATACATCAGTATCTCGACCAAGTTCGCTGGCCAGCTTCATCAGCCATCTTGTTTCAAAATGGCGGCCATTAAATTAAAAAATATATATATTTAAAGTGAGGTGCAAAAAAATTAGAAATTGAAAAAGGTTTCTTTCTTAAGTATTTGAGCTTGATATAAGGATTCAGGAGCATTTTTTGTTTGTCTTTATCTTAAAAAATGGCTCAGATATAGCAGTTTCAATTTCTAAAGTGGGTGACATTTTGAAAAATCTGTGTTTTGCCTGCGACAGCACTCGTATATATCAACCGATTCCGATATGAGTGAGCATATGCACAGCAATTACTAAGGTCTCGACCAAGTTCACTGGTTAGCCTCATCTACCATGTTGTCTTAAAATGGCAGGCACTTTAAGAAATCGCCGAATTTGGCAGCCAAATATAAGTGACTTTAAATAAAAGCAGCTTGGATAAAGCTGACTAATTTCGCGAAATTCTCATTCATAATGATTTAGTATTGATAAAAATTAGTATTGAATCTCCTACATTCGGTTTCCACTTAATTGAGCTTCGTGTGTTTGAATAATATAAGTTGGTTTTTTAAAAATAAGGAATATGAAAGCTACCTCTTCCTCCCGGCACTGGCCGGAAGGACTTTTTTAATCTACGTTCTGCAATTTTCCGAGCACTGGGGAGAAGGGGGTGACCAACAATCAATGGAAGACTAACCTGATAACGTCCTTCATTGTTTATATGAATATTTTTGTTGAAATGTTCTTTTACGGCTTGTTCGAGTTCTAAACCAGACCCTTTGTCACCTGGATCAAGAATTCCTAAAGTGTCTAATCGCCATAAATCTGTGAGTTTTGCTTCATTTACATGTAAGGATAAAACAACTTTTGTGGAATCGTTTGTGTTATGATGTGTTTGATGGGGTTTGGGAATATTAGAAAATTTACACTGGGAAAGGAATGTAACACAGCTCCAATATGTGTTATTTTCTCTTTTGAGGGTCCATGTTTAGATAAACAGAGGGGTCTGAGTTTTCTGTTTTTCTCATTACAGAGAAAGCGCGGTGGTTAGATATGTGTTTACAGTTGGGTATAGGACGGATGAAAATATTGAATTTCAACGGATGAGAAAGATATTTCCGCACTTTTCGGCTGGGCTTTTGACCCTAGCAGCAATAAACTCAAGAGGGGAAATCTAGGTTTGACGTTCGTTAGTCCTTCAAAAACTATAAATTTGGCGGCGAATGTCCGGGATATTTGTGCAGTTTAGTGGGGTTAAAAAAGGTTAGCGTTACTTAAAAATTCAAGCGTTCTCATGGCGTCAGAGGGGACGTAGACAATTTTAGCCAATAAAAGTTAAGTAGTGTTTGGGTACCTCCTGTCTTTACTATTAAGAAAGAAAAAAAAAATAAAAAAAAAGGAGGGGGAGAGGGGGCAGTGTATGGAGGATGATCCAGGAGCAAGAGCGGGGGAGAAATAAATCGGTTTTTGGACGGAGTGGACGTTTTCTCGCTGAGCAGCGGCTAACTCGGAGGTAGGGCCGTACGTTGGAAAATGAGGAGTCTCTCGCAGTCTTTTCACGATGACGCTTTGAAATACATGCCCCTCTAAGGAAACGTAGTAACCTATGAACAATGGAGGCTTAAAAGGAGGCAGTGATGGAACTAAGCTATGAAGAATCGTAATCTCCTTCGATTATATGAAAATATGGACCTATATGCCTAAACGGGCAGATTTCCTTTGACAGAGTCCGGATGTACTGCGCGTGTAGCGAGTGCGAATTACTAAGAGAAGCATCACCTTCGATTTATGAACAGCTATTTACGTAAAGAAGCATCTCCTGCAATCTATGAATAACTAATTAAGAACAGAAAAATCTCCATCGATTATATGCAAATTTGTACTTATATGTTTAAACGGGCAGATTGTCTTTGACAGAATCCAGATGTACTGTGCGTATAGCGGGCGATTCCAGGAGAAGAAAGATGCATTGGAGGAAGGATGTTGTTTTTCGGGGACTGCTGAAGATTGATTAGAAACCGTTATAGACTGTTACTAGGAGCGGATCTTGTGCGGTGATACTAAGGATGGTTTTAGAAATGACATTTATGTGTAAAGGAACATTTTGCTTGAACAATTATGGGACCTTTAACTACGGATATTTTAGTGTATTTTAATATGTGGAAACCAGTTGCTCAACTCCTGGTAAGTTCCTGACTTTATATTTAAGTATTTTTTTTTTTTGAAATATGAAATAATTTAAAGGAACCACCCGAGATCAGTTAATCTAGTATGCTTTATTTTAGTTTTATTATATCAATCATTTTCAATGTTACTTTTATTAAATGATACCATTAAATGATCCATGATATCAATTACTTAAATAAAATATTCCCAAATAATATATGATTTAGTATTTTAATTTGAAGTTATTGTTACTATTTTTAAAATAATAAATGGTCGCTTGACTAATTAACTTCCGACTAGCCTTTTCAAGTATTTTAAGATAAAAACCCTAAATATTATAAGATTTCATATGAGCACCGTTAGGAACACAACGCAACGGACATATTTAGTTTATGATTCAAATAAAAGGTGGAATCTATATTGAAATTTAATAGAAGTTTTAGACATTTACAGAGTCAAGTATTAATAAATTGTAAGGCTAAAATATTTGTATATTAATAAATCAATGTATTTATTTATTAAAGATCCAAGGACGTAACTTATCATTTAACTTTAAGAATTTAATATACATCATTTATATACTAAGTTTAGATAACAAAATAAGTACAGCATAACATTTGTATCTTTTTCATTTGTTTTACCCATCAATGTCCACCCCAATTTGGTCTGTATAGCAGTTAAATTACTACCCAAGGATTTAATTTTTCCCGTTAATAACTTTCCATAAATATCTGCTCCGATAAGTAAACTTATTTCTTGGGCATTTGTAATATTTTGCTTCGCTGTATATGCATCGTAATCTGTGAATTTTATCCCATATTTTTTAGCTTCCTTTATCCAAGGCGTATTTTTTATTTTTGAACCTCAGTACATATTTTGTCTTGATCATAGATATCAAAATTACATTTAAAAGTATCTTCTAAATGACTTAAATATATTTTATATCGCTTATGAAAGTGTGTTTCTTGAATACCACCAAAAAGACCGTGAATCATTTTTTCTTCTCCTATTGCTTCGTATCCCATTCTATTAATAATATCTTTACTCAGATACGAACGTTGACTACCTGTGTCTATCAAACAGCGTACTAACAAGTGTTTATTTTGATCCTTCGATTCTAATCGGACAGTTAAAGTCTGCATTAATACTGCGCGATTACAAGTTTTATTTGATAATGGCGTGCTTTCATTATTTTCTTGTGATCTGACATTTTCTTTTTCGGGACATAAAATTTTATAATGCCGTTTTAAACAATTGCCGCATTTAACAAATTTTTTACAATATTTTGCTATGTGCCCTGCATTTTTGAGACAAACAAAACAGTAACTGTACTGCTTTAAAGTTTTCTTTTTATCCTGTAATGATTTATTTTTAAATAACTCACATTCGATCAAAAAATGTTTTCCTTTACATTCCGGGTATTTGCTCTGTTTAGAAAATGATACCGTTTCATTTATTAAGCCAGATGCTTAAGGAATCATTTTCGGCGACTGCTTGTCGCGCACTGGCCTCCCAGACATAATGTCTGCGTTCGAAGACACTTGCTTAGAGATTAAAAACGCAGTCCTTTCTCGGGAAATAACTTCCATTTTCAAATAATCAATTATTTCCGTAACTTTTAATTCTTCATCGTTACCACATTTTTTTGTTATTTGTAACACTATGTCAGAAGGTAATAATTTAATTAGAATGGGAGAGAGTAACGCTGAATAATTTTCAATCTCTAATCCGAGAGATTTCGGATTTCTGATTTCGGTCTGGCAAGTGTCCAGCAATTTGCGGAGTGCATAAACGTCACTGGATTTCTTTACTGAATTAAGTGATAAAAGTTTGTGAAGGTGTGAGGTAATTACCAATTGTTTCTTACCGAAACGTTCTTTTAGAGTTTCTATTGCAGATAAATAGTTACTATTAGTTAAACTATAACCTTTTATACAGTTAGTCGCATTTGAAGTCAGATATGACTTTAAATAATTGAATTTTTCTACTTCAGACAATTCTGAATTTTTATGAATTGTAGATTCGAATTGGTCCCAAAATCTTTGCCAGTCCGAAGGATCGCCGTCAAATTTTTCAATTACTAGCTTGGGTAAATTTATGCGAATGGATTCCAACCCCCGAATTACAACTCTTTCGTCGGATTTGTTCATTGTTGTAGTAGAAACATTCGAATTAGATTTAGTTTCTAATTTCAATTTAGCCCTTTTTACTTTCGTTTTCCAAATTACCAAATTCAAATTATACTCATCACATTTCAAAACTTCAGCTTCTAATTCGTCTAATTTACTAGATTTTTGAATTTCAGTATCTAGATAATTAAGCTCTTTTTCTTTCAAATCTAACTCAGCGAGAAATTGTTCTAATGTATCTTCATCGGCACTATTTTCTGAAATTACCGCTTCTATTCTATTAATTAATTTCGTAGTTTGAGACCTAACAGTAGTGCGTTTTGTTTTATTAACTGCATCCATTCTCTTAAATCAATATTATAACTAATAAAATTTATCAAAAATAAAAAATGGTTGCAATTATCGTATATAACAATTAACAAAGCACTTCAATAAAGATTCTAATTCAACGAAATTCTTATTCTGACTCAAATACTTTAGGCAGTCCCTGTTCGGGCGCCAGAAAATATCAGATACACAATAAAACATGTGATTCAAATCTATAAAGGTAAGTAAAAAAATACTTACCGATCCAAGGTAGGCCGCCTTCTTTAGAATCAGAACTTATTCATTCCAGGATAGATTCGGCAATTAAGAATAATTCACATCAAATAGTCGGAAATGAAGAAAACATCTCTTGTCATTTTAGATTATTTATATGGCTAACTTATACAAAAGAATATTTACATTATATGCATAAGATGAATTAATATCGAATTCGTTAAAAACATGTTTGATGGGGCGGAAAATCCGCATCTCAAAATCATTCTTCTTTCGTTCTAAAAAACAAAAGTTTTTGTTGCCAAACGGCAAAAATAAAAAGTCCTCATTCGAAGGGAAAATGTCCATGGAGGTCGGGAGAAAATGTCCATGAAGGTCGTGTTTTGTAATATCCTTCATGGTTTAATATTTTCTACAGTTCATAATGAATGAATCTCTTGTGTTTGTTTACCTTATGAAGTGAGATAGTAAGATGCCAAACAAAGGGGCTCTGCGGCTGAGTGGTCAAAGCACCAGTCAGCTAATCGCTTGTGCGTAAGAGTTTGTGGGTTCGATTCCCGCTGGTTCCATTGCGCACACACTTTGTGTGGGACTCCCAGGGTGTATTTCTCTTGTGTTGTAATATTTCCTTGTGCTATCTTGTCTCCGACTTATAAGCGGGTTTTCTGTCAAGCACACAAGTCGTATGTTTGTTACCCAGTTAAATAAATAAATAAATGCCAAACAAATTTCAGTTGAAGTTATCTTAGAATATATATTTATTTGAATGTAAATTAGAAACTATACTTTGATGTTGAAATGAAATATTTTAGTTTATGTTATTATTATTGCGGTTAATTATTTATTTAAGTACTTTTCTACTACAGGGGCCTTGGCATTTTTATTTAAATCATGGCGCGATTCGGGCTTCAGAAAGTGAAATACGTTGGCAAAATATATAAATAGCTATGACAACAAATCCGGTGAATTTTATTTTTGTTTATATGTATTTATTTGCATATAAACATTTTATTTATACGTATATATACAATATTTTTGTATATACAAATTACGGTACTACTTGGTTATCCAGTCGACCAAAAATCCATCGCCAAACTATAAGATTAAATTGGTACTACTTAGTTATCCCGTCGACCAAGACTCTATCGCCAAACTACAAGATTAAATACTAATGATGGATGATCGTAAATGTAACATTCACTTGACTTTAAGCAAGCTACACGTGTTTACGTCATCAAGTGATTTTTATTTTGACGTTTTATTTGTGTTTTTATTGACGTTATACTAATTTATTTGTTCTTTCGTTAATTAAAATAAAAATTATGTTAATTTGTATAATTTGGAGAGTGGTTTGGCGATTTATATAATTTGGCGAAATTGGTTGACGGGATAACTAAGTAGTATCTAAATTACTTCTGTTTCTATATAAAATAATATTGGCTTCTTTAGATTAAATAAATTGTACACATACGGGAAAAATTGCTTATGTATATGAAATAGGATATAGCCGGAAAATACGATGTCAATTTTTGTTTCTCGCCAGGGACCTATACTGGAAAAATACCTTTATTTATTTATCTATTTATTTATTGCATTTTAAATGAGGTGAATGAAATATGTGTATTTTAAATGTATCCGATATATGTATTTTATATTTATGTGTTTGAAATGAAAGTTATGTATTTTAAATGAAATGAGTGATAGGTTTATATTTTAAATGAAATGATGGCGATGGAAGAATATTTGGCGATGAGCCAATTGGGCGATCACCTGAGCCCAACTAACATAAAAATACAGGAATGCCCGCTTGGCATTTAAAAATTGAAGCGGTCAGCCCGGAATTATTGATGACAGTTACATGACTCAGGCTATTATTATAGAGATGCCAACTGATTTTATTTAATCAAAGACGGAAACAGCCATTGTATCTTTTAAGAAACACTGATTTAGCTTTAAAATTCCCAAATCAAAGAGAAATGAATAGAAACCCGTTTATAGGGAAATCGCCACTGTTTTTTAACTTATAATTCAATCTTCCGAAATATTTTTTAAGTCGATCAAATTAGCGTGTTTTTAGAGTCTGCGGTGTCTGAACGGGGGTTGGCGAGTGTAGTTCGTAGAGGGAAGCGCCCCCTAGTGTTATAAATAAGTCTCAAGGTGCTACGTCGGGCGAGTACGGTAGATGATCCAACATGGGATGGTGTGCTTTGCCCAAAACGCCTTCACAGACAAAGCTGAATTGGCTGGAGGAGTGTTCCGGTGAAGGATCTAAGATTTTTAATTTTTGAATGTTTCATTCAAAATCTGACGAAAAATTCCTTTGTCAATTTCTGTCAACTCAGCAACATCTCAGTTACTCAGAAGATGGATTTGTGGATCGATGGACCAATTTTCTGAATGTTTGCGTCCGATTTTGAGGTGCAGGGTCTTCCAAGGAGCGGATAGTCTTCGGTCATTTCTCATCCCTTTTTGTACTTTTTAAACCAACTGAGAAACTTGAGTACACGACGAACATTCATGTCCATACACTTCTTTAAACATATTGACCGGGAGATAGCAGCACAGACAATTCCCTCATTAATTTCACAGATGACATTCTTGGATTAGTTAAATATTGATTCGCATATTAAAACGCAATCGGCCTGTCAAGTTCTCTCTTTATGGAAAACACCTGAAAACCCGATTATAAAGGCTGACTCGTAGGTGTACCATTGTGTTTTCCTGTTCACAATCCTCCATGTTTTCAAGCCTCTTGGTGCGGGAAAACACAATAACAAACCTACGAGTCAGCCGCTAAAAGCGGGTTTTCAGATGTTTTCCACCAAGATATGACTTGGCAGACCAATTGCGGTTTAATATGCGAATCAAGTTTTAACTAATACTAGAATTTCATCCGTGAACTCGATGAAGTGTTTGTCTGTGCTACCGGCTCCTGGCTTAATAGCCTGCGCTTCAGTGGCACTTTTGCCGAGAAATTTTACAAGAAACTTGAGGTTAAACCATTTTTCCATCAAAACACATATTGTTTTTTCCGCGAGTCTCTGGTGAATGTTCACTCCAAGCAAATATTACAGCCAAAGCAAGCGGCGTAAGACAGTTGACCATCAACGAGGTAAGCAGGGAGGCGGTTGCACAGGCCATCACCTCATCCAGTTGGCGGTTGAATTTCCAAGATTAGACCGAGCTGCATTTGCATATTAAAATGCAACTGATCTGCCAAGTCATATCTTGGTGGAAACAACCTGCAGACTACTTTTTAATGATTGAACGGTAGTTTTATTTTTTGTGTTTTCCTACACCTAAAGCTACGAAAACATGGAGGACCTAAAGCAGGAAAATATAATGGTAAACTTACCAGTCAACCACTAAAATCGGATTTTCTGGTATTTTTCACCAACATATAACTTGACAGACCAGTTGTATTTACCAGTTGCGAGGATTAATCGAGTTGCAGCTAATCCTGGATATTCAGCCGTCAACTCAATGCGACCTCAGCCGCTTCCGGTCTAAGGGAATGGTAAAGTACCACCTAATAGCGTCAAAGAAAGTTCGACTGCACCACGCTTTCTGTTTGCCGGCTGCAAAACCAGCCCGATCATTTAATAGGCACACCTCGTACTTGTCAGAGGATCGGTGAAAATTTTCTAAATATGACTTATAAGATCCGGGAACGGTATAAAAATTACAAAGATATAATTTTTTGAAAATTATAGGCAGTAGTATTTTATCCAAATAATTTTAAACCTTACCTAATTTTAAACACTTTTGCAATTTACATTACCTGTTTATCTGTAACAAGCAAAAAATTAAACCGCGTTTCAAACTTTTTGAGACACCCTATATACTAGCAGTAACAAGGGCAACCAAAAAAGGAACATTTAATAATTTGAAAGTTACAGACAGTAGAATAATGCGGTTTTCACTTAAATCGCAGATATTTTTGTGTGTGTTTTTTTAACACTGTAAACACATATTCCCATAATAGCTACATTTGTTACCGTCAATTAGTGCTGTATATATCCTGCAGCCACAGTCTGTCACATTTTAGGTAGCTTTCTTTACAAAAAAGCTACCTATTGCAGCCGTTCGGAGGAAAGCGATTTCAAAAAATTTTGGTATATTTTCATCGATCATGACCCCCAGACCCCGAAACCACCCTCCGTTCAAAATTGATATATATATATATATATATATATATATATATATATATATGTATATGTATATATATATATATATATATATATATATATATATATATATATATATATATATATATATATATATGTATATATATATATATATATATATATATGTATATGTATATATATATATATATCTGACCTATGTCACACTGTAACTCCCGTAATTATGAACCGATTTCGATGTAATTCGGTGTGTACATAGTACATACCAATGTCTCGACCGAGTTCGTTGGCCAGCTTCATCCGCCGTTTTGTTTCAAAATGGCGGCCATTTAAAATTTTTAAAAAAATTCAAAACTTGAAATGTGGTACCAAAAAATTAAAAATGGAAAAATATTTTTTTCTTATGTATTTGACCTTTATACAAAGATTCCGGAGCAGTTTGTTTTCGTCTGTATCTTAAAAAATGGCTGAGTTATAGCATTTTGAATTTCTAGCGTGGCTGACATTTTGAAACGTCCTGAATTTTGTCACGCGATAAAAGGCGTATTTATGAACCGATTTGGATGTAATTCGGTGTGTACGTAGTACATACAAATCTCTCGACCGAGGTCGTTGGCCAGCTTCATCCGCCATTTTGTTTCAAAATGGCGGCCATTTAAATTTTTTTTAAAAATTTAAAATTTGAAATGTGGTACCAAAAAATTGAAAATGGAAAAATATTTTTTTCTTATGTATTTGACCTTTATACAAAGATTTCGGAGCAGTTTTTGTTTCGTCTATATCTTTAAAAATGGCTGAGTTATAGCATTTTGAATTTCTAGCGTGGCTGACATTTTGAAACGTCCTGAATTTTGTCACGCGATAAAAGGCGTATTTATGAACCGATTTGGATGTAACTTCGTTTATACATAGTACATACCAATGTCTCGACCGGGTTCGTTGGCCAGCTTCAACCGCCATCTTGTTTAAAAATGGCAGCCATTTAAATGTTTAAGAAAAATTTAAATTTGAAATGTGGTACCAAAAATTGAAAATTGAAAAAAATATTATCTTCTTATGTGTTTGACCTTGATAAAAAGATTCGGGAGCAGTTTTTGTTTCGTCTATATCTTAAGAAATGGCTGAGTTATAGCATTTTGAATTTCTAGCGTGGCTGACATTTTGAAACGTCCTGATTTTTCTCACTTAATACCAGGCGTATTTATGAACCGACTTGGATGTACCTTGGTGTGTACATAGTACATACAAATATCTCGACCGAGTTCGTTGGCCAGCTTCATCCGCCATCTTGTTTCAAAATGGCGGCCATTTAAAAAAATTAAAAAATAAAAAAATTTAAATGAGATACCAAAAAATTGGAAAATGAAAAAGATTTTTTTTGTGTGTGTTTGACCTTAATACAAAGATTCCAGAACAGTTTTTTTTTTCGTCTATATCTAAAAAAAAATGGCTGAGTAATAGCACTTTGAATTTCTCTTGTGACTGACATTTTAAAACGACCTGATTTTTGTCACGCGATAACAGGCGTATTTATGAACCTATTTGGATGTAACTTGGTCTGTACATAGTACATACCAATGTCTCAACCGAGTTCGTTGGCCAGCTTCATTCGCCATCTTGTTTCAAAAGGGTTGCCATTTAAAAAAATTTAATTTAAAATTCAAAATGAGGTATTAAAAAATTGGAAAATGAAAAAGATTTTTTTTATGTGTTTGGCCTTGATACAAAGATTCCGGAGCAGTTTTTGTCTCTGAAAATTTGTTCTTTTGTTGATATCTTAAAATATGGTTGATTTATAGCACTTTGAATTTCTAGCATGGCTAACATTTTGAAACGATCTTGTATTTGTCACGCGATAACACACGTATTCGCCTATTTCGATGTAAGAAGGCATGTGGATAGTATACATCAACACCTCGACCAAGTTCGCTGGCCAGATTCATCAGCCATCTTGTTTCAAAATGGCGGCCATTAAATTAAAATATATATATATATTTAAAGTGAGGTGCAAAAAAATTAGAAATTGAAAAAGGTTTCTTTCTTAAGTATTTGATCTTGATATAAGGATTCAGGAGCATTTTTTGTTTGTCTTTACCTTAAAAAATGGCTCAGATACAGCAGTTTCAATTTCTATTGTGGGTGACATTTTGAAAAATCTGATTTTTTGCATGCGACAGCACTCCTATATATTAACCGATTCCGATGTGAGTAAGCATGTGCACAGGAATTACTAAGGTCTCGACCAAGTTCACTGCTTAGCCTCATCCACCATGTTGTCTTAAAATGACAGGCACTTTAAGAAATTGCCGAATTTGGCAGCCAAATATAAGTTACTTTAAAGAAAAGCAACTTGGATAAAGATGACTAATTTCGCGAAATTCTCATTCATTATATTGATAAAAATTAGTATTGAATCTCCTATATTCGGTTTCCACTAAATTGAGCTTCGTGTGTTTGCATGATATAAGTTGGCTTTTTTTAAATAAGGATTATGAAAGCTACTTCTTCCTCCCGGCACTGGCCGGAAGGACTTTTTATATCATCATGTTAGAAGTATGAAACAGGAATTCTCTTTGATTCTGCACAGTAGAATCGTCCTTAGGGATGTTTGACAAGAAACAGCTTATGGCATCGCTCTTGAAAAAATATTAAGTGCAAACGATTTAAATATTTAACATTCACTTATTTGCGAGTTGATTATAATTCAAGATAAAATCTGTATAGTAACCCATGTTTATTTCATAAAATGTTAGGCTCATGGCGAGGAAAATCGTCCCAGACAACCCCAATTTTCCTACGGATATCTTACAGTGATCCTAAATATACTCACTGTAAAAACAAATTTCTAAAATAGAACAAAAAATGACCCAAATTGGGTTGTAAGATTGCTGGGTACAAAAATGTTCCAAATTGGAAAGTGTCTCTTTGTAACCCAAAATGGTTTTAAAAATGTCCATTTTAAGTTTATAGCAGAACCCAAATTGGAATTCAAAGTTTATCCAAAATGGGTACAAGATTAACCCATTTTGGATTCTGTAATAAACCCAACTTAGAATCCAGAGTATATACAAAATGGGTTAAAATTTGCCCTTTTTTGGAAACTGCCTACTCCAATTTAGGATCTGCAATAAACTTAAAATGGATACTTTTTATACCTATTTTGAGTTATAAAGAGACACTTTCCAATTTGGAACATTGCTGTACCCAGCAATCTTACAACCCAATTTGGGTCCCTTTTTGCTCTATTTAAAAGAGAAAAAAATCCGCAAAATATATTACAAATCCTGAAAAAATATTTAAACAGTATTAAAACTTTAATTTTGAAGTAATCATTTATGGAAAAGTTTTTTT
Source organism: Maratus speciosus (assembly GCA_963932465.1). Taxonomy (NCBI): domain Eukaryota; kingdom Metazoa; phylum Arthropoda; class Arachnida; order Araneae; family Salticidae; genus Maratus; species Maratus speciosus. The sequence goes on along the minus strand of OZ010799.1, from coordinate 70,484,295 downwards.
TTTCAGCTGTCTTAATCAAAACCTGCATAGAAAAAGAATAAAAAGTCTAAAAGCCAGTAAATTACAAGAAAATATACAATTTACTTAATCTTAATAAATAGCTTGATAAAACAAATTTTTACAAACCAAGCAATTTGAAAATTTACAAGACTTTCAACCCAGATAAAACACAGACAGAAAAATTTAGTAACAAAAACCTTTTTTAAAAATGCATTTTATATTATCGGAAAATTAATAAAAATCTTTATTAAAAATTTTCAGACTATAAAAATAGGTTTCACATAGCAATTCTTTAATTTAAATTGAGATAAGAGCTGAAAGATCATTTTAATTATAGATCTAAATATTTAAATGTATTTCTGCTCTTTCCACACTACACAACCATAGACAGATATTATTACAGATACTATCAATTAAACTATGTTTAGATTTTAAACAATGCCAAATTTATCAACTGCTGAAAAAAAGTAGTTAATTCCACCCCCACCCCCCCAAAATAAATAAATAAATAAATAAATAAATAAATAAAATCTACTTGCATTAACGAAAATATCAAGTGAGCAGTTTAAACACCACTGGAGCAGTTAAACTATCAGAAGCACATTTTATTATTTGAAAACTGCTTTCAACTCTGAAGGAAAAATATAAACTTGTGAAGAGTACTTGTAAAAAGTCTTAAAAATAAAAAGCAAAAATAAGGAAATAGAAGCACTTTGTTACAATGGGAATCCAGTTGCTGGTAAAAAAATAAAATATTTAAAAATCAGAATTTTTCCATAATCAATCACAAAAAAAGTAATCTTTGAGGGGATTTTGTACCTGAGTGCTGTGTTACTTAAAATAATTTAAAAATACGCGTATACAATCAATAAAAATCAGACTTGGTAAATATGTATGTGCACATTTTTTTTTCAACTTAGCAAAATACACCGATCTCATTTAATTTACTCAAATACTGACTGAAAATGACTATTTGAATCAACTGAAGATGCTACCAACAGCATAGAAAAACTCTGAGCGTTTAGAGCGGAATGTCACACCCACCCATTTATAACCAAAATAATCATCAATTTTCTAAAAAAGGTGCTTAAAATTTATTTACCATTCCATTACAAATGAACTGGTCTTAAAAACTCAAAACCATTGATATTAAAAAACATATGTAAAGACAAGAAATAAACTAATTAACACCGAGACCTTTCGATCACAAACATGATAATTCTCATGTGATTTTTCGTGACAGCTATCCTTTAAAAATTATCATGTTTATGATCAAAATAATCATCAATTTTCTAAAAAATCTCAAAACCATTGATATTATCAAAGGTTTCAAGGATCAAAGATCTCAAAGTTATTGTAACATCTTTCTTTTCTTTACATATGTTTTTATTATCAATGGTTTTTAAAATCAGTTTATCATATTTGGAATTATTTTTTTTTAAGCACAACTAATGTAAACGATAAATATAAATATATTAAATAGTTATTCATTTTTATTCTATTTAACTATAATGAGCAGAAATTAACAATTATACAGCAAAATAACATTTATTTTTAACAAAACTACAAGTCAAGCTGTTTTAACAAGTCATACATGTTGCTAGCAGCAACAAAACAATCTTTATTGAACATTTCTCTGAAAAAACTGCTACCTCAAAGAACAGCATCAAATCCTTTTTTACGCTCCAATTGCTATTAGGCGAGGAGGCTCGCTTTTAACTGGAATGGCGCTGCCCACAGCAGTATTATCCTGTAATAATAATATTACTAGCAAATTTTATCGAACTAATTACTAGTCATTATGTACATTTAATTGGACAAAAACAAAACAACAGCAAATAATATTTAATGATACCTCAGTGGTAAAAAAAAAAGATAAAATATGAAAATTTTCCTCAAGTAAAAATTTTAAAGTTTACAAGGTTTTAAAACCACATCTTTTAACATTTGAGGAAACATTTTTTTTTAACTCACTACGCCGGCAATGGAAGTTGGCTTTTTGATAGTGAAAATGGGATTTTGTTAATTGTATTAGGGAATTGATCTTTAATTAAAAAACTTTTCAGGTTCAAATGATAAAAGGGATTAATAAATTTATTTTAAAATTGTATCCATTGGAATAATGTATATATATATATATATATATATAATTATATATATATTTCGATAGTTTTACATTTTCCAACTTTCTTGTGAAGTCTTTATTCACAAATAAACTTTTCAAAATAAAATTATTTTGGTAGCAAACCTGTAAATGGTAAAATTTTTCATGCATGTGTATAACTTCACATATTTTTTTTTCAATATAACTCATAAAAATAATTAGTAAAAACTACATCAATGTTGTTTATATACATATGTGGAATTTAAAAGAAATGTTATATTCCGGAAAACATTTTAACAAATTTTTCCAAGTCTTTGGTCTGTTTACCAGAAGGCACTATAATAGATAATTTCTGTAGGACTTTGGGTGTTAAAATCAGTGTTTGTGATTTTTTTAAAATAAAAAAATCTAGTGTTTGTGATTTTTTTTAAATAAAAAATCCAGTGTTTGTGATTTTTTTTAAATAAAAAAATCCAGTGTTTGTGATTTTTTTAAAATAAAAAAATCAGTTTATATATATATATATTTTATATACAGTTTTTTTTACATACATTTGACTTTTTAAAAACATTAAATCAGATTTTATTTAATTCCAAATAAAAATTAAAAATAAATTAACGTTTATTAAATCATTAAAATTAATAGTTAGAAAAGCTCATTTAAATTTATTTAAAAAAAAACTTATTTACTTGGTTAATTTGAAAGATCTTAATTACATAAACAATTAAATATACATAGCTAAAAATAAAGCAAAACAAACAAGTATTTAATTTGAAAATGTAAATTACTTTTGAAAATGAGAAATAAATAAAACAAATTATGTCGTTTTATATTATGAGCACTCACATACACTAACTCCATTTTAACAAATACCCTAAGCTAAGCTATATAAAATGTCCTGCATATTACCTCAAGCCACTCATTTGATAAAATAAAAGACATATGCACCTTCATTACAAAAGCTAAAACACTTTGTTTTAACCTAATTTATTCATTAAAAATCTTAAAATATTATGTAAGCAATTTATTCAGAAAAAACAAAAAACAAAGTTATGAATTTTTAAACATTCTATTCTGAATCTGGATTACTATATACAGTATTCTTTGAAACTTATCTATTCTGGATTATATATAATACCCTGGAATATATACAACAATATTCATTAAATGAATTTGGAGCATGTATTATACACACATAAACATAATCATTTATAAGGTATAAATTTCAATGGGTTTGAAAAAATATTATATTTGTTATTAAAATATTCGAAAAAAAACCCCACCAATTTTCCAGTTTTATGAGTTTTTCTGAGTGATTAGAGAATTTAGTGTGAATATCAATGCTGGGTGATTTCATTTTAATTAAAAAAAATTTACGTTATATATATATTTTTTTCAATTTTAAGAAGTTAGTTATTAATTAACTTGCATTTATAAATACTTAAAATTGTACTAAGATTAAAAAAAATATCTAAATATATTTCACACTATTACTAACCATAAAATCCTTATTTTTATTTTCCAAATGTTTCTATAAATAAATTATATTAACAATTTGTTATTTGCATGTTCACAAGGACAAAATGAGATCTATAGGTACATAATATGAATAAAAATACTTTTGAATGACCTATATTTAATTATTCCAAAGTTTTTCATATCCTTGCAGAAAATCTCAATTTTTTTGTATTAAAAAAATCACATGAGATTTAAATATTTTGCAATATGTAAATATATTTATTAATTGTTAATATATTTCACAATGTATTCAGTTTGTACAATGTAACAATGTGATGTGTCAGCTGAGATTGTTTATTTTTAATTTAGAATTTTTATTTTTAAATGTGATATTTGATCCAAGTGAAAAAAAAAATCATAGCTTTTGAGTTTTTAGCCTCTCCCACTTTTTAAACTAACAAATGTATTTATGGCAAAACATAATATTTGTTACAAAATATCTTGACGTAAATTTGAAATACATTTTCTTATAAAGTTGATTTAAAAAAAATTGTGATTACCAAATGGAAACAGGTGTAATAATTTCTATATCTTGTATTATATTATGACTAAATTTTTATCTGTTATGTTAAAAGAAAGTAAAAAATGCTTTTGCTAGTAAAATTGCTTAAGTATATAAAGCAAAAATTTAGTATCAAGTATATAAAACAAAAATTTACTATCAAGTACATAAAACAAAAACTTACTATAAATCAAGAATATCCCCAGAACCAAAGGTCTTGGACCCATGCACCCCCCCCCCCCTATCTATGCTTCATTATTTCCCTAAAATAAACATTTTTGTAAGAACTTTTAAATGAAGTTTTTATACATTCATAACTTGAAACTACTTTGCTACAAAATTCACACACGCATCCTCCTCCCCCCCCCCCCCCTGGCCACACACACACAAAAAGATTTTAGAGCCATCAGACTCCCAATGATTTGATAAATGTAGCAGCATCACATACATTAATCTACAGTAGGCTCCCTCAAATCTGCACAGCTTGAGACCAGAGGTTGTGCAGATTTTAGAATTTTGCGGATTTCTGGTCATTAGAATGTTTAAATTTTTTTAAAAGTAATTTGAATGTAATAATGCAATGAATATTATAATGAATATTTGCAATATAGTTAGTAATATATTAAAATAATTAAGTAAAGTAATGAAGTAAAATGATAAAAAGTAAGATAATTTTAAAAATGATTAAATGTAAAGGTCAAGTGAAAAATTGGTAATGTATAATTAAATATGCATAATAAAGATGAAAAACATTTTCCTTGAATTATTCAATGAAGCTTTCCTCATAAAGGTACCCTGTTAATTCACATCAAAATCATAAAGTAAAGAGGTTTTATTTCAGGTTTAGAAAGAATAACCAAAAAAGCATGATTAATACATAAATATATTTGGTAAAAAGTTTGTGATTAGCAGTGATATCTGCAATATCTTTATTTTTATTTTTCAGAAATAAATTTATTCTTCCATCATGAAAACCACAATTTAAGCCATATTATCGAGAATTACATATTAAAATACATGCTAAATGATATGAAATTAAAAAGTTTTGTAATTTTGACAATACATCTGAACTGAAAGTCTCATTGTTTACATCTGTCCTGATGTGTGGATTTTAGGGTCGCGGATTTGAGGGAGACTACTGTATTATTTTATCACAAATAAGTCAACATGGAAAGTAGCCAAATGAAAAAGTTAAATAAAAGTCTCCTACCATATGATTCCGTCATGGGGCTAAAATGCTCAATTCTCTTTAAGTAATCTCTCGTACCATCAATAGCTTTATCTTTCCGTTTCTTTATCAATGCTTCTTCGGGGGTATTTACTAATTTTGTGAATTCCCAAACCAGACAGCAGCTACAAACAAAAAAGTAAAACATGACAAGCATTATAAAAAACAAACTTTCTTTCACAATTTTTTTTTCTAAAATACATATTTATTAAAAAACTTAATTGCTTTTCTTAAGATAAAATTTAAAATTTGAAGCCTACAATTATATTGCACTAATGAAGAAACTAGTTATCTACATAACATTTATCGATTCACCAGAAAAATTTCCTTTATCGAATGTTAACTTTAGGCCACTTTGGCCGAGCACAGTGCCTAGTGTCCCCTTTTTTTTTAAATCTCACCTCTTTATATGCCTTGCAGCCCTTTTCAAACTACATATGTGTCCCTTGACCCTTACTGCTCTTTTTAATCTACCCTTTCTGTTAATTTTCTTGCAAAATATGTCAATTGGCTGTAAAAAAAAAAAAAAATAAATAAAAATAATAATAATAACAAAATATGAATTTTGTCAATCATGCGAGGGGAAAAAAATAATGAAATCCGCTAATTGGCTGAGGAAGAGGTGAGGGGGGATGATATTTGTCAATTGGTTGCAAGATGGGGAAAAAAAAGTCGAAATTCCCAGATCGAATTGTTGTAAAAAATAAATAAGGAAAGTTAATCCGTCAATCCATTGTGGAAAAAATTCACTCAATTTTCAGTTGCAACTTGCGAATTTCAGGAGTAAGTCGCAGGGGCAAATCCAGAAAATTTAAAGTGTCGTCAATTAATTCTGAAAAGAAAAATTGCGAAATTTGTTGAATGGTCAGAGGAAAATATTGTGAAAATCTTCAACTGGTTGTGGGAATATGTCGCAAAATTCGCCAGTCGTTTGGAAAAATTTAAAATTCTACTGATAAAAGGAAATCTAAATAAACCATTTCAAAATATGTTTCATGAACAGGACAAAAAAGTGCCATTTTCATTTTGGAAAGCAATGCACCTTTATTTTATTAAATCCCCACCCGGTGGCCCTCTTTTTCCATATCCAACACTATTACAATTCGAGTGTAAAAAAATTGGATTTTTTTTATTTTTTCTCTGTGTTAAAATATTAAACATCTATCAAGAATCAAGCATTTCAAAAATGAATAACCCTCCAATTACTAACATAATCTATATTTTTTTGCTTTAATTAATAAAATTTTAATTATGTAATTATAGAAATTACAAAAAACTCCAAATTAAAAATTTCTTTAGTAACATACAAAATTATGTGCATTAATATTTTGTAATAATTATGTAAACCAATATTAAATACTGCTTATACTGTAAAGTTATTGATAAATTGCATTTATTTTCAAATTGATGATACAGATTAAATTTTGTAATTATTAAACAATTAACTGTTTAATTAAGAACACAATCTATATTTTTGAAAAAGTGGTGGAAAAAAGGTGATAAATAATCTATCTATACTAATATTATAAAGAGGTAAAAATTGTTTATTTGTAGGAGCTAAACTCTGGAACTACCAAACCGATTCCAAAAGTAATTGTATCAAAATGATGGTGTTAGGCCAACTTAGAACATAGGCTATATCTTATTTCCGTGCCACTGGCTAAAAGGGGATGCAGGAGCAAAAAACGTTCTGAAAATGCGATTTTTGTGTTGCTGAAGGGCCTAGAAACATGAAATTTGTTACAGTAGTTACTTATAAGATACTAATGATCTATACGGACATTTCTTAAAAATATCGAAATTAAAAAGGGGTAAAAATGCGCGAAAAGCGTTCTAAAAAACGTTCTAAATGGCGATTTTTATGCAATTTCAGAAAGTACCAAACCGATTTAAAAAATAATGGTGTCAAAATGATTGTGACAACATTTGCTCCAACATAGGCTACATTTTATGTCGGTGCCACTACACCTAAAAGGGGTGCAGGAGCAAAAAAGTTCGAAATTGCGATTTTTGTGTTACAGAAGGTCCAGACACATGGAATTTACCATGGTAGTTACTTATTAGATATAAATGATATCTAAGAACATTTATTAAAAAAAATCGAAATTTAAAAGTGGTGAAAATGCGCAAAAAGCGTTCTAAAAAACGTTCTATATGGCGATTTTTACGTAATCTCAAGAAGTACCAAACAGATTTAAAAAATAATGGTGTCAAAAGGATACTGACAACCCTTGCTCCAATATAGGCTACATTTTATGTCGGTGCCAATACCCCCATAGAGGGTGCAGGAGCAAAAAAAGTTCGAAAATGCGATTTTTGTGTTACTGTAGGGCCTAGAAACATGAAATTTGGAATGGTAGTTACTTATAAGATACAAATGATCTCTACGGACATTTCTAAAAAATATCGGTGGGAAAAAAAAAAAAAAACGAAATTTGTCGAAGAAAAAAAAAGCCGAAATTCCCAGGTCGAATTGTTGTACATTTTTTGTCGGTGCCACTACCCATAAAGGGGGTGCAGGAGCAAGAAAAAAAAGTTTGAAATTGCGATTTTTGTGTTACTGAAGGGATCAGATGCATGGAGTTTGGAATGGTGGTTACTTATAAGATATAAATGATCTCTAAGAACATTTCTTAAAAAATTCGAAATTTGAAAAGGGGTGAAAATGCGCGAAAAGAGTTCTAAGAAACGTTGTAAATAGCGATTTCTACGCAATCTCAGAAAGTACCCAACCTATTTCAAAAGTAATGGCTGGAAATTGATGACGGCAGCCCTTGCTCCAACATAGGCTTATTTCATGTCGGTGTCACTACCAACTAAGTGTTGCAGAAGCAAAAAACGTTCTAAATTGCGATATTTGTGCTACTGAATGGCCTAGAATCCTGAAACTTGGCAGGGCAGTTATTTATAAGATACAAATGATCGCTAAGCACATTTCCCAAAAAATCGAAATTTAAAATGAGTGAAAATGAGCGAAAAGCATTTTAAAAAACTTTCTAAAAAGCGATTTCTACGCAATCTCAGGAAGTACCGAACCGATTTAAAAATTAGTGGTGTGAAAACGATGAGGACAGCCCTTGCTCCAACATAGGTTGTATTTCATGGCGGTGCCACTAACCCAAAGGGGGTGAAGCAGCAAAAAACGATCTAAATTGCGTTTTTTTTTTTTTGTTATACTGCAGGGGCTAGCAACTTCAAACTAAGCATGGTAATTACTTATAAGATATAAATGATCTCTAAGAATATTTCCTAAAAAATTTGAAATTTAAAAGGGGTGAAAATGGACGACAAACGTTCTAAATTTCGATTTATACGCAATCTCAGAAAGTACCCAACTAATTTCAAAAGTAATGGTTGGAAATTGATGATGCTCCAATCCCTTGCTCCAATATAGGATATATTTCATGTCGGCGTCACTACCACCATGCGGTTGCATTTTAAAAAACGTTCTAAATTGTGATTTTTTTTATACTGAAGGGACTAGCAACTTTAAATTTGGCATGGTAATTACTTATGAGATGTAAATATACTCATAGAAGAGTTCCATAAAAATTTGAAATTTAAAAGGTGTGAAAATGAACGAAAACCGTTCTAAAACCGTTCTAAATAGTGATGTCTACGCAATCTCAGAAAATATATAGCGATTTCAAAAGTAACGGTCTCAAGTTGATGGTGACAGCACCCGCTCCAACATAGTCTATATTTTACGTTGTTGTTACTACCACCTGGAGGTTACAGGAGCAAAAAATATTCTAATTTGCGTTTTTTGTGTTACTGAGGGGTCTAACATTTTAAATTTGGAATGGTAATTACTTCAAAGTTGCGAATACTTTCTAAGAATTGTCGAAAGAAAATTCCAAATTTAAAAGGATGAAGTGAGCGAAAAGCGTTCGCGTTCTAAATTACGATTTTTATGCAATCGTGTGAAATGCGAAACCGATTTCAAACATAATGGTTGCAAATTGATGGTGATAGAACCTGCTCAAACATAGGCTAGATTTTATGTTGAGGGTTGCAATAGCAAAAAAACTTTCTAAGTTTCGATTTCTGCGGTACTGAAGAGGCTAGAAACTTTAAATATAGCACTGTAGTTACTTATAAAATATAAATGTCCTCTAAGAACAGTCGAAAATAAATTCGAAATTAAAAAGGAGTGAAGCGAAGGGAAGGAGCGAAAAGCATTCTAAAACAGTTCTAAATCAATTTCTATGGAATCTCAGGAAATAATAAACCGATTACAGAAGTTATTGGTTGCTTTTCAACAGTGATAGTCCCTGATCCTATACGGGCTATATTTTATGCGGGTGTCACTACCATCTGGCTTGCAGGAACAACAAGAAAGCCTTTAAAAACATCTAAATTCCGTTTTCTATAGAATATTAGGAAATACTTACCGATTTCAAGGTTAATGTTGGCAAATTAATGGTGACAGTCTCTGTTTTAACATTTTTCGAGACATTCTATTTTAACTCTGCTTCTTCATTTTATGTTGGTGCCACTAACACCAGAGCGGTGCTAGACTGTTCGACATGAAGCTTGGATTTTGACATGATGGTTAATTTTAAGATGTAAATGTGTTAAGATGGTTTCTAAAAAATTCAAATCTTCAAATAAATACTGAAATGAGCGTATGAAATGAGCATAAAATCTCAAAATACTTTCTAAATTATCATTTAATTGGAATTAGTTTTAGTTCTTCTTATTAATTAAAATCTCATTTCTGTCTACTGCACTTTAATAATGAAGTTTAGCCAAACTGTGGCTTAATTTGTAATTTTTGAATTATTTGAAAATGTTTTCATCCAATAAAAAAATAGTCATGCAAATATCACTTGGCATATTTCAAAAATTACGCGAGCAAAGCCGCGGGGTTTGCTAGTAGTTTGATAAATTCATAAAGCAGCCAGTAATTTTACACAAGTTCTAAAGCGTGTGTATATCAAATTGATCAAAAATTGTAGCAATGTATACAGCAAACTCACACATAATTTATAAATAGATTACAAAAATTGTATTTTTGAAATTTAAATCAGATTTTGTTCCCCACAACATTTAAATATTTGAACAGCTACTAAATATTATAATATTTTGAAGTTATTTAACATTTAGTTAGATGATTTTTAAATGTGTAATACTTCTTTTTACACAGTTTAATATTGTTATAATTAACAATAACAAATATTACATTTTTTACAAGTGATTTAGTGATAATTTCCATTACTGATTATAAGGTTAGTTGGGGTAACTGGACCCACAAGGTAACTGGGCCATAGGCTATTTTATAAAAAACTGTTGGTGTTTTTTAAGTTTTAGCTTTTGTGAACAATGCCCCATAATCTCTATTTCCTAAAACAACGTGTATCAACTCAATCATAACTCTCACTTTTCTGTGATAGGTTGTCAAAAATTTACGTTTCTTTTTTTTAAAAACAAGGTCAATATGGTTGAACTTCCTCGACTTTTTATTAAAATACTGTAAGTACTTTTATTAAACAATCTTTTTTCTTAAAGATTAGACATATAACTACATTAATTTTATTAGGTATCTATACATATTTACTTCGTTTCAAATGTAAGCCCGGTGTCCCAGTTACCCCATAAATTTTTCAAGAATGAGGTAACTGGGACATGTATCCGGGGTAACTCGACCATACTGGATTCAGTTACCGCAATAGTTATAAATAATTTTTTTGTGTTTCTTTTACTACGGGAAGTAAATTTCTCCATTTTTTTTTGCTCACAATAAAGAAAATGATAGAATACCTTATTAAAATTACGTAATGAAATTTTAAAAAAGCATATTGAGTGGTATAACACCAAATTTATTGTCCCCTTGAGAGGCGGTGATGCCGTTATGGCATCACTTAATTTTAATTCCCAATTGCCACATTGGCACCTGAATTTCATAATGAAAATTTCACCTTTATTAAGTACGCGAAAATATACTTTTACTTGTTTTCAGATAGATTCTCTTGTAAATATTGGTGTCAGTAAATTATTTCAACATTTTACGACTGCAGATACCTTGCCCCTGAAAGCGGGAATGCCAGACCTTGAAATTGTACTATACAGAGGGGTCGCATTCTATAGGAAAACTTTTATCGTTCCTACCACTATTTTGAAAATAATATCTTCATAGCATTTATCTTTAAGGGTTCTGGTAGGAACAATAAAATTTTCCCTATATAATGCGACCCCTGGATAAAGATAAAGTACTTAAGTACTTACGTAGCCGTTTGTTCATAGATATACCTGGCTATTTATTTTCCTTAAAATACCCATGTGACTTTTATATTTATTATCTATACTAAAGTACGTAAGTGCTTACTTAAGTTTTATGTTTTTGGTTTAAATAAATGTGATATTTTCACTTTTAGTGCTTTTTTTAGACACAATGACAGCAAAAGTTTCCCTTACAACGCTGTTTATTGACATATAATTTACATGATCTGCCTGGTTTAAATTTTTTAAGTTGTTTACGCTTTTTCAAACAGGACTTGATAACCGATATGAAAAAATATAAACGCTTGGGGAACATAGACCCTCCTGGTCCAGTTACCCTATTTTGGGGGGCAACTGAACCCATGAGGAAAGAAAGATGAAATATGCATATTTTTATATTTTTAAATATTAAAATGTAATTTTGAGCATTTCTGTCTGATAGAGGGAACCTAACTGAACACATTTACAGAAGTTCAGTCTTTAATTCAAATGAACATTAGCTTTTTGAAGCGTAATTGTCAGAAGCTCCAGAATCACGTTGTAAAATCATGTCCCAGTTGCCCAAACTAACCTTAATGCTTTTTCATACTATTTTAAAAAATCAGAAAATATGTGATTTTATCATCTGATTTAAATCAATTGATTAAAATCATTTACACTCTATTGCTATGTTTATTGTATATAAAAGAATGAATAACTTGATTATTGAAATGATAACACTAAGTTATAGTAGATTTAAATATTTTTAAATTAAATGCTTTTTATGTTTGTTAGATAAAAAAAACATGCTTTTAACAAACTTACTGTACTTAAGTTTTTCACAATACTCAGGAATTACGCTTCGAAACAATTATTTAAACCTTTGTTTTGTGTATTCATAAGTCACAATACCTGCAGAAACTTTCCAAATTATGTTCATCTTAGATATGAATACTTTGTCATTTTAAACATTAAAAAATATTTTGATTTTAATCAATGATTTTTTTTAAAAAATCACTTGATTTAAATCAACTGATTTAAATTGTTGACACCCTAATTACAATTGTTTCATAATTCACGTTATTCAAACATTATTCACACATTATTGGATATCCGATACTGACAGTTAATACATGTTTTAAGCTGCATTTTTCTTTTTAGGGTTTCGTTCATCTGACGAAACCCTATTCGTCTCGCTCCTCTGTCTGTCTGTACGCCCGTCTTTCTGTCCGTCACAGAGTCCGTTCTCAGAAACTGTACATTTTGGAGAATTGAAATTTGGCATATTTATAGCTGAACACCACACCTCATACGACAAATCATAAAATTTTGAAAAAGTCGTACATTTAACCCTTTGGTCTCCCACATGTGTATTTTAAACAATTCTTTCTAAGTGAGCCCCTATTTAGGTTGCAGCATGAAATTTTGCATACTTATAGCTGAACACCTCACATCAAATGACAAACCATAAAATTTTGAAAAAAGCGTACATTTAACCCTCTGGGCTCCCACATGTGTATTTTAAACAATTCTTTCTAAGTGAACCCCTAATTAGGTTGGAGGCGTGAAATTTTGCATACTTATAGCTGAACACCTCACATCAAATGACAAACCATAAAATTTTGAAAAAGTCGTACATTTAACCCTTTGGGCTCCCACATGTGTATTTTAAACAATTCTTTCAAAGTGAGACACTATTTAGGTTGGAGGCGTGAAATTTTGCATACTTATAGCTGAACACCATCATGCGACAAATCATAAAATTTTGAAAAAGTCGTACATTTAACCCTTTGGGCTCCCACATGCGTATTTAAAGCAATTCTTTCTAACTGAGCCCCTTATTAAATTGACGATTTGAAATTTTGCATATTTATAGCAGAACACCTGAGGCCAGTCGACAAACAATAAAATCTTGAAAAAGTCTTACGTTTAACCCTTTGAACTACCACATATGTATTTTAAGCAATTTTTCTAACCTCCGCCCTTTTCACCTGGGAAGCACTTTTACAACTTTTGCCAACACCCCTTTGACTATTCTTTCATATTATGCACCATAGCGCCTTACACATTTTAGTTCCATTTTTTACCACCAGGGGAGCCTACTTATCTCGGGTGCTATGGGCCCAATCCCCTCGACTAATATATCTACGGATAGTATGTAAAACGGACTTTCGTCCGGATAGAGGTTTGTTTAGAATAGAGTGCGCCCCTGGTTGCGAAATGTGGAACTAACAGATTTTTCAAAAGGATAAAGTGTTTTGAAAGGAATATTAAACGAAACCCTCTGTGCGATCTGTGATCACACTTACCCACTTGTTTCTTTTGTGGGTTTACACACTGCAAAAGGTTTTTAAAAGTATATCAATAAAATTTAAAGAAAAATCCAAATATAAAACAAAAATCTAGAAAAGTAAATTTTGAATTTTTATGTAAATATTAACCAAATAATACACAACATTAATTTGCAGTATTAAATGTAAATTATCAAAATTCATAAGAATTACCACTCTCCCCACCCCCCACCCCCCTCTCCACCAAAGTAAAGGCTAAAATACTTGTTAGGCATTTAGCAAAAGTGCTAAAGAAAACCTTGAGTAGACATTCATATTTGGAAAAGGCATTAAATTAGGACAAACATTTACTGAGTGTAATTAAACTCCCCCTTCCCCCCCCCCCAGTAGCAGAAATTTTCCAAATGTCTGCAAGAGATAAATATTCGACAGGTAAACCATTTTACAACGGCAGTGTTAATTAATCAAACAATCATTTAGCTGTAATGTCTTTATGCAATTATTCATTTTTTTAGTAATAATTTTTTGTAGATTAAGTAATAAAGCATAGTATAAAGCAAAATAAAAGTTCAATGGATAAGGATCTGTAAAAAAGAAAAGAAAATCGGCGATGCCCGTAGCCAGTCTTGATCTTCCTGCTAGCGGGCCCTTCCCAAAGTAAATATAATATTTTAAGTAAATTTTAAATGCATTCTAATTTAACTTGGTTTATATATGTAACAATGGAATAAGCAGTGGATCAATTTTACACTTTCTGGTGTGATAAGATAACACAAATGTGTTTTAATGATAGTACATAATTTTAATATTTTTAGAACTTAATTTTAAATAAATACATTTTTAAAGCATTTTACCATTAGCTGGTAACAGGTGATAAATTGCCAAACATTGTTTAGGCTTCAGGGTTGGTAAGTATTATGATATTTTTGAAAATATAAAAAACATATTTTGGATATATATTATATTTAGTATAAATTAGAAACTAAAACATATTGCAGATAACATGAAAACTTAATAAAACACTATTCTAAATGTCTTTTTTTCTTTATATAACAAAATTGAAGATAATCTAATTCACAACCTGGAGAAGCAATTTTTTCTCCAGCTCAAATCACGATTCCTTATTTTCAATTCTATCGATGAAAAATTATTTCTAGCTGTAATTTTTTTTATTTATAAACTTTGATAATAAAATTCATTTATGAAATTCGATTAGATTAACCAAATGAATATTATTATTGAAGTGTTTCAGAACTTTACCAAAAAGCTAATCTTTATATTACGTACGCGTAAGTTTATGTAAAAAGATTTATAGCAGATGTATTGTGTAAAAGGATTTTTACAAATAACTGGTTGTTTTTTGAACATCTATTCTTCCTATGCTTGTATACACAAAATTAAAAATTTTAAATGTTTTTCGGCAAACAATAACGTTTCCGCGAAGTTAAAATCCACTTTCATTTTTGCGCACTACGTGTAAATGAAAATATAATAATCTAACATATATAAGAATAATGTTATGGCAAACATCATACAAATAAAATTAAGATCACATGAAGTAACAAATAGATAAATAAATACCTGAATAGGTCCAGTAATGTACAGCCAGGATTCTTCGAATTTATTTGTTCGTATTCGTTAAATACGAAGAAAATATCCAAGTCACACGAACGTCGGGAGACGAGGAAGGAGGAAGTAGTGAATAAACATGACGACGGCAAGCATTGCCATTCTTCAAAATCAAACCTGGATGGGTAGTCTTCGGAACCAAATCAGGTACATGGAGACAAATGTCCGATGCAGCGCGCTATTTTGGAATTACGTTTGCTGAATATTTGATTTGGGAAGGATTTTATCCGTTTTGGAGATTTTATGATCTTTTAAACCCAAATTGGTTACGACACTGATTTGGAGATGTTCTCTTTTTGAGTTTAATTTTTACAGTGTACAGTTGCCATATTACATTAGAACTACCAGGTGGATATCAAAAGGATATGGAGATTGAATTATCCAATTACATTCTCCTTTCCAAAGTTTGTGGATTCTCTTCTCAGATGCACATGTGTACTCCATTTCTTGCTTGGTTTTTCGCCTTCCTTTATTATATAATTGTCCAAACAATATCATTAAAAGTCATCGCATACTGCCTATAGACGTGACATTTTGACTCCTAAATGATAAACTGTGACTGTCTACCGGACAATTTTAATCATGAAGAAGGTGTGCATTATTCTGGATATGATATCCTCTAGGTGTTTTAGCATGGCAGTGCGTTGCATGGAAGAACATAACATATTGTTCGTAGCTCCCACTGAGCCTTCGTGGTCATCTAAAGTTTGTACATCAGCACTCGCAACACTTCAACATGTGCGTCTATAACTAAACCCTCAGTCTATAACTAATATCGCATAGTGATTCTTTATCATCTGCCATACACGTAATACCATATCCTGAGTTACACATTTGACAACCTATCTCCGCCGTGTCTACAACAGTGTTATGTCATCAACTTGGATGCATACACATAGTCCTTAGCGTATACACACTCAAAAAACCCAGTACGTGATATTTAGTGATCGTTACTACAGTGTGCACCTGATCGTTAAATCTCGTACAATCCACTTATAAAATTTACGAACAACTTTTATGAAAAATACTGTAAATACTGCAGAAGGTTTGATAAAAATTAGCCATCATCTACACTGTTAAAAATCTGCAACAAACTGTCCAATTCGACCTTTTTAATAGAAAACGATTATATAACCGTAATTTTACTTTACTCTGACCATAATATGGTCAATAATGTGCTCAAATGCGCTTAATAATATCGTCAAGTAACCGTTATCTTTAAAAACGGTCAAATTGCAGAACAGAGTGCTGCATTTTTTCAGTGTATATCAAATAATAACAGTGTATATAAAATGAGGGCGTGAGTTTCAAAACACGCTTTATCCAAAAAAATCAAATTTTGGGAAATTGCGAAAAATGCTTAACTGCGCCTATTACTTTATTCTGACCATAATATGGTCAATAATGCGCTCAAATGTGCTTAATAATATCGTCAAGGATCCGTTATTTTTGAAAACGGTCAGTTTCAGTTTCAGTTTCAGGCCAGGCGGGGAGGCCTACCAATATGGTTTTAGCTCAACAAGCCCCGCCCAGCAGAATAACTACCATGATAACTGGCCGCTGCCGGAGGCAGGGCCCGGAAATACCTTCGTTGAAAAAGACCCCTATATATTAAAACTTACAATATTATACAGAAATGTTACAAGTGGCAGCCCAGTTATATCCAAGGCGGGCTGGACTTATCATTATACAAACTTATGTACATTACAGATTTTGAAGGGAAGACAAAAAAAACCTCATAATGCAGTATTATACATTGGTGAACAAGTAAAAAACAATAAAAATACACTAAACAAAAGAAGTCCAGATGTGAATCAAATGTGGAAAATCCACTTAATAGGACTTACAGATGCAACAAAAACAATGGGAGTTAAAAGAAGTTTTTTTCCCATTTTTACATATAGGATACGATACAGGATACAATGTTGGATTACACTGTTACACATAGAAAAAATAAAACACTATATAAGAACTGACACAGGAGACTAATTACAGAGAAACACGATGCTAGAAAACAAATAACAATATTCAAAGCAATACTTCGTTTTCAATGATAGAGCTCTTTTTGAAGAGAGTTTTAATTCTTATTTTGATGCCAAAACCCATATGCAAGTAAGAATTGAACCAAGAATTATATGCAAATGCTAATGAAAATAAAATAATAATAATAAAAAAATAATAATAAGTTGATATTTTACAAATTAAAATTGATGCAATAGACCATTATTTACAAGTGAAACACGGTGCAAGAGAAGACTTTAACTCTATGCAGATTAAATTTGGCGCTAATGAGTACTGTAGTGATGCCAACAATAAGAATGTCAAATAAGACAAAAACGATGCAAATAATAATAATAATACACGATAGAGGAACCAATAACAATAAGCGATGCGAATACTTAGCAGAATAATAAAATGAAATAGAATTAGAATACACAATGATACAGAGTAGGTAAATGATGCCTAACAGATGTTTTAGGCTGTTGAGCAGGAGTGAAACTAATTGCACTGTCAAATGAGCTGCATTAAGAAAAAATAGAATACACTGCTAGCAGCAAGTTCATAAAGTGAAATCAGTCTACTGAAGTGGCAACATTTATTAGTTTTCTTCATCAGAGAGTCCGTCCAAAGGAGGAAGTTGAAATAAGAGTTGATTTTTTTCTAATAGGGATATACAATCTATTATTTTTTTTTAAGTAGACATGGTTGTTTAAGAATAATTTTAAACCATGATGCTAGATTAATTAAGGGTGCTTTTTTTTATATGAAAGGCTGATGTTAAGGTACAATTTGTTATATAGTGTAATGAAGTGCCCCTCTGCCCGCATGTGCAGCGCGATGAGGCTGACTTTCCAAATTTGGAAAGATAGGACGGAAACGGACCATGTACGGTTGCAAAAATGTATAGATTCCTGTGATGAAGTATGAAATCTTCTGTGACCTTTGGACAAAGTGCGTAAGAGAATCTCCCAGTGGTTCCTGTGTTCCATGCGGTTTTCCAGTTGGAAAGGAGCTGCAATTTCAATTTTCTTTTTAGAAATGAAGATGGAAAAGGAACAAATTTCTTTGGTATCGTGTCGGATGGAAAAGTTGCCGCTCTTGCCAATTTGTCAGCAGTTTCGTTACCGTGTATCCCCGTATGTCCTCGAACCCAATTGAAGATGAAAATTTTGGATGACATCTGAAGTTCCCGAATGATAGACTGCACCTGTAAATCTTGAAAACGGTCAAATTGCAGAACAGAGTGCTGCATATTTTCAGTGTATATCAAATAATAACAGTGTACATAAAATGAGGACGTGAGTTTCAAAACACGCCTTATCCACAAAATAAAATTTTGGGAAATCGCGAAAAACACTTAACCGCGCCTCTTGCTTTTCATTGAATACCAAGATTTTACAATGTCATAAATACAGGATAAAACTAGTTTTTACTTACCCATCATACGTAGTATAGGGTAAGTCTTGTAATCGTTTTAAAAATCGAAAAAAAAAATTGACGGATTTACGCGTTTTAGACACTGGAGATTCCGAAAAACATATTTTTAGAAAAAAAAAATTTGCCGTCCGTCTGTTTGTGTGTCTGTTAACACTCTATCTCCCGAACAAATTGAGGCAGAGACTTGAAATTTAGTGTGTTCTTAGTATGTAATAATGGGAAGAAGCTTATTGAATATCAGTAACCTCGATTATCCGGAATTAATTTTTTTCGGACTCTCGAAGTATTCGTTCTGATAAAAGGTATACAAAAATTTTCGAAATTGTTTATTTGAAGGAGTGAATATAAGAGATAATTAAAAAAACATAAGTTTTACATACAGAATGAAATCGATCGGATAATTAGTTGCCGACATATTTGTAATCATATTTTTCACACTCTTCGATTTGTCATGACCCTGTAATTCATTCAAATTTCAATTCAAAGATATATTTTAATTGAAAATGAGACGCTAAATCCGACGCTGTAAACTGTTAGTTACTATGATTATCATTTTTGGAGTTATAAGGATGTTTCTTTCACACAATTCAGTAATACTCCATTATCCTGTCGACCAAAGAACTTGTGATGAAAGAACATCAAAGTGTAAGATTAAATGCCAATAATGGCTTATCGTAAATTTCACATTAATTTGACATTAAGCACGTTACACGTGTTTGTTGCGTCATCAAGTGATATTTAATTCAACGTTTTATTTGTATTTTTATTAATCTTTTACTAATCTATTTGTTCTTTCGTTATTTAAAATAAAAATCATGCCAATCTATATGTCTGTTCCGTCGCCAAATACCGCCAAGTTTGTTACCTTCGGCGATACATCGCCACGTTTGGCTTCAAAAATTAGTCGCCAAAAGTGAAGCCAACTTGGCGATATCTTTAATAGTTTGCCAAATTCTCATAGACTTCCATTGTAAACCAATAGGGTTTACTTGCTTACAGAAAATCAACAGATTAAGATATTTTAATAGAACAAAAAGTAATATTAGGTTAAGGTATTCATATTGCGCGGCAGCGCAATACCTATTTATTTCCAGTGTCACTTATCAAGGTTAATTTAACATAGAAAAGCCTATGGAGATCACAACTTTTTCATTTTTTCTTCCTACTTTTTGTCCCTGATGCCACTCATAATTTAATCTTTACTAATTCTAATGATATTATAAATTTAAAGTGTAAAAACGTTTGCCTGACGAAACGAATGATAAAATGACTTTGCATATGGGGGATTTATAACCCAGAGAGAAACATGGGCCAATTTTTTTTTTTTTTTTTTTTTTTTTACATTATTCAAATATTTTTCTTAATAGTTCCAAATTTCTCTTTTTTCATAGAGAATCAACGGACACTTTTCATAGAAAATGTAACATTTTTTCTTCATTGTTGCAAAAATTTCAAAAGCCGTAATAATAATTTATTTCTTTTTAGTTGAAACATTTCCACGTGAAATATTAAATCGAACTAGTTTTTGTTTTTCAAGAATTAAAAAGGTGAATATGGCGTTATAGTGGAAATAAAAAAGATATTTTCAGAATAAGTTTTTGCTTTGGTCAAGTTTATGCTTTAGTAAATAGTTTCAAATGGATAGCTATTTTTACGTAGGTAGAGAACTTAGTAAGTGTTGTCATGTTAACTTAAAATGTTAGTTTTTATTAGAATAAGTTTAGCTTTGTTAACATGGCTTACTTTGTTTTTACCCTCTCCAAGTCAACGGCGAAATACATGAAAAACGCCATTGCTTCACGCTACCGGCATGCCAATTTTTCATAATACGTGATATCGTAGCGATCCGGAACTGTGATTGCAATATCACTGGTGATTCGCTGTTCACGGCTGTCGTTCGTATGTTTGACGTCATAGCGCTGGGCATGAGGTTGGAAGCGTTTGACCCAATGGCGTTTTACGATGTTCTGTAGCATTTCGTTTCTAGGAATGGCATCACTTAGTATGCAGAAATTCCCTGTTTGTATTTGTACTTTGTATAGAAACTTCCTCTTTGTATAGAATTTGTATAGAAACTTCCTCTTGACGGGGGCTGATGGAACAACAAAACATCACCCTGCTCACGAATAGCACCTGGGATTCCTGGAAACATGAGGTCAAGATGTTATTACTACATTATGGAGCCTGGGAATTTGTCGGAGGTACGGCGGAAAGTAACAAGCCACCTGATAATCCTGTTATAAGTGAAAAGCCAGACCAGAATGATATTTTGGAGAGTGTAAAGTCTCCTTCTAAAACGCCAGAACCAGCTGCCAGTAAATCAAAAGTGGAGCAAGAAGCAAGTGACCTGACATGGAGAGAGAAGCAAGACCTAAAATTGAGAAAAAATAGAGCATATACCATCATCTATCAATCCCTTAGCTCGGAGTTTAAACCACTGATATCCAGCACGACAGATGGAGCCAGAGCATGGAAGATTTTGCATGACCACTTCGAGCCAACAACAAGAGCCCGTGTGATTCAATTACTTGATGTTTTTTTTAGTACCAAGTATGTTCCGGGTGAGAACTTAGGACTTTTTCTGTGTCGTGTTAAACAGGCTGCTGAACGTCTTCGTGATGTAGGTCATCAGCTGCAATCGCTTTACGTCGGTTATCAGATGATACGGAGTCTTCCGGATGAATATAGAGCTACTGTCCAAGCCATCTACCGGTGGAAAGATGTGGAATTTATGCCTGATAGAATAGAATCAGAGCTCTGGCTGGAAGAAAATAGATTACGCCTGTCTCAAAAGGATTTCTCCGATGTAAATGTAGCCTTTTCCAGTGAATCGTCTGTTAAACAAGGTAAACACAGAATTGGTCCTTGTTTTTATTGTAAAATGTATGGTCATGTAATTTCTAAATGTAAGCTCAGATTAAGTAAATCTAATCCTAAATATTCTAAAAGTAAAAGTAATTG
The DNA here is from genome assembly GCA_963932465.1 of Maratus speciosus. Lineage (NCBI taxonomy): Eukaryota > Metazoa > Arthropoda > Arachnida > Araneae > Salticidae > Maratus > Maratus speciosus. Next base: position 70,462,423 of record OZ010799.1, on the reverse strand, counting down.
TGAAATAGCTGGTAAAAATAATTTTGAAAAAGATAGTAAATGTAATTCTTATAGACCTAATGTTAATGTTAAAAATAAATTTCAAAATAGATCTAATTCTAAAAGTAATTTTCAAAAGAAATCTTCTCAGTCTGAAACTAGTAATGTTGAATGTAAAATGTTTAACTGTACCTTCTCTGAACTGGAATGTAGTTTAATAGAACTTTCTTCTGAACTGTGCGAGGCAAATTCATCGGATCTGGGCTATGGTAATACCCAGTGGGTTTTTGATACGGCGGCTACAGCCCATTTTTGTAGCAATAGAAATCTGTTTTTCGATTTTCAGCCAGTATCCGATTTGCACATGTATCTCGCAGTTGGGGAGAGAGAATATCCAGTTGAGGGAAAGGGAACAATTCAGATTTTAATAAAATGTAAAAATGGTAAATTTAATCGTATTATTCTAAAAGATGTATTATATAATCCTAAATTGAGAAGAAATTTGTTGTCTGGAGTTAAACTAGAAAAGTTAGGGATTAATTTTGTAGGTAAAAATGGTAGAATTTTGGTATATGACAAAAATGGTAATGAGCTCTTTTATGCATTAAGAAAGCATGACCTTTATTTTTTGAAGCCTTCTAAGTATGTAACTAAATGTGAGGGAAATAACAATTCAGTCAATTTTTCAGCAAATCAAATAGAAAAAATAAATGTTAATGAATTGTGGCATGAAAGATTCTGCCATATTAACAGTGAGTATGTTGTAAACACGAGTAAACAAAAAATTGTTAACGGTTTACCTTTGCTATCTAAATTGACTGAAGATTGTATTTCCTGCAAATTGGCTAAATCAAAAAGAGTGTCGTTTAAACCAATAGGTCAAATAAGGTCTAAATCTCCTCTCCAGCTGCTGCATATGGATTTATGTGGGCCTTTACCCGTTACATCTCATGGGGGAAGTAGGTATTTTTTGTCCATTATAGATGATTTTTCTAGAAAGGTCACAGTTTATACATTGAAAAATAAGTCTGACGTTTTTGAGACCTTTTTTAAATATCAGAAAAGAGCCGAAAGGTTTTTAGATAGGAAAGTTGTCTCTGTCAGAACAGATGGGGGTCTTGAGTCTTGTAATCAAGAATCTGATAAATTTCTAGAAAATCAGGGAATTTCTCATGAAAAGACCAACCCATATTCTCCCGAGATGAACGGTTGTGCGGAACGCTTTAATTTAACTGCCCTCGATGGAGTAAAAACCCTTCTTAATTCTAGCGGTTTATCCCAGAAATTTTGGGCAGAAGCTCTTTTGGGTTTCACTTACGTGTGGAACAGAGTCTGTAACAAGAATTTTAAACTAACGCCTTTTGAGCTGTATTCTGGGAGAAAAAGTTCTGTTTCTCACCTCAAAAAGTTTGGTTGCTTAGTTTATGTCGGTATACCTAAGCGAAACAGGAAAAAGCTCGATATGAGAAGAAAACTAGGTATAATGTGCGGTTATGCACAGCACACTAAAGGTTACCGGATTTGGATAATAGGCGAGCAACGAGTTTATGAAACTATAAATGTAAGAACATGTATAATAATCACTTATAAACAAATTAAGTTAAATAATGCTATAAAAAGTGATAGAATATCTTTATTAAGACTTACGACCGTTTCATCGCACAATCGGCGACATTTTCAAAATCAATCATAATAGAAAATATTTTCACATAACTTAAAAACCATAATATAGTAAACAATGTCACGAGACATGAAGCATAATGAAAATATTACAACCATAAAATAAAATAAAAATTAAATTAGCTATTTGCGAGCGTGGATTAATTTTCACATAATTTAAAAACAACATGGTAAACAATGTCATAGCAATAGCAGGAGTATACGAAATACCTTTCGCCAAAGAAGATGGAACAAAGCAGTTTTATATAGGTATGACAAGCAGAAAACTTAAAACTAGAATCAAAGAACATATAGCAGACATCAAATACAATAGAAGAACCACAGCTTTGGCCAGATTATGCAGAGAAGAACCTTTACAAATTGAATTTAAAAATAGCAAGTTAATTTATCCATCAAGATTTTATTTACCATCCATAGTCCGAGAATCAATAGAAATATTTTTACGCAACGAGAATATTTGCAATGATTCTGTGTCCCTTGATTTACCTAGAATTTGGAAAGAGATACTAAGTAATTGTAGAAACAATAGTAAAAATTAATCCACACTCGCAAATAGCCAAGTTAATTTTATTTTATTTTATGTTTTGCAATGTTTTTCAGTATGCTTGATGTCTCATGACATTGTTTACCATATTGTTTTTAAATTATGTGAAAATTAATCCACGCTCGCAAATAGCTAATTTAATTTTTATTTTATTTTATGGTTGTAATATTTTCATTATGCTTCATGTCTCGTGACATTGTTTACTATATTATTGTTTTTAAGTTATGTGAAAATATTTTCTATGATGATTGATTTTGAAAATGTCGCCTATTGTGCGATGAAACGATCGTAAGTCTTAATAAAGATATTCTATCACTTTTTATAGCATTATTTAACTTAATTTATAAATGTAAGGTTTGATGAAAGTAAAAGGGGGGTTGATGCCATAAATGATTCTAAACAAAATTTTCGCTCTTTTTCTTATTTTAACTTTCCTGAGGATGGGGATATTTTTCCTATAATAGACGATATTATTGAATTAAAAAATAGATGTAATAGTCCATCCACAATAAGGGAAAGCGGTACTCAGAGTCGGGTTAGTCCTGTTAAAACTAGAAGTTTAGATTCTAAATCGAGTGATAGCTCAGGTTCAATTCCTTGCTCATCCATCAACTGGGTACGAACTGCTGTTCCTCGTAAAAATGAACCTAGAACGGATATTTATTATGGCATTGAGGGAACTAAAGTTAAATTGAAATCTTCAAATGATACGATCAAATATTATGCAGAAAACAACATAAAGTATAATTATGATTTTTTTTTATTTTAGTGGTAAAAATATTCAATCCGTTAAAGTTTCAAATTTTTCAAATACAGAAGTTAACTTGGTCGAGGTAAAAATCCCTAGAAGTTACAAGGAAGCTACTAAGACGCCCGAAGCATCCGAATGAGAGGAAGATATGAATCAAGAGATGAAGGTCATGTATGACCGTAAAGTCTGGGATTTGGTAGAAACACCAGAAGATGCACAAATTTTGGGTAATAGATGGGTTTACACCATAAAAAGAAATGAAAATAATGAAATTGTTAGGTTTAAGGCACGCCTTGTGGCTCAGGGATTTAGCCAAATTAAAGGTTTAAGTTATGAAGAAGTTTTTAGCCCAGTAGTAAGTTTTTCTATTATAAAATTGTTTTTTAGTATTTTTGTATGCCTTTTTAAATGGTTAAATGTACAGGTAGACGTTAATAATGCATATTTATATGCTGATTTGGATAAAGTAATTTATATGCAGCAACCGGAAGGTTTTACAGTAGAATCTGGAAAAGTTTGTAAGTTAAATAAATCATTATATGGTCTCCACCAAAGTGGAAGACAACGATTCTTTGAAATAGATGATGCACTTTTAAAATTAATTTTTCAGAAACTAAACTGGTGTAACTGTGTCTATACTCTTGAAAATAAACTTGTACTTTTATTGTATGTTGATGATATTATAATATTTGGTAGAACTGAAAGTGATCTGGAATTTGGAGTGGGTTTACTAAAAAGTTTCTTCAATTTAAAGGTTCTAGGGAAAACAAGAAAACTCTTGGGTATAGAGTTTGAAGAATGTGAAGACAAATTGTTTATTCACCAAACTTCATATATAGATAAAATTAGTGATTTGTATTCTAAATATAAATTTTCAATGAGTTCTGTACAAATGTCTAAGGGGCTTGTATTGTCAAAATTGGACTGTCCTGTTAATCAACAAGAGATTGATGAAATGCCTAAGTATCCCTACAGGAACCTAATTGGTTGTTTGAGTTTTATAGCAGGTCGAACACAACCTGACATTATGTATGCTGTAAACCTACTTTCTCAATTTCAGTCTAACCCAGGTATAAGACACTAGCAAAGTTTATTAAAATTACTTGGTTATTTACAGTACACTAAAAATTTCAAATTAGAATTATCCAGAGTAAATGAGCTAAAACTTTCATGTTATTCAGATTCTGATTTTGCTGCAAATCGTGACGATCGGTTTTCTATAGGGGGTTACATTTTATTTTTAGATAGGGCGCCAATTTCTTGGAAAACCTTTAAACAAAAATGTATTAGCCTATCTACAATGGAAGCCGAATATGTCACGCTCACTGAAGTTGCAAAAGAATTAATGTGGATCAAAAATGTTCTAGAAAATGAAAGTTTAAAATTAAGTTTAACTGAATGTTCTTTATTCTGTGATAATCAGGCAGCAATCTCTTTTTCTAATTCACCAGTTGAAAATCAGAAAACCAAGCATATTCACATTAAATATTTATTTCTAAGAAATCTAGTTTATGATAAAATTTTTAAATTAAAGTATATTCCAAGTAAATTAAATTTAGCAGATCCTTTCACTAAACCTCAAGTTAAAGAACAGTTAATAAAATTTTGTATGCAAGTTTTAAAGATTTAAAATTTATACATTTATGGTTACTCTGTTCATTGCCATGTTTTTTTTAACATGACATTGATCAGACTGCCTTTTTCATAAGTTTAATTGTTGAAGGGGGAAGAGTAGTTATTGAAAAAAAAAAGTAAGTTATACATTTTGGTCAGATTTTGATTGATATCTGGCCGGTGAATTTTGTTTCAATTTTTCCCGACCCGATGTTGATTAGACAGACTGTTTTTGAATTGAATATTGTATTTTTGAATATTATGTAAAATTTTTTAATCTTTTGTAATGCCTTGGAGAGGCTAAAAAGGGGGCTGCTTGTTGTCATGTTAACTTAAAATGTTAGTTTTTATTAGAATATGTTTAGCTTTGTTAACATGACTTACTTTGTTTTTACCCTCTCCAAGTCAACGGCGAAATACATGAAAAACGCCATTGCTTCTCGCTACCGGCATGCCGATTTTTCATAATACGTGATATCGTAGCGATTCGGAACTGTGATTGCAATATCACTGGTGATTCGCTGTTCACGGCTGTCATTCGTATGTTTGACATCATAGCGCTAGGCATGAGGTGGGAAGCGTTTGACCCAATGGCGTTTTACGATGTTCTGTAGTATTTCGTTTCTAGTAATGGCATCACTTAGTATGCAGAAATTCCCTGTTTGTATTTGTATAAATGACCGGACGAATTTGATGAATTTGCCTTTCGCCGTTGCTGCGTATTGTGAGCAGCTCTTGTAATTTTTTTTTGTTATGGCGTCGTAGCAGTATTTAAGTAACCTTTATTTAATGTTTATTTTTAGTTTGTTTTAGTTCAAACACAGCCATGCTTGTTAAGTTTTCATCTTGTAAATATCATCACTTTTGTCATCATTAATAAATAGAATTGTTGGAATTTCTGTGCTTCTTCACTAAGCCTTCCACACAACTTCACGTTCTTTTTAGACTTTCACTGATCTCTGCTGTCAAATATAAAGTTTAATGCTATTAAAATAGATCAGTAAGGAATCACATAACTTAAATTGTAAAATGTATTATTTTTCCGAGATGAGAACTATTTATAGCCCAAGTTAAACTTAGGTAATAATTTTCTGAGGTGTTTACACCACCCCTTGGGAGAGAATAAGGTAACAAAATTTAAGTAAAACTTTTATGTTTTATTTTTTACTGTATCACAGCTATAATATTGTTAAATATTAGCAGTAAGGATTCAACACAATTTATTTTTGCATTCATAGCGTTCCTGAGTGGGAAATAGGGTATCTAAGTTTAAGTTAGGTTAATTTTTTTATGTTTTGATTATAGATTTTTTATGTTCAGATTGGAAGTTTTTGTCCAAACTACAGCAACCTGCATTACCACAGTGGTGAAATATTTTGAATTATACATTGGTAAACTCCATTCTATATTGTGATGAAATACCGCATGCATCAAAGCTGGATGATGATACCCTTTATTAATTCTGAAATGAGTTCGTCTGAATGCAGTAGTTATTAAAAAACTTGACATATTAAACAAAAACATAATTTGAAGAACAAATATTTCCTACATTGTTTAAGCCCGAGAAGGGACATATATTAAGATATTTCATACAATTAGTTCTACACTTAATGTTAAATTTTTGCAACAAATTAGTTAAGCCAATTGAAGATTAAAAAATAAAAATAAAATTCATACAATATGATATTTAAAACACCCTAAAAAATTAGATTCCGTTCAAATGAAATCTAAATAAATCTTAGTTTTTTTTTTTTTTTTTTTTTTTTTAAGTTTTGTATTTTGAATGCATCTTATCATTTTATGCACAATTGTCATAAACAAAATACAAAATCTGCAATACAAGAATTTTCAATTAAAAATGGAAGAAGTCTAAGATTTATTTCGATTTCATTTGAACAGAATCTAATTTTTTAGGGTGTTTTAAATATCATATTGTATGAATTTTATTTTTATTTTTTAATCTTCAATTGGCTTAACTAATTTGTTACAAAAATTTAACATGAAATGTAGAACTAATTGGATGAAATATCTTAATATCTGTCCCTTCTCGGGCTTAAACAATGTAGGAAATAAATTTTGTTTTTTTTTATTTGTTCTTCAAATTATGTTTTTGTTTAATTTTATTATATTTAATGGGGTTCAAGTAAATTAAATTATGAATAAAAGTAACATGATTCAATGCTTAGCATGCTTTCCCAAACATAAAATTTAAGGGAGACCAAACTGGTCGCAAAGGGCGTCTAGTTTGTATAATTTTGCGAGTAGCTTGGCGATTTATATAATTTATCGAAATTGGCCGACGGGATAGTCAAGTAGTACCCGCAATTCAGTAATAGAGTATTACTCTTTATTAAGAGGCTACTTCAGTCAACTGAGAAGACCCGTTCGCTAATGCTAATCCTATGGAAGAAATTTATAACGATATCTCGGTTGCATTTCAATATTTTTAAATGATTTTTTTTTGCATTGGATAGCTGAGATCGAACTGTACAAAGGCCGTTTTTTATTTCTATTTTGTTCACAGATATTTTTAATGAGGACGTTTTCATTTTCGGAACCGGTTTTGAAACTGAAAGCATCCTCATAAAAAAAAAAAAAAAAAAAAAAAAAAAAAAAATTGTAATCAAAATCGAAAAAGTAAAAAACGGCCTGCATACAGATCGATCTCAGCTATCCAATGCAAAAAAAAAAATCATTTAAAAATATTGAAATGCAACTGAGATATCGTTATAAATTTCCTCCACAGGATTAGCATTAGCGAACGGGTCTTTTCATTTGACTGAAGTAGCCTCTTAAAAATATTTAAATATATGTTTAACTTTTATTTTGGAGTTACAATGCATTTTATAAATAGTTTACACATGTTTTATTTTCATATTTTATAATATTCATATCCATGATTGGTAAGTGTTATAGTGGTTCCCAACGGCTAGTTTTAAAGATTGTACTGTTTTTTAGGTGCAGGTTTATCAATAGAATAGATTGATAAAGAAAACACGATTTTTTTTTTAAATTTTGTATAAGGGAGTTTTGAAATTCACGTCCTCAAATATTTCATTATATAAAACGATTTGTAGTGGTAACGGGACGTTAGGAACACCTAATTTTAATCAAATATAATTTCCAAAGTTTTTCTTTATAACAAAAGTTATGATAAAAACATTTCAGATATGACTATACAAGCATATAAAAAAGCTCATTTTAAAAATCATTTTATTGAAAATGGTAATTTGCCGATTAGATGCATGATTTTGAAAAAATAACTAGATAGACTTTCAGTTTTTTTTTTAAAGTATCTTGTATAGCAAATGGGATGCTCAGCTCATAGTCCAAGAGCCGACAGCACAAAATCCTATGTTATCAAGCACAAGAAAAAAAGCTTTATTTTATGGGAGAGTAGAAGTAGAGGAATCTAATGAACCATGTCTGCCGGAAATAAAGTGGTGCATAAGCTAAAAATTAATACCACCTGTAGTTGACTCGTAGGTTTATCATTGCGTCTATCCTTCATGATTTCATACCTTTGTTTGTAGGACAAACACAATGATAAATCTACGAGTCAACCACTGATGGTATTAGTTTTTGGCTCATGCACCGCTTCACTTCCGGCAGACATGTATCATTAGATTCCCCTACTTGTACTCTCCCATAAAATAAAGCTTTTTTTTTTCTTGTGCTTGATAACATAGTTTTTGTGCTGTCGGCTCTTGGACTATCATGGAATAAAATAAAATTTCTGGTTAACTTTACCTTGAATGGAAAATTTTCGTTTATTCATGGTTTTACAGAAGAATGCTCTGCAATTTCGGAAAAATTGGACAAAATTGGAAATTCCGTCAAGAAATTAAAAAAACCCCTACTGACCAGGCAGATTACCGATTTAACAGTTACAATGTCCATTATAACAGTATTAGACAACTTCACCCGCAACGCTTATTTCTTTTATGAAACGAATCATAAATCAAACAGAATGTATTGGTGAACTTGACTGTCTAGACCATTTTTTAAGACAATATGAACATTTACCTGGAATGTTCTTACTCATTGCTGAAAACGATACGAACGCCAATACGATTTTATATCTTCTAATGTGTCAAACAAAATTTCGACAGTTAAAGGCCAACTCTTTCAGAAGATCATTTACAGTAGAATTTGTAAAGAACTATAGAATTATATTTAATGTATGAAAATCATCCCTGAAAAATTAGAAATTTAGGTCTTATCAAAATCCACCTAGTAAAACCTTTTAAAATGGTAATCTTTCGTAATCTCGTTCTTCTGATTTTAGAACTTTCACCCATAACTTTTTAACTAAGCAATGCAGAACGAGATGTGTTATGTACTAAAACTTTTCCTGAAAACTTATCTAACTAACAGTGAGTTATATCGTAATCCATCGAAATCCAGTCAGTGGAACCATTATAAAACGCTAATATTTCATTGTTGGTTTGACTGATTAAAGAACTTTCACGCATAGTTCTAGAATTAAGGAGGTTCGGGACACATTTTAAAATAATTTTTATTTATTGAGTTAAAATTCTGATATTTTTTTGTGATTGCCAACCTTATCATTTGTAATCAAAATCACATGATAAAACTTGTCATATTTTTTTTTAATTTAATTTAAAATTTATTAAAAAAGCGGTGTAAATTAAAATCGTTATAACTCAGAATATTATTTATAAAATTTATTTTTTTTCATTTAAATAAATAGAAATATATAAGTTTTAATTTTGATTCAGCATTTTTAAAAATATTAATTTATAAAAAAATTTAAAATGTTTAATGGAAAAATTTTAAAAAAAGTGGTGCATCTTTTTTTTCTTCTTTTAAATAATATTTTCAAAAGTAAACATTTTTTTCAAATATGCTGAATCAAAATTAAAATAAAATAATTGAAAAAGATATGTTCCAAGTTTGAACCGCTTATCTTTAACGGTTCTCGAGTTAGAAAAACTTAAATATGAGAAATGGTGAAAAAACTTATCATGAAGGAAAACGCATTTTTAGAAGAAGTCGTTTCCTTGATAGCCATTGCTTGAAAGCTAGATTTTAAAAACAAAACAAAACGAAAAAAAAAAATTGTTTTGTTATTATTCAGATAGAAACATAATTTAAATTTCATTTTAAGCAGGAAAAAACAGAGACATTTTTAACGAAATAAAATATTTTTGCAAAATTTGAAGATTTTTGTGTCCCGGACCCCCTTAAGCAATGTAGAACATACTGAAAAGTAAGTCCCATAAAAATCTAATCAACAGAACTCAAGTTAAGAGCTGTTGGAACGAAATTCCTCTTTGACTTTTCTATAGATTGTGGATAGTTAAATGTATATTTTATAATCATGTTAATTTTTGATTATAGAACTTTCAAGGATGTAGTGATGGGCATACACCGTATACCTTCTGTATTTTTCAAGAAGCTCTAAACACCATCCATATCTATAGCATGTATACTCTCTAGTATATATACTTTGCCTACAGGATTTATCCTCTGGTCTTTTACGACTACGCCACTGAAAACTTTCCCCTATAGCTCCATAACTAAACAATGTAGAATGATGTATTAAATATTGAAACAATCCAGTCATATCTCCTAACTAAATATGCAAGTTTCATCAAAATTCGTTCAGTACAACTTAAAAAAAAGGTAATATTTCATTTTTTTTGTTCACCTAATTTTAGAGCTTTCTTCCGTAGCTCTATAAATAAGCAACGTAGAACGATGTGTTTTATATTAAGACATTTCTAAACAGATTATCTAAATAACAGTATACCTTTTACAAAAATCTGTTAGGTAGAACATCAGTTATAATGAATCTAATTGAAATACTAATTTGCGTTTTATATATAGGGTGGCAATAATTAAAACACCCCTATTTCGACGTCTTTACATATTGAACTACTCAGTGCATTACCTTCAAATTTTGTGATCATGCTATTCAAGACATGGGGAAATGAATTAAGCGAAAAAACTAGTTTAAGAAGCCACCTCTAGATGGAGCTACGCAACTGGTCATACGCTGAAAACTTTATTGGAACGTACCAAAAGTTCACGTGACAAGAGCCTTTTCTACGCACGGAATGCTCCTAAATATAGTTTCTTTCATGAGGATGTAAAATCTGCAGTCTGTGGACAGCTTGTTCAACTGCAGATCTTCACTAGCCGACTGAAATAATTCTCACAAGTAGAGTGATACCTTCTTTCAGGTGTGCCAAGGTTAATAGAAGTCTTCAATAAACACGATTTTTTAAGTGTCTCTACAGCAAAAAATTTCACGGATTAACATCCGGAGAACATAACGGTCAGGTTGTCAGAAACACTTGACTTGCTCTTTGTCATTATTGAAATGTTGCAGAAGAAATAACATTCTCCCCTGTCTTATCCCCTTTTATATCCAGAATATGGCTGCAAATCATCGGTTTATGGAAAGTTTTGTGCTTACAGAGTGAAACTGCAGTTTAAACTTATTTACATTTCCCCACTAGGACAATAGAAATTAAAACGGAAAAAGTTTATTTCCCTTTTGTTTGCTTTTTTAATTTTAATTATTTTTGTCTTTTTTTCCTATTTTCTGTTGTACAGTTTCATCTATCGGTGTTCCTGGAGCTATTTTTTTGTAACCCGTTCACCCATATCTTGAATAGTATCTACACAAAATATGAAGCCTTTACATTGAGTAGTTCGATATTTAGAGATGACAGATTAGGACTGTTTTAATTGTGGACACCCGTTATAATGGAGATATTGATGTGATTTTCAGTAATCGGAGTTTACTGAAGGAGTTAATGATGTGATTTTCAGTAATCGGAGTTTACTGAAGGAGCTAATGATGTGATTTTCAGTTGCGTAGCTTTCACTTCTGAAAAAATCCCTGCCGGCCCGGCCTACAGGCAGAGGCAGATTTCGAAGTCAAATATACTAATTTCACAAACAAAAACTAAATCATGATTATAGATAAATCCACTTTAACAATTTTATCTGGCCGCTCTTGACGAGTTTTTATTTCATTTTCATATAATAGCTGGTTTTATCAGAATCATGTTAGGGCGGTATTCAAAAAAATACTTTTCCATGCTCAACAACTCAAAATTTTCTGGCATAATTCCAGATTCATTTTTAATTAAAAAAAATATGAAACTTGCTGACGTGATTTTTGAAGAGATTTATAAGCGACCTGTGTTTTTATTTTTTGTTCAATTAATTAAAACTTGATATATAAACAATTATTTTCTCAGAAGGACAATATTTTTCGTTTCTAACACAATCGCTTCGGGAAATTCCGTTCAAAATGCCCACTTTGACATCATTTTTTGAAATATATTCTGCCTCTATCTAAAAATCGATTATTACGGTACATTATATAGTTTCTGAATAAGCGAATCTACCAATTAAATGCGTTTGAGAGCAAAAATGAATTTAAAAACCAGTCAGAAAATAAGCAGTTTGGATTTAAGCGCATCCTTAATAGAATGATTTTTCCAACACAATCCGCTTCGGTAAATTCGATTCAAAATGCCCCTTTTAACAGCATTTAAAAAAATATATTCTGCCCCTATCAGAAAATCGACCATTACGGTACATTATATAGTTTCTGAGTAAGAAAACGTACCAATTGGAAGCCTTTGAGAGCAAAAATGAATTGTAAAATGAGTCAGAAAATAAGCAGTTTGGATTTGAATACACCCTTACTAAGATCATTTTTTACTTCAACCAGTATGTATTTTTAATTTGTTTTTGCTCTAAGAATTGGTCCTATCCAAAACTTGTCTATATAGATGTTTTAGACAATATTAAGAAGATATATGATAAATTCATGGGGATTTTATATCTTTTGAATTGATGGAGTTATGGATTTTTTTCTTCTTCAAACCCCTTTTTTGTTTTCTTTTTTAATTTTTTTTTGTGGTACGAATTGGTCCTATCAAAAACTTGTGAATATAAAAGTTGTAGATAATGTTAAGGAGATTCAAGATAAAATTAATTGGATTTGATATCTTGAGAATTGACGAAGTTATGGATTTTTTTCTTCTTCAAACGCCCTTTTTGTTTTCGTTTTTAATTTTTTTTTGCGGTACGAATTGCTCCTATCAAAAACTTGTGAATATAAAAGTTTTAGATAATGTTAAGGAGACTTATAATAAAATTAATTGAATTTGATATCTTGAGAATTGACGAAGTTATGATTTTTTTTCTCCCAAAAAACCTATTTTTTGCGCCCCTTGAGCCCATTTTTAACTTTATCAAAAATCTGTGATACATAAATTTTTGGCCCTATTTTTAGAAGTAATAAAAACTTTAAACTGATTTGATATGTACAAAAATTAAGACGTTATGGGGGGTTTTCTGTTTTCACAAAACCCCTCCCTATTTCCCTCCCCTTGGTCCGATTTTGCCCATTAACGAACTTGACCGAGATTTTATGCCCATTGATTTTACGTATCAGTTTGGAAGAGATTGGTGCAGAATTACGAAAGTTATCGTGTCCAGAAGAAAGTGATATATATATATATATATATATATATATATAGATAGATAGATAGATAGATAGATAGATAGATATATAAAGTTTTTTACTGAGGGTGGTTTTGGGTTCTAGGGGTCATGATCGGTGTAGATCTGCAAAAATTTTTCAGAAATTCCAACATAGGAACGATCCCAATAGGTAGTATTTCATATGAAATCTACCTAATATTTCATACGAAATCTACCTAAAAAGCAACACAGAATTAAACTTCGCTACAGAGAAGTACTAACCTTCTACAAAACATTACCTAACTAACAGTGTAAGTCCCATCAAAATACGTCTAGCAGAATTTCAATTATAAGCGACCAAAATGAAAAACAAATTTGCATTTTAATTATGTATAGTAGATATATCTTTCATAATTGCGTTATTCTTTCTCTATTACTTTCCAATAGCTTTATAACTAAGCAACATAGAATGCTATCTTATATACGAAAACCATACCAGAAAAGTTATCTAACAAATCCACTTCCATCAAAATCTGTTTAGCATTTTTTTTAAATTTAAATTTTAATAATCAGGTTCATTTAATTATAGAACTGTTTCCTGTAACTCTACAACTCAGATACATAGAACAATGTGCATACACTAAAATCTTGAAAAAAAAAACAGTGCCTAACTAATTGTGTAACACCTTTGAAAATATCATAAACAATCGAATTGAAATGCAAATTTGCGTTTTATGTATATAGTAGATGAAATGACTTTCTAAAATAAACTTCATCTTAAAGGTTTCGCTTCAAAGATAAACGATGTTTTCAAAATAGAAGCTATACACCAATTGGCGAGGTATCCGCTTACAGAAGATTAATTCCCCGAAAACATTATTTGGGAACAATTACCCAAAGAAAAGGGAATATATGACAGAAAATAAATAAAGGAGTAATATATAATAATAAACAGAAAATCGAAACCTTATTTCAGTAAGCACGGTTTATTTTAAAATCGTGGCATCTATATGAATAATAATAATCTAATATATAACAAGGAAAATTTGTCTGTCTGTCTGTAATGCTATACAACTCCACAGTTTGGAAGCCATAATTGTGAAATGTCATGTACATGTGTATTAAAACACGGCCGAGGCAACTGAAGCAATCCGGAATCGAAATAATTTATAGTTAACTTTTAATTAATAAAAAAAACCCACCAATTTAATAGCAATTTCCTTTCAAACTTAAACATTTTTCATTATAGCAGCTGCCAATAATTAAAAATTCACAATAAAATCCTTTTTTTTACGTTCAACCCGTAATCACACGAGTTCTTTAATCAATGCGAGATATATATATATTACGTACGCCACACTGCAATACTAAAAAGCTGTAGCGGGTATTACGACAACTATTTTACCTCACATGCAAACAATTAGATATATACATATTACGTACGCCACGCTGCAATATTAAAAAGCTCCAGCGTATTACGATAATTATTTTACCTCACCTGCAAATAATTAGATATTATTTAAATGCGCTTAATTATTACAATTAAAAAAATAAAGACAAACTTTTTTATCACAAACATTAACAAAACTTTTTATTCTATTTGTTCCCTTATTCCAAAGATATCGTTTTATCGTCTGCTGCCATAGTAACATGATAAATTAAATTTCATTAAAAAATGCGCAGTAGTAGAAAAATATTTTACTAAATCTAATAGTCATTTTTAATTTTGGTTTTCGAATTAAATTCATGAACTCCCGTGCGTAGAACGGGCTCGTAGAAACAGATAGTAATACATATTTACACAAATCTCCGTAAGAATTACATTTTATTGCTGAAGCAGTCAATGTTTCTATCTGTAAAAGTTCCAGGATAATTAAAATGAAACTTGAAAAAATATTAAATCAAAAACTGGTGTGATTGAGATTTTATGTATTAAAAATTTCAATTACTTTTTTAGTACTTTTATATAAACAAGAATCAGGTCATAAATCATCAAAGATCGTTTCCATATCATAGTGATATTAAATAATTTTCATTTAAAATATAAACCTTTCAATAATTTCATTTAAAATACTAAAAAGAAAAAAAAATGATTGGAAATTAAACCAAAAACTTTATCTCATCATCAAAGAATTATTTCTAATTTACATATGCGAAATGTAAATACAACTTCTGGTAAAATTTAA
Organism: Maratus speciosus; assembly: GCA_963932465.1. Lineage (NCBI taxonomy): Eukaryota > Metazoa > Arthropoda > Arachnida > Araneae > Salticidae > Maratus > Maratus speciosus. The sequence goes on along the minus strand of OZ010799.1, from coordinate 70,447,194 downwards.
GCATGGCTATTATAAAAAAACCCATAATTTCTTCTTTTCCAGGAGCAAATAATAAAACGGCTATTATTATTTCAATTCCAATCTTGGAAAATGAAAACATTTTTTAAGTTGTGCAAACATTAATTTGATAGTTAAATTAAATATTTTCGTTTTATAATATTAATGTCTCATTAAAACTTTTTTTTATACTTTACAACACAGTTTAAACTTTTTATTTTATTTTATTTTTGAAGAACTTGCCATTTTTATTCTGATATAGCCGTTCTAATTCTTTAACTTAAAGAATTGATTAAGAAAAGATTTAATTTGAATTTATTCCGTAGCTATAGTGACGGATGTACTACTCCTATATGAATGAATATGGATGAATTATTGCAATGTTAGATATTTTGTGGCTTTTATTCCAAAGACACCACTAGAAAAATATGAAATATTTTAGGAACCATTTCAGGTTCCATTTTCACAGGTTTTCAGGGCCGGTTTAAGTTTGTCGTATTTAAAAACAGTTCATTGTTCAAATGCCAGCCGATAGATACGCAACAAGAGAATTAGAAACAAGAAAGAGAAATCATGCATCAGGAATAGATTATGAAACATTTACCGACACATCGAGGATACTATAGCGAAACTTAGCCGTATAATAATTTCAAAGACTAAAGTTAATCCATTTGTGCCTGAATTCTTGTTTTCTTAAATTTGTTGGAAAAATCACTTTAAAATATTGCAAAATGAAGTGGAAAAATACTAAGAAAAATGTATCTAAATTTGTTTTTGTATTTATTTGGTAAAATATAAACGTACTAAAAATGTTAATATGCATAATATTTGTAATAATATAATATGCACAATTATATGTTTTGTCTAAATTTATATAAAATAAGCTTTTGAATTGTATATTATATACTAAAATTAGTATTTTTATGAACTACTGGAAAATTATATTTATTTCTTTACAGAGGCTAATAACATTATATATATTAGTAATAATAAACTAAAAATAATCGTATTTGAGGCTTAAAAACAATTTGTTTCATAGTCATCTTGAAGAGGACTTTAAATAAATAACTGTCCCCTCAATGGCTAATAGAAATATGTACCCATTCGCGCCTTGCGTCCTATATTTTGTACGTTACAAAAAAGCATAAAAAATAGGTTTGAACACATAATTTCATAATTTAAAAAAAAGTACGTATTTCAAAAAAGTCCACAAGCTAAGATTATGACTTATCTATTTGGATACTTGGTTGAAAAAATACAAATAAACTAGCTTTTTACATTTCGCCCTCTTGAAAAATGAAAAGTCTATAATCTCCGAAAAAGCCTTTATTTAACCAAATAAATATCTATCTTATGCTGTCATCTTTTGGTAATAGATAAAGATACTTATTTGATATTGAGATAAAGATGATTGTATTTCATACAATTTTCATATTATAAAGAAGAAATTTATACGAATTTATTAAAATTAGAAGCGTCCCAAAAATGGGACGCAACGCTAGGCATAAATGGATTAAATAAACAGTTTGAAAAACCCATAAGGCATTTTAAAACACAATTTTAGCACCATTTTCAGTCGGAAAAATAGCTGAATCCTTTTTTGCAGCTGGAAAGATTATGCAGCCTTCTGTATACGATCCATAGATATGTTTATATTGTACACAGTATGAAAAAAAAATAGCTCAGTTAGGAAATGTAAGACATACTGTTCGTTTTCGAAAACAGCGCTTAGCACTCTGGGAGGATTCAACTATCCAAAGAGGTATTACTCTGAAATGGGTATTTTCCGAAGTTCTACTTCGGCGTTCTCGTCTGCGTTGGCACTAAGATTGGTTCTTACTTGCTTGTTATTTTTTACTTCCGATCAAAGTTTTAAATTCTATTAATATCTCGTTTTAATTCAAATTAAAACTTCTATATTTAGTGTTCAAATGGCTAGTTCGAGTAGTGTCTTTCGACAGTCCGTGAGAAGAAACTACTGCATCAAATTACACCAATCTTTTTTTAAATGAAAGATGTTTGGCCACTGATTTGTTCTCGTCCATTCGTTTGTTCAAATATTTTATTAATTAGCCGTAAGTTTAAATTAAAATTCTGCAGTTGCACATGCGCAATATATAAGTACAAATCTGCCTTTGGAGTGACAGCTGTACATGCGCAAAAATGCTCGCTCAGTTGAACTATCACATCACAGGTCGAAGTTGTTTTAAGTTCGTCTGTTTTTCGATCTTACTGTAAACAAGCTTTTCTTTCTTTCATAAAGTTAATATTATTTGGCTCTTTCAGTATTATTAAAAATTAAAAAATTTATTGTGTTTATAATTAAAGCTAGATACAGTTTATTTCGGGGGTGTCATATTGTTTTGGTCATATTACACACAGAAGATAAACACAGTAATTTGAGGCTAAAAGTTATCCCTGGTGATCCGTCTAATAAATTGCCAATAGTTAGACACGAAGATTGGGAAAGTAACATAGTAAGCTGTAGCTACTTCTTTGAAAAAAAAAGGGGGTATCATAAATATTAAAGCGCAAAACTATTTCTGTAAGATCAGAACTGAAATTCGAGACATGTATCCGAGTCATTCGTATGCGTCACCTGTTTTTCGAACCTCTTCAATTTAAAAGAATGTAAAACGAGTTCCCGCTAGCGTAACGGGTTAACGCAGCGCCTTAAAGGTCTGAATTTTTGTAGAGGATGCAGGTTCGAACCCAAGCATGGCAAAATGTGTGATACTTTTGTCGATAATTCATTTCAATAATGACATATTTTATTAGGCTCTTTCAGCTTTATTAACAATTAAAAAAATTATTGTGTCTATATTAAGAGCTAGATACAGTTTATTTCCGGGTGTCATATTACACACAGAAGATAAACACAGTAATTTGAGGCTAAAAGTTATCCCTGGTGATCCGTCTAATGAATTGCCAATAGTTAAACACGAAGATTGGAAAAGTAGCATATTAAGTTGTAGCTACTTCTTTGAAAAAAAAGGTATCATAAATATTAAAACGCAAAACTATTTCTGTAAGATTAGAACTGAAATTCGAGACATGTATCCGAGTCATTCGTATGCGTCAACTATTTTTCAAACCTCTTCAGTTTAGAAGAATACAAAACGAGTTCCCGCTAGCGTAATGGGTTAACGCAGCTTTTTAAAGCTCTGAATTTTTGTAGAAGATGCAGGTTTGAACCCAAGCATGGCAAAATGTGTGATACTTTTGTGGATAATTCATTTCAATAATGACATATTTTATTAGGAAGAGAAGTTATAGGATTTTTATTTTATTATTATTATTATTTGAATGTTTTATAATTAAATAAAATTTAACACTCAATACTATTTTGAAAAAAATAATGATTTTATATTTAAAATATTTAAGCTAAAATATTTTACATGCAATTATGAATTAAATAAATTGAGCTGATCTAAAATTTTCGTTATATTTTCCGACCATTATCAAGAATATGTATGCGTGTGTGTCAGAAAGAAAAGTTTGTCATTCATTTGCGTAAAAAATAAAATGGAAATAAAAAGAAAATATTCGTATAAGAGCTATAAAAGAAATTATCTTGATATCCAAGTTTAATATTTTAAAAATGTGTAAACATGTAAAATAAAATTCAAGTAATAAAAAACTTATATTATAAATCGTTAGCTGCATCAAGTTTCAAATTTAAGCTTTCAGAGAAAGAGACAAAAATAAAATTCATGGCAGCTTTTAATGGCCGTGTAATTTTGATAAATAAATAAATAAATGAAAATAGATATTGTTATTAAAAAATGAAGTCGTAGTAAGTAAAAATAAATTCTCTACCCGGTATTTTTAGGTAAATTTCTGATAAAAAGTAAGCATAATTAGTTGTAAATTATAAACTTAAAATTCTTTCACACCACTGAATAGGCTAGACTGGCAGCAACATCTATCATCTTAAAGAAATAAGAATCACTTATGCAATATAGAAATTCGTCACGTAATTTGTCATTCAATAATTAATTTAAAAGAAACTAATTAAAAATTCAAGAATTTTTCTAATGAAACATTCAAGTTATTTACCGTCTAATCTTGACGGGTTCTAACTAGTTATATATAATATCATTCAATTTTGTGATCAAGAAGCAGAAAAAGGAGAATTAATTGTTCTGATAGCTCATTCTAAAAAACGACCCAGTCAAATTGCCGGAGTTTCTCTTTAAAAGATTCACCGAGAAGCGGAAGATGGGCGTAATCCTGTTTTTTTGTTTACCTAAAAAAATGAGTTAAAAAGAATGTCTTTGAAAAAACAGGTATAGGTGAAATCGATTCCAGCGTTATTAGACAAACTATACACGATTGTTATGTCAAGAAGAAAACAATCCCGTTTTTGGAAAAAATTGCTTCCTGTTTAAAAAGAAACGATCAATTTAAAAAATAAAACTTAACTTTGTTTCCCGAAAAGCAAAATGTTGTACAACTTTTAAAAATTTTAAGGGTTTTTGTTTTTTATAAATATTAACTTAAAAAAACTTTTTACATAAATCATCAAAAGCGCATTCTTAAAAAACGCAGTTAAACAAACTCCGCTCACCCCTATTTTGATAAAATCAAAGCAGACCTGACGCATGCGCAATACGGCGGTGGGTTTTGCTATCCGAAAACAGACAGTAGTTGGAAATTCCGGTGCAGCAGTTTTCGTCAATAAGTGGGAATGTACAGGCGTGGGGAAAAAAAAAGTAAACACCCCCTACTAACTCTGCAACAAATTATTATAGAAGAAAGTTATTGGAGCCAAACGATTGGAAATAAAGTCTACTTCTAAATGATGTTTATGAAATTTGCTTAGAGGGCCATCTACGAACCCAAACCTTATTTTTTTCAATAGCAATACCCAAGTTTGACATCATAACTAAATTCTACATCTTTCAATTAGCCTAAATCCAAATTTTCATGAAATTCGTACGATTAGATTAATTATATTAAAATGAGCCTATTTTCGGGGCTGTATCCAAATTGAAGTTCCGTACTCGATTATTGAAATGCTACAGAATGACAATGTCACTTCTATTAATTCATTATTTCTTTTCAATAGGACTATTTCAATCGCTTAATAGGTTTTGAATATTGTCAACCCAAATGTTTCAACAAAATGAGTAAAATATATTTTTTTCAAATTATGCTTTTCTTCACATCTTAAGCCATCATTTCGAAGTTTTTAATCATAAATCGAAAACTGCTGGGAATAAAAATTTGAAATTGAAGATTTGCATAAATCAGGACATAATAAATATAAATCTATCAAAAAAAAAAAAAAATGTAGGCTGCAGTTCATATTTTTTTTAATATTAATTTCCTAATTAATATCCATTTTTTTAAAATTATTATTACAAATTAGATATAGTTATGATTGGGTTTTTTAGTATTATAACTACACAAAAAAATTATCACTTTAGGATTATAATTTCAGGAGATATTAATAAAAATATGAAAATGTAATTTAACATTAGAAGCTCTAAATGTTGAATGTTTATATTTCAAAAATTTAACATCCTATTTCTATGCATAATAGGGACCGAAGATATAAAATATATTGTCAAAAATGGGGTGTTACCATTGAAAAAAGAACATATTTTGGTTTGAATTTCATTTGTAGATAACCCACTAAGCAAATTTTATATACAACATTTAAAAGTAAAATTGATTCTCAATCGTTTGGTACCAATAACTTTCTTCTATTATATTTAGTTGCAGAGTTAGTAGGAGGTGCTTACTTTTTTTTTCCACGACTGTACTGACGTGAGTTTCGAATCTCGCCTTATCTAGAAAATCAAATCTTGGGAAATCGAGAAAAACCTCTGGCTGCGTCCCTTGTATTTTATTGTAAACAAAGATTTTATAATGCCAGAAATACATGATAAAACTACTTTTTTCCAAATTGTAGTGGTTTTTCGATGCAGGTTCAGCAATTGAATAATCTGATAGGGAAAACTCTAGTTTCTAAATTTTGGATAAGGCAAGTTTTGAAACTCACGTTCTCACTTGAATTCTTTTGTGCAGCCCTGTATATGATCTATAAAATTTATACACACCAAGTATCAAAGAATTAGATCAATTTAAACAAGTTAGAAACTGAACGTGAACCGTGGCAAATAAGGTGCGTTGGTAATATAACTAGTTTTAAAAATATTTTTTGCACCGCCTATTGTACAGAATGTATATTTTAGTGTACTTCATAAGTGCATATCAATTTCATTCTGTCCGAAATGCTGTAACATAATCAAAATGAACTTGAAATAATTTTTTCCCATTGGCCGTAATGAATGATTGGCCGTAAATTTGACTGTCCCTGTAATTAAACTATACATCCGATCTTCATAAAATTTGAAATGACTCGACAAAATGTTGCAACAATTATATATTTAAAATTTCAGACCATTCTGTTGGGTAGTTTTTGCGCAGTTATATGCGTACGGACGGACCGAATGACGACTATAGGTGCTTCGTATCTATATTATAAAGGACAAACATATCTGTGCGTAACGCATACGTCATTCTGCGAATGGCAACACTTTGAAATTTGAAATGAAATCTCGCTTTTGCAATTTTCGCAACTGCAAATTTTTAAATTTTTAAATTTCTAAACATCGCCCAGTTTCAACTTTTAGACCGTCGTATAGGGAAGAAAATGTACTTTTAAATGCAATTTGTTTGAAAGCTCTATCTCAATTTATTTTTGAGATATTATTTTTTTTAATAGTTTTTAATACCAATTTTGTAATTTTGGCAACTGAAGTACTCAATTTCTATAAAAAGTAAAGGGAAAAAGGGGAAAATAGTCATGGTTTATTTTTTTTTATATATCCTTATTGATGTCATTTTCACATTACAAATAAAAGTAACTTTTTCTAATTTTTTAACAGAAAATGACGTCAGCCATTAAAAAAAACACGCTTAATAAATCCAAAGATTGAAGCAGATATTTCAATATTTGTACATTACGCTGATACTGAGTTTGAGACGCTAGGAAAAATGATTCAGTGAGTAAAAATGATGTCCTATTTAATACAAAACGATCATTTTCTTTGATAAAACTAAATATTTGACCAATACTAAGTGATCAATACTATGGCAACTAAAGGCAAATTTCTGAATAGTAAGTTTTCGCGGGTACTGGGATTAGAACTTAAATTTTATGCGAATGTTCACATGAAAAGCTGTATCGGACAAATGTGACTTTAAGTTTGGAAATACATTCATTAATAATGTATTGCCCGTAAAATTGCACGTTAAATTGTGAATTTGAGTGGTGCGTATGTAAATTTTGATAATGTGAAAATAACGTATAGTTTAGATTTTATAGGGGAAATTTTTATGATGTGACAAAGCGAAATCCTTTTTTATGATCCCGTAAAAACAAACGTAAGAGCCTCAATCATAATTACATAGCAACATAATTACTCATCTTGATTACATATTCTAATACAGTTTAATTTTTCAATAATTTAAGCAGTTGAAGCTTTTGGAAATAATATTTTGGTAATTTTAGGTTAAAAACATTATTTGTTTTAAGAGTTAGATAACCAATGCAAGATGAATTTTTTATTGTAATTATTTTTGTAGGTTTATTATAAATTCGATTTAACAGTTCCATTCTAAACATTTTAATTCGTCGAATTTCGACGGGTTCCAACTCGTTTATATAATTACGAACGCATCTAAAAACACATATCATAGTTGAAAACGTTTATATAATTACGAACGCATCTAAAAACACATATCATAGTTGAAAACGCACTAGTAATTATTGCGCATAGACAGTACTATAACAAAATTCTTTTGTTTGCCGCTGTAAATAAACAATAAATGTTATGAAAACCATTTATTATAGAATCTTGTAGTGCATCTCAGCTATATATATATCAATTTCAATGTGTTTGAAATAGCTTAACATCATTAACATAGAAACGATTTTTTCACATACACAAAAATTTAACGACATACTTTTGAGTGCCTCTGTAAACGAGCTATAAATGCTAAAAAGTTCATTTTCACGACTGAGCATGTCGTGGTACACCTCAATAATATATATTAATTGCATGGCAATCCCAATTCATGAGCAATTTTCCAATATATCCATGTCGAAATGGATATACTAAAATGGCAAATGACCGAAATGACAACTGATCCGAAATGACGGAGTCGAAATGTACTGTCCCAGTTACCGCCAATTCTGCATATTTTTACGGACATTTACCTTACATTTGAGAATTTAATTTCAATGCTAGCTTAGATTGAGGAATTATTAATGAATTTAGGTACAATGGATGAATAAAAATCCCTGCTGGTCCGGCCTACAGGCGGGGGTAGATTTCGAAGTTAAGTATACTAATTTCACCAACAAAAACAAAATCATTATTAGATATAAATCCACCTTAACATCTGTCTGCTTTTGACGAGTTTTTATTTCCTTTTTATAAAATAGCTGCTTTTATCAGAATCATGTTAAGGCTGTTTAAAAAAAAATACTTTTTCATGCTCAACAATTCGAAATTTTCTGGCACATTTTCAGATTCATTTTTAATAGAAAAATTACGAAACTTGCTCACGTGATTTTTGAAAAGATTTATAAGCGACATGTGCATTTATTTTTCTTTCAATTAATTCTAACTTGATTAATAAACAATCATCTTCTCAGTAGGGCAATATTTTTCGTTTCTAACACAATCGCTTCGGGAAATTCTGTACAAAATGCCCACTTTGACATCATTTTTTGAAATATATTCTACCTCTATCAAAAAATCGATCATTACGGTACATTATATAGTTTCTGAAGAAGAGAGAAGAAGAGAATCTATCAATTGGATGCGTTTGAGAGCAAAAATGAATTTAAAAATGAGTAAGAAAATAAGCAGTTTGGATTTGAATACACCCTTACTAAGATGATTTTTTTCTTCAACCGCTATGTATTTTTAATTTGTTTTTGCTGTATGAACTGGTCCTATCAAAAACGTGTCTATATAAATGTTGAAGACAATATTAAGAAGATATATAATAAATTCATGGGGATTTTATATCTTGTGAATTGACGGAGTTATGGAAATTTTTCTTCTTCACCCCCCTCCTTTTGTTTTCGTTTTTATTTTTTTTATTTATTTTTTTTTTGCGGTACGAATTGGTCCTATCAAAAGCTTGTGAATAAAAAAGTTGCAGATAATATAAGGAGATGCATAATAAAATTAATTGGATTTGATATCTTGAGAATTGACGAAGCTAGAATTTTTTTTTTCCCAAAAACCCTATTTTTGCGCCCCTTGAGCTCATTTCTAACTTTATCAAAAATCTGTGATACATAAATTTTTGGCCCTATTTTTAGAAGTAATAAAAACTTTAAACTGATTTGATATGTACAAAACCTAAGAAGTTATGGGTTTTTTTTTTCGGTTTTTACAAAACCCCTCCCTAATTCCATCCCCTTGGTCCAATTTCCCCCATTAACGAATTTGACTGAGATGTTATGCCCCTTGATTTTATGTATCAGTTTGGAAGAGGTTTGTGCAGAATTGTGGAAGTTATCGTGCCCAGAAGAAAGTGATATATATATATATATATATATATATATATAGATAGATAGATAGATAAAGTTTTTTACTGAGGGTGGTTTTGGGTTCTAGGGGTCATGATCGGTGTAGATTTGCAAATATTTTTCAGAAATTCCAACATAGGAACGACGCCAATAGGTAGTATTTCATACGAAATCTACCAAAAAACGTGAAACATTGAATCAAAATTAACAGAAAAGTATGTGTCGATTGACGATTTACTTTTACAAAGAAATCTCCATAACTATGCAGAAAAGATTAAAAAAATTTCGTGAAAACCAATTCTGATCCGAACCCGTCAAAATAATTCCGAACAATCCGAATTCGACACATTTGAATTGAAGAGGATCTGAATTAAGAAAAGTCCCAACAGAACCCGAAACACGAAATTAATTTAAATAAATCCATATTCTAAGAAGATGATGCAAAAATAGATTGGAATCCATGTCTAATATCAATTTTCTCGTTTATGCTAGGAAAAGAATTTATAAGCTGTTTTATACTTATATATATAACATTTATAGGGTTTCATCTGAAGTAATATTCTTTAGAAAAATCAGTTAAACCCGAATCCGATCTGTAATAACTAAAACAGAAACCCGAAACTCGAAATGGCAGAAAATTTTTATATTCTAAACCACTTCTGGAAACTTTATCTGGAATCATATTTCTAATATAAATTTTATCTTTAATACAAGAAAGAACTTACATACTTATTGATACACAAAAGTATATTTTCCTCATCTAAAATATTATTTTGGATTTTCTTTTGAAAATTCGAGTATACTAGAATCCTAGAACTATCACATAACTAAAACTAGTATGTTGTGCTCATCACAAAACTTTCTTCTATCTCATACATGTCAATACTTCAAAATTCACTACATCAGTGCCAAATTAAATGGCAATCTGTGTTCACCATGAGAATTCTAAAAATATGAAATTCCGTGCATTAGTTCTCGAGGTATGACTGTCACTGAAATCGTGTAAATACAGCAAAATGCAGCATAGCAGCGCCACCTGTTGGGTCATTTACACAAGAACCTAATTATCACCAACTTATCCTCAACGTCTAACTGAATATGAAGTTTGAGGAAAATTCGTGCATTAGTTCTTGAGATAGAGGTATTGCGCAAATCATGACAAATGCAGCATAGAAGCGCCACCTGTTGAGCGATTTGCAACAACACACAATCAGCAGCAATATTAATCAAGTTATACTTAAATCTGAAGTTTGATGAAAATTCGCGCATTAGTTCTTGAGATAGAGCTATAGAGGAAATAGTTCAAAATGCAGCACAGCAGCGCCACCTATTGGGCGATTTACACCAACACGCAGTCCGCATCATTTTATATGAAGGACTAACTAAATCCGAAGTTCGATGAAAATGTGTGCATTAGTTCTTGAGATAGAGCTACTGCGAAAATAGTGTAAATCCTGCAAAATGCAGCATAGCAGCTCCACCTGTTGGGAGATTTACACTAAAACGTAAACAGCATCCATTCATGTCAAGGACTAACGGAATCTGAAGTTTTATAAAAATCCGTGCATTAGGTCTTGAGATAGAGCTTTTGCGGGAATCCTTTAAAATGCTACATAGCAGCGCCACCTGCAAGGCGATTTACACCAAAACCTAATTAGCACCAATCTATATCAGGTACTACCTGAATATAAATTTTTATTAAATTCCGTGCATTAGTTCTTGAGATAGAGCGCCCACAAAATTTGTGTCACATACAGACAGACAGACGGACAGACAAACAGACTCACAGGCAGACATTTTGTAAAAACATGTGTTTTGGAATCTCTGACACATAAAACGTGTAAATCCGTCGAAAATTGGAATTCGAGAATTTTCATTAAACCAATACTTTCGCCTTGTAAAGATAGAAGAAAGTAAAAATATCAATGAGTTAACCAGGCCAGTAACAAAATTATTCGAGTCACAGATTAGGCCGGTTCGTAAAAAGTCGGGTTACCCAATCCCATTGAAGACACTTTTCTGCAATAAATTCTACTTACCGTTAAAACCTTTCTTCCTTTCGTAAAATTCTTTCGTTTCCAATTTTTCTTCGCATGTATCCCCAGAAAACATATTCCGTTTATGCTAGCGATTATTATTATGGTACTTTCGGAAGCCAATAACTATCCAGAAAAGAAATGGAAGAAAATTACATATTCTAAACCAGTTATTATATTTATCTTTTGTGCAAAAAAGAACTTATAAAATTACTCATACTCAAAAGTATAATTTCATCATCTGAAATAATATTTTGGATTTTCATTTGAAAAATAGAATATACTATAATCCTATAGAACAATCACACAACTAAACAAAATCTAAGAGTTAACCATACCTATAACAAAACTATCAGAATCAAAGTGTCGCATAGATTAGAACGGTAAAATAGGGTTACCCAATCCTATCAAAGATCTTATTCTGCAATACATTTTACTTACTCCTCGTTAAAAACATTTCTTCTTTTCATCAACCATATTTCTTTGTATGTGTTCCCAAAAACCTATATATATATATTCGGTTTATGCTGGCGATTAATGTTATGCTATTTATGGAAGCCATCTTCATAACTATCCAGAAAAGAAATGGAAGAAAATTACATATTCTAAATCACTTTTGGAAAATTAGACTAGAATCATATTTCTAATATAAATTTTATGTTTTGTACAAAAGAGAATGTATGTACTTATTGATACTCAAAAGTATATTTCCATCGTCTGAAATAATATTTTTGATTTTATTTTGAAAAATGGAGTATTCTAGAATCCCACACCTATCGAATAATTAAAAAAAAAAATCTTAGAGTTAACCAGATACGTAACAAAAATATTAGATTCACGAAAAATCGCGAAAAATCGGAAAATATCGTGAAAAATCGGGTCACCCAATCCCATCGACGACCCTATTCTGCAATACATTTTACTTACTCACCGTTAAAATATTTCTTCTTTTCATAAACTATATTTCTTCGTATGTCTCCCCAAAAACCTTTATACATATTTCGATTATGCTGGGAATTATTATTATGGTCTTTTCGAAAGCCACCTTCATAACTATCCAGAAAAAAAATGGAAGAAAATTACATATTCAAAATCACTTATGAGAAATTTGTCTAGAATCATATTTCTAATATAAATGTTCTTTTTTCTACAAAAAAGAACTTATATACTTACTTATACTCAAAAGTATATTTTCTTCATCTAAAACAATATTTCTTCGTATATCTCCCCAAAAACCTTTATACACATTTCGTTGATGCTGGCGATTGCTATTATGGTCTTTTTGAAAGCTACCTTTATGACTATCCAGAAAGAAATAGAAGAAAATTACGTATTCTAAACCACTTATGAAAAATTAATCTAGAATCATATTTCTAATATAAATTTTATATTTCGTAGAAAGAAGAACTTATATAATTACTGATACTCACAAGTATATTTTCATCATCAGAAATAATATTTTGGATTTTTTTTTGAAAAATCGAGAATACTAGAACCCTTAGAACTATCTCACGTTTCAAAGCTAAAAAGAATCGTAAGAGTTAACCAGGCCAGTAACAAAACTATTCGAGTTCACCTGTCGCACAGATTAGGCCGGTTCGCCAAAAATCGGGTTACCCAATCCCATTGAAGATTCTTTTATGCAATACATTTTATTCACAGTTAAAACCTTCCTTCCTTTCGCAAACCATATCTCTTCGTATGTATCCCCAGAAACCTTTATACGTATTCCGTTTATGTTGGCAATTATTATTAGGGTACTTTCGAAAGCCACATTCGTAACTATCCAGAAAAGAAATCGGATAAAATTTCATGTTCTAAACCACTTGTTATATTTTTCTATTGTACAAAAAAGAACTTATACTCAAAATACTTAAAAGTATATTTTCATCATCTGAAATAACATTTTGGATTTTCATTTAAAATATAGAGTAAACTAGAATCCTAGAACCATCACACAACTAAACAAAATTAAAATTTAATCATACCCGTAACAAAACTATTAGAATTAACATATCGCATAGATTAGGCCGGTAAAATCTGGTTACCCAATCCTATCATATTCTGCAATACATTTTACTTACTCCCCGTTGAAACTATACTTCTTTTCATAAACCATATTTTTTCGTATGTCTCCCCAAAAAACTTTATCCATATTTCGTTTATGCTGGGAATTATGCTATTTTCGGAAGCCATTTCCATAACTAGCCAAAAAAACAAACAAAAAAAAAAACAAGGATGAAAATTACATATTCTAAATCTCTTTTGCAAAATTAGTCTAGAATAATATTTCTAATATAAATTTTATCTTTTGTACAAAAAAGAATTTATATACTTATTGATACTCAAAATTATATTTTTATGATCTGAAATAATATTTTGGATTTTCTTTTGAAAAATCGAGTATACTAAAATCCGAAAACTATCACACAACTAAAAAAAAACAATCTTAAAGTTTTCCAGGCACGTAACAAAATTATTAGATTTAACCTTTCGCACACATTATGCCGGTTCGTGAAAAATCGGGTCCCACAATCCCATCAACAACCCTATTTTGCAATACATTTCACTCACTCATCATTAAAACCTTTCTTCTTTTCATAAATTATATTTCTTTGTATGTCTCCCCAAAAATTTTTATACATATTTCGTTTATGCTGGGCTATATTATTACGGTCTTTTCGAAAGCCGCCCTCATACCTATCCAGAAAACAAATGAAATAAAATTACATAAACAAAACTACTTTATGTAAAATTAATCTAGAGTTATGTTTCTAATATAAATTTTATTTTATCTACAAAAAAGAACTTGTATACTTATTTATTCTCAAAAGTTATTTTCTTCATCTAAAACATTTTACATACTACAATATTTCTACCTATATCTCCCGAAAAACCTTTACACACATTCCGTTGATACTGGCGACTATCATTATGGTCTGTTTGAAAGTCAGCTTCATAACTATCCAGAAAATACATCAGAGAAAATTACATATTCTAAACCACTTATGGAAAATTAGTCTAGAATCATATTTCTAATATAAATTTTATTTTTTCTACAAAAAAAACTTATATATACTTATTCATACTTAAAGGTACGTTTTATTCAACTAAAGCTATATTGTTAATTTTCTCTTGAAACAGCGTATATACCAGAATCCAAGAACTATCACACGATCTAAAACTTAAAACAACAACAAACAAACAAAAACTAAGAGATAACCATACTCATAACAAAACTATTAAAATCATCCTGGCCCACAGTTTGGGCCGGTTAGTAAAATATCTGGTTACCGATGCCGTGGAATGCTCTATTCTGCAACACATTTTACTTACTCACCGTTAAAACCTTTCTTCCTTTCATAAACTAGGACTTCCCTCAGAGGGATTAGTCTGAGCGATATTACTGAGAACATAGATTTAATAATAACATGTGAGTAGAAGGAAAAAAACAGTTCTCTTTCACCAGGAGCCAAGAGCTGAGGAGCGAGGAGCAAGGATGAGTGACATGTGGGCGGAGTCGAGTGATTGACAGGTAGGGGAGATAAGAAAGTGATAGACAGGTGGGCGGAGTCGAGACAGACAGGCGCCAGCGCGTCATGCTATAGTAGAGGGGTTAAAACAAAGAAGCGAGAATGAAAAGTGTACTGTAAGAGAGGGGTTAGAACAAAGGATAATGAATGAAAGTGTACTGTAAGAGAGGAATTAAACAAAGGATAATGTTAATGAGGATGATTAATGAAGGAAAGTCTACTGTTAGAGAGGGATTAGAACAAAGGAAAGATAATGATGAGGTGATTAGAAAAGATCGCATTCAATTAAAAAATACTTACCACGGAGCAGCGTCGAGACACGTCCTACCTCTGTAACATCCACCGGGCTAATGAACGAAGAAGCGTGCAACAACCGGTTTCATCTAGATAAGGAGCTTGCTTCTGATTGGACGAGAGACGAACCTAGGGGGCAGCACCATCAATTCCGGCGACACCAGCGCCCTCTCTTGAGAGGATGATTCACTTACCTGCGATGTCGTCATCCTATTTGAATAGATTAAAAGAAGTGTTTTCCAAGAGTTGAATCATTCTTCATTATGCCTTTGAGCGAGGAAGTCATTAGTGTCGTCTGTTTGTATAGTATAGTGTGTGTTATTTTTTCTTTAATTTATATTTTAACTGGAAGTGATAAGTTTGCATTTGATTTTATTTTAAAATTAAATGATACAGGAAATTTATCTTTTTCTACCTAAGCATGTTTTCTAAGACTTCACATTCTTGTTGTCATGGAGGAATCATACAAGAACCCAACTGCAGTAGGAAGTTTTGGCGGTGTCGATGCACTGTATCGTGCTGTTCGAGGCAAAGTATCCAAGAAAATCATTCAAAAATGGTTAAGTGGGGTCGACTCGTACACGCTTCACAAACCAGTTCGAAGAAAGTTTTCAACGAATCGCGTGATTGTGTATTCGATCGATCAACAATGGCAGACTGATTTGGTGGATCTTAACAGCCTGCAAAAACATAATCAAGGTTTTCGATATATTTTAACCTGCATAGATATTTTATCAAAATATGCATGGGCGATTCCACTGAAAACGAAACGAGGGGTGGAAATTGTGAAAGCCTTCGAAACTATATTTTCAACGCGAAAACCCAAGTCTTTGCAATCGGATGCTGGAAAAGAGTACAAGAACAAACATTTTCAGAAATATTTAAAGCAACAAGGAGTTCGATTTTTCACGACGAATAACAATACGAAAGCTGTTCAGTGGTCGAACGTTTTAACAGAACTTTAAAAACCAAAATGTGGAAATATTTCACTCATAATCATACTTATAAGTATATTGATGTGTTGGACTCCCTCATGCAGAGTTATAACCACACACACCATTCGAGTATCAAGAGAGCTCCTGCTGACGTCACACCTGAGAACGAAAGCGATGTTTGGATGACTCTTTTTGGAGACTTACAAGATGTGAAAAGAAAAACCCTGCGTGTTTCGAACAGGTGAAATCGTTCGCGTGTCGAAACAGAAATTAACCTTTGAAAAGGGATATGAAACCAATTGGACTGAAGAATTGTTTGTGGTGACTGAATGTGTTTCAAGAGATCCTCCCGTGTATCGAATTAAGGATTTGATGGACGAACCCATCCAAGGCACGTTTTATGCTCAAGAATTGGAAAGAGTACAACCGAAAGAAAACTTTGCTATTGAAAAGGTTTTAGAAAAACGAACACGAAAAGGTCATGTGGAATACAAAGTAAAATTTAAAGGATATCCTGTAAAATTTAATCAATGTATTCCTTCCTCAGATTTATTTTCACTATAAAACTTTTGTTTTCGTCTTTGAATCCTCATTTAGAAACATGTCGTTCTACGTGACGTTACCTTCTGACAGTTCATTGAATTATTTCCCAGAGAATAAAATTTCTCACTTTGTTACACGACTACCTTCTGCTTTAGATTTGAAAGGCGAGTGGGAAGTGGGTTTAACAGAACTCATTTATCCCCACATGTGGAATAATATAACGGAATATACTAATGGATATCAATATGTTTTAGGAGAGAATATCGAATGGACGAATGGAAGACCTAGACATGAAGCAGAATTTGAAATAGGTGCATTTGAAGTGAAAAAAGTTAGAATTCCACCGGGGTTTTACGAATCTCCTAACGATATTATTAAAGTAATCAACTATCAAAAATTCCATGATAAAATTTCGCTTAATTATAATAAAAATTCTAAAAAAGTACGAGTGACTTTAAAAAAAATGCACAAATCAACTTTGATTCAGGATTAGCAGAAAGTTTAGGATTTCCACCTGGTAATGTAGGAGAACCTTTTGCAGGTCATTCAATGTCTTTTGATAGTCCCTTCATAGCCGACCCTCATGCGGATTTTAAATTAATGTACATTTACAATGATCTTGTCGAACCTCAAATTGTAGGGGATACCGTTGCCCCGTTACTTCGAGTGATCCCCGTGAAAGGACAAGACGGTGAAATGATTCACGAAACGTTTGACAGGCATTACATTCCCATCACTCGAAAGAATTTTCAGACAATTGAAAAAGTTATAAGGACGCACACAGGTCGATTAATGTCATTCGAGCGTGGGAAGTTGATCGTGAAACTTCATTTTCGTCAAAAGTATCTCTCATAATGATTGTACCTTATCAGTGTTGTGTAAAATCTTTTGAAGATTATTACACTCAGCAATCCGGTAACGGTTTAAATTACTATCTTGGAACTACACTGCAGAAAGGATATGGATTCGGTGGACTGTTTCGTTCTTTGTTTCGAGCCGCGGTTCCTCTTTTCAAATCAGGAGCCAAAGCGGTCGGTAAGCAATTGTTATCGACAGGTGTAAATGTTTTAAACGATGTGACACGCGGTGAAAATGTCAAAGTGGCTGCTAAACGCAGGTTGAAAGAAGCAGGCCAAACTTTAACAGATAAAGCCACCACCAAGATGAAGACCATGATCGGTTCTGGACGACGCAATAAAAAGCGGAAGAAATCAAGCAAAGTCATCATTCGACGTAAAGCCAGGGAAGTGGAAGCACGTGATATTTTTGCTTAAAGATGTCTGGACTTATACATAAAGATTCTATTGCCTGTGCTAAATCAGAACTGGATTTATTTTTAATTCCACCTACTCAAACAGCTATTGAAAAGGGATATTTTGTTGAATATCATCCCCTTGCGAATATTCATGACGGAGTACCTGTGGAGTTTAATGTTCCCGGAAATGGAGAAGATTACATCGATTTATCCTCATCCTATCTTTATGCTAAATTGAAAATTACTCGATCCGACAGTACAGCTTTAACTGACGTGGATCATGTAGCTCCAGTTAATTTATTTTTACAAGCCTTGTTTTCACAAATTGATGTCAGCTTGAATGAGAGAGCGATCTCTTCTTCAAACAACACCTATCCCTATCGTGCTTATATCGAAACATTATTGAATTATGGAGAAGATGCCAAGAAAAGTTTACTGGGATGTGTTTTTTCAAAGATGAGAAATTGGATACTGTGGACCCTACAACCGGTGAAAACCCCGGATTGAAAAAGCGTTACGAACTAACTAAAAATAGCAATTCATTGGATATGATTGGACCTTTACATTGTGACATTTTTCAACAAAACAGATTGTTATTAAACATGGTGGATTTGAAAATTAAACTGATTCGCAGCAAACCCAACTTTTGTTTGATGGCTGTAAAACCTTCAGAATCTACCACACCCGAACTTAATTACAAAGTGATTTTAGAACAAGCTTCTCTGTTTGTACGGAAAGTAAAAGTATCTACAGGGGTCTTGCTGGGGCATGCAAAAGCCTTAGAAAAAAGCTCTGCTAAATATCCCATTGATCGTGTGTTGTGCAAGACTTATTCAATATCCAGCTGAAGTCGATCTTTTATGCAAGATAATGTGTTTTCGGGAACCATGCCGAAACGTGTTGTTATTGGATTGTTAGAAAATGCATCTATAAACGGACAATATAATTTGAACCCCTTCCACTTTCATCATCACAAAGTCAACTTTTTAAGTGTTTACATAGATGGTCAACTGGTTGGTGGTAACCTCTCGAACTGAATTTCGAAGAAAACAGCTATATAACAGCTTATCATCGTTTGTTCACGGGATTTAATCACGATGCTGGTATTTATCTAACACGAGAAGAATTCGCCAATGGACATACCTTGTATGCGTTCGACCTAACACCGGATCTCTGTGACGGACCTCATCTGAATTTACAACATCAAGGAAATTTACGAATCGAAGTTAAATTTGCTGAATATTTGAAGACAACACTTTCTGTGTTGGTATATGCAGAATTTGAGAACATTATAGAAATTTCGAAATCACGGCATGTTTTATGTGATTTTCCCAACTGAATGAATTCTTTACAAATCGACAAGATTTTATCACGTGATTCCAAGACCCGAAATTCTTTTTTGGGTGTGTTTGCAAGTGATCAACTACCGAGAAGAATTCAACAGTATCCTGCTTGTTTCATATGCAATGTTGACAAGTCATCGGAACCTGGAAGTCATTGGGTCGCCTTCTACTTGCTTTCACCTGATGAAGCGGAATTCTTCGATTCTTATGGAAACGCACCTGCCTTTTTTCGAGGACCTGTATCAAACTATGCAACTTATTTTTCACAAGTGACATTTAATCCACACATCTTACAAAGTCCTGTCACGGCCGTTTGCGGTCAATATTGTATTTTTTATTTGTATTCTCGATATCGAGAAAAAACTTTAAAAGATATTTTATCTCATTTTGTAACGAAAAATATCTCGAACGATCGAAAAGTGTTTAATTTTGTCATGAAACGATTTCACGTGTCTGTGAATTTTTTTTTTTCAATAAATAGATATTTAAACTAAACTTTTTTAGTCTCTGTGTTTATTCTGTGTTTGTCTTTCCTGAAGAACGTCATGAATCACGAGCTTGTTGATTTTCCACGTTTTCAACACCCGTTTACTGCCACCTGTGCAGGACCAACACAAGTTGGGAAGAGTTGCTTTTTAAAAGATTTTCTTTATTACAGAAGGGAAATGATTCACCCTCCACCTCAGAAAGTGATTTGGTTTTATGGTATTTATCAAGATCTGTTTAATGAAACCCCCGAAGTCACCTTCGTAGAAAGGTTTCCTTCTAATTTTAAAGAATATTTAGGAACGAGATCTTTAATTATTCTCCACGATCTCATGACTGAGCTTGAAAATGATAAGCGACTCACCTATCTATTTTCAAGGGGATGTCATCACTTGAACATGAGTGTTATTTTTGTAACACAAAATTTATTTCATCAAGGGAAAGAAATGAGAGATGTCTCTCTCAACTCTCAATACTTGATTGTGTTTAAAAATCGACGTGATCAAAGTCAAATTATGCATTTGGCGCGACAATTATATCCTAGCAAAACAAAATTTTTTCGTGAAGTGTTTGATGATGCAACGAAAATACCTTTCTCATTCCTTCTCATTGATTTAAGGAACCAAACAGATGAAGGGATGCGATTGAGAGCGCAGATTTTACCCAATCAAATTCAGTACGTCTACCAGTTGAAATAAATAAGCGAGTCATTTAGTTTTTTGTTTAGTTTGAAAAATGACTTTGACGTGTCAACAGCTGCGTGATTTGAAGCTCATCAAGACATGTCCTAAAGTATTACGTAAACAGTTGTTTAAAAAATTACCTCTTCGTTCTGTAAAAGCCATCTGCGAGTGTAGTTTAAATGTTTTAAAAGGAAACATTCCACTTTCATCTCAACAGAAAAAGTCTTTAAGGAAATACAAGTCGACCCTTTGAAAAATTGGTACTAAAAAGGGTACTCTATCACAAAAGAAAAGACTTATCGTTCAGAACGGTGGATTTTTAAATATTTTAATCCCTGCTGCCTTAACTGTTTTAACAAGTTTGATCCATGGAACACGCTAGAAAATTTGCTTTGGTGCCAGAGGAAACTCTCTCCAAACATGTCCTTTCGAAAAAGCAAATGAATGAGTTTGATACAGCCATGTCGAACATTTTAAACAGCAACTTGCCAGATCATGAAAAAGTTGTACAGTATTATGAACTTTTAAAAAGAAAAATGGATTTGCAAGAGTTTAACACACCTCAACCCTCGAAACAACCTGAAGAAGAAACTGAGAAACCTATTTTGAAGAAAACATCACCTGAACCCAAACCTGAAGAAGATGAATCATCCTCTAAACCTGAAGAAGATGTCTCGTTTATTATGTCTTCGGTACCTCATTCAATGCAGAGGCAAGCTCACACGTTGTTGGACTTTTTAAAGAAAAACTCGAGAAAATTCGAATGGGATAAAAATTTTCAAGTGTCTTTTGAAGGAAAAAGTATTCCCGATTCGAATGTAGCTGATTTATTTCATCTGCTTTTTTCTGTGAACAAGAAAACTCCTATTAAAGCACAGAAGGAATTGTTACAGACTTTGAAAGAAATGCATGTACCCGAGAACTTGATTAAAAATAGACATTTGTCGAGAATGAATCAAGAAAAAAGAAAACCTGATGTTAAAACATCTAATACTTTTGTCAAAGAATCAAGAAAGAAAAGAAAATCTGATGTACTCGTTTGGGAAAATTATTAAATAAATAATTCATTAAACTTTAAACAAAGTCTCATTATTTTTGTCTTTTAAACATAAAAATACTATTAACAAAAAAAACTTAACACTACTTACCACAGAGCATCGTCTTTACACGTCCGTTCCCATCCGTATCCACAGAACAAATGACACATGATTCAGCATAAAACCGGTTATGACGTCACACCCGAAGTCGACGCGAGCGCCCTCTACCCTCTCATACTTGTCTGTGATTGGTTAAGAGAATCACATGACTTGTGAAAGGAGCAGATGTTAGAGGTGGGCGCCACTCTGTCTGCATTCCTTTCATTCCCCCCCCGTCCCCTGTCAATCATCTGGCGCCAGTCAGTCGCTGCATGCTTCGACATGCTCGCTTCTTGCAGATGGTGGCGCCACTCTGTCTGCATTCCTGACATTCCACCACGCCTCCTGTAAATCAACTGGCGCCAGGTTGTCTACAGGTATTGCCGTACGATGTCATCATCCTCGTTTGCGATGGGGGAAGGCAGCACAGTCGATGACGTCACACCTACAAGCTCGCTTCTGATTGGTTGATAGCGGTCACGTGATCTCTTATCAGTAACCTTCATCTACGGGTGTAGACCGCGCACACATCATTCGTGTCTTGGATTTCGTAGGTGAAGGTCGTCTGTTTTGTAGCTCCCGTTTACCGGACATTTGGCTTTAAGCTCTGCGGCATCTATCCCTACTATTTTCGGCATCCTGCTGAGTAAAATCACCGTCGAAATACTTATACGTTTCACCTAGTGCGTTTTAGGTGGTCATAGTATTTTTGATTAATTGTGATACATGTTTATCACCTCCTTTTTTAAAAAAAACAGTGTCTGCCAATTAGCTAATTTGCTTTGCGACATCATTTTATTGCTAACCAATAGAAACGATTAGAAGATCTTTGAAGAAAATGTCTTTTGAAAAGGAATCCTCTTTTAAAAATGTAAGTATGTTTTCATTATCTTTTTTATTGTTTCGTTGAATTAAGTATGTTTCTAACTAAACGATGCGAAAGATTCATACCGTTTTCTAAACATTCTTTCAATGATAAAATATTCATTTATTACCAACTGTTTCAAATATTTTAATTAATCTATCCTCGAATAAAAAATTGTGTTTAAAACCCTATTGGAATACACAAGTATTCTTTGAAAAATTATAATTTTAAATGCTCAACACAAATTTTTGCACTAAAGAAAATATGATGTTGTACTGTTAAAACCTTCACCATTTTCTGTAAGAGTTAAAACCTTTCACTATTTCTGTTTCAATCAAACCTTTGAAAAGAAAGTATTAAAATAGACTCAAAGTATGTATTGAGTTTAAAACCTATTTTGAATACACAAGTATTCTTTGAAAATTATAACTTTTAATGTTCAACACATATTTTTACACTAAAGAAAATATAAGGTTGTACTGTTAAAACCTTCACTATTTTCAGTATGGGTTAAAACCTTTCACTATTTCTGTTTCAATCAAACCTTTTAAAAGAAAGTATTAAAAAAGACTCAAAGTATGTATTGAGTTTAAATCCTATTTTGAATACACAAGTATTCTTTGAAAATTATAACTTTTAATGCTAAACACATATATTTTTGCATTAATAGAAAATATAATGTTGAACTGATTAAACCTGTACTATTTTCTATATAGGTTAAACCTTTGAAACTATTCTTTAAAAGAAAGTATTAAAATAGTTAGTTTAAACTGTTTCATTTATTAAAAGAGTCTGTTAATAATAATGAAGCATGTTATTGTTTAAACATTCTTTTAATAATTAGATAAAATACAATTGTTAATAGATTATTTTGTTCAAACACCCTACAATCTCTATTTCCCCTTTCTTTGCAATAATTTTAAACGTGAAAAGGAATTTCCACCTGTGAGAGGGAGATGGTTAGCTGTATTTCACTAACAACGTTGTCTCCATCTTATCAACGCGATATTTCCCGAATCTGCAAAACGCGATAAACATCTTCGATTTCACCAGTGAAGAAAATTTCTAAAAAGTGTGATATCGTGATAACTGTTTCACGACTCTAAGCAAGGCAGTGAAACCACTGCGTTGCAATATATACCGGGTGTCCCAAAAAGGACTGACTGATTTTAAAATTCAATAACGTGCAAACGGTGACAGATATTTAAAAAATTCTTGCAGGAGGGTTATGCATAAGGTCAAAAGTTTTTTTACGGTGATTTTCAATTTTAGTTCGAATTACAAACAATAGATGGCGCTGCGATCAATAGACGCTGAATTCTGGCTCGATTTTTGGTACTTCGTGGCCCGGATAATACATTTCCATCTCCTTTTTCTGCATGGAACAAGAGAAAGGACCAGAAATCGAGCCTGTATTTAGCGACTATTGCTTACAGCGCCATCTATTGTTTGTAATTCGAACTAAAATCGAAAATCACTGTAATAAAACTTTTGACCTTATGCATAACCCTCCTGCAAGAATTTTTTAAATATCTGTCACCGTTTGCAAGTTATTGAATTTTAAAATCAGTCAGTCCTTTTTGGGACACCCGGTATGATGAAATAATAAGGTCTAGAACAGTGACGTTATTTTACTGAATTCTTGTTGGTCGAATTTTCGACTAATCATAGAGTCACTATATGATGTCACTTCTTAAACAAACAGTATAAATAAACAATTCTAAGGAAAAAAATCTTACTCTGTTACATTTTTAAGTGTTGCTATTTATTGGAAACTGTTACTCATCTGTGATGGATAATTTTCAAAAAGTAAGTTTTTTTAAACACTATATCTATATTTCAAGATATTACTAAATTTCAAATGTTGTTTTACCTATTTTCAAGTTATCTTTGCTATTTTTTTTCTTTTGTATTAAATTAAAGTAAATATATGTTTTTTTTCTTTTTGCAATCAATTATTTATTAGTTTATTAAAGTTTGGAAAAATTAACGCATGCTATTTTTTCTTGTTATACGAAAGTAGTTAAAAAAATATATTATATGTTTTCTTTTTCGAAAATGACTAGAGATTATTTTCCGTTTACTGTTTAAGTATTTGTAAGTGTTATACAATTATTGAAAGTAGTTTACAAATTTACGTATGCTATTTTTCTTGTTATACGAATGTAGTTAAAAAATATATTGGATGTTTGCGTTTACTAAGAAATGAACAGATGTTATTTTCTGTATGTTATAAATTTAATAACGCGTAAAGATATATATATATTTTTTTTTTTTACACGGAAATTTTCTTTTAGTATTCAAAGTTTTCCTTATACAATAATTATTGAAAGTAGTTAAAATGAATTGGATGATTTCTTTTTTACGAAAAAAAAAATATTTTCCGTTCACTGTTAAAATATTTGTAAGTGTAGTATAGAAAAAAATGTTATTGCTTTTTCACTGTTAAATTAATTGTGTAGACAGACATAGTTTTCTAAGTTCTTTTTTTTTTTTTTCGTGAAAGTCTATTACAAGTTGCGTGTTTTTGAAACAGAATTTTTTCTGTGTTTAAGATTCTTTATCATGCGAAACCTGCGGTAAAAGCTTTACTGTGAAAAGAAATTTGACTCGACATCAGAGGATTTGTGGAAACACAGATTCAAAAACTTTTACTTGCACTCATTGCTCGAAAGTCTTTAGCCGCCAAGAAAATTTAATTAGACATTTGAAAACACACGAGGAGAATCCTGACGAAAATTCATCTACTCCTACTAGTTTAAGCTGTTCTGTTTGCTCTAAAACCTTTTCGAAGCAAGCAAATTTGAAGAGGCATATGATTTCGCATAACGAAGAAAAGAAATCATTCAAGTGTCCCTTATGCGCTATCGAGTTCACAAGAGCAGATAATCTAACAGTGCATTTAAGAAGTCATGAAAGTTTAAATTACCCCTGTACCACCTGTCAGGAAAAATTCAATTCGAAAGCGAATTTGAAACGACACATGCAATCACAACATACCAGCCTATCCCACGAAAATAGAAAAAGGAAAGTTAGTACGAAAAGTTCATCTTCCAAAAAGCAAAAGACCTATACCGAAGCTTTGAATGTCTTTTCTTCAACATTTTTAACACCTGATGAAGATGAGAAATTTGACGTGGACGTTTTGGTGGAAAAACGTGGAGCAGACCTTCGTCAAATCATTGAAGAAAAACTGGATACACATCGGGGCGTCAAATGGCATATCCTAGCAAAATGTCTGTTCCAAAGGAAGACTCCAGAAGACGAACTTCAAGCTATTTCCACCTACTTTAGAAGTTCGAATTATACTGAATTAACTACCGATACAATAAATGAGCATATTTATGAAGCATTTGAGAAAATTAAAAAAATAATAGATGAATTTGTAAATTTGGGATCAGGTTGGATTTTCCAACGGATCCAACATATAGAAATTAAAATAGCAGATTATCATCCTCTAGCACCCAGCAGCCATATTAAATCCCCAGAATTTATACAAAAGAAACGTGCCGTTCTCAATATAGAAAATTACAACGATTCTAAATGTTTGGTGTGGTGTTTAATCGCACATCACTTAAAGTTGAATTTTTCACAGAATCCAAAGCGATTATCGCATTACACACCTCTTGAACATACCATCAAAATGGGGAAGATACCCTACCCAGTCCCTGTGAAAAGCATTCCGAAAGTTGAAAATTTGAACAATTTGAGAATCAACGTATTTGCATTGGATGACCAAGAAGTGTATCCTTTATATGTATCACCCAAAGAAGATCCTGATGTCATTAACCTATTAGTCTTAGAAAAGGATGAGCAGTTTCACTACACGCTGATTAGAAGCTTTTCAAGATTATTAGGGAATGTGACAAAACATGATGGAGTTACTTACTATTGTTACCGATGTTTACACCGATTTTGTAGACAAGATTTACTAACATCTCACACCGAATTTTGCAAACAGCATACTGCTCAAAGGATCAACTTACCAGAAGATGGCAAACATATTCTATCTTTTACGGGGACTCATTTGCAACATCCAATCCCCTACATTGTGTATGCAGACTTTGAAAGTATTTTAAAACCTTTAACTCCAGCTTCTCAAACTTCACATTGTGAAAAAATTTCAAAACATGAAGCATGTAGCTTTGCTTTTGTTATTATTGATGCTGAGGGAAAACCTTTCAAGGACAGATTCACATTGTATCGAGGAGAAAATGCTGCAGAAGAGTTTCTGAAGAAGTTAATAACAGAGACAGAAGACATTCGAGAAGAACTGAAGAGTGTAAAGCCAATGAAACTTTCCCCACAACAAGAAATAGATTTTCAAACGGCTACCCACTGCCATATTTGCAAAAGGGAACTCTTCAAGAAAAGAACGAGAGACCATGATCATGTGACAGGTGCGTACAGAGGGGCTGCTCACAAAGGATGTAATTTAAACTACAAGCAAACTCGAAACATTCCTGTCGTCTTCCACAATTTATGACACTATGATGCCCATCACATTATGATGGCTATTGGAAAATTTAAAGAATATTCGATAGAAGTGATTGCACCCACATTAGAAACCTATATAGGCTTTCGTATGGTGAAAGAGAACTGTCCCATCCATCTAAATTTTATTGACAGTTTGCAACATCTTTCAGCATCATTGGAAAAATTAGCAAGCAACCTGCATAATGATCAATTTAAAATCTTGAATCATTATTTTAAAAATCACGATATATCCCTGCTCACACTAAAAGGGGTATATCCTTATGATTACGTAACCGATGTCAATAAATTTAATGAAACTGTTCTCCCACCTGCCTCTGCATTCATCAACACATTAACGGATGAACCTATTAGCGAAAGCGATTACCAACATGCACAAAACGTCTGGAAATCCTTCAATCTCCAAACTTAAGGAGATTATCATGACCTATATTTGAAGACGGATGTCTTATTGCTCGCAGACGCCTTTGAAAGCTATCGCAAACTGTGTCAGCAGTTCTATGATATCGACAGCGCCCATATGTATACGTTACCAAGTCTGGCATGGCAAGCTTGCCTGAAGAGATCGAACATCCACTTGGAGCTATTAACGGATATCGACATGCTATTGATGTTTGAAAATGGGATTCGGGGAGGTATCAGCATGATTAGTCAACGCTATGCCAAAGCAAACATCCCCAACACGCCTGCACATAATCCAGATCAAGCTCCCAGTTACATTATGTACTGGGATGCCAATAACTTGTATGGGTGGGCCATGTCTGAGTACCTCCCCCATGGTTCCTTTCAATGTTAAGACCCGAAACAGTTTTCAGCAAGTAGCATATTAGAGTTGGCAGACGATTCCTCTACAGGATATATTTTCGAGGTGGATCTGGAATATCCTAAAGAACTCCACGCCTTGCACAACGAGTATCCTCTCGCACCAGAAAGAATCACTGTCGGAGAAGATATGTTGTCACCCTTCGCGAAGAAGATGTTAGGTAATAAAAAATTCAAGGGCACGCCAAAACTAATCCCGAACCTTCAAGATAAGAAAAATTATATCGTTCACTATAGAACATTGAAGTTTTACATCCAATCAGGAATGAAACTAACAGAAATTCATCGTGTAATTCAATTTCAGCAAAGTCCGTGGTTAAGGGAGTATATCGCTTTTAACACCGATAAACGAAAACTGGCGAAATCTGCTTTTGAAAAAGATTTCTTTAAACTCCTGAACAACGCTGTATATGGAAAAACGTTAGAAAACCTTCGAAAGCGTCGAAATGTGGAATTGTGCAATACCTAGAAAAGGGCGAAAAAATTAGTCGCTTCACCTGCGTTTAAAACCTTCAAAATCTTCTCTGAAGATCTTAATGCGGTGGAGTGCACTAAATTATCGTTATTAATTAATCGTCCTATGTATGTTGGTTTCTGCATTTTGGAGCTTTCGAAGCTTCTAATGTATCAATTCCATTATGGTTTTGTGAAGGAAACATATAATCATAATGCCAATTTGCTTTTCACCGGCACAGATTCCCTATGTTATGAGATCTATATGAAGGATATTATTGCGGATATGGAGAAGAAAAAGGATTTATTCAATTTTTCTGATTATCCGCAGTCGCATCCTTTGTTTTCGACTGATAACAAAAAAGTATTAGGGAAATTCACAGATGAACTTAGCGGTGAATTAGCGTTGGAGTTTGTCGGGTTCAAGGCGAAAATGTACTCCCTGAAATCCGAAACAGAAGAAAAAAACGAGCGAAGGGTGTCACAACACATATCGTCCGAAAAAAATGAAACATGAAGATTATGTAAAGTGTCTTCAAGAACTCAACACCAGCACAGTCACACAAGTTCGAATTGGGCAAGAGAACCACCAGTTGTATACAATGCAACAAAACAAGGTTGGTTTGAGCCCATTCGACGATAAACGATATATCCTGGAAGACGGAATCACAAGTCTCGCATATGGGCACTGCGATATCGTCAACATGTAAATAGTTTCTCATCTTATGGGCAATGTGCGTGATTTTTCAATTGCCTAAGAAAATTTGTATATATTTTTTCAACTTTTGGACAATGTGCACCGTTTCCATTGCAAAAGAAAATTTTTGTATTTATATTTTTTTATCAAGTTTATTGTGTACAGTGAAGATTTACTTTATGATTCAACTTTTGGACAATGTGTACCGTTTCCATTGCAAAAGAAATTTTTGCATATATTTTAACAAGTTTATTATTGTGTACAGTGAAGAATTTTGTATATATTTTATCAAGTTTTATTGTGTACAGAGAAGATATATTTTATTATTCAACTTATGGACAATGTGCGTGATTTCCATTGCCTAAGAAAATGTGTATATATTTATTTTGTTTCATCGAGAATTTGTAAATAGGTTAGAGCGCGGTGGAACACAAAGGAGACTTACGTCCGCGACGTATGTTCTGGGAAACAAAATGTAAGCTTAGTTCACTCAAATGAATAGTTTATTTGTGAACTAAGTTTATGTTTTGGCTAAAAGTCTCCAATGATAATGATTAAACAAAAACATCGTTATCATTTCCCTCATTCGGTTTTTAAAAACATGTTTCTGAAATTAGCAAATGGCAAAAACTTCTTTCGTTAAACTCATAAAATGTATTAACCTTCTTTCTGTCAGTTCAAATAGGATGACGACATCGCAGGTAAGTGAATCATCCTCTCAAGAGAGGGCGCTGGTGTCGCCGGAATCAATGGTGCTGCCCCCTAGGTTCGTCTCTCGTCCAATCAGAAGCAAGCTCCTTATCTAGATGAAACCGGTTGTTGCACGCTTCTTCGTTCATTAGCCCGGTGGATGTCATACAGGTAGGACGTGTCTCGACACTGCTCCGTGGTAAGTATTTTCTTAATTGCATGCGATTTTTTCTAATCACCTCATCATTATCTTTCCTTTGTTCTAATGCCTCTCTAACAGTAGACTTTCCTTCATTAATCATCCTCATTAATATTTTCCTTTGTTCTAATTCCTCTCTTACAGTAGACTTTCATTCATTATCCTTTGTTCTAACCCCTCTCTTACAGTACACTTTTCATTATCGCTTCTTTGTTTTAACCCCTCTACTATAGCATGACGTGCTGGCGCCTGTCTGTCTCGACTCCGCCCACCTGTCTATCACTTTCTTATCTCCCCTACCTGTCAATCACTCGACTCCACCCACCTGTCACTAATCCTTGCTCCTCGCTCCTCAGCTCTTGGCTCCTGGTGAAATAGAACTGTCTTTTTCTTTCTACTCATGTGGAAGCAAAGAAAATGAGATGTTATCTTTAATTGTCCATATACTGCGAACTTCTTTAATTGAAATGATGAAAATAAACGAATTGTAGAATTACAAAATCTTATATATAAATTCTTATACACTGTTTAAAAAAATGGGAATTCAAACCATTCAAGACAGCCATGCATAGATATAAAATTGAAAGTACGCAATATATTAAAAGTAAAATAGAAAATGAAACACTAATTTACTTATATCGGAATTTTAACTGTATAAAACGATGTCAAGAGCATAATCAGACGCTCCGCACCAATTTGAGTAACTTTAAATGACAAATATATGATGTAAAGAATGGACTATACTTTACATGGTGTGTGCTCCCCCGGAATAGTTAATATTGTACAATATCTGTTTTCCACGGATGCAATGATGTTGTCGATAACATTTAAGGAATTCTCTTCTCAAAATCTAATATAGTATCAAAGTACCGAATACATCAAAAGTGGCATGCAATGCTTCGTTAGAGTGTGTTTTAGATATGCTCGATCGGATTTAAATGATGAGTGTATGCTGGCCACTACATACGCTGTATTGTTTTGTTTTCAAACATATTCTGCACAAGTTGAGCTGTATTTAGCATGTATTAAATAAAAGAAATCGGCAATGATTACAACATAAAGTATGACACAAGATCGTCTGCATAACTTTTGAGCTGTCAAAGTGTCATTTGAAGTAATTTACAAATCCATACATATTTATTCAGCAAATCATGCAAGCTAACATACGCCAATATGAACCCGATTACAAAATTTCACCAGAATAAGTTAATATATAAAAAATCTACTAATGATAATTGAGAATATGACCTTATGATAAAATGTCTAGAAAAATGAATCGGATACAAAATTCATATTACATTTAAAACGGTACTTCCCTCTGTTAGTGGCCTTGGCGAGAGAGAGAAAAGCCTAGAGAAGGAACACTTTAACAAGTACTTTCGGGCAACCTACTCACTGTTTCATACAGGTCTTTATTCAATATTTACACAATTTATTTAATGCTAGGTGGGTATCTATCAGTTTTGTTGCATTTAAATCGCATGTTTTGCGGAGGAAATGCAGCAATATGAAATATTTAAAGTTGCTGTACCTAATAATTCCAAATTAATGGTAATTGAGATCGCTTTCCGTTAATTTAATCTTTTTAAATTTTAATTTTTTTAGAAACCATTCATAGAGACAATCGTATATTTTAAAACTAACCCGAAGCAAAATTTCAAGATTTTGGGCTCAGCAGTAACAGAGAAATAGAAACTTTTTGAAAGTTTTTTGTTTCTGCACTGTTTTTTAAAGCGACATTTTTAGAAATTGTTCTACTGGGAGAATTTACGTCATGATAAATACAGCCATGTCAATTTTCATGTTTATATTCCTAACAGTTCCATGTTCTTCGTTACTTAGATCATCTTTAGATCTTTTTTCCGCTTTCTTTAGTCTTTCTATTTTTTAGAATTCGTTCTACAACGAGAATTTACATCTTATTAATTACTACCATGCTAAAGTTCTAGTTTCTAACCCCAACAGTATCCCAAAAATTTCAGTATTCCAAATAAATCATAGTTTAGAACCTTTCTAGAAATTTTTACGTTTATCCGTCAAATTGAACCTTATAGAGAGCGTTCATTACGAGTATTTACATCTTAAAAGTAACTACCGCACCAAATTTAAAGTTTCTAACCCAATCAATATCGCAGAAATCACAATTTTAGAACTTTTTTGCTCCTGCAGCGATGTAGGTTCTTGCACTGACATAAAATAGTCTTTTTTTCAGAGCAGAGATGGCCACCAACATTTTTTTAAGTTGGCTATGTAGTTTCAGAGATAACACCTCACAAACGTACA
This sequence comes from Maratus speciosus, assembly GCA_963932465.1. NCBI lineage: Eukaryota > Metazoa > Arthropoda > Arachnida > Araneae > Salticidae > Maratus > Maratus speciosus. Next base: position 70,414,888 of record OZ010799.1, on the reverse strand, counting down.
AGCATTAATAATATTATATACTTTATAATATTATAACGCTTTATAATATTAGCATTAGATGTACAGATACAAAAGCCATTTATCTGTTACAAGCTAAAGTGCCTGCGTTGCCCAGAATTTGAAGGATGTTTGTTCTGAAAAATCAATTTCAAAATTTAACATACAACACAAAACAAACATTAAAAAAAGCAGTCGAAATGTTGTTGAATGAATCATATGAAAACGCTAGATAAAAATGTATAAATGTATATAACAGACGCAAAAGAATACAGCTATAAATGAACTTATTTCAATTTATAATTGGAGCAATAATGTTAAAATACGCCAATATTCCCCTAATCGGGTTTTTTTATGCTTCAATACATTTTTCACACTCATGTGACTTTATACTATATCCACCATGCCCTTTATATTTCAAATATGACGTGATATTTTCCTCTTTCACATGGAAACCTTGAAATAAAAAGTTAAGAAGTTATATTTACTTTCATTTAAATTCGTCAAACCATTTATTTCATTTTCATATTTCACGTGAATATCTTGCAATAGAAAAGTTATGACGTAATATTCACCTTTTTTTTAAATTCGGCAAACTATTTATTTCATTTTCATTTTTCACGTGGAAATCTTGCAGTAGATAATTAATTGTTGTAGTAATAATTTTATTGTGTTTTTTTTTTTATTGTTGGCAACTGCTATAACGAAAAATGTTTAAATTTGATAAGAAATTGCTGTTAAATTGGTGGTTTTTTATTAAGTAAAAATTAACTATAAGTTATTTCGATTCCGGATTTCTTTAGTTGTCTCGGCCATGTTTTAATACAAATGTACGTATCTCTTCACAATTTTGGCTTCCAAATTGTGGATTTTTTATAGAATTACAAACAGACAGATAGACAAGTTTTCATTTTTATATATCTCTCTATTCTATGAAAAGTAACTAACGCTGTCACCGCCGCCGCCGTGTTTTGAATTTTTTGTGACCGGAGGTCTTTTTTCGTTAATATTAAGAAAACTATTGTATACAAATATATGAAAATCGGTGGTATTATAGCGAAATGTTTGATCAATACACTAATGCATACAGTTTTCAAATCGAAGAAGTATTTTAAGAGATATTTAATGCTAAAGTTGGACAAAATCGTTCCATTAAATAAAATTTATAAGAGCAAAAGCTATACATGGGAATTTAATCATTTTTAGATCATTTTATTCAATAGAAGATCCCAGTCTGTAGATTTCAGTAATTTTTTTTAATTTGACTCATTTTTTGAGGTTTTATTTCTATTTTAAATTCAAATATTCAGCATTTTGACAGATATTTTTTACATATTTTAGAAAATGGTATTAATTTAAACTGTTGCCAACTGTATAAACAGCGCAAACAATAATGCTTGCTTCAAATAAAAAAAATATTTACACGTTACTATTATAAACAGAAAAAAAACCTTCAAATTACAATTAAATAATTAGGTATAAAAAGCAGGCACTTATTGGAAATTACGCCATAAAAACTATATTTACATGTGAATTTTAAAAGAGAAAGGATATTGTAAAATAAATTCATTAACATGCGTTAGAAATCTGAAATAGAACAAATTACGTCACATTACACTTATTATGAAAAATGAACAAAGAATAGTATTGCAAAACAGTTTAAATTTAAAAATTGCGCGAGACAAAATATTAGAGGTTAAATATTAGATTTTTTGAAAATTTTATTATTTGTCGTTTGATGTGAGGTGTTCAGCTATAAGTATGGAAATTTTTATGTTTCAACGTAATTAGGGGCTGAGTTAGAAATATTGCTTTAAATACACAAGTTAGAGCCCAGAGGGTTAAATATTAGACTTTTTCAAAATTTTATTATTTGCTGTTTGATGTGAGGTGTTCAGCTATAAGTATGCAAAATTTCATGTCTCCAACTTAATTAGGGGCTGAGTTAGAAAAATTGCTTAAAATACACAAGTTAGAGCCCAGAGGGTTAAATAATAGACATTTTCAAAATTTTATTATTTGTCGTTTGATGTGAGGTGTTCAGCTATAAGTATGCAAAATGTCATGTCTCCAACTTAATTAGGGGCTGAGTTAGAAAAATTGCTTAAAATACACAAATTAGAGCCCAGAGGAATAAGTAATAGACTTTTTCAAAATTTTATTATTTGTCGTTAGATGTGAGGTGTTCAGCTATAAGTATGCAAAATGTCATGTCTCCAACCTAATTAGGGGCTGAGTTAGAAAAATTGCTTAAAATACAGAAGTTAGAGACCGGAGGGTTAAATATGACTTTTTCAATATTTTATGATTTATCGTGTTATCGCAAGTTTTCAGCTATAAGTATGCAAACTTTCAATTCTCCAACTTAGTTAGGGGATGAGTTAGAAAAATTGCTTAAAATACCTAAGTTAGAGCCCAGAGGGTTAAATAGCAGACATTTTTTAAAAATTTATTATTTGTCGTTTGATGTGAGGATTTCAGCTATAAGTATGCGAAATTTCATGTCTCCAACTTAATTAGGGGCTGAGTTAGAAAAATTGTTTAAAATACATAAGTTAGAGCCCAGAGGGTTAAATATTAGACTTTTTAAAAATTTTATTATTTGTCGTTTGATGTGAGGTGTTCAACTATAAGTATTCAAAATGTCATGTCTCCAACTTAATTAGAGGCTGAGTTAGAAAAATTGCTTAAAATACAGAAGTTAGAGACCGGAAGGCTAAATATGACTTTTTCAAAATTTTATGATTTATCGTGTTATCGCAAGTGTTCAGCTATAAGTATGCAAACTTTCATGTCTCCAACTTAATAAGGTCTGAGTTAGAAAAATTGCTTAAAATACCTAAGTTAGAGCCCAGAGGGTTAAATATCAGACATTTTTCAAAAATTTATTATTTGTCGTTTGATGTGAGGATTTCAGCTATAAGTATGCGAAATTTCATGTCTCCAACTTAATTAGGGGCTGAGTTAGAAAAATTGTTTAAAATATATAAGTTAGAGCCCAGAGGGTTAAATATTAGACTTTTTAAAATTTTTATTATTTGTCGTTTGATGTGAGGTGTTCAGCTATAAGTATTCAAAATGTCATGTCTCCAACTTAATTAGGGTCTGAGTTAGAAAAATTGCTTAAAATACAGAAGTTAGAGACCGGAAGGCTAAATATGACTTTTTCAAAATTTTATGATTTATCGTGTTATCGCAAGTGTTCAGCTATAAGTATGCAAACTTTCATGTCTCCAACTGAATTAGGGGCTGAGTTAGGAAAATTGTTTTAAATACACAAGTTAGAGCCCAAAGGGTTAAATATTAAGCCTTTTTCAAATTTTATTATTTTTCGTTTGATGTGAGATGTTCAGCTATAAGTATGCAACATTTCATGTCTCCAACTTAATTAAATTAGGGGCTGAGTTAGAAAAATTGCTTAAAATACACAAGTTAGAGCCCAGAGGGTTAAATATTTTGTCTTTTCAAAATTTTATTATTTGCCGTTTGATGTGTGGTGTTCAGCTATAAGTATGCAAATTTTCAAGTCTCCGATATATATAGTTTCTGAGAACGGGCTCTGTGACAGACGGACAAACAGATAGACAAAGGAGTGAGACAGGTAGGGTTTCGTTAGATGGACGAAACTCTAAAAACATGCTGCGGATGACTGTAACAACATCCTAAAATTACATTACCATCAGCGATCTACCAATCCCGAATTTAGTTTATATTCGTTCCATATATTCTTATTATTTTGTGCGGCCCTGTAAAATAATTATCAATATTATATACAGTAAAACCTATGAATAGTGGACACCCCGAGAATGCAGAATTTGTCCTCTATTTAGAGGTGACCGCTACTGAGAGTAAAACATGTACAGTTATTTAAGAGTTGGTAATCGAAAAAATGTCCGCTAAATAGAGATATCCGCTAAGCGGGTGTGTCCGCTATGGAGGTTTTACGAGTAAAACTTCTGAATAGCGAACACCTCGGAAGGGCAGAATTTGTCCTCTATTTGGAGGTGTTCGCTACTGAGAGTAAAAAATGTACAGTTAGTTAAGGGTTGGTAATCGAAAAAATGCCCGCTAAATAGAGGTGTCCACTAATCGGTTGTGTCCGTTATGGAGGTTTTACTGCATAATAATATCATCCTTTACAAGAAAATTGCATGCTGTATGATAGACAGACAGACATCCAGAGAAAGATAACCTCCGGATCAATAAACACTCATATCTTTTGTTTTAATCATCCACAATTGTATGCCATACAACATGCCAGATTTTATACAACAGGCTAAAAACGGTCACCGTGGTACGGAATACTGTATTATTATTTGTTTGCCCACCAAAACTGGTTGCCACGGATCGTTGCAAGGTTTGTGATCACGTGGTTGAAACTGATCTATTCAATGGACAGTATTCTCGTGACGTCACAGTGGGAATCACGTGGTGTAAAAATAGTGGCTAGCGCATTTGTTTACCTTATTGCGTCATTTGATGCAGCAGAAGTACAGGTAAATGCATGCGTAAAATACTGCAGATTCATTTTGTACGAATTATTTTCGATCGATACTTATATACATATTAATTAAAATCTATATATACGTATTAACTAAAATTTAAAATTTTTATTTTTTTAAATAAAATAAAAAATATGCTTAACATTACTTTAAAACAGGGAAAAGAACTCATGTATAATCCATACCTGCCCCTGAAAAGGTCTAAAGCTCCGAATAAAATAAAATATAAGCATAAATTTTCTAAGCACAATGCTTTTCAATAGCGCGGTTATGAATGTTATTCCCAAGCAGACGAATTTTTGTAGCCTCGAACCCAAGGGAAGAATAGGGTCCATATTACTGCGTGCGTATTTTTTTTTTATTTGCTCCATGTGTTCAAACCAGTTGTCTACGAAAACATCAACCGGTGAAAGTGAAGCACACCAAATTTCTATGACGTATGCAGATAAATTGTGCTTTTTTAAGAGTTTTTTCTATATAATTTTTAAACGGTTTGGAACTTATTTTTCATAGTAGGTTCATTGCGTAGGCGACCCTCATAGGTACCTTCTGGTGCAATCAGAAACGAAATCCGACAAATATTTTTTGAGTTATGCTTGACGAAAGGTTTTTATTAGGCTTTTTTTTTAGTAGGACATGGCGTTAATATCCATCGTAGTAGTAAAGTGTCCGGACAGTAATATTTCGCTGAGTATTAGCCTTCGCTTCGCTCAGACAACTATATTTCCTCGTATATCTCCCCAAAAACCTTTATGCATGTTCCGTTTAAACTGGAGATTATTATTATGGTCTTTTTTTAAAGCCGACTTCATAACTATCCAGAAAATAAATGGTAGAAAAATACATATTCTAAACCGCTAATGGAAAACTAGTCTACAACCATATTTCCAATACAAATTTTACCTTTTATACAAAAAATAACTTCTATCTTTATTTATAATCAAAAGTATATTTTCTTCATCGAAAACATATTTTCTTCATCAAAAACATATTTTCTTCATATATCTACGGAAAACCTTTATACATATTCCGTTTATACTGGCGATTATTATTATGGTCTTTTTGAAAGCCACCTTTATGGCTATCCAGAACAGAAATGGAAGACAATTACATATTCTAAATCACTTATGAAAAATGAGTCTAGAATCATATTTCTAATATAAATTTTATGTTTTCTATAAAAAAAGAATTTGTATACTTATTTATACTCAAAAGTATATGTTCTTCATCTAAAACACTACATCTTCGTATCTCTTCAGAAAAAACTTTATACATATTGCGTTTATACGGGCGATTATTATTATGGTCTTTTTGAAAATCAACTTCATAACTATCCAGAAAAGAAATGGAAGAAAATTACATATTATAAACTGCTTATGGAAAATTAGGCTACAACAATATTTCTAATGAAATTTTTAGCATTTCTACAAAAAAATCTTGTATATTTATTTATACTCAAAAGTATATTTTCTTCATCTAAAACAATTTTTCTTCGTATATCTCCCCAAAAACCTTTATACACATTCCGTTGATGCTGGCGATTATTATTACGGTCTTTTTGAAAACTATCTTTATGACTATCCAGAAAATAAAAAGAGGAAAATTACATATTCTAAACCACTTATGAAAAATTAATCTAGAATCATATTTCTAATATAAAGTTTATATTTTGTACAAAAAAGAACTTATACAGGGTGTCCGGTCTCAACGGTGTCCAATGGCTAATTCCTAAACCGTTAGTCATAGACATATAGTTCCAATTACAAAAATGTTTTAAATCAGGTAAAGAAATATTTTAAAATCGATTTTGGTCAATAAAAACATTTCTTAAAAAATTACGAAATTTAAATTTTTATACGGTCCCCCGGTCCTATAAGTTATATTTAGTAAAATTTTCCTTTTACAGTGACAAGTAATACAAAAAAAGTCCCGTTGATCTACGATTAAAATTGACCGAGTAATACCTGTTTAAAGTTGGAGCATATTTTTTGCTGCAAATTGGGGGTCATTCACAAATTTAGTCGAAATATAATTTCGTCAGATATATTAAAAAATGGTTGAGAGTAAAATTAATATTGCAATATAAATTTGAAATCGTTAGTCATTCTGACATATTAATGCAAAATATACAATTTGTGATGCACATTTAAGAAGAAAGAAAAAAAACAGAATTTTTGTTAAATAAAAGGATGCTAAATTAACAGCCTCAATTCTTTACAAAATAATACGCATTTTAAAATATTATTAGATTACACTAGCCTGCAAAAGTTGAGTTATTTCATGTTTTTTAGCTGTTGATAATTGATTCTTATAACATAATTTTATTAAAACAATTAAAATAACATAATTTTATTAAAAGAAATCATAAAAGAAACAGTCTCAAATCCTGACAAAATAAAACATATGTTATTTCAGCCAATCTGAAATTTAATAAATGTTAACTTAATCGTAATACTTGTACGATTTTTTCAAAGTGCAAATACACATGAAATGAAATCTTCGAATACTTTAAGCACTTCGAATATGACCCATCAAAGCCAAGCCGATCTCATTTGTTTTCAGACAAGAAAAGTGGCATAAGTCATGCATTTTTAAAGTTTCATAACTCGCACAATTTTAGTGTCATATGAATGGGACTTTTTTGTCTTACTTGTCAGTGTATTAGGGAAATTTTACTAAATATAACTTATAGGACCGGGGGACCGTATAAAAATTTAAATTTCATAATTTTTTATGAAATATTTTTATTGACCCAAATCGCTTTTAAAATATTTCTTTATCTGATTTAAAGCATTTTTCTAATTGGAACTATATGTCTATGACTAACGGTTTAGGAATCAGCCATTGGACACCGTTGAGACCGGAAACCCTGTATAATTACTGATATTCATAAATATATTTTCATCATCTGAAATAATATATTGAATTTTCTTTTGAAAAATCGAGAATACTAGAATCCTTAGAACTATCCCACGTTTCAAAGATAAAAAACCTAAGGGTTATATAGGCCAGTAAAGAAACGATTCGAGTCAACCTGTCGCACAGATTAGGCTGGTTCGCTAAAAATCAGGTTACCCAATCCCATTGATGACCCTTTTATGCAATACATTTTACTTATTCAATGTTAAAACCTTTCTTCTTTTCTTAAACCATATTTCATCGTTTGTATACCCAGAAACCTGTATATATATTCCGTTTAAGCTGGCGATTATTATAATGGTATTTTCGGAATCCACCATCATAACTATCCAGAAAAGAAATGGAACAAATTACATATTTTAAACCACTTATTATATTTATCTTTTCTACAAAAAAAAAAAGAACTTATATAATTACTGATACTGATACTCAAAAGTATAATTTCATCATCTGAAATAATATTTTGTATTTTTTTTTTAAATATAGATTATACTATAATCCTAGTTCTATCACACAACTTAACTCAAATTCCCTGTTTTTCTAGTGTTATAGGTAAGTTTTCTTCATCTAAAGCAATATTTTGATTTTCTCTTGAAACATCGGGTATACTAGAATCCAAGAACTATCACACAAACAAAACAAACAAACAGCAAAGAAAAAAAAAATAAAGAGCACGAGAGAGATAACCAAGCCCATAACAAAACTATTAAAGTCATCCTGACCCACAGAACGGGCAAGTTAGCAAAAAATCGGGTTACCGATGCCGTGGAATCCTATTCTGCTATACATTTTAGTTACTCTCCGTTAAAACCTTTCTTCCTTTCATAAAACATATTTCTTCGTATATGTCCCCAAAAATCTTTATACATATTCCGTTTAAACTGGGATTATCATTATGGCATTTTTTAAAGCCATCTTCATAACTATCCAGAAAAGAAATGGAAGAAAATTACATATTCTAAACCGCTTATGGAAAACTAGTCTACAACCATATTTCTATTATAAATTTTATCTTTTCTACAAAAAAAAAAAAAAAAAAAAAACTTGTATAGTTATTTATACTCAAAAGTATATTTTCTTGATCTGAAACAATATTTCTTCGTATATCTCCCCAAAAACCTTTATATTTTTTTTCCCTTTTATACTGGCGATTATTATTATTATTATGATCATCTTTTTAAAAGCCAATTTCATAACAATACAGAAAAGAAAAGGAAGAAAATTACATATTACAAAACATATATGGAAAATTAGTCTAGAATGATATTTCTAATATAAATTTATAGTTTCTACAAAAAAAAAAAAAAAAAAAAAAACTTATATACTTATTTATACTCAAAAGTATATTTTCTTCATCTAAAACACTTTCTTCGTATCGCTTCACAAAAACCTTTATACGTATTCCGTTTACACTGGCGATTAGTGTTGTTATGGTCTTTTTAAAAGTCAACTTCATAACTATACACAAAAGAAATGGAAGAAAATTACATATTCTAAACCACTTATGGAAAATTAGCTTATAATCATATTTTTAATATAATTTTTTTTTCTACAAAAAAGAACTGATATACTTATTCATACTTAAAGATACGTTTTCTTCATTTAAAGCAATATTTTTGATGTTCTCTTGAAACATCGGGTATACTAGAATTCAAGAAATATCACACAACCTCCCCCCCCCCCCCCAAAAAAAAAAAAAAAAACTACAAAAAACAAAACAAAACTAAGAGATAACTATACCAGTAACAAAACTATTAAAGTCATCCTGACCGTACATTGGGCCGGTTAGCAAAAGATCGGGTTACCGATGCCGTGTAATACTCTATTCTGCAATACATTTTACTTACTCACCGTTAAAACCTTTCTTCCTTTCATAAACCATATTCGTATATCTCCCCAAAAACCTTTATACATATTCGGTTTAAACTGGCGATTATTATTACGGTATTTTTGCAAGCCACCTTCATAACTATCCAGAAAAGAAATGGAATAAAATTACATATTCTAAACAGCTTAAGGAAAATTAGTCTACAACTATGTTTCTAATATAAATTTTATCTTTTCTACAAAAAACAACTTGTATATTTATTTATACTCAAAAGTTTATACTAAAACAATTTTTCTTCGTCTATCTCCCGGAAACATTTATACATATTCCTTTTATACTGGCAATTATTATTATGGTCTTTTTTGAAAGCCGCCTTTATGACTATCCAGAAAAGCAATAGAAGAAAATTACATATTCTAAATCACTTATGAAAAATTAGTCTACAATCATATTTCTAATATAAATTTTACATTTTGTACAGAAAAGAACTTATATGCTTACTGATACTCAAAAGTATATTTTCATCATCTGAAATAATATTTTGGATTTTCTTTTGAAAAATCGAGAATATTAGAATCGATGAACTATCCCACGTTTCAAAGCTTAAAAAAAAAAAAAAAAAAAAAAAACTGAAATTAACCAGGCCCGTAAAAAGACTATTCGAGACAACCTGTCGCACAGATTAGACCGGTTCGCGAAAAATTGGGTTGCCCAATCCTATCGAAGACTCTTTTATGCAATACATTTTACTAACTCACCGTTAAAATCTTTCTTCCTTTCATAAACCATATTTCTTCGCATGTCTTCCCAAAAACCTTTATACATATTCGGTTTATGCTACGGTATTTTTGGAAGCCACTTTCATAACTATCTAGAAAAGAAATGGAATAAAATTATATGTTCTAAAGATCTTATGAAAAATTAGTCTCTAATATACGTTTTATGTTTTGTAGTAAAAAGAACTTAATATTTTCTTCATCTAACAATATTTTTTATTTCTTATGACATATCGAGTATGCCAAAATCCAGAAAACTATCACACTACCCAAAACTAAAAAAACAATGAGTTAACCAAATCTGTAACAAAACTATTAAAGTCGACCTGACTCACAAATTGCGCCGATTCGAAAAAATAAAATGCGTTACACATTCCATGGCAGACTCTATTCTGCATTACCTTTTACTTACACACCGGTAAAGCTTTTCTTCTTTTTATAAACGATATCCTTCATATATCTCCCAACACTTTATACATATTCCATTTATATTTCAGATTACTATTGCTATTGTTTTGAAAGCCATTTTCACAGCTATGAATGCTTGTGAATACAGTGTGAATGCAGTGTGAATGCTTGAATTAAAAGTCTGAATTACCTGACTTACATTCTTGAAATTATCAATCCAGCACAATCAAAAAACGAATTATTTCGCAAGAGTTAAAGCACACTATTTCCACAAATCGATTTTTGTAGGTGGCGCACACATGCGGGGATGATCTAAATACTGTTCACTATAAACAAGTCATATTTGAAAGAATTTTGAGAGCGGGAAACCATGTGAGATGAAAATTTGCTCTGCAACTTGTTGCTTGCACCCCATCGTTGTAGCTTGCACACATTCGTTTTTCGAGAAAGTTAGAAAGGAGTGAAAGTAGCTACATTATATTTTAGTAAGTATTCAAACCTACATTGTTAATGACATTAACTTTTTTGTCATACATATATATATATATAATTAAAATATTTAAAACAGTTTTATACAGAAAAATTGAAAATAATGTCTGCAATGTATTAAATTTTATTTTAATGTAATACTGTGTCTCAGTACCGAATTGTACTTTGACTGACTTTGATACTTTGACTGTATAGTTGCAAGTCATGATTGATGTCATTTAAAAAATTAATAGCTACGGAAAAAAAAATAGTAATTGATTAATGAAAATTTTAATCCACGATTTAAAAAAAAAAAAAACGTAAGGCTTGTAATCGCCTTATTATACTATAAAATTAATCAGAAGTGAAAAGGACGACATCATAAGTTTTCATATTTAATGACGCTAATTTTATTTTCAGGTATATGTTGTTAAAGTATTTAAAACAGTTTTATATAGAAAAATTGAGAATAATATCAAATGTATTACATTTTGTTTTAATTTAATATGATGTCTCAGTGCCGAATTGTACCGATACTTTGACTGCATAGTTGCAAAACATGATTGCTGTCATAAAAGGAATAATAGCTACGAATTAAAAAAAAAAGTAATTGATTAATAAAATTTTAATTCTCGAAACAAAAATTAATGCTTGCGATTGTTTTATTACACTGTAAAATGAATCAGAAGTGAATAAAAGTACATAACTTTTCATTTTTAATTAAGTTAACTTTATTTTCACACATAAATTGTTAAAATGTTTAAAATCGTTTTATATAGAAAAATTGAGAACAATATCTAATATATTACATTTTATTTTAACGTAATACGATGTATTAGTGCTGAATTGTATCGATACTTTGAATGGAGAGTTGCAAATCATGATTGGTGAGATTAAAAAAAAAATAGCTACGAATTAAAAAAAAAATAGTAATTGATTAATCAAAATTTTAATACACGAAATAAAAATTAATGCTTATGACCGTTTTATTTACTGTAAAATTCATCAGAAGTGAAGAGAGCTACGTAATAAGTTTTCATTTTTAATGACATTAACTTTATTTTCAGATATAAATTGATAAAATATTTAAAATACAATTATATAGAAAAATTGAGAATAATATCAAAGGTATTACATTTTATTTTAATGTAATACGATGTCTCAATACGAATTTTACCGATACTTTGACTGTGTAGTTGCAAGTCATGATTGGTGTCATTAAAAAAATTAATAGCTACGAAAAATATGATTAGTAATTGATTAATCAAAATTTTAATCCACGATTACACAGAACTTTATGCTTGTGACCGTTTTATTACACTGTAAAATTAATCAGAAGGGAAGTGAACTACATCACAATTTGATAAGTTTTCACTATTAATGACGTTAACTTTATTTTCAGATAAATATTGTTAAAATATTTATTTTAAACAACAGGGATGAGAGCTCTCCGACCCAAATGACTGATTGCTACCACTAAATTTTAATGGTATTTCTCGCGTCATTTTATGACAGTATTTCTGAGACTTAATATAGCAAATAATACTATTAAAATTTAGAGGTGAAAATGATCCATTTGGGTCGGAGCGCTCTCATTCCTGAAACAATGAAAATACTAGCCGCAATATATTGTACTTTATTTTATGTAATGGCGTGCCGTCTTTACATATTATTGAGATACTTTGACTGTACAATTTATACCAGTTATTATTGAACACATTTTTAAAGTTAATAGCTACGAAACTGGAATAATTAATAATTGATAATTAATAACTTATTAATTAAAATTTTATTATATGATTAATCAAAACTTGCAGCTTGCGCTTCTCCTTTTTTCGAAATAGAATCATACTTTGGTAAGTTTTAAACCATACATTTTGAATGATGCTAACTTTATTGTTAGATGTACAGTGTTAAAATATTTCAAACATTTTTATGAAATTAAAAAAAAAAAGAAGCTGTAATGTATTGAGTTATGTAATGCACTGCCTTTATGCCGCATTTTAGAGCTACTTTGATTGTACAAATGATACTAGTCATAGATGGTGAAGATTTAAAAATTAATGGTAAGGAAATAAGATATACATGTATATATATATATATATATATATATATATATATATATAATGACCGTTTAATAAAACTTTTTCAACTATGATTAATCAAAATGTGTGCTTGCAGTTCTTCTTTCTTGGGAACACATTTTGGAGATACTTTGACAGCTAATTTTATACCAGTCATTATTGAACACATGTTTAAAGTTAATAACTACGAAACTGGAATAACTAATAACTGATTAATTAAAATTTTATTCTATGGATTAATCGAAACTTGCAGTGTTTTTATTAACTTTATTGTCAAATGGACATTGTTAAAAGACGTAAAAAAAATTACGAAATTTTTAAAAAGTACTTGCAATGTACTGGGTTATATTTTTCTGTAATGTACAGTCTTTGAGACATAATAACCAATTAATAAAACTTTTGCAACTATAATTAATCAATCTGTGTGCTTACGCTTCTTCTTTTTTGGTAACACATTGTTGAAATATTTTGTCTGCACAATATATACGTGTCATTATTGAATACATTTTAAAAGTTAATAGCTACGAAATTAAAATAATTAATAATTGATCAATAGAAATTTTATTCTATGATTAATCAAACCTTGCATCTTGTGTTTCTCCCTCCTTCGGAAGAAAACCATATTTTGACAAGTTTTAAAAACTTACATTGTTAGTGATGTTAATATACAATAACTGAATAATAAAAGTTTTTCAACTATGATTAATCAAAATGTGTGCTTGCGCATCTTTTTTCTTGGTAATATATTGTTGAGATAATTCGATTGCATAATGTAGACCAGTCAGTATTGAGTGCATTTTATAAAATTTAACAGATACGAAATTGAAATAATAATTATCTGATTAATAAAAATTTTATTCTATGATTAATTAAAACTTGCAGGCTGTTTTTCTCCTTTCTTCGGAAGCGAATAATATTTTTGTAGATTTTAAAATATACATTGTTAATGATGTTAACTTTATTGTCAAATATATATTGATAAAATATTTTTTTCAAAAATTAGGAAGTTTTAAAAAAGTAACTACAATGTATTCAGTTATATTTTATGTAGTGATGTGTCTTTGTGGCTGCCACATATACATTGATTGCACAGTTCTTACCATTCATGGTTGTTGACATTTTAAAAATTAATAGCACTGAAATTAAAAAAAAATGTGTAAACTAACTAACTAATAAAAATGATTCGATTGTATTTAATTAGAATGTGTTGTTTGCACTTCTTATTTCTTGGTAACACCTTGTTGAGATACTTTGACAGCACAATGTCAATACCAGTCATTATTGAACACATTTAAAAGTTAATAGCTACGAAAATGAAATAATTAAATATTGATAAATTAAAATTTTATTCCATGATTAATCAAAACTTGCAGTTTTGAGCATCTCCTTTATTCGAAACACCCCACCAGTGGCCGAGAGGTTCTGCTCTCGAAGTTGGTAGACGGGAGGTGATGGGTTTGAACCCAATCGCGCCCGTCGGCCTAATCGTTCGGAGTTTTCGTGGTTTTCTTCGGACCGTGGATTTTCCATGCGAATTAGGTTCTCTTAGAAAGACCCCAACGAAGGGCACTCTCCCCCGGGCCCATATCCCTTGTGCAGATAATTGACCGTCAAAAATACACCCAACCTAACCCTTTCTTCGAAACAAAATCATAACTTGATGAGTTTTAAAACATTCGTTTTTAATGATGTTAATTTTATTGTCAGATGTATATTGTTAAAATATTTCAAATATTTTTAAGGAAATTTTAAAAAAGCAGCTGTAATGTATTGGATTATATTTTTATCTAATGCAATGTTTTTATGATGCTCTTTAGAGATACTTTAACTGTACAAATTATACTAGTTATGGTTGGTGAAACTTCAAAAATTAATTGTGATGAAACAAAAAAGTATATGTATACTAAAAAACAGGAATTCAGATTTTTTCAGAATTTAGTGTTGCCCCCGATGAAGAAAAAAAATATATCGCTATGTCAATACCAGTCATTATTGAATACATTTTTAAAATTACTTCGACTTACATATTGAAGATATTGAATGCATTAAAAAATTTTCGACTATGATTAATCAAAATGTACTGTTGCACATCTTCTTTCTTAGTAATAAATTTTTGAGATACTTTGACTCACTATGTCAACACCAGTCATTATTGAATACATTTTAAAAATTACTTTAAGTTACATATTTAAAATATTGAATACATGAAAAATTTTTCGACTATAATTAATCAAAATGTGCTGTTTGCGCTTCTTCTTTCTTAGTAACACATTTTTGAGATACATTGACTGCACTATGTCAATACCAGTTATTATTGAATACATTTAAAAAATTACTTCGACTTACATATTTAAAATAGTAAATACATTTTTTTTTTTTTTTTTTTTTTTTTTTTTTTTTTTTTTTTTACTATGATTAATCAAAATGGGCTGTTTGGACTTCTTCTTTCTTAGTAACACTTTTTTGAGGTACTCAGACTGCACTATGTCAATACCAGTCATTATAGAATACTTTTTAAAAATTACTTGGACTAACGTATATAAAACACATATTTCAAATATTGAATACATTAAAAAAAAATTTCGACTACGTTTAATCAAGATATCCTATTTGCACTTCTTCTTTTTTGGTAACACCTTTTTTGAGATACTTTGATCGCACTATGCCGATACCAGTCATTACTGAATACATTTTAAAAATTACTTTGACTTACATATTTAAAATATTGAATACATTAAAAAAAATTTCGACTATGATTAAATAAAATGTGCTGTTTACACTTCTTCTTTCTTAGGAACATCTTTTTGAGATACTTTGACTCACTATGTCAATACCAATCATTATTAAAAACATTTAAAAAATTACTTTAACTTACATATTTACACACTGAACACATTAAAAAAATTTTCGACTATTATTAATCAAAATGTGCAGTTTGCACTTCTTCTTTCTTAGTAACACCTTTTTGAGACACTCTGACTGCACTATGTCAATACCAGTCATTATTGAATAATTTTTTAAAATTACTTGGACTAACATATGCAAAACACATATTTAAAATATTGAATACATTTAAAAATTTTTCGACTGCGATTAATCAAAATTTCCTATTTACACTTCTTCTTTCTTGGTAACACCTTTTTGAGACACTCTGACTGCACTATGTCAATACCAGTCATTATTGAATAATTTTTAAAAATTACTTGGACTAACATATGCAAAACACATATTTAAAATACTGAATACATTAAATAATTTTTCGACTATGATTAATCAAAATGTGCTGTTTGCACTTCTTCTTTCTTATTAACACATTTTTGAGATACATTGACTGCACTATGCCAATACCAGTTATTATGGAATACATTTTAAAAATTACTGCGACTTACATATTGAAATATTGAATACATTAAAAAAAAATTTCAACTGTCGTTAATCCAAATGTGCTGTTTGCACTACTTCTTTCTTAGTAACACATTTTTGAGATACTTTGACTCACTATGTCAATACCAGTCATTACTAATACATTTTATAAATTACTTCGTTTTACTCATTTAAATTATTGAATACATTAAAAAATCTTTCGACTACGATTATTCAAAATGAGCTGTTTGCACATATTCTTTCTTGGTAACAACTTTTTAAGATACTTTGACTCACTATGTCAATACCAGTCATTATTGAATACATTTTAAAAATTACTTCGGCTTACATATTTAAAATATTGAATACATTAAATTTTTTTTGCCTATGACTAATCAAAATGTGCTGTTTGCGGTTCTTCATTTTTAGTAACACCTTTTTCAGATACATTGACTGCACTATGTCAATACCAGTCATTACTAATACATTTTAAAAATTACTTCAACTTACATATTTAAAATACTGAACATATTAAAAATTTTTTCGACTATGATTAATCAAAATGTGCAGTTTGCACTTCTTTTTTCTCAGTAACAGCTTTTTGAGATACTCTGACTGCACTATGTCAATACCAGTCATTATTGAATACTTTTTAAAAATTACTTGGACTAACATATGTAAAACACATATTTAAAATATTGAATACATTTAAAAAATTTTCGACTACAATTAATCAAAATTTCCTACTTGCACTTCTTCTTTCTTGGTAACACCTTTTTGAGAAACTTTGACTGACTATATCAATACCAGTCATTATTGAATACATTTTAAAAATTACTTCGAATTACATATTTAAAATATTGAATGCCTTAAATAAAAATTCAACTGGGATTAATCAAAATGTGCTCTTTGCACTACTTCTTTCTTAGTAACACATTTTTGAGATATTTTGACTCACTATGTCAATACCAGTCATTATTGAATACATTTTATAAATTACTTCGTCTTACTTATTTAAAATATTGAATACATTAAAAAATCTTTTGACTACGACTAATCAAAATGAGCTGTTTGCACTTATTCTTTCTTCAAATTCTGCAAAACTGCTTTTATTTATTACCTATCTCACGAATTTTAATTGTACGTTATTACTTTTTATGTTAATGAAAACTTTATTGATTGTCTAAACTTTTGGGACACGGTGTAAGATACTTTGACTCACTATACCAGTCATTATTGAATACATTTTAAAAATAACTTCGACTAACATATATAAAATACATATTTAAAATATTGAATGCATTAAAAAAATTCGACTATGATTAATCAATATTTGCTGTTTGCACTACTTCTTTCTTAGTAACACCTTTTTGAGATAGTTTGACTGACTATGTCAATACCAGTCATTATTGAATACATTATATAAATTACTTCGTCTTACTTATTTAAAATATTGAATACATTAACGAATTACATCTTACGACTACGATTAATCAAAATGAGCTGTTCGCATCTATTCTTTCTTGGTAACAGCATTTACACCGCGTCCCAAAAGTTTAGACAATCAATAAAATTTGCATTAATATAAAAAGTAATAAGGTGCAATTAAACTTCGTGAGATAGGTAATAAATAAAAGATGTTTTGCTTATATACACATGTAAATTAGGATCAAAGATTTAAAATTAAAAAATATACATTAAATTATATAAAAATGTGCTGTCCCAAAAGTATAGACACCTGTAATTTTCTTTGGTTTTACATTTATATAAGTAACTAAAAACTTACTTTTAATATTTAATTGTATTGCCACGGCACTTTATAACATCAAATACACATTGTTCCATAGAATTAACTAAGCAATGCACTACAGAAGGAGGTATTCCGTACAACGCTTTGTCAAATGCAATTTTTAAGTCATTTACACATGTATATTGCTTTCCATTTTCATATATTTTACGTAATAAGATCCTCCATATGTTTTCCATGGGACTCAAATCTGGACTAAGTGCTGGCCAGTCTAATAGTGTGATATTGTTTTGCCTAAACCATGTTTTTGATGTGATAGTGGTATGGATGGATGCCTCATCTTATTGCAAAACACAGTCCGGTCCTGCTATCAAATCCAAATTACGTGATGATAGAATGTTATTAAAAAAGTCTTCAATTGATAATTTATCTGTGCGTGAATTTGCATCAATTTCCAGAATTTCAAAAAGTACTGTACACAAAAGAATTAAACCGTCAACAAATATTGTCTACAGGAGAATTAAAGTAAAACCTTGCTTAAAGGAAAGACATAAAGATGCACATCTAAAGTGGGCTAGAAAGCATACGTCATACGATGAAAAATGGATTTTTGTCATCTTCAGTGATGAAAAGAAATGGAATTTAGATGGCCCTGATGGTCATAAATTTTACTGGTATGACCTAAGAAAAAAACCCAAGACCTGTTTCAGCAGGCAACAAAGCGAAGGATCCGTAATGACCTGGGGAGGGCTTTCTTTCAACGGCCAAACATTTCTAGAATTTCTGGACAGAAAAATGAAATCAGAGGATTATCAGGATATTTTACGTACCGATTTACTGCCAATTATGGATTTGCCAGCAGGACTGGACTGTGTTTTCCAAGAACATGGGGCATCCATCCATACCTCCACATTATCGAAAAAATGGTTTAGGCAAAAAAATATCACACTATTAGACTGGCCAGCACTTAGTCCAGATTTGAGTCCCATAGAGAATATATGGAGGATCTTATCTCATAGAATACATGAAAATGGAAAGCAATATACATGTGTAAATGACTTTAAAATTGCATTTGGCAAAGCCTGGTATGAAATTTTTACCATTCATAGTTATTTGCATTTGAAAAATTAATAACGATGAAACTAAAAAATATATACTCGTATGCAAAATATCCAATTAATAAAAAAAATTCTATTATGTTTAATCAAAATGTGCTGCTTGCATTTCTTTCTTCGTACGTGGAAAATTTTTCGAAAAGTGAAGTGGGCGGTGTTATATTTTTGTAAATTTTAAATCACGGAATGTTAATGATGTTTTCAGAAAGCATGTTGTTCATAGCTTTTAAAATATTTAAAAGAGTTTTCTGAAAATCTTAAAAATGACGTTGTAATGTAATCTTATACTATAATACGAGCAAAAATTGTGTGTGTGCGTGTGTTATATATAAATTTTATCTTTAAAACGGCTCTAACGACTTTGGCTAAATTTTGTATTTTACCATTTTCGGACACAAGAAGACCATTGGGCTATGTCACGTGTTCGAGAAAATTCTATTAGTGGGTCATTTTGGGTCATAATGGATCAGGTCAAGCTAATTATATCTAAAATACGACTCAATCGAATTTAACTAAATTTTATATCCAACCGTTTTTGGGCACGAGAAAACTATTGGTCTATGTCACATGTCCAAGAATTTTCCATTGCTGGGTCATATTTGGGTCACTTTGGATCAAGCCAATTTTATCTAAAAAACGCTTCTAACGATTTTGACTAAATTTTGTATTCTGTCGCTTTGGATTACTCTAGAAGACCATTGGGCTAAGTCATATGTTTAGGAAAATTCGATTAATGGATCGTTTTTGGGTCACTGTGGGTCAAGATAATTTTATGTAGAAAATGGCTCTAACGATTTTGACGAAATTTTGTATTCTATTGTTCGAGTAGATTTCATTAGTGCGTCATTTTGGGTCACTACTGGTCAGGGTCACGAGACCGCGATATATTGGCGGCTTTTGCCCGAAAAATCAACTTTCAAGATTAAGAATACTAAAACCCGTACTCGGGGCCAAATGCGAAAATGTCGCCAAATTTGTCGAAAAAATAGGCAATCAGAATGGGAAATAATTTTTAGAATTTCTTAATAGGACTCGAGATACATGGTTAAACCAGTCAGAGTTGAGCTAAAAATGTAATTTGGAAGGACGAATGATCCAGTGAGAATATTATACCGAGTTGAATTCAAAGTTAATTTTGACCGAGCTATGCTCGGTCATCGCCGTTTGTTTACATTTATTGTAATGCTCTTTCTGAAATAACGCATTGTAGTGATATTTTGGCTGAGCAATTCTTGCCAGTCATGTTTAGTAACGCTTAAAAGTTAATAGCCATAAATTCCATAACGTTTAAAATATAATTAAATAATTTACTAATTGTTGCATTTGCTACTTGTTTTAAAGTTTGTTTTTAAGTTGAGTATTCTTGTTTTAAATCTAGCATAGCACTCAAAACTTCCAATTTTTGAAAGCTGTTATTTTCAAACAAGATATCCATATTACTTAATTATTAACATTTGTTGTTAAATATGACAAACATTACTATTCAAATATAGCTGTAATTAAAAACTGAAAAGTTTTGTGGCTATAAATTAGTGAAAAGAAAAGAGAAGGGCGTCCAATTTTGGTAAATTTTAAATCATTTATTCAAAAGATATATGCTTTAACGATCAGAAAATGAACGTTAAAATAAGTAAAACAGTTTCCTTCAGATTAAAAAAATTTCTGCGTTAGCAAAATTATAATAATGATTCTAATTTTGCTGTCAAAAAAATATCATTAACATATTTAAAACAGTTTTAAGATTTTAAAGCTGTAGATGCAATATATTGACTCATCTTTCTTCGTACGCGGAAAATTTAGTGAAAAGTGAAAAGAACGTCATTATATTCTTGTAAGTTTTAAAACACAGATTGTTAACTATGTTTTCAGAAATAGCTGTCAAAATATTTAAAAGAGTTTTCTGAAAATCTAAAAAATGAAATTGTAATGTAATTTATATTTATTGTAATGCTGTTTCTGAATAACGCACTGTAGTGATACTTTGATTGTGCAATTCTTGTCAGTCATGATTAGTATTGCTTAAAAATTAATCCTCTCGCTGCGTATTTTTTTTTTAATCAAAATAGTTTCAAAATTGCGCATTTCTCAAATCTACATATATTTTACAATTAAAATATGCAATTTTTTTTTGTAAAAGAGTTCTTTTTTTAATATAGAATTTAATCATTAAAAAAAAAAAAAAAAAAATGGCGGAAATTATGGGTTGCGAAAATTTTGTCAGTTTTACGTTGCCTGTTGAAATCGCGGGATGCGCAGCGAGAGGTTTAATAGTTATAAATTTCCAAACTTTTAAGATGCAGGAAACTTTCGATTATCCACCAGTCTACCAACCGCCACCGTCTGTTAACCGCACCACCTATTTCCATTTTTTTAATACTTAAACGAACAACGAAAATCCAAATGCACACAAACCCGGGTGATACGGCGCTATTTTGAGTAAAATTTTAGTCTGACATTAGTAACTACAGCTAGAAAATAGTTTTGTGGATGAAAATATAGACTGGCTTAATTGTGACAAGAATGATATTAGTAATGAAGAATTAACAAATGACGAAATTGTTCAAAATGTTTTTAATCCAAAGAAACCTGAAGCTGGTGAATGTGAGGAATCGGGGAATAATCTGATCATACAGGCGTCAGTCATGCAGACCATGCATCTATATGTATCTATACATATATAATATATAAACATAAAGTATAGTAATCATCAACAAAAAACAAAATAAATTCATGTGAAATGCGCCAAACAGCTGCAGTAAAACACATAAATTAAATATAAACCAGTATAAGATTATATTTATCCTGAACCAGCACCCCTCCCCCCCCCTCACAGAACAAGAAAAATAACTATGTAAACATTAAAACTTTAACAAAAACTAGGAAAAAATAGGCTGCGGCCTCATCGGCAGTGGGTTATGTTTCAAAAACAGCCGAGCATTCGATAAAATATGCATAAGTGGCAGTGGGTTTCGGCCAGAACAGTGATAGCAAAATCAAATGTTAAACATTCGATGGCTATTATCACATGCTCCCCCACCGGACCCTACGCCAACAATATTAAATGAATGCCTCACCTGGAACACAGTAAAAAATGCTAAAAATATGTTCGTTGAAAAAAACCACACTCAACCAACTTAGCCACATTGCCACATTGCTGCTTTGTTTAGTTTGTTTTATGTTTTATATTTGGGTTGTGGCAATGTGGCTAAGTTGGTTGAGTGTGGTTTTTTTCAACGAACATATTTTTAGCATCTTTTACTGTGTTCCAGGTGAGGCATTCATTTAATATTGTTGGCGTAGGGTCCGGTGGGGGAGCATGTGATAATAGCCATCGAATGTTTAACATTTGATTTTGCTATCACTGTTCTGGCCGAAACCCACTGACACTTATGCATATTTTATCGAATGCTCGGCTGCTTTTGAAACATAACCCACTGCCGATGAGGCCACAGCCTATTTTTTCCTAGTTTTTGTTAAAGTTTTAATGTTTACATAGTTATTTTTCTTGTTCTGTGAAAGGGGTGGTGGGTGCTGGTTCAGGATAAATATAATCTTATACTGGTTTATATAATATATATATATATATATATATCTTATATATGTAATGATTCCAGTGGGCTTGTCATGGATGATGGCTAAGAAAGTAACTCGGCAACCTTTATGCGAATCGAACTCATTTATTAGGCCGCTCAAAATACATCTTATTCGCGAGCCGATCGCCGGTCCCGGAGCCAACATCGTAGATTTTTGGGAGGTTACATTGGCTTAAGTTTAGCAAGCATTTCAAATTGCAAAAACCTCTCGTTTTTCGTGCGTGTTCGGGGTAATATGGTGAAGATTCTAATATTTTCCAGCAAAGGGCAGAATTGTTAATTTGGAAGGAATATTTGATTTAATTGGTTCATTAAGTTTTGATTGATCTGTGGTCAAGGCCCGCACAATTCCCAGGGACTGTGACGTATCAGCCCTACCCACAGACGCCTGCAAAAAGCACTTAGATTAGCAGTTTCACTTTTAAGAATCGTCCAAAAATGATCTCTGAAAGTAATAAGAAGTATTGCTGGGAAGCAAAGTTACAAGGGGAGAAACTGGTTTTAGAAATAGATTTAAAGTTAGAAGAAAGAGACTTCGGATTTTAATTTAAATTTTTGAAATTTAATTTGGAATTTTAAAGGGTTTTTATCCTTTCATATATATTATATTCTAATAAATAAAATTATAAATATCTAAATGCATTATTTGGTTTGAGATTCAAGAGGAAGCAGATGCAAGCCAAGCACTTTTATTACGTAGAATTCATAATCTTGCTGCAGTAAAAGCACAAGCAAGACACAGTCAAAGAAATATAATGGATTACTTTGGATTAAAATAGGTAATACATATTTATTCAGCTAAATTCTAAATTTGTCTGATTAATAGATTTCTTTAGCCGTTATGATTTTTATAAGCAAAAGTACACAGCAAACATAAAAGTCTTTTAATTAATCATTTTTATAAATTAACATATAAAAATTTAATTTTAGTAATTGTATTTTACTGTCTTTCGATTATCCGTCTATTTTGATTATCCGCTATACCGTCGGTCCCATGACTGACGGATAATCGGAAAAGCTTTTACTATATATTTAAATAAATTATTAATTGTTGCTTTCACTACTTGTTTTAAAGTTGGTTTTAAAGTTGTTTATTCTTGATATAAAGTTAAAATAGCTCTAAAAATTCCAATTTTTGAATGCCATTTCCGAACGCACATTACTTAGTTATTCACATTATTTAGTTATTAAAATTTGTTGTTAAATATGACAAACATTACTATTCGCATATAGCCGGTACTTAAAAATTGAAAAGTTTTGCGGCTATAAATTAGCGAGAAGCGTATTTTGGCGACGAATGGCATTGTATTTTGGTAAATTTTGAAAGATATATGCTTTAAGGATTAGAAAATATTGTTAAAATATTTAAAACAGTTTCCTTAAGATTTTAACTCTATAGTCGCAATATATTGACTCATATTTTATGCAATGAAGTATCATTAGTAACCTACATTAGTAAATATATTAGTAACCTAACATTAGTACACTACATTAGTACACTACATCAGTAACCTAATGTAGTGAAAATTGTTTTAAAGTTGTTAATTCTTGTTTTAAAGTTAGCATAGCTTTCAAAAATTCCAATTTTTGAATGTTGTTATTTTCGAGCGAAAATATTCACATTATTTAATTATTAAAATTTGCTGTTAAATATTACAAACATTACTATTCGTATATAGCCGGTACTTAAAAATTTAAAAGTTTTGGAGCTATAAATTAGCGAGAAGAGAAGTTAACGTTAACGGCGGGCGTCTTGTTTTGGTAAAATTTAAAACATTTATTCTAAACATATGTTTAAATGATCAGAAAAAACATCCTTGAAATATTTAAAACAGTTTCCTTAAGATTTTAAGCTGTATCCGCAATATATTGGTACATATTTTATGCAATGCAGTATCTTAGAAACTAAATGTCGTGATACTTGTTTTTTGTTGATTTTTAAGTTGTTTCTACTTGTTTCAATGTTAGCATAGCTCTCAAAAATTCCAATTTTTGAATGTTGTTATTTCCGTACTAAAATATTAACATTATTTAATTATTAAAATTTGCTATTAGATATGACAAATATTACTTTTCGTAAATAGCGGCCCTTAAAAATCGAAAACTTTTGCAGCTATAAGTTAGCGAGAAGCGAAGTGAACGGCGTCGTGTTTTGGTAAAATTTAAAACATTTATTCTAAACACATGTTTAAATGATCAGAAAAAACACCCTTGAAATATTTAAAACAGTTTACTTAAGATTTTAAAGCTGTAGCCGTAATATATTGACTGATGTTTTATGCAATGCAGTTTCTTAGAAACCTAATGTAGTGATACTTGTTTTAAAGTTGTTTATGCTTGTTTTAAAATTCGCGTACCTCTCAAAAATTACAATTTTTGAATGCTGTTATTTCCGAACGAAAATATTCACATTATTTAATTATTAAAATTTGCTATTAAATATGACAAACATTACTATTCGCATATAGCAGGTACTTAAAAATTGAAAAGATTTGCAACCAAACAGTAGCGAGAATGCGAAGAGGAGTGAAGAGAACGGCCTCATATTTAGGTAAACTGTAAAACATTTATCCTAAACATATGTTTTAAGGAACAGAAAAATTTCGTTAAAATATTTAAAACAGTTTCATTAAGACTTTAAAGCTGTCACCGTTAGATATTGACTCGTATTTTATGTAATGTGTAGTGTTACTTGTTTTAAACTATTTTTTAAGTTATTTATTCTTGTTTTAAAGTTAGCATAGCTCTCAAAAATTCCAATTTTTGAATGCTGTTGCTTATGATCGAAAATATTCACGGTATTTAATTATTAAAATTCGCTATTAAATATGACAAACATTACTATTCGTATATAGCGGTACTTAAAAATGTAAAAGTTTTGCAACTAAAAATTAGCGAGAATGCGAAGAGAAGAAAAGAAAACGGCGCCGTATTTTGGTAAATTTTAAAACATTTATTCTGAATATATATCAGGATCTTGGGGGCTGTGCATATATAACGTTATCAACTTTTTGGTAATTTTGGACTCCTCCCCCCCCCCCTTACGATATCATAAGTTATCATACATCGAACCGCCCTCCCCCTTAATGATATCGTTATCAATGTCTAATTTTTTTTCTTTTGTTTGGAGTGATTTATAAGTAGGGTTACATTTATTTTTTGCATACTTTATTGATTCAAGAGAAGTTAATAAAATATCACTTTATATATGAAATAACTTTATATCAAATAACACTTAAAAGAAATAGTTACTATTTAAAAGTATTTAATAATATATTTTTGTAACATAATGCATTCAACAGTAATAATACCTTCTTGCACTTGCCCCGCTCGGGGGGAGGAGGGGGGGGGGAGACAGAACTTCTTATTAAAACAATAGGCGGAAAACTGTCTTTCTCTTTTATCTACTAGTAAGCACAAGGACATTTCAAACATACTTCGCATATGGTTTCTCGAGCAGCGTATTATATATGCATACCACATATGACAAATAATGCCCAACCGTTAATATGTTCCATATTTTGGAATTAAATATATAGTTTTATAATCATGATTTTAATGATTTTATTAATATCCTTATATTTTCATAAAAATAGAAAGAAAATAACATACTATTTTGATTTAAAAACAAAGTTAAAA
This sequence comes from Maratus speciosus, assembly GCA_963932465.1. NCBI lineage: Eukaryota > Metazoa > Arthropoda > Arachnida > Araneae > Salticidae > Maratus > Maratus speciosus. The sequence continues at coordinate 70,388,449 of OZ010799.1, read as the reverse complement.
TGAGAAAATTTGGGTTGTATCAAAAATAATATCGATATCAAAAGACAAACCCCCCTCCCCCTAGAGATATCTTACGATATCATGTGCCAGACCCCCCCCCCCCTCTCCCCTAAAATGATAACGTTATATATGCATAGCCCCTTGGAAGAGAAAGGGCGAGTCCCGAAATTGGGGTGTTGGGAAATCAAGTACAAAGTTTTGCAAGTAGTATTATAGAATAGAGTACTACTCACTTTAGCTTGGCACTGTGAGAATACTAAGGCTGATCCAGGGTAAAACGACTTACCTACTTGTTGCCTACAACTATCTGACGTAGAAAAAAACAAAAAACAAAAAATCGATTTTTGGAGTTCGCCCTTTCTCTTCTAAGCTTCTGATATGTTTTAATGATCAGAAAATAATCAGAAAAATATCGTTAACATGTTTAAAACAGTTTCCTTGAGATTTTAAAGCTGAAGCCGTAACATATTGACTTATATTTTATGCAATGCAGTATCTTAGTAACCTATTGAAGTGACAACACATTGTAATGATACTTTGACTGTACAGTTCTTGCCAGTTATGTCTAGTAAAGCTTAAAAGTTAATAGCCATAAACCTCACAACGTTTTCAATATAATTAACCAATTTAGTAATTGTTGCTTTCATTACTTATTTAAAAGGATTTTAACATGTTTTAAAGTTAGCATAAATGCCAAAACGTCCAATTTTTTAGTACCGCTACATTTGAACTGTAATATTCGTTTTATATACGGAATGAAATTTGCGATTAAATAAAACAAAGATTAGTACAGTACAGCGCTGATTATCCGAACAAGTCGGGACCGACCCTAGTTCGGATAATTGGTCAGACAATTTAAGGGATGTTTCCGACTATACATACCTTCACACGTTATCTAAGCTTAGGACTGGCAGCACCAGTTAGTGCTGGCATATTTTTTTTTTTGTTGTTGTTTGTTTTTTTATTTTTTTACATTTTTATTCTTTTTCTCTCTTTTTAACATTTTATAAACTCCAGAGATTATAATTTAAGCAAAAAAGCTTTTGATTGTTGCTTGCTTCAACGAAGATATTCTTTTCAATGCTGTCATATCTCTAATTATATTGAAATTCGTTAGTTGAATTGGATCAACATTCTTCTGTCGCTCGAGCCATTTCATAGCTGTTTCCAAACATTCAAAAGCTTCGTTATTTGATGGACCTGGGTTATTTTCAGAGCTTTCGTTTTCATTTTCTTCAATTTCTTTATCATCATGAATCTCATCCATAATCTCATCAACATTTAAAGTCTGATATTCAGGGTCATGTACTTCGCTATTTAACCACTCGTTAATTTCATTTTCTTCATAGCTTAGGATTCTTCCCATCTCCTTTGTTTTACATTCCTCATTTTCTGACTCACTAAGTTTTTTCTTTATTTAAAATTGTATTCCAAGCCAATGGATAATTGGGAGTTCGGTTTAAAAATAAAAAGAGAGAAATAGGCTGTTCGGATAATTGGAAGTTCGGTTAATTGTACTTCCGATAATCGCCGCTCTACTGTATTTGAAAATAGCAGTACTCAAAAATTAAAAAGTTTCGTAGCTATAAGTTACTGGGAAGAGAAGAGAACGGAGTGGTATTTTGGTAAATTTAAAACATTTATTCTAAACATATCTATCTTATAAGGACAAACATATCTTTGCGTAACGCATATGTCATTTTGCGAATGACAACACTTTGAAATTTGAAAATTTTGGTTTTGTAATTTTCTTTACTGCAAATTTTTAAATTTCTAAACATCGTACATTTTAAATTTTTACATCGTCGTATAAGGAAAAATGCTCTTTTAAATGCAATTTGTTTGAAAGCTGTATCTCAATTTAATTTTAAGATATTAAATTTTTTGTAGTTTTTATTACTTTTTTTGTAATTGTGGCAACTGAAGTACTCCATTTCTGTTGAAAGTAAAGGCGAAAAAAGGAAAATATTAGATTGCTGTATCTGTTTGCTGCCTTTTTTCTGACAAAAACTTAAAAAAGAAAAAAAAATACATGCTATGTCAAGAATGCCCTGTTATAAAACCCGGCCAGCTTTGACTTTATTTCGTTTTTATTTATCAATTAAATGATTTTTAGTTTACTCTAATTTAACTTTACAAACGATACAACACTTTCCCTTTACAAAAATGCATTTTAAAGAATATTTGTGGGACTTATTTTCTCCGCATTTACTTAATTAGTATAAAAAATCTGAAAGAATACAGTTTTATTAATCCATGTGTAATTACACTTTCCGAATTTTGAAAAAATATAAATGAAAGAATTCTGATAATACATGGAGCTATTATAAACAGAAAAAGGAAGTCATATAAATCATTAGATACCCGAAATTGTTAAGCCAAGCTTCTTAATTGACGTCATTGCTTTCTGCTGGGTTTGTGTATTATTCCGCGATAATGATGTCATTTGCATACCGTTCCATAGATGTTGTTTAAGACGGGATTGTAAAAGTGGGTTACTTTAGAAGATGCAATTGATGTCATTTAAAAAAACGTGCATTTTAATTCTTAAAACTGAAATATGTTTTATAGACGAGCGTCATTTTCACCCCAGCTGCTTTGAAATTCTTCACAGGTGAAAATGCTTTATCTTTGAAAATAACGTAATCGAAATCACACACTGATAAAACGCAATGTTTTACAAACATTTAGAGTGACTTTATGGAAGAGCAGTAACAAATAGTGTGCATGCTCTTTGTCCGAAAAATAGCGATTTATATTACAGAACTAGATGATTCGCTCTTGGATGAATTCGCTTCGCTCAGATTGACAAGCAATCAAAGAAGATCTTGGCGATAATTCGAGTTTTAAAATAATATCTGGTTCCCCAAGTTTTTGCCCCAAATTATCTCTACTAATAAAATTTTATTGCTATTCTTTAAGACATGTTAGTGAAATTTTATCAAAATAAAATAATTTGCTTGATTTAAATTTTCATAATTTTATATAATCTTATATATTTAAAATACAAGAACATTTTTAGTCATCTGCCTTGAGCTTTCTGCTGAAGCAAATTTACTTATAATTTTTTTTTAACTGAAAGCTGTTCATTTTTTGATGCGCTGTTTGTTGATGCGCCCGGCACTAGCTGTTTTTTTTTTAAATATCCTATTATTATATTTTAATTTTAAAAAGGAGATAGCTTTCATTATTGCAGGTAATGAGATATCTTTCATTATTGCAGAGAAGAGAGAAATGATGAGGTTTATTTATCTTTATTCATGTGATTATCTGATGATAAAAATTAAATTGTTGATAATTATTGTTTTATAGGGTTTAATGGCGCAAAATCCCATTAGAGACATAATATTCTGATCGGAAAATTACGTACTGCTTTCAAAAACACGCATTTTTCTCACAAAGTTTCCAAAAATGTTTTTTTCCTTCTGTATGTGTACGAAATTTCAGACACTAGGTGAAATGCTTAAGTAAATGAAAACGACGTCACATTTAAAAGAAAACGGTGATTTTCATAGATAAAACTAAACTTTTTTAACACAAAGACGCAACCCCCTCCCCCCCCCCCCCTAAATTACGACAATTTTAACTTTCCGGTACTGAGACTAGAATCTCGAGTTAAGAGTGCGACTGTTCACATGCAGAGATTTTGCTGACAATCGTGACTTCAAGTTTTGAGTAAAAATGAATTTAAAATGATCAAATTAAAATACCAGTTTTCTAAAACGGGTGATTGCGGTTATGAGAGGTTAATTTCTAAATTTATCTCTATCGCGCGGAGCTCGATTAAGATCGATTAATCCGTTTGCCCTTAAAACAACATAAAGAGTTCATTTTCTCGCGACAAATATTCCATAAACAAAAATAAAACTTTCTCTATGATTAAATAAATAAAATGATATAAATAAAACACAAATTTAACAGACATGTAATTGAACTACGCGCTTAAAGCTCTGAAATTATCAGAAAATAAAAGGATGCCGTAAGCAGCAAAATCTTGGGCTAATAACTCTTATCATGCGGCTAATATTAAAAAATCGCTTTTGATAAATTTCAAAAGTTTATTTGATTGTATAATTCATATTTTTATAGAAAAAATGCTTTTTTATTTTTAGTGGGCAATTTAAAAAATATATCTCATGAAAAAAAATACTACCTTTCAATTAAAAAAATTGGTTTTCTCCTATATTCTGTGACCCGGGTACGATCCCCTAGTACATTATAATGATTCTAATTTTGCTGTTTGTAAAACATTGATTAAATGCTTAAAACAGTTACCTTAAGATTTTAAAGCAGCACCCGTAATATATTGATCAATATTTTAAGTAATGCATTATCTTAGTAACCTATTGTAGTCATACTTTGACATTATGATTTACATCATCCGTGCTCCGTAAACCGTAGGGAGAACGTAAATAGCTATAAAATGAAATAAATATAGAAGCTAATAGATATGTCACCTTGTAATGTTGCAATATATGTAAAATTCACTCGCATGAATATTTAAATATGTGTATATGTATCACATGAATATTTATATTATGTTTAAAACATGTGTCATATAAGCTGTAATACAGAATTTCGTTAGGGCATGATTTTCTTCTGCGTTTAAAAAAAGATTTTCTTAATGATATAAACTTTTTTTTATATCTACATACATATATTTCATTTTTTTTAAAGAATAGTAAAAAGTTAACATTCTGAATATTATAAAAAATTAACACTGGTAATATTATACTAATTTTAATATCTAAAAGTCGTAAATTGAAACTTTAAAAACAGTAAAAAAGGTTTATTCAACTGTTTACATGTTTCGACTCTAAAGCTAAAGCATAAGCATTTTCAAAGCAAATAAAGAGAAGTATTCTAAAATTGCGCGGTCTATGAAACACCATCATTCAAATTGTCACGTACTGTTTCATATTATGCACGTTATATTTTTATTATTATTTTACTTAGACTAGGGGGCTCTGCAACCTACGAGCTACGCTCACCAACCCCCGTTCAGGCACACCAAAATCTAAAAAGCTTGCTAATTTGATCGGCTTTAAAAATATTTAATTAAAATTAAAAAAGAAAAAACAGTAGAGATGTCTCTGTAAACGGGTTTCCATTCGTTTTCCTTGGATTGGGGATTTTTAAGACCAAATCTGCTGCTGTTAAGAGATACAATGGCTGTTTTTGTATTTAATTAAAAAAATTAGTTAAACATTTAAAAATAAGCTAATGTAAAATGAATTAAGTAAACAGTGTCATTGTCTACCGGTATTTTTTAGCAGCGCTATGAGATAGTTCTTTTAAATAATTCATTTTAAATGTATTGTTTCAAATCTGACGTAATTTACACCAAAGTTTTATTTCTCTTATAATATTCACGTGAAAATACTTTTGTTGTTAGAAGGAAATATTATTTGTGCTGTCTTCGAATTCACGATAATCTTTGAAAAGATTATCTCAAAATATCTCGCGCAAATATATTTTCCAATTTAAATTGTTTTGCCATATTTTTTCGCCATTTTAAATATGACGTAATTTTCTCCCATTACAATTTTTAACGCATAATAATGATTTTTTTATTTCAAGATTTTGTTTCTCTTAAAAATTCAAATGTAAATATGGTTCTTATGACGTAATTTTCCTGCTTTTAACATGTAATCATTTAATTCTAATTTTAAAGTTTTTTTTTCTGTTTGTAATAGTCAAGTGTAAATAAATTCTTAATTTGAAGTAAACATTATTGTTTGCGCTGTTTACACCATTGGCAACAGTTTCAATTAATAACATTTTCTAAAATTTGTAAAAAATATCTCTCGAAATGCTGAAAATTTGAATTTAAAATAGAAATAAAACCTCAAAAAATGAGTCAAATAAGAAAAATAAATGCAATCTCCACACCGGGAACTTATAACGTATAAAATGATCTATAAATGATTAAATTCTCATGTATAGTTTTGGATAAAATAAAACTTTTTTAATGGAACGATTTTGCCCAACTTTAGCATTAAATATCTCTTTAAATAATTCTTCGATTTTAAAACTGTCTGCATCAGCGTGTTTATCAAACATTTCTTTATAATGCCACCGATTTTCATATTTTTGTATGCAACAGTTTTTTTAATATTAAGGATGAAAGGCCATGCTTAAGCATTCAAATTGGATGTCGATCTACCCGGAATATCTACGCAGATTTTCATTGGTCCATTTCCAAATCAAAACTTTTTTAAATATGTAGAAGGATGTTTATTTTTATTTTCGTAACCATTGAGTAACTAGAGCTATAGTTTTGGTAAGCAACGATGCAACATCATTTAACTTATCAAAACTATGGCTTGAGTTTCTAAATGGTAACGAAAATAAAAACAAACATCTAAATCAAAAATAACTTGCATAATATCAAAGAGTCCGTGAAAATTTGATTGATGGTGTTTCATAGGCCGCACAATCGTAGAATATTTTTATTTATTTGTTTTGAAAATGACTCCGGTAGAGTCGAAACATGTAAACAGTTGAGTTGAACTATTTTAATGTTTTTAAAGTTTTAATTTATGCCTTTCAGCAATTAAAATTAGTATATTCAGAACATTATTACTGTGCTAAATTAATTTTAAAACAATTATTCTAACTAGCTAATCCGCCCGGCATTGCGCGGTCCCATTTTATTATTCTTAAATGAACCTGAAATATCGCAGGTAAGTACAAGGAGGGGGGGGGGGGTGGAGATGGTGCAAATTACCAGGATCCGACTCTTGTTCAGTTCCAAAGTTGTGTAAAGTCACAGGTTAAATTTATTAATTTTTATATGTCTCATACTTTAAACTTTTTATTCCAAATTAATTGATGAATTCAATTAAAATTTAATTATATTTTCAATAATTTAATGTTTTATTTAAAATCTTTAGATAAAAAAGCAATTACAAATACAACATAAACTGTAATACTGAAAAAGAAATAATAAAATTGCAAGCAAATATTACTATATAGATTTTTTTTAAAGTACCATCCAGAAAATTTATTTTCTAATAGAGTAACGCCTGTTTATAACGGAATCCTGCAATAAACGAGAAAAGAAGTTCAAGCTCCCCCCTCCCAAAAAAATGCTATTATGCTTTGTTCAATTTAAATGACCTGCATAAAACGGAATTTATCGCTGCTCGTTTTCGCTTCCGTCTAAGCAGGTTTTATTGTATCTTACTTCTGGTGGGCCTGTAATAATATTCTTAAATGAACCCGAAATTCGTATTGCAAGTCCGTACAGAGGGGGGGGGGGGGGGTAGAGATGGTGCAAATTGCCAAGAACGAATTTTGACACAAAAAATCTTTTATCAAATCGGGAGTTTCTATAAAGGAGACAAAATTACTTTAACGTCATGACAACAGTTTGTAAACTTTTTGCTGCTGTTTAATTCGCATTTCTAATGTAGTGCTTTGCAGAAATTGCACGTTTCATTCAAAGTCCCACAGTTATGCACCGGAACGTTTAAACCGGTAATTTGGATTTCAAAAGCAACGGGGCATGCTACTTTTATTAAGTCGCTTATGCTCTGTATTTGACGGCGTTCTCGATCCAATCTATTTCGATTTCCACTTCTTAATTCGGCTTTTTGTTCACTTTCAAACATTTGCCGAGATATTTATGGGCAATTCAAATGATATTTTGAAGCTCCATAATTGCACCGAAAGAGCGAAACGTAAATAAACCTGATTGTCCTAAATCCTGCCAAAGGACTTTTACACAATAACCAATGAGATGCGTTTCTCGGGCGTTGCCATTAAACAATAACAAATAATCGCTATTTCTGTGCCACGTGCGTTAGCGTAATTTATATATAGATTGGTAAATAAAAAATATCAGATGTAAATTTCCAACTGGGCGAAAAATATCCGGACCAGGATTCGAACCAGGGATCTGTTGGCTGAAGCCGCCAATGCTCTACCTTCTGAGCTATCCCGGGCGAATCTGGTGCAACTTTTTCACCCAGGTGACCTTAAGCGAACCACAAGGTTAGCCGGGTGAAAAATTTCCACCAGATTCGCACGGGATAGCTCGGAAGGTAGAGCATTGGCGGCTTCAGCCAACAGATCTCTGGTTCGAATCCTGGTCCGGATATTTTTCGCCCACTTAGAAATTTACATCTGTTACATTACTATGGTGTATTTGTTACTATTTTTTACAAAGTAATTTGTTATCAACGAATTGTGGCAACACTTTCACTGTATAATTTACACCTGAGACCTTTTGTAAGACACTGAAATGTAGTATTTATGCACATAGAGTTTTTATTATGTTTTAAAATAATGTCAATAGTCCAGGCAATAGGGACCGTATAGGGACTCTACCTAGCAAAATTAATGGTAGTACCGGAAATCGGCTTTCTAGATGTTTTTTGGGTCGCTGAATCCGAATTTGTAACTTCCCACCAAAATTTTAGTAAAAACCCCCCCAAAAAAGGTTTTTATTAAAAAATTCCATTTTTTTATTGTTTTAGGGGAAACGTAGCTAGAAATTCAGAAAGTAGACAAAACTTGCAACAAATTATATTTATGACATTATGACTTAGGATGAAGGGGAAGGGGAGACCTTCCTGGGAACATGCGCCGCAGTGCTGCGTGGACTAAGTAGCGCAATTCCACTTAACTACTCACACGTTTACATTAGCCCTCCCATCTTCCCTCCGAAATTTCTGTATAAGGTTTACTTTAAGTTTTTTGGGTCGGTGAATCCGAATTTTTAACTTACCCCCAAAATTCCCCCCCCCCCCCAAATAGTTGTTTTTTACTTAAATTTCTTATTGTTTTAGGGGAAAAGCATTACAAAATTCAGAAACTAGACAAAATTTGCAACAAATAGGATATATGACATTATGACGTAGGATAAATGGGGAGAGAGGGGGCTGCCTCGGAACATTCCCAGCGCGTTTTTCGCAAAAACCAATTTTTTTTCAAAAAATCCATTTTTTGGGGGGTTGCCGGATGAAATTTTGTTGGGAAGTTACAAATTCGAATTCAGCGACCCAAAAAACATAAAGTGAGTCGAAATCCAGAACTAGTATTAATTTTTACAGGTAAAATCCCCTATTGCCTGGACTTTATATCTTAGTGCACGTAGCACCGCAGTGCATGTTCCGAGGCAGCCCCCTCTCTCCCCGTTCATCCTACGTCATAATGTCATGTATCCTATTTGTTTGAAATTTTGTCTAGTTTCTGAATTTCGTAATTTTTTTCCCCTAAAACAATAAGAAATTTCAGTTAAAACAACTATTTGGAGGGGGTTTCCGGGGGGAAATTTTTGGGGGAAAGTTAAAAATTCGGATTCAGCGACACAAAAATCTTAAAGTAAACCTTATAGAGAAAGTTCCGAAGGGAGATGGGAGGGCGAATGTAAACGTGTGAGTGGTTAAGTGGAATTGCGCAACTTAGTTTACGCAGCAACGCGCGCATGTTCCGAGGCAGATCTCCCCTTCCCCTTCATCCTAAGTCATATCTAATTTGTTGGAAATTTTGTCTACTTTCTGAATTTCTAGATACGTTTTCTCTAAAACAATAAAAAACCATTTTTTTTTGGGGGGGGGGGGGGTTACCAAAATTTGGGGAGGTTGCCGGGGGAAATTTTGGTGGGAAGTTACAAATTTGGATTCAGCGATCCAAAAAAGATCTAGAAAGCCGATTTCCAGTACTACCATTAATTTTGCTAGGTAAAATTCCCTATTGCCTGCACTACAAACACAATTTGTAATATTATCAAAGCACGTACGCAGTAAAAATAGAGAAATGTTTCTTAGTCTCTGAAAATATAATATAACCACAAATGAAAATACAGAAAAATATCTTTTGAGTTACTAACGATACCATTTCTGTAGAAAGGAAAGAAAAAATAGTTGGAAAATAGTAATTATATCTGTTTGTTGCTATTTTCACATAAAAACTTTTAAAAAATGTAATTAAAATGCGTGCTATTTTGAAAAAAAAATATAAACGAACGATTTTTGATAAAACATGGAGCTATTATAATCAAAATTTAATTTTTAAGTATATATATTAGTATTACAAACAAATGAAGGTATATGAATCATTAGATAGCCGATTATTTTTTGTCGAGTTTCTTCAACGACGGCATCTCTTTTTTTTGGATTTGTGCATTATTTAGCAATAGTGACGTCATATGCGTGCTTTACTGTAGACATTGTTTAATAATCCTAAATAAAGAATTCTTCAGCGGATGTGGATGACGTCATTTTATATAAAATAAGTCTTAAAACTAAATTTGTTTTGTACTATCAATATTTATATGCATATACTTTTTTTTTTCATCGGAAATTCTGAAAAAGCAGAAAATAACGTTACCTTACAGAAGCTAGCCGTAAAACAAAACATTACGATTAAATGCTCTTTAGCAATTTTTTAAACTTATAAGCATCGCACATTTTCCACATTTTCGATGTTTATACCGTCGTCATATTGGAAAAAAAAAAGTTATTTTAAATGCATTTTGTTTGGAAACTATATCTCCATTTATTTTTGAAATATTAATTATTTTGTAGTTTTTGGAGCCATTTGCTTAATATTGGCAACGGAAGTACTCCATTACTGTAGAAAGTAAAGGGAAAATAGTTTTAAAATAGTAATTATATATTTTTGTTGACATTTTCTCGTAACAACCGAAAGAAAATGGAATTAAAATACGTGCTATTTTGAAAAAAATATAAACGAATGATTTCTGTTAAAACAATAGAGCTATTATATACTATATTTAATTGTAAGTATCTATGAATCATTAGATAGCCTTTTTTTCCGATTTTCTTGAATGGCGGAATCTTTTTGCTGCATTTATGCATTATTTCGCGATAGTGATGTGCTCTGCATGCTTTACTGTAGATGTTTAAGTGTAGATCGTAAATGTGGAATTCTTAAGTGGATGCGAATGACGTCATTTTACATAAAATAAAACGCATGCTTTAAGTCTTAAAATTGAAATATGCTTTGTACTCCAGTAGAGTCCAGCTTAACCGAGTTATTTTCTTCTGATGGACTGGTGGCTTCTATTATTATGAAACAGCTATTATAAATGATGTGTTAGGTGAAGATGAAAGAGCAGCCGTAAAAAAAGAAAAAAAATGAAATTTTTTTTTCTCCCATTCTGACCAGAAATTCAGAGTTCTAACTTTTTACGACTACTCTTTTATCTTTACATAACACTTCATTTATAATGGCTGTTTCATAATAATAGAAGCCATCAGTCCATCAGAAGAAAATGAAGTAATGGAATATGCCGGGGGCGACACTAAATTCTGAAAAAGTAGAATTCCTTTTCTCTAGTTTTTTTTTTCTTTCTTTTTTTTTTTTTTTTTTTTTTGTAACATTTTTTTAAGTATTTAGTTTTCTCTTATTTTCACATTAGCTGAAATGCCTGGCGTTGCCCGGGGTCTTAAACATGTTTGATTAGAAAAATGAATTTTTAAATTAAGCACCATACGGACAATGAATCTCTCGCAAATGAATCTCTCGCAAATAGGCTCTCTTTTTAACACTTTCCAACAAAGTTGAAAAGTGTTTATGACTTCGGTTTGTCTGTCCGCGCTCTAAATCTCGTAAATATACTCGGATCATTCCGAAATTTTTGGATGTTAGTGACCTCTACTATAGCACGATCCCTATTTCAATAGTCCATTTACAGGGACAGTCAAAAGTTTTCCGTTACATTACGGCCTATGGGAAAAAATCGTTTAAAATGATTTATAATGATGTTACATGCTTTCAAATATAATAAAGTTGATATGCATTTATAAATGCACTAAAATATGCATTCTGTACAATATACGATGCAAAGAATAGTTATTATTCATTTACAGGGCCACACAAAAGAATTCCGTTATAGAACGATATAGGGGTGGAAGGAATTGTTTGCGGCGTATTTTAATTATGTTAATTATTTCCATGTATAATGAAATTGATATACGTCGCTGAGGTTTACTATAATTTATTTCATGTATAATACGAAGTGCATAGCATTTACAGGGACGCACAAAAGATTTCAGATAATATATTGTATCCGAAGTACTGTAGTGTAGTGATGATTGCAGGAAATGCATTTTTAATTATGTTATGTACTTGTATGTTTCACTACCTTGATGCTTACTATATGGTGTGTATAAATGTTGTAATTCAAATACAGCGCTACACAAAATAATTCGTAATGGATACTGGGCATGATTGCAAATTGCTTAAAGGTGGTTTTTAAATGAGTTAGCATTTTTACACGGAACTGCATTTGGTTTACTGAGAAATATGTGTAGAACATAGATAAAATGATATACGGGGTCACGCAAAGAATTGAATACATGACCGTCTATAAATGATAATTTCTGGAAATGTGATTTCAGTAGTTTTAACAGTGTTTTACTTTGAATTACACTTTAGCTAAATAGTGGAGTGTAATAAAAATACTAGCGAAACTACAGGACTCTTCAAATGTATACAAGTATGTTTTGATCTAGTAGTATAAATTGCTGAAAGAGAACTTTCAACTTGTTATGCGTTTTCTTGCTAAACTAATTTTTCCCATTATATAGTATATATATATCTATCAACCTACAGATCAAATACAGGGCTGTTCAAAAGAATTGGAATACATATTTGGCTATAGACGGTAACTGCAGAAATCATTTTTTCAAATGTTTCATGCGTTTTCTAAAATGTTTACTTAGTTCTCTTATATACCTTATTTCTCTAAATAACGAAGTTTTGTTAAAGATTTCAGGAAGTGGTGGAAAGTGTTTCATAATGTATGCTTAACGCATGATTTTTTTTACTTGTTTAATATATTGAAAACTTTGAGAAATTTTGCTTTTATACTAGTATTTAAAAATATATATGTCGTAGGCTAATTGAGAAATCCGGCTCTTTGCAAACAGCCTAGGCTCTTTGCAAAGAGCCGGGCTAATTGGAGAATCCATCTCCTTTTTCCAATTAGCCTGATATTTTTCAGGCTTATTGCAAAGAGCCTAGAAAGCGTTAGGCTAATTGAAAAATGACCACTTATTATCCGATCAGGGTGATATTTTTAGCTCACAGGCTATCAAAGCCTGAGAGCGTATGTGCCCGCCGATTCTGTATGTACGTATGTACGTACGTACGTAACGCGATAACTCTTGATAGAAATATCCGATTTGCTTCAAATTTTTTTTCTAGGTTCATTCTGATAAGGTGCTTCCCTGATTATTTTTTGGTGTTCATTCGTTAAAGATAAAGGGGAAAAGTGGGCTAGTCCCCCCATTAATTTATATAAATGGGTTTTTCATGCAGAAATATTCGATTTGCTCCAAATTTGGTATACCGGTTTATTGTGTTAAGGAGCTTCCCTGCCTAGATTTGGAAGCTCATTATTTAAGTATAAAGGGGGGAAAGGGAGGCAAACCCCCTTAATTTAGATAAATCAGTTTTTAATGATGAATTATTCGATTTGCTCCAAATTTGGTATACCGGTTTATTAAGTTAAGGAGCTGCCTTGATTAGATTTGGAGGTTCATTAGTTACATATAAAGGGAGGAAAGGGGGGCTAAATCCCCCCTTAATTTAGATAAATGGGTTTTTCATACAGAGTTATTCGATTTGCTCCAAATTTCGTATACCGGTTTATTAAGTTAAGGAGCTTCCCTGATTAGATTTGGAGGTTCATTAGTTAAGTATAAAGGGAGGAAAGGGGGGCTAGACCCCCACCCCCTTAATTCAGATAAATGGGTTTTTCATGCAGAAATATGCGATTTGCTATAAATTTGGTATACCGGTTATTTATGTTAAGCAGCTTCCCTGATTACATTTGGAAGATCATTATTATGTATAAAGGGGGGAAAGGGGGGCAATTGCCTCTCCCCTTAATTTAGATAAATGCGTTTTCATGTAGAATTATTCGATTACCTCAAATTTGGTATACTGGTTTATTATGTTAAGGAGATGGCTTGATTAGATTTGGAGATTCATTAGTTAAGTATAAAGGGAAGATAGGGGGGGGGGAGGGCTAGCCCTCCCCTTAATTTAGGTAAATGGGTTTTTAATGCAAAATTATTCGATTTGCTCCAAATTTGGTATACCGGTTTATTATCTTAATGAGCTTCCCTGATTGGATTTGGAGGTTCATTAGTTAAGCATAAAGGGAGGAAAGGGGGGCTAGACCCCCTCCTTAATTTAGATAAATGGGTTTTTCATGCAGAGTTATTCGATTTGTTTCAAATCTCGTATACCGGTTTATTATGCTAAGGAGCTGCCTTGATTAGATTTGAAGATTTATTGGTTAAATATAAAGGAGGGACAGGGTCTAGTCCCTTAATTTAGATAAATGGGTTTTTCATACAGAATTATTCGATTTGCTTCAAATATAATATATCAGTTTATTACAATATGGCTTCATTTCATTTGATTTGGAGGTTCATTGGTTAAGTATAAAAGGGGGGGAAAGGGGGGGAAGGGGGGAAATTACCCCTCCCCTTAATTTAGATAAATGTGTTTTCATGCAGAATTATCTAATTTAGTTTAATTTTTTTTTCTAGGTTCATTCTAATAAGGAGCTTTTCTGATTAGATTTGAAAGTTCATTGGTTCAGCATAAAGAGAAAAATGGGGGGAGCTAATACCCTCCCTTAAATTAGTGAAATGGTTTTTTCATGCAGAATTATCTGATTTGCTTCAAATTTGGTATACCAGTTTATTATGTTAAGTAGCTTCCCTGATTAGAGTTGGAGGTTCTTTGGTTAAGTAGAAAGGGGGGCAACGGGGACTAATGCCTTCATTTATTTTTCGAGGGGCATTATTCTTTGAAATAAGAGTATAATATACAATTAGAGTGAATAGCCTGTGAGCTCAATGCCATCAGTTTAACTGGGCAATTTTCTTTTTATTAGGTTTATTAACGCATAACCCCTACCCAAACCCGAAAAATAAATTATAACAGACCGTACGCCGATCTGAGCAGGACATGCAACCCGACCCGAACCTGAGAGTTCCATTTGAAAAAACCCGAAATCCCGAACCAAATCTGATAACCGACAAAAATATTCCAAAGATCCATAACCGGATCCGAACAAGACAAATTAGTTTCCGTGGACACACAACGCTAACAGAACCTAATAATTCCATTCGAAGTCAACCTGAAACCCGTCCCGAACCAAATCTTAACCGACAAAAATATTCCAAAGAACTATAACCCGATGCAAGCCAGACAAAATAATCTCCGTCCACCGGCAACCCGATCCGAACCTGAAAGTTCTAATTGAACTCAATCCGAAACCTGGTTGTGGTCGATTTCCGGGTTGATTTCAAATGGAACCTTCAAGTTCGGATCCGGTTGAAAAAAAATTAAACTAAATCAGATAATTCTGCATGAAAACCCATTTATCTAAATTAAGGGGAGGAGCAATTTCCCCCCTTTTCCCCCTTTTATAATTAACCAATGAACCTCCAAATCAAATGAAGGAAGCCATATCGTAATAAACTGGTATATCAAATTTGAAGCAAATCGAATAATTCTGTATGAAAAACCCATTTATCTAAATTAAGGGGACACTAGCCCCTGTCCCTCCGTTATACTTAACCAATAAATCTCCAAATCTAATCAAGGCAGCCCCTTAACATAATAAACCGGTATACGAAATTTGGAGCAAATCAAATAACTCTGCATGGAAAACCCATTTATCTAAATTAAGGGGGGGGGGGGTCTAGCCCCCGTTCCTCCCTTTATACTTAACTAATGAACCTCCAAATTTAATCAGGGAAGCTCCTTAACATAATAAACCGGTATACGAAATTTGGAGCAGATCGAATAACTCTGCATTAAAAACCCATTTATCTAAATTAAGGGGGGGGGGGGTCCAGTCCCCTTTTTCCTCCCTTTATACTTAACTAATGAACTTCAAATCTAATCAGGGAAGCTCCTTAACATAATAAACCGGTATACCAAATTTGGAGCAAATCGAATAATTTTGCATTAAAACCCCATTTACCTAAATTAAAGAGGGGGTAGCCTCCCCCCCCTTTCCTCCATTTATATTTAACTAATGAACCTCCAAATCTAATCAAGCCATCTCCTTAACATAATAAACCAGTATACCAAATTTGAGCTAATCGAATAATTCTACATGAAAAACGCATTTATCGAAATTAAGAAGAGAGGCAATTTCCCCCCTTTCCCCCCTTTATACATAATAATGATCTTCCAAATGTAATCAGGGAAGCTGCTTAACATAATAAACCGGTATACCAAATTTATTGCAAATCGCATATTTCTGCATGAAAAATCCATTTATCTAAATTACGGGGGGGGGACTAGCCCCCCTTTCCCCCCTTTATCCTTAACCAATGAACCCCAAAAACTAATCAAGGAAGCACCTTATCAGAATGAACCTAGAAAAAAAATTGAAGCAATTCGGATATTTCTATCAAGAGTTATCGTGTTACGTATGTACTGTGTGTTCACACGTACACACAGAATCGGTGGGCACATAAGCTCTCAGGCTTTGATAGCCTGTGAGCTAAAAATATCACCCTGATCGGATAATAAGTGGTCATTTTACAATTAGCCTAACGCTTTCTAGGCTCTTTGCAATAAGCCTGAAAAATATCAGGCTAATTGGAAAAAGGGAGATGGATTCTCCAATTAGCCCGGCTCTTTGCAAAGAGCCGGATTTCTCAATTAGCCTACGACATATATATATTTCCTAAGCCTAAGTAAATGTAGTGTTGATTCTTGAAAAAAATGTAAAAGAAATTTAAATTCATGAAAATCCCATCGTGATATCACTTTCTCTAGTAAAAGCCACGCATGAACCATATATTCGTTTTAAATATGAGGTCATACGCGAATTAACTTGTATTATTCACAACTAAAAAAAAATGGTACATCTCGTATTTGTCGAGAGTTAAATAAAAATCATGCACTCGTGACATCATAATTCATTTTTTAACACTTTCTATCAAAGTTGAAATGTGTTTATTCAATCAGTTTGTCTGTCCGTCTGGCCGTCTGTCCACGCTCTAACTCCCTTTAGGGTCATTCCACGTAAAATGAGCAAAAATTTAAAAAAAGTCGTGGCCACATAGTAACAGATTTTAATAAAATTTGATATGCAGGTTCGATTCATATTCAAATAGAGCTCTGCAAAATATCTTCACAAAAAATAAATTATTTTAGCAGTTTTGGACATGTAGAAAACTTATGATAAAGAATGGCATGTGTGCAATCGTCCAAAGTTGCAGGTTTGAAGTTCTGTATCTTGAAAACTATTTAACTGAAATGAATTTTTTTTTAATAATGTAACCTCTGAAAAATTATCTTCTTATTTATTGAGCAATAATAATCTGGTAACACCATGATTATTCTTTAATTGGTTGTAAAAATTGAAAATTTGCAAATTTTGAGAAAATTAAAAACGTAATAAAAATTAAAGGAATTCAAAAACATCTGAGAAATTAATGCCTGATGTAATTTTACATATTAAGATCGAATTACTAAAGTTTTTAAGTTGCCATATATTTCCTTCACCTTTAAAAAATTTTAGAAACTTTAAAAAAAATGACAAAATCGTAATTTTTCCTCTTATTGATAGGTAAAAAAAAATAATGAAGGAAATGTCCCACATTACAGTTATTGCACAGACATAAAGATCAGTACCCGTAAGGCATAGTGACGTCACGGCGATGTCGTTGTGAAGTCACACTGTGATTTTGTGACCGTCGATGTGACGTCACGTGACGTGGATGTGACGTCATAGTGACTAGAATGCGAGGTCGTTATGGCCGTTTTAGAGGTCGTTTGTGACGTCGCATTGTGACCACTCTGTGAAGTCACGGTGTGACAAATTTGTGAAAAGTGTGTCATTTGTGACAATTTTGGCATTAACTTTGTGACGAACCTGTGACGAAAGTGACAATGTTTTGAAGTCACACTGTGACCAATTTGTGAAATATGTGTCATTTGTGACGAACTTGTCATAAACTCTCTGATGATTTCAAATGAAAATCAAATTTCAAATTAATTGCTTAAAAGGCGCAAAGGCGAACTAGTGAAAAAGATTCCATGCTGGAACTCGAACCCGGGCCATCGGTATAGCGCACTGACATTCTACCGACTAAACCACATGGAAATACCCAGCCTGGAAAATTTCTCACTGTTACATGTTGGCAAGACTACAAACGCAGCACAAGATGAAATATTTATCGTGAGCCACCGACATGGCGCAAACACGAAAGTGAATTAAATCCAGCATCGATTGAAACTATATTAATACTTGGAAATTTTTTCAGAGAGAACCATTCGCCTTGCATACAATATTTCAAATGAAAATCAAATTTCAAATTAATAGCTTAAAAGGCAATTTTAATTTGAAATTTGATTTTCATTTGAAATACTGTATGCAAGGCGAATGTTTCTCTCTGGAAAAATTTTCAAGTATTAATATAGTTTCAATCGATGCTGGATTTAATTAAGTTTCGTGTTTGCCCCATGACGGTGGCTCACGATAAATATTCCATCTTGTGCTGCGTTTGTAGCCTTGCCAACATGTAATAGGGAGAAATTTTCCAGGCTGGGTATCGTTCCATGTGGTTTAGTCGGTAGAATGTCAGTGCGCTATACCGATGACCCGGGATCGAGTCCCGGCGTGGATATTTTTCACTATGTTGGCCTTTGCGCCTTTTAAGCAATTTATTTGAAATTTGATTTTCATTTGAAATATTGTATGCAAGGCGAATGTTTCTCTCTGGAAAAATGTCCAAGTATTAATACTGTGATGATTCTTGTCATAAAAACTACGATCATTTTAAAGTAAAGTTTTGTTTGAAATATAAAATTTTATCTTTTTACTGTACTTTTTAGCAAGATATCGCTATTTTGGAGTCCTATTCTTCTAAAATATTTTTAATTTTCCATTTAAAAAACAATGCTTATTAACTGACATCTTTTTTTATTAAGTTCTAAGCTTGATCTTGAATTCAAGCTTAATATTAAGAATGTGTAAGCTTTTTAATGTGTTATGATTTGTCATTGCTTTATTAAATACGAACATGGAGTCTAACGGACATTAATACAACTGTTACTTATAGAACTACATGATAAGCCCTATTTATTTAAATTTTTTATTCCCGTATATATTGTATTTTGTGAATATGAGCTAATTAGATTTGGTATGTTTTATATGAAAAGACTGATCTGGGAAATAGAAACAACAAGTAAGATATATCATGCGTCAAGCATAGATTATAAAACACTTTCCAACTCTTCCTAAATGTTTTAACAAGACATCGGGGGAAATAACGTAAATAAGATAACTAAGTAAACATGAAAACGCGTAAAACATTTGAAAAACTGATTTACGCAGTTACCATCCACTAAAAAAAAAATCATAATTAAAAAAAAAAAAAAATCAAAAAAATCGGATTTTTTTATTTAAATAAGATTTTTTTAATTTAAATCAGATTTTTATGATTTTTTTCCCAGCGTTCAAATACTGAATAGCTATCATGAGTTTTAGATTTCCAAAACAATTACGCCACTAATTGCTAACATAATCTATGTTTTTACACTTTAATTATTAAAATTATAATTGTTAGTTAGTAATTACAGAAATAAAAACTGCAAATTAGTAGTTTCATTAGGTAGTATCATACAGTAATGTTATATACATTAATATTGTAATAATTATGTAAAAATTTATAAATACTAGTGACACTTAACATTTATTAAAATTATTAACTGCATTTTATATTAAATAGCTAACATTACTTCAAATTAATTATTAAACAATCAACTCTCTAATTAGGAACATATTATACATTTTTAAGCCTTAATTATTAAAATGATAATAATTCATTTTAGAAAGATAAAGGGACAGGATGCTAGTTCAAAAAACGGGCACTATTTCATGAGAAAATATATTAGTAATGTGTTTAGTAATGATGCAAGAAAAAAAAAGAATATTTCTTTAACATTATAAGTAAAGTTTCCTTAATTTTTAATAATTTTATGAATAACAAATTGAAAAATACAATTAAATAAGATATTTTAATAATATCCTGTTTTTTCTAAAAAAATGAAGTTTTTTTTTTTTTTTTTTTTTTTTTTTTTTTTAAAGGCAGGGTGCATTTTGCCAATTTCAAAAGGAGCATGGTGTGGCACCATTAAAAAAATGGCCTAGAAGAAGCAGTATAAGTAATTACCGAATTAATAAAAACTGCAAATAAGTAATTTCATTAGTTAGTAGCACAAATAACAAAACTAACAAATATTATTTGCTGTTCATTTTGCATTTGTATTTAGGAAAATTTCTGTAAACCACCAAAATCTATACTTACACACATGTACGTGTATGCTAACCAAAAAAAAAAAAAAAAAAAAAAAAAAAAAAAAAATGAAAATGAGTTAAACCCAATCATATAGAATAAATATAAGTTCGCCACTGATATCTGAAATCCTCAAAATATTTAAGTAACAGCATTATTACCTCTATTAGCTTTCAATGGTTCAATTTTTTAGTATATATGAGATACAAAAAAAGAAAAGAAAAAAAAATAATAATAAACATTTATTCAACCTATACCAAAGAAGCTCTTGCTGTGCTTAGCATTTTTATACCAATTATTTCTTTTTCTCTTATGCATTCATTTACAATTTAGCTGCTGAGCAGATGTCATTCTTTCATTCTTCTTTAACTTGAGATTGCTATTAATTACTATTTATTCTTTTACTTGTAGAAATGTAATTACACTTGCTATGTGTATTTTATATAAAATAATGCATAAATTGATTACCTAAAGGAAATTATCACATTGCAAATTATGTTAGATTTAAATATCATTTTTAAATGAAACTGTTTTAATTTGGATAAAAACTTAAAAACAGTGCTTTTTACAAACTCAACTGGTTTTAATTTTTTACAATACTAATGAATTAAGCTTAGAAACAATTATTTAAAGCTCTTTTTTTTGTTTATTCATAAGTCAAAATACCTGTAGAAACTTTCAAATTATGTTCATGTTAGATTTTAATACTTTTTTGAGATTTTAAACATTTAGAAAATTTTTGATTTTAATCAATGATTTTTAAAAAAATCGGTTGATTAAAATCATGATTTAATCGCTGATTTAAATCAACCGATTAAAATCGTTGACACCCTACCATCCACAGCCAAATATTTTTTCTAATTCTTTTAAACAGTCCTGTATTTGATCTGTAGATTGATATATATATACTATATAATGGAAAAATTTAGTTTATCAAGGAAACGCATAACAGGTTGAAATTTTCTTTCAGCAATCTATACTAATATATGGAAACATACTTAAATAATTTTGTACAACCCTGTAGTTTACCTGGAACCTTTATTACACGCCACTATTTAGTTAAAATTTAATTCAAGCTAAAACACTCTTAAAACTGCTGTAATCACATTTCCAGAAATTATAATTCATAGACGGCAACGTATCCAATTCTTTGCGTGACCCTGTATATCATTTTATCTATATACTACAAACATTTCTTAGTAAATTAAATACAGTGCAGCGTTAAAAGGCATAACTTATTTAAAAACCACCTTTAAGCAATACCCAGTAACCCTTACGAATACTTTTATATAGTCTTGTATATGAATTATAGCATATATATATACACCATATGCTATGCATAAATGTAGTGAATCATAAAAGCGCATATCATAATTCAAAATGCATTTCCAGCAATCATCGCTAATGAACAGTACTTCGGATACAATATAGTATCTGAAATATTTTGTGTGTCCCTGTAAATGCTATATACACTTCGAATTATGCAGGAAATAATTTATAGTATGTAAACCTAAACGACGTATATCAATTTCATTACATATCAAATGGATTAACATAAATAAAGTACGCTGCAAACAATTCCCTCCACCCCTATATCATTATGTATTGGAATTCCTTTTTTAGCCCTGTAAATGAACAATAACTATTCTTTGCATCGCATATTCTATGGAATGCACATTTTAGTGCGCTTCATAAATGCATATCAATTTTATTCTGTTTGAAAGCGTGTAAAATCATTAAAAATCATTTGAAACGATTTTTTCCCCACAGGCCGTAATGTAATGGAATACTTTTGACTGTCCCTGTAAATGAACTAAACATGCTACAAACTTCATTACAAATAGAGACCTTGCTATGGTAAACGTCAATAACATCCAAAAATTTCAGGTCAATCCGAGTATATTTACGCGAGTTAGAGCGCGGACAGACGGCCAGACAAACCGAAGTCATAAACACTTTTCAACTTTATCGGACCTGAAAAACACTTTATTTCAATGCTTAAATATTATTATTTTTTTTTTTTATGCCAATAAAATAAATGTATCGAAAAATGAGTTTACAATCAAAGAAAATTTAATAACTGATTCTGAATGTCTACAATTAAATGTTTGATTAAAATCACAAACAGCAAAAAAAAATGCTTAAATACAATTAAAAAAATAAATATATCAATTTGGAAAACACTAAATAATTAGTTTTTATAATTGTACTATTAAACAACAACAAACTACAATAGATCAATTAAATGCATTTAACAATTTCTCAAAAATCTTTCCATATGTTATAAGGAATTCCTATTATTTTATAATTTTGGCAAATGTTAAATCTGAAAACATTGGTATGAAGATTTAAGATTTTAAATATTAATTTAAAATATTATTAGCAATGAAAAAAAATTCTTTCAATAGTGAAAAGACTTTTTCCCAGTATAATGTTAATTTCAAAATTGAAACAGTTTCCTAATATCATTATAATCGAATATCATATTTAACTCCAAAATATTAATGACGATAAAAACTGTGTTAGAATCAGTCTCTGCATCAGCTTTTTTTTTTCTTCTAGCGCTGGCAGATTAAGATATTTTAAAGCATCGAATCGGAAAAGAATTCCAGATGAGTCTCATTGCATATAACATATTACAACTATTTAACTCGTGATAATAATCTATCAAACGGAAATAAAAAATTTAAATTAAATAAGACATACATTTTAAGTTCCATAAATACACTGCTCAAAACAATTAAAGGATATTGCAGTTTTAGGTGGATTCTGTATCTGGTAAACTGTTTAGCTGATTGATACATGGTCGACAGACATAGTAAAATATATGAGAATAAATTACACATGTTTGCCAGAAAAAAATGCATTTTATTGCGCATTTGTCTACTAAAGGAAAAAAAAACACAATTTGTGCATATGAGGAAAAAAGAATAAGAAAAGGTGTTTTCTTCAAAGAAAATCATTTTAAGTAGAGGGTATGGTTTCCACGGGCGGCCAGCAACGTTGAACACCTTTGAGGCATGGACTCAATGAGGCTATTAATGACGAGTTGGGGTATTCTGCCCCATTCTTCCAGAAGAGCTCTTTCCAGTTCTTGGAGAGTTTGTGGGGGTTGTTGGCGGCCAGAAACTCGTCTTCCTAGAGCGTCCCAAACGTGCTCGATTGGATTCGGATTCATGTCTGGAGAACACGCTGGCCATTCCATTCGAACGATTCCTTCCTCGAAAAGGAAATCCTCCACCAGGTTTGCACGATGTGGCCTGGAGTTATCGTCCATTAAAATGAAGTTATCTCCGATTGCTGCAGCGTAAGGGACTATAATAGGTCTGAGGATCTCGTCCCTATATCGGCGACCAGTCAGAGCTCCATCTCGAATGATGTAGAGGTCAGTGCGCCCGTCAATGGAGATGCCACCATACACCAACACTCCTCCACCGCCAAATCTGACACTTTCGTGCACGAACGAAGGATTATTCCTACTGCCAAGGTCCCTCCAGATGAAAATACACCTATTATCCGGATGCACAGAAAAACGGGACTCGTCAGAAAACAGAATATTGCTCCATTCATTTCTCCTCCAGTTGACATGCTCGGTTGCCCACTCCCTGCGGTCGCGACGATGCCTTGATGTTAATCTAACACATACCATCGGTCGGTGAGCATACAGACCTACAGCATGGAGCCGGTTTCGGACTGTCTGAGTTGAAATCGTGGTGCCTGTAGCCGAGCGAAGGTGTTGTTGGAGAAGAGTAGCGTTCATTGTTCGGTGTCTCCGAGCTGTTAACGCTAAATACCGATCTCCATTGGACGTTGTTGCCCGTCTACGACCTTGCCCTGGTCTTCGGCCTGCACATCCACTCTCCAAAAAACGGTTCCAGATCCTGGAAATGACACTTTGTGACACTCCAATGGCTTGCGCTACTTCGGCTTGAGTTTGGCCCCCTTCTAACCTACCAACAATTCTCAAAGCTTCTGAATCTGTCAAATGACTTCGCTGAGACATCGTACTCATCGAAACAAAGCAATCACTGAATGCCGATCATCCTTGTCTTCATTCTCTTTTATCCAGTTGAAAGTCAAATTTCATTCGCTGCCGCTGAAGCGACGTTTTTGACGTCGAACTCAAAATTTGCATACTCCACAGTTTGAAAACCAGAAAAATTTGCATTTGTGATTCTCTTCTTCTATTTTCGGCAAAACAAATTTCGTTTATATCTTTATTTTATATAAAACTTCAAATATCCTTTAATTGTTTTGTGCAGTGTAGTTTAATAATATCCGTGTTTTATCCTAAATTGTCAGACATATTTCTGACAAAATGACCAAATTGTCAGACATACTTCCCGCGTCAAAAGTTCTGATCCTTATTTTATTCTGCGGTTTAATCGAGCGCAGACGATATTGGCAAGCAGGTGCTTATACTGTATTATTATAATTCTTTTTTGTAGATAACAGATTTTTAGAGTTTAAATGCGCAATCATTTTATCTTTATGTGAGTGTAATGAACATTTTTTATTTGAATGAAACACCTGGCTTTTTTCTTTCTTTTCTTTTTTTTTTAAGTAAAGTTTGTTTTACATGTAATAAATAAAAATTAGGCATCTTCTTTATAAATGAAAAGAGAGTATACAGGATAAAAAATATTCTTTGTCAATCTGTCATTTTTTTTATATTCATTTTCTGCAGAATAAAACAATTTATAAAATAGCTTTTTTTAAAGTCGTATCTCTAAAATACGAATTTAAAATACGAATCATTATATCATGGGTTTTGTATAAAATTTGTATAAATATTTTTTCGTAAAATGCTAATTTTATTTAAAAAGTTTGAAAGAAGTAGAATTTTTTAAAAAATAGTTATTTAAAATAGTTAAACACTAACAGGAAAAAATATGACTTGAATGCAAATTCTAAAGCAAGAAATGCATATATGACTAAACTCTGAATACTCTTTCTACGTGCTCATTAAAAGCTACAGACTTAACAGTAATAGAAAATTTTAGTTTGAAACCACAGAAGTGTTTTGAATACCACTAGTCGACAAAAAAAACTTCTTCCCTGCAAACTAAATATGTAAAGTGTACAGATTTAATATTCCTAATTCTGAATATGTTATCCAAATTGCGCCAGTAAGTACCATTTTTCCGAGAAACACTTTTATAATAATAACAATCAGTGAAGGATTAAATTGCAATGGTAGATAAAATTGAAATCATAAAAAAGGTATACTTTCACTGTCTTAGATAACAAATTGATAAAATATAGCATGAAAATCTAGTTTGTTGATACTTGTACCGTGCATTTTCCTTTTTATGCCCAGCCCCACCAGTGGCCGAGAGGTTCTGCTCTCGAAGCTGGGAGACGGGAGGTGCTGGGTTCGATCCCAATCGCGCCCGTCGTCCTAATCGTTCGGAGTTTTCGTGGTTTTCTTCGAACCTTGGTTCTCCAAGTGTTAATACGGGTTAGGTTCCCTTAGAAAGACCTCCACGGAAGGCACCCCCCCCCCCCTTAGGGCCTATATCCCACGTGCTGATAATTGGCCGACATAAATACAACCAACCAACCAACCAACCTTTTTATGCCCCCCCCCCCACCACCACCTCTTTTTGTGTCCGAATTTACTATTTCCTATCCACTAATATGTTTTCATTCCTTATGTTGCTGTAACTCGGGTCTGTTTAAAATATTTCTGTGCATTTTCAAAGACTTTTGATGTTCATATTTTTGTCACACTGTGACTTACAATATGGTGGTTTTTTTCGTCACATATGTGACATGACGTACGTTACATGCAGTGACATAACAGTGACGTCACATTTTTTTTTTAATTGCCAGATAATATAATTTTGCATAAATAACATGTTTTGAATATTTTTTGTAATTTTTTAAAGTTTTCTAAGAAGTTCACATCTCAGTCACAATATGACATCAGTGAGTGGTGGCATTTTGGTCACAGATGTGACGTGACCACAGTGACTCACGGTGACGTCACAACGACGTCACCGTGACCACCGTGCTATGAGGGTAAGTCCGTAATCTGCTAAAAAAAATTTCAAGCATGCCTTTTTGATTCCTAACGCCACAAAATTGGGTTAAAAAAGGCAATATTAACTACATTCCATGAGCTATTTTTTTTTAATTCGCGCGCGTTTCTTAAAATATTGCACGATTTCAAGTTGAAAAAATTTAGTGCTGCCATCTATTTTCTGTATGTGGGTTTAGATATTAATATATAATTTTCTTTTCAATTGAGCTTTTTTTTCCTACATTAATTAAAAATCTTCTTGAGGAAAAAATAAACTGAAAGCAAGTATAAAAGTTTTTATATTTAAAATATACACTGTTATCTATAATATCAAAAAATTAAAAGTTTAAAAAAGCTTTCTTTCACGTCGAAACAAGTGATAGAAATATTGCATTTTATCCACAACATTTTTTACTATTTATTTTTTTCTCATTAAGGAATAAAAAAGGCAAGAATGAAAGTTTAAATATTTAATATATATACTTTTAGATATAACGTCAAGCAATTTTGATATTGTAGGAGGTGTCCTTCATTTCAATAGAAACGTTGCATTTTCCCCTCAAATTTTTTCAAAAATAATTTTTTTCTCATTAAGGAATAAAAATACAATTACTAACTTACGTCAATCTGTTACTTATTATTCATTCCTAATTATAAATAATTTTTAATATAGTCTTTGCATACTTAAGGCTAATAACCAAAATTGAAACTTCAAGCATGTAGCCAAAACCACGATTTTGCATCCACTTTTAATATTAATTTTAATACTTAAATAAACAATCCTAAAATCTATTATTTGACATTTACTCATAAATAGATATGATCTACTTACAAAATGATTTTCGTTAAAATCTGTGACATGTCTGCCACAGGTGATTTGCTCATTTTGTATGGAATGACCCTTTAATATACCCGGATTTTCATGAAATTGATAAAAGTTATTTAGGGTCACGAAAGCATGTTTGGTATTGTATATGAAGTATGTAGGATTAATCGTTCTTTACAGGGCACCCAAAAGTATTTCCATTACGTTATGGTATATGGGGAAAAATCCTTTACAGAGTATTTTAATGACATTACGCTATTTCAAGTGTATTGAAACTGATATAAATCACTGAATTTCACTACGATCACGTTAGAACAGAGCACTCATAGCGTTTTTTATTCATTTACAGGGGCACACAAAAGAAATATGTTACAGTACAGTAGGGGCGGTAGGGGAGGTATAATACACTTAAAAAAAAAAATACAATCCTTAGAAAGCTATTTATAAACAAATTTTTCGTGTTTTCTTATAAAGTGACCTTTTATTCATTTATTAAAAATATTGTGAGTTTAAAAAGTAGTCATTCAAAAAATATATCCCAATTATTTTGAATGGTTACTACTGTATCAAATCTCCCCATTACAGGGGAGGATTGATACACTAGCAAGGGATGTTTGATACATTATCATATAAATTGAAAAAAAAAATGCAGAGAATTCAATTTATGCGTCATACAATTTTTTATGATAAATCTTCGAGTATTTAAGTAAAATTTGAAACGAAATGACACTGACATATTTTTGTTTCAGAAATGTTTTTTACAAAAATATTTAAACTATTGCTATTATTTAAACAATCCTATTAGCACACTTTTTAGAAAATAAATAATGAAAAAAAAAAACCTAGAAATCTAGCTGCAAGGGAAAATGAAGTGAACATTGCTGATTTGCAAACAATTTAACATAAATTTAGCACATTTAAGATTCCTTTAATCCTTTCAGGGGCAAAGCATTTTCAATGCTAAAGTGTTGAATAAATGAATGGCACCGGAATTTAACAACAAATTTTATTAGAAATAAAACAAGTAAGAAAAATCATGCGTACAGCATAGATTATGAAACACTTTTCAACACTCCCTGAAAGCTTTAACGAAACTGCGTAACTTAAGGAAATAAGGTAAATAAGATAACTAAGTAAACATTTAAAAATTCTATTTCAGCAGTTACCGCCCATAGCCAAATATGTATTCCAATTCTTTTGAACAGCCCTGTATTTGATCTGTATGTTGATGCATATACTATATAATGGGAAAATTTAATTAAGCAAGAAAATGCATAACAGGTTGCAATTCATATTTCAGCAATTTATAATAATAGATGGAAACATATTTGAATACTTTTGTACAGCCCTGTAGTTTACCTAGTATCTTTATTACATGCCACTATTTAGCGAAAATTTAATTCAAACTAAAAAACGCTTAAAACTACTGAAATTTACATTTCCAGAAATTATCACCCATAGAAGGCCATGTATCCAACTCTTTGCGTGGCCCTGTATATCATTTTATCTATATTCTACAAATATTTCTTAGTACACTAAATTCATTTCAGCGTAAAAATGCATAACTCCTTTAAAACCCACCTTTAAGCAATTTATGCTCATACTCAGTAACCTTTACGAATACATTTCTGTAGCTTTGTATATGAACTATAGCATTTATACGCACTTTATAGTATGCATAAATATAGTGAGCAAGTAGGTAAGTGGGATCACAGATCGCACAAAGGGTTTCGTTTAATATTCCTTTCAAAACACTTTATCCTTTTGAAAAATCTGTTAATTCCACATTTCGCAACCAGGGGCGCACTTTATTCTAAACAAAGCTCTATCCGAACAAAACTCCGTTTTATATACTATCCGTAGATATATTAGTCGAGGGAATCGGGCCGATAGCACCCGAGATAAGTAGTCGTCCCCTGGCGGTAAAGAGTGGAACTAAAATATGTAAGACTATGGTGCATAATATGAAAGAATGGTCAAAGGGGTTTCGGCAAAAGTTGGAAAAGTGCTCTCCGGGTGAAAATGGCGGAGGTTAGAAAAATTGCTTAAAATATACAAGTTAGAGCCCGGAGGAGTAAATAATATAAGACTTTTTGAAATTTTTATGATTTGCCGTGTGGTCTGAGATATTCAGCTATACGTATGCAAAAATTCATGTCTCCAACTTAATTAGGGGCTCTCTTAGAAATAATTGCTTAAAATATATATGTGGTAGCTCAAAGGGTTAAACGTAAGACTTTTTCAAGATTCTATGATTTGTCGCCTGGCCTCAAGTGTTCTGCTATAAGTAAGCAAAATTTCAAATCTCCGATTTAATAAGGGGCTCAGTTAGGAAGAATTGCTTAAAATACGCATGTGGGAGCCCAAGGGGTTAAAGGTACGATTTTTTAAATTTTTATGATTTGTCGTATGATATGTGGTGTTCAGCTATAAGTATGCAAAATTTCACACCTCCAACCTAAATAGGGGCTCACTTAGAAAGACTTGTTTAAAATACACATGTGGGAGCTCAAATGGTCAAATGTACGGCTTTTTCAAACTTTTATGGTTTGTCATTTGATGTGATGTGTTCAGCTATAAGTATGCAAAATTTTACGCCTCCAACCTAATTAAGGCTCACTTAGAAAGAATTGTTTAAAATACACATGTGGTAGCCCAAAGGATTAAATGTACGACTTTTTCAAAATTTTATGGCTTCTCGTATGATGTGTGGTGTTCAGCTATAAGTATGCAAAATTTCAAGTCTCCAATATGTATAGTTTCTGAGAATGGGCTCTGTGACAGACGGACAGACAGACAGACAGAGTAGGGAGACGAATAGGGTTTCGTAAGATGAACGACACCCTAAAAAGGCGTATATCATAATTTAAAATGCATTTCGAGCAATCATTACTAGTATACAGTAATTGGGATGCAATACAGCATCTGAAATCTTTTCAAATACACCGCAAACAATTTCCCCTATACCATTATGAACGGAATTCTTTTGTGTGGCCTGTAAATGAATAATAACTATTCTTTGCTTCGTATATTCTACAGAATGTTTTTTTTTTTTTTTTTTTTTTTTTTTTTTGTGCACTTGATAAATGCATATGGATTTTATTATGTTTGAAAGCATGTAACATCATTTAAAACCATTTTAAACAATTTTTTCCCGTAGGCAGTAACGTAACGGAAAACTTTTGACTGTCCCTGTAAATGAACTAAACATGCTAGAAACTTTATTTGAAATAGGGATCGTGCTATGGTAGAGGTCACTAACATCCAAAAATTTCAGAACGATCCGACTATAGTTACGAGAGTTAGAGCGCGGACAGACGGACAGACAAACAGAAGTCATAAACACTTTTCAACTTTTTTGGAAAGTGTTAATAAAAAGTGATATATTTTACTTTCATACTAAATGGAAAATATTTTACCAAAATGCTGGTGACAATGTGGCTTTTGGGAATTAAAATTAAGTGGCTTCATAAACATACCACACCCCTAAAATGGTTAAAAGAAAAACTAATAACTCTATCATTTTCATAAGTAAAATCGGGTAGATTTAACATTTTTTATTTGCCCTTCGTAAATTATAGAAACATTTTCCTTTTAAGGCCATTTAGTCTTTTTCCCTTCTGCATGACGAGCAAACCGAACGAACCATCTATCATTGCACTGCTTTTCTCTGTAACCTACATAATTTCTATGAATAGTCTCTTTGTTCTTCCTTACCAATTTCAGTAGCTCTTGCTGTAAAGCAATAATGAATATTACAGTCCTGTATTAGTTTGCAAACTTAAAAAAACTATTAAATTTCAAACATACAAGTGTGTCATTTCTCCCCAGTACTGATGCATCATTTCTCCCTATTATGCCTTATTGGATTTTCAATCCCTTTCTACAAATGCAGTTGCAAAATGGTATTCTACTTTCTAGTAAAACTAATCCTAACAATGTGCTTTATAAATAAAAAAAATTACAACATATTAGATTCACAATAATAAGAGTTATGAAAGAAAATCAGTCAATGAAAATATTTACATTGACATTCCAAAAAGCTTCACAATTAAAAGAAAAGAAAAGTTTTCAGTTCTTCACTGATTAGTCCAGCTAATGACGGCTTCTGCAAATAAAAGAAGACTTCATATGTGTTAGAATGGCTGTTAATGCCATTTGTTGAGAGAAATTGTCAATGTATCAACCCTCCCTATGTATCAACCCTCCCCTACCTTCCCTACTGTCTTTGAGTAATAATTGCTGGAATGTACGGTTTAAAATTCAGTATACGCTTTTAAATGTAATTAATTTTTTGCATCGTACTCGTTATATATAAATTCTACAAATTAAATACAGGGCTGCACAAAAGTATTCACATACCGTTCTCCTTATTAGAGAAAATTGCTGAAGGTAAATTTTCAACTCAAGTATATGTATCTCTTAAAAGTGAATTAAATTTTGACATGCATGTAGTTAATAGATTCAAATCTATATATCATATACAGGGCTGCTGAAAACATTCAGATAATTTTCAGATTGTGGATTGGAACAGCTGAAATTGGGTTTTGAAATGTGTTATGCGCTTCCATATGGTTAGACGTAATATTTTAATTTTTTAAACGGTGCAGTTTTTTTTACCTTATTCTGAATGTGTTGGAAAGTGTTTCATAATCTATGCTTGACGCATGATTTTTTTTCTTTCTTGTTGATATTTTAACAGGATAATAAGGCTACAATAATTTGTGACTCGCGCTATAGCCAGTGTACATTGTAACAAGTCAGGAAACCATTGTGAAATTTGGTAATTTTGAAATTCAATATTTGAAAAACGGCATAATCATTAGATTTGAAATTTATAACCAGACTAGCAAACCCCGCAGCTTTGCTCGCGTAATATTTGAAATATGCCAGGTGATATTTATATGTCTAATTTTTATTAAAAGGTACTAACTAAATTTTTATTTTATTAAAAGGTAATATTTTATTTTATTAAAAGGTACTTATTACTTTTAGGAATAATTTTTAAAAATTACTATTTAAAACACAGTTTGATTAAATATCATTGTTACACTGCATAAGGCAGAAATGATACTTAAATTAATAAAACGAATTAAAACTAAATAATTGATAATTTAGAAAATATTTTGAAACTTTTATGCTCAATTAATACGCTCATTTCAGTATTCATTTGAAGTTTTGAATTTTTTAGAAACCATCTTCTTACATCTTAAAATTAACCATCATGTCAAATTCCAAGTCCTACCACCTCTCTCAACATAAAGGGCTATGTTGAAACAGGAACTGTCACCATTAATTTGCCAACATTAATTTTGAAATCGGTTTGTTATTTCCTAATATTCCACAGAAACGTAATTTAGAAAGTTTTTAAAGGCCTTTTTTAGAGCGTTTGTTGTTCCCGTGAATCCCAGGTGGTAGAATCATCGGCATAAAATATAGCCTGTGTAGGATCAGAGACTGTTATCATATTCGCAACTATTACTTTTATATTTGGTTTATATTTCCTGAAATAGCGTAGAAATCGTAATTTAGGACGTTTTTAGAATGCTTTTCGCACCTCCCCTTCACTTCACCCCTTTTTAATTCGAATTTATTTTCGACAGTCCTTCGAGGGCATTTATATTTTATAAGTAACTACCATGCCATATTTAAAGTTTCTAGCCTTTTCAGCATCACAGAAATCGCAATGTAGAAAGTTTTTAGCTACTGCAACCCTCTGGTGGTAGTGGCACAGACATAAAATATAGCTTATGTTTGAGCAGATTCTATCACCAACAATTTGTTATCATTATTTTTTTAGTCTGTTTGGTATTTGAAAAGATTACATAAAAATTGTAATTTATAACGCTTTTCGCTCACTTCATCTTTTTAAATTTGAAATTTTCTTTCGACTGTTCTTAGAAAGCAGTTGCATCTTGTAAGTAAATAACATGCCATACCTCAAAGTGTTACACCCTTCAGTTATGCAAAAAACGTAAATTAGAACATGATTTGCTTTTTCAACCCTCAGATGGTAGTGACAGCAACATAAAATATAACCTATGTTATAGCAGGGACTGTCACCATTGATTTGCAACCATTACTTTTGAAATAGCTTTGGAATTTCCTGAGATTGAGTAGAAATCGCAATTTAGAACGTTTTTAGAACGCTTTTCGCGCATTTTCACCCTTTTTTAAATTTCCAATTTTTTCGAAACTGTTCTTAAAGATCATTTATATGTAATACATATGTACCTTGCCTAATTTTAAGTTGCTAGCCCCTACCGATCACAAAAATCGAAATTTGGAACGCTTTTTTGCTCCTGCAACGTCTAGGTGATAGTGATACCGACTTAAAATATCGTCTATGTTAGAGCAGAGGCTGTCAGCAATAATTTCTTAACATTACTTTTGAAATCAGTTTGATTCTTCCTGAGATATTTGTGACAAATCGTCATTTAGAACGTTTTTAGAACACTTTTCGCTCATTTTGCTCCTGCACCTCCTCTGGGTTAGTGGAAACATATATAAAATATAGCCTATTTTGAAGCAAGATCTGTCACCATCATTTTAACACCTTTATATTTGAAATCGGTTCAGTATTTCCTGAGATTGCATAGAAATTGCAATTTGGAACGTTTTTAAAAAACGCTTTTTGCGCATTTTGACCCCCCCTTTTAAATTTCGATTTTTTTTAGGAAATGTCCTTAGAGATCATTGATATCTTATAACTAACTACCGTTCTAAATTTCACGATTCAAGGCCCTTTCGTCACGCAAAAACCGCAATTTAGAACGTTTTTCTCCTTCAGCCCCTTTGGGGTAGTGGCACCGACATAAAACATAGCCTATGTTGGAGCAAGGATTTTCACCACCACTTTGACGCCATTATTTTTTAAATCGGTTTGTTATTTCCTGAGATTGTGTAGAAACTACCATTTAGAACGTTTTTTAGAACGCTTTTCGCGCATTTTCACCCCTTTTAAATTTCGAATTGTTTAAAAACTGTTCTTAGAAATCCTTTATATCTAATAAGTAGCTGATACTTCAAATTTCATATTTCTAGGCCCATCAGTAACACATAGATCGCATTTTTAGAACGTTTTTTGCTCCTACACCCCCTTTGGGGTAGTGGCACCGACATAAAACATAGCCTATCTTGGAGCAAACGTTGTCACTATCATTTTGACACCAATATTTTTTTAATCGGTTTGGTATTTCCTGGCATTATGTAGAAACTACCATTTAGAACGCTTTTTAGAACGCTTTTTGTGCATTTTCACCTCTATTTCGAATTGTTTAAGAACTGTTCTTAGTCACCATTTATATCTTATAAGTAACTATATTCCAAATTTCATATTTCTAGGTCCTTTAGTAACGCAAAAATCGCATTTTTAGAACGTTTTTTGCTCCTGCACCCCCTTTGGGGTAGTGGCACCGACATAAAATATAGCCTATGTTCTAAGTTGGACAAACACCATCATTTTGATACCATTACTTTTGAAATCGGTTTGGTATTTCCTGAGATTATGTAGAAACTACCATTTAGAACGTTTTTTAGAACGCTTTTTGTGCATTTTCACCCCTTTTAAATTTCGAATTGTTTAAGAACTGTTCTTAGACACCATTTATGTCTTATAAGTAACTAATATTCCAAATTTCATATTTCTAGGCCCTTCAGTAACGCAAAAACCGCATTTTTAGAACGTTTTTTGCTCCTGCACCCCCTTTGGGGTAATGGCACCGACATAAGATATAGCCTATGTTCTAAGTTGGGCAAACACCATCATTTTGATACCATTACTTTTGGAATCGGTTCGGTAGTTCCTGAGCTTATCTCCAACAAATAAACAATTTTTTCCTCTTTATAATATGAGTATAGATAAATACAATTTTTTACCTTTCTAACGCAGTTTGTCTAACAACTTTCTGACAAATACTTTTCGAGCTATTAATTTTTTAATTAACTTCAAATGTTTCATTTTCCGAGATTAATCTGTGGCAACGCTTAGCGAAAAATCCAGGCATTAGCAACATGTAGTTTTTTATTATTAAAGAGGATTGTTATCACATGGCAATGATTTAAATCTAATATATAAAATTGAAAATTTGTTTGTCTGTCTGTAATTCTATGCAAATCCACAATTAGGAAGCCATAATTGTGAAACGCTACGTACATGTGTATCAAAACACGGCCGAGGCAACTAAAGTAATCCGGAATCTAAATAATTTATAATCAATTTTTAACCCTTAAATGTCTGATTTTTTCAAATATCATTGTAATAATTTTTTTCGGCTTTCATTTTTTCAGTAAATCATGGGAAAAATACTTTAAAAAATCATATTTTGTTTTAAGTATGGTTTACGGTTAAAAAACTGTTTGTTACTAATCGGCAATAGTGGTTTTTAATTGAAAAAATAATTTTCCTTGATAAAATTTTATAATATTAAAAACACAAGAATTTTAGGAACTATAATACGAAATAAATTTGACTTGCTCACTGCAGAACAAAATAGGGTTTTTCACAAGCTTCCAAACAAAACAAAAAGAACATGTAGCAACAATTGAAAAAATAAATCTATCTTTATTCTTAAACAGCACAAATGTTACCATCTACATGTTGAAAATCGATTTAATAATATTTTCAGAATATATTTTATTGGCAACATTAGGTATTACAGCTTCAATATTATTCTAATAATATTTTAGAAGCCTAAATTGGGTATGTTGCCGAAAAGCAACACCAGGCATTTAAGGGTTAAGTAATAAAAATCTACCAATTTAACAGCAATTTCTTATCAAATTTAAACATTTTTCGTCATAGCAGTTGCCAACAATTAAAATTCCGCAATAAAATTCTTACCACAACAATTACTTTTTTATTGCAAGATTTCAACGTGAAAAATGAAAAGAAATATATGCTTTGACCAATTAAAAAAAAGGGGGGGGGGTGAATATTAAGTCATAACTTTTCTGTTGCGAGATTTACACGTGAAAAATAAAAATGAAATAAATAGTTTGAATAATTTAAAAAAAAGGTGAATATTACTTCATAACTTTTCTATTGCAAGACTTCCTCGTGAAAAATAAAAATGAAATAAATAGTTTGAAGAATTAAAAAAAAAAAAAGAATAATATGTCATATTGGAAATGGAAAGATAATGGATGCCAGCAGGTGAATATATAACGCCATATGAATTTTAAAAACGTATTGAAACATGATAAAAAACCTACCATGGAAATATTGGCATATTTTAACAATTTAAAGTTATCGGAATTTGTTTTCGCCATTTGTTTTCATCATGTGTATAACACTTCGACTGTTTTTTAGGTGTGTTCGTAATTATATAAATATGTAGCGCCTATAGTCGTCGTTCAGTCCGTCTGTTCGCATATAACAGAGCAAAAAATGCCCAACCGAATGGCCTGAAATTTTAAATATATAATTGTTGCAAAATTTTGTCGAGTCAGTTCATATTTTATGAAAATCGGATGTATAGTTTCATGACAGGGACACTCAAAAGTTTTCCGTTACATGACGGCCAATGATAAAAAAAAATATTGCAAGTGCATTTTAATGATGTTACAGCCTTTCGAACAGAATTAAATGGATATGCACTTATTGAAGGGGACTAAAATATACATTCGGTACAATATGCGGTGCAAAAAAATATTTATAAAACTATACGAACGCACCTCATTTGCCACGTTTGACGAGCAATTTCCAACGTGCTTTTAATTGTTTGTTTTATACTGTATATTTAATTTTGAAAATGATTTTTCAAAACAAACATTCTTAAAATTCCGGGAAACTCCGGGAGCTAGTTGTGAATACAGGCACTATTAAGAATATCGTAAGTACTTTTAATATTCTTTTTAGAAATCCGAAATATACAAAAATCCGGCTTAGTGTCGGTCCCGATGATGCAAGAGTTTCGATGTTATACTGTATATCATCCTCCTTAAAATAAGTTTAGTTCAGCTTTACTGCGTAAAGAAAAATATAGTTCTTTTTAGTTTATGCTATCGTGATGTTAAATATTTCGAAAAATATTTATAGTGTTACTTGAAAATGACGCCATAATAATTAATCCTCTCTTGCAAAATGTTTAGTTGTTTTATGATGGCTTATGTTTTAGAAAAGATGTATTCGTAAGTTTTGATCGTAAGCTTTTACGAATTTTTGAAAAGTCATTACGAAAGTTCCATATTTCTTAACATAGCTTTATATAAAAAAAAAGTTTTGATATTCAACTGAATCCAGTCGCATTAATAAATGAAAAAAAAAACAGTTTGTAATTTTACACTGTAAAAAAGAAAGAAAAATGTTTTTTAACCCCTTGCCTTAAGCATCAGATTCAATTTTTAAAATTCTTCAAAAAGTAGTTTATGTCATTATTTTTAATTACATGTGGATTATTTAATTACATGTAATATGAGGAGATGAAATAAAAGTTTATTTATACTATACAAACAAAAATAAGGTTCGAAATAAACAACTATTACATGTGTAAAGTTCGTAAGTTTTTCGAATTATTGTTACATTACACTAAAGCGCAGAAATAGTACAAAATAAAAAAATGCATTATGTTTATGCGTCCAAAACCAATAGTAATTAGCCACTCAAATAAACAGACTCTTAGAACATTGCAGTCTGGACCTAAAATAAGGGCGTGCGCATACGCACATACTACCTGGTAGTGTAACAGAAGATTTCATGACGTACGAAGGTACGTCCTGGTGCTTAAGGGGTTAATATACCAAAATATAATATAACCAAGAAGGACATTATGCAATTACCTCTTCCAAGTTTCCCGTTATAAAAGTCCAGAAGGTAGCACTTCTTTTTTACTTAACTAGTTTATACAAGCTGATTTTAATACATGTAATTGATTTTTTTAAATAAATCATGAAAATTGCTGTAAGTACTCCCGAAACAGTTTATGGGCCTAGGGAGCCGAAAACTTCCGCTTCTAAAGAAAAATCGATCACAACCTGATTACAGAAAATCGCCATTGATCGCAATAATATATTTTCACCTTCCGTAATCTGATAGTCTTTTTAAAACAAAAACAAATTAGAATTTTTTGTAGAACCTGCCTCGGAGAGGTGTTGATGATGCAGTGTTAGGAAGTAGGAAGCAGTTCCCCCTAATTTGATTTTTAAAATATTATATTAACTCTTTCGGTGCGAACAAATTCTGGCGATTATTTTTAAATTCAATCGTACCACATTTTATAATAGGTTTTCTTTGTGCGAAATATCTCTTAAAAGTATCTTAATATAAGAATATTGCAGGGATTAGCTATCAAAAAGTGGTAGGATTGAAATAAAAAGTAGTCCACTGGTACATTAATTGTACCAAACAGTACTGAAAAAGTTAAAGGTCTATGAATGTAATTTGTCACAATGGTGCATCATACATGAGCACATGACTGAACAGTGTATTTAATATAATATCGTTTTCTTATAGAAAATATGTAACAAATTAGCGTTTTTTCTAGAACTTGTCCTGGAGGGCGTTTAACGACGAAGGGTTTGGAAAAAGGAAGTAATGCCCTTAGTTTGATTTTAAAAATATTCTATTAACTCTTTCGGTATGGGCCACTAAAACTGGCGACTATTTTTAAATTCAACCGTACCACATTTTTTTTAAAGTTTCCTTTGTGGTAAATGTCTCTTGAAAGTATCTTAATATAAATCAACTGCAAGGATTAGGTATCAAAAAGTAGTAGGAATGAAATAAAAAGCAGTCCACTGGTACATTAATTGTACCAAACAGTGCCGAAAAATTTAAAGGGCTATCAATGTAATTTATCACTATGGTGCTTCCTTTTAAATATGGGAACACATGATTGAATATTGTATTTTATATAATATCTTTTACTTAAAGAAAATATATAACAAATTAGCATTTTTTCTAGAGCCCTTCTTGGAGGGGTAATGACGGCTCAGGGTTAAGTAGTAGTAAGCCGTTCCCCCTAGTTTGATTTTAAAAATAATCGATTAACTCTTTCGGTACAGGTCACTACTGGCGACTATTTTTAAATTCAAATGTGCCATATTCTATAAAAGGTTTCTTTGTGGTAAATTTCTCTTGAAAGTATCTTAATATAACCTTATTGCAGGGATTAGATAGAAAAAATTATAAATGAAATAAAAAGTAATCCACTGGTGGATTAATTTTACCAACCCGTATGGAAAAAGTTCAAAGGACTATCACTGTAATTTGTCACTATAGAGCAACATTTTAAATATATAAACACATGACTGAATAGTGTCTTTTATATAATATCTTTAATTAAAGAAAATATGTTTGAAAGTTTTTACGATGAAACTTCTTAATAAAAATTTACAACTATTGACATAACTTAATAAATACTTAGTATTCCATTCCCCATTCTGTTTACCTATATCCAAATAGAAGAAGAAATCTAATTTTCTGCTTACATAAGTCTTGAAATAACATAATCACAGAATCCTTAAGAAATACAATTTTCTTCTTGAAAGAATCTGACAGGAATTCAATAATATTTAGTGAAAAGAAAGGAGGAAAATATTTATGCAACCTTTTTCTGTTTTGTCTTTTTTTCTTACATAACAAAAAATAAAGAGTTCTCTTCGAAAAAAATTAAGGCTGCAGGCAAAAAAATAAAAAATAAATAAAGTTTTATAATGTCATAACTTCTCCAAATAATATATAGTGCGCGGTATTTATTTTCCCCTGAATTCGATTTAAAAAATATATACAAATTATTTTTTTAATACGTTCACATTCTCTAAAATAAACAACTTTCATAATTTTTTTAATGGAAAAAAATATTATAAATGTTAATTAAAAATATTTTTTTACTTTAAGTAATGACAACAACAGAATTTGTACAGTCGTGGAAAAAAAAATTAAACACCCCCTACTAACTCCTCAACAAATTATCGCAGACGAAAGTTACTGGTACCGAACGATTGGAAATAAAGTCTACTTTGAAATGACGTATAGCAAATTTGCTTAGGTGGCCATCTACATATTAAAACGAATCCAAACTTCATTTTTTTCAATGGCAATACACAATTTTAACGAAGTATTTCAAATCTTTGGTCAAACTATGCCTAGACACCCAATTTCAAGTCATTTGAATGATAAGTTTTTGAATTATAAACATTCAAAATTTAATCCTTCTAATGTTAAATTGCATTTCATATTTTTATTTATAACTTCTGAAATTATGATCCTAATGTTCTAATTTTTTGTGTAGCAATAATACTAATATATCCAAACATAAAACCGTTGAATTTGCAATTTTTATAATTTTATGATATGTATTATGAATTATGAAATTAATGTTAAAAAAAATTATGAATTGGAACCTACAATTTTTTTGATGGATTCAGATTTATTAAGTCCTGCTTTATGGAAATCCAGAATTTCACATTTTTCTTGCAAGTAGTTTTCAAATTATGCTTAAAAAATGGCAAAATGATGGTTTGAGGGGCCGTTTATGATAGAAGCAGGGTTTGCAGGTTTTTTTACACGTGTCAGTTTTTGACGGTTTAAACCGTCATGTCAAAAACCCCTTGTCAAAAACCTCGTCAAAAACCTCAAATACTTACAGTGATCTGTAAAATTTCACATTAAATGTCACACATTAGATGTAATATTTAAAATTCACTATTACTGTATTGTATAATTAGTATATAGTATTAGTAATAATTACAGGGTTGGCAAGTTTTTGACATGTGTCCATTTATGTCGGGTTTAAACCATAGTTTAAACCATCATGTCAAAAACTTCTTGCCAAAAACCATCTGTCAAAAAGATCAGATACTAAATTGATCTGTAAAAATTCAAATTAAATGTCACACATGACAACATT
This sequence comes from Maratus speciosus, assembly GCA_963932465.1. Classification (NCBI taxonomy): domain Eukaryota; kingdom Metazoa; phylum Arthropoda; class Arachnida; order Araneae; family Salticidae; genus Maratus; species Maratus speciosus. Next base: position 70,347,430 of record OZ010799.1, on the reverse strand, counting down.
ATGTATAATATTTTAAATTCACTCTTACTGTATATCAGTAATTAGTACTTAGTAAAGTATTACTGTTAAGTACAACTTTTTAACAGGGTAAAATTTTTATTTAAATTTTTTTTGTAAAATTGTGTTTTTCTAAAAAGTAGATATTAAGCTCACCTGAGCTGTACAATTTTCTCTTACTTAAAATCGTTTTAAGTTCGCTTACTTTTGAGAGCTTAAAGCTAAAGTTAACTTTTTTTATGAGAAAAAAAAAAAACTTAGAAAAGTGCAGATTTTTTTGTATATATATAACAAGATAATGTGCATCAATGTTATTCTAGTCTAGGCAATAACCATTCCATTCAAAATTGAAATTGGATTATTAATTTTAAACATTTAAAAAATAAGAAAAGTAATTAAAATAAAAGCTTAAAAGTCAAAATTTTTTTAAAACATGCTTTCTTTTAATATATAAAAATGTTTTCGATTTTAAAACTGAACAAAATTGGCTCGGTCATCTAAAAGAAAATTCCTTTAAGCCCATACTGAAAAAGTACATAATAGAAGGGATCAAATCATGAAACCATACCATTGTTTGGCTTATACTTTGCATCCCAACCATCAGGGGCAAGGGTTGACTTCTGTATCAGTTGATTCAGGTCGCGCTTGAGCTACAGGGAGAATGTATGTGTATGAAGCGTGTATGAAGCTAAAGAATCCCCTTTCCCGTCTTCTTATTTCAGTGCTATGGGGAGGACTCCATTGCTTGGTGGAAAGGTATCATTAAATGCAACAGCTTTTTGAGCCTGCTTCAAAACTTGCTCATCTAGCAATGCTTTTGCTATCAAGTCCTACTAGCTCAGCATCAATTAAGAGACAGACTATTTTTTAACGCTTCATACACTCTAAACAACTCAAAAATCTTTTGGGTGTAAATAAATGTGCTAAACACGTGGTGTGTTGCAGCATGCTGCGGGGTAAAATTGATCCGGATTATTTAATTGTACAAAATTATTTTCTTCTGGTTGAAAAATCCAAAAAAAAAAAAAATACTTTATTGCAAATAATATATTTTTTAAATTATTAAATTTCAATAAAAGATACATAAATCATTGACTTATTTAATGTTTACCTATTGTTAAAATGTTTTAGCGTGTTACATGTATTTGGCAGTTTTCGACGGTTTAAACCAGTTTATGACAGTTTAAACCAGTTTTGACGCTTGTCATGTCAAAAACCCAACCCTGGATAGAAGTGATTAAATATTTTTAAATTTCTTATGCTACCCTGTAATCTACCTTTCTTAATATGCTGCTTAACCACTTAACCTACAATGGCGGGCATAGCCCGCGTACGATGATCGAGCCAAATGTAAATTCTTCTTACCACTAAAATTTCACAGTAAATATAGTTTAATTTAATCGCCGAAATTCCATGATTAAACAAGGTGAAAATCCCTATTAAATTTTAGTGGTAGCTATGGCTTTGCCAAACCGTGGAGCTGTTGAGACGTAAATCGTAGGTTAAGGGGTTAAGGTTCCTTGATCAAGAAGGGAGCTCTCTCGATTAACAATCGAGCACCGAACTTCAGTTTGGATACAGACTTTAAAATACGCTTGTTTTAAAATAATTAATTTATCGGAAACTTATGCTACGAATTACATAAATATTTGTTTTTAGACTAATTGAAGGGTGTAGAGTTCATTTATGCTGTCAGAATTGTATACTGCTATTGAATAAAACAAAGTTACGGGTTCGTTTTAATATGTGGATGGCCCCCTAAGCAAATTTTACATACATCATTTAAAAGTAGACTTTATTTCCAATCGTTCGGTTCCAGTAACTTTCTTCTACGATAATTTGTTGAGGATTTAGTAGGGGTGTTTACATTTTTTTCCATGACTGTACATGCAATTGTAACAAAATAATTTTAATGTTAATGCTGTTAATGTTGCGTATTTGTCTGTTAAACATGTTTCCTGAACATGAAAATATTTACAGTAGAGTCTCTTTTATCCGAAACTATTCTAACTGAAACTCTCGGTTAACCGAAATCTATTTTTAACGCTTTTTTTTTTTTTTTAACTATCATATTCCTCGTGTGCAAGCGATCCTTTCCTAATTAAGAGTACACATAAATATTTTCGATCCATTTTCTTAGAGCTTCTCTGAATTCAAAATGAGTATCCATTAGTTGCGGACTGAACGAAGAAAACGAATAAATTAGCAATTCTGAAGCTATTGAATGTTTTCGAAAACGTTTGCATAGCTGGAAAAGCAGAAAGACTGTGACCCTGGTGTATTAATAATATTACAAATCTCCGTGATAGAGCTTCAAAGCAAAGGCGATCGAATCTGCGACAAACAAAACATTTTTTCAAATCTTTGTGATACATTAGACCGAGAAGCGGCAGCAGATACAATCACCTCATCTAGTTCACGGCTGAAATTCCAGAATTAGTTAAAACTTCATTTACATATTAAAACGCAATCGCTCTGCCAAATCATATTTTGGTCGAAAAAACCTGAAAACCCGATTTTAGAAGTTGACTCGTAGGTTTACCATTGTGTTTTCCTGCTCCCAATCCTCCATGTTTACATACCTTTGGCTGCTTGAAAGCACAATGGTAAATCTACGAGTCAACCGCTGAAGTTGTGTTTTCAGGTGTTTTCCACCAACATATGACTTGGCAGACCGTTTGCGTTTTAAAGTGCGAAATGCATTTTAGCTAATTCTGAAATTTCAGCCATGAACCCGATGAGATGATTGTCTGTGATGCCGACTCGCGGTCTATATGTAAAAGGTACTTAATTTCAAAATTTAAATTCAGGTAATTTATTCTTTTTTTTATTTTGCTATTGCTTTATTTTTATTAAACACTTGTTACCATAATAAGAAATATTGCATATATTTATCCTTAATCTTAAAATTAAAGCATTCTTGATTATCCGAAAATTTCGATTTTCCGAAAAATGGTCGGTCCCAATTACTTCGGATAATCGAGGTTCTACTGTACTTTAGAATTGATAAAATCCTAAAAACAGATTTTCTGGGTAAAGAAAATTGACTAATGCATTGTAAAAGTTACTCGGCAACGTTTCAGAAAATTACGTGTAGCTAATTAAAATTTATTTTCATAAATCCTTCTTTCAATTTCGAAAATCAATTTTTCTCTGGGGTATCTAAAGATAAAGGAATGCTTTTTGGAATTCGGGTTGACTGGTAATTTCTAACAGTTAGTCAAAGACATATAGTTACAATTGCAAAAATGTTTTAAATAAGGTAAAAAATGATCCTGTAAATGATATTTAGTAAAAATTTCCTGTTACACTGACAAGTAAGACAAACAAAAAAGTCCCATTCAACTAACACTAAAATTGACCGAGTTATGAAACTTTAAATTGCATGACTTATGCCAATTTTCTGCATCTGAACATAAGTGAGTCGGGCCATGCTACGAGGGATCGCACACAAAGTGTTTAAAGTATTATAAGAATGTATTTCGCGTGTACATTTCTAAAAAAATGAAATGTTCATTATTTTTTTACTGACGGTATATTAAGATTCCGCAGAATTTTTTTAATGTAATATATCCTCATGAGAAGAACTTTCTGTACTTTTTTTTCAAGTTTTTCTGAGTATGTGCATATGCAAACCTTCCTTGTGAATTATCGGGGTTTGTGCACCTGCCATTTTCTAACCAATTCCCAATGTTTTCCACAAACCACCAACGATTGCCCAGAAATCTGTGTTACCTGGGAAGGGTGTTGCCAGTGGGCTACTTTAAAAAAAAATTCAGATTGTTTGATTATCACCACATTTTAAAAAGCTATAATTTGGCTTGATCTCGCGTTAATTAATCTGTCATTAAATAAGGTTCCTATTTCTATATCAAGAAAGTGGTGGGAATCAAGCAAGTTCAATTTTAAAAAAAGTAGCTCACTAGCAACACTGCTTGGGAATCGATTACTACATATTTTTTGCCACATGAATGTGTCCACTAATAAAATTTACCAGTTAACTGCGTCATTGTAAATGTGAACACTTGTCTACTGCCTATTATAAAGACTGTAAATACAGGAATTGGGTTGGTCAAACTTCGTAAAGGTACTTCTAAATCTATACTAATATTATAAAGAGGTAAAGTTTGTGTGTGTGTTTGTTTATTTGTAGGGGAACTCTGGAACTACCGAACCGATTTCAAAAGCAATGATAGCAATTGATAGTGATAGTCCCTGTTTCAACATAGGCTATATTTTATGTCGATGCCACCACCCCTATGGGGGTGCAGGAGCAAAAACCGGTCTAAAAATGTGATTTTTATATGGCTTAACCCTAGAATGCTACCCCTTCGTCTCTCGGACGAAGCCCATAGCAAATAACCCTGACCTTCTTTCCCCAAAACAGAAATGGGTTGTGCCACTCAGTACCTTCATTTGATCATACCTGCTACACTTATTGATATTCTTTCTTTCCGAAATATTTGTGCACATGTCTTTTTCAGGACAATATTCGTCTCGCAGACGAATGGTTACCATTAACGTTTGCATTTGAGAATCTGACTTAGATTTTTTCCAGTGCTGCCGTGGCATGTCAAAAAGTTTTCTTGGATAAATTTTTGGGGGTTAAGCTCAGGCTATCCGGGAACTATTAAAATAACTAAGTGATAGGTAAAATTCTATTTCTGGCGATGAATCAGAAAATGACGATTTTATTGAAGTTGAAAATGACGAAATCATAGATAGCGATAGAAATGGAAATAATGAATTCCCTTAACCTTTGAGAATTCGATTATTCTTGAGATCTGATTATCCTTTGAGAATAAAAATGAAGAAATAACAATGCTTGAAACACAAACCCAATAAAATGAAAGTATGAAGTCAAATTTTGATTCTAAAGGTATAAACCGTGTCAAATAAGTTAATGGTACAGTAATATCCGGAAATTTTTTGAGTCATGTAACAAGTCTTTTATTATTCTATTATACTAATCAAATAAGCGTTTTATTCTTCTGTCTAGTTTCAACGAAAATCCAAATGTTAATAAAGAAAGTAGACTAGAGAACAGGAATTCTGCTTTTTCAGAATTTAGTGTCGCCCCCGGCATTTCCATTACTTCATTTTCTCCTGGTCGACTGATGCCTTCTATTAGTATGAAACAGCCATTATAAATGAAACGTTAGGTGAAGATGTAAGAGCAGTCGTAAAAAGTTAGAACTCTAATTTTCTGGTCAGAATGGGAAAAAAATGGACATAATTTTTTTCGAAAAAAAAAAATATTGCCATTTTTTTTTCCATTCTGACCAGAAAATCTGTGTTCTAACTTTTTACGGCTGCTCTTTCATCTTCACCTAACGCTGCATTTATAATGGATATTTCATAGTAATAGAAGCCACCAGTCCACCAGAAGGAAATAACTCGGTTAAGCGGGACTCCGATAATCGGGACTCTACTGCAAAACATATTTCAATTTTAAGACTTAAAGCACACGCTTTTATTTTATGTAAAATGACATCATTTGCATTCATATAGATACTTAAAATTAAATATAGTTTATAATAGCTCCATTTTTTATCATGAATCCTTAATTTATATTTTTTTCAGAATAGCACGTATTTTAATTAATATTTTTTTCAATTTTTATGAGAAAATGGCAACAAAAAGATATAATTGCTTTTTTTCAACAATTTTTTCTTTACTTTCTACAGAAATGGAGTACTTGAGTTGCCAAAATGAAGCAAATGTCGCTAAAAACTAAAAAAAAAATAATATTTCAAAAATAAATGGAGATGCAGTTTTCAAACAAATTGCATTAAAAAGTACTTTTTATTCCCAAAACGACGGTATAAACATTGAAAATGTGCGATGGTTAGAAGTTTAAAAAAATGCTGTATAGTATTCAATCGCACAATGAAACATCGTCTTTTGTTTTACGGCTGGCGTATACAAGTTAACGTTATTTATTGGAGACAAAATAAGCTGGGAGGAAGAAATAGCATACCGGGGGCTAAAAAACAGAAATGATAGAGTTTTATAATTCCACAAAAGAAACCGTAGACACATTTGATCAAATGTGCAATAACATGCCATGTAGTAGGAAAACCCACCGATGCCCTCTTTGTCAGTTTCATGGTATGGAAAATATCAGTTTAGTGGATGCACATGCTATATAAGTGCATAATATGGCTCAAAATCCGAAAAAAGATTTTCCAGAAAAAAGTTCGCAAAAAAAAAAAAAAAAAAAAAAAAAAAGCAATTTAACAAATTACAACGACCATTTGGAAAATGATTTTTTCGAAAACTAAAATTTAAGACATAAAAAATAGCACGGAGTTGATCATGCACTACATACGCCATGGATTACATTTTTCGGTACTGTAAATTTTTAAACTTCTACGGAGTTGATCATACATTACGTACGCCATGGATTAAACATTAATATTCCTGGACCAATTTTAAATGAAATTTCATTCTTAAACTTCTAAACATCCCACAATATTGCTCTTTACACCGTCGTATAGAGAAAAAAATGTACTTTTAAATGCAATTTGTTTGTAAGCTATATCTCAATTTGTTTCTGAGTTATTAATTTTTTTGTAGTTTTTATTACTTTTTTGTCATAGTGGCAACAGAAGTATCCATATCTGTTGAAAGTAAAGGGAAAATACAGATTACTGTACAGACCAATCAGAAAACGAATAAAATGCGGATTCAACCAATAAAACGCTTCAGATATGTGTTTGAATTCCTACCCTGACAGAGGACAATAACCATTTTTCCAAATGGTTAATAAAGCTAAGTGGAAATTGTCTTGCTCCCTAGATGAAGGGGGTCGTATCGTTGATCTCAACGTATCAACTTTTCCCCGATTAACATTTGCAATTATAAGTGAAATTTTGAAATTGGATATGAACATTCAGCAACACAGACAATCTGAATGTAAAAAATGGAAATATTGTGCATTTTGCCGTTACAATTTGCGCAGAATGACGTGCAACATGTGTCTAACGTGTTCATTAGCAATGTGTGGTGACATCACGCTAATATGCTAAATATTTCTTTGAAAATGAATAAATCAAACTTTATTGCTTACTTGAAGATCGAGTGCGATAAAGTCATCTGCAGTAAGTATTATTTTATTCTAACTAGCTTCACCTACTTTTCGTCTGGGAGACGAAGGGTTATCATTCCCGTAATTTTTTCAAAGTGTAGCATTCTAGGGTTAAGGGCCTAGAAACTTGAATTTTTTCATGGTAGATACTTAACTCATATAAATGCACTCTAAGAATTCTTCCTAAAAAAATCAAAATTTAAAAGGTTTGTAAATGGGCGAAAAGCGTTCTAAATTACGATTTTTATGCTTTCTCAGAAAGTACCAAACCGATTTCAAAAGTAATAGTTGCAAATTAAGGATAGCAGTCCTTGCTCCAACACAGGTTATATTTTATGTGGGTGCCACTACCACCTGAGAGTTGCTGGAGCAAAATACATCCTAAATTTCGATTTTTGTGATACTGAAGGAGCTAGAAACATGAAATTTTGAGTTGTAGTTGCTTATACGATGTAAATGCTCTCTTAGAACAGTCCCCCCCCCCTTTTAAATCTTGAATTTTTTTAGAAATGCGCGCAAAAACGTTCTAAATCACGATTTGTATGCAATTTAAGGAAATACAAAAACGATTCCGAAAGTAATGGGTGCAAATTGATGGTGTCAGTCATTGCTTCAATATAGACTATATTTTATGTCCATGCGACTACCACCTGGGGGTTGATGGAGCAAGAAACGTTCTAAATTTCGATTTTTGTGCTACTGAAGGAACTAGAAACTTGAAATTTGGCATGGTAGTGACTTATAAGATGTAAATGTTCTGTGAGAACTGTTAAAATAATCGATATTTAAAAGGGATGAAAGTGCGCGAAAAACGTTTTAAATTATTATTTTTATTCAATTCTCAAAGATGGAAAAATGAAATTTGGCGTGGTAGATACTAATAAGATTTAAATGTTTACTAAAAACAGTTTAAAAAAATTTCCGGATTTAAAAGAGTGAAATGAGCGAAAAGCGTTCTAAAAAACGTTCTAAATGGCGATTTCTAAGAAATCGCATGAAGTATCAATACAATTTCAAAAGTAATGATTGCAAATTGATCGTGACAGTCCCTGCTCAAGCATGAACTGCATTTTATGTCGGGGCCATTACCACAAATAGGTTGCAGGAGCAAAAAAGTTCTAAATTGCGATTTTAGAGGTACTGAGGGGGTATTAACTTGAAATTTGGCATGGTAGTTATTTATAAAATAGAATTACTCTCTAAGAACATTCGGGAAAAAATTTTAAGTTTAAAAATGTTCCAAATTGCGATTTCTATGCAATTGTCAAAGACAGAAAATTGACATTTGGCGTGGTAGATATTTATAAGATATTAATGCTCTCTAAAAACAGTTTCTTATAAATTCCGAATTTAAAAGGGTGCAATGAGCGAAAATCATTCTAAAATCTTTCTAAATTACGACTTTTATGGTATCTTAGGAAATATCAAACTGATTTTGAAAGTAATGATGGCAGATTGATGATGATAGTCTCTTCTCCAGCAAAGCTATATATTTTGTTGGTGCCGGTACCAAAAGAGGGGTATGCAGGAGCGAAAACCATTCTTAAATTGCAATTATTGTGATATAATTGAAGGTGCTAGAAATATTAAATTTAGTATGGTAGTCGCTTATGAGATATAAATGCTCTCTAAGAGCTGTTTGTAAAAAATTCCAAATTTAAAAAGGTAAAATGAACGAAAAGCGCTCTAAAATTTTTCTTAATTTTGATTATTTTGGAATTATTAATGATAGAAACTTGAAATTCCGAATTGTAGTTACTTATATGATGTAAATGCTCTCTGAGAATAGTTTTAAAAATTGAAATTAAAAATGATGAAATAAGTGACAAGAGTTCTAAAAGTATTCTAAACTACGATTTTTATTGAATTGTTAAAGATAGAAACTTCAAATTTGGCATGATAGATACCTACAAGACATAAATGCTCTGTAAGAATAGTTTCTAAAGGATACGAAATTTAGAGGGTTAAAATGAGCGAAACGCCTTTTAAAAACTTTCTAATTTACGATTTTTCTAGAATCTCAGGAAATACTAAACCGATTTCAAAATTATGAAGGCAAATTCATGTGGCGGTCCCTGTTCCAACGTATGCTATATTTTATGTTGGTGACACTAACACCATATGGATGGTAGACCGTTAGACTAGAAGCATAGAATATGACTTGAGGGTTACTTTTAAGATGTAAATGAGTGCTAAAAATATTTCTTCTCTCTATTCTAACAAAAAGTAACTTACGCTGTCACCGCTGCCGCCGGTTTCGAATTTTTTGTGACCGGAGGTCTTTCTCCGTTAATATTAAGAAAAATATTGCATACAAAAATATGAAAATCGGCAGTATTATAGAGAAATGTTTGATAAAGACGCTGATGCAGACAATTTTTAAATTGAAGAATTATTTTAAGAGATATTTAATGCTAAAGGTGGACAAAGTCGTTCCATTAAAAAAGTTTTATAGGAGCAAAAACTATACATCAGATTTTAATCATTTTTAGATCATTTTATATGTTATAATTTCCCGGTGTGCAAGATGTATTTATTTTTTTAATTTGACTCATTTTTTGCGCTTTTATTTCTATTTTAAATTCAAATTTTCAGCATTTCGAGAGATATTTTTTACTTATTTTAGAAAATTGTACTAATTTAACCTGTTGCTAACTGTATAAACAGCGCAAACAATAATGTTTGCTTCAAATGAAAAATTTATTTACACGTGACTATTATAAACAGAAATAAACCCTTTCAAATTCGAATTAAATAATTACATATAAAAAGCAGGAACTTATTGAAAATTACTTCATAAAATCTATATTTATACGTGAATTTTAACAGAGAAAGGATATTGTAAAATAATAAATTCATTAACATGCGTTAGAAGTCTTAAATAGGAGAAATTACGTCACATTTACGTCACATTACACTTATTACGTAAAATGAACAAAAAATAATATTGCAAAACAGTTTAAATTTAAAAATTGCGCGAGACATTTATTTGATATTTCAAGATGAACTTTTCAACTATATTTGTTGGGACAGCGCAAATAATATTTCATTTCTAACAAAAGTATTTTCACTTGAATATTAAAAAGAGAAATAAAAGTTTGGTGAAAATTGCGTCAGATTAAAAACGATACTTTTAAAATGTCTTTCATTTATTTATTTATTTATTGAACAACAAACATATGACTTGTGTGCTTGACATGAGAGCCCGCTTAAAATGTCTTATTTAAAAGAACTTTCTTTTCCTTTTGTTAAAGAGTACCGGGAGACAATGACTCTTTTTACTTAATTCATTTTATATTAGCTTATTTTGAAATGTTTAACTGGTTTTATTTAATCGAAGAGGAAAACAGCCATAGTATCTTTTAACAGCAGCTATTTTTCCTTAAAATTCCCAATCAAAGAGAAATGAATAGAAACCCGTTTATAGGGAGATCGCCACTGTTTTTTAAATCGTAATTCAATCTTTCAAAATCTTTTTTAAGCCGATCAAATTAGCGTGCTTTTAGAAATTACGGTGTCTGAACGGGGGTTAGCGAGCGTAGCTCGTAGGGGGCCGAGCCTCCTAGTTTTCTACAAAATTCAAAATCTCAAAGGAAATTTGAAATGAGCGTAAAAGTTTAAAAATGCATTCTAAATTATCATTTATTTAGAATTAGTTTAAGTTCTTCCTATTAATTTAATCCTCACTTTCACCTGATGCAGTGTAACAATGAAGTTTAGTGAAATTGTGGAGTATTTAAAATTTTTTTAGTTATTCCTAACAACGTAATACTTTTAACAAAAATAGGCACATAGATTCCACTTAGCATATTACAACTATCATGCGAGCAAAGCCGCGGATTTTGCTAGTAAAACTTTAAAGCTACTGACTTAAAATATATTTAGCATTCTATTTACCGTTGAATTTCTCTCTCTTTCTCTCCATAAAAGAAAAAAAAAACGAATTTTCTTCTTACAGGACATTCGTAGACAGAACATCAAAGGATTGCCTTTTTCCAGTTTGAATAAAGTAAGAGAAATATTCGTTCTATAAAGAAATTCAAACACATTGGGTTTAAAAAAAAAAAAAAAAAAATTCTATTCGTTGTGTGATGTTTAGAAGTTAAAAAAAAAAAAAAAAAACTATGAAACTAGGTTGATTGTCCAGGTCGTTGCCGTTATCGATATGAAGTCGGCGTTACTCACGAATATGTTTTCGTTATATAATATAGCTATTTAAAAAAGTAATGGCAACTGCCGTTGCTACAAATAACTATTTATAGCGACATTGGCAAAGACTTGGTTGATTGTCCAGGTTGTTCCCATTGTCGATATGACGTCAGTGTGACTCTCAGATATGTTTTTGTTTTATAATATAACTATTGCAAAAATTATTGGCAACGAGCGTTACTACAAATAAGTATTTATGGCGTCATTGGCAACCACCTGGTCGATTGTCCAGGTAGTTACCATTGTTTATGTGATTTCAGAATTACTCACGGACATGTTTATGTTTTATAATATAGATATTTAAAGAAGTAATTGCAAACGTTCCAATAAATAAGTATTTATGGTGACTTTGGCAACAACCTGGTTGATTGTTCAGGTCATTGCTGTTGTCGTCGTGACGTCAGAGTTACTCGCAGACATGTTTTTGTTTTATAATATAGCTATTTAAAAAAGTAATGGCAACGACTGTTGGTGTAAATAAGTATTTATGGCGACATTGGCAACGACCTGATTAATTGTAGAGGTCGCTGTTATTATCGATGTGACGTCAGCATTACTCACAGATATGGGGTTTTTTATAATATAGCTATTTAAAAAAGTAATGGCAACGAGCGTTGTTATAAATAAGTATTTATGGTGACATTGGCAACGACCTGATTGATTGTCCAAGTCGTCGTTGCCATTGACGATGTGACGTCAGAGTTACTCACGGACATGTTTTTGTTTTATAATATAGCTATTTAAAAAAGTCATGGCAACTACCGTTGCTATAAATAAATATTTGTGGTGACTTTGGCAACGACCTGGTTGATTGTTCAGGTCGTTGTTGTTGTCGATAATACGTCAAAGTTACTCATAGATCGTGTAATATAATATACATATTTAAAAAAGTTTTCTTTGACAACGGATTAAAATTATTTTTATTTTTATTTTAAAATTAAAACAAAAATATCATACTGAAAAAAAATGGGTTCTCAAAATTGAATAAAAGGTACTCAACTTTAAGTACGTCACATGCTCAAAATAGCACGGATCCAAATGTATTCAAAATTGAAAAACACATATACATGTACTCATTTTTGATTCGATGGATATGTTTAAATATGAACCATTATTTACCGCCTTTTAAACCCCAATTTCCCTCCTCCTCGTTTACTCCAGATTAAAGTAAAAGTGTACTTATATTTAGTTCCCTCTCAAAATTATCAACAAGAAACATTTTATTAATTATTTATTAAGAAAAAATACCAAAATTATTACCGAGATAAACAAATCAAATATATTTATGACACGAGAATTGTTTTCAAGCATTTTTGAATTATTTTACAATACTGTGCATAATTTAATATTTACATTAACGAACATCGGTTATGCTACAATGAATGAAATAAACCATAGCAAACTACAAAATTATAGTTAAGTTTGGGTTTGATAACGTGTGATGTTTCAAAATTGAGAAAGTTTACGTTCATTTTTAGGTGTATTCGTAATTATATAAATACGTAGCATCTATAGTCGTCGTCTGGTCCATGCGTCCGCCTGTCTGTCCGTCTGTCCGTCATATAACAGAGCAAAAACTACCCAACTAAATGGTTTGAAATTTAATATATAGAATTGTTGCAGAATTTTGTCGAAGAACTTCAAATTTTATGAAAATTTAATCAAATCTTAAAAAGATATTGATAAAAGTTTTGTTAATCCTGTAATACGTAATTACTTCAGTGATATCCCAGGCTAGCTAATAATTCTAGTTTGCCATAGTGATTACGTCCTTTTAAGATGAAGTCATATTACTTCCGCATTTTTTTGAGGGACATACAGACAGAGAATGACTTTTATGTATAGATAACCTATTGCGCGTAAAAATAATTTAAAATCATTAATACGATATGAGAGGGTTCGTATGTAAATTTTGAGATAATGAAAATGATGTAAGGTTCAGATTCCATGCAGAAAAATATTCTATGATTGTATCAGAGTGAAATAATTTTTGTTGATTTTTCATTTCGTAATATGTAGAATAACAGCCTCAATTAATAATTTCATTATATTTACTTATCTTGATTATATTTTACTAATTACGTAAACGAATAAATTTAAATTTTTCAATAACTTGGAAATAGTATTTTTGTAACTTGATGTTAAATTAATATTTGTTTTAAGAGTCAGACTAACTAATGCTCAGTGGATTTTTTATTGCAATTAATTTTGTAGATTTATTATAAATCAATACAGCAGTTCTTTTTTAAGCATTTTCTTTCGTCGAAATTCGTCGGGTTACACCTCCTAATTCATATATTTATTGTACGAAACCCTCTGAGCGCAAGTAATACTCACACTTGACTGTTTATTTTTCTTTCCTGTTACCATATATTTAAAGATAAGCAGAACGAACATATATATTTTTAATGAACTCGCTTGCTTGCGAATTCTACGGAACCTAAAAGAAACAGCGATTTTTTTATAATCGAATTCGGTGCAACACGCCAAATTAATATATTGTAACGAAAATTTTAGAGGAAGAATGAATTGTTTTATTAGATTTATCAGGAACCCTTTACTATTATGGCGTAGGACCGCCTTAAGCATGCAATACAGCGTTGATTTGCCTGGGAATATTCATACAACTGCTGAATAGTGTTTAGAGCAATATTATACCATTCTTCGTGGGGATATTGGGAATGTTCCGGGGAGAGCTACCCGTCGGTCTCTTTCACTCAGCTTCTCCTTCCATCCACTATTTTGCTTTACCAAGCTTGTCTTGCCTTGCAGTGTACGCTGCTATGACATCGTACCTCTAGACATGCCTAAAAGATGGGTTGTTTTGATCCCAGTTGCTCCAGCGAGTCGGGCTCCTACAAATTAGCCTCTTTAAAAGTCTGTGATGTCTGACATTTTACACGTTTGGCAAAAATCCTCGACGTATACAATAAGGTGGAGTGAAAAACACGAAAATCGGAAAAAACATAATTTAATACCGCGCAAAAGTTGTGTGTGGTTCTCAGTAATAAAACTGCCCAATTTTTTCGAAATCGAATTTTATTTTCCGGTGCCCCCGGGCGCCCCAATTTTTGCGCTATTCGTCAAAAATGTCTTGTATAACTTATAAATCAAAATAAGCATAATGTTGGAAAATAAAAATGTCATACAGCGGAAAAGTTGTTTATAGTACATAGTAATATGCCTGCATAGTTTTTTTTTTTAAATCAAGATTTATCTCTCGGTGCCTCCGGCCGCCTCAATTTTTACAAAATTCGTCAAAAATGCATTGTACAACTTACAAATCGAAACAAACATAAAGTTTATAATTATTAAAGGTACACATATATTAAGACAGACTTTAAATACAATTAAATACAATAAACCCAACTGGAGTGAAAACAGACGTTAATTTATGTGCTTTAATATATATTGTGGATCGATGTAAAAAGAAGTTTATTCATCGTTGTCACGTCATCCTGTGCTATCTGATAGATGGACGGTGACGTTCCCCAACTTGGTTTATTAGTGAGAAATTGCCAGGCTAGGACGTCGGCCAGGGTAGCTTAACGGTAGAGCAACAGCACGTTATGCTGTCGACCCAGGTTCGATTCCTGGCCCCGTCTAATTTTTCACTCCAGTTGGGTTTATTGTATTTAATTGTATTTAAAGTCTGTCTTAATATATGTGTACCTTTAATTATTAAAAAGCGAATTCAGACGTTAATTTATGTGCTTTAATATATATTGTGGATCGATGTAAAAAGAAGTTTATTCATCGTTGTCACGTCATCCTGTGCTATCTCATAGATGGACGGTGACGTTCCTCAACTTGGTTTATTAGTGAGAAATTGCCAGGCTAGGACGTCGGCCAGGTTAGCTTAACGGTAGAGCAGCAGCACGTTATGCTGTCGACCCAGGTTCGATTCCCGGCCCCGGCTAATTTTTCACTCCAGTTGGGTTTATTGTATTTAATTGTATTTAAAGTCTGTCTTAATATATGTGTACCTTTAATAATTAAAAAGCGAATTCAGACGTTAATTTATGTGCTTTAATATAAAGTTTATATTTATAAAAATGTCATACTGCGGAAAAGTTGCGTATGGTACGTTATAATACGCCTGGACAGTTTTTTTCGAAATCGCATAATATCTCCCAGGGCCCCGGTCATTCAAAATTTTGAGAAAATTGCAGCAAATTCCCTTTTATCTGTTGTACATGTATAATAGAACGCATCACGCAAGAAGCAAGAATGCAATACAAACATTTTATCTGTTAAAAATACACAAACAATTAAAGTTCAATAATGAAAAAAAAAATTTAAATCTGTTAAAAGTGTTTAAAAAATTTAAAGTTCAATTAAATTAGTTCGTGCTCCTCAAAAAAAGAATCTAAATATTTGAAATGTTTCCGCTTGGTATTTATTCTTGGTCCTGTTGGAGTTTTGTAATCTTGAAATCTGACTTAATTTCAAAATATGGCAGTGGCTCTTGATTGTTGCATGCAAAAGAGCTGCCACCGTGACATTTGCTTCAACAGCGAGACGGATGCCTCAGGGGGCGATATAGTTATTGTTTGCCGATTGGAAAAATGTTGGAAAAGTATGAATCCCATCCCATCATTTCTTTCCAGACTATCGAAATTAATTATAATCTTGAAACACTTATTGACGATCTCAGTACAGATCAAAAATACCTGAAGGTAATGATCCCATCTATTAACCCCTTGAAACGTTGTGGTTCATTTTTGGACCACTTATTTTTATTTCTTAAATGCCACATTGGCACCAGAATTTTGGAATTGAAATTTTCCTTTTATCAAGTACTCGAAGGAAAGCTTGTGCTTATTTTCAAATAAATTTGTTGTTAAATTCCGGTGTCATTCAATGATTTTAATATTTTATGCCTAGAAGTGCTATGCCCCTGAAAGGGTTAAGAAAGTTGTTTGGAAGACCTTGCAAATAGAGTTTCAGGTAGACTTTCCAACAGCAGATGGGTTATAACCGCTAACAGAATTTGTCTCTGTGTAGCAACTCCGACTCCAACGCCAAATCTGAAGATTTTGACGGAGTTTGTAGTTAAGGTGTACGCACATGTATGGTTTCTAATTAAGTGCAAGCCATCCTGCAAAGACGGTGCAATCCGTCTTCGGGAAATTGCTTATTTTTTAGGTATACGCCCCAAGCAGTTAAAGCTGTCATTGACCCAGTAATCCAACATAATGCCTTTTTTGCACATCCGGAAAACCTGCTGATTGCCATGGTAACTGATGATCGGAAACATATCCGCGAGCAAGGATTTCGTTTAATCCTTAAAGAACATTAGTGGAGAAATCAACAACATTAGTGGGCAACATTACAAAAGAACATTAATGGTGAACATTAGTGGAGAAATCAGGCAGTTCTAAGTTCCTGCAATCAATTTTAGCGCAGCAGATTATATTGATCTCATTCAGAGGGATAAGGTAGAAGTTACGGAATCACCTATTTTGACTAATCTTTCATACGATGATTTAAAGATGTACATCGACAAACATGATCGTGAAGATATCATTTCCTTTGCTGATTTTCCATGCCACATTCAAAGTGTAGAGAAAGGTGCGTCAAAGTGGTCACTGAAGCTACCGCGACAGTTTGTGGTGAAAGCAACAGGGATAGATTCATAAGATCTTCATTACAATCATGATCCATTATGTCATATTTTGAGATTAAGTCAGATTTTAAGGTTACAAAACTCCAACAGGACCAACAATAAACACCAAGCCGAAACATTTTGAACAGTTTTAACAGATTTCAATGTTTGTTTTTCGTTCTTTAACTTTAATTGTTTGTGTACTTTTCACAGATAAAACGTTTGTATTGCAATCTTGCTTCTTGTGTGATGCATTCTATTATACATGTACAACAGATACAAGGAAATTTGCGGCAATTTTTTAGAAATTTCGAATGACTTGGAAGATATCATGTGATTTAAAAAAAAACTGTGCAGGCGTATTACTACGTACCATACGCATCTTTTTCGCAGTATGACATTTGTTTTTTCCAACTTTATGTTTATTTCGATTTATAAATTGTACAAGGCATTTTTGACGAATTTTGCAAAAATTGGAGGAATCGGGGTCGGGGCCACTGGAAGATAAATCTTGATTAAAAAAAAATTGTGCAGACACATTACTACGTACCATGCACAACTTTTCTACGGTATGGCATTTTTTTTTCGAAATTTATGTTTATTTTGATTTATAAGTTGTAGAAGGCCTTTTTGACGAATGTCGCAAAAATTGGGGGGCCTGGGGGCACCGGAAGATAAAACTTGATTTCGAAATAACTGTGAATTTTATTACTGAGGACCGTACACAACTTTTGCGCGGTATTACATTTTGATATTCCGATTTTCGTTTTTTTTTACTCAACCCTAGTATACAGCTTCACGAAAGCTACCTCATACTACCATGATATATACAGTTTATAAATTTTTTAAAAACTGGTGACTAAAATTATATTTTAATGCTTACGAAGTACATTCTTAAATGTCACTTTTATTAACAGGTATTTCATTATTTTGATAACCACGTGTATATTTATTTTATAAATTCTTTGCTTCAGCTACCAAGCATTAAAAAAGCAGTAGATTTTTTTATAACAGAGTTAAAAGTCTGTGAGGTCTTGTATTTTACACATTTGACAAAAATCCACGACGTATACAACTTTACGAAAGCTACATCATACTACCATGATATATACTGTTTATATATTTTTTTAAAACTGGTAACTAGAACTATATTTTACTTCTTACGAAGCACATTCTTAAATGTTACTTTTATTAACAGGTATTTCATTATTTTGATAACCACCTGTATGTTTGTTAATAAATTCATTTGCTTGAGCTACCAAGCATTAAAAAAGCAGTAGATTTTTCAGAACCGAATTTGTTGGCCATGCCAAATTAATGTATAGTAGTGAGATTTTTTGAGAAAAACATGAACTGCAGTCAAAAAATTAGGCGATATTTTCAAGGTGACCATTGATGCTTATAAATCAGTGTTCTTTAAAAAAATTATTTTTACGTTTATTTTATTAAGAAATCTAATAAGATATTAAAAATCTTTCTCGAAAATAATAATTTGAAAAGGTTCTCTTTGTCAACTGAATCATGTTCTTTAATTTCATTATTTTAAAATTTAATGAGAAAAATTTTGAACGACTTCCTGAAGAATCTCATAGACGCTAAATGCATGTAGTTTCACAAACTAAAACTGTTCGCAAAAAGGAATTTTACATGACTTTTGGTTCATTTTAACTTAAGACCGTATCTTTTTTATCATACAAATTCATTCTTAGAAATAATGAAGCTTTTATTTTTCAAATTTTATAGTTAATGGTTATGTTTCAAGACTTTACTTGGTGTGTATTTTTACTTTTAGTATTTTATTGTTATATGGTAAAATATTTCTAGATTAAAAGACAGATTAAGAGTCCCCCAAATTATCGTGAATGTGAATCAAATACAGAGCCCTTATTTTAAATACTGTATTTCATAGAAGAATATTTTAAAAATCTGTTCGTATTTTTTATGATAAAATTCTAAAGTCATTATTTTAATTATTTAGTATTTGTTTCACAATTTATTCATTTTCTTTACATGATAAGAGAAAAAAATTCAATTATAGGCTTGCATGACAATCGTACCTATTGCCTATAGTACCTATAATAGATAACCTATTGCGCGTAAAAATAATTTAAAATCATTAATACGGATATCAGAGGGTGCGTATGTAAATTTTGAGATAATGAAAATGATGTAAGGTTCAGATTCCATGCAGAAAAATATTCTATGATTGTATCAGAGTGAAATAATTTTTGTTGATTTTTCATTTCGTAATATGTAGTATAAGAGCCTCAATTAATAATTTCGTTATATTTACTTATCTTGATTATATTTTTCTAATTACGTAAACGAATAAATTTAAATTTTTCAATAACTTGGAA
The DNA here is from genome assembly GCA_963932465.1 of Maratus speciosus. Classification (NCBI taxonomy): domain Eukaryota; kingdom Metazoa; phylum Arthropoda; class Arachnida; order Araneae; family Salticidae; genus Maratus; species Maratus speciosus. Next base: position 70,328,169 of record OZ010799.1, on the reverse strand, counting down.
ATAGTATTTTTGTAACTTGATGTTAAATTAATATTTGTTTTAAGAGTTAGACTAACTAATGCTCAATGGATTTTTTATTGCAATTAATTTTGTAGATTGATTATAAATCAATACAGCAGTTCTTTTTTAAGCATTTTCTTTCGTCGAAATTCGTCGGGTTACACTTCCTAATTCATATATTTATTGTACGAAACCCTCTGAGCGCAAGTAATACTCACACTTGACTGTTTATTTTTCTTTCCTGTTACCATATATTTAAAGATAAGCAGAACGAACATATATATTTTTAATGAACTCACTTGCTTGCGAATTCTACGGAACCTAAAAGAAACAGCGATTTTTTTATAATCGAATTCGGTGCCCACGCCAAATTAATATATTGTAATGAAAATTTTAGGGAAAGAATGAATTGCTTTGTTAGATTTATCAGAAACCCTTTACTATTATGGCGTAGGACCGCCTTAAGCATGCAATACAGCGTTGATTTGCCTGGGAATCGATTCATACAACTGCTGAATAGTGTTTAGAGCAATATTATACCATTCGTCGTGGGGATATTGGGAATGTTCCGGGGAGAGCTACCCGTCGGTCTCTTTCACTCAGCTTCTCCTTCCGTCCACTATTTTGCTTCACCAAGCTTGTCTTGCCTTGCAGTGTACGCTGCTATGACATCGTACCTCTAGACATGCCTAAAAGATGGGTTGTTTTGGTTCCAGTTGCTCCAGCGAGTCGGGCTCCTACAAATTGGCCTCTTTAAAAGTCTGTGATGTCTGATATTTTACACGTTTGGCAAAAATTCTCGACGTATACAATAAGGTGGAGTGAAAAACACGAAAATCGGAAAAACATAATTTAATACTGCGCAAAAGTTGTGTGTTGTTCTCAGTAATAAAACTGCCCAATTTTTCGAAATCGAATTTTATTTTCCGGTGCCCCCGGGCGCCCCAATTTTTGCGCTATTCGTCAAAAATGTCTTGTATAACTTATAAATCAAAATAAGCATAATGTTGGAAAATAAAAATGTCATACAGCGGAAAAGTTGTTTATAGTACATAGTAATATGCCTGCATAGTTTTTTTTTTAAATCAAGATTTATCTCTCGGTGGCTCCGGCCGCCTCAATTTTTACAAAATTCGTCAAAAATGCCTTGTACAACTTACAAATCGAAACAAACATAAAGTTTATATTTATAAAAATGTCATACTGCGGAAAAGTTGCGTATGGTACGTTATAATACGCCTGGACAGTTTTTTTTCGAAATCGCATAATATCTCCCAGGGCCCCGTTCATTCAAAATTTTGAGAAAATTGCAGCAAATTCCCTTTTATCTGTTGTACATGTATAATAGAACGCGTCACGCAAGAAGCAAGAATGCAATACAAACATTTTATCTGTTAAAAATACGCAAACAATTAAAGTCCAATAATGAAAAAAAAATTTTAATCTGTTAAAAGTGTTTAAAAAATTTAAAGTTCAATTAAATTAGTTCGTGCTCCTCAAAAAAAGAATCTAAATATTTGAAATGTTTCCACTTGGTGTTTATTCTTGGTCCTGTTGGAGTTTTGTAATCTTGAAATCTGACTTAGTATCAAAATATGGCAGTGGCTCTTGATTGTTGCATGCAAAAGAGCTGCCACCGCGGCATTTGCTTCAACAGCGAGACGGATGCCTCAGGGGGCGATATAGTTATTGTTTGTCGATTGGAAAAATGTTGGAAAAGTATGAATCCCATCCCATCATTTCTTTCCAGACTATCGAAATTAATTATAATCTTGAAACACTTATTGACGATCTCGGTACAGATCAAAAATACCTGAAGGAAATGATCCCATCTATTAACCCCTTGAAAGGCTGTGGTTCATTTTTGGACCCCTTATTTTTATTTCTTAAATGCAACATTGGCACCAGAATTTTGGAATTGAAATTTTCCTTTTATCAAGTACTCGAAGGAAAGCTTGTGCTTATTTTCAAATAAATTTGTTGTTAAATTCCGATGTCATTCAATGATTTTAATATTTTATGCCTAGAAGTGCTATGCCCCTGAAAGGGTTAAGAAAATTGTTCGGAAGACCTTGCAAATAGAGTTTCAGGTAGACTTTCCAACAGCAGATGGGTTATATCCGCTAACAGAATTTGTCTCTGTGTAGCAACTCCGACTCCAACGCCAAATCTGAAGATTTTGACGGAGTTTGTAGTTAAGGTGTACGCACATGTATGGTTTCTAATTAAGTGCAAGCCATCCTGCAAAGACGGTGCAATCCGTCTTCGGGAAATTGCTTATTTTTTAGGGATACGCCCCAAGCAGTTAAAGCTGTCATTGACCCAGTAATCCAACACAATGCCTTTTTTGCCCATCCGGAAAACCTGCTGATTGCCATGGTAACTGATGATCGGAAACATATCCGCGAGCAAGGATTTCGTTTAATCCTTAAAGAACATTAGTGGAGAAATCAACAACATTAGTGGACAACATTACAAAAGAACATTAGTAGTGAATATTAGTGGAGAAATCAGGTAGTTTTAAGTTCCTGCAATCAATTTTAGCGCAGCAGATTATATTGATCTCATTCAGAGGGATAAGGTAGAAGTTACGGAATCACCTATTTTGACTAATCTTTCATACGATGATTTAAAGATGTACATCGACAAACATGATCGTGAAGATATCATGATATGATTTCGTTTGCTGAGTTTCCATGCCACATTCAAAGTGTAGAGAAAGGTGCGTCAAAGTGGTCACTGAAGCTACCGCGACAGTTTGTGGTGAAAGCAACAGGGATAGATTCATAAGATCTTCATTACAATCATGATCCATTATGTCATATTTTGAGACTAAGTCAGATTTTAAGGTTACAAAACTCCAACAGGACCAACAATAAACACCAAGCCGAAACATTTTGAACAATTTTAACAGATTTCAATGTTTGTTTTTCGTTCTTCAACTTTAATTGTTTGTGTACTTTTCACAGATAAAATGTTTGTATTGCAATCTTGCTTCTTGTGTGATGCATTCTATTATACATGTACAACAGATACAAGGAAATTTGCGGCAATTTTTTAGAAATTTCGAATGACTTGGAAGATATCATGTGATTTAAAAAAAACTGTGCAGGCGTATTACTACGTACCATAAGCTCCTTTTTCGCAGTATGACATTTGTTTTTTCCAACTTTATGTTTATTTCGATTTATAAATTGTACAAGGCATTTTTGATGAATTTCGCAAAAATTGGAGGAATCGGGTCGGGGGCACTGAAAGATAAAACTTAATTTAAAAAAAAATTGTGCAGACACATTACTACGTACCATTCACAACTTTTCTACGGTATGGCATTTTTGTTTTCCAAATTTATGTTTATTTCGATTTATAAGTTGTAGAAGACCTTTTTGACGAATGTCGCAAAAATTGGGGGGCCTGGGGGCACCGGAAGATAAAACTTGATTTCGAAATAACTGTAAATTTTATTACTGAGGACCGTACACAACTTTTGCGCGGTATTACATTTTGATTTTCCGATTTTCGTTTTTTTTTTTTTTACTCAACCCTAGTATACAGCTTCACGAAAGCTACCTCATACTACCATGATATATACAGTTTATATATTTTTTAAAAATTGGTGACTAAAATTATATTTTAATGCTTACGAAGTACATTCTTAAATGTCACTTTTATTAACAGGTATTTCATTATTTTGATAACCACGTGTATATTTATTTTATAAATTCATTTGCTTGAGCTACCAAGCATTAAAAAAGCAGTAGATTTTTTATAACCGAGTTAAAAGTCTGTGAGGTCTTGTATTTTACACATTTGACAAAAATCCACGACGTATACAACTTTACGAAAGCTACATCATACTACCATGATATATACTGTTTATATATATATTTTTTTAAAACTGGTAACTAGAACTATATTTTACTGCTTACGAAGCACATTCTTAAATGTTACTTTTATTAACAGGTATTTCATTATTTTGATAACCACCTGTATGTTTGTTAATAAATTCATTTGCTTGAGCTACCAAGCATTAAAAAAGCAGATTTTTCAGAACCGAATTTGTTGGCCATGCCAAATTAATGTATAGTAGTGAGATTTTTTGAGAAAAATATGAACTGCAGTCAAAAAATTAGGCGATATTTTCAAGGTGACCATTGATGCTTATAAATCAGTGTTCTTAAAAAAAATTATTTTTACGTTTATTTTATTAAGAAATCTAATAAGATATTAAAAATCTTTCTCGAAAATAATAATTTGAAAAGGTTCTCTTTGTCAACTGAATCATGTTCTTTAATTTCATTATTTTAAAATTTAATGAGAAAAATTTTTAACGACTTCCTGAAGAATCTCATAGACGCTAAATGCATGTAGTTTCACAAACTAAAACTGTTCGCAAAAAAGAATTTTACATGACTTGTGGTTCATTTTAACTTAAGACCGTATCTTTTTTATCATACAAATTCATTCTTAGAAATAATGAAGCTTTTGTTTTTTCAAATTTTATAGTTAATGGTTATGTTTCAAGACTTTACTTGGTGTGTATTTTTACTTTTAGTATTTTATTGTTATATGGTAAAATATTTCTAGATTAAAAGACAGATTAAGAGTCTCCCAAATTATCGTTAATGTGAATCAAATACAGAACCCTTATTTTAAATACTGTATTTCATAGAAGAATATTTTAAAAATCTGTTCGTATTTTTTATGATAAAATTCTAAAGTCATTATTTTAATTATTTAGTATTTGTTTCACAATTTATTCATTTTCTTTACATGATAAGAGAAAAAAATTCAATTATAGGCTTGCATGACAATCGTAATGATAAATTCTTAAAAGAGTGGTCTTTTCTAGTTAAGGGGGCACAGGACCTTTGAGTTTGTCCAAACGAACAAAAACTTTGCCGTTTCAAAGTACCAAAACCAAGTAATATGCATATAAGATCTTTTTTTCCCTTTCTGCTTAGAGTCTATATTCTTAACTATATTATACAGAAAAATAAATGTTGTATATACAAAATTAATATGTAAATTCTTAATTTACCTTATTAATTATTTGATTAATAATTATTATGAAATAAAAAAAATATCTCAATAATGCGTGTTTCAAAATCATTAATTGATGCGCGCAAGAGAAAACACTAAATTATGCATATAGAAAACTACTTTTGACCAAAATAGAATCATAACACACCTACTTCTAAATTAAAACCAAAATATACAAAAAAAAACGTAAACTTTAATTTTTTTTTTACTTTCATAATTTTAGCACAAAAAAAATTTTCAAAATTCAAAATTTTTTTGAGGATTTTCATATGCAAAAAAATAAATAACCAAAATATGTGATTTTTTTTTATAGCATGTAGAATATAAAGAGACGAATATTTGGTTATTTTTTTTCAAGTTGTAGCTTACATAGTTTGAAATTAACAGTGCGTGCACACAATCTCCAAAACTGAGAAAACGCGTTTTAAAGTTTCAATTCTAGACGGACCTTTAATTGTACTTACAGTCTATAAATGATTATAACTCAAAAAATAATGCAGATTTTCGAATGCTTTTCTTTTGCTTTTTCTTTCTTTTCTTTTTTTTTTCTTTTTTTTTTTTTGCATACTGTTAAGAAATTAATTCCAGAATAAAACCGACAACTGATTTTTTGAAATGTTAAAGGTCCCGTGGCCCCTAATAAACTGAAGGAAATGTTATAAACATTTCTGGAAAAAAATATTTAAGAAAATTACGGGGGCATCAGATTACTATTATTTTTATTACTATTTTAACTAAAGCAAAAATATCAAGATAGTTTTCAAAAATCTTATAAAAAAAAAAAAAAACTTTTAAACTACTTACATCAGAAAATAAATAGTTATCCTCCTATTCATTATTTAATTTATTTTTATCACTAACGTAGAAAAAATCGAACCTACTGATTACATTACATTTGTAAAGACAAGATAGTTAAACAGTCTGACAAAAATGTTAGCAAAACTTTGTCAGTGTTAAAATACTTTCTCGAAATAAATATTTTAAATAAGAGTCTTAGACAACATATTACGACTGTTTTCTTTTTCTTTTAAAATTCAATAAAAATATATGAAGATTTGCATTTAATATTGCATTATAAAAAGAAGGTGCTTTGGATAAAAAGTGTGCTTTCATTATTTATCGTGAAATTTGTAAAAAAATATCTAAAACTATGACATAACCTATAATAAATTTTGAGTGTTCTATTAAATATTTAAATTCTTTCTATCCACGAAGGACAATAAAACTATTTCTCTGCTTACATAATCTTATATACGTAACGATAAAATCTTAAGCGAATAATTTTTCTCAGTTACCCTGCTCGGTTCTGAAATATCAAATGTGATGCATCCGTGATAAAAAAATGGGATAGAGGGCGCTGTCAGTCTAACCTATTCAATGAAAACAACGCGTTACGTAAAACAACATGTTACAATTAAACCCTCTTAAATTAGTAATAATGTATATGTAGCAACGAAAATTAAAATTTTCCTTATCCATAATGGTAAAAACAAGTGGACAAGTGTGATCGCAGATAGCACAGAGGGTTTCGATTAATATCTCTTTTAAAACACTTTATCCTTAAATCAATAAATCAAAATTGTTAATTTATAAATATTAAACTCTTACATAAATGACAGTTTTAAAATAATTAAAAAATATTTTAATATCAAATTAAAAATATTCGAGTAAAATTATTTAAATAAAATTAAAATTCCAAATATTTTTATATTCAGCAAACGAAAAAAAATAGCGGAGGTATAAATAAAATATAAACTTTTAAAAGCAAAAAATTGTTTAAAACATATTTAAAATGTCAAATAATTCTGAAAAAAATTACATTAATTCTTTCATTTTCCAAAAATTCACTAGATGGCACCAAAATGGATGTTAACATTTATTAAAATTTGAAAAATAAAGAAAAAAAACTTTATATTTCTAATTTATGATTATAATGCTAGCTTTTGAAACGTTGTCCATAGGAATTTATTATTTTTAAAAAATTAGCAGTAGATGATAGCTGCAAACTAAAACAATCTCTGTATGCAAGTAATTATTAAAAATGAGGAACATTCTTGTATTAAATATGGATTTGATTATATAATCTGACATGTTAAATATTAATTGTTACTAAATGTGCATTTTTAAAAAATATATAAGTGAATAATTTTCTCCAGATATTTTTAAACTGAAATTTTAGATTTTCTCTTTCTGAAATAAAAAAGATATTTTAAAATTACCGCCGCGCAAAAAAATAAATAAAATAGAATAAAATAAAAATAAAATAATAAATAATAAATAAAAATAAAATAAGCCTTTAAAACTGCGAAAAACTTATTTTCTTTTAATTAAATCCATCCAAAAAATGAAGTGTAATAATAAAAATCTAAAGTTTAAAGTTAGGCCTGAGTGATTCGAACCCACAATCTACTGTGTGGGAGACGAGCACTTTATCACGGCGCTGTCGGTCCCCTGCGAAATTTGCTGAATTTAAGATTATGTTTTGAAATGGAAAAAGAGCGAATTCGCTTAACTAAAATAATATAATAATTTTTCAAAATTTTATGCTTTTGGGTATGACAGGGATTATTCAACTCTATGTAAAAAAAAAAAAAAAAAAAATCAAGTCTGTAATTTAAATAGTTTCCGAGTATCAGCGATGTGACAGAGAGCCAGAGAAGCGAGATTATAAGTATTTCGTAAGATGAACAAAACCATAAAAAATAATTTTCTGCACATATGATTTTCACAATGGTACATTCTTAAGGGATTTTTATCTTTTTTTACTTTAAAAATTCTGAGAGTTATATTATATTCTTTTCTGAAAATATATTAAAACAAATCACTGTCTGCCAATCGATTACTATTTTTCTCCTATTACTATTTTTAAGTGTGTATACCAGTCGAGTACTACTCTTTTCCTATTTCTAAGTGTTTATCAACAGATTTTATCAATATGCTGCTTCATTTTAAATATGTGCGCACTTAATAAATTTCGTTTATCAAAAACTCACTATGTAATGAAAACGTTTTCTGCCTTCTTGACGTCACATGTAAATACAACTGTATACCTACGGACTTAATTTAAAAAGCATTTACTATTATATTCAATAGTCATTTTCTTTATATCTGTGAATCTGAAAAAATGAATTATCTGCTCATATGACATTCATAATAACAATATCGTAAGAATTTTGTTTTCTAGAATAAATAATTTGACATGAATATTATAATCCTTTCAGAGTTGAATATAATATTAAAAAACCTTTTGATCTAAACTATTGATTTTATTCTCTAACCCTCTTTTAAAATTTAAAGCTTAAAATTACCTTTTTCTGAAAAAATAATAAGAACGCAATAAGTATAGTAGAACCTCTTTTATCCGAAACTTCCGGTTAATCGAAATCCATTTTTAAAACTTTTTATTTTTTTTAACTATCACATTCCTTGCGCGCAAAATCCATTTTGAAACCTTTTTTTTTTCTTTTTTAACTATCACAATCCTTGTGTGGAATCGGTTTTTTTCAAACTACGAGTACATATAAATATTTTCGATCCCCTCTCTTAGGGATCCTTTGAATTTAACTTGAGCTCCCGTAAGCTGCGAAGTAGACCGAAGAAAACGAACAAAGTAGCAATTCTGAAGATTTTGAATGTTTTGAAAAAGGTTTGGCATGGCTGGAGCAGCAGGAAGACTGCGATACTAGTGACCTAATAATATTAACCCCTTAATTCTCGCTCCCGTGATATTCACGGACTAAGACGTTTCTTCAGATTGTTTGATTCTCACCAGTTTTATAAAATAGTGTAATTGGCTTTATTATGGTATCATTTTACCTGTCATTAAACAAGGTGAATATTTCTTTTTCAAAAAAGTGGTGCCATCAAGCAATTTGAATTTTTCAATCGTAATTTAATATGACCGTTAAGGGCTTAAAAATCTCCGTGATAGAGCTTCAAAGCAAAGGCAATCGAAACTGTGACAAACAAAACATTTTTTCAAACCCTTGTGTTATGTATAAAATGTACTTAATTTCAAAATTAAGATTCAGGTAATTTATTCTTGTTCCTATTTTGCTATTGCTTTATTTTTGTTAAGCATTTCTAAACATAATAAGAAATATTGGGTATATCTCTATTTAAACTTAAAATTGAAACATTCTCGATTATCCAAAAATTTCGATTTTCCGAAAGATGGTCGATCCCAATTACTTCGGATAATCGAGGTTCTACAGTATTTGATTTTTAATTAAAAAAATTATTGCCGAAACATCAATTGAGGCTCACTGCGGAGTTGTGAAAAGTTTCTGGTTTCTATTCTGTCTGTTTTACAATAACTGTCACCAAAAAATTTCGGATTAGCTTGATATTTGGTAGGAATATTGGTGATGCGCCCGGATTTAGCTGTATTGTTTTTGGTTAAATTTTGTTGATTCGTTCTGAAAATGTAGAAAATTTTCTTTTACTTCATAATGCATTTCTTTGGGAATTCACAGAATTTTCCAATTTTACTATTCACTGGAAAGAAAGTGGAACATTTGATAATTTATTTAAATGTTACTTTGTGGGTGCTAAGATTTCCCAATCTGTCTCTTAAATTATTCCGATTAATTTTAATTTTTTTAAATATATTTTTCAGATTTTTAAAATGAAATGTATAACTTTTGAAGGGATTTTAGTTAAATATTTATACTTCTGCTCGAAAAAGATAAAAACTTTTTGTCTTATCACTGTAGATCAATGTTTCTCAACCCTTTTATGCTTTACGGCGCACTTAAATCTATAATTAAACTTGCGCGGCACACTAAAGTTATGATGACTTAAAAAAGGAAGGATAATCTATCATTACATAAGAAAGGATTACATATAATTTTTAATTTATTTACTATCACAGACAAAATAGGCGATCTGGCCCGAATAAAGGGAAAGAAAATTATTTTAAATAAAATTCTTATTATCTTTTTTAAATACTTCTCTTTAATATACATTAACATTTATAAGCAGATGAAACACCGTTTGAAGCACCTTTTTAACACAAGTTTTGGTATCATTCAACATACCTTCATTAGTGCAATGAATCATGTAATTTTCCCATATATATGGAGGAGAAGAGTATCCGAGGTATAGGTTTGTTGATCAATAGCAGTACTGGAAATTAGAGGCAACAGCCTATAAGAAATTGTATAGGAAAATGAACTGATAATGTGGAAAAATATCTTAATTTGTCAGTAATTTGTCACATTAGCATTTAACGAGATATCTGAGTTTGACCTTTTTTAATAATTAGAAGACTTTCTGTGTAAGATAAAATCTTCCGATAGGCATAATTTTAGATCATTTTTAAAAGATCTTTTCTACTGCATTTTACATTGTAATCTTTTCCCTTCAGGAGACATGATTTTTTTTTTTTTTTCTGAAAGAATTTATCTCAAGAGACGTAAAACCATTTTAGGGTTTCCTCATACACTCTTATAATGAGTAACAGAAGAAAAATATCCCCAAAAGAACAAATTTGTGACACTAAACTTTATTTCAAAGTAAATTGTATAATATGAAATGTGGGGCATTACAGATTCAATTTTTTAAAAATTTGATGCAACTTGCTTAAAAGTTTCGGGGCACACCTGCGACCTTTCCGCGGCACACAGATTGAGAAGCACTGCTTTAGATATTAGGTACGATACGCACATCATATTTTATCTTTTTCTTTTATCAGTTCCCTAGCAAATGAATCTCACACTCCGTAAAAAAAATATATATATATATATATATATATATATATATATATATATGGGGCATTTTCACAATCTTTTGACTTTTGGGACAAAAAAAAAATCTGACAAAATTAAACTTGCTAAAATAACATTTTAATCTGATAGACGAATGCCTTAATGATTCAAAATAAAGAAAAAAGGGTCAGCGGCGAAATTTTTTTTATTTAACTAAGGTTTAAGTTAAACTTGTGAGTTTAATTTTCCTTACCATTTTACCACTATAACTTTTTATTTTCTTCTACATTTTTACTTATAATGAATTTGCATAGTACCCACAGGACATTCAAATAAGAAATAATAACAATGTAGTACTTTTAATACAGAATTTTTGTATAATATTGTCTTAAAGGGGTGTTAAAGAAGGGACGGTAAGGTAAAAAAGGGGGATTGTATTGGAAAAAGTGACGAAATGGTAAAAAAAAGAGCCGGTAAGGATGGAACGGTAAGGAAAATTACCACATATTTTTAGGAAAATCATGTTAAGACTAAGTGATAGCCATAATGTTTATTGATTTTTAGAAACAGTTGTTAACATTGAATTTAATTAAATTTTTTTTTTAAATTTACCTCGAAAAGTGCAGGAATAAACCTTGGAAACGTTGAGACTACCAATAAAACCACGATGCTTGAAATTGATATTTAAATGCTGATTTATATTCTACAGTCAATTTCCTGCCAAAGAATTTTAGACATTATTTCTCTAGCATACTTCTGTATGAGAAAAAAACTTGAAAAAAATTCTGTGGCTGCATCTGAAATGATTTTCTGTATAATTTTAGAAGAGGGATGGTAAGGAATGTAAAACACAGGGACAGTGTTTAAAAAGTAATAACAACCCTAAAAATGTGTGCAGGTTAATTTTTAGCTAGATATGTATATAAAACAATAGTACCAGTTTCAGAAAAAAATTACATCGAATTATTTTTATTGAAACAATTTTATCCAAACTTAAAAATCAGCACCAGGGACACGTGACGGTATAGGAGTTTTCCAGGTGTTTGGACCCCCAACATCGTCCAAAACTTATTTATCTTGTTAATATTGCTGTGCAATCATGCAATGGGATATTCCCCAGTATATGAAATAAAAAAAACACACACAAAAAAGCAATTTATCAAATTACAACGACCATTTGGAAAATGCTTTTTCGAAGACAAAATTTAAGACATAAAAAATCGCACGGACTTGATCATACATTACGTATGCCATGAATTAAACATTACTAGTGTTATTACACGTAAAAATTCCAAGCGACGAAAATCGCCTGCGACTCGTAAGTATTATCCACGTGAAACTTATGTATTATCCGAGCATTTCATTGGCTGGTCGGGAAAAGGCTTTTCCATCGTTAGATTTCCAAGAAATCTGACGGCCAATTTTAATTGAAATTTATTTTTTAAACTTCTAAACATCCCACACTATTACTTTTTATATCGTCGTATAGAGAAAAAAATGTACTTTTAAATGGAATTTGTTTGAAAGCTGTATTCCAATTTGTTTCTGAGTTATTAATTTTTTTGCAGTTTTTATTACTTTTTTGTCATAGTGACAACACTCTATTGTCCACCTCTGTTGAAAGTAAAGGAAATACAGGTTACTGTATAGGCCAATCAAAACACGAATAAAATACGGATTAAACCAATAAAAAACTCCAGATATACTTTTGATTTCCCATCCTGACGAGAACAATAACCATTTTTCCAAATGGTTAACAAGTGTATTAAAATAAAAACTATTATTCAGGGACATGAAAGTCAAAAGATTGTGAGAATACCCCATATATATATATATATATATATATTAAAATAATCTTGATACGTATATTAGGCAAAAACCTGGTGAGGGAAATCAAAGGTTGGTTAATCTTCTGTAAAAAGGCCTACAACTTAGAATTGCATCGAGTATCAACCATGTTAGTAACATTACTGTTTAAATTGAATGTTAAAGCCGTTAAAAGGCTATCACAGAAATCACTTTATAGCGACAAATCACGTTTGCTAAAATAGTCAATTGGTAATAGACACAATTATCGATGATTACCCAATAGGTTTAATGGTCGCCAAATATGCCTATTTTGGGTTGATTTATTATGCTATTTCTTTTGAATAAATTAAGATATATTTAGGTGAGATATTACATCTAAATATCATATAACTGCCACCAAAACCGTTTTTCAAAAGTTGTAAAAACATTTGATTTCTAAATTATGTATGAGTATAGTCAATGCAGTTTACATTTCAAAAAATACTTTTCATACATGAGACTTTATTCACGTTCTCCGTCAAATGCGGACACTTTGTGGTCGGCAGATAAATAAGTATTTCTATTTGGTATTAGGATAACATACAATTCATTTCCAAACTGGTGCTTATCCTAATAAAATCGCAGTTTAAAATGGAATCCAAGATATACTACAAGCATGATATAGCACAATTAGTAGAAAATTGGGAATGTATAATTTATGACATCGCGGGTGATTTAGATGGGCAGCCCCCCCCCCCCTTTTTTTTTCCCATAAAAAATGAATTTATTTCTAAAAATGTAAAAAAAAAAAAAAAAAAAATAAGCCGTTCAGTAAGTTGCCATTGCATAAAATCATATTTAATTTGACGCTAATAATTTACAGAAGCTACGAGGAATCTTATGTGCTTATAAATATATGGGGCATTATCACAATCTTTTGACTTTTATGTCCCTGAATAATAATTTTTATTTTAGTACATGTTCTTGTATTTTTAGGTAGATTTCGTATGAAATACTACCTATTGGCGTCGTTCCTATGTTGGAATTTCTGAAAATTTTTTGCAGATCTACACCGATCATGACCCCTAGAACCCAAAACCACCCTCAGTAAAAAACTTTATATATATATATATATATATATATATATATATATATATATATATATATATATATATATATATATATATATATACAGGTGGTTATCAAAATAATGGAAGCACTTGTGAATGAAAGGGACATTTAAGAATTCTCTTCGTAAGCATTAAAATATAATCTTAGCTACCAGATTCTTTTTATATAAAAAGTACACGTATTAGGTAGTATGAGAGAGCTCTAGAAGAGTTGTCTACGTTTTGATTTTTTTTGTCAGAAGCGTAAAATGTCAGACCTCACAGATTTTCAAAGAGGCCAAATTGTAGAAGCCCGACTAGCTGGAGCAACGGTGACCGAAACATCCCAGCTTAAAGGCGTTTCTAGAGGTACGGTGTCTAAAGTCATGCAGCATACACACAGCGCGGAAAGACAAGCTCAGCAAAGCAAAATAGTGGACGGAAGGAGAAGCTGAGTGAAAGAGACCGACGGGTATTGAAGCGGATTGTAATGTCTAAAAAGAAAACAACTGCAGCCAAAGAGACCGCAGAGCTCAATCAGCATCTGGATTCTCCAGTGTCAACAATTACAGTTCGGAGATACCTTCATAAAGAGAACATTTACGGCAGAACAGTAATTCCCAAGCCACTTGTCACAGATGCTAATGCCAAACGTCGTGTAGAGTGGTGCAACAACCACAAAACCTGGTCGATTGATAAGTGGAAGACTGTTATATGGTCAGACGAATCATCTTTCACATTGTTCCACACAACAGGACGGGTACATGTCTGGAGAACACCTGCACAAGCGTATGACCCTGATTGCCTCCGTCCAACTGTCAAGCATGGAGGCTGATCGGTCATGGTATGGGCAGCCGTGTCATGGTTTTCTGCTGGTCCAATCGTAACCCTGAAAGGAAGGATCACTGGGGAGAAGTATAGAGAAGTTTTAGCTGACCAGGTCCATCCCATGTTGCAAATTTTGTTTCCTGCAGGAGATGGAATTTTCCAGGATGATAATGCCCCTATTCATGCAGCCAGAGTTGTCCAATCATGGTTTGATGAACATGAGGATGAGGTGGAACATCTACCTTGGCCCGCACAGTCCCCAGACCTCAACATAATCGAACCGTTGTGGTCTATTTTAGAGCTTTCAATCCGGAATCGATATCCTCCACCGGCATCTCTCACGGAACTTTCACAATATTTCCATGAAGAATGGTACAATATTCCACTAAACACTATTCAGAATTTGTATGATTCGATTCCCAGGCGAATCCAAGCTGTATTACATTCCAAAGGCGGTCCTAAGCCATATTAATAAAGAATTCCTTCAAAATCTAGGGTGTTTCCATTATTTTTTAACCACCTGTATATATGTATCTATATATATCACTTTCTTCTGGACACGATAACTTCCACAATTCTGCACCAATCTCTTCCAAACTGATACATAAAATCAGGGGGCATAAAATCTCGGTCAAGTTCGTTAATGGGCAAAATCGGACCAAGGGGATGGAAATAGGGAGGGGTTTTGTGAAAACCTAAAAAAACCCCATAACTTCTTAAATTTTGTACATATCGAATCAGTTTAAAGTTTTTATTACTTCTAAAAATAGGGCCAAAAATTTATGTATCACAGATTTTTGATAAAGTTAAAAATGGGCTCAAGGGGCGCAAAAAGTAGGGTTTTTGGGAGAAAAAAATTCGTAACTTCGTCAATTCTCAAGATATCAAATCCACTTAATTTTAACATGAATCTCCTTAACACTATCAACAACTTTTATATTCACAAGTTTTTGACAGGACCAATTCGTAAAGCAAGAAAAAATTAAAAACCAAAACAAAAACAAAAAGGGCGTTTGAAGAAGAAAAAAATCCATAACTCCGTCAATTCAAAAGATATAAAATCCCCATGAATTTATCATATATTTTCTTAATATTGTCTACAACATCTATATAGACAAGTTTTGGATAGGACCAATTCTTACAGCAAAAACAAATTAAAAATACATAGCAGTTGAAGAAAAAAATCATCTTAGTAAGGATGTATTCAAATCCAAACTGCTTATTTTCTGACTCATTTTACAATTCATTTTTACTCTCAAAGGCTTCTAATCGGTACCTACTCAGAAACTATATAATGTACCGTAATGGTCAATTTTTTGATAGAGGCAGAATATATTTTAAAACATGCTGTCAAAGTGGGCCTTTTGAACCGAATTTCCCGAAGAGGATTGTGTTGGAAAAATCATCGTATTAAGGGAGTATTCAAATCCAAACTGCTTATTTTCTGACTCATTTTTAAATTAATTTTTGCTCTCAAACGTATCCAATTGGTAGATTCGCTTATTCAGAAACTATATAATGTACCGTAATGATCGATGTTTTGACAGAGGCAGAATATATTTCAAAAAATGATGTCAAAGTGGACATTTTGAGCGGAATTTCCCGAAGCGATTGTGTTAGAAACGAAAAATATTGTCTTACTGAGAAAATAATTGTTTATATATCAAGTTTTAATTAATTGAACGAAAATTAAAAACACAGGTCGCTTATAAATCTCTTCAAAAATCACGTCAACAAGTTTCATGTTTTTCCTATAAAAAAACGGAGTTATGCCAGAAAATTTCGATTTGTTGAGCATGGAAAAGTATTTTTTTGAATACCGCCCTAACATGATTCTTATAAAACCAGTTATTATATAAAAATGAAATAAAAACTCGTCAAAAGCGGTCAGATAAAATTGTTAAAGTTGGTTTATCTCTAATCATGATTTGGTTTTTGTTTGTGAAATTAGTATACTTAACATCGAAACCTACCTCCGCCTGTAGGCCGGGCCGGCAGGGATTTTTTTTATTTCATATATTTTGGAACATCCCATTGCATGATTGCATAACAATATTAACGAGATAAATAAGTTTTGGACAATATTGGGGGTCCAAATACCAGGAAAACTCCCATACCGTCCCGTGTCCCTGATGCTGATTTTTAAGTTTGGAGCTGTCTGTATAAAACTTTTTCAATAAAAAAATTCGATGCAACTTTTTCCGAAACTGGAATTATTATTTTATATAAATATGTAGCAAAAAATGAACCTGCGTTTAAACTCGCAACTTTAACATAAACCTCAGTTAAATAAAAAAAAATTTCGCTGCTGACCATTTTTTCGTTATTTTGAATCATTAAGGCATATTCGTCTATTAGATTAAAATGTTATTTTAGCAAGTTTAATTTCACCAGATTTTTATTCCCGAAAGTCAAAAGATTGAGAGAAATCCCCATATGTATTATAGTATATAATGAAAAAAAATTAAATTGTTGATTATAGGATGTTAAATACGAGGATGGATCAATAAGTAATGCCCCATGTTCCTAAAAACTCTATTAATGAACATATATCAGCAAAAGTTATTATAGATCATAACCTGAATTTTCTTCTACACAAAATTATATTTCAACATAGCCCCCATACATTTGCACATATTTGTGCCTCCAGTTAATCCAGGCATCAAAACCATTTTGGAAAAATTCAGGGTTTTGCTTTTAGTAGGGTTTTGCTTTTTTTTTCAGGGTTTGGATTTATTCCTTGGGCAGAGATATACGATACGTTCAATGCATTAGCAACATTCTGAACACTAATGCGTCTGTCTTTTAGAATCAATTCATCAGCACGGTCTCGATTTGCATCCGAGACTGATGTTGCTGGCCGGCCACTTCTTGGTTTATCTGCAATTTCCGATTTCCAGTTTCCAAATGTCTTCACTCAAAACCGCGCAATGCTGATGTCCATTACAGCGCCCCCATAAACATTCTTTAAGCGATTATGGATTTACTTAAGTGTACATCCTTCTTTTGTCAGAAATTCAATGACGATTCTTTCGTTTAGCTTCAGATCCATTGTTCTAATCAGTGAATCTGAAAAGGAAAATACTATGTAATAAATAGTGTATAGTTACCTCAATAATATAATCCATACACAGTCCAGTAGCCGTGAAAAAAAGAATAAAATTTAGCGCAATGAAGGCATTACTTTTGATTCACCCTCGTATTATGCAAAGTGAGACTAAAAATGAATTATTAGCAGCGATGGCGTTGAGACCCTTGATCTGCAGATTTACTAGTATATGAACTTTTAGTCGATGCTTCCTTATTCTTTATACCAAGAAATATTTTAAAATCAATTACTTCATTTAACAAGATTTTTTCTAAAAGTTTCTATTCCATATACTTTGTAATTATAAAAACATTTTTCTTTATTCTTTGGTATAACCTTTTTGTTATATTAGTAGTTAATTAAACTGTCACCTAGTTTATTAATATGCTGCATACTTTCAAATAGAGAGCACACCTATATAAAATACTACATTTTTTAAAGACCTTTCAAACAAAGTAATCTGCCATTCGTCATTATAAAACGGTAAATAAATATTTAAAATAACTCAATTAAATTTAAAAAATTAAAAAACCTGACTGCTTAAAAAGCGAACTAATTAATTATTTCTCATCAATGTGAAACAATTTATTATATTACTTACATATTTTTTTTTATTTACTTGAATTCATTTACTTTTAAATTGGGTTTAATTGTTAGTTCCTATCTATAAACACTGTTTTGATGAGGCGTATAAATGTCTATGATGGTTAGCGTTGCAGTAAAGCTAGAGATCCTACCTACACAACTTCCAGGTTGTATAATATTTAAACCGATCTTCTGACTGCAAAATAGTCAATGAAACATCGTCTTCATTTTGAAAGACCTATCCAATGATATGCCATTCAATGGAGTGCATAATTTTTTTTTCGTCTCTACCGCCATTTTAAATTTATAAAAACAAAACATAGCCTATATTCATTAGATAGTTAAGACAAATTGATAGAGACCTCATTCATTAAAATCCATCCAGCCGTTGGGATGTTCCGAGGGTATAAAGAAATCCACATACTCAGATACGCGTGAAACACATAACCCTTCTTTTCAGTCCGGTAATAACACTTAATAAATATTAAGTGTCCTGTTACCATTGATTTTCTTTCTGACCATATTCGTAAAGGAGAACAAAATTGAAATTTTCAAATTATCTGACATTCATAAAGATAGAGCCTTAAGTGAATATTTTTTCTAGGTTAAAAAATATGACAGAAAGGATTTAATTTTAGTGTTTTTCGACTAACAGTAGGGTCCGATTATTCGAGTTTATAATCCCCAAGTTCACCTCGGATAAGCAAAACACACGGATAAACCTGACTTGCGTAAATCGTTACTAAGTCGATGAAATATAAATTTACGCTCAATTAATTAATTTTTGTGTTACTACTTGCAGTTTATTGGTGCACACTTCAAATGCTTTGATAAAAAATGGTGAATGAAATTATTTAGATTAAGCTAATCCTTAAATGCCGGTTGTTGCTTTTCGGCAACATACCCAATTTAGGCTCTAAAATACTATCAGAATAATATTGAAGCTATAATGCCTAATGTTGCCAATAAAATACAGTCTGTAAATATTATTAAATCAATTTACAACATATAGATGGCAACATTTGTGCTGTTTAAGAATAAAGATAGATTTTTTTTTCAATTGTGGCTACTTGTTCTTTTTGCTTTGTTTGGAAGCTTGCGAAATACCCTATTTTGTTCTGCAGTGAGCAAGTAAAATTTATTTCTTATTATAGTTCCTAAAATTCATGTGTGTTTAATATTATAGAATTTTATCAAGGAAAATTATTTTTTCAATTAAAGACCAGTATTGTCGATTAGTAAAATACAGTTTTTTAGCCGTAAACCATACTTAAAACAAAATATGATTTTTTTAAGTATTTTTCCCATGATTTATTTAAAAAATGAAAGCCGAAAAACATTATTATAATGATTTCTGAAAAATCAGGCATTTAAGGGTTAAATAATGCTATAAAAAGTGATAAAATATCTTTATTTAGATTGACGAACGTTTCATCGCACAAATGGCGACATTTTCAAAATCATTCATAATATAAAATATTTTCACATGATTTAAAAACTATAATTAAAATTAAATTGGCTATGTGAGCAAAATACTCACAAATAGCCAATTTAATTTTAATTTTGTAAGTATTTTGCTCACAAACAGCCAATTTAATTTAATTTTATTTTATGTTTGCAATGTTTTCCATTATGCATGATGTCTCGTGACATTGTTTACCATGTTATTGTTTTTAAATTATGTGACAATATTTTCTATTATGAATGATTTCGAAAATGTCGCCATATGTGCGATGAAACGTTCGTCATTCTAAATAAAGATATTTTATCACTTTTTATAGCATTATTTAACTTAATCTGTTTATAAGTGATTATTATACATGTTGTTGTTATGAAATTATTTATTTGAAGAAGTCCTCGGTAGGTTTTGGTTTGTTGAGTGATAAACATTTCCTTCCTGAAATTGTGTTAGTGTAATCAGAATTGCGCGTATTGCATCTTCTTGCTACTCAAAATGTGTTCAAAAGTTTGTTCATAAAACTCATTCCTTCGGAAAGCGTCATTGTCTTCTGATGGACATTGTATTTACCATAACTGCTCTGTTGTTATCGGATTTCAATCATGCCAAGCGTAATTTCTTTCTGCTCATCTGCGTTCATCCACTCAGCAATATCATCTTCAGAAAAAACCTCCAGCAACTAGCATCTTCGGTCCCTGGGTCCCCGTACGGGGACCTCTGTTCTTTTCCTTATAAAAACTAAAATGTCCGATTTTTTTTTTACTTTTTCACATCACTTCTTAATAGCTAAATGTTTTCTGCGTTCAAAGCAAACGAATAAATGGCAGCATCTAAGCTGATTCCCACATAAAATAAATGTTATTTCCATTCGAGTTTGCAAAACGCCTAAAAATGCCTAAAAGACAATATGACCAAGAAAGTGAGAAAGTATTTAACTTAAATCTTTTTCAATAAAAATTTTTGAGAATTTGTAGATTGTTTAATTGTTTAAAGCTCTTAAATTTGTGATTGCTTTGATTTAAGATAAATGGTTATTAAATTGATGTTTTCAAGGTGGTTTGTAGTTTTAGATCTATATTTTTGAACCTAAATTACTAAGCGCCTAAAGGATCAATTTCAGAAAAAAATATTTTAAAAAAATTAAAAAAATTTTCAATCTTATTAAAATTTTTAAATTTTTAAAAAAATTAAAAATTTTTAAACGAAATTTTAAAATGCTCCTTGCGTCTTAATTTTTGAGATATTTTCTCGATTTTGCATTTTAATCACTTAAAACAGATTTGTGTAAGATTTTTTTAATCTCTTGAATAGTTAATATTTTACAGATTTTTTTCTAAATTCCGTATCGATTTTCATCAAAATTTTGCCTTTTAATAAGTAAAAAATCAAAACTTACTATCTTAATGAAGACGAATTTTAAAAAGCTTACACAATTTCTTTGTAAACATTATCAGGATACTTCCTTATCAATTTCATAAATATTGATCAAAAATTAAGACGCAAGGGGCATTTCAAAAATCTAAAAACGCTGAAAAATTAGTTTTGAGAAAAACAGGTTTAAAGTATGTAAATACACTTACCTTTATTATTTACTTCTTAAAACCTTCATAAATGTTATTTTAATAGGAAAAAACTGTTTTGGTACTATTATACCACAGAAATAAACCTTTTTTTTACAATATCACAATCAATAAGGCTTTAAAAAGGATTTCGTTGAATTTTAAAAATTTTAAGAATTTTGCCTTTTAATAAGTAAAAAATCAAAATTGACTATCTTAATGAAGACGAATTTTAAAAAGTTTACACAATTTCTTTGTAAACATTATCAGGATACTTCCTTATCAATTTCATAAATATTGATCAAAAATTAAAGACGCAAGGGGCATTTCAAAAATCTAAAAACGCTGAAAAATTAGTTTTGAAAAAACAGGTTTAAAGTATGTAAATACACTTACCTTTATTATTTACTTCTTAAAACGTTCATAAATGTTATTTTAATAGGAAAAAACTGTTTTGGTACTATTATACCACAGAAATAGACCTTTTTTTACAATATCACAATCAATAAGGCTTTAAAAAGGATTTCGTTGCATTTTAAAAATTCGATGCAATTTCATATAATTAGTGTGTATGTACTGATAAGTAAATTTTTTTACTAAAATACACAAGTATTGTTATTTTTATCTTTCCTACAACCGACTACATTATGCTTTTGCGATAATTTTTTTAATTCAGTTGTAATTTTCTTTCTCATTGATTTATGGGGTAGGTAATAAATTGCCGAATGTTGTTCGACCATCACCATCATGTATTCTTCATTCATTTCATTAATTTTAAAATACATATATATTATACTCATTTAAAATACATGCCTTGCACTCATTTTATTTAAAATACACCCCCCCCCCCCCCCACCTTTCAAAAAAAAAAAAACCTGAAAGAAATAAAATCATAAACCAAAATATTTTATTTCAACATCAAAGCATTGTTTCTGATTTAGACTTGTGAAAAATAAAGGTGAGTAAAAAACGCTATTTGCATTTTTTTGCAAATGCTAAAATTTACTGTGTAAATGTTTTCAGTAAAATACTGTTTAGTACATATATATATAAAATAATTTGGCAATACTTTGTACAAAGAAAGTCCAAGGCTTTACTAACCCCGCCCCTCAAAAAAAAAAAAAAAAAATTAATAATAACCAAAAAAATGTAATTCATCATCAAAGCATTGTTAGTAATTTAAACTTGCAACAAATAAAAGCTGCTACAGTCGAATAAAAAATGCTATTTGCAAAATTTGTACCTGGCTAACATAAAAGTACCGATTTATGTAACATTCCAGAAACATATCATTATAAAATCTTCAAATTACTGGAAACGTTTTCAGTAAAATAGTCTTTAGTACATAGTTTAGTTATATATATTTAAAATGATTTGGCAATACTTAATACAAAGAAAATCCATCGCTTTTACAACTCCCCCCCCCCCAACACACACACATACCACCAACAACAACAACAACAAACAAAAAACTCTACAGATTTATGTAGCATTCCAGAAACATTCCATAACAAAGTCTAAAAATTACTGTAAATATTTTCAGTAAAATACTCTTTAGTACCTGCATATATATAAAATGATTTGGCAATATCTTGTAAAAAAAAAAAAAAAAATCATGTCTTTACTAACCCCGCCCATCAAAAAAAAAAAAAAGAAGAAGAAGAAGAAGAATGAAAGAAAAAAATATCAATAACCAAAAATTTTAATTTGTACGTTGTCACTAAGATTGGCAATCAGCCAAGCGCATCTAAATAAACTCCTCTCATCCCTATTATGATAAAATCAAAGCACACTTGACACATGTGCGAGAGCGCAGAGGGCTTTGCCTTCTGAAAACAAACAGTACTGTAAAGGTTTTCCGTAACTAAACACACAAATATATATAAATGATTTGGCAATACCTTGAACAAAGAAAATCCATGACATTACTAACTCTCCCCACCCCTCCCCTGAAAAAAAAAGAAAAAGAAATTTCAAACCAAAAAATTATATAAAGCATTGCTTTGTAATTCAGACTAGCGAAAAATAAAAGCTGCTACTGGAAAATATAAAACACTATTGGTAAAAATTGCTTCTAGCTGGCATAAAAATACTGATTTATGAAAAATTCCAGAAACATTTTATTATAAATTCTTCAATTTTCAGTACATGTCTTCAGTAAAATAGAATTTAGTATATGTAAACAAAAAAATTGATTTTGTAATACCCAATACAAAAAAAGAAAAAAAAAACATACCTGTTTGTTCAAAGAAATCTGTTTATTTATTTATTTTTATTACAACTAAAATCCACCAGCGTGATAAGTTTCACCTTCCTTTTTAGCAGTTTGATTATTTTTTTTGCGATTTACAGATTTTTTTACTATTCCTGCATTTCTTCCATTCAGTTGTGCACCTTTTTTTACTTTGATTAACACGACGTTTATCACGCCTTTCTGCTATGGTATAAAGAGAGCGAATTTGCTTCTTCTTGCTCAAAACCTAAAGTATTCAAACATCCAAAATTAAATTCACTGATAGAAGAAATAACAGACATTTCTAAACGTTTTTTAGAAATAAAAACTTCTTTTGAGCAGTTGTTCCAAATTTTCCCGTGCACACTTTCATTAGCATTCTGCGTTTTACCAGAAATGCATCTTGCAAGTAACTCATTACTGGCTAAACGTTGATATACGGGCAATATCTTGCAAAGTACATCCTGTGATAACTTGGTTTTCATCAGTTTATGCGATTTTGGTTTTTCTTTAGCAGCAAGCGCCCGCTGGTAAAAACACCACGATGCCACACCAGTCGGACATTTAGAATGTTTTGGTGATTCGTCTGTGGAAGAGCAATGAAACAATGTGGCATAAATTGCTGTTTTCATCTTTTCTAGATCTGGAACATTGTCTTTTATAGCTTTCCTATAAAAATTAGTTAATTTTACAATAGTGTCTCCTTTCAGACTACCTTCTTTGCGCCCACCAACAGTTTTGCCTTTGCTTCTCCACTCCTTGACTTTGTTGCGAAGCCCGGTTCCCAATATTTTTGCTACATGATTAATGCACTCTTCTTTAGTGATTTTGACGCCTCTACCATAAACATTCATTTCCACTAAATGTTGGTATGTTTTTGCATCCCCATCAGAAAGCATACTGATATACCTCATTCTACAATTATTTATTGATCTTTTCCATATAATTTCAGCTGCCACCATCTCCATTGCATTAGATGAACCTGTGTAATTCTGAGAACAATCACACTTATGGCCCGAAAACCAAATGCTAAATTCTGCAGTACCTTCGCCAAGATCGCTCTTTGCGGTGACACATTCCGGGCAGTATTTCGAAAGAATCTCGTAATCGATTACTAGCCCAGTCATTATATCTATTACGAGACCAATCCCATACAGTGATGTATGCCCGCGCTTTTGCCAGGTCCCATCATAAGAAACGGTTATATCCAAAACAACCTGGTCTGCAACACAATCGAATTCTTCGTGCTTTTTCCGCACCACATTTCGGGCAACTTGAAGAATGTCATTCTTAAAAGTTTGTCGCTCGGTATACAAACTGCGTTAACATTTTGAAAAAGTTTTTTTATCCATTGCATGGATTCCAATAGCCATAGAAAAAACTTCTATAGCTGCATGACCTTTTCCAATTTTTAAAAGGCCCCACCAGTGGCTGAGAGGTTCTGCTCTCGAAGATGGTAGACGGGAGGTGCTGGGTTCAAACCCAATCGCGCCCGTCGGTCTAACCGCTTCGGAGTTTTCGTGGTTTTCTTCGAAGCCGTGGTTTTCCATGCGTAAATACGGGTTAGGTTCCCTTAGAAAGACCACCACGGAGGGCACTCCACCCAGGGCCTATATCCCACGTGTTGATAATCGGCCGTCATAAACACAAACCAAACCAAACCAATTTTTAAAAAGGCTTCAACAAGTTTTTTATTAGCATCAAAGCACTTTTCATTCTCGCTTGCTCGAGGGCTTGAAAATATGGAGCTGAACACCTTGTCACATTCTCTGCATATTAACTGAATATTAGAAGCATATCCATATGCTCCCTTGGATATCACATCTAAGGAATTATTGCAACAAACATCACACTTTACATTGCAAAGAAGGTCAGACCACATGCCACTGTTCATAAAAACATATGATGCATTTTCCTGTAATTTTTCAGGATGTAAAATGTTTTCAAAACTAACATTTAATTTTCGTTCACTGGTAGTACTTGCAGCCTGATCGAATTTACTGACGGCAAAACTTGTACTGGCTTCTACTGGTAAATCAACTATATTGTTCTTTGGAGCATGTTCATTTGAAATTTCACTGTTTTCAAGTTCATTATCATTTGCAGAAACATCAGTTTTCCCAGATGACCATCGTTTCTGAAGTTTAGAGAGACATGGAAGTTTCTTCTTCGATGGTCTGGATTTAGGCTTGTGATATCGCCTACTAATTGCATGCATTATGCAGAATATTATACATAAAACTTTGTAGAAATTGTAGATTCTAGTTCTGAAAAGAACTTTTTATGTATCAAAAACAATGACAGAAAATTATCCAAATCTTGATAGCAAAAAAAAATCACATGTTACGCTTAAAAATCGCCGATAAAATGGTAAACAGACAGCCGAGTGCAGTTTCGGTTACACTTAATGTACGCGGTTACAAAATTATTAAAATATTAATTTTGAAAAAAAAAAAACTGATTTACAAATGTTGAAATATGTTTGTTTACATTTTTTATGATAGTTAAAGGGCCAAAAAATTGTTTGTGTACAAAATTCAAACGCTTGTAACTTAAAGAAAAATAGTCGCATCTGCATGCGGTTTTTCGCAAACGGCTCAGAACAAACTGGAAAATAATAATATCAAAAAAAAAAAATGTGATTTTTGGGTCGATTTTGCTCAAATAAAGGGCCAAAAAATTGTTTGTGTACAAAATTCAAACGCTTGTAACTTTGCGAAAAATAATCGCATCTGGATGCGGTTTTTCGCAAATGGCTCAGAACAAACTGGAGAATAATAATATGCAAAAAAAAATTCCATTTTGGGGTCATTTGTGCTCAAATAAAGGTCCACTGTCCCCTTAAAGACAAAACTCGTTTAAGCGGGACACGGATAATCAAGACTCTACTATATGTCTTAAAAGAACAGAAATAGAACATAAAAAAACATTCTTATCCATCCGATTATTATAACTATTATGATTATTCTTATTCACTAGCATTACTATTATTATCACTATATTATTATTAAGTGTCCCATAATATCATTTATCAATACGCTGCAAATATGTCAACACTTATTTGCTCTCCTTTGTAAAAGACTTTTTAAATAAAACGCAATATTAGGAATTTTTTAAGATAAAACTTGAAAAAAAAAACTCCTCTAAAACTACTAATGTAACGTAATAAATATTTACTACTTTAGGGGAGATTTAATTTCTTGTTATCTGTGCAGGAAAAAAAATCAATTTTCTGCTTACATCACGTTCTTAATAACGAAATTTTAAGGAAAATACATTTTCTAAATAAAATAATCTCATAGACATACTATAATCTTTTCTGGAACCAACAAATTACAATTATTATTTTTTAATTGAAGCATAAATAGTATCACGATAATTTGTTTGAAATGTGTAAAAAGTTACAAAACTATTAGCTTAACTCAATAAGCAGTATTCTACTCAATAATAAGTTTCTTTCTATTTATTAAAGAAGGAATTTTTCCAAATTCTCTGTTTTCACGTCATTCTGTCTCAAACAGGATTTTTTACTAATACTTTTCGCTCTATTAAATAATCTGACAAAATGGTATCAAAGAAACTCGAGAAATTTTATCGACAAACACACGAAACAACTCAGTGAGCAATAAAAAAAAAATGAATATGGCAAATTCTTTCCAAACGATTTTTCAAGATTAAATATGACTTATGTATAACATTACTCTGTTTAGTTTATGCTTTGCTATTTGAACACCTCCATAGCTGGCGATCTATTTGTCATATAAGCAAATTTCTTGTTTCTATGGGATGTGCTAAGTAATTAAAAGCAAATAGTAAATTACGAGTAGGATTTTAGTGGCTTTTAAAGTGCACCTTTTTTATATTTTTGAGCTTTCTGTTTCATCTTCAGCTCAAATCGTTTGACCGGACTACATAAATAAGAAGTTATTGTGGATGTTTATGCTCATTTACACTGAATTTTACACTCTTGTTCAAGATTAAGAGAATTTGAATATTTTGCCGAATTTCATGGAAAGTACTGAACGGAAGGTTTGTTTTTTTTTTCGGATTGCGGAAATTTTCTGTCTAGAATGAAAAATCAGATCGAAAACTCCAATTCTCGGTAGCAGAGCTGCCAGGAATATTTTCGTGAATTGAAGAAAGTATTTCTCAGAATGTGCATAACGAGTCCGAGAGTTCGAGTTCTGAGAGTCCGAGTGCGCTGTTTCTGTGCGATTCGGGTGATTAACAGCCCTGTTCCGGTTTTGTTTCTTTTTTTTTTTTTTTTTTTTTTTTTTTTTTTTTTTTTTTTTTTTTTGCGATAAATGTTTCGATGTGGTTGGCCGGTCTTCAGCCTTTGAGATTGCTTTTTACTTTCTTCTATCTTCAATAGAAGAAAGTATTGTAATCGAAATTTTTTTCGACTTCTGTTTTCTGACGGATTTACACATATTAGGGGTCAGAGGTCCCAAAAGACGTGTTTATAGAAAATATCTGCCTGTTCGTGTATCCGTCTGTCCGTCTGTCTGTGGCCATTATACTATCAAATAGCATTTAAAGTTATGCATAGAACTGAACCAATTTTTTTTTTAAGTTTTTGGCTATGGCAAGCAGGTCCTTCATTAATTTTAAAAAAATCCGCCGGAAGGGGGCACTGTAATAGCTATTTTTGTGCCATTTTGAATGTTGTACCATCGAAAAGTGTATGAAGTTATGCATAGAATTGAACCAAATTTTTTAGGTATGTTTTTGGCCATGGCAAGAAGGTCCTCTCTGAATTTGGAAATATTCCGCCGAAAGGGTGCACTGTAATAGCTATTTTTTGTGCCATTTTGAATGTTGTACCATCGAAAAATGTATATCAATTATGCATAGAAATGAACCAAAATTTTTGTGTAGGTTGTTGGTCATGACAATAAGGTCCTCCCTGAATTTGGAAAAATTACGCCGGAAGGGGGCGCTGTAACAGTGATTTGTGTGCAATTTTCAATATTATACCATTTGAAAAGTGCATGAAGTTATGCATATAATTTAACCTAATTTTCTATGTATGTTTTTGGTCATGGCAAGAAGGTCCTCCCTGAATTTGGAAAAATTCCGCCGGAAGGGGGCGCTGTAATAGCAAATTCTGCGCAATTTTCAATATTGTACCATTGAAAAGTGTATGAAGTTATGCATAGAATTGAACCAAATGTTTTGTGTAGGTTTTTGGTCATGGCAAGAAGCTCTTTCCTGAATTTGGAAATATTCCGCCGAAAGGGTGCGCTATAATAGCGATTTTTGTGTAATTTTCTTGAATTTTCGTAGTTTTATTGTACACCGGCGACTGATCAAGTGACGGGAACTTCCCATACTTATAAGCCGTCTATTCGCGAACTATTCATTTTAATTTGAAAACTATTGATTTAATTTGATCGAGATTAACTCGTTTTTACTCCGATTAATTGCCTGAAGCAGAAATTTAAGATGAAAGTCAAAGTTGATATAGTATTGAACTTATAAAAATGAAATATTGGCATTTGTAACATTTTGAAATATTAAAATATATGAGATAGAAGAAAGTTTTGGGACTGGCACATCCAACTAATTTACTAGTAGAATGGACTTTATATGCATTTTTTTTTTTTTTTTTTTTTTTTTTTTTTTGTAATTTTTGGCATTTAGCACATTTTTTCGGAAAAATTCATAACTTTTCCTTTTTTTTTTTTTTTTTTTGAACGTTAGATTTCTGCAGATGTAATATTATGTTAATATATTTTTTGTACATTTTTATATGTTTTAAGATGCATGTAACATTAATGTGCATAATATAATGTTATGTTTTAATTTTACATATATAATAAATACATACAATATGAAATATATAAAATTATAAAAATATATGCAAGTATATAATATAGTATTTATTTATATAGGTATATATTGTATTTATATATATATATATATCTATATATAATTACATATCTAATATAAGTATAATATACTACATAAAAGGGATACATATTTATATGATGATTATACTTATTTTTTCAACATGTGACATATATAACGGTTATTAAATAAATATATATTTATAAATATTTAAAAACCAAGTTTTTTCGCCATCTTGAAAAATTTGGTAAGATACTCAAACGGTCTTTTAGCGTCATGTTGGATTACTTCGCCAATCGTGCCAACCGGAACAGGATATGCAACTCTTCCCCATCAAATCTTCTTAGAAACCTGACGGCAGTGGGGTCATTGGTTGCTGCCGCTGCGGTCTGCGGTCGCGAACGATTCTTGTAGTGGTCCTTTCCATGCATTAGTGAGCCCTTCTAGCGGTCTGATGTCATTTCGATTGGACCACAGACTTCTCATATAAGTAGACCCCAATTTGGTAACCTTTCCTTGAGCGTACATCTCTGCCCTCCGTCACGTGATGGAGGGCAGAGATTCGCACCAAACTTGTTTTACTACCCGTAAAAGCTTCTCGGAATCTCTCTCCGGATCTTGAGTTGGCCGAGAATGAAATCCGAAAGTTTCCAATAAAGGGAACACTGCCAAAAAAGACAACCTTTTGTTGATGAGAGAGCGAAAACATGCTGGATTCAAAATCTGGCTGGTCTCTACTCCTATCTTTCTTATGATACCTCTTGCCTACCGTCATGTGATGGTGGACAGTGGAAACAATCCAAATCTGTTTTCTCCTGCCAAAATCTCCTCGGATTTCCGCCGAAATTTTATTGCGTCGGCGCTTCTCGTAAGTTGACCGTTCCGCACTTTTCCTTTGCCTTTTAATTTACCTTTTAACAGTTCTTTTAGTAACTTATTATTTATTTTAGCTTATAAAATGATTATTACTTGTTGTATATCTTCTATATTTACGTTTATTTTATTGCGAGAATGAAGTCTGGAAGTTGTCAATAAAGGGATCACCGCCAAAAAACGACACCCTTTTGGCCATGAAAGAAGAAACATGTTGGATTCAAATTCTGCGTGAAAGAACAATGGGATCCGCTCTCTATTGCGTATCTTTACTCTGAGGATTGGACTTAGTTTTTAGGTGCGTTCGTAAATATACATTGCACCTGTAGTCGTGAAATGAAAAATGGTTGAGAAATGAGAAATGGTTCGTCCGTCTGATCGCCTGTATGCATATAACATCGAAAAAACAACCCAACCAGAGGTTTTAAAATTTAATATATATAATCGTTGTAGAATTTTTTTGAGTTTTTCAAAATTTCAAATTTTGTGAAAATCGAATCGAAACTTAAAAAGATATTAATAAAAGTTTTCTTCTTCATTCTATTAAATCCTATCCTACGTAATTAATGCAATGATGTCCCATGATAGGTTATGATTCCAGATTGTCGTGGCGATAATGTCCCATTGAAGATGGAGTCCTATTATTTCCGTACTTTTGAATTTAATATATAGAACCGTAATAAATTTTGTAGTCACGCATTTTTGCATAAGAGTGCAACATAACTATTGCACCAAGACTGAATATTTATAAAACTAGTTATTGTACGACCGCACCTCATTTGCCATGTTGGACATACAATTTCCGACGTGTTGAGCTCTACTACCCGATGAGTTATCTGTCAATCCCGGTATGATCTTCTTAGTTTTATTACTTGTGCTTAAATTTGCAAATAAAATTCTAAATTACTGACAATAATTTGTTTTGACACTATTTTAACTGCATAAAGGTAAAAACTTTAATTTTCTGTTTGCAGAGCATTTATAATGTCAGAAACTTTATGGATTACTTTTTATATATTAAATAATATGATAGAAATGTTATATTATTTAATCTAGATTTTTTTTTTTTTTTTTTTTTTTTTTAAGAGTGGTTTTATTCGAAAAATATTTGAAAAAGACAGCTTGCTTAGCCAACCGTTTATTATGTTTCTTATTCTTTTAACGCCGAAGCAAAAAATTCGCAGGAATTCAAGGAAAATAAAGCATACAATCAGAAATGCAGAATAAAAAGAAATCTCCCAGCGCATCACAAAAAAACATATTTTAGGAGATTTTTATTTTTTATCATAAAATAAAAATCATGCCGCTTTATTCTTTAGAGTTGACATTCTTAAGAACAGATGTGTTCTTAAAAATAATAATTTGAATTTTAATTAATTCCTTTATTAAAAAAAGATTTAGTTTTTTTGTATAAAAACTTTTATATTTAACATTATTTTAATTTTCATTGAATAAAAAAAATGATTTTTTTGTCTTAAAATATTTTAAATTCTTATCATGTAGATTTTCCTCTTTAAAACTTGACAAATTATAACCTCTACATTATGAAGGACAAACATATCTGTGCGTAACGTTGACGTCATTCTGCGAATGGCAACACTTTGAAATTTGAAATGAAATTTCGGTTTTGCAATTTTCGCTACTGCAGATTTTTAAACTTCTAAACATTGCACATTTTCAATTTTTACACTGTCGTATAGGGAAGAAAGTGTACTTTTAAATGGAATCTGTTCAAAGTTGTATTTCAATTTATTTTTGAGGTATTAATTTTTTTTATATAGTTTTTAATACTAATTTTGTAATCGTGGCAACTGAAGTACTTCATTTCTATATAAAGTAAAGGGAAAATTGTGATAGATTAAAGAGAAAGAATAGAGATGAAATGTGGTGGCTGGGGGTGACGTCAAAAATGTAACCCTAAAATCCGCTACATTCAGCCCAAACAAAACCACGTGCTCTCACAAAAAACGAAGAAAATTTTTAGTAATACATAGACCGGGATGGGGCAGCATAGATAGTCACCTCATCGTATTCACGGCTGATTTTCCAGAATTAGTTAAAACTCGATCGCATATTACAGCGCAATCAGTCTGCTAAGTCATATCTTGGTGGAATACACCTGAAAACACAATTTTAGCGGTTCACTCGTAAGTTTACCATTGTGTTTTCCTGCACCCAAAGGTATGAAAACATGGAGGACTGGAAGCAGGAAAACACAATAGTAAACCTACGAGTCAACCGCTAAAATCGGGTTTTCAAGTGTTTTCCATCACTAAGATATGACTTGGCCGACCGATTGCGTTTTAATATGCGAATCGAGTTTTAACTAATTCTGGAATTTCAGCCGTGAAGTCGATGAGGTGATTGTCTGTGCTACCGCCTCCCGGTGTAGCCATTTTAATTCATAATACAATGAAATGATACTTTAGAATGCTTAAATATACGAAGATAATTTTCATTTAGCACGGGTGAAAATGCACGGGTGATGTCAAAGAATTCGGTCCCTGTTTTACGTGCTTGTTATTTTTAAAGGAATATTCTCGCAATCTATGTAAGGAAATCTGTATAAGGAAAGTTTTGCTTTGTCTGTGTGTATGCAACTACAGTACGCACAAGGCTAAAAATTTCTGAGAGTATAGTCAAAGGACTGTCCGAATGCACTTGCGACTCAGAATTTTAAATTACTATTAATTAGCTGAAATATTAATTAACAAGAAAGAAAAAATCATGCGTCAAACATAGATTATGAAACACTTTCCAAAACTTTCAGAATAATGTAACAAAACTGCACCGTTAAGTTAAAATATTATGTCTGATGCAACCATATGGAAACGCATAACACATTTGAAAACCCAATTTCAGCTGTCTCCATCTACAACCAGAAAGTTATCTGAATTCTTTGAGCTGCCCTCTATATGATATATAGATTTGTATCTATTAACTACATGCATGCAAAAATTTGTTTCAGTTAGGAAATACATAGCTCAGTTAAAAATTCCCCTTAAGACACTTCCTCTAATAAAGAGAATGGTACGTGAATTCATTTGTGCATCCCTGTATACGAGGTATGGAATGAATATACAGCGAATAACATGCAAAAAATTAGTTAAATATAAAAGCGCATACCGAAATTGAAAACGCATTTCCAGCAAATATTGCTTAAAGACAGTAGTGTAATGCTTAAAGACAGTACTGTAACCAATTTCTTTTGTGCGTCTTGGTAAATGAACGACAAATGTTATGAAGGCCCTATCATCTTGTAATGAAATTCAGTGATTTATATCAGTTTCAATGCATTTGAAATAGCTTAATGTCGTTAAAATACTTATGCAAACAAATTTTTCCTATATACCATAATGTAATGGAATTCATTTTAGTGCCCCTGTAAATGAATTATTAATGCTACACACTTCATATACAATACCGAACATGCGATAGTAAGCATCATTAACATGAAGATCCGGGTATAACTACGTGAATTAGAGTGTGGGTAGACTGACAGACGGACAGACCAACCGAATTCATATACACTTTCAACTTTGTTGGTAAGTGTAAAAATCGCAACGCACTCTTATGAAAAAAATCATCTATTTCATTTTCAGTCATCGAAACCGCTCGTGCATGCCCATAACATGATTAACGCATCGGAAGGAAGCGAAGAACCGACGACGTTTCGATTTTATTAGTGTTTTTAATAATTTTGTTTTTTAATTTAAATAGACTAAACCGCTCAGTACAGTTAAAATTGTAAGACATATTCCGAAAGAACGTACTACGTATTCCATCTCAAATGACGCAATCAATTCGAAAAATTATCTCAATTAACACCTTGAAAAAAATTCAAAAAGGGTCATTTTCCGAAAAACTTTTTTCCCCTCATGACAACGCAGGGTCGCAGTTTTAGAGGGACCAACAAACCAAAAATATACTCTTAAAACTGAAACCTTCATCTAATCGATAATGTAATTGGTTGTAAAAATATGAATTTTAATCCTTTTAAATACGTCACTTTCCGCCTTAAGAAGACGATATTTTTCGCACATTAAAATTAAGTAAACGTCCGTACTTTAACACAATCTTTTTAGAGCATCTCTATACGCCAAATTTACATCACCTACAAACATTTCGAAATATTCGGACGGGTAGAAATAATTTTTACAAAATAAAATGTGCGAAACTTTTGACGAAATCAGTAAAAACCTGAATGTTCATCGCGGTTTCGTTCGCTTTCTTCTCTTTTTTTCGCGAAACTTTTCCACGGGCTACAAAAAAATTTTATTTGTAACCGATAAAATTTTCAAAGTGTTCAGACAGCAAGAATTATTTATTTATTATTTTAATTTTGAAACGATCAAACTTGAAGAAAAGAGAAAAGGTCTTCTTACGAGCGATTTTACAACTGAAAAAAAAAATATTTTTTCATTTGAAAATATAAATTCGCACAAAATTTATTTAAAGATGTAAAATCATACAACTTTGAGGTTCCTTTAAGGTTATTATCGACGGCCCGGGCAACGCCAGTCGGGTCAAGTATCGCAAAAATGATACAAGGCATAGCAATAAAGTTCGAAGAATGTGCTCATAAACATCGATTGTTACCAATGCCAGGAAAATGCTTTATTATTCCTTCAAACTGTTGCCTATCTTTTTTAACCTTGTTGCAACCTCAACTCTGGGGTATACCTGTTCGAAGTTTGATCGTCGACTACGAACCCTATAATTAATAATTAATTTAGATTATTACTTCTTTTTCAATTTATTTTTGTTTTGCAGAAATGAAAATTATTTGTTGAATTGTAATAATAATAGTAATAATAATAATAATAATAATAATAATAACAGAAATTTTTCATATTGTACGACAAAATTAACTTTACGAAACTGGGTTTAAAACCATTAAGGGAACGGAAAAAGTTTGAAATGACGAAAATTCAACAAAGCCTGACGGCAAATTACGAAGTCAGTAAATAATTTAGACTGTTGCTACATTTTACATTTATTTATTGTTATTCCGTAGAAATGAATATTTTTTGTTAAATTGTAAAAAAAAAAAAAAAAAACTATTGTACGACGAAATTAATCTTGCAAAACTAATTTTGCCACGATTTTGAAATCGAGCTTCTAGTTTTCTGTCGTCGTATTTTTGAGTTCTTTTTGCTGCTTACAATACTGACTCTCAACTACACTTGCAACAAGAAACAAGTTGGAAATTGCTCGTCAAACGTGGCAAATGAAGTGCGTTCGTACCATAACTAGTTTTATAAATATTTTTTGCACATCATATTGTACTATATGTATATTTTAGTGCACTTCATAAGTGCCTATCAATTTCATTCTGTTCGAAAGGCTGTAACATCATTAAGATGCACTTGCAGTAATTTTTTCCCTTGGCCGTAATGTAACGGAAAAATTTTGACTGTCCCTGTAATTAAACTATCCATGCGATTTTCATAAAATTACAAAAGTCTCGAGAAAATTGTGCAACAATTATGTATTTAAAATTTCAGACCATTCGGAGGGCTGTAACATCATTAAAATGCACTTGTAATAATTTATTCCCATTGGCCGTCATGCAACGGAAAACTTTTGACTGTCCCTGTAATTAAACTATACATCCGATTTTCATAAAATTTGAAATGACTCGACAAAATTTTGCAACAATTATATATCGGTTGGGTAGTTTTTGATCTGTTATATGTGGACGGCCAGACAGACAGACGGACAGACTGAACGACGACTAAAGGTGCTACGTATTTATATAATTACGAACGCACCTAAAAAAGGTAAAAAAATGTAATAAATTTTGTTAAAATATTTCTGAATCGATAAAAAAAATTAAACATGGAAGTAAAATTTAAACTTGAAATTTTGTTTTTTATTTTTCAGGAACAGATTGTAGCGAATATATGATTTTTTTAATTAAAAAATAATATGTAAGTCTTTTAACTTGTTCAAAATTTATCATGGTAAAATTGCAGGAAAACAATATTCCGAGATAATTCACTTTTACGTTAACTTTTGTCGGTATCGTCGACCTGTGCAGCTTAACACTTGTGGCTCGTCGATCATAATTTTATGAATTTTCACATCAGATCTTTTGTACGACGTACTTACAAATAAGTAAAGAAAAAATATTTTTTTCGTTATTTCGAACCTTTCTAGTCCCTTAAGGGGACGGTGGAGTTTAAAATCCTTAAAAATATTTTTTTTATTTTTGTAAATTTCAACTTAAATATTATTCAAGGGTACATTATATACATTATGGCATTCATTTATCACAAAAAAATTAAAAAAAAAATTTATTTTTGAGAAAAAAATGGAATTTTACGTGTCGTGTTAGAAATCTTTGAAATGCCCCATACGTCTTCCATATCAATGAAAATACCCAATATTTTTTATAAATGTTTGGTTTATGTATAGAAATAAAATAGAGCATCGAATTTTATACATTTGAATTTAAAGGTTAAAAAAAATTTTTTTTTTGAAAAATTTTGAAATTTTTTCGAAAATTTTTTGAAATTTTGATTTTTTTTTTTACCTTTAAATTCAAATGTATAAAATTCAATGCTCTATTTTATTTCTATATATAAACCAAACTTTTATAAAAAATATTGGATTTTTTCATTGATATGGAAGACGCATGGGGCATTTCGAAGATTTCTAAGACGACGCGTAAAATTCCATTTTTTTCTCAAAAATATTTTTTTTTTTTTTTTTTTACATTTTTTTGTGATAATGCATGCCATAATGTATATAATGTACCTTTAAATAATATTTAAGTTGAAATTTACAAAAATAAAAAAACAATATTTTTAAGGATTTTAAGCTCCACTGTCCCCTTAATCAAAGACCGAAATGATCAGTTTTTCTGTTATAATTGAAATAAAAATTGCTTTTCGTGTATTTTTGAGCTATAGTAGAGAATATTATCTTGCTCTGTAGAGAATTTAACTTCCTTTATCAACCATGTGGCAATCCCAAAACTTTCTTCTATCTCATACATTTAATACTTCCTGAAAAATACAGCATAGCAGCGCCACCGATTAAGATATTTCCACCAAAATCTAATCATCAACACCTTATATTAATTTCTAACTGAATCTGAAATTTGATGAAAATCCGTTCATTAGTTTTTGAGATAGAACTGTTGTGGAAACCTTAAAAAGTTTCACATACCAGCGCCACCTTTGAGCGATTTACATCAAAAACTAATTAAGACCAATTTATACCAGAGACTAACTGAATCTAAATCTTGATGAAAATTCAGGCATTAATTCTTGAAATACAGCTATTGCGGAAATCATGAAAAATAGAGCACAGCTGCGCCACCTGTAGGGCGATTTACACCAAAAACTAAACACCACAAATTTATATCAGGAACTAACTGGAACTGAAATTTAATGAAAATTCGTGCATTAGTTCTTGAGATAGAGCTGTTGCGATAATCATAAATATTGCAGCATAGCAGCGCCACCTGTTGGACGATTTACATCAAAAAGTAATCAGCACCAATAACATGGAATTAATTACGAATGATAGGGTTTAATAGAAGGACGAAGAAAACTTTTAATTAATATCTTTTTAAGTTTTGATTCGATTTTCATAAAATTTCAAATGACTCGACAAAATTTTGCAACGATTATTACATTTCAAACCGTTCGGTTGGGTAGTTTTTGCTGTGCTATATGAAGACAGACGGCCAGACTAGATGATGACTATAGGTGCTACGTATAACTACGAACACACCTAATAATAAGTAATATATATATATATATATATATATATATATACATATTTTTCTTCATTTCAATCCTTTCTGGTCCCCTTAAAAGGAGACCGAAATGATCAGGATTTTTTTTTTCTACATTTTGAAAAAATATTCATTATGTTTATTTTTCCTTTCTACCCTATATATATAAAATCCTAATGAAACGAATTTATGAAACGATTTTATGAAACGACTGATTAAACAACTGATTATGTTTCACGGCGATTTCTTCTAAAATATGGAATACTATGTGTTACAATTAACACACAAAATACTTATTGATCCGCAGATTTCAAAACTGGTATTAGAATTTTAAAATTCTACTTACTTTTCGAGATATTTTTTTTTCTAATTTTAAATACTTTTCTCTAATGATGGCAACTGCAATTTTAATCATAACATATATATTTTTTTCATATTTTAGAAAAGATTATTACTTTAAACTAATTTGGCGACGAGTTTGGCCTCCCTTAAATGTATGCTAAGAAATGTATCATGTTACTTTTATTCATAATTCAATTTACTTGAACAATCTTTCGCTAAATCAAAAGATTCTGATAGAGAAATCAAGAACCCGGTATTTTTATGTTAGCGGAATGCAGGTGATAAATCGCCAAACATTTTTCCCGTCGCATTTTTTTTATTTGATTAATTTCATTTAAAATGTAACGGTAGAGAATTTTCTTAATTAACAATATGTAAATCCATTAATGTATTCAAAATTTAGAGTGGTAAAACGGACGAAAAACAGTGTTTCGAGATAATTGAGTTTAAATTTATCTATTGTACATACGCAATATACAGGGTGTATCTGAAAAAGTGGGCAAAACATTACGGGGTGATAGAACGCAGCTATACGAACAAATTTCATTGTAGAATGTATGGTCGGAACGCAAGTGATGAGAAGTTAAAAAGTAGTTTTCCACTGTCTCAGGGCGATGGATTGGTCGAGGTGGTAGCATAGTTTGGCCACCAAGTCCTCTCGTATTTGGACTTTTTCCTGTGGGACCAATTGAAAATACTAATCTACGATTGCCCGTTGAAACCGATATGAATCTAGTCGCTATGAATGCCGTTTTTGCATGCGATATTCGGGAAATGCCTGGTGTCTTAGCAAATTTGCGTCAGCCCCTATCCCGCAGGTGTGAAGCGTGCATTACAGCTATCGGAAGACCTTTTGAGCATGTACATTAATTACAGTCCTGTTAATAAAACATTTTCTGAAGTATCTCCTCTCATTCTTGTGTGAATTCTTTAACTGCGACAGTGGAAAACTACCTTTTAACTTCTCCCCGCTTTCGTTTCGACCACACATTCTATGACGAAATTTGCTCGTATAGCTGCATTCTATCACCTCGTAAAGTTTTGACCCCTTTTTCAGAAGCACCCTGTTACAAAAATGTAAATCCATTTATGGCTAGTCCGCTTTAATTTTAAAATTTGTTATATCAGACCTACTGTACGACATTCTTAAAAATAATAAGTATATAAAAAAAAAAAAAAAAAATTCCCGTCATTTCAAATCTTTTCTGGTTTCTTTAAAAGAAGACCGAAGTTATCAGATTTTTTGTTATACTTGAAACAAAAATTGCTCTTTTGTCGTTTATTTTTCAGGTATTGTAGAGAATATTATCTTGCACTGTAGAGAATTTAATTTCCTTTATTAAAATATATGTATGCCCGTTAATTTATACAGAAACAGAAAAAAAAAATCACCCACTCGTTGACAGCCAACCTTGCGGTATAGGAGCTAAATGTCCACGAGGGGAAAAACCCATACCCACCTTCCCACGAAACCTCCAGACACCAGACGGGCCCGGAGTAGGGTGGAACTAAAAAACGAAGTTTTGAATTTTATATTCTAATAGTGATTATTTTTTCCCTTTGTAACTCCATAAAAAGAAAATATTTTTCTTTTAATTTTAAAATGATATTTTCCGGTTCCTCAAAGCACCTGATTTTCCATAAAAAAACGAAAAAAAGACAATAATTGCATGAAAAGTTTTTTAAGCTTATTGTTAAATTTATATTTTGCAAAATTAAATTAATTAAGTGTTAATGTCCTGTAATAAAGAGAATAATTTAGTTTGAGTGCCTTAGAAAAGTTAGCCCCACTTTATTTGACTTTTGTAGAAGCCAGTGTCGTGGGCGTCGGCTTTCATTGTCTCTGATTTATTTGGCTGTGACACATAACAAGTTAGTCCGATTTAACGGGTGTTAACAGTTTCTTTAATTATTTTTCGATAAACATTCGGTGTCAAAAGTGACAGTCTGTTAACGTACCTAAATCTAGATAATTGTTGAAGTGTCCTGTATTTCGTGAACCAAAACGATTAACATTAGACTGTCATCTTTGACGAACATATGAAGAAGTTATGAAACATTATTTTTGGGTTCAATTTAACTTAAAATCTGACAGCTGGAATCTGGTACACACTATTTCTAAAATATCTAAAGCTGTTGATGATACAATTAAAAGTGTATTGCTGAGACCTTCTATTCCAACGGTTTCTGATACACAAATCATAAAAAATGATTAGAGGCTAGGGCGAGAAATATCAAAATTTGAAGAAAAATATTAAGATTAGAAAGAATAATCCCACATCCAATATAAAATTGCAAAATGTTAGGTAATCCTGTAAAAAACATTTCTTTGTGTAAAAGCACTAAATATTATCGTGTATCAGAACAAGAACGTCACTTTCTCAAAGACCAAAGAGAGATGGGGTGATGACAATAGGATCAATACATATAAAAACTACAAAAAATGTGTAGCAATCCTGGAAATGGAAATATCAAGGAAAATGTTATTTTAAAACAAAAAAAAAAATGATGATTTGATTGAATGATCGTCAAGTGTAAAAAACAGTTCGGAAGGAAATAGTTCAATCGGTTGTTTTTCTAAACCTGAATTTGATAATCAACAGGGTGAAAGAACCGGAGTATTAGACAGAACTGCAAATATTATTGCAAATGGCATCTTAGAAGATATGGGTATTTCTGATGATAATAAAGAAAAGGAAAATGAAAGACGGACTTGAAGATGACAAAGAGAAAAGAAAAGGAAGAATTTTAAAGAACAGGAAAGACGAAATGAGTTAATTTTACAAGGTTAGTATTTTTATGGCAGAAAGGATAACGCTATGATAACTGAAGCAGAGGGAAAAAAGTATAAAGAATCATTAAAGACGAACATCTGATCTCAGTTCAAAAACCAGGATAAAAATATATTGGTCTTATTTCATTGATATCTTCTTCTTATATTAATATAGCCACTGCAATTTTGGTGTATTTTCAAAATAATAATACAGACACAGGGCCGAAACTAGCCTTTTTGCACCCGGGGCAAACATGGATGTTGGCGCCCCCCCCCCCCCTCTACCATACAGTATATTTACAAAGAGATATTTACTAATTTTATATAGACGACTTATTTTAAAATTTAAAATATGTAATCATAAAATTTGTAATACTGAACTACGTAATCTACAATAGCGGATCCAAGGGCGAGGTCTGTCTGAACATCAACAAAAATATTCTAAAGATCATTTTTAAAATGACATATTGAGTAGAGTCCCGACTAACCGAGTTTCCGCTTTCACCGAGTTATTTTCTTCTGATGGACTGATGGCTTCCATTATTATGAAACAGCCATTATAAATGCAGTGTTCGGTGAAGATGAAAGAGCAGCCGGAAAAAGTTAGAACTCTGATTTTCTGGTCCGAATAGGAAAAAAAAAATGGCCATAATTTTTTTTTTGCAAAAAAAAAAAAAAAAAAAAAAAAAAAAAAAAAAAAAAAAAAAAAAAAAAAATGGCCATTTTTTCCCCCATTCGGACCAGAAAATCAGAGTTCTAACTTTTTACGGCTGCTCTTTCATCTTCACCGAACACTTCATTTATAATGGCTGTTTCATAATAATAGAAGCCATCAGTCCATCAAAAGAAAATGATCCTTTCCAAAGGTATAATCCTTCATTTGGCGCCCCTTCGTTCTGGCGCCCGGGGCACATGCCCCCTCTGCCCCCCCCCTTAGTTTCGGCCCTGTACAGACATTTCAAGTTTGAGAGTTATTAGGTGAAACAGAAACGCCTTTAATGCAGGATGCAAATCTGCAGTTGTTAAAACATCGGAAGCAATACCCTAAAAACTTTATAATGGATAATTTGATTATTACATGCAAATGAATTTTTTTCTTAGATACTTATTTCAACATCTTGCTGAAAAACTACGGGTACAAAAGGATTTTCTGGACCAGTAGGAAAGCGACTTGAAAAAATGCGAACATATTGAAATTATAGACTATAAAAACATTGATCCTATCTTGACGGTCTGATCGGATGAAGAACTTAAAAAAAGTACAAACAGGGGATACACCTGAATTTTAGATTTTCCTTGTCATACTCAAACAGTGGAAACGTGTGCCGAAATTGTCCTGCGAGCTGCGTCAACCGTCTTTAAATATTAAGCAAAAGACGGCTTAATCTTAGGAAAGTTGAATTCCCACAATGTAATGACAAAGTTTGCCTAAAAAGACAGTAGGTTGAATATCCAATTTAATTAATTCATAACAAAGGGAGGTAAGAAGGGTGGAAGTCGATATTTAACCACCTCCTCGTGGTGACTTCTGGATAGTATTTGCTAAATAAAAGTAGATATGAGCTAACAGCCACGTTGTTTACTTTCAGTTACTTTATACTGAAATTTCAAAACTTTGACCTCCTTGAGGAACCGGAAAACAACTTAATTTAAAAAAACCTTTTCAGCCAAAAGTTTAGACATCCAAAAAGGAAAAAAGTTTTCACTATTACACATTAAAATAAAAAAGTTTTTT
Organism: Maratus speciosus; assembly: GCA_963932465.1. Taxonomy (NCBI): domain Eukaryota; kingdom Metazoa; phylum Arthropoda; class Arachnida; order Araneae; family Salticidae; genus Maratus; species Maratus speciosus. Next base: position 70,285,446 of record OZ010799.1, on the reverse strand, counting down.
TTTTTTTTTTTTTTAACCCTATACTTAAGTTCCACCCTAGCCCGGAGGCCTCAGCAGTTAGGAAGACCCCCGCCCCCCCATTGAAATTTCAATTAAAATTGTACAATCATATCACAAGAGCTACCCAATGTTGCTTAAGCTGGGCGAGCCCAAATAAAACAATATTTTGGATTTTTAAGATATTACAGATATTGCAGATCATGAATCAGTTATTAAAATAGGAATACTTGAAAGTAGCGTTAATTTATACAAATGTTATCATCTTTAAACTGATAAATACAGTGTTTGGAGGTAATTGAGTTTAAAATTCCTCTTTTCAGATATCCCCGGTCGGCGCCGCTTAATCTTTATGGCTCGTCGACCATAATTTTAGGGTTTTTATCATCAAAGAACAGTACAACATGCTTAGAGTTTCAAGCATTATAAAAATAATAAATAAAGAAATGTATTTTTTGTCGTTTAAAATTTTTCTGACCAACTTGAAAAGATTTTCTATACAGACATTGAAAGCCACGTGACCAGGTTTCCCTGTGGCAAACGGTATACCGTCTAGAAGATATATTGTTGTAACCTGCTATTCAAAACCAGGTAAAAAATTAATCCGAGAGATGTGGAACGGTGCTGAACGATAAATGTCGATTGCATCGACATCTGCTAGCTGGATCTTTATTTAATCCTAAACCAAAGTTTACATTGAAAAGAGCTATCAGAAATCGCTGCGATTGATATTTAATGTTCAGCATCGTTCGACATTTATCGGATTAATTTTTTTAGCACTTTTTAACCATTACAGAAATAGTCACAGATAGAGATGCTTGATATAGATATTACATAGATTGATATAGATAACAGATATAGATGTTGGGTCAACTTTGATGAGTACTGCGGGTGAGCGAGATTTCCCTGCCAAGTTTAACAAGTTGGAAATTCCTCGTAAAACGTGGCAAATGAAGGAGGTTCGTACTATAACTTGTTTTATAAAAATTTTTTGCACAGTATATTGAACTAAATGTATATTTTAGTACACTTTATAAGTGCATATCAATTCCATTCTGTTCGAAAGGCTGTAACATCATTAAAATGCACTTGCAATGATTTTTTTCCCATTGGCCGTAATGTAACGGAAATTTTTGACTGTCCTTGTAATTAAACTATACATCCGATTTTCATAAAATTTGAAATGACAAAAATTTGTAACAAATATATATTAAAAATTTCAGACCAAATTTGGTAGTTTTTGCTCTGTTATATGCGGACGGACAGACAGACAGACGGACGGACTGAACGACGACTATAGGTGCTACGTATTTATATAATTACAATTACGAACGCACATAAAAAGGGTGCCTATAGCCGTTTTCGCTGTGTGTGAGGGGAGAGGGGTCGTGCAGCAAAATCACTTTTTCGTGTTTTTTAGCACAATTTGGGCTCCTTGGGAAATATGCATAGTTAAAATTGATCATTTGTTAAGGGTAGAGAACGGTATTAATTATTTTAACTGTTTTTAAAAGCCCGCGGTGCACGACACCCTTTTGATCCCAAAAAATGCACAGAATTCTTGACACAGAATGTCTTCTTTCTAAAAAGATTCAGTTTTGCGGTCATTGTTGATGGGAGTCCTGGGACAATTCTATATCTTGCGTCTGGACATTGTCACTGTAAGTTTCCACAAGTATACGACGATTTTCACTCGCGCTTTCCTTTTGATTGAAAAAGAAAAAAATCTGTACGTGCTTCACATACTCTTTATTTAGCCGAAAACTTGACATGTTTACCACACTAAAAAATATGACGCTAACCGTAGAACGCTTAAACATCAATAGAATTTTAAAAGTCATTATCACAGCTATCAAATAACATAAAAAGTTAGACTGTGAACTAACTCTTTTTTTACCAGGGTTACTTTTTTTCTTCTTTTTTCTCTTGGAAAAAATTAAGAATTATTAACCACCACACCTGGTAACAATCTTAATATAGAAGAACTTTATGCTTTTATTTCGCATAAAATATTGTTATTTAACTTTATTACTTTTTTTCGCATATTATGTGTGATGAGTTTTTATCTAGTGTTACATAATAATCACATTCTACTCATTTGGACTTCCACACAGACACCTGCGGTTTCAGACATGTCTGGATCATACTCCTATTACATCTATCCAACACATTAAACTGTTATATAACCAACTGAACAACTTAGTTAACGTAATTTATAGACTACGTCACAGATCTTTGATTTTGACACAAGTGCATAATTAAGCTAAACATCACGTAATATTGTAATTGCACTTCTACGTTCTTTGGAGAGGATAATGAGATTAGTAAAGATTTTCGAAACAATATCTCGATAATTATTTTCAAAGTTAACTTTATTTTCGACAAAAATAAAGTTTATATCATGAAAGTAATTTCAAAAATAAGAATGTAAGATAAAATTAAGGGAAATGAAAATAATTTAATTAGATGCCTTGAAACATTTAATTAAGCCCCGTAATAAATATTCGAATATTATAATTACGTCTGCAATGAAATTAATTAATTCAAACGTTTAAAAAATGATTATTAAATAATCCTCTTTGAAATGTATGTTAGTACACATTTCTTCACACTTTTTATACTTTTGCGTTATCACTGCAAAGGTTGAAAAACAACATTAACTAGCAGAAAAGGCTTGTACTGATTCCCTAATTAACGAAAATTGTTTATAAATAAAACAAGTAAGAAAAATCATGCGTACAGCATAGATTATGAAACACTTTCCAACACTCCCTGAAAGCTTTAACGAAACTTCGTTACTTAGGGAAATAAGGTAAATAAGATAAATAAGTAAACATTTAAAAATCTGATTTCAGTAGTTACCGCCCATAGCCAAATATGTAGTCCAATTCTTTTGAACAGCCCAGTATTCGATCTGTATGTTGATATAGATACTATATAATGGGAAAATTTAGTTTAGCAAGAAAACGCCTAACAGGTTGAAATTCATCTTTCAGCAATTTATACTAATACATACATAAAGATGGAAAAATACTTGAATACTTTTGTACAGCCCTTTATTTTACCTGCTACCTTTACACCACTATTACGCGGAGGTTAGAAAAATTGCTTAAAATACACAAGTTAGAGCCCGGAGGAGTAAATAATATAAATTTTTTTGAAAATTTTATGACTTGCCGTGTGGTCTGAGGTATTCAGCTATACTTATGCAAAAATTCATGTATCCAACTTAGTTAGGAGCTCTCTTAGAAAGAATTGCTTAAAATACATATGTGGTAGCTCAAAGGGTTAAACGTAAGACTTTTTAAGATTTTATGATTTGTCGCCTGACCTCAATTGTTCTGATATAAGTATGCAAAATTTCCAATCTCCAATTTAAAAAGGGGCTCAGTTAGAAAGAATTGCTTAAAATACGCATGTGGGAGCCCAAAGGATTAAATGTACGGCTTTTTCAAAATTTTATGATTTGCGTATGATATGTGGTGTTCAGCTATAAGTATGCAAAATTTCACGCCTCCAACCTACATAGGGGCTCACTTAGAAAGAATTGTTTAAAATACACGTGTCGGAGCTCAAAGGGTTAAATGTATGGCTTTTTTCAAAATTTTATGATTTGTAGTTTGATGTGAGGTGTTCAGCTATAAGTATGCCAAATTTCACGCCTCCAACCTAAATAGGGGCTCATTTAGAAATAATTGTTTAAAATCTACATGTGGGAGCCCAAAGGGTTAAATTTACGACTTTTTCAAACTTTTATGGTTTGTAATTTGATGTGAGGTGTTCAGCTATAAGTATGCAAAATTTCACGACTCCAACCTAATTAGGGCTCACTTAGAAAGAATTGTTTAAAATACACACGTTGGAGCCCAAACGGTTAAATGTACGACTTTTTCAAAATTTTAGGATTTGTCGTATAATTTGGGGTGTTCAGCTATAAGTATGCAAAATTTCAAGTCTCCAACATGTATAGTTTCTGAGAACAGGCTCTGTGACAGACGGGCAGACAGGCAGAGAGATAGAGGAGCGAGACGAATAGGGTTTCGTCAGATGAACGAAACCCCAAAAAAGCGCATATCATAATAAAAAACGCATTTCGAGCAATCATTGCTAATATACAGTAATTCGGATACAATATAGTATCTGAAATCTTTTCAAATACACCGCAAACAATTTCCCCTATACCATTATGAAAGAAATTTTTTGTGTGGCCCTGTAAATGAACAATAACTGTTCTTTGCACCGCATATTCAAAATAATGCATATTTTAGTGGGCTTCATAAATGAATATCAATTTCACTATGTTTGAAAGAGTGTAACACCATTAAAAATCATTTGAAACGATTTTTTCCCATTGGCCGTAATGTAACGGAAAACTTTTGACTGTCTCTGTAAATGAACTAAACATGCTACAAACTTCATTTGAAATAGGGAACGTGCTACGGTAGAGGTCATTAACATCCAAAAATTTCAGAACGATCCGAGCATATTTACGAGAGTTAGAGCATGGACAGACGGACATACGGCCATATAAACCGAAGTCATAAACACTTTTCAACTTTGTATGAAAGTGTTAAAAAGATAAATTGGTCAATCCCCAATCCTGCATTATGGTAAAAAAAAATTCAAACTTTCCTTGCATGTATTGTATATTATTAATACTGAATGCATTTTAAGTCCACCGAAGAGGAGATTGCTTTGGGGCCTTTATCTACAATGGCTGTCGCCTCGAAAAACCTTTTATTTTATACACAAAGATAATTACACAAACCAGACATAACAGTTTCGTCAATATACAAGGACGGACGAGATAGCACAAGGAAATTTACAACACCAGATAATTACAGCCGGAAGCTCTACAAAGAGTGTGCAACGGAGCCAGCCGGAGTCCAACTCACCTACCTCCTACACTCTCAAGCGATTAGCGGCGTGGTGCCATAACGGCTCGTCCCCGGAGGCCCCAATACTAAATATATTTTATATTTAGTTTCTTATGTTTATGTTATGTTTAATTTTATTTACATTTCGCTATCCTCCTATTTACCTGATTTATACACGCACCTATGGTTGTAAGCATGTCTAGGTCTTATCCCTATTATGTATAAATCTATTATAGTATAAATAATTGTGTATAAAAACATTATGCACTACTACGTAGTGTATAATATTAAGCCCCATAATTTACAATATACGCGTTCATACCTGAATTTTGAAGTAAGCATACAATTGTATCCCGAGCATACCATCTGAGGATCTTGACAATAAATACCTACCTCCTTTGAACAGTATAATGAGACTGTTGCTACAGAATTTTTAAAAGAGTTTGAGTAAATATTTTGAAACCTAGCATCATTGTCTATAAAATGAAATGCTGCTTCATGGAATAATTTCCAAAAACAATATCTATAATTCAAATGTAGGTAAATTAAAAGAATTTAACATGTGGCCTTGAATAATATAAGAAGATAAATAAATATTTGAGTAAAATTATTTAGTGAAAATTTAGTGAAAATTTTAATTTAATTCAGTGAAAATTTTAGACATTTAAATTCACAGACTATATTTTGAATACAAATTCTCTTATTTAATACATATTACATACTCCTCGTAGTTACCGAATTTAATATACATGAATACAAACACCTCTGTTTCTAAACATATGTCTGGATTTTATTCCTATTAAATGTAAATATCTAGCATGTTTCACTATTATGTATTATACACTGTAAAAGAAATACAACCAGTTTTCCTGTAGGAATCGGAAAAATAGTTACCCTAATCGTAGATGAAAATTTTCCGACCTAGATCGGAATAAAATCAGTAAAATACCGTTTTATTGACTATTTCCTTTTTTTTTACGGTTTTTATTCCGAGCTGGGTCGGAAAATTTTCCGGTACGATAAGGGCAACTATTTTCCGATTCCTACAGGAAAACTGCTAATATTTCTTTTTACAGTGTATGCATTGCAAAAGTTTAAGCGCAACGTAAATATTTTAATAAAAATGAAATCGTACAATAGAATGCTTTCAAATACTCATTATAGGTGAGTACTATGATCATAAATATATATCTCAAGTCTGGAAAAAAATAATCGTTACACTGTAAAAAAAAAAAAAAAAAATCCGACTAGCTTTCCTGTAGGAATCGGAAAAATAGTTGCCCTTATCGTACCGGAAATTTTTCCTACCCAGCTCGGAATAAAATCCGTAAAATCGGAAAAAAATCCAAAAAATACCGTTTTAATGAATGTTTTTTTCTTTTACGGATTTTATTCCGAGCTGGGTCGGAAAATTTTCCGGTACGATAAGGGCAACTATTTTTCCGATTCCTACAGGAAAACTCCTCGGATTTTTTTACAGTGTACGAAAATGAAAAATTACAAAACAACATTTTTTGTGATGTGCAAAAGTTTATGCACAAATGAGATTTTATGAAAATATCTCTTTAAATATCATAAGCGGAGAATCGACGAAACTTTTTCCCTGGAGTATAACACATAGCGATCGCTGTACGAGTTATCAAAATGCCAAAATCTCTGCAGCTCTCGCCTGAAGAAATTGTGGAAGTTTGGAAGCAGAAAGCTGAAGGTAAATCCATTTTGCAAAGGTCACTTATTTTAAATCTGTCTAAACGTGGTATTTATAGTGCTTTGCAATGTGGGAAACAATTCAAAAATGCGTATCGCTCATGACGGCCGAGACAAAATACATTTAGTGAGGATAGGAGAATTAAAAGTGTTGTTTTTGCTGGCAATTTCTCTCTAAATCAGATAAAAAAATTGACATGTATCAAAAATATCACGTGACACCATATGCAATCGAATAACCGAATCAGGATTCATCAAAATCAAAAATTAGCTCTTAAACCTTTTCTGAAACAGTGTTACAAACAAACACTACTTCATTGGGAAAAATAGCACATGTATTATGGTGACTAATTGATTAGTGTTATTTTTCTGTTGAAAAAAAAAGTGGAATTTGGATGGTCTATTTGGGTTTTCATTATATTGGCGTGACTTGAGGAAAGATCCGAAGAGCATATTCAGCAGATAACAACGTGGTGGTTCGCACTCATGGTATGGGGCGCTTTTGGCTACAATGGGCAAACGTCTCTTTGCTTCCTAAATGGCAGACAAAATTCACAAAAGCATTAGGGACAACAAAGCATTTGGACGACATCACAAACTACTGGCGTCCAAATTGCCAGTACATTGTGCTGTTAATTTTACGCAGCTACTGTATTTTCCATGTTTAAATAGACAGGAAACCAAAGAAAGATACAGTGCATCCAACTGTGATCGAGTTTGTGCGCGAGATGAACAGTACTTTGTACTGTAAAAATGTCATTTTTTTTTACAGGGTCGGCTTTCCCAACTGGGCCTTTCAGCAAGACAACGCATCGATACACACTTCTCGTTGCACAAAAGAATGGCTTAGATCTCAGAATATTAGTGTGATGAACTGGACAGAACTCAGTCCAGATCTCAATCCGATAGAGAAAATCTGGGAGATCCTCTCACATGACTTCTACGAGAATGGGAAGCAGCATTACTCAGTACAAGAGCTCAAATCAGCGATCGAGGAAGCCTGGTACAGATTCGCTTCCAAAACCTTTAATACTCTCGTGTTATCAATGGCAAATTACGTATTCGATCTCATCAGGTGCAATGGAAACACCATAGACTACTAAAGGAATTTTGTGCTTTGTGAAATGTAAATATTTCTTTTTTTGCGCATAAACTTTTGCGACATCATAATTATATTCTTTTTATAATTTATTATTTTCCTTTCAGTGAATTGTTACCGAATTCGAAACATGAATTTGTAATCCAATTGTTTATATACAGTAAAAATTTCAAAGCATTACGGTGTATATTTTTCATTTTATAAAAGCATTTAGCTTGTGCATTAACTTTTGCGCCGCAGTATATGAGGACGTGAATTTCAAAACTCGCTTTATCCGGAAATTCAAATTTTGGGAAATTGTGAAAAACCTCGGACTGCGTCCATTGGTTTTTATTGTAAACTAAGATTTTACAGTATGGCATATACAGGATAAAACTAGCTTTTTGCGTATTGTAGAGTTTACCAATAGAATAGATTGATAGAGAAAACACAATTCTTTTAATTTTGGATGAGGCGAGTTTCGAACTCACGTCCTCAAATATAAAATAAAAATGGAAAATTCGTTCCGGCTGCTTTTAACTCGAGTTCGAATGTATTTTGATGGAACTTGTACTGTTAGATTGATAATGTTTCAGGCAAAGTTTTAGTATATAACATATCGTTCTACGTAGATTAGTTATATAATTATGATATAGAAAGTTCTATTTTGGACGAAAGGTTACCATTGGTTATTTTTTGGCTACCAGTATCGTAAAAAAAGGTTGAAATGGCTAAACACTGCAAAAAATAAAATAAAACACTGTTATTAATTTCAATTAAAATAAAAAACAGAAAGAAAAAGAAAAAGAAAAAGAGTTTTGGCGAGTGATAATATTATAAAACGAAAATGTTAATTTAAGCATGAAAGGGTTCGCTCGTAATGATTGAAAAATTATTCAGCATGAAAAAAGGCAGTTAAAACAAGATTAGGCGATTTATCTTTTGAGTCAGGGTAAGAAAAATGCATCTGAAAATTTGATGAGAAATATATGGGTAACAATTTTGTGTTTGATTAGTTCTTCGTTTTTTAAAATTTTATTGTAATTTTTATCTAACTCCTACATCATGGGACTTACAGAATGAACAGCAGATGGAATAATAAAAATCACTTGCGAGTTACGTGTTATTTATTTATTTGCGATTTTGACTTTCTTTTTGTCGCCAAATAATTTGATTTTAAGACAAAAAGGTATATTCGTGACATCGGTCCGAGCAATTTTCATAATAATAGTGATTTTCTGAAGTGTGAGACAGCATTTTTGGAGTATTTTTTATACTCAAACTTAAGTATGTAAATAGCAGTTAATATTATAAAAATGAAGCCAAGCATTTGAATTTTAGTATAGATGTTTGCCACACACACACATATTCTAAAATGATTTAATTTTAAACATTTAAAAAGAATTCACTATACTTTAGTACGGAAATATGCCGGTTTGTTTTCCCCAAATTTTTGACTTTAATAGCCTTGAACTCAGATCAGCGAATATTGTCCACTCTTTTTAGGTGCGTTCGTAATTATATAAATACGTAGCACCTATAGTCGTCGTTCAGTCCGTCCGTCCGTCTGTCCGTCCGTCTGTCCGTCCGTCTGTCCGTCCGTCCGTCTGTCCGCATGTAACAGAGCAAAAACTACCCAACCGAATGGTCTGAAATTTCAAATATATGATTGTTGCAAAATTTTGTCGAGCCATTTCAAATTTTAGGAAAATCGGATGTATAGTTTAATTACAGGGACAGTCAAAAGTTTTTCTTTACATTACGGCCAATGGGAAAAATTATTGCAAGTGCATTTTAATGATATTAGAGCCTTCCGAATGATCTGAAATTTTAAAGATATAACTGTTGCAAAATTTTGTCGAGCCATATCAAATTTTAGGAAAATCGGATGCATAGTTTAATTACAGGGACAGTCAAAAGTTTTTCTTTACGTTACGGCCAATGGGAAAAATTATTGCAAGTGCATTTTAATGATATTACAGCCTTCCGAATGGTCTGAAATTTTAAAGATATAATTGTTGCAAAGTTTTGTTGAGCTATTTCAAATTTTAGGAAAATCGGATGTATAATTTAATTACAGGGACAGTCGAAAGTGTTCCGTTACATTACGGGGAATGGGAAAAATTATTGCAAGTGCATTTTAATGATATTACAGCCTTCCGAATGGTCTGAAATTTTAAAGATATAATTGTTGCAAAGTTTTGTTGAGCTATTTCAAATTTTAGGAAAATCGGATGTATAGTTTAATTACAGGGACAGTCAAAAGTGTTCCGTTACATTACGGGGAATGGGAAAAAATTATTGGAAGTGCATTTTAATGATGTATCAGACTATGCGCTTTATGAAGTGCAAAAAAGTATACATTCAGTACAATATGGGGTGCAAAAAATAATTATAAAACTAGTTATAGTACGAACGCACCTCATTTGCCACGTTTGACGAGCAATTTCCAACTTGTTTTAAACATACCCCCAATTTCCAGTATAGAAATCTTCACTGCTTGAAATGTTAAAAACTAAAGACTATTCTTTAAAAAAAGTATGCAATTTTGCGTTATTATACTCACAAAAGAAAACATTTTGCAATAAAAATTGTTTGCTGAAAAGCATTTTCGATATTCTTTTTAATTCGTCATTTCTTTTTTAGTTTTTTTTCGTAAATATTCTTCGTTTTTGAAGGTCTTTTTTTTAAAGATATTGGAATAATCTTCCATAATCGGGTCACACGTCAATTGGCGAATTTACTGTATTTATGGATATTTCTTTCATATATAAAGGGGGCTCTGGACGGTGAATCGGAATGCAGAAGAATACACGAAATTTGTACTTAGCAATTAGTAATTTTATGGTGTTTTATTATGCAGCAAACGGACAAAAGAAGATTTACTATTATACGTTTTTCATCTCCAATTATCTTACTGTCACTAAAAAACCAAGACTAAGAGGAAAATTTCGAAAATTCACCCCCTAAGGAAGTTAAATAGCATCGGCTTTGTTACGAACTTAAAATTCTGAGTAGCAAATATATTTAACAAAAAGTTAAACACGTATTTCAGGGATTTTAGAAATCCAACTACTAAGGGGTTTAATTAGAATAATTTTAATTAGACATCGGAATTACAGCGGCCCCTTCTGGCAGAATTTTTCCAAATTCAGGGAGGACCTTCGTTCCATGACCAACAGCAAACACACAAAATTTTGTTCAATTCTATGAATAACTTCATACATGTTTCGATGGGACAATATTCAAAATGGCACAAAAATTGATATTACAGCGCCCCCTACCGGCATTTTTTTTCCGAATTAGGGAAGGACCTGCTTGCTATAGGCGAGAACTTAAAAATGTTTTTGGTTCAATTCTATGCATAACATCACACACTTTTCGATGGTACAATATTCAAAATCGCGCAAAAATCGCTATTACAGCGCCCCCTAGTGGCGAATTTTTTCCAAATTCAGGGAGGACTTGCTTTCTATAGCCAAAAACTTAAAATAAAAATTTGGTTCAATTGTATGCATAACTTCCTACACTTTTGGATGGTACAATATCCAAAATCGCACAAAAATCGCTGTTACAGCGCCTCCTACCGGCGGATTTTTTCCAAATTCAGGGAGGACCTGCTTACAATAGCCAAAAATTTTAAATAAAAATTTGGTTCAATTTTTGCGTAACTTCATACACTTTTGGATGGTACAATATTCAAAATCGCACAAAAATCGCTGTTACAGCGCCTCCTACCGGCGAATTTTTCCAAATTCAGGGAGGACCTGCTTACCATAGCCATAAATTTTAAATAAAAATTTGGTTCAATTCTATGCATAACTTCATACACTTTTGGATGGTACAATATTCAAAACCGCACAAAAATTGCTATTACAGTGCCCCCTACCGGCGATTTTTTTCTAAATTCAGGGAGGATCTGCTTGCCATAGCCAAAAACTTAAAATAAAAATTTGGTTCAATTCTATGCATAACTTCATACACTTTTTGATGGTACAATCGCGACAGACACACGGACAGACAGACATTTTCTATAAACATGTTTTTTGGGATCTCTGACCCCTAAAACGTGTAAATCCGTCGAAAACCTGAAGTCGTAAAAAATTTCGATTACAATACTTTCTTCTATTGAAGATAGAAGATTGTAATAAGTTAAAATTTTCAGCCTTTCGAGAGATATTTTTTGCTGATTTTAGAAGAGGTTATTATTTTAAGTTGTTGCTAATTGTAAAAACAGCGTAAATAATAATATTTCCTTTAAATTACAAATTTAATTACTCGTGACTGTCATAAACTAAAAAAAAAACCTTCCAAATTAGATTTAAATGACTATGTGTTAAAAGCAGGAAAATATCGAAAATTACATCATACAGTAATTTAATTAATTTTAAGTTGTAATTCAATCTTTCGAAATCTTTTTAAAGCCGATCAAATTAGCGTGTTTTGAGAGTCTGAAGGGGGATTGGCGAACATAGCTAGTAGGGGCAGAGCCCCCTTGTACATTATATTTACGTAGATAAAGACGATTTTCTCTTTTTTTACAGGGTACTGTTATCTAGATTTTGTCATTACAAATGTCAGCTGAAAAATAGAGTTTATCTTATTTATGGATATGTAGAAATAAAGGTGCATAGAGTAATAAATATAATTTAAAATTTAGTCAATAGTTGAAGACTTTTTTTGCAAGTTTCTTTATGAAGACTAGAAAATCTCCCTCTCCTTTTTTACTTTCTTCTATCTTTACAAGAAGAAAGTATTGGTTTCATGAAAATTTTCGAATTCCAGTTTTCGACGGATTTACACGTTTTATGAGTCAGAGATTCCAAAAAACATGTTTTTACAAAATGTCTGTCTGTGAGTCTGTCTGTCTGTCCGTCGTTCTGTCTGTATGTGACACAAATTTTGTGGGCGGTCTATCTCAAAAACTAATGCACGGAATTTCACAAAACTTCATATTTAGTTAGACCTTGATATAAACTGAAACTGATTAGTTTTTGGTGAAAATCGCCTAACAGGTGGCGCTGCTATGCGGCATTTTTAACGATTTCTGCAATAGCTGTATCTCAAGAACTACTGCACGGATTTTCATAAAACTTCAGATTCAGTTATTCCAGGATATAGTTTGGTGCTGATTACTTTTTTGTAAAAATCGCCCAACAGGTGGCGCTGGTATGCTGCATTGTTCATGATTATCGCAATAGCTCTAACTCAAGAAAAAATGCACGAATTTTTATAAAACTTCAGATTCAGTTAGTCCCTGATATAAATTAGTGCTGCTTAATTTTTGGTGTAAATCGCCCAACAGGTGGCGCTGCTGTGCTGCATTTTTCACGATTTCCACAAGAGCTATATCTCAAGAACTATTGCACGGATTTTGATCAAACTTCAGATTTAGTTAGTCCTTGACATGAATTGATGTATAAATTAGTGCTGTTTAATTTTTGGTGCAAATCGCTCAACAGGTGGCGCTGCTATGCTGTATTTTTTGCGATTTCCGCAATAGCTTTATCTCAAGAACTAATGCTTGGATTTTCAACAAACTTCAGATTCAGGTATACCTTGATATCGTTTAGTGCTGTTTTATTTTGGTGTAAATCGCTCAACAGGTGGCGCTGCTATGCTACATTTTTTTCAGAATTTCCGCTATAGCTCTATCTCAAGAACTAATGCACGAATTTTCATCCAACTTCAAATTCAGTTATACTTTGATATCAATTGGTGCTAAATCGTTGTTATTTCTTGTACTATTTAAATTATTTAATTGATGTGATTTATATAGAAGAAAGTTTTGTGATGGCCACAACATACTAGTTTTATTTAAAAGGTTTTTTTTTTACAAGACTGGTACTTAATATAAGTATTTTGACATTAAAAGTGAAAATATCCTGAGTTGGCTGAACGATTTTGTTTTGCAAATATTACTGTTTAGAAAAGATTATGGTATTTCCATAATCTGCATTTAAAAGAAAAATCATGTCTGTGAGTAACGCTGGCGTCATATTGACGGTGCAACGACCTGAGCACTTTTATAAAAGAACTCAGGTTGTTGCACCTCCTTTTATAATAGAGCTGTACTTCAAATAAATTTAAAGTTTAAAGTGAAAAAGTGAAAATAATTCTTCTAAGTTTGCTGAAAGATTTTTGTTTTCAAATATGCACTGTCCAGGAAAGATTATGGCATTTTTAAAATGTTTACTTTGCAGCTAAAACCACTTATGTCATATTCACGGTGCAACGACCTGAAAGACCAATTTGTCTGTTATCGAGATTTTGTTTTTACTTCCGTTCATCGAGCATCTTAAATTTAATGAAAGTCGCGTAGAACAAACAATGTAATTTGAAATGCGTTTTGTTTGAAGACTGGTTCTCAATTTACTGTATTTGAAATAATTTTCCAGCATGATTTTTTTATATCTATCTTTATAGTGTACAGCTCAATTACGTAATGTTGACAAGTTTGCACTTAAAACAATATAAATATTTCAGCAATGGTTTCCGGTTATCTATATAATAAAAGCCGAAGTCATGTGACTGTCATCAATAGTTCCGGGCTGACAGCTTCACTTTTTATATGCCAAGCGAGCATTTTGCTACTTTTAATTGAGCTGGACGCAGATGATTAAATCGTCAAATAGAGTTCCTTCGCCATCATTTCATGTAAAATATATAACTTTCATTTAAAATACACATCTTCCATTCCTCCTTTAAAATACAATAAATAAATAAATAAATAAATAGACATTTTTCCAGTATAGGTTCTTGGTGAGAAAAAAAAATGGGCATCGAATTTTCCGGCAATCAATACTCTATTTCATATACATAAGCAATTTTTTCCATTTGTATACAATTGACTTAATCTAAAGAAGCCAATAATCTATTTTTATATAGAAACAGAAGTAATTTATATGTAATCAAATATTGGATATATATGTATAAATAAAATGTTTACATGCAAATAAATACATATAAATAAAAATAAAAGTTCACCAGGTTTGATTTCACAGCTATTTATATATCTTATCCTGAAGCCCGAATTGCGCCAAGCTTAAAGAAAAATGCCAAGGCCCCTGTAATGGCAAAGTACCTAAATAAACAATTAATCGTAATAATAATAACATAAACTATAATATTTCATTTCAACATCAAAGTATTGTTTCTAATTTACATTCAAATAAATATATATTCCAAGATTTGATTTCAATTGAAATTAAGTTGACAGCTTTCTATTTCATTGATAGAGTAAACAAACACAAGAGATTCATTCATCATGTAAACGGTAGAAAATATTAGACCATGGAGGTAATCATTCGCAAAGCAGGTTCTTCAACAATGGATGGAAAATATTCTTATGACGTCATAGTAGGTAAATTGGCGACGCTAACGTTTGTTAACGGCTTGCATTCACGAGGGTTTTATTTTGCTATTTCTCTTAGTTACGTTAGTATATTGTCATATTTATGAACTCAGAAATCAAATCTATAAAAACAAAATTATATA
This sequence comes from Maratus speciosus, assembly GCA_963932465.1. Taxonomy (NCBI): domain Eukaryota; kingdom Metazoa; phylum Arthropoda; class Arachnida; order Araneae; family Salticidae; genus Maratus; species Maratus speciosus. The sequence continues at coordinate 70,270,290 of OZ010799.1, read as the reverse complement.
TATTCATTATTTAGTTTAATGAAAAAAAAAAATTATAAATGCATCATTTGCAAAATTTAAATAAATTTATTAATATTAAAAAATAACATTGAAGTAACAGCATATTTAAGTAGAATAAGCTTAATTTAGATAATTTATGAACAAATCTCAGTTTAAACACTTGAAGTTTCACTCATTTTTACAGCTACGGAAATTATGAGGTATTTGTCAAAAAAGACGAAATACGCTTAGCATCAAAAATGTATGAAATGTTATCAAGTTCGCAAAAATTTCTTGATTTCTCTATCACAATCTTTGGACTCGGGGGAGGATTGAGCAAGTCAATTAGTTTCAGAATGAAAGTAACATGATGCAATGCTTAGCATACATTTAAGGGAGACCAAACTGGCCGCCAGAGGCGGCTAGTTATTACATAATGAAATTGATGAGGTAATGTAAAATTTATGAAGTTTTACATCAATAAATATATAATTAAAATAATGTAAATAAAACACAAATTTAACACATTTCTAATCGAACTATGCGCGTAAATACTGAAATAATCAGAATCTCTGCTGTAAACAACGAAATCTTTGGGGATTTCTTCGATTACAGACCTCTGACTTGCGGCTAATACTAACGCATCGTTTTTAAGAAGACCGTGGATCTAGGCAAAAATAGACTAAAAAATCGATTTTTTTTTCTTTTTATCTCCCGATATGCCATTTCTTTCGGCCAGCAATTAAAGTGTCGTCTCTAAAAAATAAGGTTCCGTTATATAAGAAAGCCGTAAAAGAAAGCAGATAAAAAATCATTGTACGGGATAATCTCTACTGCAATTTTTTAAGCTACTTCGCATCGCACATTTTCAATATTTATACCGTCGTTTAGGGGGGAAAAGGTACTTTTAAATGCAATTTGTTTAAAAAACTGCATCTTACTTTATTTTTGAGATAATAATTTTTTTGTAGTTTTTAACGGAATTTTTTTATATCTTGGCAACTGAAGTACTCCATTTCTGTGGAAAGTAAAGGAAAATATTTGGAAAATAGTAGACTATTATATCTTTTTGTTGCGATTTTGCCATAATAACTGAAAAAAAATGTAATTAAAATGCGTGCTATTTTGAAAAGATATAAACAAATTATTTCTGATAAAACATGGAGCTAGTATAAACTATATTTAATTTTAAGTATCTATATTAATGTTACAAACGAATGAAGGCACATGAATCATTAGTTAGCCAATTTTTTTTTCTCCTTTGGCCGAGTTTCTTTAATGACGACATCCCACTTTTTGTTGGAATTGTGTATTATTCTGAGATAGTGACGTCCTATGCATACTTTTCTGTAGATGTTGTTTAAGACTGGATTGTAAATGTGGAATTCTTCAGCGGATGCGAACGACATCATTTTATACAAAATAAAAGTGTGTGTTTTAATTCTTGAAACTGAAATATGTTTTGTACTATCTATATTTATATACATATACCTTTTTTCTTTCGGGCCGATACTAAATTCTGAAGAAGTAGAATTCTTGTTTTCTAGTTTTTTAGATTATTAATGTACAGTAGAACAACGTTATCCGAATCCCGGTTATCCGAAAATCGGCTTAACCGAAAGACCTTAGAATACCTTTAAGTCCTTTTTAAATGTGAAAAATTTTATTGTCAACACTATTTTTACCGATGTCAAATGGCACCTTTAAACATATTACTTACCCATCATACGTAGTATAGGGTAAGTCTTGTATTACTTACCCATCATACGTAGTATAGGGTAAGTCTTGTAATCGTTTTAAAAATCGAAAAAAAAAAATTTGACGGATTTACACGTTTTAGACACTGGCGATTCCAAAAAACATATTTATAGAAAAAAAAAGTTGTCCGTCCGTCTACATGTCTGTGTGTCTGTAATCGAACAAATCTCCCGAACAAATTGAGATAGGGACTTGAAATTCGGTGTGTACTTAGGGAGTAATAATGGAAAGAAGACTATAGAATATCAATAACCTTGATTAACCGGAACTATTTTTTTCGGATTCTTGAATTATTCGTTCTGATAAAAGGTATACAAAATTTTTTTAAATTTTTTATTTGAAGGAGTGAATATAAAAGACAATAAAAAAACATAAATTTTGCATAATGAATGAACTGGATCGGATTATTAGTTGTTGAGATATTTGTAATTCTATTTTTCACACTCTTCGATTTTTCATGACCCTGTATTTCATGCAAATTTCAATTCAAAGATATGTTTTAATTGGAAATGAGACGCTTAATCCGACGCAGTAAACTGTTAGTTAATAGGGTTATAATTTTTCAAGTTATAAGGATGTTTCTTTTACGCAATTCGGTACTACTCGATTATCCCGCCGACCAAAAAACTATCGCCAAACTATAAGATTAAATGCCAATAATGGCTTAACGTAAATGTCAAGCCTTTAATGCCTCTCCATACCTATAAGGGGTGTTACCATAGGAGGGACCCTTTTCTGTCGCCAAATATCGCCAAATTTAGCGGCCAAAATGAGTCGCCAAAAATGACGCAAATTGGCGGTATCTCTAATATTTCGCCAAATTCCCATAGACTTCCATTGTAAATTAATAGCGTTTACTTGCTTGCAGAAAATCAACAAACTGAGATATTTTAATGCAACAAAAAGTAATATTAGCTTAAGGGGTTATATTAATTATATTTAAGGAAGTCCAAATAAATTGAATTGTGAATAAAATGTAACATGGTACAATGCTTAGCAAATATCAGATGTTTTATTTTCATATTTTATATTATCTATATCCATGATGGGTAAGTATTAGGTGGCCCCCAACGACTAGTTTTGATACATGATTACAATTTTATTTGTAAGTTTTAGATCAAAACAATTCCGGATCATTTTTAATACATTGAACAGTTGTTTTAATACTTATTAGCAATAAAAATTAGAAGCAAAATAAGTAGAAATAAAATATTTAAAAGGGGTTATGGGACACTGGTAGAAATATTGCTAAAATGCATGTTCTTTATGAAATAAATAAACCAAGTCAACTTATTTATTTGGTCCATTTCGTAATTTCGGGCACTTTATTAGACAGACACGTACGACACTTCATTTTCTTTTTTAAATATATTGTGATTTTATGCTGTTGGAGCAACTTATAATTTTGGTTTGTCATTCAGGGTGCTTTGAATACGGTTTTCGAATGGTTACGAATTTTTATTACTACAATGTTATAAATTGCGATCACAGCTTTTCATCAAACAAGTTTCCACCTTAAGTCTATGAAATCCCGGTTATCCGAAAATTCCCATGGAACCCCAGTTAACCGAAAATGCTTTGGTCCCATGATTTTCGGATAACCGGGGTTTTACTGTACTTCAATGTTAACTACATCATTTGCAAAAAACCGCATGCAATTGCAACGATTCCTAGAGAAGTTACGAGCATTTCAAATTTGTACACCGCAATTCAGTTACACTACAAATAAAACTTTAAGTCGTGTTTCCTCACAATAAGAATTTCCGTCGAGGTAGAATACTCAAAATGTTGCATGCGTCTTATTTTCGTTCCAGTTTTCATAATATTAAGTATTATTGTTTGTAATATGCAATGTATCAAAACTTAGTATTAATGTTCATGCATTATTTTTCATTAAAGGAAACTTTGATAATTACATAACTTTTTTCAGTGAAATTTCATGAAAAAGTATAAGTATTGGAAGTGTTTTATTACTTTCTCTCAATATATTGGTATAATTTTAAAACGTATTCTAACGTTATTGCAATATTATAAAGCTACTATTTAACAAAACACCGGGTTTCTAAAGCCAAATTTAATGCGTATGGGACATTTTTACTGAGAGTGATTATTTAAGCTGTTTTAATTTGTAACTTAATTAATTACACCCGTTTTTAAATAAAATATATTGATTTCCACGAAAAATAAATAAATTATTATGTGTGCAAAATTTCCGATCAAGAAATATATGTCTTTTTAGAATTTTTGTTCATCTGACAAAACCCAATTCTTCTAATTCCTCTGTCTGAGTATCTGTCACGGAGCTCGTTCTCAGAAATTGTATCAGTTAGAGACTTGAAATTTTGCATACTTATAGCTGAATACCGCCTATTACATGACAAGTCCTAAAATTAAAAAAAAAGTGTTATATTATTTTAATTAAATTAATCAATTTAATGACATCTGACTATTTTTGGGATTTAGATTTTAAAATTGAAACATAATTTCAGTCTTTTTCGAGTAGGCACGATGGTTCCGTGTTAGAGTTATTAACCCTGTTAATCAAAATGTTCCGGTTCAAAGCTCGGCTTCGAAGTTTGATTTTTTTTTCGGAATAAATTTCATTATTTAATATATTCAATTTTAAAGAGTTTTTGTAATTCTTTTGCCATTTTAAGTTAAAAAATGCTGTAAAATATTTTATCTATTATTTTTTAATTAAAAAATTCCTTTTCTTTTTGAGAAATTACGAAATTTTGAATTGACTGCTTTTCATTGTCAGGTGTATTAAAGCAAAAGAATTTTCGTATTTTTAAGGTGGTTTTTTAGTTTGTTTTAGCTAAAATTAAATCACGTAGTTAAATATGCTTTTGAGATATACAAATATATGCTGTTACAATTGTCTGGAAAGCACTTTTTGAATATTTTTAATTTGATTAAATATATAGCTTCCAATTGTAATAATTTTAAAGTTAATTTTAATGGTACTGACATCTATGTTGTTATTGAAAAAGTAAAGGATTTAATAATTGTAAATAAACGATTTGGATTTATTAATTAAAGGATAAAGTATTATTAAACGATGCCCTCGGTGTGATCTTTTATCACACTTAACCAGTTTTTTATAGTGTATACTGCAGCATTTTAAGTATAAGAATTTACATTAAATACCGGCTTTTAAAGAATCATTAAATAAAAAACCTGTTTGAAATTCTTTATGAAGTAACGTATAAAAAAATAAGAAAATCCTCCTAAATTACTAAAAATAAATATGTAGCATTGCAATCAACATTCAATTTTTACCTATCCATACCAGAGAGTAAAAAAAAAAACTATTTTTTGCACTTGTTATATTTATAATGATATAGTCTTGGGCTATTTTTTGTTTGTCTAGTTTAAAATTCTGAGAGGTATATTATAATTTTTTCTGAAATATATTAAAACAAATCAGTCTCTGGAAGCCGATTACTATTTTTTCCTATTATTATTTTTAAGTGTTTCAATGTAGAATTACTGAATATCTTGCATCATTTGAAATTTGTAAACATTTTATAAATTGCTTTCATTAAAAACTCATTATGAAAATAAAACTTTTTCTGCTTTTATGACGAAAGATGCAAGTAAAATTATATATCTACTGCTCTATTTTAATAAAAATTTAATGTATTTTATACTCAGATTCTTTATATCTATCTGACTGAGAAAAACTGAATTCTCTGCCCATATGACATCCACGAACGAAAATATACAACGACCTCTTCCGTATCACCGAAGATTCCAAAAAGCGTTCCTTTATCTTTAGAAACCTCAAAAGATAATTTATCTTTGAAATTTTAAGAAGAATTTATAAAAATAAATTTTTATTAGCTGCCTGTAGTTTTCGAAAACGTTTTCGGGTAGCTTTTACAGTGCATTAATCATTTCTCTCTACCCAGAAAACCGGTTTTTCGGATGCTATGAGTTCTCAAATAAATATTTTCATGTTCAGCAAACATGTTTAACTGAAAAACATATAGAGTTAACAGCATTAACATGAACATTAAAATTAACATTTTTCTGTTACAATTGTATGCACAATTTCAGTTATGCAGCTGAAAATGTTTAGTTGAGGTCTGATAGCATCTAAAAAACCGATTTTCAGGGTAGAGAGAACTGATTAATGCATTGTAAAAGCTACTCGAAAACGTTTCCGAAAATTACGGGCAGCTATTGAAAATTAATTTTTATAAATTCTTCTTTAAATTTCGGAAATAAATTGTTTTCTGATATTTCTAAAAATAAAGGAGCACTTTTCGGAATATTGGGTGACTTGGAAGAGGTTATCGAATATTTTCATTCACGATTATAGTAGATTTTCGTAGTTTAAGAAATATCCGTCTCTTTTTACAGTGTAAACCAAGATTTTACAATGCCAAAAATAGACGATAAAACAAGTTTTTTGGTGCAGATTGTAGTGTTTTGTAGTGTCGATGTAGATTCAGCAACAGAATACATATATAGAAAACTCAATTTTTTAAATTTTGGATAAACCGAGTTTTGACACTCACGTCTTTTAATATATAAGATTCGTAACAAATAAATTATTATTATTATTTTTTAAGGGGGTCCGGGGCTCAAAATTCTATTTTTTTTTATTTATAGAGATTTTGTTATGATTTTTTTTTCTGAAATATATTTCAATATAATAACAATATTGCATGTAAAAAAAATCTGAAAAATGTTAAATATTTTGTTTAAAAAATTTAAATTTTAAAAATTTAAACATATTTAATTTTTTATATAACTCAGGAAGTAGGGGAGACCGGGGCAAGATGACTATGTTAACAATTTTTGTTGTTTATTAATTTATTTTTAAGTATAGTAAAATTAATTTTACATGAACTACTAGAGTATTCCTTTGTAGTATTAAATATATTACCATTTAATTTTTCAAATAAAAAAAATAAAGGATAATTTTATTTTTTCATAACATTAACAAATCGTCATCTTGCCTCAGTACTGGGGCAAGTTGACAACACTGAAAAAGGTTGAACATATTTTATCTTTTGAATATGTTACATGGTTTAACAAATGATAACTGTGTTTTTACATCTTGCAAAGTATCAAACTAAGCATAATGCATTGTAGCGTAATGTTGAAATGTTTAGTTGTGCAGCTAACAATACTCACAAATAAAAATGTCCTTTTCACAATTGAAACATTCCTCATGCCACCACTCTTGGCATTTACAGCACTGGATCCATTTTTTTGTTGGTGGGCCACAATATCCCTTGTCAACACCAGGACATCTGAAAACACCTTCCTTTGAAGTTGATGTAACTGGACTGTTTGGCCTGGATTTAAAAGACATAAAACTACAGGAACTTAGTTTGAGTTTGACGAGCTCGTGACCTTGCCCCGGACTGCCTGTTTAAAAATATTCGTTTTCATTGCCATGAAGGAAGGCAATTAATTGACATTTATTCATGGTATTAGGTAGTATTTAAACTAAGTTACTCATAAATATTAAAGAGAAACGATATATCTTACCTTATTCTTTTTTTCTATTGAATCCTGTCATATGTAATTAATTCAATCATATCTCATGATAGGTAATAATTCTAGATTGCCATGGTGATTACTTCCTATTTAAGATGGAGTAGAATTCACCTCATTTGCCACGTTTACCGTACTACATTATATGGCCAAAGGTGACCGGCCACTTGCGATTTTTGACGCTTTCTTAAATATCTAAAAAAATACATGAGGAATTATCCTGAAACTCCAGGTGTGTAAGCAGAATAATACAGATCATATATTTCCGTGAAGATTTTTTGCCGAAACCCCATAGGGGACCGTCAACAAATTGAAAAAAAAAAACGAATATCTTTCAGACAACCGTGTAAAAACTGATGTAGCAAAAGCATTCAAACTGTAGATTATGATTAAGTGCCTTATTGTAATAAATTGTGTTCATTTTTATGAGAATAGCATGTATATTCGTAGAGAAATTAAAGTTTTTATACAAAAGAGTCCCAAATTTAGCCAAGTTTTTTTGCTTATAATTTGTAGAGTTCTTAATATAAAAAAAAGGTTCTTTTCAGAAAATATGACAAATGATATTGTACACAATACCCTGCAATCAGGATGAAAAAATAATAAAAAATGTATGAAAAATGAGCAGTTTTACTAAATAATGATTCACTGTGCATGCCCGAATGTAAACAAAATATAATTTGCATAATGTGTTAGCTAAATGTATAGAGCAACTTTTGTGAAAATCTCAAAAATATAGTTTTAAAAGTCTGAAAATTATCGTTTATAGAATAAGCTCAAAATCCGTTATTCCAAAAAGGAAGCAAAAAGATGAGGGGCTGTATCAAAATACAGCAGTATGTGCAATATTGTGTATGCTATAATGGCAATAATCAATGGATATATGGATACAACACCTCATCTTTTCTCTCCCCAATCCCACATTTGAATAAAACCACTTGTCTTGATCATTTTAAACTCGCTTTTTTCTAAGTGGTCGCTGGCCGAATTGTTAAGATGCTCGATTCGAAACGCGCGGTCTCAGGTTCAAAGCCAAGGCGATCTACGGAAGAATGAGACACCTTTTTTTTCTTCAGGTTACGGAAATTTTCTGTGCTAGAACGGAAAAAATAGAACGAAAATATCTTCAATTCTCGGTAGCGATGCTGCGAGGAATTGCAGGATTCCGTGATATGAAAAAAGTATTTCTTAGAGTGTACATAACGAGTCCGAGTCCGATGTTTTTGTGCGATTCGGATGGTTGACAGCACAGATTTTTCTCATGGTTTTTCCTTCTATTTAACTATAATTCACATCACTCGGGAAGAGTTCCATATCCTGTTCCGTTTTTTTTTTTTTGGCGATAAATGCTTCGATGTGGATGTCCGATCTTAGCCTTTGGGGTAATTTTTTCACTAGTAGAAAGAACTTTATATGCATTTTTTGTGTAATTTTGGCATTTAGCATATTTTTTCTGAAAAATTTCATAACTTTTTGATTTTTTTAAACATTATTTTTCTGTAGATGTAATATTATGTCAATATATTTTTTGCACATTTTTATATGATGCATATAGCATTAACGTGCATAATATAATATTATGTTTTAATTTTACATATATAACAAATATATAAAATATGATACGTATAAAATTATAAAAATATATGTAAGTATATAGTATAGTATAATATTTATTTATACAGGTATATGTTATGTATTTATATATGCATATCTCTATATATAATTACGTATCTAATATAAGTATAATATACTACATAAAAGTGATACATATTTATATGAACATTATACTTATTTTTCAACATGTGACATATATAATGTTTTTTCAATAAATATATGCTTATAAATATTTAAAGTCCATGTTTTCCCGCCATCTTGAAAAATTTGGTAAGATACTAAAACGGTCTTTTGCCGTCACGCTGGATTACTTCGCCAATCTCGCCAACCGGAACGGATATGGAACTCTTTCCCATCAACGCTTCTGAGAAATTTTCTGACGGCAGTGGGGTCAATGGTTGCCGCCGCTGCGGTCTGCGGTCGAAAATTATTCTTATGGTGGTCCTTTCCATGCAATAGTGAGCCATGCTGGCGGGCTGATGCCATCTCGATTGGACTTGGTTTTTGGGTGCGTTTGTAATTATACATTGCACCTATAGTCGTGAAATGAAAAATGTCTGGTCCATTCGTCTGTCTGTGCGCTTATAACAGCGTAAAAACTACCCATCTGAATGGTTTGAAATTTAATATATGTAATTGTTGCAGAATTTTGTCGAGTCATTTCAAATTTTATGAAAGTCGAATGAAAACTTAAAAAGATATTAATACAAGTTTTCTTCATTTTATTAAATCCTATCCTACGTAATCAATTCAATGATATCCCATGATAGGTAATGATTCCAGATTGCCATGATGATGACGTCCTATTTAAGACGGAGTCCTATTATTTCCGTAATTACTGAATTTAATATATAGAATCGTAATAAATTTTGTATTCATGCATTTTTGCATAGGAGTGTAACAGCTATTGCACCGAAATCCGAATATTTTTAAAACTAGTTATATTACGAACGCACCTCATTTGCAACGTTTGACGTACAATTTCCGACGTATTGACTTCTGCTGGCCGACCTATCGATCCCGGTATGGTCTTCTTAGTTTTATTACTTATTCTTAAATTTGTAAATAAAGTTATAAATTACAGCCAATATTTCGTTGTGTTACTATTTTAATTACATAAAGGAAAAAAATTAAATTTTCTATTCGTAGAACATTTATAATAACAGACACTTTAGAGATTATTTTTTATAGATTAAATAATATGATAGAAATGTTATATTATTTAATCTAGAAAATGGTTTTTTTTTTAGAGTGGTTTTATTCGAAAAATATTTGAGAAAGAACAGCTTGCTTACCCAACCATTGATTATGTTTCTTTTTCTTTTAACGCCGAAGCAAAAAATTCGCAGGAATTCAAGAAAATAAAGCATACAAGCAGAAATACAAAATGAAAGGAAGTCACACAGCACATCACAAAAAAAAGAACATATTTTACGAGATTTTCATTTTCTATCATAAAATAAAAATCATACTGCTTTATTCTTTAGAGTTGACATTCTTAAGAACAGGTGTGTTCTTTAGAATAATAATTTGAATTTTAATTAATTCCTTTATTAGAAAAAGATTTAGTTTTTTTTTTTTTTTTTTTTTTTTTTTTTTTTTTTTTTTTTAATAAAAATTCTTATATTTAACATGATTTTAATTTTCATTGTATAAAAAAATGACTTTTTTTTTCTTAAAATATTTTAAATACTTATCATACAGATTTTCCTCTTTAAAACTTGACAAATATTAACTTCTATATTATGACGGAAAACATATCTGTGCGTAACGTTGACGTCATTCTGCGAATGGCAACACTTTGAAATTTCGGTTTTGCAATTTTCCCTACTGCAAACTTTTAAACTTCTAAACATCACGCATTATCTCTCTATTCTTTAAAAAAAAGTAACTTAGTCTGTTACCGCCGCCGCCGCTGGTTTTGAATTTTTTGGGATCGGAGATCTTTCTCCGTTAATATTAAGAAAAATATTGCATACAAAAATATGAAAATCGGCGGTGTTATAGAGAAATGTTTGATAAACACGCTGATGCAGACAGTTTTCAAATCGAAGAATTATTTTAAGAGATATTTAATGCTAAAGTTGGACAAAGTCTTTCCATTAAAAAAGTTTTATAGGAGCAAAAACTATACATCGGAATTTAATAATTTTTAGAATATTTTATACGTTAGAATTTCCCGGTGTGCAGAATGCATTTATTTTTTTAAATTTGACTCATTTTTTGAGCTTTTATTTCTATTTTAAATTCAAATTTTCAGCATTTCGAGAGATATTTTTTACTTATTTTAGGAAATTGTACTGATTACCTGTTGCCAACTGTATAAACAGCGCAAACAATAATGTTTGCTTCAAATTAAAAATTTATTTACACGTGACTATTATAAACAGAATAAAAACTTTCAAATTAGAATTAAATAATTACGTATAAAAAGCAGGAACTTATTGAAAATTACTTCATAAAAACTATATTTACACATGAATTTTAACAGAGAAAGGATATTGTAAAATAATAAATTCATTAACATGCTTTAGAAGTCTTAAATAGGAGAAATTTACGTCACATTACACTTATTACATAAAATGAACAAAAAATTATATTGCAAAACAGTTTAAATTTAAAAACTGCGCGAGATATTTATTTGATATTTCGAGATGAACTTTTCAACTATTTTTGTTGGGACAGTGCAAATAATATTTCATTTCTGATAAAAGTATTTTCACGTGCATATTAAAAAGAGAAATAAAAGTTTGGTGAAAATTGCGTGAGATTAAAAACGATACATTTAAAATGTCTTTCATTTATTTATTTACTTATTGAACGACAAACCTACGACTTGTGTGTTTGACATGAGATCCCGATTAAAATATCTTATTTAAAAGAACTTTCTTTCCGCTTTGTTAAAAAAATACCGGGAGACAAAGACTCTGTTTACTTAATTCATTTTATATTAGCTTATTTTGAAATGTTTAATAGGTTTTATTTAATCAAAGACGAAAACAGCCATAGTATCTTTTAACAGCAGCTGATTTTTCCTTAAAATTCCCCAATCAAAGAGAAATGAATAGAAACCCGTTTATAGGGAGATTGCCACAGTTTTTTAAATTATAATTCAATCTTTCAAAATCTTTTTAAAGCCGATTAAATTAGCGTGCTTTTAGAAACTGCGGTGTCTGAACGGGGGGTTGGCAAGCGTAGCTCGTAGGGGGCCGAGCCCCCTAGTTAGGAAAAAAAAATGTACTTTTAAATGCAATCGGCTCAAAGATGCATCTCAATTTATATTTGAGGTATTAAATTTCTGTTATAGTTTTTAATACCAATTTTTTTAACGGTAGCAACTGAAGTACTTCATTTCTATTAAAAGTGAAGGAAAAATAGTCATATAGTAAAGAGAAAGAATAGAGATGAAGTGTGGTGGCTGGGGATGACGTCAAAAATGTAACCCTAAAATCCGCTACTTTCGACCCAAACAAAACCAAATGCTTTCACGAAAAAACTTTTAGTAATACATAGACTGGGAGGCTGCAGCACAGACAGCCACCTCATCGTGATCAAGGCTGAATTTCCAGAATAATTAAAACTCGATTCTCATATTACAACGCAATCGATCTGGCAAGTCAAATCTTGGTGGAATACACCTCAAAACCCGATTTTAGTGGTTGACTTCTAGGTTTACCATTGTGTTTTCCTGCCTCCAAAGCTATGAAAACATGGAGGACTGGAGGAGGAAAACACAAGAAACAAACAAACTCTTGGTAAACCTACGAGTCAACCGCTAAAATCGAGTTTTCAAGTGTTTTCCATCACCAAGATATGACTTGGCAGACCGATTGCGTTTTAATATGCGAATCGAGTTTTAACTATTTGTGGAATTTCAGCCGTGAACTCGATGAGGTGATTGTCTGTGTTGCCGCCCCCCGGTGTAACCGTTTTAATTCGTAATACAATGAAACGGCACTTTAGAATGCTTAAATATGGGCAGATAATTTTCATTTAGCACGGGTGAAAATGCAGGGGTGATGTCAAATAATTCGGTCCCTGTTTCACGTGCTTATTATATTTAAAGGAATTGTCTTGCAATCTACCCTGCTCAAAACAATTAAAGGATATTATAAGTCTTATATATAATAACGGTATAAGCGAAATTTTTTTTTTGCGGAAAATGGAAGAAGAGAGTCACAAATGCAAGTTTTTCTCATTTTCAAACTTCAGAGTATGCAAATTTTGAGTGTGACGTCAAAAACGACGCTTTAGTGGCAGCAAATAAAATTTGGCTTTCAACTTACTGAAAGACAAAGCTGAAAACAATAATCATCATTCCAAAAGTGCTTTGTTTCGATGAGAGCGACGTCTCAACGATCCCATTTAACCGGGAATCAGAAGCTTGGAAATTTGTTGGTCAGTTAGAGAGGGAGCAAACACAAGCCGAAGTAGCAGAAGCCACTGGAGTTCCACAAAAAGTGATTTCCGGCATCTGGAGCTGTTTATTGGAGACTGGAAATGTAGGCCGAAGACCAGAACAAGATCGTAAACGGGTATTAACGCCCAATAAAGATCAATATTTAGAGCTAACGACTCGGAGACACCGAAATATGGATGCCACTTTTTTTCAATAACGCCTTCACTCGGCTACTGGCACCTTAGTTGCGACTCAAACTGCCCGAAGCCAGCTCCACGCTCTAGGTCTGTGTGCTCACAGATCAATGATATGTGTTACGTTAACGCAAGACACTGTGACGAGTGGGTAACAGAGCATGTGATCTACAGGAGAAATGAATGGCGCAATATTCTTTTCTCTGACGCGTCCCGTTTTTCTGTTCATCGTGATAATAGGCGTATTTTCATTTCGAGGTAACGTGGCACTAGAAACAATCATGCGTTCGTGCTAGTAAGTGTCAGATATGGCGGCTGGGGAGGAATGTTCTAAGATGGCATCTTCATTGATGGTGCACCATCCTCCACATCATTCGAAATGGAGCTGACTGATCAGCGATATAGGCATGAGGTCCTCAGGCCTATTGTAGTCCCTTATGCTGCAGCAATTGGAGATGATTTCATGTTAATGGACGATAATTTCAGGCCACAACGTGATGATTTCCTCTTCGAGGATAGATTATTGCGACTGGAATGGCCAGCGTGTTCTCCAGACATGAACACAAGAGAAAATGCTTGGCACAATATATTCAGACGAGTTCCCGTCCACCTAACACCTCCCCCCCTTCCCACACACACACACACCACGAACTCTCCAAGAACTGAATTGAGCTCTTCTGGAGAAGATGGACAGAATATCCTCAGTTTACTAGCCTCATTGACTCCATATGCCTCAATGGTGTTCAACGATGCTGGCCATCCGAGGAAACCGTACCCCCAACTAAAAGCGATCCTTTGAAGGAAATACCCTTTTTAATTCATTTTCCTCATATGCACAAATTGTGTTTTTTTTTTCCTTTTGTACCCAAATGCTCAATACAATAAGAGCTTGGATTTACGCTGTCAAATTTCATGATTAAAAACTCTTAAGATACGCATCAGCGTATTACATATATAAAATCAATATTAAACACACATTTAAAATATGCCCAACGTTTCAGACTTATTCTAACAAGCCACCACAGGGTTTCTTGATCTCTACGGAGCTTACGATACACGCATCACAGTCACTGCCACAAACATTAAACTCTCAGTGTCAACTCAATAGTATAATGTTTGGGACAGTGGCTGTGATGTGTGTAACGTAAACTCCATAGAGGTCAAGAAATCACTGATGATGGCTTGTTCGAATAAGTCTGAAACGTTGGGTGTATTTTTAATTTGTGATTAATATTGAGTTTATATATGTAGTAAGCTGATGAGTGCTTCAAGTGTTTTTAATCATTGCTCAATACAATGCATTTGTTTCTGCCAAGCAAGTTTAATTTTTTTCTCATATAGCCAACCACGTCTATCGATCCTGTATCAATCATCTGAACGATTCCCAAGCAGCAAGATCCATCCGCAACCGAAATTTACTTTACTTGTTTTGAGCAGTGTAAGAAAAATCAGTATAAGGAAAGTTTCGCTTTGTCTGTATGTATACGATGGCTAGCGAAATCTACAGTACGTAGAAGGCTAACATTTTCTGTGAGGATAGTCAAAGGACTGTCCGACTGCACTTGCGACTCAGAATTTTAAATTACTGATAATTATCTGAATTATTAATTAACAAGAAAGAAAAAATATCATGCGTCAAGCATAGATTATGAAACACTTTCCAACACATTCAGAATTTTGTAACAAAACTGCACCGTTAATGAAATTAAAATATTATGTGTAATGCAACCATACGGAAACGCATAACACATTTGAAAACCCATTTTCAGCTGTTCCCATCTACAACCGCTGCCCTCTATATGATATGTAGATTTGTATCTATTAACTACATGCATGCAAAAATTTGTTTCAGTTAGGAAATACATACTTCATTTAAAAATTCCCCTTGAGCAATTTCCTCTAATAAGGAGAATGGTACGTGAATTCATTTGTGCATCCCTGTATACGAAGTACAGAATTTATATACAGCGAATAACATGCAAACAATTACTTAAATATAAAAGCGCATACCGAAATTGAAAACGCATTTCAAGCAAATATTGCTTAAAGTCAGCAGTGTAATGCTTAAAGACAGTACTGTAACCGACTTTTTTTGTGCGTCTCTGTAAATGGCCGACAGATGTTATGAAGGCCTTATATCATCTTCTAATGAAATTCAGTGATTTATATCAGTTTCAATGCATTTGAAATAGCTTAATGTCGTTAAAATACTTTGCAAACGAATTTTTCCTATATACCCTAATGTAATGGAATTCAGTTGAATACCCCTGTAAATGAATTAGTAAGGCTACACATTTCATATACAATACCAAACATAAGATGGTAAGCATCACTAGCATGAAGATCCGGAACGTGAATTAGAGCGTGGGCAGACGGACAGGCGGCCAGACGGACAGACCAATCGAATTCATATGCACTTTTCAACTTTGTTGGTAAGTGTTAAAAATCGCAACGCACTCTCAGGAAAAAATCATCTACTTCCAGTCATGGAAACCGCTCGCGCATGCCCATAACATCATTTACGCATCGGAAGGAAGCGAAGAACCGACCTTTCGATTTTTTTTGTGTGTGTTTTAATAGTTTTGTTTTAATTTAAATAGACTAAACCGCTCGGTACAGTTAAAATTGGAAGAAATATTCCGAAAGAACGTATCACGTATTCCGTCTCAAATGACGCAATCAATACAAAAAATTATCTCAATTAACACCTTGAAAAAAAATTCAAAAGGGTTCGTTTTCCGAAAAACTTTTTTCCTCTCATGACAACGCATGGGCGCAATTTTAGAGGTACCAACAAACCAAAAATATAATTATTAAGATGCTACTTGGCACAGAATGATATAAATTTAAAAGCAACATTAAAAACGCCAGAATAAGCCAGAATAATGTTTGCATATTCTGGCGTTTTTAACGTTTCTTTTAAATTTATATTAAATCAAAATTATACTCTTAAAACTGAAACCTTCATCTAATCGATGATGTAATCGGTTGTAAAAACATGATTTTTAATCCTTTTAAATACACCGGCAAGTGCCGGTCACTTTCCGCCTGACGAAGACGATATTTTTCCAACATTAAAATTAAGTAAAGGTCCCTATTTTGACACAATCTTTTTAGAGCATCTCTATACGCCAAATTTACCTCACCTACAAACGTTTCGAAACATTCGAACGGATAGAAATATTTTTTACAAAATAAAATGTGTGAAACTTTTGACGAAATCAGTAAAAACCTGAATGTTTGCTGCGGTTTCGTTCGCTTTCTTCTCTTTTTTCACGAAATTTTTACAAGGGCTGCAAAAATGTTTTATTTTGAACCGATAAAATTTTCAAAGATTTCTGACAACAAGAACTATTTATTTATTTATTTATTTTTAACTAGCAAACCCTGCGGCTTTGCTCGCGTAATAGTTGAAATATGCCAAGTAATATTTGTATGAATATTTTTTATTATAAGATCACTTTTTGGAATAATTCAAAAATTACAAATTAAGCCGCAGTTTGACTAAACTTCACTATAAAAGTGCAATAAACAGAAATGAGATTTTAATTAATAAGAGGAACTAAAACTAATACCAAATAAATGATAATTTATAAAGTATTTTGAGACTTTTATGCTTATTTCATACGCTCATTTCAGTATTCATTTGAAGTTTTGATTTTTTTAGAAACCATCTTAACACATTTACATCATAAAATTAACCATCATGTCAAATTCCAAGCTTCTTGTCTAACAGTCTACCGTCTCTTTGGTGTTAGTGGCACCAACATAAAATGCCGAAACAGAGTTGAAATAGAATGTCTCGAAAAATGTTGAAACAGTGACAGCCACCATTAATTTGCCAACAACGTTAATCTTGAAAGCGATTGGTATTTCCTAATATTCTATAGAAAACGGAATTTAGATGTTTTTAAAGGCTTTCTTGTTGTTCCTGCCAACCAGGTAGTAGTGACATCGGCATAAAATATAGCCCGTATAGGATCAGGGACTATCACACTTGATTCGCAACCAATAACTTCTGTAATCGGTTTATTATTTCCTGATATTCCATAGAAATCGTAATTTAGGACTCTTTCAGAATGCTTTTCGAACCTTCCCTTCCCTTCACCCCTTTTTAATTTCAAATTTATTTTCGACTGTTCTTAGAGGACATTTATATTTTTTAACTACCGTGCCATATTTAAAGTTTCTAGCCTTTTCAGTACCGCAGAAATGGCAATTTAGAAAGTTTTTTGCTCCTGCAACCCTCTAGGGGTTGTGGCAGCGACATAAAATATAGCTTACGTTTGAGCAGGTACTATCACCATCAATTTGCAACCATTATGTTTGAAATCGGTAACGTATTTCATACAATTGTATAAAAACCGTAATTTAGAACGCTTTTCGCTCACTTCATCCTGTTAAATTTGGAATTTTCTTTCGACAATTCTTAGAGTGCATTTGCATGTTTGAAGTAATTACCATTCCAAATTTAAAATGTTAGCCCCCCCCCCCCCTCTTTAACACAAAAAACGCAATTTTGAACGTTTTTTGCTCCTGTAACCACCAGGTGGTAGTGTCAAGAACGTAAAATATAGGTTATGTTGGTGCGGGGACTATAACCATCAATTTGAAAACATTACTTCTGAAATCGGATTATATTTACTCAGATTGCGTAGAAATCTCTATTTAGAATGTTTTTAGAAAGCTTTTCGTTTATTTTCACTCCATTTAAATTTCAAATTTTCAAGGAACTTTCCTCAGAGAGAATTTACATCTCATAAGTAAATACCATGCCAAATTTCCAGTTGCTAGCCCCTTCAGTATCACAAAAATCACAATTTAGAACGTTTTTTAAAATTCAACCGCGAGGTGGTATTGACGCCCACATGAAGTAGATCCTATATTGGAGCAAGGGCTGTCATCATCAATTTCCAACCATTACTTTTGAAATCGGTTGGGTACTTTCTGAGATTGCGTAGAAATCGTCATATAGAACGTTTTTAGAACTGTTTTCGCACATTTTCACACATTTTAAATTTCGAATTTTTTTATGAAAAGTTCTTAGAGACCATTTATATTTTATAAGTAACTACCACTCCAAATTTCATGTTTCTAGGCCCTCCAGCAACACAAAAATCATATTTTCTAACGTTTGTTTTGCATAACGTTTGTTCCTGCATCCCTTTTGAGAGTAATGGCACCGACATAAAATGTAGCCTAAGTTGGAGCAATGGTTGACACCATCATTTTGACACCATTATTTTTTAAATTGGTTTGGTACTTCTTGAGATTCCGTAAAAATCACTATTTAGAACGCCTTTTGCGCATTTTCACCTCTTTTAAATTTCGAACTTTTTAAGAAATGTTCTTAGAGATCATTTACATCTAATAAGTAACTACTATGCCAAATTCCATATATCTGGGTTCTTTAGTAACACAAAAATCGCAATTTCGAACGTTTTTTTTTTTTTTTTTTTTTTTTTTTTTTGCTCCTGCACCCCCTTTAGTGGTAGTGGCACCGACATAAAATGTAGCCTATGTTGGAGCAAGGATTATCACCCTCATTTTGACACCATTATTTTGGAAATCGGTTTGGTACTTTTTGAGAAAATTGCCATTTAGAACGTTTTTTAGAACGCCTTTTGCGCATTTTCACCCTTTTTAAATTTCGAATGTTTTAAGAAATGTTCTTAGAGATCATTTATATCTAATATGTAACTACCATGCAAAATTCCATGTATCAGGGCCCTTCAGTAACAAAAAAATCGCAATTTCGAACGTTTTTTTGCACCTGCATCACCTTTAGGGGTAGTGGCACATACATGAAATGTAGCCTATGTTAGAGCAAAGGTTGTCACCATCATTTTGACACCATTATTTTTTTAAATCGGTTTGGTACTTCTTGAGATTGCGTAAAAATCTCCATTTAGAACGTTTTTTAGAACGCTTTTAGCGCATTTTCACCCCTTTTGAATTTCGAGTTTTTTAAGAAATGTCCTTAGATATCAATAGTATCTTATAAGTAACTACCATTCCAAATTTCATGTTTCTAGGCCCTTCAGTAACACAAAAATCGCATTTTTAGAACTTTTTTTCTCCTGCACCCGATCTTGGCCAGTGGTACGGACATAAAATATAGCCTATGTTCTAATTTGGACTAACACCATCATTTTGATACCATTACTTTTGGAATCGGCTCGGTAATTCCAGAGCTTAACTCCTACAAATAAACAATTTTTACCTCTTTATAATATTAGTATAGATTATGAAACAACCAAACGTTAAGAAAGAAGAAAATGTCTTCTTACGAGCACTTTTACCACTAAAAATAAATATTTTTTCATCTAAAAATACATATTCAGACTAAATTTAATTAAAGATACAAAATCATATAAATTTGAGGTTCCTGTAAGGTTATTATCACGAGCCCGGGCAACGCCAGTCTGGTCAAATATCGATAAATGATACAAAGCATAGCAATAAGTTTCGAAGAATGTTCTCAAAAACATATGATTGTTACCAATACCAGGAAAAGGCTCTATTATTTTTTCGAAGTATTGCCTGTCATTTGCAACTCTGTTGCTACCTCACTCTGGCGTAATTTCCTAAAATGCTCGTACGAAGTTTGATCGCAGACTAGGAATCCTGTAATTAATTTAAACTTCTTTTCGAATTTATTTTTGTTTTCAGAAATGAAAATTATTTGTTGAATTGTAAAAATAATAAAAATAATAATAATAACAGAAGCTTTCCATATTGTACAACACATATATTCCATATTCCATATTGTACGATCTTACAAAACTGAGTTTGAAACCATTGTCGGAACGTGAAAGGTTTGAAATGACGAAAATTGAACGAAGCCTGATGGCAACGAAGTCTGTAAATAATTTAGACTATTGCTACTTTTTGCATTTATTTATTGTTATTCTGGTAGAGATGAAAATTTTTTGTTAAATTGTTAAAAAAAAAAAAAAAAAAAAAAAATCCTATTGTAAGACGAAATTAATTTTGCAAAACTAATTCTGCCACGATTTTGAAATCGAGGTTCTAGTTTTCTTTCGTCGTATTTTTGAGTTTTTTTTGCTGCGTACAATGCTTACACCTGCAACAACCAAAAAATGTAAAAAAAATATAATAAATTGTGTTAAGATATTTCAGAATCGATAAAAAAAATTAAACATGGAAGAAAAATTTAAACTTGGAATTTTATTTTTTGTTTTTTATTTTTCAGGTACAGATTGTAGCGAATACAGTGAAACCCCGATTTAACGTAACCCGTATTTAACGATTTACCGCATATAACGTCATTTTTCACTAGTTCCAATTAATTTCCTATACCTTAAATATTAAAAATCCCTCATTTAATGTTATCATTTTCAAATATTTCCCACATTTAACGTTTTTTCAGCGGTAAAAACTCGATGAATTTTTTCTGAAATACTCAAAAATTGTGATGAAAATAAATACAAATTTTTATCGAAACGTCAAAAAGTGGAAAATTCGGAATCTCTGCTATTTTTGTCCTTTCTTACCAACTGCGAGTGCAATATTCGAAAACCCTGCTCTATTCTACCCGTACAAATACTTTTTTATTTTTATTTGATTATGCTTTTTTGTACTAGAACGGAACTAATAGCATTCGTTAAAGACTTTTTATTAGCTACTAGTTAAAATATGGTGTTGGTGGTAGTAAAATATGAAGTATTCGTTTGAAATACTGAAGAACGAGAAAAAAAACCTTACAAAAAACTCTTCTAAGTTTAGAAAGCGATTTGTGTTGTTGCTGCTAAAAACAGTACGTAAAGTAAAACAACCCAATTCTTTAAAACATAATTTAAGAAACTGATGTCTAAATCGTTGTAAATCAAGAAATAAAACGTATCTTCCTAAATTAATCTTTTTTATGCTCAGTGTTTTGTTTTTGACTTGCCCCGATTTAACGTTTTCCCGCATTTAACGTCATTTCTGTATGATCCCTTGCAAAACGTTAAATCGGGGTTTCACTGTATATGATTTTTTTAATTAAAAAAATATGTAAGTCTTTTAACTTGTTCAAAATGTATCCTGGCAAAATTTCAGAAAAACAATATTTCGAAATAATTCAGTTTTACGTTAACTTTTGTCGGTATCGCCGACCTGTGCAGCTTAACACTTGTCGCTCGTCGACCATAATTCTAGGATTTTTCACAAGAAACCTTTTGTACGAGGTACTTACAAATAACGCGTGAAGTAAAAATATTTTTTTCGTTATTTCAAACCTTTCTGGTTCCCTTAAACAAAGACCGAAATGATCAGGTTTTTTGTTATACTTGAAATAAAAATTGCTTATTAAGTAACTATTTTATAGTAAGTTATTTTTTAGTAATTATTTAGTAGTTATTATTAGTAGTAGTTAGTATTTAGTTAGTAGTTTTTGTAGTTAGTAGTTACTAAGTTATTATTTAGTAGTAAGTATACATGTTTTTATAAAAATTGCTTTTCGTGTATTTTTCAGCTATAGTAGAGAATATTATCTTACTCTGTAGAGAATTTAACTTCCTTTATCAACCCTATGGCAATCCCAAAACTTTCTTCTATCTCATACATTTAATACTTCCTGAAAAGTACAGCATAGCAGCGCCACTGGTTAAGAGATTTTCATCAAAATCTAATCATGAAAATCTTATGTTAACTTCTAAATTAATCTGAAATTTGATGAAAATCTGTTCATTAGTTTTTGAGGTAGAACTAGTGCGGAAATCTTAAAAAGCTTCACATAGCAGCACCACCTTTTGAGCGATTTACATCAAAAACTAATTAAGACCAATTTATACCAGAGACTTACTTAATCTGAATCTTGATGAAAATTCATGCATTAATTCTTGACATACAACTATTGCGGAAATCATGAAAAATGGAGCTCAGCAGCGCCACCTGTTGGACGATTTTCTCCAAAAGGTAATTAGCGCCAAATTATATCAAGGATTTAGGGAATCTGAAGTCTTATGAAAATCCATGCATTAGTTCTTGAGATACTGCTATTCCGGAAATTGTGAAACATGCAGCACAGCAGCGCCACATGTTGGACACTTTATACCAAAAAGTAATCAGAACCAGTCTATATCAAGGTCTAACCGAATCTAAAGTTTTGTGAAATTCCGTGCATTAGTTCTTGAGATAGAGTGCCCAAAATATTTTTGTCACATACAGACTCACAGATAAATATTTTCTAAAAACCATCAAATCGTGTTCAGGACATTTTAAAACGTATAAATCCATCGAAAACCGGAAGGCGGAAATATTCACGAACCCAATACTTTCTTCTTGTGTAGAAGAAAGTAAAAAAAAAAAAAAAATAAATAAAAGACAAGATTTAAAATTTTACGAAAATGTGAATTTGGTTGAAAATATTTTGTTTATAGAGGAAAATTACAATGACTAGAAAACAGGAATTCTGCTTTTTCAGAATTCAGTGTCGTCCCCGATGAAAAAAATATACCGGGTGTCCCAAAAAGGACTGACTGATTTTAAAATTCAATAACTTACAAACGGTGACAGATATTTAAAAAATTATTGCAGGAGGGTTATGCATAAAGTCAAAAGTTTTTTTATAGTGATTTTCGATTTTCGTTCGAATTACAAACAATAGATGGCGCTGCGATGAATAGAGGCTAAATTCAGGCTCGATTTTTGGTACTTCGTGACCCGGATAATACATTTCCATCTCCTTTTTCTGCATGGAACAACAGAAAGGACCAAAAATCGAGCCTGTATTTAGCGACTATTGCTTACAGCGCCATCTATTGTTTGTAATTCGAACTAAAATCGAAAATCACTGTAAAAAAACTTTTGACTTTATGCATAACCCTCCTGCAAGAATTTTTTTAATATCTGTCACCGTTTGGAAGTTACTGAATTTTAAAATCAGTCAGTCCTTTTTGGGACACCCGGTATACATATATATATGCATACATAAATAGTACAAAACATATTTCTATTTTAACACTTACATCACATGCTTTTATTTTATGTAAAGTGTCGTCATTCGCATCCGCTTAAGAATTCCACATTGACGATCCACTCTTAAACATCTACAGTAAAGTAGGCATAGAACATCACTATCGCGAAATAATACACAAATGCAGCAAAAAGATGCCGTCATTAAAGAAACTCAACAGTAACAAAAAAATAGCACGTATTTTAATTACATTTTCTTTCGGTTGTTAAGAAAAAATGGCAACAAAAATGTATAATTAATATTTTACAACTATTTTCCCTTTACTTTCTACAGAAATGGAGTACTTCCGTTGCCAATATTAAGAAAATGTCTCCGAAAACTATAAAGAAATTGATATTTCAAAAATAAATGGCGATGCAATTTTCAAATAAATTGCATTTAAAAATACTTTTTCTTCCCAATACGACGGTATAAAACTTGAAAATGTGCGATGCTTAGAAGTTTAAAAAATTGCTATAGAATATTTAATCGTACTGCTTTGTTTTACGGCTGGCTTCTGTAAGGTAAAGTCATTTTTTGAGACGACACAAAATAAACTGTGAGAAAGAAATAGCATGCCGTACCGGGGGCTAAAAAAAAAGTAAATCCGTCAATTTATTCAAACGTTATCGTGTTAAAATAGCTGAAAAACAGTGTAACGAGATACTTGAGTTTAAAGTCTGCTTTTGCTGATATCACTCGGTCTCCGCAGCTTAATATTTACGGTTCGTCGACCATATTTTTTAAGATTTTTCATACCAGAACGAATGTACGACATACTTAAAAACAAGTCGGAAATTTTACGTTAAACGTAGCAAATGGTGTGCGTTCGTACTAAACTTGTTTTATAACTATTTAGATCTGGGTGTAATCGCTGTTGCACTCTTATGCATGAATACAAAATTTATTACAATTCCATAGATTAAATTCAGTAATAATACGGAAATAATAGGGCTTCATCTTAAATAGGACGTCATCACCATAGCAACTTAGATCCTAACCTATCATGGAATAACATGGAATTAATTACATATGATAGGATTTAATAGAATGAAAGAAACTTTTATTAATATCTTTTCAAGTTTTGATTCGATTTTCATAAAATTTCAAAAGCACTCGACAAAATTTTACAACGGTTATTAAATTTCAAACCATACACTTGGGTAGTTTTAGCGCTGTTATATGCGGACAGACGGACCGGCCAGCCGACGACTATAGGTGCTACTAATTCATGTAACTACGAACGCACCTAATAATAAGTAACATATCTATAAATAGTTTTTCTCATTTCAATCCTTTCTGGTCCCCTTAAAAAGAGACCAAAATGACCAAGTTTTTTGCTTATTTTGAAAAAATATTCATTATGTTAATCTTTCAATTTTATAGTACAAAATGTTATCAAGCACTGTAGAGAATTTTCTTTATTAAAAAATCCCTGTCGGCTCAGGCCTACAGGCGGAGGTAGATTTCGAAGTTAAATACTAAATTCACCAACAAAAATTAAACCAAGATTAGAGATAAACCTAGTTCCTTCACTAAGAATGAGCTCTAGAGAGCTAAACATTTTGAGAAAATTCTAATATACACGAATACACATGCGCATGTATATGGAATAGGTTTAAAAATGGCTAAAGCAAATTCAGAGAACCTCAAAGTGTTAAAATATGTTAATATTTCCATAGTCGGGTTTTTATCATCTCTATAATAATAGCCTAAGTCATGTGACTGTCATCAATAGTTCCGGGCTGACCGCTTCGCTTTTTATATGCCAGGTGGCCATTTTTTTAAATTTTTTTATTTTTCGCGTGGTAAATTAAAACAATGCTTTGATACTGAAATTTAAAGTCATGGTTTTTTGTATTATTTATTATTTTTCTTTTCTTTTTCTTAAAAAAGGGAAAGAAAAAGTGAAAGTCATGAATTTCAAATTAAAATTATGCATTTTAAATAAAATGAGTGAAATTATTATATTTTAGATGAATTTAATGAAATATGAAAAAAATGCGATTGGAAAGACAATGTTTGATGATTTATCACTTGCGCCTGGCTAGCATAAAAGGGTACTACTTAGTTATACCATCGACCCATTTCGCCTAATTATATAAATCGCCAAACCACTCACCTAATTATACAAATTGACCTAATTTTTATTTTAAATAGCGAAAGAACAAATACATTAGTGAAAATACAAATAAAGCGTCGAAATAAAAATAACTTGATGACGTAAACACGTGTAACTTGCTTAAAAACAAGCGAATATAACATTCACGATCAACCATTATTGATATTTAATCTTATAGTTTGGCAATATATTTTTGGTCGACGGGGTAACGAAGTAGTACCCATAAAAATACGGAGTTCTTGATTTCTCTACTAGAAACTTCTGATTTGGCGAAGTATTTTGCCCATTTTCCATCCCCCCGAGATATTAGCCATCTCAAAGTTGTTGGTGAGCTTGAAGACGATCCGTGCATAATTGCGACTTTTATCGTGCGGACAAAATTTAGTACATACATACATATACACTATGACGCAAAAGTTTAGACAATGACGTCATTCAGCTTTAAAATGTAGAATTATGACGTCAGAATTACAAAAACCTGTAAATATATTCAAAAACTGATTTAAAATGCTATGTACAAAAGACAGTCGTTTTATTTGCTATAATACTATTTTTTTTTCATAAAAATTCAAATGTGCTTGTCGCAAAAGTTTAGACACTATTCTAAATTTCTTTGAATATTCGCTGGCATATGCAAATTTAGAATCGATGATGTCACAAATTTGGAGTACTTAAGTTCTGCAAACGATTGCGCTTCATAGTCGACATGCCGAGAGCTAAAGAAATTCAAGTGAATGAGGTTTCAAGGATTTGGCAGTTGAAAGGTGAAGGGAAGAGCGTTTCTGAAATTTCTGCTATTATTAATAGGTCAAAAAAATCTATTTATCGAGTTTTATCGAGTGGTTCCGAATATAAAGCAAAATGTCGGTCTGGGAGGCCACGTGTGACAAATGTACGAGAGGATCGCCTGATACAAAGACTAGCGAGTACTCAACAAATGAGCGTACGTGGAGTTCAAAGCTCATCGGGACTCTCTGTATCAAAGGATACGATTCGTAGACGAATTTTGGAAAAAGGAACAATCGTTTATAGCAAAATGCAGAAGAAACCAGCTCTGAAACCATATCATAAGTTACAAAGACTTATGTGGGCTCGAAAGCATATGTCATATTGGAGAGAAATGGCAGTCAGTCATATTTAGCGATGAAAAAAAGTGGAATCTGGATGGTCCAGATGGTTGTTTATCGTATTGGCATGACTTGCGGAAGGAACCTCGACGTTTTTTTAGTCGCAGACAAGGAGGGGTTCGGTGATGGTTTGGGCAGCCTTTTGCTATAATGGACAAGTATCTCTGACCTTCACCAGTGGTCGTCAAACTTCACAGCATTATACACAGACATTAGAAGAAAACCTACTGCCATTTGCTGAGCTTCTAGGGGGTCCTCAGTGGGAATTTCAGTAAGACAATGCTTCAATTCACACTGCAAAACATTCAAAATCTTGGTTTAATTCCCATAATATAAGAGTTCTCGACTGGCCAGCATGTAGCCCAGATCTTAACCCTATAGAAAACCTTTGGAGCATCATGTGTCGCAAAGTTTATAGCAACGCTAGACAATACTCTTCTGAAAAGGAACTTAAGACATCTATTGAGAATGCATGGTACGATATCGATCCACAAACTATGCAAGATTTAGTTTCTTCCATGCAATCTCGTGTATATGACGTAATACATAAGCATGGATGCGCAACCAGGTTTTAAAAATTGTTTATTTCGATTTTATTTAATTTGTGTCTAAACTTTTGAGACAGCAGTTTATTTTTGTTACCATTTAATTTATTGCAATATGCACAATTCCACTTTTCTTTGTTATAAATATTGTTTATATGTACAGCACATTAATTTCAAGCAGTGATTTGAAAATTGAATAAATATTTTTCAAAGTATGTAAGAATTTCTTCATTGTCTAAACTTTTGCGTCATAGTGTATATATACATATGTGTGTGTGTGTATGTATATATATATATATAAACTTTTTAGGTGGGGTGGTTTTGGGTTCCTGGGGTCCTATAATGAAAAGTTATGAAAGAATTTTTGAAAAGTCGCACCATGGTAACGACTGCAATAGGTAGTATTTCTTACGAAATCTACCTAAAAAATGTAAATCTGTTAAGTTATTCAAACCTTAGCATGGTAAAATGGACGAAAAACAGTGTCTTGATATAATTGAGTTTAAAGTTACCCATTGCACATACGCAATATTCAGGGTGTATCTGAAAAACGGGAGGGGGGCAAAACTTTACAGAGTGATTAGAACGCAGCTATACGAGCAAATTTCGCCTTAGGATTTATAATCGGAACGCGAGCGGCGAGCGGTTAAAAGGAAGATGTCACTGTCCCAGGGCGATGGATGTCACGAGGTGGCCCCATAGCTTGGTCACCAAGATCGCCGGATCTCTCGTGTTTTGACCTTTTCCTGTTGGGCCATATGAAAAGCCTAATCAACGAGTGCCCCATTGAAATAGATATGTGATATTGTCAGGATTGCCGTTGTTGCCGGTGATATTCGAGAAATACCTGGTGTCTTCGCAAATGTACGTCAGTCCCTATCTCGCAGGTGTGAAGTGTGCATTGCAGCTGGCTGAAGATTTTTTGAGCAATTTTTTTGAGCATGTGCTTTAATTGCATTCCTGTTAGTAATATTTTTTCTGAAGTATCGCCTCTCATTCTCTTATTAATTCTTTAACTGCGACAGTGGAATACTGCCTTTTAACTTCTCACCGCTTTCAATTCAACGATACATTCTATATGACGAAATTTGCTCGTATAGCTGCGTTTTATCACCCCGTAAAGATTTACCCCACCACCACCACCGTTTTCAGAAACTTTCTGTATGCTACAAAAATGTAAGTACATTTATGGCTTGTCCACTGTAATTTTAGAATTTGTTATATCAGACCTATTGTACGACATTCTTAAAAATAATAAGTATAAAAAAAAAAAAAATTCCCGTCGTTTCAATTTTTTTCCGGTTCTTTTAAAAGAAGACCGAAATTATCAGATTTTTTTTGTTATACTTGAAACAAAAATTTCTCTTCGTTTATTTTTCAGGTATTGTAGAGAATATTATCTTGCACTGTAGAAAATTTAATCTCCTTTATTAAAATATATGTAAATCTGCTAGTTTATACAGAAACAGAAATCACCCAGTCGTGGACAGCCAACCTTGCGGTATAGGAGCTAAATGTCCATGAGGGGAAAAACCCATATCCGCCTTCCCGCGAAACC
The DNA here is from genome assembly GCA_963932465.1 of Maratus speciosus. Taxonomy (NCBI): domain Eukaryota; kingdom Metazoa; phylum Arthropoda; class Arachnida; order Araneae; family Salticidae; genus Maratus; species Maratus speciosus. The sequence continues at coordinate 70,241,519 of OZ010799.1, read as the reverse complement.
CCCAGACACCAGACGGGCCCGGAGGCCTCAGCAGGTAGGAAGACAACCCCTTATTGAAATTTCAATTAAAATTGTACAATCATACCACAAGAGCTATCCAATGTTGCTTAAGCTGGGCGAGCCCAAATAAAACAATATTTTGGATTTTTAAGATATTACAGATCATCAATCAGTTATTAAAATAGGAATACTTGAAAGTAGCCAATTTAAAATTTTAATGAAAAATTAAAATAGTATTGTTAATGTTAATTAAATTTAATTAAATTAGCTAAAAGATTTTTTAAAAATTTATACTAATTCATATTAGGGCCTAATAGGACTTAATAAAACAAAGTTAGTTGAGACAAAATTGATTGAAATCTGAAAAATAAGTAAATCTGAGCGAAACTTTGAATGATATTTAAATGAAATAATAGTCTTGTTAAATTTAATTATGATTCTGAGTGATGGCCTGTTAAGCAAGTTTGAGACATTAATTATAATTAATTTTAAAGTTCTAGATAGCTTAATATGTTGAATAGTCTATGTATTTCACAGTTCATTAAAGTATATGTCACATTTTTGAGTCATTATATTTTGCAGTTCAAAGTCATTATATTTCACAGTTCATAGTATGATTTTTACAGTTCTAAACGCTGCAGATTTTAGTTTGAAGATAAAATTCATAGTTTGGAGATTTAATCCAAAGTTCAGGAATATAAACTTTTAAAAATCAAGGTGTTATTTAATTAGGCGATGTTTAATACTTTTATGAATGATATTGATAGTTAATGGGTGACACTGTTTATAGAATCTTTTTTATAGGAGTAGTGTTTATTAAGAATATTGTAATTTTCATTTAGCGCTGAAAAGTTTGCTGGATCCAGTAGAATCTTCTGGAAGTTTTTCTTTAAGGTTTTGTTTTTATTAAGTTTGAAATTGTTAGGTAGGAGAGAGCAGTTCCCAAAAATATAGTGTTGTACTGTTCCTCGGCCTTTAGTGTAGGAGCATGTGTCCGAATTTAATTTGCCTATTTTGTAGAGAAATGCAGGAAAACTGCCATGGCCACTAATATAATAAACTGATGAACTTGAAGTACAGATAAATTCTTTGTTAATTTGGTTAAGAATTTTATCGTTAGTTTATACAAACGTTATCATCATAAAACTGATAAATACAGTGTTTGGAGGTAATTGAGTTTAAAATTACTCTTTGCAGATATCGCCAATCTGCGCCACTTAACCTTTATGGCTCGTCGACCATAATTTTAGGGTTTTTCCCATCAAAGAACAATACAACATGCTTAAGAGGCATTATAAAAATAATAAATTGATAAATGCATTTTTTGTCGTTTTTTGTCATTTAAAATCTTTCTGATCAACTTGAAAAGATTTTCTATACAGACTTCAAAGCCATGTGACCAGGTTTCCTTGTGGCCAATGATATAGCGTCTAGAAAATATATTGTTGTAATCTGCTATTCAAAATATTCTAAAAAACTGATCCGATAGATGTGGAATGGTGCTGAACGATAAATGTCGATCGCAGTGTCATCTGCTAGCTGGATCTTCATTTAATCCTAAACCAAAGTTTACATTGAAAAGACTTATCAGAAATCGCTGCGATTGATATTTATTGTTCAGCATCGTTCTACATTTATCGGATTATTTTTTTAGCACTTTTTAACCATTACTGAAATAGTCACAGATAGAGATGCTTGATATAGATATTACATAGATTGATATAGATAACAGATATAGATGTTGGGTCAAGTGATGAGTACTGTGGGTGAGCGAGATTTCCCTGCCAAGTATAACAAGTTGGAAACTGCTCGTAAAACGTGGCAAATGAGATGCGTTCGTACTATAACTAGTTTTATAAATATTTTTTGCACAGCATAGTGTACTAAATGCATATTTTAGTGCACTTTATAAGTGCATATCAATTTCATTCTGTTCGAAAGGCTGTAACATCATTAAAATTCACTTGCAATAATTTTTTCCCATTGGCCGTAATGTCACGGAAAACTTTTGACTGTCCCTGTAATTAAACTATACATCCGATTTTCATAAAATTTGAAAAGACTCGACAAAATTTTCTAACAATTATATATTAAAAATTTCAGACCATTCGGTTTGGTAGCTTTTGCTCTGTCATATGCGGACGGACAGACAGACAGACGGACGGACTGAACGACGACTATAGGTGCTACGTATTTATATAATTACAATTACGAACGCACCTAAAAAAGGTGCCTATAGCCGTTTTCGCTGTGTGTGAGGGGAAAGGGGTCGTGCAGCAAAATCACTTTTTCGTGTTTTTTAGCACAATTTGGGCGCTTTGGGAAAGATGCATAGTTAAAATTTATCATTTGTTAAGGGTAGAGAACGGTATTAATTATTTTAACTGTTTTTAAAAGCTCGCAGTGAAAGACACTCTTTTGATTCCAAAAAATGCACAGAATTGTCTTCTTCCTAAAGAGATTCAGTTTTGCGGTCAATGTTGATGGATGTCCTGGGACATTTCTTTATCTTGCGTCAGGACATTGTCACTGTAAGTTTCCACAAGTATACGACGACTTTCACCATTACCCCTTTCACTCGCGTTTTCCTTTTGATTGAACAAGAAAAAAATCTGTACGTGCCTCACATACTCTTTATTTAGCACAAAACTTGACAAGTTTACCACACTAAAAAATATGACGCTAACCGTAGAACGCTTAAACATCAATAGAATTTTAAAAGTCATTGTCACAAATATCAAATGACATAAAAAGTTAGACTGTGAACTAAATCTTTTTAGGGTTTCGTTCATCTGACGAAACCCTATTCTTCTCGCTCTTCTGCCTGTCCGTCTATCACAGAGCCCGTTCTCAGAAACTATACATGTTGGAGACTTGAAATTTTGCATACTTATAGCTGAATATCACACATCATACGACAAATCATAAAATTTCGAAAAAGTCGCACATTTAACCCTTTGGGCTCCCACATGTGTATTTTAAACAATTATTTCTAAGTGAGCCCTAATTAGGTTGGAGGCGTGAAATTTTGCATACTTATAGCTGAACACCTCACATCAAATGACAAATCATAAAAAATTGATAAAGTCATTCATTTAACCCTTTGGTCTCCCACATGTGTATTTTAAACAATTATTTCTAAGTGAGCCCTAATTATGTTGGAGGCGTGAAATTTTGCATACTTATAGCTGAACACCTCACATCAAATGACAAATCATAATAGTTTGAAAAAGTCATTCATTTAACTCTTTGGGCTCCCACATGTGTATTTTAAACAATTCTTTCTAAGTAAGCCCCTATTTAGGTTGGATTCGTGAAATTTTGCATACTTATAGCTGACCACCACATATCATACCACACATCATAAAATTTTGAAAAGATCATACATTTAACCCTTTGGGCACCCACATGCGTATTTTAAGCAATTCTTTCTAACTGAGCCCCTTATTAAATTGGAGATTCGAAATTTTGCATACTTATAGCAGAACACTTGTGGCCAGGCGACAAATCATAAAATCTTGAAATAGGTCTTACGTTTAACCCTTTGAGCTACCACATATGTATTTTAAGCAATTCTTTCTAAGAGAGACCCTAATTAAGTTGGAGATATGAATTTTTGCATACGTATAGCTGAATGCCTCAGACCACACGGCAAATCATAAAATTTTTCAAAAAGTCTTACATTATTAATACATGGAAATTATTCCAGAGGGAAACATTCGCCTTGCATACAATATTTCAAATGTAAATCAAATTTCAAAGTACAAAGTAAATGCTTAAAAGGCGCAAAGGCCAAAATAGTGAAAAAAGATTCCAAGCTGGGACTCGAAACCGGGCCATCAGTATAGCGCACTGACGTTCTACCGACTAAACCACTTGGAACGATACACAGCACGGAAAATTTCTCACTATTATATGTTGGCAAGGCTACAAACGCAGCACAAGATGGAATATTCAACGTGAGACACCGAAATGGGGCAAACACGGAACATAATTAAATCCAGCATCGATAGAAACTATATTAATACATGGAAATTATTCCAGAGGGAAACATTCGCCTTGCATACAATATTTCAAATGAAAATCAAATTTCAAAGTACAAAGTAATTTCTTAAAAGGCGCAAAGGCCAACATGGTGAAAAAGATTCCAAGCCGGGATTCGAACCCGGGCCATCAGTATAGCGCACTGACGTTCTACCGACTAAACCACTTGGAACGATACCCAGCACGGAAAATTTCTCACTATTATATGTTGGCAAGGCTACAAACGCAGCACAAGATGGAATATTCAACATGAGCAAGTAATTACTTTGTACTTTGAAATTTGATTTTCATTTGCAATATTGTATGCAAGGCGAATGTTTCCCTCTGGAATAATTTCCATGTATTAATATAGTTTCTATTGATGCTGGATTTAATTATGTTCCGTGTTTGCCCCATTTCGGTGGCTCACGTTGAATATTCCATCTTGTGCTGCGTTTGTAGCCTTGCCAACATATAATAGTGAGAAATTTTCCGTGCTGGGTATCGTTCCAAGTGGTTTAGTCGGTAGAACGTCAGTGCGCTATACTGATGACCCGGGTTCGAGTCCCGGCTTGGAATCTTTTTCACTACGTTGGCCTTTGCGCCTTTTAAGCAATTACTTTGTACTTTGAAATTTGAAATATTGTATGCAAGGCGAATGTTTCCCTCTGGAATAATTTCCATGTATTAATATAGTTTCTATCGATGCTGGATTTAATTATGTTCCGTGTTTGCCCCAGTTCGGTGGCTCACGTTGAATATTCCATCTTGTGCTGCGTTTGTAGTCTTGCCAACATATAATAGTGAGAAATTTTCCGTGCTGGGTGTCGTTCCAAGTGGTTTTGTCGGTAGAACGTCAGTGCGCTATACTGATGGCCCGGGTTCGAGTCCCGGCTTGGAATCTTTTTCACTATGTTGGTCTTTGCGCCTGTTAAGAAATTACTTTGTACTTTGAAATTTGATTTTCATTTGAAATATTGTATGCAAGGCGAATGTTTCCCTCTGGAATAATTTCCATGTATTAATATAGTTTCTATCGATGCTGGATTTAATTATGTTCCGTGTTTGCACCATTTCGGTGGCTCACGTTGATTATTCCATCTTGTTCTGCGTTTGTAGCCTTGCCAACATATAATAGTGAGAAATTTTCCGTGCTGGGTATCGTTCCAAATGGTTTAGTCGGTAGAACGTCAGTGCGCTATACTGATGGCCCGGGTTCGAGTCCCGGCTTGGAATCTTTTTCACTATGTTGGCCTTTGCGCCTTTTAAGCAATTACTTTGTACTTTGAAATTTGATTTTCATTTGAAATATAAGTCTTACATTATTTACTCCTCCGGGCTCTAACTTATGTATTTTAAGCAATTTTTCAAACCTCCGCCCTTTTCACCCGGGGAGCACTTTTCCAACTTCTGCCGATACCTCTTTGATCATTCCTTCATATTATGCACCATAGCCTTACATATTTTAGTTCCACTTTTTACCGCCAGGGGTGCCTACTTATCTCGGGTGCTATCAGCTCAATCCCCTCGAATAATATATCTACGTATAGTATATAAAACGGAGTTTCGTTCGGATAGAGGTTTGATTAATATAGAGTGCACCCCTAGTTGTGAGATGTGGAACTAACAGATTTTTCAAAAGGGTAAAGTGTTTTGAAAGGCATATTAAACGAAACCCTCTGTGCGATGTGTGATCACACTTACCTGCTTGTTTTTTCTAGGGCCATCTCTTGAAAAAATTAAGAATTATTAACCGCCACGCCTGGTAACAATCTTAATATAGAAGAACTTTATGCTTTTATTTCGCATCAAATATTGTTATTTAACTTTATTACTTTTTTCACAATTTAGTTGTGATGAGTTTTTATCAAGTGTTACATAATAATCACGTTTCACTCCTTTGCACTTCCACAGAAACACCTACGGTTTCAGACATGTCTGGATCTTACTCCTATTATCCAACACATTAAACTATTATATAACCAATTGAACAACTTAGTTAACGTAATTTGTAGATTACATCACATATCTCTGATTTTGACACAAGTGTATAATTAAGCTAAACATCACATAATAAAGTAATTGCACTTCTACGTTCTTTGGAGTGGATAATGAGATTAGAATAGATTTTCGAAACAATATCTGGATAATTATTTTCAAAGTTAACTTTATTTTCAACAAAAATAAAGTTTATATCATGAAAGTAATTTCAAAAGTCAGTGTGCATGATAAAATTGAGGTAAATGAAAAGAATTTAATTAGATGCCTTGAGCCATTTGAGTAAGCCGCGGAATAAATATTCGAATATAATAATTACATTTGTACAGAAATTAATTAAGTCACACGTTTAAAAAATGATTATTAAAAAATCCTCTTTGAAATGTATGATAGTACACATTTCTTTGCACTTTTTATACTTTTGCGTTCTTTTATATTATCACTGCAAAGGTTGAAAAACAACATTATCTAGCAGAAAAGGCTTGTACTGATTCCCTTATTAACAAAAATTGTTTTTAAATAAAACAAGTTGGAAATTGCTCGTAAAACGTGGCAAATGAGGTGCGTTCGTACTATAACTAGTTTTATAAATATTTTTTGCACAGCATATTTTACTGAATGTATATTTTAGTGTACTTCATAAGTGCCTATCAATTTCATTTTGTTCGAAAGACTATGGCATCATTAAAATGCACTTGCAAAATTTTTTTCCCATTGGCCGTAATGTAACGGAAAAAATTTGACTGTCCCTGTAATTAAACTATAGATCCGATTGCATAAAATTTTAAATGACTCGACAAAATTATACGACAATTATATATTTTAAATTTCAAACGATTCGGTTGGGTAGTTTTTGCGCTGTTATATGCGGGCGGACAGACAGACAGACGGACAGACAGACGGACGGACAGACGGACGGACTGAACGACGACTATAGGTGCTACGTATTTATATAATTACGAACACACCTAAAAAGGTAAATTGGTCAATCCTCAGTCCTTCATTATGGTAAAAAATTTCCAACTTTCCTTGCACGTATTGTATATTATTAATACTGAACGCATTTGAAGTCCACCGAAGAGGAGATTGCTTTGGGGCCTTTAGCTACAATGGCTGTCGCCTAGAATGATCCTTTATTTTATACACAGATATAATTACACGAACCAGACATAACAGTTTCATCAATGTACAAGGACGGACGAGATAGCACAAGGAAATTTACAACACCAAATAATTATAGCCGGGAGCTCCACAAAGAGTGTGCAAAGGAGCCAGCGGGAGTCGAACTCATTGACCTCCTACGCTCTCAAGCCATTAGCGGCGTTGTGCCATAACGGCTCCCCAATACTAAATATATTTTATATTTAGTTCTTTTTATGTTTATGTTATGTTTAATTCTATTTATACAGTAGAACATCTTTTATCCGAAACTCTTTTAACCGAATGTTTCGATTAACCGAAATCCATTTTTGAAGCTTTTTTTTTTTTTTTTTTTTTTTTTTTTTTTTTTTTTTTACTATCATATTTCTTGTGTGCAAAATCCATTTTGAAAGATTTAAGAAAAAAAACTACCATATTCCTTGTGTGTAAGCGGTCCTTTCTGAACTACGAATACATATTCGATCCCCTTTCTTAGAGTTCCTTTGAATTTAAGTTGAGCTCCCGTAAGCTGCGGAGTGGAACGAAGAAAACGAACAAATTAGCAATTCTGAAGCTTTTGAATGTTGTGCAAAAGGTTTGGCATCACTGGAGCAGCAGAAACACTGTGATACTGGTGAACTAATAATATTAAAAAACTCCTTGATAGAGCTTCAAATCAAAGGCAATCGAAACTGCGTTAAACAAAACATTTTTATGTAAAAGATACTTAATTTCAAAAGTAAAATTCAGGTAATTTATTCTTGTTTCTATTTTGCTATTGCTTTATTTTTATTAAGCACCTGTTACCATAATGCGAAATATTCCAATATTTCTCTTTAATCTTAAATTTGAAGCATTCTCGATTATCCGAAAATTTCGATTTTCCGAAAGATGGTTGGTCCCAATTACTTCGGATAATCGAGGTTCTACTGTATTTCGCTATCCTCATATTTACCTGATTTGTACATGCACCTATGGTTGTAAGCATGTCTAGGTCTTATCCCTATTATGCATAATTTTATTATAGTATAAATAATTGTGTATAAAAACATTATGCACTACTACGTAGTGTATAATATTAAGCCCCATAATTTACAATATACACGTTCATACCTCAGTTTTGAAGTAAGTATACAATTGTATCCTGAGCATAACAACTGAGGATCTTGACAGTAGATATCTACCTCCTTTGAAGAGTATAATGAGACAGTTCCTATAGAATTTGGAAAAGAATTTCCAGTAAATATTTTGAAACCTGGCATCATATTCTATGAAATGAAATGTTGCTTCATGGAATAATTCCCAAAGGCAATACCTATAATTCAAATGTAGGTAAATTAAAAGAATTTAACATGTGGCCTTAAATAATATAAATAGATAAATAAATATTTGAGTAATATCTTTAAATTTTACAGTGAAAATTTTAGACATTTAAATTTACAGACTATATTTTGAAAATAAATTCTCTTATTTAATACATATTACATAATCCTCGAATTTACCGAATTTCATATACATAAATACAAACACCTCTGCTTCTAAACATATGTCTGGATTTTATTCCCATTAAATATAAATATCCAGCATGTTTCACTTTTATCTGTTATATATAGTGCGGCGCAAAAGTTTAAGCACAATGTAAATATATTAATAAAGATTAAATTGTACAACTGGATGCTTTCAAATATCCACTGTAGGCGAACACTATGATCATATATATATATATATATATATAGGGTAACTCCAGGATATATGGCCATAGAGGAGAGATGGTCATGGTCAGTCTAAGTATTTCCAAAACTTGATCATAGATTGCAACATAAACTTTGTTTCTATGAAATAGTTCAACGATATTACTTATTGCGACGTGCAGTTGTGTTTTTCGATTATAAAAAGTAAGTGTAATTTTAATGTAAATTAAATAGGTTGTTGAATATTTTTTTTGACTTACGCATCTGAAGGTTTTGCATTACGTACAGTCGTGGAAAAAAAAAAAAAGTAAACACCCCCTACTAACTCCTCAACAAATCACCGTAGAAGAAAGTTACTGGTACCGAACGATTGGAAATAAAGTCTACTTTTAAATGATGTATATAAAATTTTCTTAGGGGGTCATCTACATATTAAAACGAATCCTAACTTCATTTTTTTCAATGGCAATGCCATATTTTAACAAGATATTTCAAATCTTTCGTTCAAACTATGCCTAGACACCAAATTTCAAGTCATCTGAATGATAAGTTTTTGAATTATAAACATTCAAAATTTAGTGCTTCTAATGTTAAATTACATTTTCATATTTTTATTTATATCTCCTGAAATTATGCTCCTAATGTGCTAATTTTTTTGTAGTAATAATACTAATATACCCAAACATAAATAAGCTGAATTTGCAGTTTTTATAATTTTATGATATGAATTATGAATTATGAAATTAATGTTCGAAAAAATTATGAATTGCAACCTACAATTTTTTGGATGGATTTAGATTTATTAAGCCCTGCTTTATGGAAATTCAAAAATTTCCCATTTTTATTCCAAGTAGTTTTCAAATTATGCTTAAAAAACGGTAAAATGATGGTTTAAGGGGCCGTCTATGATGGAAGTGAGTAGACATTTTGAAATTTATTCTGCTGTACTGTAATCTAACACGCTTCATTGACTCCTTCAGTGGCGCTTAAGGTGCCTTGATCAAGGAAGGGGCTCTCTCGGTGAACAATCCAGTACGGAACTTCAATTTGGATACAGCCCTTAAAATAAGCTCGTTTTAAAATAATTAATGTTTCGGAAACTTTTGGTACGAATTGCATAAAAATTCATATTTAGGCTAATTGAAGGGTGTAGAGTTCATTTATGCTGTCAGAATTGGGTACTGCTATTAAAAAAAACAAAGTTATGGATCGTTTTAATATGTAGATGGCCCTCTAAGCAAATTTTATATGCATCATTTAAAAGTAGACTTTATTTCCAATCGTTCGGTACCAGTAACTTTCTTCTACGATAAATTGTTGAGGAGGTAGTAGGGGGTGTTTACTTTTTTTTTCCACGATTGTACGTTATATATAATTTTTACTATATGGACATTTAAGGCACGTAATATAATCTAATCTTTACTTCTAATCCTAAAACAAAGATGTACAATGGCTATTGATGTTTTAAATTGTGCGACCATCAATCTTTCAATTTCAGGAGAGATGGCCACATGAAATCTAGGAGATATAGCCACCTTTAATCAATATTTCAAAATTATACAGAGTGATAATTTTAACTAAATATAATTAAATTTAAAATAACTATATAACGTTTATGTTTATAAATACATTAATAATTGATATAATTAGTTAAATTTTAACTAATATAAATATCTTAATTATAATAATAATAATAATAATACAAGACCTGGAAATACTGAAAAAAGTCAGAAACTTCCATAACAAAAACTGATAAAGTTGATAAATAAACCGAATTAACGTAATAAGCCTAAAATTAACGTTAGAAAAAAACACGACATTTCTAGTAGCGAAGAAGACGAATTATATTTAAATTATCAGATTCTACAGATTTCGAGTACATAGAATCGGATTAGGATCACTGTGTTGGTTGTGCAAAACAATATCATAGCTGCCAACTTGTACGGATATTTTCTTACCACTAAAATTTAATAGAAATTTTCTACATATTTAAACGTTAAAAATTCTTGAATTTCGGTGATTTAATTAGGTATAATTTACTGTTAAATTTTAGTGGCGTGAAAAATGCGTACAAGTTGGCAGCTATGCAATATAATATCACATCCATAAAGGATGCCTGGATACAATGCATAAGGCACCTGAAGTGGTTCCATGAAACGTGTACAAATTATCAAGACCTCTGCCAAACATTAAAGTAAGAGTTTACGAAAATGGAAGTATAGAAAGTATACTTCAAATGTTGTTTATTCGAGTTTTATTCACTTATTTTCCATCATATAACTGCATCTTTACAAATTGCTATATGTTTTTCATGATTAACCATATGAAATGTGTTATTTTTTAATTCCTACTATTAGCTCACACTCTCCCTATATTTATTTATATATTCATATATTTATCTTGTACAAATTTTCAATCGTTAATAAAATACTCATTATTCATCCTATCAGGTTGAAATAAATTTTTTTAAATTTGTACTGGATGACAATTCATGTTAATAAAGTTTTTTCAAATATTAATTAATTAATTAAATTTTAATTAATTAATTTTATTTTTGCATGGGAAACAAAATGGCCGCCATTGGTTATTGAATTTCAATGAAAGTATTTTCAATAAGGGTTACCATAGGGGGGGACCCTGTTCTGTCGCCAAATACCGCAAAGTTTGTCGCCAACTTGGCGATATATCGCCAAATTTGGCGGCCAAAATGAGTCGCCAAAAGGACGCCAACTTGGCGATATCTGTAATATTTCGCCAAATTCCCATAGAGTTCCATTGTAAACCTACTTGCTTATAGAAAATCAACAAATTGAGATATTTTAATCCAACAAAAACTCATATCAGCTTGATTATATTAAATTTTTCTTTGATGGCCTAAGTAGGAATTGACTTTAAAAACAAAATTTTTATATTACTTGTTTTGCTATTTAACTCTACTCTTTCTTTCTTGTATTGGATGGCCATCTCTCCTCGGCTTTAAGGAGACATGGCCATCTGCCATTTTTATTTCAATGTTGTTTAACACTTTTTGTTTTCAATATTTAATTATTTTTTCATAAATTATGATGAGTATATGTATAAGAATTTTAAATATGCATAAATATTTCTTTTATTTGCATTCTAAGAATTTTTATTTCAATCTTTAAAAACTATGGCCATCTATCCCAGAGTTACCCTATCTCAAGTTTGAAAAAAAATTCATCGTTACGAAAATCAGAATTTACAAAAAAAACATTTGTTGTGATGTCGCAAAAGTTTATGCACAAATGAGATTTTATGCATATATCTCTTTAAACATGATAGGTGGAGGATCAACGAGACTTTACTTTTAGAGTATAAAGTGTAGCGATCGCTATACGAGTTATCAAAATGCCGAAATCTCTGCAGTTCTCACCTGAAGAAGTTGGGGGAAGTTTGGAAGCTGAAAGCTGAAGGTAAATCCGTTTTGAAAATTTTACTTATTTTAAATAGGTCTAAAAGTGGTATTTATAGTATTTTGCAACGTGAAAAACAACTCAAAAATTCATATCGCTCAGAAAAGCCGAGATAAAACACATTTAGTGAGGATAGGATAATTAAAAGAATTGTTTTAAATGACAATTTGTCTCTTAAACAGATAAAAATCAACTTGGAAAAAAATATCACGTGACATCATGCGCAGACGAATAACCGAATCAGGATTCATCAAAAAACAAAAAGTAGCTCGTAAACCTTTTCTGAAACAGTGTCACAAACAAGCACTACATCGATGGGAAAAGTAGCACATGTAACATCGTGACGAATTTATTAGTATTATTATTCTGACGAAGAAAAACGGAATTTGGATGGTCCAGGTTGGTTCTCATTCTATTGGGGTGATTTGTGGAAAGATCCGAGGAGCATATTCAGAAGGTGACAATGTGGTGGTTTGCTTGTGGAATGGGGCGCTTTTGGCTACGATGGACAAACGTCTCTTTGCTTCCTAAATGGCAGATAAAATTCACACAAGTATCAGGAAACTCTGAGTGAACATTTGATGCCGTTTGATGAACTCCTAGGTGGTCCCAGATGGACATTTCAGCAAAACAACGCATCGATACACACTTCCCGTTGCATAAAGAATGGCTTAGATCTCAAAATATCAGTGTGATGAATTGGTCAGCACTCAGCCGAGATCTCAATCCGATAGAGAACATCTGGGGGATCTTCTCACGTGACGTCTTCTAGAATAGAAAGCAGTATTATTTGGCGCAAGAGCTCAAATCAGCGATCGACGAAGCCCGGTACAGACTAGATTCCGAAACCTTTCATACTCTCGTGTTATCAATAGGAAAATCGCGTAATCGATCTCATCAGGTGCAATGGAAACACCATAGACTACTAGAGGACTTTTGTGCTTTGTGAAATGTTAATATTCCGTTTTTGTGCATACAATTTTGCGACATCACAATTTAATTATTTTTTTTTTATAATTTGTTATTTGCCTTTCAATGAATTGTTTCCGAATTAGAAACACGAATTTATAATCCAATTGTTTAGATTCAGTAAAAATTTCACAGCATTCCGGTACATATTTTTCATTTTATAAAAACATTTATCTCTTGTGTAAACTTTTGCGCCGCACTGTATGAGGACGTGAGTTTAAAGACTCGCCTTATCCAGAAAAACCAAATTTTGGGAAATCGGGAAAAACCTCCAACTGCGTCCATTGATTTTCATAGTCAACTAAGATTTTACAATGCCAGAGGCAGGATAAAACTAGCTTTTTGCATATTGTAGAGTTTAACAATAGAATAGATTTATAGACAAAACAAGATTTTTTAAATTTTGGATAAGGCAAGTTTTGAACTCACGTCCTCATATGTAAAATACAAATTGAAAATCCATGCCGATTGCTTGTAACTCGAGTTCTGCTGAATGGATTTTGATGGAGCTTGCACTGTTAGATAGATAATGTTTCTGGGAAGGTTTTAGTATATAACATATTGTTCTACTAAAATCATTTATATAATTATGAACGAAAGCTCTGTTCTTTTGGACGAAAGGTTACTATTGGTTATTTTTTGGTGACAGTATCCTAATGAAAAGGTTGAAATGGCTATATGCCTGGAAAAATAAAATAAAACACTGTTATTAATTTTAATTTAAAAAAAAATGAATGAAAAAGAAAAAACGGAAATATTTAACTTAAACATGAAAGTGTTAGCTCGTAATGATTAAAAAAATATTCAATGTGAAAAAATGCAGTTAAAACAAGATTAGGCGATTTATCATTTGCATCAGGTTAAGAAAATTCATCTGAAAATTTTATGAGAAATTATATGAGTAACAATTTTGTTTTTGATTTGTTCTTCTTTTTTTTAATTTAATTTAAATTTTTATCCAACTCCTACATCATTGGACAGCAGATGTATAATGAAAATTACTGTACTTGCAAGTTACGTGTTATTTGTTTATTTGCGATTTTGATTTTCTTTTTGTCACCAAATAATTTGATTTTAAGACGAAAAGGCATATATGGCATATATATCAATTATTGTTTTTTAAAGTAAAATAATGGCTATTAAAGACGTAAATTATCACTTTGCTAACTAAGCGTAAACCAACGGAGTCGCTTGAAAACAATAACGCTTGAAATTATGGCTTTGAAATTACGCTTGAAATTGTGGAATATTAAAAACGTGAATTATTACTTTGCTAACTAAGCGTAAACCAACAGAGTGAAAACTGTCCAAGCCGGTAATCGAACCCGGACCCCTGGAATAGCTCTCCAGTGAGCAGTCTTACCGACTTATGTGAGTGAGAGATGCCAAGCTGGGCATAGTCCTTGTGGCTTCGTGGTAGAGCACTGGAGAGCTATTCCAGGTGCCCGGGTTCGATTCCCGGCTTGGACATTTTTCACTCTGTTGGTTTACGTTTAGTTAGCAAAGTAATAATTCACGTTTTTAATATTCCATAATTTCAAGCGTAATTTCACCTGAAAAGTAGTTGAAAAATTAATTAAATTAAAATAATGGCATATAATTTGAAATCCACTATTGAATTTTGGAAGCAGCCAAAATTTAAGTATTCTGTTGAAGCTATATGAATAATACCATATGTGCCGTGCAAGTAGAAGGAATATGTATTACATGGAAGTAAGACTTGTGGACTTCCTCGAATTATACTGATTACAAAGCAGGCCTCGGACAGGTAAGTCATTGTTGAAAGTGAGAGAAAAGAGATAAAAAATACCCTAAAATGTAAAACAATTAGAATTATAAATAAAAAATACAATTACATCACAAAATGGTTGAATAATATCTTGCTTTTTTTCTAAGGAAATTATGTCATGTTTACAAGCTCTTGGGTATGTAATTTATAAATACAGTAGAACGTCGATTATCTAAACTAATTGTGACTGACCATCTTTCGGGAAATCGAAATTTTCGGATAATCGAGATTGCTTCAATTTTAAGATTATGGAGAAAAATATGCAATATTTCTTATTGGTAACAAGTGCTTATTAAAAGTAAAACAATACCAAAATAGAAGCAACAATAAATTACCAGAATTTTTATTTTAAATTTAAGAACCTAATTGCATATGCATCACAAGGGTTTGAAAAAGCGTTTTGTTTGTCGCAGTTTCAATTCCCTTTGCTTTGAAGCTCTAACACGGAATTTTTGCAATATTATTAGTTCCCGAGTATCACAGTCTTTCTGCTACTTCAGCCATGCCAAACCTTTTGCAAAACATTCAATAGCTTCAGAATTGCTCATTTGTTCGTTTTCTTCGTTCTACTCCGCAGCTTAGGAAAGCTCAAGTTAAATTCAAAGGAATTCTAAGAAAGGGGATCGAAAATATTTATATGCACTCGTAGTTCGGAAATGACTACTTGTACACAAAGAATATGATAGTAAAAAAAAAAAAAAAAAGCTTTAAAAATGGATTTCGGTTAACCAAGAGTTTCGAATAAAAGAGGTTCTACTGTACTGTGTTTGGGAAAAAACTTTTACAAGAAGTTTCTGCGGGTGTATTTCAATAACTTAAAAAGGGTAGGGGCATTTTGCTGATTTTAAAAATGTCAGGATGTTTCACCCTATAAAAGTTCTAGAGGGAACTCTAGCATATGATGATTCTGATTGAATTCATGATCTGGATGAAGCCACAGAAAAACCATAAATTAAAATAAAATGTCCCATTCAGCTGAAGACAGGATGTTATTACACTCTGTATTATGATAAGAAGTTTTACATTGGGCGTATCTTTAAAATTAATAAAGAATGTTGTACAGTAAAATTTCTACAAGAAATAATTGAAAATTCTTATTCATGGCCATCAAAAACAGACACTGCTGTGGTAAAAAACTGTTACACATTTTTATAGGCCTTTGATGCCAATACGTAATGCTTTAATTTTTGTCGATATCGCTATAATTAGGAAGATAAAAACAGACTAACACTAAATAAAAAAAACGATGAGATTTATCCTTCTTTAAATAACATTTCATTGTACGCATTGTGCTTACTTAAAAGAAAAAGATTAATATTGAAGGGCTACAGTTTTTAAAAGAGAATCTATATTAATGGCTGTCAAATGTTTATTTTTTTTTCTTTAATTTGAAAGTAAAACACTTAAAATTACAAGTATTTGTCTCTTTCAAAATTTAAATCCCTCTTTTTATAATGCAGATTAAAGTATTTTGATTTTATAATGCAGATTAAAGTATTTTGGTTTTATAATAAAGATTAACGTATTTTTAAAACATAAATTCCCTGAATTACAAAATAACATTATTTTACATCTTTGCCAATAAAGTGTCAGACACCGGTTCACTTTGTGTTAGTTATTGGTTTTTAAAATAGGGTTGGTGTCAGTTACTGGGGTTATCGATCATATTTATAGAAAAAATAATTTTTAACATAAAAAATATGGAATTTTTCAAAAATTTGCCTACAAAATTTTTTTTATATATATCTACTGTCATTTTAAAAACAAAAATAAATGGAAAATGTATTTAAAGTTTTGAAATAGTGATTTGAACAAGAATCGCATTTTTAATGTCTCAGTTACTGGGGATTTCACCCTATAAATTCTTCTGTAACCTTTTCGATACTGAGGTCCACATAAGTGGACCTTAGATCTTAGCCCATTGTAATAAAACCAATCAAAATATCTAAATATTTGAATTCACATTTATGATAGTTTAAGCTTCAAAATGAATCTAACAGATTTGAACACTTGACTTATTTTCATGTCTAAACCGTTGGTTGCAAGTGATGTTTTGAAAAATGTCGTCAGTTCAGCGATTGCGTAAAAGTAAGTAATATTTATCTATAATAAAATTTTAAATAAGATGTCTTAATTTTTTTCATAGCTAAAAACATTATAAATGTTCACTAGATAACTTTCTTTTGTTTATTTTGTGAAGTTTTTTATTTTAAAAGTATCATTTTATTGAGGTCCACACACGTGGACCTCAATAAAATAGCTACTAGACTAATAAAATAGCTACTAGAAATAGACTTAAACTCACGGAATACTGTTATCGTGTTTAGAAATAATAATAAAGTCCCCTATATTTAAATAACTTAAAATATATGGTTTTTTTTTACATAATATGCAATTTAAGCTAGATTAAGTGGACTTTGTATATTTGTTTGATTAAATATTATTTATAACTGATTAAATTCTGCAATTTTATTGAAAATACATAGATACATTGGAGACTATATATAATGTACTTTTTACTCAAAATAAATGAAGATGATTATTTTTATGTGTATAGTTATAGTTGTAAATTATTGTCTCGCGTAAATAATACATAATAATAAAAAAATATTTAAAAAAATTCTTAGGTCAACTTTTAAATTTATTTTTTTATCCCAATTCTATTAAAACTAATACATATATACTTTTTCTTCTTACATTAATTTCAAACTACGAGATGGGAATCCAATAGCTGATTCTTTTTAAATGTACAAACATATACTATTACAGCCTAATACTGTTAAAATTAATAATTTTCTTCAAAATAAAATATAACCATAGTTATGAATTTTGAGCTTTTCCAGAAACTAGCTGTACAAACAAATTTACATTCAGTGCGAAATTGAGAACACAGGTGAGTGAATGCTGCAATTTATGATATGATGAAATTTACAGGCCAGCATATTCTCATGGGTACATCGAAACTGCCCCAGATTGCAAGACATGTCAGTCCAGCAATTTTTTGATACAATTACAAAAAATAGATTCTTTAAACTAAGGATTTATCTGTATTTTATTGATAATTCTGTCAGTCTTTTTCTATTTTACAAGAGAAAAATGTTTAAGCTTACCTTGACCTAAACATATTTCTTTGGACTAAAAATTATTTCCTTTTATGGGCAGTGTGATTTCCCACAATATGTACCTTCAAAATGAAATCCTCTAGGTTTATATTATTTGTTCTGTCTGTTAAAGATGGATTGGTATTAGATTTCTGTATATGCATACGTTAGCAATGGCAGTATTTCCACAGATGATAGGCGAGATTTTCGTTTAGGTGGGGTCTTGTTAAATTATTGTGTTAAAGTGTGCCCCAAAATTTTAACCATATAATTTATACAGACAGATTTTTTACTAGCTTGAAATGTGCTGAATACATTTTGCAAAATATTCTTTTTCCAGGAACTATGCGTCAAATAGAATCGTTTCTGCTACACAAAAATTGAGAACTGTTAAAGAATAGATAAAAGGAGAGTGGGATCAGGTTCTTAGAGATGATGAGATTTCCATTTTAAAGTGAAAATGAAACACAGTGTTCGTACAGTTCAAGGAAGTTTTACCAGAATTTTTGTAAAGTAATATTTACATTATTTAATGAAATAAAATATCCTCAGATATAGCAACTAGTACTTTACGAACTTTCTGGTACTAAAACACCTTAAATCCCCTGATTTCCCTGATGCACACGAACCCTATAACAAATCATTTACTTTTCTTTCAACATGTTTTAAAAGTGAAGCAAATTATATATGTCTGAGATATTCGAAAGTTCGAAAGAGGATGAGAAAAAAAAATAAAAGTAGCCAGCCAGCTGTAGCAAAGATGTACAATATATCTACAGGTGGTACAGATAGATCTTTTAGTGGTACCTAGCATATTATCACTGTGCAGCAAAAACAAACAAGTGGCCAATGCGTGTATTCAGTCATTTTGTATACCTAGCGATTTCTTATTGCTGGAAACATTACTTAAGAGATGATAAAGCGATGAAGATGAAAATACATGTTAATAGATTATAGGATGTGTATTGCTACACTTCTGATCAAGTATGAAGGAAGAAATGATATGACTCCCCGAAGACGTAGGCCACCAATAAATTTAAGTTCTGAAAGAAAAAATGACAAAGAAACAAAGAAAAATTAACGCACTCTCAAAGGGCATTTGACAAGACAGACATAAAAAATGCTCCAAAGTATTATTTGGAAGAATGTAAATCCAAAAGAAGAGCTATGTGTATAACGTGTAAAGTTTATTAATGCGTTTTGAAAAACAATTGTTTTGAAAATTTTCACGCTAAGTAAAAAATAAAGTAATAAAATTTAAATTTTGAATTCGTTTCTTAACAATAGTTCAAGGCAAAAATTAGTTAAAAAATTTGAGATTTACGATTTAAGGACTGTAATACATTTAAAGCATTAAATATAATGTTTAATTACGTTATATTAAAAAGAAACATTTCTTTCGCAATTTTAAAAAAGAAACAAATGTTTACAATGATTTTCCAAAATTTTTAACTTTTTACCCAATTGTGTCCCAAGGTCCACATATGGGGACCTCTATTTACTAGTACCCTGGTACATCAATTTTTAAATTTTTTCTATTATTATCATTTTTGAAACTAAAATACGAGTATGTAAAAAAACCTTTTCCAACATTTTTTCGAAAAATTATTTTTTGTTCAGTAACGAAGAGGTTAAATCTTGTAAATATATTGGTTTCTGTGGCCTATAAAGAAAAAGAACTCTTTAACTCTGAAGAGATTATTGCATATTTTCGTTCATGTTTATATTATAGTTTCCTAGATTAAAAATATCTGTTTGTTTAGTACATTTTTATAGTTATAAATGCGACAGACCTTAAGTTTTAAAGCAAGAACTTAATTATATTCCAAGTTAAACTACTAAGGATCTTGTCAGTAAACAATATATTTCTTTTGCGAGGATAATGAGACCGCTGTAGAATTTTGTAAATATTTTGAATCCTAACTTGGTTTTCCATAAAATTAACTTTTCTTTTGCGAAAGTAATTTCAAAAGCCAATATAAGTGTTAAAAGGAAATAAAAAGAAAATAGCTTTCGGCATTGAGTAATTTAGATGGTTGAATTCTAATACTGTCTTTGAATAATTTTAGAAAGAATCTTATTCAGACATTTAAACTTACATGACATACATAAAACAGTTTTTTTTAAACGTTGTGGTATTTTAAAATGAAAGGATAAACAGTCAAGAAAATTTTAGATCTATTATATTTGTTTATTAGAATATTTTTATGAACGAAATAATAAAGTTCAAAATTTTAATAAAACACTTATTTTATATTTAGTGAATACGTTACAAAATCATTACAATTACGAATATTTGGTTTCATGGCACAGAGAGATGATTAAATTTTGAATGTTGTTGTTTAAATTTTTTTTTTTTTTTTGCTTTCCGAATTTTTTTCCATTAAGTGGATAGTTTACCAAACGGTGAACTCACTGAATTTCAACCTTCAACTTAGAATTAAAAAAAAAAAAGATTAATTGCATATTTAATTAAGATTTTAAAAAAGTTAAAAAAAAACTTGAATGTTTTAAAATCCCTACTCCTTTTTTTAAAGATTGATATTTTTGCACAATTTGCTTTCTTATATTTTCAAATGTGTATTACACAAGACTGCCCAGGATTTTTAGATGCATCTAATATTACATTTAATATACTATTTTTACTGATATACATAGTGTTAAACGAGGACACACACACACATAGACGGAACACATTTTCATATATTTTTATAAAAAAAATTAAAAAAAAACAAACCTTGAAGGCTAATCCCATGCGCAGATTTATCACATTTAAAATAAAGAAAGTGTACAAAAAAGTTTAAATCTGAAATACAAAAAAAAAAAAAAAAAGAAAAGAAAAGAAAAGAAAAAAACCTTAGCATTTTTAAAACCTGCAAGTGAAGAAAGCATGAACATGGAGAAAAGTCATTTAAAGTTTTAATTTGTGTAGGTAACTGCGCTGGGTGTATTAACAAAATTTAGACTATCTCACGATATATTTGCCGCATGGGTAAAAATGATGGATCAAAATATTCAGAATTACACAGGATTTCATTTAATATTAAAAAGAAAAACGTTTTTTGATAAATTTTGAGGAAAGAAATCCTCTTAAGTACTATAATGAATGTCAATAATACACGTGATACATACTTAAAGAATGGAACTGAAGACTTGACTCACGAATTAAATTATTATATATTGACGACATGAACTATTTACAATGAGTTATTTACAAAAAAAATAAGTGTAATATAAATAATAACTTGGTTCAAGAGCTAAAATAATATTTTAGGCCACGACTATACGTCTTTATCTCGTCATATTATTCCTTGACCATTTTCCCATATCATCTCGGAACATCTTCAATCCTGCTTCGCTTTACATATCAAATCTTTTCCTCCTTCTGCTCATGAACTCCCAAAAATTTCTTGTCAGATCTCTGACATTAATCATATGTATGTTTAATGTTAAGTACTGTCTAATTAATTTTCTTTTCTTTATGAATTTTGTTTATCTGTATATTATTATCTATGTACTCGGGATAGGAACACATTTTCTTATCTATAATATTACAAAAAGTAAGAGATTGGAAGGCATTTCTAAAAGAGGGCCAATTATCTGCTGGAATGGGGGTAATACAATATGAAGCTATGTAGCCAAGAAGCAACAGTTGATGATCAAAAGATAATCTTCTTTGACGACCTGGTCACTTGGCGAGCAATCAATAACAACACGAGGAGATTTCCTGCAAGAATAGAAGAGAGACCGCGTAAGATAGGTATTTTTCTTCAGAAGTGTACATGAGTGCCAAGAGTTCGGACAGAAATGTGCGATCTTAGCGTTGGATAAGCCTAGCTGAATACGTTGCAAAGAGACGAAAATAGTGTGTTTATCACAAAATACGAAAATTGCAGTCTGCTATAAAATTACTATTAAATGTTATATAATGCAATTTTCTTTTTTACATTCTAATAAAAATATTCTTAGAAGTATTTTCAAGAGATATTATATTCATAATAGGACAAAAATAAAGCAATTAAAAGTTTAAAATTTCAGATTGTCATTTTCCTGGCATGTCACACTATGATGTGTGCGAAGTAAAAGGCTCTCTGCTGTACTGTACAAATATATTTTTCTAGTTTTTTTAATTTCTAGTTAATAATTATACCTTATATGACACATGTATGAGGAAGGTAAAAAATTCTTTATTTTAAAAATAATTTTACATAATTAAAATATGATTGTCGCTGAAAATGAATGTAATTTTCCTGGCCTGCTCATTTTATTTCTTTATGAGGTATAAAGAAGACACTGGAGTGTAATTCTTCTTCTTCTTGATATAGTTCTAGTCAGAAGTGGTAAAATCATTGCTACCAGCAAGATCTTTTAGATATTTCTTTTAAAATAATGTGTTTAAAGGCTTTGTAAAAATTGAGTATGCTTTTGTTATGTCATTTTCCGGGCTTCAATAAATTACAAATAAAACTGAGCATTACACTGAATTTGAAGTACTATAGAGGAAACATGTTCCTTTAAACAAATTAAAATGTTAGATCTAAAAATTAAAAAAACAAGAATGTGAAAAATGTTTTAGAATGAAATTGTCATTATCCTGGCGTTCATTATCCTGGTATAAAAATGCCAAGAAAATGACATATAACTATAATTAAATAGAAATTAACTTAAGCTCTTCAAACTTTAACAATTTTACATGGAAATTCCTTTATTCAGCTGTTAAACTATAGCATTTTTTTTTTTTTTAAATCAGAAGCTTTGAAATGATTTAAATTTCCAAACATTTTTATTTTCAAAAATCTCACATTTTGTGATATTCACCGTTATAGTGATATAATCTAGTGCATAGATAATATCCCAAAATGTAATTTAACGTAAGGCAGGATCTGCTATGTTGATGACTATAAATGTACATATTTTATTTTGTTGTAGATATTTAAATGTTCTGTAAATAAACATTAAATTATTTGTTTATTTGAAGTATTTTAGTAAACGGATACATAAAATTACATAGTGCCCAGTATCATGCACCTATACCGATGGTGTCAGCATAAAAGTTCAGGAGTATATATTTATATCTTCACGTGTGGTGGATTAAAATCCGAGTAATAATTATCACAATACTGGCAGCGTCAATTCCACCTCTATTTATACTTTACTTGAAAACAGCTATCGCCTGCTACTGCCGCATATAGCTTCTTGAGGAAGTTAAAGGTATTATGAAATTAGGAGACACAATACCCCACATATATCTATATCTATCTATATATTTTAGATTTTAATTATTTATAATCAATTTTTTAATTAGATTACATGCATCCCCCTACTTACGCAATTCGCAGTTACGTAATAAATTTCGAAAATTACACACTGTAAAAAAAACGACTTTTTTACAGTACAAAGTACTGTTCATCTCGTGCACAAACTCGGTCACAATTGAATGTACTGTACACTGTAAAAAAATCCGAACAGTATTTCTGTAGGAATCGGAAAAATAGTTGCCCTTATCGTACCGGAAAATTTTCCGACCCAGCTCAGAATAAAATCCGTAAAAAAAAGAAACATTCATTAAAACGGTACTTTAAGGGTTTTATTTCAATTTTACGGATTTTATTCCGATTTTACTGATTTTATTCCGAGCTGGGTCGAAAATTTTTCCGGTACGATAAGGACAACTATTTTTCCGATTCCTACAGGAAATCTGGTCCTATTTTTTTTTCTTACAGTGTATCTTTCTTTGGTTTCCTGACTATTTAAACATGGAAAATGCAGTAGTTGTGTAAAATTAACAGCACAATGTACTGGCAATTTGGACGCCAGTATTTTGTGCTGTCTTCCAAAAGCGTCCAAATTGCCAGTACATTGTACTGTTAATTTTACGCAACTACTGTATTTTTCAAGTTTAAATAGTCAGGAAATCAAAGAAGATACAGTACATTCAACTGTGATCGGGTTTGTGCTGGCAAATTTACAGTGGTTTTTTTACAGTGCATTTGTGATCATACTAGTGCGTTTGATACGCAGTTACATACTTTTGATATATATATTACAAATAAAATATATAGTTATGAACCACAACCGTAATATAGTTTATATATTAGATACAGTTATATTTTTTATTGGTATATACAATCAAATCTATAACAAAACAACTTAATCTTTATTGTTAATTGTACATAGTAATCATCTAATTCATAATAAATACAGCTTGTACTTATCATGGATTATTTTATTTTGTGAGTGCTAGTCATTTGTCTTGCCATCAGA
The DNA here is from genome assembly GCA_963932465.1 of Maratus speciosus. Classification (NCBI taxonomy): domain Eukaryota; kingdom Metazoa; phylum Arthropoda; class Arachnida; order Araneae; family Salticidae; genus Maratus; species Maratus speciosus. The sequence continues at coordinate 70,217,110 of OZ010799.1, read as the reverse complement.
AATTCATCCAGAATTGGTTATATTAGTATTCTTTATAATTATTACTTATTTTCATAGTGATTTGATGTAGATTCAAAATTGTTATAAATCTATCCATCAATGTTAGATCTAAAATTACCGTATTCCACAAGATATTTAAAAAGTGATGTTTAAGTTTGTTTTTATATTTTTTCATACTTTCATAGTTTATATACGAGGAAATACTGTCGCATGATGCTTTATTTATAAAATAATACGGTGTTTATAATATACATAGTATATATGTATATATATACATAATAGTATATAAATAAATATAATAATTATTGTAGTTTCTTACAAAATTTTTCCTAAGCGACTTACAAATTCGGCTTACGTAAAATTCAAGTTGCGTAAAACTTTACGGAACGCATTAGTTACCTAAGTCGAGGAATGCCTGTATTTAGATTTAAACAAAACATGTTATACTGGTAGGTTTTTAAAATTAATAATGAATAAAAATTGATATTTAATTTGCAGAAATCTTAACTTATAATTTCTAATCATTATTAAAATATCATCTTCCGTACTTAACTTAATTTAAAATATCATCAATAGATGGCAGCACTATAATTATTTTACATTCCTCCTTCTATTTTAAATAGTACTTAACTTAAAATATCATCAATACATGGCATCACTATAATTCGTTTACATTCATCCCTCTTTTTGAAAAAAATATCTACAGTTGGCAGATTCTACAAATTTCGTTAATTACTTCATTTCTATATAATACCTGTATTTCTTCAATCTCTTTTTTTAATAAATGTCCTCTAAAGTCTTTTAATTAGCATATAAAGTAATATTTTGTTTTATTACTATAATATACTTAATAATTATTATATTTATATTATTAATAATTATTCCTTCCATTTGCTAATTTTAAACTCTCAAAATTGGCTGTTAACTGTAAGTTCTTCTTATACCACGTGAAAGGGTTTTACTATGTTAGTTAAGACGATTGATTTTGTGGCTATTCTGTAATTTTAACCATTTCATTTATTTCTATTAAAACAGTAAGTTTTCACTCACACGTTTGATTTTTCAATTTTTGCTATGTATGGCTTGATTATGTTTAAAAAAATTTGGTTAGGTTAGTCGGGCAATGAGAGAAATTTGCATTCATACAGTGCTTCCTATTTCTCTTTCAGAAATTAACAGTATTTTACTTATGATGTCGAAATACCACCCTTGAAAACGAGTTTCGCAATGAAGATTAATTTTTATTCATGTATCGTTCTCCTTTTGGCATTGATTTTGTAATTTTTCTTATTGAATGTATATAGTTTCCAATTTGATATACTGCATTTCGGACAATGGATTTTATGGTACTATCAATGATTTCATTTTTCTGGTCTTTTTTAATTTGTTAAAATGTTTTAGTTGCAAATAGTTTGACAATAGGCCAAATATTTCTAATTTCCTATATTTTTTTATGCATTCAACTTCCTGTTCATATAAATCTTTTACCAAACTAATAAGTTACAATGTTTTAATGTTATTTGATACTTAATTTATAAGTGTTTAAATCTAGTCTTAAAACTTCATTAATAATTACTTAATTCAGTAATTGTTGTCCCAAATTTAAAATGTATAATGCTTGTATCATGGCTTAATACTTAATTTATAATTTATATTTAAAATGGATGATAAATTGTAGTATTCCATAATGGTTATATATCTATATATGTGCATGCGCGTGTTCGCAGGATGTCTCTTCTTATCGTTGAAGTATAGTTAATACCTGACTAATAAGTTTTGATATCGTTTTAATTGCAAAAATGTTTCAAACGCTGCTTCGCTCATCATATAAAAGTCCATTTACGTCAAAACAGTTATTTTTTAAAACATTGCAAAATTTAAACGTTTCATATTGTCTTTGGTTCCTGTAAGTTACACTCTGAAAAACTCTCGCGATGTGTTTTAACAAATAAAACTATAAAAAAGTCATTTTTGTGCGATCAAAACTCACAGATACGTACTTTGAATTATTATTACAGTCAGATCTCGATATCCCGAAATCCGGTTTTCACGTCACTCTGCTTATCCCGTTAGTTTTTTAAAGTCCCGATTTTCTGTATATGATTTTAATGTAAATAAACTCCGGATTTTACGTCGTTGAATAATTGTCAACTCGGGATATCCCGATGGTTTAGGAAAATTGTCCATTTTTTCATAATCCATCTTATAAGCGCGGAAATTATTCGGAAAAAAATGTCCCGCCCATGCTTTTCACAAAAGAGTCTAAAATACACATTGAGATAAATGAGAAATTTTACTTCTATCCTTTATCTGAATAAGTAAACCCACACACTATGAATGACCCACTTAAGCTCCGGACACAGACGTATCAGTCTACTCGCGGTCTTTTTGTTCTGGTGAGGCGGCTCTTTCTTATGGTTACACCGAGTTTTTCCTCCGACATTGTATTGAAACGATCAGAAATTATTATCTAACATCCATTTCTGAAACAACGAATATTGATTGCAATTCATTGTATAATATTGAAAAAAGAATCGTAGGAAGCACATCTAGGGACAAACGAACCTTAATTCATCAATATTTCATGTAACAATAAAAAACAAAACAAGTCATCATAAATCTGATTTTTATTCTTTTCAATTTTGTTTTTGTGTTTATTTTGTTTAATAATAATGTTTTATTACTGAAAACTGCAAGAATAGTTATGAATTTGAAACTGTCTTAAATTAATTAAAAATACAGCTTCTTATAAACATATTTTTCTCCAACTCCGGTTACTGCGACACTCCGCTTATGACGACACTTTTTTCTGGTGATTAGAGTGTCAGGATAACGAGGTTCGACTGTATTATTATTATTTCTAGCGATTTCTATCACTAAAAATGCGCCTTTCCTCTTTTAATACCAAAAACCCTGAGAAAATTCATACATTTTCCCTTTCACGCGTTTTAGCTAAGAATTATCGGTTTGACGACAGTTTTGGCATAAATTTCTTTCAAGTTTTATCAATATTTTTCACAGAAATGACTTATTGAAAGAAAATAAGTAGCATGCGACGCGATTAAAGATATAAAAAAATTGAATATTTACAATGATTATAAAGGTAATCTGAAAGCTAAAATTTATAATAATAATATTGGAGAAAATAAGGCGTAATTTTCAGAAATGAACTTTATACACCACAATTATCAAGATAAGAAAAAAACTGCTATAGTGGGAGATTTTATTTGTGTATAGTGCGGAAAAACATGCAGCTCCTTGTTCCATTGTATTTTAAGACGAAATTTTCACAGATAGATGCGAAAGGTACAATAGTAGGGGAAAAAAGTAAACACTCCTACTAACTTTGCAAAAATTATTGTAGAAGAAAATTACTGGTACCAAACGATTGGAAATAAAGTCTACTTTTAGACAGTGTATATAAAAATTTGCTTAGGGGGCATCTACATATCAAAACGAACCCAAACTTTGCTTTTTTCAATAGCAATACCTAACTTTGACACCATAAATATATTCTACACTCTTCCATTAGTCTAAAAACAAATTTTCTTAAATTTCGTACGATTAGTTTAAAAGAAATTAATTGTTAACCATTAGGAAAAATGGTTACTGTTGTCTGTCAGGGTAGGAAATCAAAAGCATATCTGAAGCTTTTTATTGGTTTAATCCGCATTTCATTCGTTTTCTGATGGGTCTATACAGTAATCTGTATTTCCCTTTCCTTTCAACAACGATGGATAACTTCTGTTGCCACTATGACAAAAAAGTAATAAAAACTACAAAAAAAAAAAAATTAATAAATCAGAAATAAATTGAGATACAGCTTTCAAACAAATTGCATTTAAAAGTACATTTTTTTCTCCATCCGACGGTGTAAAAAGTAATATTGTCGGATGTTTAGAAGTTTAAGAATGAAATTTAATTTAAAATGTGTCGTCAGATTTATTGGAAATCTGATGATGCAAAAGCCTTTTCCCGAACAGCCAATGAAATGCTTGGATAATACGTAAGATTCAGGTGGATAATACGTACGAGTCGCAGGCGATTTTTGTCGCTTGGAATTTTTACGTGTAATAACACTATTAATGTTTAATCCATGGCGTACGTAATGTATGATGAAATCCGTGCTATTTTTTATGTCTTAAATTTTAGTCTTTGAAAAAATCATTTTCCAAATGGTCGTTGTAATTTGTTAAATTGCTTTTTATTTATTTTAAAATGAGCCTATTTTAGGGGCTGTATCCAAATTGAAGTTCTATACTCGAGTGCAGAAATACTGCAGAATGACTATGTCACTTCTATTAATGTATTATTTCTTGCTAATATGACCATTTTACTCGCATAACACGCTTCGACTCATGCCAGCTCAAACGTTTCAATAACATGAGTATAACATATTTTTTTTTCAAATTATGCTTTTCTACACATCATAGACAGCCCCTTAACCATCATTTTAACGTTTTTTAATCATAATTCAAAAACTACTTGGAGAATAGTTTTTAAATTGAGGATTTTCATAAAACATTTTATAATAAATATAAATCTATCAAAAAATTATAGTTTGCAATTTATATATATATTTTTTCGAATATCAATTTCTTGATTCCTCTTATAAAATTTTTAAAATTACTAATTCAATGCATTTATGTTTGTGTTTTTTAGTATTATAATCGCACAAAAAATATATCACATTAGGATTATAATTTCAGGAAATATTAATAAAAATATGAAAATGTAATTTAACATTATAAGCTTCAAATTTTGAATGATTATAATTCAAAAACTTATCATCCAAATAACAAGAAATTTCGTTTCTAGGCATATTTTGATTCGAAGATTAAAATATAGTGTCAAATTTGGCTGTTGCCATTGGAAAAAATAAAGTTTGGTCTGGATTTGATTTGTAGATGGCCCCTAAGTAAATTTTATATGCACCATTTAAAAGTAGACTTTATTTCCAATTCTTCGACACCAGTAACTTTCTTCTATTGTAATTAGTTGCAGAGTTACTTTACCAATTTAGTGGGAATTGTTTCTACTTTCAAAATATGAATGCAATTTTTGAAATATGTGTCTTCTACATATTAAAATTTCACCAAATTCCTGTTTTAAATAGTAACACCTGCTTTTGACACCTCGGATCACAGTAGTCCGGAAAAAGTGTTTATCTAGCTTTTCGTAAATCTTGACAGAGTTGTAAAAGAAAATGTATTGAGGGTTTAAAAAAAATACAAATAAAATTAGTGTTATAAAATTAAAATTATATGAAATACGCAATTAGTTACCAGAAAACTGAAATAGAATTTCTAAATATAAAAAAAAAGTATCTTTATATGCAAAAATTCCTTAAAAGTGTTACCGTTAGTTTTTAAAAGTTTCTTTTCTTTTGACGTTTTCATAACATGATACTTTTACTTTAGCAAGCTAATTTAACTTTTCGACTTCTCTTTTAGCCTGTCAAAAAGCAAAATTTATATGTATCCCGAAAACCAATGATTGGAATGAGCTGTAAGTGACGATTCGTGTTTTTGATGATTGTATTTCAAATTGTGTAAAAATGTAAGCCATAATTCATGATTTTTTTAATAGGTATTTAGTAATAATTTACACAATTAAAAATATTATAAATTATATATTAATATTCGAAAAGCAGGAACAATTTTGAGCCGAATGGTACCTCTTGAATCTTTTTGCTAAAATTTTATGAGAATAGCACGGAGTGGTATTTTTATCTCAGAACTGTACTATAATTAATAAAATCTAACCTTAATTGATAAAATCATATTGTCGCTAAAAACGCATACTACTGCCATAAATATTTTACTGATACTATAATTAATTAAATCTGACACACTGTATATGTGTCTAGACAAAGTCTAGATCTTAATTGTTTTATATATCTTGCTTATCGCTTATATAATTATCACACAACCTAATTATTACATAAACTATTCAACAGCAAACTTAACATAACTTGTGTAAAAGTACCAAATGTTCTTTTTTTTAATGCAAGTGCGTAATTATTTGCAAATTTAAACACTTTGGGTAAATATCAGAGTTCTTTTCAAGGCATAGTCGAGATAAATGCGTGTTATAAAAAATATGAGTTGTTTTTGTTATTATTAAATGTTATAAATATATGCTTGTTTCTTAATATGACTTTATTGTATAAACTATTTAATAATATCAGGATGATATTTATAAACTGGAAAACAGGAATTCTGCTTTTTCAGAATTTAGTGTCGCCCCCGATAAAAAAAAAAAATATATGTATATATAAATAGTGCAAAACATACTTCAATTTTAAGACTTAGAGCACACACTTTTATTTTATGAAAAATGACGTCATCCGCATCCGCTTAAGAATTCCACATTTACGATCCACTCTTAAACATCTACAGTAAAGCATGCATAGGACGTCACTATCGCGAAATAATACACAAATGCAGAAAAAATATGCCGTCATTAAAGATACCCAACAAAAAATATGAATATCTCATGATTCACAGGCCTTCATTTGTTTGTAATATTAATATAGATATACTTAAAATAAAGTATAGTTTATGATAGCTCCATGTTTTAAAAGAAAATATTCGTGTTTTTTTTTTTTTTTCAAAATACCACGTATTTTACTTACATTTTCTTTCGGTTGTTATGAAAAAATGAAAACAAAAAGATATAAGTAATATTTTACAACTATTTTTCCTTTACTTTCTACAGAAATGGAGTATTTCCGTTGCCAATATTTAGCAAATGGCTCCAAAAACTAAAAAAAAAAAAAAAAAATTAATATTTCAAAAATAAATGAAGATGCAGTTTTCAAACAAATTGCATTTAAAAGTGCTTCCCCCCCCCCCCCCCCAATACGACAGTATAAAAATTGAAAATGTGTGATGCTTAGAAGTTTAAAAAATTGCTATAGAGCACTTAATCGTGCTGCTTTGTTTTACAGCTGGCTTCTGTAAAATAACGTTACTTTTTGAAGACGAAACAAAATAAGCTGGGAGAAAGAAATAGCATACCGTACCGGGGGCTAATAAGGATCAACGGAAAAAGGTTTTAAGATCGAAACCGAAACTGAATTTCTGTTATCTCCCTATTTTCGGTCGAAAATGAAAACGAAAATGTACAGAAAAAGGTTTAAGTAATTAATACATACATAAATACCCGTAGTACTATTTAACTAGCTGTGTAACCCGTTATATGCACGGGGGTTCATGAATTAAATTCTAAAACCAAAATTAAAAACTAAACGGATGTGGCAATCCCAAAACTTTCTTCTATCTCATACATGTTAATACTTCCTGAAAAATACAGCATAGCAGCGCCACTGGTTAGATGATCTACTGTAAAATCTAATCAGCAACAACTTGTCAACTGAATCTGAAGTTTCGTGAAAATCCCTCCGGTTTGAGTAGAGCTATGGCGGGAATCGTAAAAAAATTCCGCAGAGCAGCGCTTCCTGTTGGGCAATATATACCAAAACCTAATAACCAACAACTTAAGTCAACTTGGTAACTGAATCTGAAGTTTGATTAAAATCCATCCATTACCTCTTGAGATAAAACTATTTCAGGAATCAGGGGAAATGTAGCGTAACAGCACCACCTGTTAGTCGATTTGCACCAAAACGTAGTCAGCGCCAACTCATATCAAGGACTAACTGAATCTGAAGTTTGATGAAAATCCACGCATTAGTGCTTGAGGTAGAGCCCTTGAGGGAAATCGAAAAAAATTCTGTATAAGAGCGCCACCTGTTGGGCGATTTACACCAAATCTTACTAAACACCAACTGATATCAAGGACTAACTGAATCTGAAGTTTCGTAAAATTCCGTGCATTTGTTCTTCAGATAGAGTGCCCACAAAATTTGTGTCACACACAGACAGACAGACGCACAGACAGACATTTTGTAGAAACATGTTTTTCGGGATCTCTGACCCCTAAAATGTGTAAATTCGTCGAAAACCGGAATTCGAAAATTTTCATGAATCCTATACTTTCTTCTTGTAAAGATAGAAGAAAGTAATAACTATTCGATTTAGTAAAATATTTTTCTACTGTGCCTTTGATTTAATGAAATTTAATTATCCTGTTACTATATCAGCAGACGTTATAACGACATCTTTGGAATAAGGGAATAAATGGAATAAAAGGTATTGTTGATGTTTGTGATAGAATGTGTTTCTTTATTTTTTAAAATTTTTAATAATTATGCGCGATTAAATAATCTCTAATTATTTGCATGTGAGGTAAATGATTTATCGTAATACCCGCTAAAGCTTCTTATTATTGCAGCGTGGCGTACGTAATATGTATATCTCTAATTATGTGCATGTGAGGTAAAAGAGTTATGGTAATAACCGCTACAGCTTTTTAGTGGAGCGTGACGTACGTAATAAGCAACGCGTCTTGCAAAAGAAAGGTAATTGTTGTGGTAAGAATTTTACTGTGGATTTTTAATTTTTGGCAACTGCTATAACGAAAAATGGTTAAATTTGATAGGAAATTGCTGTTAACTTGGTGATTTTTTATTAATTAAAAATTAACTATAAGTTATTTCGATTCCGGATTACTTTAGTTGCCTCAGCCGTGTTTAAATACACATGTACGTAACATTTCAGAATTCTCGCTTCCCACCTGTGGATTTGTATAGCATTACAGACAGACAGACAAATTTTCATATATTAGATTATACTTGTAACTGTACAAGTGGCCAAAAATGGCTCTCTGTGCATCTGACCAAAACTTTTTATTTTCATATAAATTAAAATGCAATTAATTCATCTACGACACATAATGATTTTCTAATTGTACGAATTTTATCTAATTAAAAAATGTTTCAGGTATATATTCCTGGATTTATCTTTTATAATGATTTTTGTAAATGTTCATCTGTTATACTAGAACTTTCTCACAGAATATTCGTAACACTTCTGCTGTTTCAAACTAAACATTTTCAATTATTGTTAAGTCTGCAGCTTTTAATGAGAGCGTGAAAAGCTTCTTCAAAGTTTAGTCATATATGCATTTCTTGCTTTAAAATTTGCGTTCATGACTTGTGTCAGTAATGACTGATAATTACAAAGAGTGAAGTTCAAAACAATAAATAAAGAGTGTCTCATTTGAACCGATATAGCTCAAATCAATGAGTAATGCTGAAAATTTCCGAAGGAAGAATAGAGATTTTTAGAATAATTATAGTTTCGGTCGAAAAGGAATTTTCGACGAAACATAGACATTAGACAGAAAACGAAATCGAAATTTTGTCCATCTCAACTTATAAATAAATTTCCTGGATAATAGATTAATAATATAGTATAATAATAGTTATAGATTAATAAGGATAAAAAAAATTGGATAAAGATTTTGAACAAATAATTTAAAATAGTCAGAGTATTAATTGAATAATCGTGTAGTAATTTATTAAAAGCGCACTGCCGAAATGCAAACAACATTTTTTTGAACTAACTATTAATTATGTAAAATGAATATTAGTATTCAGAAAACGATTGTCTAACAATGCGTTAATTTCTTTAACAGAAATTTTAGCAAAAATTTTTAAACTGAACTTATTCTTTTTTTTTTTTTTTTTTTATAAAAATATTTTCTTTCTTAAGTAAAGTTATTCTAAATTTAATATGGATGATAAAACTAGGAAAAAGAAAGAACGAATCTGATACCATTATGTTTTTATTGCTAAATTGAAGTATCGTCATTAAATATTTATACTAAGCTTAAAATTTAGTTATTTGAAGGACTAGGATAGATAAAATATAAAACAGGCCTCTTTCTGAGTTGAAAATAAACATTTCTACTATTTTTTTTTTTTTTTTTTTTTTTTTTTTTTTGCTGTACTTTGTTACTTTCTTCTATCTTTACAAGAAAAAAGTATTGGATTCGTGAAAATTTTTGAATTCCGTTTTTCGACGGATTTACACATTTTAGCGGTCAGAGATACTGAAGATTACGTTTTTACAAAATGTCTGACTGTCCATCTGTCTGTCTGTCTGTATGTGACACAAATTTTGTGGGCGCTTTATCTCAAGAACTAATGAAGGAAATTTAATAAAACTTTAGATTCAGTTAGACCCTGATATAAATTGGTGCTGATTATTTTTTGGTGTGAATCGCCCAACAGGTGGCGCTTCTACTTTGCATTTTTCACGATTGCTGCAATATTTATATCTCAAGAACTAATGGACGAATTTTCATCAAACTTCAGATTCCGTAATTTCTTGATACCTTTGGTGATGATTACTTTTTGGTGCAAATCGCCTAACAGGTGGCGCTCCTATGCTGCGTTATTCACGATTTCCGCAATTGCTGTATCTCAAGAGTTAATGCATGAATTTTCATCAAACTTAATATTCTGTTAGTCCCTGATATAAATTGGTCCTGATTTATTTTTGGTGTAAATCGCCCAACAGGTAGCGCTGCTATGCAGAATTTTTTACGATTTCCGCAATAGCTCTTTCTGAAAAACTAATTCACGGATGTTCAACAAACTTTAGATTCAGTTAGAAGTTCACATAAGTTGTTGCATATTGTATTTTGGTGCAAATCACCTAACCGATGGCGCTGCTATGCTGCATTTTCAGGAAGTATTAACATATTTGAGGTAGAAGAAAGTTTTCGGCTAGCCACATCTGACTGGTTTTTATTCTTTATCTTATTTAATTCAAGATTATATAATATTTAGGTTTATTGCTATTATTAAATCTGATCATTCGTTGGTTGCCAATTTTGGATATTTTCACTGTTTTTTACATGTTATCTACGCTATAAAAAATCTAGTAGACTTTATAGAAAAATCCTGTTAGCAATGCTACCAGTTTTGCTCTGCAATTTATACAGAGAAGTCCAGTTGAACTGGTATAGATTTTATCTGTGTAAAACAGAATTTGTCAATGTTACAGGAGAGGGTAATCCTGTAAATTTAAAAATCTCTTTTTGTGTGAAACAAAATTTTTCCATGTTATAGACAGGGTAATGTTGTTAAATTGAAGCAGGTCTTTTTGTATGAAACATAATTTCTCCATGTTACTGCAAAGATGTAATTACTTAACTCTGTCAAGGGGTCATATGGCGTCGGCGAGACCACCTAATTTTAATTCCAAATTTATTAACGAATATTTTAATAAAACTTTTTTTTTGTAATAAATATTTAAAAAAACACGTTTTTATTTTCTAAGAAATTGGTTTGTAAGTTCTGGTTTCAGTCAATCCTTTCATCATTTTACGAACAGAATTTTTCTGCGCGTGAAAGGGTTAATCATCATGTATCATTAATTATCTATCAAATCAAATTAAAATTCCAATTCACAAATATAATTAATTAAAACTTCCTTTCCCTTTTAAAAGTTTTTCTTTTTTTTTATCATTCCTTTAGTGGTCACTATATCTAATTCCTTTTAAAGTTCACCAGCTCTTTTAAAACGTTACCAAGTGACACATTTTGTTGGCCAATCTTTGGCAGTTTATGGAAACCATAGGGAAATGGTAGAAGTGAGAATGATTATCTTGGCAAATGGTTGGGGAAATGGTAGGTACAGAGATGCCTCTAAATTATTTAGCAAATTATTTAGTATTTGAGTAGGATTTTGAACAGCTAACGGTTGACCCACTGTTGTGTCTTTGTTGGCAAGCGATTCGTTGGGTAATGAAACTGCAAGACGGACGTTACTTACGATATAAAAGAGATATCTATCGAAAATGAAAAATAAAAATGGCTATTATTTTTTCTTTGTACCTTTTTTTTTAATTGTTTACCTAATCTAATTCAAGATCAAGCAGGACGGTCGTTCTGGCAAGCCAAGCTAGAAAAAAATACTATGTCCGCCAAACGAACAAACGCCAAGACGACCGCGTAACTGCTTATTATACTGGACACAGCTTCTCCATGTTAAATCGAACAAACATGGCATTTTAAAATTTAAGATATTTAAGAAATCAAGCATCGCAGAGAAATAAAACAAAGACTAGAAGAATCTAACGAAGAAAAACTTCAATTTGAGACCAAACTCATCTTGATAAAATAATTAAAAACAGATACGAGATTTTTTTAAAAACGTCGCGGTACTGAAAATGATCACAAAAATTTTATTCAAACACATATTAGTTCAATTAAGCTAGAGACTTAAATAATGGGCAGAAAAAAGTATGGAATGCATTTTCGGACAGGTAATTAATCATTCTACGTGCTTTTATAAAATTCAGTTTTTAAAAAATGAAATTTCTATCCTTAATAAGCAAAAAACTGTTAATTAAATCTAAAATTATTAAATTATGCCAAACAGCGATAAATCCGCCAAAGACGGCGCGGCGTACTATCCACATTATAATAAGATACAACTACTTCGATTTTAATCTGGTTGACCAACATTTTCCATCAAGCTTATTTTTTGAATAAAACTGCATAAAAGTTACATGTTTTGAAAGATTTTTAAAATAAAAATAATTTTTCATACCTTCTAAGAAGTATAGTATGCATTGAAAGTTATCGGCATTTATTTATTTATTTATTTAACTGAATAACAAACATACGACTTGTGTGCTTGACATAAAGCCCGCTTATAAGTCGGAGACAAGATAGCTCAAGAAAATATTACAACACAAGAGAAATACACCCTGGGAGTTCCAGACAAAGCGTGTGTGCAATGGAACCAGCGGGAATCGATTCACAAACTCTTAAGCTGCGAAAGGATGTTCCTACTAGTTGCGATCAACAGCCGGCTTTATTGATCTGACCAGTCGGTGTCTTTGATTTTTAACGACTTTAGCAGGAAAGGGACTGATGTCCAGCAAAAGAGGAACCTTTCCTTCAAGTAGAGTCGAGCTCCTTATCTCCTGACCCATTGTTGATTCCCCTCATTCTTTTGTCAATAAACCGCGAATGGGTTCAGAATAAAAGCTTTTCCAAGAATACTGGACAAGCAGGCAAAATACACTTGCTTACGCAGCCTTAAGCTGCGAACGGACGTTCCTACTAGTTGCTATCAACAGCCGACTTTATTGATCTCACCAGTCGGTGTCTTTGATTTTTAACGACTTTAGCAGGAAAGGGACTGATGTCCAGCAAAAGAGGAACCTTTCCTTCAAGTAGAGTCGAGCTCCTTATCTCCTGACCCAATCCCCTCATTCTTTTGTCAATAAATCACAGATGGGTTCAGAATAAAAGCTTTTCCAAGAATACTGGACAGCAGGCAAAATACGCGTGCGTAGCGCAGCCTTACGCACAAGCGATTAACTGACTGGTGCTTTGACCACTCAGCCGCAGAGCCCAGTTATCGGCATTTAAAGTTTCATTCCTAATGTAAACAAAGTTTTTGAAAAGGAATTGAGCTGAATGTATTTTTCGGGTTAAAAAAAACCAAGTAATATAAAAATTTTGTTTTTAAAGTCAATTCCTACTTAGGTCATGAAAGAAAAAGTTAATATAATCCCTTAAGCTAATATTAGTTTTTGTTACTTAAAATATCTCAATTTGTTGATTTTCTATAAGCAAGTAGGTTTACAATGGAAGTCTATGGGAATTTGGCAAAATATTAGAGATATCGCCATATTGGCGTCGTTTTTGGCGACTCATTTGCACTCACACAAAGTTAAAAAATTCGAAATTTGCTAAATGGCATCAGGAGTAAAAAAACGTTCTAAAATTGCGATTATTATAAAACGGTCGGAGATAAAATGTGGTATGATGTGGATTTGAAATGTGGTATGATGGCTACTTTTAACATGTAAATGCAACCTAGGAACCATTAAAAAAAATTGAATTTTAAAAACGTGAAACGAGCGAAGAACTTTCTAAAAACGTTCTAATTCACAATTTGAATGGAGTCATTAGAGCATGAACGTGAAATTTGATACGATTGCTAATCTTAATACGTAAATACTTGCATTAAACATGTATAGAAGAAAAGCTGTAATCATGTAAGTGTCATAAACAGTCACGGCCTGACCGCTTCGCTTTTCATATGGCAGCTATTTTTACTCAAAAATAGTTTTTTGAATAAAATTCTACGAAAATTACACTTTTAGAAAACTTGATCAAAAAAAAAAAAAAAACCTTGAGAGACGAGTTACATTCACATATGTATATTATCTGATATAACTTCAGTTAAAATTTTGTTGACAGCCTAATATCCCATTTCGTTAAAGTAAACAGACATAAGACATTCATTCATAGTGAGCGGTAAAAATATTAAACCATGAAAGTGATCATTCAATAAGCAAGTTCTCCAGCCATGAATTTTGCAGCGCTGTCAGGTGTCAGCAACATAATAGGCCAATCAAAGTTTAGCATAATTGTGTTAGGTGTAGACAGGACCAAAGAGGAGCCTTTTTCACATGGTTATAACTCAACATACCTCACAATCTTTTATACTTTTATTAGCAGGGCGCATATTTCGACAATGGCATTTTTTTACTTGCAAGCAGGAGTTGATATTTTTTGTATATGTATGCTAGAAACAATGCTTAGAATATAGCATGAGTGCAATTGCATGAAATAAAAAGTTTTTGTTTAAGATTATATTATTCATTTATTTTGTGTTTTAAATGAAGTAAGTGAAAGGGATGCATTTTAAACGTCTATAATATATGTTTTTTAACTGGATGAAGTAATTGAAATGAAAGTTGTATATTTTAAATTAAAGGAATGCAATACGAATTATGTCACTGGCAATGATATTAGGCGATTTGTCACTTCTCCCGGCTAACATAAAATTACACGATCTTTGCTTTACGTTTAAATGTAAATAAATCCAACCCATGTAAAAATATTTAATGAATCGCATTTCAAAACGAGCGGTCCGCCAGTTTGGTAGTGCTGGGAAGATTGATCACCGGAAATTATTGTTAATCGTAATCATACCTACCATTCTCAGTGGCGTTCAAAACAGTAATTTGATATGCATTTATTAAGTGCATAACATGAGATTTACGGACTTTAGCTAAGATATTACATTTTCTAATCTTCCTTAATGGAGTCTACTGCCAATGTCCGGGTGAAACAAACAGGATATTACAGCTGCATGAATGAATGTAAATGTGCATATCATTAAAGGCTTTCATAAAAACACTCCATTGTACCAAACTGTATTAGCTAAATAGGCCAATTGGTCATGGACCCAAATACGGAAGATTATTTAATAGGTTTAAAAATCTCCGCATTAGCGAAGGTATTTCAACAGATAAGAAAACAGAGGCACAGATGTCTCAGACGCAGCGGGGTGTCGTTTTGGCGCCAAAATGGCAATTTTATTCCATAACAACCCAGCAATTTTGACGATATTATCCTTCATATGGCAACCCGGTAGAACAGATTGCGTGTGTTTTACGTTAACGTAAACAAGTACCCGAAAACGGGGTTTTTTCGCCAAACTAACGCAAAAGTACAAAAAAAAAAAACCATTGTGCCAACCACAGTGCATATGAATTATCTGTGCTCAAATGGACATGAAGCGTAAATGCCTACGTGAGTTAAGCGGTTTTCTCAAGAAAGATACAACAACGAAAAATCCACAAAATGCTGAGATGATCGGAAGAAGGTCTTCCGATGTTATGTTATGTTACCGTGTTATGTTAGCCGAGCACAAACTCTCCCATATAGTATTTTTTACCTCACCAACAGCAGTTTTATTATTTGCGCGGTAAATTCAAAACAATGCTTTGATAATGAAATTGACATTTATTTATTTATTTTTTCTTTTATTTTCCTTTTAAAAAAAAGTAAATAAGTGAACAGCGTGTATCTTAAATGTTTGTGTTTTAAATTAAAGTTATGCATTTTATATAAAATGACGGAAAGACATTAAATGACAGGTGTAGACATTAAATGACAGGTGTGTTACTTAAAATGACATTATTTTAAGTAAAATTAATGCATTACGAATAAATGAGAAGGGAACAATAACTGGCGATATATCAGCTGCACCCGCTAACCTAAAAGTATTGAGTTCATGATTTCTTTATCAGAATCTTCCAACTTGGCGAGAGATTGAGCAAGTTAATTAAATTATGAATAAAAGTAACATGATGCAGTGTTTAGTATACATTTAAGGGAGATCAAACTGGTAGCCAGAGGCGAAAATAGTCTAATAAATTTGAAACTGGAAAGAGTACAAAAGCAAAAAATTTCTCAAATTCAAACTTCTGTGATACCGTTCGGAATAAAAACCGACAATTTGGCATGGTGGTTACTTTTAAATACTCGTTAAGAATTATTTCTAAAAAAATAGAAATTAAAAGTTCAAAACGACAGAAAAGGTTTCTATGAACATTCTAAATTATGATTTATTTCCAATTTTTAATGCTAGAAACTTGAAATTTGACATGCTTTTTTACTTGCAAGGCGTAAATGAACCCACAGAAAAGTTTCTAAATGATTTCGAAATTTAAATGGATGCAGGTGTAAAAAACGTTTTAAAATTGTGATTTCTGTTATACTGTTCTGGATAGAGATCTGAATTATTGGCATGACGGTTTATTTAAAGATGTAAATGCTCGCTAAGAACTGTTAGTACAAAATCGAAATATTAAGAGGTGAATCGAGCGGAAAACGTTTTAAGAACGGTTTGCATTATGATTTTAATGGGATTGTTTGAGCTAGGAACATAAAATTTGACACGGATGTTATTTTTTAAGGCGTATAAATGCTTTGCGTTTTCTAATAAATTAGAAATTTATAAGAGTACAGCAGCCAAAAAAATTCTTAAATTTTCGATTCCTGTGATACAGTTCAGGATAGAATTTTTAAATCAGGCATGGTGGTTACTTAACTGTTTCTAAATAAATCGAATTTTTAAAGAATGAAATGAGTGGGAAACTTTCTAAAAATGTTCTAAATTCCAATTTGAATGGAAATGCTAGAGCATGAACTTCATAGACTTGAAATGTAACATGATTGTTGCTTTTAAAATGAAAATGCTCGTCCTGAGCAATTTCTAAAAAATGCGACACTTAAAAAGTTGCAATAGCAAAAGTTATTCATAAATTAAGATTTCTGTGAAACTGTTGAGGGGAGAAACTTAAAATTTGATATGGTGGTTACTTTTAAGATGTAAGTGCTCGCTAAAACCTATTTCTAAAAAAATCGAATTTTAAAAGGGTAAAACGAGTAAAAAAGCTTTCTAAAAATGTTCTAAATTATGATTTATTTGGAATTCTTAGCCCTAAGGAAATCGAAATTTGACATAGTTGTAATATTTAAGACGTAAATGTTCACAGTAAACAGTTCCTAATTTTTTTTTTTTTTTTTTTTTTTTTTTTGTCTCAGGAGCAAAAAACGTTCTAAAATTAGGTTTACGAGATATCGTTCAAGATTTAAACCTGAATATTGGCAACCGTTGCTTTTAAGATCTAAACGCTCGCTAAGAATTGTTTATTGCGTTAAAAAGATTAAACGAGCAGAAAATGTTCTAAATATGTTCTAAATTACGATTTAAATAGAATTGTTAAAGCATGGCTTGAAATTTCACATGGTTGTAACTTTTGAAATGTAAATGCTCTCAGAAATCATTTCCTAATAAGTTTGAAGTTTAAAAGCGTTCAGAAACAAACAAAAGTTCTAATATTTCAATTTCTTTGATACCGTTCGGGGTAGAAGCCTGAATTTGGCATGCTGGTTACTTAAAATATGTAAAGGTTCATTAAGAACCGTTTCTAAAAATATTTGTACTGTTTTGTAAGTCGTGATTCATTCTCTGATTAGCCGTAGATATTCACAAATGTAAAACATTTCTGAAAAAAAAAATAAAATGTTATCTTTAAACAGATATCTGACTAAATATTTACCAATAAACAAATATCTAACTAAAAGACCAAATATACGTTTATATTTTATTTCGACTCTATCAGTTTTTTACAAAATTTTCGTTCTTCATAAAAGTTAAATATCATATAAATTGAAGAAGACTGATACGTTGAGAAAATAAGTTGACTTTCATTGCTTTTAAATGATTAATTACTCTAAGAAAGGAATGATATGTAAACAAAATGTACACATATTGTGTTTCCTTCCTACTTACAATGGTTCTACGAGAACTCATTTTAATTTGAATGAGTAGATTACTAAAATTATATATAATCCCTTAAACAAAACAAAAAAAAACAAAAAAAAACAAAGAAAAAAGAAATGATAGCTACTAAAAATCAACTTTTCAAAAATAACAAAAAAAAAAAAAAAAAAAAAAAAGAAAGAAAAAAAACGCCAAGCTAAAAAAAAAAGTTGAAAGTTGTGACTAAAAAATGGTGTGATATCGAATTTCCAAGCTTATACTATGGTACTTATTTAAAATTTCCCATTAAAAAATTTCCCATTTGTAAGTCGAATGCTTTCGTATATGTTGATAGAAATAGTTTTCACCTGTATTAAATACATCATAACGTATTGTTTCGGAAAATTCAGATGTTTTAAAATTATGCATGATGGGCTTGGAGGTCATCTTTACATATTTTACACAAATTCCTAAGCACCTAAGTTCGTAAAGGAAAGCGTAATAAGTTTGCATTAATAACACTTTAGAATTTCTGATTTTAACTACGGACAAATACATTTAAAAAGACTTTTATGTTGAGAAAGGAAGTTGATTCTTACTGCTTTTAAAGGATTAATTACTCTAAAAAAGTAATCATAAGAGGAATTGCGAAGATAAGTCAAAAGTATCTTAACACGCAAATTTCAAAGCACACAATTCCATAAAGGAAAGACATAAAATGTTTGCTTTAGTAACAATTTCGAACTTTGGTTTTCAAATGCAAACAGATAAATTGAAAAAGACTGATATTTTGAGAAAAGAAATTGATTTTCATTGCTTTTAAATGATTAATTACTCAATGAAATAAATCACAAGATGACTCCTTTAGATAAATCACTATTATTTTAAGGCACCAAATTTTCCGAATACAAGCCCGTAAAGGAAAAAGCTTAAAATGTCTGCTTAAGTAAGAATTTTGAATTTCGGATTTTAAATATGGATTTGCATGCATAGAAATTTGTGTAAAATATGGAAAGATGGTCGCCAAGCCCATGATGCATAATTTTAAAACATTTGAATTTTCAAAAACACGTTATGATGTATTTAGTAGAGGAGAAAAGGATATATATCAACATATACGAAGGCATTCGTCTTACAAATTGTAAATTTTTTAATGGAAAATTTTAAATAAGTAACATACCGGGTGTCCCAAAAAGGACTGACTGATTTTAAAATTCAATAACTTCCAAACGGTGACAGATATTAAAAAAATTCTTGCAGGAGGGTTATGCATAAAGTCAAAAGTTTTTTGCAGTGATTTTCGATTTTAGTTCGAATTACAAACAATAGATGGCGCTGCGATCAATAGAGGCTAAATTCAGGCTCGATTTTTGGTACTTCGTGGCCCGGATAATACATTTCCATCTCCTTTTTCTGCATGGAACAACAGAAAGTACCAAAAATCGAGCCTGTATTTAGCGACTATTGCTTACAGCGCCATCTATTGTTTGTAATTCGAACTAAAATCGAAAATCACTGTACTAAAACTTTTGACTTTATGCATAACCCTCCAGCAAGAATTTTTTTAATATCTGTCACCGTTTGGAAGTTATTGAATTTTAAAATCAGTCAGTCCTTTTTGGGACACCCGACAGTATAAGCTTGGAAATACGACATCACACCATTTTTTAGCCGCAACTTTCAATTTTTTTTTTTTTTTTTTTTTTTTTTTAGCTTGGCTTTTTTTTTACTTTTGAAAAGTTGGTTTTTAGTAGATTATATCTTGGGTTTATTGCTATTTTTAAACTGACCATTCGTTTGTTGCCAATTTTGGATATTTTCCCTGTTTTTCACATATTATCTACATTATAAAAAAAAAATCTGGTAGATTTTATAGAAAAATCCTCTAAGCAATATCCCAGTTTCGCTCAGTAATTTATACAGTTGAATTGGTACAGATTTTCACTGTGTGAAACAGGATTCATCCATGTCACGGAACAAGGTAATCGTGTTAAATTAAAAAATCTCTTCTTGTGTGAAAAAAAAATTTCTCCATTTTACACAGAAGGTAATGCTGTTAAATTTAAGCATCGCTTTTGCATGAAACAGAATTCCTCCATGCTGCTGTAATGATGTAATTCTTTAATTATCATATGACGCACTCTGCAGGCTTCATTAGTAACTGGGAGATTAAAAAAAAAATTATCGTAAGGAAATATTATTCTTTGCGCTGTTTTAACAAATAGCAACAATTTAAAATAATAATCTTTTCTAAAATATTAAAAAAAAAAAAAATTACTAGAAAACATTATTCTACTTTTTCAAATTTAGTGCCGCCGACGATGAAAAAAAAATATATTTGTATAAATATAGATAATGAAACATATTTCAGTTTTCAGATATAAAACACGCGCTTTTATTTTATATAAAATGACGTCATTCGCATCCGCTGAAGAAATCCACATTTACGATCCAGTCTTAAACAATATCTACAGAAAGATATACATATGACGACACTATCGCAGAATAATATGAAATTCCAGCAAAAAGTGATGTCGTCATTCAAGAAACTCGACAAAAAAATCAGCTGTCTAATGATTTCTATGGCTTCATTTGTTTGTAACATTAATATAGATACTTAAACTTAAATATAGTTTATAATAACTCCATGTTTTATCAGAAAACATTCATTTATGAATAGCAAGTATTTTAAGTAATTTTTTTTTCAGTTGTTATGGGGATATGGCAACAAAAAGATATAATAATTTACTATTTTTCCTTTATTTTCTACAGAAATGAATACTTCAGTTGCCAAAATTAAAGAAATGGCGTTAAAAACTAAAAAACAATTAATGTCTCCAAAATAAATTGAGATGCAGTTTTCAAACAAATTGCATTTCAAAGTACTTTTTTTCCCTATAAGACGGTGTAAAAATTGAAAATGTGTGATGCTTACAAGTTAAAAAAAATTACCGTAATCCGTAAAATACTCTAAAATTACCGAGATTTTCCGTATTCCACCGTACACTGATACATCCGCTTTGTTTTACGACTGGCTTATATAACGGAGCGTTATTTTTTAGAGACGACAGTTTAATTGCAGCCCGAAAGAAGTAACATATCGAGGGCTAAAAAATAAATTCGATTTAAATAGTTTTACGCAATCTATATGAACTAAAACAAAAATAGTAGATTTTATTGAAGATACTTTGAGTTGTGTAAAGTTCGTAAATTTCGTAATATCGGATTGTATACTTTAAGGAAATGGGATTTTCATTTTAACTGTCATAAGAATCTGCAGCATTTCCGTAATGTATATCTGATCTTAAAAAAAATTATTTTATAATGAATAACATGTTTTAAGCTGTAGAATTTCTGGGAATTTCTGATTATCGGATTACATTGTACGACAGACATTCATATTATTACTGTCATCCACATCTGCTGTTTCTTGTAATCTATTTGATGGAATAAATGAAAATAAAATTAAAAACTAGTATGTTGTGGCCATCACAAAACTTTCTTCTATATAAATCACGTCAATTAAATCATTTAAATAGTACAAGAAATGACAACGATTTAGCACCAATTCATATCAAAGTGCATCTGAATTTGAAGTCTGATGAAAAATCGTGCCTTAGTTCTTGAGATAGAGCTATAGCGGAAATTCTGAAAAATGTAGCATAGAAGCGCCACCTGTTGAGTGATTTACACCAATACATAAACAGCAATAACTGATATCAAGGTATACATGTATCTGAAGTTCGTTGAAAATCCAAGCATTAGTTCTTGAGATAGAGCTATTGCGGAAATCACAAAAAACTCACCTTTTGAAAAACCCACCTTTAGCGCCACCTATTGAGCGATTTACAACAAACTGTATAAAATGTCAATTCATGTCAAGGACTAACTGATTCTAAAGTTTGATGAAAATTCGTGCATTAGTTCTTGAGATACATCTATAGTGGAAATTCTGAAAAATACACCATAGCAGCGCCACCTGTTGAGCGATTTACACCAAAATGTACAAAATGTCAATTCATGTCAAGGATTAACTGATTCTGAAGTTTGGTGAAAAGTACTGCATTAGTTCTGCATTAGTTCTCTATAATGAAATTTTGAAAAGTGCAGCATAGCAGCACCACCTGTTGAGCGTTTTGCACCAAAACACAAACAGCACTAATTCATGTCAAAGTATACTTGAATCTGAAGTTTGATGAAAATCCAAGCATTAGTTGTTGAGATAGAGCTGTTGCTGAAATCGTAAAAAATTCAGTATAGCAGCACCACCTGTTGACCGATTTACACGGAAATGTACAAAACTTCAATTCATGTCAAGGACTCACTGAATCTGAAGTTTGATGAAAATCCGTGCATTAGTTCTTGAGCTATTGCGGGAATCGTGAAAAAGGCTGCATAGCAGCGCCACCTATTGAGCGATTTACACCAAAAACAAATCAGCACCAATTTATATCAGGGACTAACTGAATATATATTTTTTTTAAATTCCGTGCATTAGTTCTTGAGATAGAGCGCCCACAAAATTTGTGTCACATACAAACAGTCAGACAGACTCACAGATGCACAGGCTCACAGACAAACATTTTGTAAAAACATGTTTTTCGGAATCTCTGACCCCTAAAACGTGTAAATCCGTCGATAACCGAAAGTAGAAAATTTTCACGAATCCAATACTTTCTTCTTGTAAAGATAGAAGAAAATAATAATAGAAACTAAAGATGATCAGTACCAAGACACATCTAGGAAATAACAGTCTAGTTGGGATTTTAGAGAATTATTCATTTGTAATGATTCATTCGAGCTCATTCGAAGACATCTCCAATACGGAATTTTCTTTCAGTCCTCAGAGATTTCGTTTTAGTAGGTTATTTATTTCGTCTTTCTTCAGTAGAGTAAAACCTACTAAGACAAAATCTCTAGTAGCCAGTGAAATTTCCATTTTAGACAGGTTACACTTTCCGTGCGTACCATGGGTTCTTTACATTTAAAACACAGGTTATACACAGGTTCCATTTTCATAGGATTTACTGTATTGTTATGTCACATTTTGAAGCTACTGTCCCGATTTTTTGTGATAGTGGATCTGGTATCACAAACATGAACTTGCAAAAGGCAATTTTTTCAATAATTTCTGTGTGACGCACTCTGCAGGTTCATTGATAGCTGGAAGATTGAAAAAAAAATTGGATTCGAATAGTTTTACGCAATATATATGAGCTAAAACACCAAGTCGGAAATTCTACGTCAAACGTGGCAAATGAGGTGCATTCGAACTATAACTAGTTTTATAAATATTCAGATCTTGGTGCAATAGCTGTTGCACTATTATTCAAAAACGCATAAATACAAAATTTATTACGATTCTATGTATTAAATTCAGCGATACGGAAATAATAGGGCTCCATCTTAAATGGTACATAATAACCATTGCATCCTGGAATCATTACCTGTCATGGGATATCATTGAATTAATTACGTAGGATAGGATTTAATAGAATGAAGAAAGCTTTTATTATGTTCTTTTAAGTCTTGATTCGATTTTCATACAATTTGAAATGACTCGATAAAATTATGCAAAGATTATATATATTAAATTTCATACCATTTGGTGGGCTAGTTTTTGCGGTGTTATATGCGGACAGATGGACGGACAGACCAGACGATGACTATAGGGGGTGCATATACCGGGTGTCCTAAAAAGAACTGACTGATTTTAAAATTCAATAACTTGTAAACGGTGACAGATATTTAAAAAATTCTTGCAGGAGGGTTATGCATAAGGTCAAAAGTTTTTTTACAGTAATTTTCGTTTTTAGTTCAAATTACAAACAATAGATGGCGCTGCGATCAATAGACGCTAAATTCAGGCTCGATTTTTGGTACTTCGTGGCCCGGATAATACGTTTCCATCTCCTTTTTCCGCATGAACCAAGAGAAAGGACCAAAAATCGAGCCTGTATTTAGCGCCTATTGCTTACAGCGCCATCTATTGTTTGTAATTCGAACTAAAATCGAAAATCACTGTAAAAAAACTTTTGACCTTATGCATAAACCTCTTGCAAGAAATTTTTAAATATCTGTCACCGTTTGCAAGTTATTGAATTATAAAATCAGTCAGTCCTTTTTGGGACACCCGGTATATATAATTACGAACGCACCTAAAAATACTAGATTTTACTCAAGGTACTTCGGGTTATGTAAAGTTCGGGAATTTCACATTATCGGAAAATTTTTACAATATTTTAAAGAAATGTAATTTCCTTTTTGTTCCAGATTTGAAACAAGCAATTTAAGACTCTTCAACACAGTTGAAAACTGTTTATGAATTGGGTTTTCTGTCCATCCGTCTGTACGTACTCCAACTCGAGTAAATATATTCGGATTGCCATGTAATTGGTATAAATTATTGATGTTCACTGTGGCATGTTCGGTATTGAAAATGAAGAGTGTAGCTTTCATACTCCTTTTACAGGGGCACTCAAAAGAGTTCCGTTATAATAATGTCTATGGGGAAAATAATTTGCAATGTATTTTAATATTGTTACAATATTTTAAACATAAAGAAATTAATATGCATTATTGCGGTAGTCTAGAAGTTGGTAATTTTAGAATATGCTAATGTAAAGCAATATAGTATGCGTACAAAGGAACACAAAAGTATCCACACAAAAGTTATATTATTGTCTATGAAGAAAAATCGTTTGCAACGCATTTTAAAGATATTACTCTGTTACAAACATTATGAAATTAATTTGAATTTCTCAGGCACACTATTACAGGCTTTCTGTACAATATGGGACTCAAAGCACTTATCATTAGAGGGTCACAAAAAACAGTTCGCTTATATAATACTCTACGAGAAAAAAACGGTTCGCAGCGTATTTCAGTTAGGCTGTACTATTTCGAAGCCGTGAAATTGATATACATTACTGAGGATGATCCTACTTGCCACAGAATATGATGTAGATTGCATTTATCGTCCATTTAGAGAGACACAAATGTTCTGAGGCAATGGCAGTATTCGAAGTGTTGCTATTAGGGATGATTTCTGAAAGTCAGTTTTCAGTTATGGTATACCTTTTTAAGTTTAACTAAATTTTTGAATACTACGTAATGTGCTTAAATCCTATAGAACATATACAGGAGTACACAAGCACTGTAAAAAAACCACTATAGATTTGCCAGAACAAACTCGATCACAGTGAATGTGCTGTATCTTTCTTTGGTTTCCTGACTATATTAACATGGAAAATACAGTAGTTGCGTAAAATTAACAGCACAATGTGCTGGCAATTTGGACGCATTTTTTTACAGCACAAACTGCTGGCGTCCAAATTGCCAGCACAATGTGCTGTTAATTTTACGCAACTACTGTATTTTCCATGTTAATATAGTCGGGAAACCAAAGAAAGATACAGCACATTCACTGTGATCGAGTTTGTGCGCGAGATGAACAGTACTTTGTACTGTAAAAATGTTGTTTTTTTTTACAATGAGGACTACAGAAAAAATTCGTAAGCACTACTGAAAATGAGCGTGAATTGCTTAAAGATGTTATTTTTAAGTTACGCAACATCAAGTTGATTTAAAAGTTGATTTAGTATAATACTAAGAAATGTTTGTATCATATAAATAAAATCATATACAGGGCTATGAAAGGAACTGGGTACATGGCCGCCTATGAATAGTAATTCCTTGAAGTTTAATTTCGTTAGTTTCAACCATGTTTTTGCCTGAATTAAACTTCAGCATTATATGTGGCGTATATAATCATCTGTATGTAATATACAGTACTGTACAAAATAAATCAAGTACGTTTCCGTCTATTGGTAGTAAGTGCTGAAAATGAATTTTAAACAATGTTATACGTGAAAGCACTGTATTTAAAAACTAGTGTCATGAAAGAATTTTCCCCTTGTTATTAATATAAGCTGTAAAATATACATATAATTACTTAAAAAAGCGTTGAAAATATATAAAGATATTATTTAATGTAACCCTGAGATCTTTCGAAACGCCTCCGCTTTCATTTTCAAAGGGAAAAAGATGGCTGATAAGGATAAAAATTAATTGTGTTTCCTATCCTAGTCAGTCATCTTTTCCCCTTTGAAAATGAACGTTTGTGTGTTTCAAAAGATCTCAAAGTTATATTAAACAACATCTTTATAAATTTGTAACACCTTTTTAAGTAATTATATGTATGCTTTAAAGTTTGTATTATACGTTTTCTTACTAAACTAAATTTTAGCATACTATGTAGAATATGTGCAAATCTATAGATCGTATATAGAGCTGTAAAAAATCATTGGAATACGTTTACGGCTATTAAAAGGGGAAGTTTTTCTAAAGCATTTTGTAAGTGTTGGAATATGTTTCATGATCTATGTATGACACATGATTTTTCTTTCTTGTCTATGAATAAATTTTTACTTTTATCTTTTATCTTCTATTTTTTATTTTTATTTTTTGTATTTTTTACAAGATTGAAATAGTGTTACCTACCAGCTGAGTAAATATTTTTCAAATCGAAGATTTAAATTGTGTAATCTACCATCTGAGTAAATATTTTTCAAATCGGAGTTATTACATTGCAAAGGGTTATTTATGTTTTAAAACAACTGTTCTACATTGTTTCATACTTATTTATTTTTATTCATAAAATATGCATTATTAAAAAGAGAAGTTTTTTTAAAGCATTCTGTAAGGGTTGGAAAGTGTTTTATAATCTATACTTGACGCATGATTTTTCTTTCTTGTTTATGAATAAATTTTAGTTTTATTTTCTATTTTTTATTTTTATTTTTTATTTTTGCACTTTTTACATGATTGAAATGGTGTTATCTATCATCTGAGTAAATATTTTTTAAATCGGAGTTATTGCACTGCAAAGGATTATTTATGTTTCTAAAACAGCTGTGCTACATTGTTTCATGCTCATTTATTCCTATTACGAAAATATGCATTACTAAAAGGTGAAGTTTGGTTAAAGCATTCTGTAAGTTTTGGAAACTGTTTTATAATCTATACTTGACGCATGATTTTTCTTCATTGTTTATGAATAAACTTTTACTTTTATCTTCTATTTTGAATTTTGAATTTTAATTTTTTGTATTTTTTTACAAGATTAAAATGGTGTCATCTACCACCTGAGTAAATATTTTTCAAATCGAAGCTTGAAATTGTAATTTACCATCTGAGTAAATATTTTTCAAATAGGAGTTATTGCACTGCAATACGTTATTTATGTTTCTAAAACAACTGTGCGACTTTATTTCATAGTTATTTATTCCTATTATATCTTTTAAAAAATCATATAAAAAATTTATAATTAGAAATCCTGACTTTTTAACTTCTTAGGATTCTATGTTTATTCTTTATTTTTTAAACTTAACTGTTATACGAATTGAAATTTCTAACTGGTGAATGTGAAAATGAAGTTTCGAAATATTTATGGTTATTTTTTGACATTCATCAAAGATGACTGGCTCACTGTAATTGTACTACTATAAAAAAATTCAATCAATAATAACAACTTTTTGTGAAAACTTAAAGAAAAAAAAAATGGTGGCATTTCAGACGTACAAAGTACAGTAGAACCTCTTATATCCGAAACTCTTTTAATCGAAACTCTCGATTAACCAAAATCCATCTTTAAAGCTTTTTTTTTTTTTTTTTTTTTTTTTTTTTTTTTTTTTTTTTTTTATACTATCACATTCTTTGTGTGCAAAAATCCCTATTGAAAGCTTTTTCTCTAACTATCATATTCCTTGTATGCAAGCGGTCCTTTCGAACAACGAGTACATATAAATATTTTTGATTCCCTTTCTTAGAATTTATTTGAATTTAACTTGACTTCCCGTAAGCTGCGGAGTGGGACAAAGAAAACGAACAAATGAGCAATTCTGAAGCTTTTGAATGTTTTGGCAAAAGGTTTGGTGTGGCTGGAGCAGCAGAAAGACTGTGATACTGGTGAACTAATAATATTTAAAAACTTCGTGATAGTAAACTTCGTAATATTTAAAAACTTCGTCCGAAAGATGGTCGGTCCCAATTATTTCGGATAATCGATGTTCTATTATAACAGGAATAAATAAGACTTTTTAAAAATAAAACTAGAAATTGAAACATACGTTTAAAGATACTTTTTAATCTGAATTTGAGTCATTATCACTTGCAGTGTAGGCAAGAAAAATAGATGTTTTTTCTCTTACCGAAAGCGTTGTATCAGATCCCCTACAAAAATAGTGGATTTGAAACTTTGAAGCAATAATGGTAGCGAAAATAACCAGGTCATAAATTGAACCTTGGACAGGACTACAGGCCTAATATGTCAACGCTCTGTCAAAAGTGGTAACCTGGATGATTTTGGTAGACACAATTCACTCAGACAAACTTCTAGCAATAGCATCTGGCCTGCAATATTACGCAGATAAACAGAATAAACCTCAGCTAAAGGAACTCCAATAAACAATGGATGCGTTATAATACTACAATATTTCAATCTCAAGTAAACTGATTAAAGAATAAATCATACGAATTCAAATTTTTGACTAAGTAAAAAAAAAAATTGGAGTTGAACTGAGGACCTATGGCTAAACGTAAAAACGTTTTAAGATCGAATCTACCCAACGATAACCAACCAACGTTCTACTAATTGGATAGTTCAATTTGTAGAGCGGAGGAACGGTAAGCCAAAGATCATACATTCTACTTCTGGGCTGGGCAGCTTTTGACTTAGTTTCAAGCTTTATCTAATATCTATATCATAAAGGACAAACGTGTTCTTGCGTAACGCTGACTTCATTTTCCGAATGCCAACACTAGACGATGAAATTTCAGTTTTGCAATTTTCGCTACTGAGTTTTTTTAAACTTCTAAACATCCCGCATTTTCAATTTTTACTCCGTCCTACAAGGGCAAAATCTACTTTCAAATGTTTTTTTTTTTTTTTTTTTTTTTTTTAACTGTATCTTTATCGACTCATTTATTTTGGTTTTTTAAATATTTTTCAAGCATAATTTTTTTTAAATCTATCTCTGTCGCTTAATGGCTCAATTACGGAAGAATCTGTTATAGTAAAAAGTGATTGTTCGTTTGTACTTCACAGCTTCTCCTCCTAGAAAACGAAACTTTGGTCAATCTAATTAACACCAAATATTGGATTGGATCCGAGGATGTTAAAAGCGATCTCAGAATTTTAAAATTTGCATTAGTTTTCGACATATTATTTTTTTGTTGTTTTTAATGATATTTCTGTCGATTACTTTTACTGAACTCCATATATAACAGGAGATTTGTCTTCCTATTTCCCGACTTGATTATCGATCGGCCACTGGTTAGCGCGGCAGAATGCAGTGGCGATAATTTTAGTTCGCATTCATGGCAGAAAATGCTGTTTATCCCATTCCCTTACATGATTAGAGAATAATTTATTAACTTGGGAAGTACTATAACTTAATTAGAGAAGCATAAATTAGGATAATAATAAATGAGAATAGTACTTATATCTAACATTGACAACGCGGACTACTTTTTACCTTCGCCTCTCATGCTATATTTGCCTTGCAAGCTTTTAACCGCCGACTGAGAATTTCTGTTATATCGTCTGCACCATGTCAAACTATCCAGTAAGAAAATAGCTATTTTTCGGAATTATAAAAAACTGTTTTAAATAGACAATAAGTACGGCTAATCAGTGTATACTATGTATTTAAAAAATCTATAATTAAAATCACATACTACTCACAATAATACAATACAAATATATTCTAACAGTTTCGGACAATAAAAACTTGTCCATCATCAGGAAATTATCCAGGAGGAACCAACACGTTACAATACCTACATTACACAATTAAAAAAAAAAAAAATACCGACGTTCTTTAGGGGGAGTTTCACAAGCTTCATTTCTAAATACGGTACCCCTAAAGAACGTCAGTATTTGTTTTTGAAAATTGTGTAATGTAAGTATCGTAACATGTTGGTTCCTCTTGGATATTTCCCTGATGATGGACAAGTTTTTATTGTCCGAAACTGTTAGAATATATTTGTATTTTATTATTGTGAGTAGTATGTGATTTTAATTGTAGATTTTTTAAAATATATTGTATATACTGATTATCCGTACTTATTGTTTATTTACTGTAACACAGTGTAATGAGTCCATTTAGTAGTAAAACTGATTTAATTGTGGATTCAAAATGAGCACCAGGCAGAAGTATGCAGTCATTATAAATTCCCTGTGCTGTTTTGTATCCTCTTTAAGCATGCTATCCAGATAAATCATTTGAATAATTTTACTTGCCAAAAAATAACATTGGATAGTTTGATATCATATGCTTACTTGTACTTTTCTAAGCTTCGTTGTTTCAAAGTAGAGAACATTTCATATTGGATAGTTTGACTTGTATATATGAAATGCAAATGGAATATTAGTTCCGGCCGCTTAAAACATGAGTTTTGCTGAAAGGATTTTGATAGGACTGGCACTGTCAGTTAGACAATCTTTCAGAGAATGTTTTACCGCATTGCATATCGTTCTACGTTGCTTAGTTACAGAATTATGGGGAAAGTTTGATAATCCGGTATAATACCGCAATGACGTTCATACCGTTTTCAGCAATGAGGAAAGAAATTCCAGATAAATGTCCGTATTTCTTTTCAACAACGGGTCAAATTTACCTATATACAGGGTGTCCATAAAAGAATGTAGTCCCATTTATAAACTTTAATAGTATCAGCTATAAGCGTTGTATATTGTTGGTTCAAGGTCACACATAAAGAATAACTCAAACAGTTTTAGATAAGCGCATGCGCGAGTACTGCTTTTTTATTGGCTCGCTTGCAGTGCCACATACGAAAAATGGCAGCTCTTGAGCGTAAAGCGTTATTGCCAGGCTGCTGTTAGAAATAATGCATTTTTTTCCTTTGGGGCTTTTTAAAAGACCCTGTCTGTTTTCGGCCTCGACCTAATGATTTGCCAGAGTTGAGACAAAGAATTGAAGAGGACATTGCTTCCATAACTCTGGACTTTTTAAACGAAGTGTGAGAAGCACTGGACTTTAAATTGGATGTGTGCTGTATAACTAAAGGTACACCTATTGAACACTTTGTAAGAAAAACTAGGTTCGTTTGCCTTCAATTTGATGTATGGTTTGCTGTAAATAGTCTAAATTAAACTATTATTAGGATGAGCTAAGTGAATCCTCTACTAGGCTACACAAATTACATTTTGCCGTACACTTTACAAAAAAAAAAAAAAAAAAAAAAAAAAAAAAAAAACTATTCAGTATTTCGACTTGAAATTAAACCTAAAATTAAATTATGATCTGTGGATTTGCACAATATTACTATTTTTACAGAATAATCTTTAAAAAAATATTATTTTAGTTAATTTATTTTACATTTTTTTCAATTACGTACGCATATTTGCAAATAAAAAAATGAAACACGCATATTTTCAGAAGAACTCATGGAGTTAGTAATTATAGATAGAATTATGATTAATTAAATAAATAAATTATATTTTCATTATTCGGCCAAAATATCTCAAAAACTGTTTTTTTTTTTTGTTGTTGTTGTTTTGTTTTTGTCAAATTTAATTAAGAAAAGAAATATCTTTGGAATCGATAGAAATAAAATATGATCTGGTATTATTGTCTTATCGAATGATTGAACAAAAAACATGTTTTATTATTTTGTTGAATACATTTTTCCAATATACGTATTTATTTTTGTAAACGATAATGAAACCTGCGTATTTCTTACAATAAATATAAATTATTAAGTCAGTAAAAATAAATAAAGTCACGAATGATTAAGTACGTGAAATGCTATTGCTGCATCAAAATTTCTCATTTTAAAAAAAATATATATTTAAATAAGGAAAGGAACCTGTATATTTACATTTTGCGACGACAAAATATTTTAAATATTGAAAATAACTGCAGAATTTAGACTTCAAACCGTGAAAGAACATTAAACTTTCTTATATTAAAATGTATGTTATTTGAGAGGATAATATACATTTTAATAGAATATTTTATTAAGATTGTTTGGAAATGGCGCATATTTTGGTGCTCAGTCCTTTTAATCACATAAAAGTTTCACGATTTCTTTTATGAAATTTTTAAAATATCTTTTTTTATGAAAATTATAGCATATTTTTAATGAATTAAAATTTGTGAAAATTCAACTATTTACATTCAATTCTGCAAGTACTTTTCAGTGTTAAGAATTCAAATATACAATTTACTCTTATGGGAAATCATTTACGCAGACGATACTTACGAATTTTAAAATAATTATACTATGATTTTTTTTTGTAAAGTGGCAACAAAAGAATTATAAACAAATAAAATTAATTGTTAAATTCGTTATGTAAAGTGTTATTCGAATTCGAAGGTTGAATAATAACAATAATATAATAAGTTAATAATTCTTAGTATCAACGAGAGCAGATTTCAAATGTTTTTCCAGCAAATAGGATTTTGAAGAAGAAATATTCTTCAAGCACTCTTCCAATATATTATTCTAAGATTGATATCAAAGATAAATAGATGTAAGTTACAAAGATTTGAAACATACCTATTTTAAACCATTTGAGAAAACACCAGAGGCTATTGGAAAATGTAAAAACATCTTTAAAAGACCTTTCAGTTGGAATATTAAAAATATTTTGAAACATTTTGCTCCGAAAATATTTTTTATTTATAAATAAAAAAATCCGAGGAAATTCTTAGTTATTTGTCTGAATTTACATTTCTAAAATAAAAATGCGCCAAAACATAAAATAACCTTTTTTTCTTAACAAAGATTCAAAAAGAACATAAAAAAAATATTGTTTCTTTCAAATATGTTTCTTATTAAATAGTGCTTCGCGAATTCAAACAAAGCATGGTTTTTGCTAGTAATATAGAATTAAAACTGGGACAATTTTTTATGGGCACTCTGTATTTCATTTATTTCAAGGTTCGTTTGGTGAATCGTAATGGACGAATCCCACTAGTCTAATACAAAATTACATTTTTAGGTGCGTTCTTAATTATATAAATACGTAGCACCTATAGTCGTCGTTCAGTCCGTCTGTCCGCATATAACAGAGAAAAAACTACCCAACCGAATGGTCTGAAATTTTAAATATATAATTGTTGCAAAATTTTGTCAAGTCA
This sequence comes from Maratus speciosus, assembly GCA_963932465.1. NCBI lineage: Eukaryota > Metazoa > Arthropoda > Arachnida > Araneae > Salticidae > Maratus > Maratus speciosus. The sequence continues at coordinate 70,183,941 of OZ010799.1, read as the reverse complement.
TTTCAACATTTATGAAAATCGGATGTATAGTTTAATTACAGGGACAGTCAAAAGTTTTCCGTTACATTACGGCCAATGTTAATAAATTACTGCAAGTGCATTTTAATAACGTTACAGCCTTCCGAATGGTCTGAAATTTTAAATATATAATATTTTCAAAAGTTTGTCGAGGCATTTCAAATTTTATGAAAATCGGATGTATAGTTTAATTACAGGAATAGTCAAAAGTTTTTGTTACATTACGGCCAATGGGAAAAAATTATTGCAAATGCGTTTTAATGATGTTACAGCCTTTCGAACAGAATGAAATTGATATGCACTTATGAAGTGCACTACAATATACATTCAGTACAATATGCGATGCAAAAAATATTTATAAAACTAGTTATAGTACGAACGCACCTCATTTGCCACGTTTGACGAGCAATTTCCAACTTGTTCAATAAGTTAAAGTGAGAAATTATTATAATTTAAAGCTGATAAAACTTTACACTCTAATAAACTATTAAACATATCACACTCAAATAAAATATTAAACATTTCAAAATTGATTTCGAAAGTTCTCTTTCGTAAGTCAAAGCATTTATGAATTTAAAAAAAAAAATAAGTGTTGCAATCTTTCCGTAAAAAAAAAGAAATAAATACTATTTCGAAACTTTCTTTGATAAACATGGTTATGCAATAATAAAGACAGTGTACTATACTTCATTGGTTTTTATCATACTTGAATGATTTTCAGTTTCCCCACATGGAAAGTAATTTTAAAATCAAAACAAATTTGCTTTCAATAACGGAGATATAATCTTTAAAAAGTACACCTTCGTGAAATAATATTTCATTTTTCATCTTTAATAAAAGATAACACACATTAAAAAAAAGATTTTTGCTTACATAAATACAAGATTATTATAAAACATATCCTATCGCTATACATTTTTAACAAATAGGTTCAAAATTCAGTTCTTTTTTTCCGGTGATCTTATACAATGCTTTCAACAAAAGTAAAAACAATCATTGTTTGTTCTCGTCTACCCTTGAAAATGAAAATGACTCAAATTCAGACTAAAAAGTGTCTAAAAAGTATAATTCCATTTTACGACGCAAAAGTTTAAGTCGTTTCATGCAAAGTCATATAAAGTCATATAAAGTTACAATACATTTTTTACAAATAGGTTCGAAATGAATTTTTTTCTGGTGATCTGATGCAATGCTTTAAACAAAAGTAACAACAGCAATTGTTTGTTCTCGTCTATATTATATCCGACTCAAATTACGAAACGGATAATTCCATTTTACGACGAAAAAATGTTTTATTCAATTCAGTCACTTTTTGCATCTGAAATACCCCCTTTTTACCTGTTATTTTTCAGAAATAAGTAGCCATTAAGGATTAAAGTTTTATACCAGTATATGTAATCACATTGAATTGATCTTTGATGAATGTGAAAAAATAACGATATTTAATCCCAAAATTAATTTTCTATTAAAAAAAAAAATAAAAAAAATCCCTTACAGGCGGAGGTTGATTTCGAAGTTAAGTATACTAATTTCACCAACAAAAACTAAGCCATGATTAGAGATAAACCCACTTTAACAATTTTATCTGGCCGCTTTTGACGAGTTTTTATTTCATTTTTATATAACAGCTGGTTTTATCAGAATCATGTTAACGCGGTATTCAAAAAAATACTTTTCCATGCTCAACAACTCGAAATTTTATGACACATTTTCAGATTCACTTTTAAAAGAAAAAATATTAAACTTACTGACGTGATTTTTGAAGACATTTATAAGCTACCAGTGTTTTTATTTTTCGTTCAATTAATTAAAACTTGATTTATAAAGAATTATTTTCTCAGTAGGACAATATTTTTCGTTTCTAACACAATCGCTTCGGAAAATTCTGTTCAAAATGCCCACTTTTATACCATTTTTTGAAATATATTCTGCCTCTATCAAAAAATCGATCATTACAGTACATTATATAGTTTCTGAATAAGAGAATTTTCCAATTGGATGCGTTTGAGAGCAAAAATGAATTTAAAAATGAGTAAGAAAATAAGCAGTTTGGATTTGAATACACCCTTAAGATGATTTTTTTCTTCTACCTCTATGTATTTTTAATTTGTTTTTGCTGTAAGAATTGGTCCTATCAAAAACTTGTCTGTATAAATGTTTTAGACAATATTAAGAAGATATATGATAAATTCATGGCGATTTTATATCTTGTGAATTGACGGAGTTATGGATTTTTTTCTTCTTCAACCCCCACTTTTTGTTTTCGTTTTTAATTTTTTTTTGCGGTACGAATTGGCCCTATCAAAACTTGTGAATATAAAAGTTATAGATAATATTAAGGAGATTAATAATAAAACTAATTGGATTTGATATCTTGAGAATTGACGAAGTTATGAATTTTTCCTCCCAAAAACCCTATTTTTTGCGCCCCTTGAGCCCATTTTTAATTTTATCAAAAATCTGTGATACATAAATTTTTTGCCCCATTTTTAGAAGTAATAAAAACATTAAACTGATTTGATATGTACGAAAATTAAGAAGTTATGGGGTTTTTTTCGTTTTTCACAAAACCCCTCTCTATTTCCATCCCCTTGGTCCAATTTTACCCATTAACCAACTTGACCGAGATTTTATGCCCCTTGATTTTATGTATTAGTTTGGAAGAGATTTGTGCAGAATTGCGGAAGTTATCGTGTCCAGAAGTAAGTGATATATATGTGACGTTTTGACGACAAGTAGTTGGTATTGTCGAAAATAATGGGGGTTTCCATTCGTAAACAGCACAGGCGGCAGCCGATTGGTTTAAGATAATAAAGAAAAATGAAGAATTCACACAAGGCAGTCGCTTGAAACACTATTCACTTTATTTCCACACTCACGATTGAATCTAGGGAAGATGCTCATTCCTTCAAATAGTAAAAAGAATAAATTCTATTCTCATAACACAATTAGTTTTAAAAGCATTCCATCTCTTGACTGCGTTCTATACATTAATCCGTAAACAACTAACATCTCCGTACCCATTACGTTACGTTTCTTCCTCATTCTACACACATATAAAACAGTATTCACCCACCGTATTACTACCTCCATCGAGCAGTCACATTGTATATCCAATCTTCCACGACTGCAATCTGCTACCCTTCTCTCTCTCTTTACACTTCTACATGACATGACATCGCGTTCACTTCTACATGCTAAAAAGCTAAAAAGCTGAAAGTTTCTAACCTCCTCTCTGGCTCCCGCCAACCGTATTTATACTCCCCTCAAAAGACTGTTCTAGAAGATTCTTATATCCTGGCCCCAGAGGTCTAAAGCATAAACAAATGTTAAAATCTGTAGTCGAGATTATGCAAAAATAACCTTTTTTTCCCTCTTCAGACGATAAAAGAAATGAATTTATGTCTGCGAAAGTTTTAATCTTTGAAATATTTTAACTACACCTGGATATTTTAAATAAAAGAATAAATTGAAATAAGTAGGCTATTTTTCTTTAAAACGGAATAATATTTTAGCAGTTAAATAAAGATTTAAGGGGAATATGATATACCGGGATTTAATAGGAATTTAAATAATAAAAGTTTTATTAAAGAAAGATGAATAATTGAGCCATTTTTAGATTTACGCAATTTGGAATAAATATTAGTATATGAATTAAGATCTTATAGAGATTAATAGACTAGGGTTTTAATTTAATAGACCGGTATAATATACGGAATATTACTGGAAAAGGAAAATTTATATTAAATACTTTAAACTTGGCGCAAAAATTTAAATTTTGTAATATTACCCCCCCTCCCCAAAGACTTTGTATGAAATTTGTGGTTAATTAACTACAATTTCAGACAACAGACTTCTAATAAATTTGGAAGTTGATTTTTGAATATTAAAATTTTAGAGACGTCAGCGAAGAGATGGAAACGTAAAATAAATTTAGCAATGCAAGAGAAAAAAAAATACTAAGAGCATTTAAATTTAGCTGAGAGCATCTCCCTTGTGAAAGAATACAAATAATTGTTACAACATCACTTACCATTTGTAAGTGCAAAGGAGAAAATATAAATACAATAATAAATAAAGAATAAGTACAGATACAATAAGAAATAAAGTATAAGAAATAATAAAATTATAGTAATAAATAACAACAAATTATTCTGTCTTAAGGAAATTTAGTGTTTTTCCATTTATCTTATCACAAACATAATTCCAATCAATTAATTTTCAACACATTATTTACTTCAACTAGAACTTTAAGTTCTATTGGCTTAATGAGTTAGTAGATCATAACAGTTCTTCAGCAAAAATAGTGGTACAGTTCTTAAGTAAAAAGTTGAGCTGCAATAAATATTTTTACTAAATTTGCTTCGACTAGTCTACCTACTAAAACTCTTTACATTAGGTTTTAATATTATATGTCATCATTAGTAGTTTTTATTTAATAAGCAAATTCCTAGTAGTTATCAACTACCTTTTAACATTTGTTCATCAACTACTTTTTTGAGCTCCTTTTCCCATTCTAATTGGGACTCACCATCTTTCAAAACTTCTCACTTGCTCTAGTAAATATCATAATTTTTCACTTATAAGTTATGTTCTTTTTTCTTTAATAAATAATAAATCTTTCAATAATATAAATAAATAATATAATATTTTCAATTGATAGTCATAATAATAAAATTCTCAACAGTATACTTGAATAATAACAATAATAATACTTAATAACAATATTATATTCTAAGAAAATATCACAGATTGTTTACTTATTGACATGGAAAATAATGGTTGAGGATAAAAATAATACATAGCAATTAAATAATTTTCTTATTTTTTTACTTATATAAGAAAGTATTTTTGCCAGTCGAAACACAAAATAGTAATAATAATAATGATTCCAAAGTCCAAATAAATTTAACTCTAAATATTTAGAAAGTGGACTCTCAACCAGTAGTTCCTTACAATAATTTATCTCTCTGATACTCTTGATGAACATACGTGCATTTGATAACTTAGAATACTAAAATTAAGAAAATAAACAGCAATAAAAATAATTTGTTTATATACTTAATTTTCTATTGTTACACAATCACTACAAAATCAGTCACAATTATCAATTTTCTAGGTTTATACAATTATAATAATATTATCAATTTTTACTATTTTTGTAAACAATTGGTAAAAAAATGGAATAAAATAAATATAGTTTATTTTGATATGAACTTGATATAAAATTAAAAATATTTATTTTTATTTTTCAACATCAATCTGAAAATTCCCAAAATCAAATACACATCCTATGCCTGCATAGAGTGTCTTCCTAATCCCAAAAACTTCCAAACACAAGTAATATCCCCGTGGCCATCAAGGACATACCTGGTAATGTTGAAAACCAATGTAATAAAGATATTTACAGAATTAAAATTAAAAATATTGCGAAAACATTTTGGGGAATTACGAATTATCCATAATCCGGTTGCACATTACTTCATTATTGGGCCTATTTGGCTGAAAATTAGGTCTACTTGGTTGAGTCCAAGGCCTAGGTGGTTGAAATTGTTGAAAATTTTGTCTAACTGGTTGTTGATTTACTGTTTGGCTTGAAATTTGAGGAGTGGAAACTTCAACAAATTGCTTAACAAGTCGGTACCATTCAGTGGTACTATTTGGAGGGTTTACATTAATAATATTTCTATACTCTGGTTTTAATCCATCTGTCAACCCTTGTATTAGAAGAGTCTCACAAAGATGCAGTTTCCTCACAATTCCTACTTTTTTGTGAAAATAATTTTCTAAATTATCTAATTTATCTAATTTTAGAGTTGAGAAATCAGAAAAATTTGGAATATTTAGTTCAATGAATTTTTCTATCAAGATTTTTGAAATCTGTTCATAACTAGTACAATTAACCCAGTCATTGATATAGACTTTTAGTGCTTCACACTTTAAATACTGTGGAATAGATTTAAATTTCCACTCTAAATCTTTATTTTCCCTCGTACTCGTATCATCATAATAATTTAACCAAGCCTGGATTTCCATTCCAGTACTAGGATCAAAATTGACTAATTTTGGTTCAGCCATTATGTCAGTATTCATTAAAATAAAAGAAGCACTTCTATTCTCTTTAATACATCCTGACCTTAACAACATTTAAACTAGTAGAGTTCTATTTTTCATAATAGATTAAGTACTATTTCAGACTTTAATAATAAATAAATAAATAATTCTCAAGACTTCATAATAAACTTTACAATAAATAAATAAATAAATAAATAAATACTCTTCACGAAATAATAAATAAATCTCAATAAATAACTAACAATAACACAAATAATAACATAAGAAGTGCAAAAATATTGTGAAAAGAACTCACTCCAGTCATCTTGTCTCCCAATCACCAGCACTATACTTTGCCATTCACATTAGTGATGTAGATTTTTAAATTTCCGGCAATGATCTTTAGTAAATATCATAAACTATCGTGCATCAGTACTTCTATTTATTTGTAATTTGGAGACATAATCGCTGTTATTGCCGTCACTTCAATATCCTGTCGACTTTTTCTTTTCCCTGTGACGTTTTGTAGGCAAGTAGTTGGTATTGTCGAAAATAATGGGGGTTTCCATTCGTAAACAGCACAGGCGGCAGCCGATTGTTTTAAGATAATAAAGAAAAATGAAGAATTCACACAAGGCAGTCGCTTGAAACACTATTCACTTTATTTCCACACTCACGATTGAATCTAGGGAAGATGCTCATTCCTTCAAATGGTAAAAAGAATAAAGTCTATTCTAGTCACACAATTAGTTTTAAAAGCATTCCATCTCTTGACTGCGTTCTATACATAAATATATAAACAACTAACATCTCCGTACCCATTACGATACCGTTTCTTCCTCATTCTACACACATATAAAATAGTATTCAGCCACCGTATTACTACCTCCATTGAGCAGTCACATTGTATATCCAATCTTCCACGACTGCAATCTGCTACTCTTCTCTCTTTCTTTACACTTCTACATGACATGACATCGCGTTCACTTCTACATGCTAAAAAGCTAAAAAGATAAAAGCTTCTCACCTCCTCTCTGGTTCCCGCCAACCGTATTTATACTCCCCTCAAAAGATTGTTCTAGAAGATTCTTATATCCTGGCCCCAGATGTCTAAAGCATAAACAAATGTTAAAATCTGTAGTCGAGATTATGCAAAAATAATCTTTTTTCCCTCTTCAGACGATAAAAGAAATGAATTTATGTCTGCGGAAGTTTTAATCTTTGAAATATTTTAACTACACCTGGATATTTTAAATAAAAGAATAAATTGAAATAAGTAGGGTTTTTTTCTTTAAGACGGAATAATATTTTAGCAGTTAAATAAAGATTTAAGGAGAATATGATATACCGGGATTTAATAGGAATTTAAATAATAAAAGTTTTATTAAAGAAAGATGAATAATTGAGCCATTTTTAGATTTACGCAATTTGGAATAAATATTAGTATATGAATTAAGATCTTATAGAGATTAATAGACTAGGGTTTTAATTTAATAAGCCGGTATAATATACGGAATATTACTGAAAAAGGAAAATTTATATAAAATACTTTAAACTTGGCGCAAAAATTTAAATTTTATAATATATATATATATATATATATATATATAGATAGATAGATAGATAGATAAAGTTTTTTACTGGGGTTGTTTTGGGTTCTGAAGGTCATGATCGGTGTAGATCTGCAAAACATTTTCAGAAATTCCAACATAGGGGAGAATGTAATAGGTAGTATTTCATACGAAATCTACCTAAAAAATAGTACTGCAATTAAGCACATAAGCTATAATATTTTTCACAGGATGGGCAGAAATCCGCCCGCTGATTAAAACTAAAAGCAATGGCTTTGATCGGATAAATCTGAATTTTGATTTACCAAAAATGTAGCCACTCATTATGTGGTCAGTGAAGGGGGCAACCGTCTTTCTCTGTGTTCTGATCGGGCTATTTGGGTATGGAAATCGACCTGGAGTGGAGTCTTTCGGGGGCGGAGCTCTACTGTGTCTCTCTGAGAACTACATGAGTAGTCCAATGCTGTCGTTTCAACGTGTATGAGACGTGGTGAGCACACAGGACTTTGCTGTGTGAACGCATTACGTTCGCAGCTACTCAATATGCGGTCAACGAGAGGAGGGTCTATCCTACTGTGTAATCCTGACTCGGTCACTTGAGGGTAGACGATGACCTGGAGCAGAGTCTCACAAGGTGCGTGGTGCTGCTGCGTCACGTTCGATGCTACACGAGTAGCCTGAGGCCACCGTCGCAAAGTACTTAATAAGGGGTGACCTCACAGTTTTTTTTTCAGTATTTTCCCTCGTTTATAACGCGAATTTGGTCACTTTCTTATAGTACTCCCTCGGTCTCTGCTTTGTAATATGGGCGTTGACTGTGGCTAACACAGTCTACTGTCGCGGTCTGTAATTGCGGACGATTCTCGTAGTAGACCAACCTAGATGTAGGTCTGCGGTGGCTAGTTCTTCAGTTGCTTCCTGAGCAGTGTTATTGACCGCCAGCGTAACGGATATCCCCCGGCATAAAAGAACCTCATTCATGATTAAGGAATTGCTGAAACTGATAAAGCATAACCTACTGCAATTTTCTATAATTTATTATATCAGTACCACAGAGACAAATTTATATAAATATTATTTTTGTTGAATTAAAATTATTGCATTACGTAATGATGTGGCACAAAATTACTCAATGAGTTAAATGCAACAATGAATTGGATATAACAGTTATTAAGGATCCTAATAAGAAAAAAAATGCCTCACAGTCATGGCAGTTTACTGTGGAACTGCCATTTTTGATTGGCACACTGTGTACCAATTTACAGAATGTTCCAATAAGATACGTACAACTTCAAAATTTTATTTTAAAAAAAAAGACCTATAGCAAAACTGATTACAGCAATAAATAGAATAACTCAAAAAGTTTGTTTACTGTGGCCTAATTAAACCTCAACATGATATCCTTTCGTAGCACAAATAATATCAAAACCTTATTCCATTTCAATCCACGAACTTTTTAGCATGCTAACATCAACAATAGCTACAGCTGTTTGGATATTTTTTGTCAATTCCATGAATTAATTTCTTTGTCTTCTAGAAAATGTTTCACATACTAGTTCCACATATTCTTCACTAGCGCTAGTGTGACCAGTTTGAATAACTGAATTCTTTAATAATCGTTTACGTGTTCTACAGCGCCATCGACAAACTGTACCACCAGAAACATAACATTAGAAAAAAAAAATTGAGTTATTTTACCTATTGCAATAACTTTGCAGTAAAGTTACTATAGCAAAACTATAGTTTTGCAGTAGGCCTATTCTTTATTTTTTAATAAAATTTTGAAGTTTTACGGATTTTTTTAGGGCACCCTGTATAATGCACAATGGTAAAAGTAATAAATAAATGTGCATCTTTAAGAATTTACTCTGGTAACGTACCTCTTGTATTGCAGCATTTGTTATGTGTACATATGTTAATTTCTGACATCGGATATGGTCATTATGACAAACTATATGTGAGAATGATATTTTGCTATATTGATTAAATTCAGTTTCATTGTAGTTTCACTGCATAAAATTGCATTTCTTTTATTATTTGATGATAAAGTATGAAGAAATGTATAAAAATTAATGCCCTAAAATACATATCTTTCCCACCTGATTTTCTTAAAACTAAATTTCATAAAGCTAAAATGCATGAAATATCAAAAATTAGCTATTACATAAAGAAAACAAAAACTCTCGCTGATAATGCTGGTATATAGTGATACAAACGACTGATTTTCTGAATTTCTAAACTGTTAAGTATTTTAATTTCAGGCATATCATATTTTTTCAGATATTTGTCTCAGTTCTTTAAGACGACTCGTTCATTACCTGTGTGTCGTTTACCTGTGTATCTTAAATTGTGACATTTGTGATATCTGAAGCTCACCATTCAGACACTTTTACCATGAGAAATAGCGCCACATTTTTGAACCAAATTTAGCGTCGATGATTTTTTGTGTATATGATAGATTAGATGGTACAAATAATGAAACTGTCAGCCAGCTTGCGGACCAGTAGAAGGTGTTGCCATAGAAAAATCGCACAACACGCTACAATATCAAATTTTACGCATCCATATTACTGTTTATGCTTCCGTATCGGGGTAAAATCAGTAATCGGATTGTCATTCACTTCAAATTGCTGCAGGCTATATGATGTTGATATGATAACATTTCCTGCTTGCCCGTCAACTGACTAACAGTTTCGTAATCTACACCATCAAATTTATCATACACATCAAAATTATGGAGGCTAAAAATTTCTTGTAAAATTATGACGCTGCTTATACGACTATTAGGCAATGTGCGAACAATCCATGAAATTATCAAGAAGTTTGGCAACACTATTTCAGCTTTTCTGTTTGATATTTAAATCACAGAATTTACAACAATTTTTTTAATCGCAGAATTTGTTATATTTTTATGCAATGAAATAAGGCGAAAAATTCTATGAAAATATTGATGTAGAATTGATTCACTCTGCGTAAGTACATTTTCGTCTTAATTTTAGAGGCCTCTATTTTCAATGGATTAACCCATTTATGCCTGAATTTTTGTTTTCTCAAATTTATTGGTAAAATCACTTTAAAATGTTGCAAAATGAACTAGAAAAATACTTTTAAAAAAATTATGCTAAAACATTTTCGCATTTATTTCATAAAATGTAAACGTACTAAATATGGGAATATCCATATGTGGAAAAATGCATAATTACATGCTTTATATAAATTAAGCTTTCAAATTTATATTACATACTATAATTAGTATTTTTATGAACTATTAAAAAACTATATTTATTTCTTTACAGAGACTAATAACATTATAAGTATTATTAATGATGTATTAAGAATAATCGTATTTGAGGCTAAAAAACAATTTATTTCAAAATCATCTTGAAAAGGACTTTACATAAATAACTATCCCCTAAATGGCTAATAATAATATGTACCCATTTGCGCCTGGCGCTCTATATTTTGTACTTTACAAATATGCATTGAAAATACGCTTGAACATATAATTTCGCAATAATATGTATTTCAAAGAAGCCTACAAGCTAAGATTATGAGTTATTTATTTGGATCCATGATCCAAAAAATACAAGTAAACTTACTTTTTACATTTCGCTATCTTGAAAAATGAAAAATTTATAAACACCGAAAAAAGGCCTTCATTTAAGCAAATAAATATAAATCTAACGCTGTCATCTCTCGGTAACAGATAAAGACATTTATAGACAATTACTTCATACAATTTTCATGTTATAAAGATGAAGAAAATTATAAAAAAATATTAAAAATCGAAACCTCCCAAAAATTGGGCGCTAGGCATAAATGGGTTAACATATAAACAAATAGAAGAGCTCTTTATCCACAAATTCGAGCAAGAAAACAGATTTCTAGTGCATACGTTAATACATTAAAATTGACAAATAAAACTACATAAATTACTTACAATAATAAAAGCAGTTTTGAGGCCAATAAAACTTGCCCATCCTTATAGTGAGGTTTAATGCAGTATTCGTAAAATTTTTATACGATCCTAGTTCAAAAATTATTTGTGGTTTTACCAGCTGTCTGGCCTTGAAGGTTCTTGCAGAGAGGAAATGAAATTTAAAATAAATCCTTTCACTAAATCAGATTTTTAATTGATAATTTCAGTTACTGGGAGTATTTTATCAAAAATTATATATTGGTATCAGTGAACAAATTATACATGCATGCATAAAAATTCAATGTTTATAAAAAAAATTATAAGCTGTCGATCTTTCCCAAAACTCCTGGTGCCAGGTGTCCGGCTATGAAAGATTTCTTAAACGTCTGTATTCTACTGATTTCGACTAAAACAGCGCGGGTCATCTAAACAATACAACCCCATTCTTAATTTCCCCCTTAGCTCTGAATCCCGTTGGGTTTACTCCTCTGTGAAAAACCTCAGCGCATGTAGGGTTTATTGTTCTTTTTGCTACATAATTTTTAACACTTTCCAACATAGTTGAAAAGTATTTATGGATTCGGTTTGACTGTCCATATTGCTGTCCGTGCTCTAATTGATGTAAATATAGTTCGATTAGCATAAAATTGATATATATTATTAAGGTTTACTACGGCAAGTTCGGTATCGAAAATGAAGTGTGTAGCATTTACGGTTCATCTACAGAGACACTTAAAAAACTCCGCTACATTGCAGTCTAATGGGAAAAATCGTTTACGGTGAATTTTAATGACATCACACTATTTTAAATAGATTGAAATTGCTATTTATCACTGAAGTGTACTACAAGATTCTTATTATAAAATATTGTGCGTATAGAATTTATTGTTCATTTACAGAGACACTCAAAAGAATTTGCCTGCAGGAGAAAATGAACAATAATTGTTGGAAGGGCGTTTTTAATTGTGATATGCGTTTTAAAATTTAACTATAATTTAAATATTACTTGGAGCTTATGAATTCCATAGACATATACAATGCTGCACAAAATTGTTCAACTTCATCCGTTTATTGGTGGAAATTCCTGAATGGAAATTTTCAACTGTGATGCGTGTTTAATTGAACAAATTTATCGCATGCTATGAAGTATACATACATGTACATAGATCACATACAGGCATCCCCCGAATTTCGTAACTAATGCGTTCCGTAAACTTTTGCGTAAGTCGAATTTGTAAATTCCTTAGATAAAATTTTGTCAGAAACTGCAATATTTATTATACAGGGTGTCCGGTCTCAACGGTGTCCAATGGCTAATTCCTAAACCGTTAGTCATAGACATATAGTTCCAATTACAAAAATGTTTTAAATCAGATAAATAAATATTTTAAAAGCGATTTGGGTCAATAAAAACATTTCTTAAAAAATTACGAAATTTAAATTTTTATACGGTCCCTCGGTCCTATAAGTTATATTTAGTAAAATTTTCCTATTACTCTGACAAGTAAGACAAAAAAAGTCCTATTCATATAACACTAAAATTGAGCGAATTATAAAACTTTAAAAATGCATGACTTATGCCACTTTTCTGCTCTGAAAACAAATGAGTTCGGCTTGGCTTTGAGGGGTCGCGTATCAAGTGCTTAAAGTATTCGAAGATCTTATTTCATGTGTATCTGTGCTTTGAAAAACATCGTACAGGTATTACGATTAAGTTAACATTTATTAAGTTTCAGATTGGCTAAAATAACATATGTTTTATTTTGTCAGCATTTGAGACTGTTTCTTTTATGCTTTCTTTTAACAATAATTATGTTAGTTTTATAAGTTTTTATGTTACTTCAACGATCGTATGTATGCTTTTCCAGTTCAAAATTTGTACTCGAACTTTAACTGACATTTAAATATCCGATCGAGATTACATTTTACATGCTGGCGCAAATCCAATAACAATCTAATATTATTATGATTTTCGGTGGGTACCATTTATACTTATTTTACAGAATAACAGAAAGAATTTCGGATAGATTACCACCAAGAAGTTTAAGAAATAGTTTTAGATTAGATAATACAAGACTGCGATTGATGGTTTTTTTTAACTTTTATGTATTTTTTAGCACTGAATTCGAAAATTACATTATTTTTTAACCATCATGTCACGATATTTCGCAAACCATAAATTGTAAAAGTTAAAGAATAACAAAAATCCGATACTATAAAGTAGAGGAGATGGTTGTGTTTTTTAACTTTTGATAACTGATTTTTACGTACTTTTTAGCACTGAATTTGAAAATGACCTACATTTTTAACCATCACGTTACAATTTTTTTGTAAATCGTAAATGTGTAAGTTAAAATATAGCGAAAAACGCTTACTATAAAACATATGTAAAACTTTTTTTGTTTTATTTTATTTTATTTTATTTTATTCAATAATTTATTCGATATTTTTGCTTATCCTGGGATTCTTACAGCTAAATAGCTGAATGGTCCGATGAGATGAGGGAGGAGACTCAATTTTAACTTTTAACTTTTTAACTTTGAAATTTGCAAAAAATCCTGATGTGATGGTTAAAAATGAAGGTCAGTTTCAGATTCAGCGATACAGAATACAAAAGAATCAATTATCAAAAGCTAAAAAACATGACCTAACCCAACTTTTGCAGGCTAGTGTAATCTAATAATATTTTAAAATACGTATCATTTTGTAATGAATTGAGGCTGTTAATTTAGCATCATTTTATTTAACAAAAATTCTGTTTTTTCTTTCTTCTTAAATGCTTATTACAAATTGTATATTTTGCATTAATATGTCAGAATAATTAAAGATTTCAAATTTATATTCCAATACTAATTTTACTATTGATCATTTTTTAATATATCTGACGAAATTATATTTCGACTAAATTTGTGAATGACCACCAATTTGCAGCAAAAAATATGCTCCAACTATAAACAGCTATTACTCGGTCAATTTTAATCATAGAATAACGGGACTTTTTGTGTATTGCTTGTTAGTGTAAAAGGAAAATTTTACTAAATATAACTAACTTATAAGACCGGGGGACCGTATAAAAATTTAAATTTCGTAATTTTTTAAGAAATGTTTTTATTGACCCAAATCGCTTTTAAAATATTTATTTACCTGATTTTAAACATTTTTGTAATTGGAACTATATGTCTATGACTAACGATTTAGGTTTTAGCCAATGGACACCGTTGAGACCGGACACCCTGTATATATATAATATATACATTATTTACATAGTATTATTTTATAAATAAAGTAGCCAGCAGTATTTACTTGGGTATAAACTATAAAAAAAATATAAAAACAATCTAAAAGAACATTTTTCAAATAAAAAGTATCCCGTTGAATGTGGGATTTATAAATTTAACATTGATGAATTAATTTATATCAATTTTGAATCTACATTAAACGAACAGCTCTGACGCTGGAAGAAAAAATATACTCGTTCCTCTTCACCAAAACTTTAAAATTAGGATTCGTTATGTTTTGAATTCAGCTAACAAATCTGTAACGGTTAAGCAGTTTCTGGTTTATTTTATTCAGGTTTGTGTTTGTTTTGTTAAAGATTTGATTGTATATCCCAATAAAAATATAACTTTATCTAATATATAAAACTATATTATTGTGTGGTTTTTATCTGCTTATTTTATTTATAAACCAATTATCAAAAATATGCAAATACGTATCAAACGCGCTAGTAGGTTCATAAATGTAATTTTCGAAATTTCTTACGTAAGTGCGAATTTATGTAAGTCGAGTATTACGTAAGTCGAGGGATGCCTGTACAGGTCTGCCCAAAAAAATCGTATATTTTCTCGACTGCTCATGGTAATAGTAAGAAATTTGGTTTTTATATACGTTATAGTTATGCGTTTTCCGTTCGCTATGGTTATGCGTTAGACATCACCTTTCACCTTAGTAAACTGTGAAGTGTTGTAATAGTATTAAGAATGTGTTCTAAATTCTGTGTCTAAATTATTTTGAGTGCTTCATAATCTATGCTATACGCATGATTTTTCGTTCTTGTTACCTCTTTCATCAGATTAAAAAGTAATAACTATTACGGAAATAAAATATTGTAGTTTAAAAAATTGTAAGTTATTGCTACCGATAATTTCATTGAGGTTGCAAAGAATCTTCAGAAAATTCTGACAAGATGGTTGTTTAAAACTATTTTTAGACACATGCTTGTCCTGAAAATGTAGTTTTACTCTAAGTAATTGTCCTTATACTATTTAATAATGTCCTACTCTATGCATATGTATTACTTATTTTATCTAAATAAAAAGATCAAAATGATTCTTGGTTGAATCATAACTTTTGCTCATAAAAAAATATTCAGAAATAAAAATTTAAATAATACTTGCTGAAGCTAAATTATTTTGAATTGTACTTTATTATATAAGGCATTCAAAGTTTTTATTTATCTTTTAACAAGAACGTAAAATCAATCGTTAAGTATAGATTTTGAAACACTTTTCAACACATTTAGAATACTATAACAAAACTTCACAATTTAATAAAGTGAAAATGGTTGTATAAATAAACAATTTGTAAAACACATAACAGATTTGAAAACTTAATTTCATCAGTTTCCAGCAAAAGACGAAAAAAAAAATCTGAAAATTTTTCTTCAGCCCTCTATATGTACTATAGATTTATCACATAATACATAATATGCTAAAATTTAATTCAATCAGAAAACGCATATCACACTCGAAAATTCCTCTCAGCAATTTCCATCAATAAACGGAAATGTACATCAGATGTTTTGCGCAGCCCTGTATATGATCTGTAGATTTTATACACACTGAGAAATATGCAAAAAAAAATTTTTTAACACGTTTCAGAAGAGAAAACGCACTATTTTCAGCAGTTATTGTTCATATATAGTACTCTAACCGAATTATTTTGTGTGTACTTGTATATCAATGATGAATGTTATACATAGTAAATATATTGCAGTGCACCTCAGATACATACAGGATGAACCGAAAGTATTGTCCTGACTATAATAATCCATTACAAATTAACCGTTTGGATAATAATGTAACTTGATGTATCATTGGATAGGTTAGTTTCAGTAGTTTTTTGTGTGCCATAAATGGCGCGATTGCTCCTTCAAGAGTGACTCGGGGAACGAGGATTTCATAATTAAGACATTTTCGGTCGAAAAGACATCTAGTGAACATTTTTATGTTGTTATGGATGCAAACCTCCTGATACGAAATAAATAAACCAATTGTATGACAGGTTTAAAGGAACAGGTAGCGTTGCTTCACTTACACTAGGCCTGCCACTTCTGTGCAGATCAGCAACGTTACCTGTAACTTTAAACCTGTCACACCCTCTGTTTATTGATTTTGCATCAGGAGGTTTGATCCATAACAACATGGAAATGTTCGATGAACATTATGGGCGATTGACTTTCGTGAAACCAAGACACACATTGAGCTTTCTCTTGAATCGATGCCATTTCGGCCGAAAATGTCTTAAGAGAACCAGGAAAGTAAAATTCAACCAAATAATTGATGGACATAAATCATCCAGATGATTAACTGTGCTATAAACTACAGTAAACTCTCGATTATCCGCGAATTGGGTGGCGCGACTATCGCGGATAATCCACAAAATTTTGAAAAAAGGGAACAAATCTACACAAATATGTACTTGAACAATTTATACACATAATAAGTAACACAAGCATACATTTTACAGTTTTTACGCACAATGGGTAACATAAAGATACTTATTACTTCAGGAATAATAAAATTATTCATTACTTACAAACTTGTAGGTTTATTTCTTTAGAAAATCCGTCAAAAGTGTCTGTTTTTTTGTACTGAAAGACTTCTTCTTTATTTGCGATTGAAGTTTTTTAAGTACTATTTTATCACAAAGTGACGCGTCATCCTCTTCCTCTGGATATTGGATAAGTCCTTCAACGTGAGCCAAAACTGCGTCGTGGCTCATTTTCTTTTGTACCTTATCATCTTCTTCGTCACTCTCTTCCAAATTCATACCTAACGCTTCTTCAATAATTTGGTCATCAGCTGCATATTCGAAGCCTGGATCGTCAGCATCACAATTAATCCACTCAATGATATTATCTTCATCGACATTTTCTCCACCAGCAACAGATTTTGCTAAATTCTCTAAATTATGAACGGAAACTTCTTCCTCTTCCTTTTTTGATTCTACTAGAGATTTTTCTATACTTGGCAAAATCTTCCGCCAGGATTTTATTAATGTGGATTTCTGTACCGTCTCCCAAGCACTGTTTACATCATAAATGCTATCGAGAATCGTGTAATCTTTGAAAAAGCTCTTAAGATCATCTCCTTCTTCAATTCTTTTTTTCAGTAATTTCGTTCTGTATTTTTTCTTAATTGAAGCGATTACGCCCTGGTCCATAGGCTGGATGAGAGCTGTAACATTGGAGGCAAACATTTTGCAAAAATATTTCCATCTTCTGATTTCAATTGTAGTTTTGTGCAACACAGCTTTCTGGGGTAAATTTTGAGACGCCAGATGTTTCCTAACTTCGGGAATAAACATTTCTTCAAACCATTTTATAAATACTGTTTTATACATCCAAGCTTTCTTTGTGTTGAAATAATGTACTGAGAGGTTCTCAGCTCTTGTTCCCTTAAAACATCTCGGTTTTTTTGATTTTCCAATCACTACTAACTTTAGTTTATGGAATCCTGTAGCATTACTGCAAGTCATTATTGTTAGACGCTCTTTATTGCACTTATGTCCTGGAGCTTGATTTCGCTTTGAAATACCAGAGTTCGTGTAGGCAAACATTTCCAGAACAGTCCTGACTCATCGGCGTTGTATACTTGTTCGAAAGAAATTCCTTCTGATTGAAGAAATTGTACAAAATCTTCTTTGAAATTTTCTGCAGCTTGTTCGTCGCAACTTAATTTCTCGCCGCAAAGACCTATTTCTCTTATACCGTGGCGTTGTTTGAATCTTGTCAGCCATCCTGACGATGCATCAAATGATCCCTCTAATCCCAGCATTTCAAAAAATTGTTTTGCTTTTGCAGCAACAATAGACCGTGAAACAGGCGTTCCCTCACTTCTCACTTGTCTTACCCAACTTAAAAGTGCTGCATCCAGTTCTTCAAAAGTGCTGATTTTCATACTTTTTCTTTTTTTCATCGATGAAAAGTTGTCTGATGAGGCTGAGAATTGCAGCAATTTATCTTTCTGTTTTAAAATGTCCCTAACTGTGCATTCTCCAATTCCATATTGCAAGCTTATTTGTTTTCTTGTAGCCCCATTTTCAATTTTTTTAATCAGTTCTAATTTATCTTGAATCGTTAACACAACTCTTTTTCTTTTTTGTGACATTTTTCAAATACGTATTGAAAATGCAAAACTATAAAATTTAAATACAAACGCGAACTTCTGTAAGATACGTGTTCACAGCTCAGCTAAAACAAGCAAACTGGTGTGCTTTATGAAAAACGGGAGAAACAAAATCATAACAGGGGGGGCGGGGGTGACTTTCAGTACCCGTACATTGTTTATCAACAGGTGTGTGGCCTTGCGACACCCTCAAGATTAGCTGCACCTGCTTTGTGCATGTGATTGTTCCACGTTTTCAAATGGAAATCATATTTAGTAAAAAAGATCGAAAACTCATCCTACATCGCAGAAATAAGTTTCTTCTCAAAGATAAAAAAAGAAAAAAAAAGAAATTTAGACTCGCGGATAATCCGCAACGCGGATAATCCGCTCGCGGATAATCGGGAGTTTACTGTATTTTCTTTAGTTACATAAACAATACATCGTTTCAACTTAGCCATAAATCTCTTCAAATGTATTTAACCTTGAAAATCCTTTGATAAAGATAATGACTTGTTGAGTGGCTAAATTAAGACTCGTAAACTACAGTAAACTGATTTATTGCTATTATTGTTATGTATCTTATAATGTAAACATTTTCTTTCATTCTGAACATGTAGTTAATCCAGGAAAGAGGTATATAAAATGCTCTCTTATTTACAATATATATCGTGTGAATTAAATAAGTTAAAATGTTACCGCTTTTTAATTTAATCTACATAATTGTATGCAATTTCTTTATTTGAGGGAGGCAAGAAAAGGAATTAGAGAACACAATTTTCTACAAAGATAAAGTTAACAATATCGTCAACTAATACATATTGGATTAAAAATAAAGTGTGGATTTACACCGAAATGGATAAGTATCCCGAAGAAGGGTAAGTCCCAATTTAAATTACCTACTCACGCCTTTTTATTGGGATTCAAATCCCATCAAAAATCGATTTTTACTTTTTTATATCATTAAATAGTTTAAACTTTTATCTTTCGAACGATGTGTCACGCATGTTTATATATATAAAAAAATAAGCGTTGAAATTATTCATTCCTTCTAAGAGTACTTCACAGCTTAATGGCCATTTAAATCTGTAATTGACTTTTTCTCAAAACTTCGATTTTTCATATTTTTTTTCAATATATCTATTAAACTTAAGAACTCAGATTTTTTTAATTCTTATATTATGTTATATTGTGCACTTTAACACAAGCATTTAATGATTTGTTGAGAATTGTTTATTTTAGGCAGTGCGATCTTACCAAAAATGCTAATTTAAAAATGACTTTCAATAAAAGATTAATAATTAATTTTGAGTTTCACTTAGATATACGTTAAAATACGTAAATCATGTTATTCTAACTACTCTAAAAAATCTAGACCTCTATCTTTCACCATTTCTTACAAAAAGGTACATAAAGTTGGTGATTTTAACATGGCGGGGATAGGGCTTTCCCGGTGCCCTTTGTACAGAAGTTTTGGGATTTCTGTACATTTGTATTGAATTATTCCGATGGCTGTAAGATTTGATAACGATATGAAACAATATTAACAGAACGAATTAATCCATATTGCAGATAGAGACAAGCCGAATGTTACAACTAATTCTTTATTGACCCAAATCGGACGCCAGGTTCGGGATGTTTTTTTTTGCAAGGCGAGCCCTCGGCCGGAGCCGGGCGTTGGAGAGAGAGTCTCATTACATTCTTAAGCTCAGAGCATGCGAGTTCAGAAGCAAGTCCTACAATTACATTTTCTCGAAAAATGCTGGAGTATTGGCAGGAGTATATACACAATTTCGCCAAATACATATGCTATATGGCGAGATTACAGAGAGGAAGGCATGTGGTCAAAGTACGATAATTGAAATTGAATGGGGGGAAGTAAAAGAGTAATAAGAAATATTTAACGTCAAATGATTACTTAGGAATTATAGCTCATAAACCACGACCGAATATTCTAAAGGGTTTACCAGAGATCCCACGGGACTGAAACGCTAGCAAGAGAACGTTAATAAAATAAAACAAATTAAAGACAGGGTTAATAACTGAAATGACTAATATCTATTGTATCTGCACCAACGGTTAAAAAGTAGAAGTAAAACGTGTGACTAATTTCTGCATATCATCAAACTAAGGCAGAAGGATGAAAATTAGAATCCAGTTGCTAGGCGAAAAGAGGAAATTATTTCTTTTCTTTTAAATGCAGTGCGCTGCGGTTAAAATATTACAGATACAGAAAAATGATTGCTGAATTTATGAAGGGAAAAGAGCGCTAAAAACAGATTGAATCCGAATGCAGACAGATAATTAAATTTAAAGAATTTAAAAAAATGTAATTTTAAAAGGGGGAAAGGAGAAAGGTATTAATATTAATATGTGAAGGTAGGCGCCTTCACACCCTTATTTATAAATTCTTCGTTCCCTGACTCACTCTTGAAGAAGCAATCGCGCCATCTATGGCACAAAAAAACTACTGAAACTAACCTATCCAATGATACATCAAGTTATATTATTATACAAACGGTTCATTTGTAATGGATTGTTATAATCAAGGTAAGACTTTTGGTTCACCCTGTATATCAATCCCAATAAGTAACATGAACAAAATACACCACAAACGATTTTTCTCTCCGTAGACCGTAATGCAATGGAATACTTTTGAGTGTCCCTGTAAATGAACGATGAATGCTATCTATGTCATATTCTATAGTAAGCATTTTGTAGTGTACTTCAAGAGCTATATATAAATTTCAATGAGTTTGTAATTGTAAAACATTATTAAAAACCATTGCAAACGATTTTTCCCTATAGGCCGTAATGTGACGGAATACTTTTGAATGTCCCTGTAAAGGAACTGAAGCTGCCACATACTTCATTTTCGACACCGAAATTGTCATAGGGAATATCAATAATATATATAAATTTCATGGCGATCCGTCTATATTTACGCGAGTTAGAGCGCGGACAGACGGACGGCAGACAGACAAACCGAGGTCATAAACACTTTTCAACTATGTTGGAAAGAGTTAAAAAAAATTATACCTTTTATTTTCTTTAAAAGTAATTTAATTTCAGAGTATTAAGGGGTCTCACGACTCTTAAAGCTTCAAAATTTTCGAAAATTAAATTTTTTTAGATGTTAAACTCCTATCTTTTCTGAACATTTTGATATGATTGCTTCCTTGAAATTCCCATTATAACAAAAGTTATGGCTTTTAGAATTATACTCGCACAATAGCTGAAGCGGTGTTTCTGAAACTTCGAAGCCATTTTTCTCCAAATGACGTTTTTGGGCATAACGCGCATGTATCTCAAACACTTCGGAATATGTTTTCATACAATTTTCAAAACATATGTTTCATGTGACTCTGCATAAACTGAACCTAAAATTTCCTTTTCATTGTTCAAAAAAAAAAATACATTTTTTAGGTGATTATACTGTTAAAATTTTCAAAATTTTGTAATAGCTAAATACAACTTTGTATTAAAAATATAAAAATGATTTAAATACAAATTGACATAGGTTCAGGGTAATTATTGTAACCTGAAGCAAAAGTAAGCATAAAAACTTTCATTCCAGTTTCCATATTTACTTTGCAATCCTGCGCGTAAGCTGTTATATCCATTTTCTGCTCCTCAAATGTGTTGACGTTATTGTGAAATGTAATCTCCAAATCAAGGACATTAAATTAATCAAACTCAGTAAATTGCTTTTCATCTGTCAAACCTGAATTATGAAAAGTGAAACAAGGAAGTGATTGCACAATTCTAAATAAACACTCTAATATAAACATTTCATCATATTCAAAAATGAAAGACATTCGAACATTAATAAACTTTTAAATGACTATAAATATAAATATTGATATAAATAATGTAATATTAAGATAAATGGCACTAATTTCCTGTTTTTCATAATCAATAATGTATTATATATGTTTTTCTACTTTCACTTGTAAACTAGAATCTCCAAAGAAGAGATGTGATTTTTATGCTGAATTAAAATGTTTTTTTCTTTCTCTAAAAGTTCCCAACATATTTAAATTCACAAGCCACAAAATCATTACGCGTGTTTTAAGATGACACCGAATATCGCATCGTTATCAGTGGACTAAAACAGACAAACAACTAGAAACTATAGATTGGACTACCCTTGCAGATGTTTTATACCAGACGGATTACGAATAAACATAAATACAAGGTAAGCTAATTTTATCTTACCTATGCTTTGTTTTTATATTGAGAAAATAAATAATTAACCTCTGAGGAAAACGAACTTCGCGCAGGCATTGTTAGAAAAGTTATAATACTCCTAACAAACTGATCATGAGACTGAAAAATTTGTCTCAATAAAAGCATCGTCACTAAATGATAAAAATAAAAATCTGGTAATCTAAAAAGGGTAATTTATTAGAAAAAAAATAAAGCAAATCTATAGCAATATTATGGCTTCTACAAAAGACAGCACGACCATTGAAAAATTGAACGCCAACAATTATACAAATTGGCGGTTCAAGGTCGAAATGTTATTGATTCGAGATGAACTAATTGAAGTTATTACCGAAGAGACCCTCACACTATTGACCGATGATTGGACCAAGTAAGACAGAAAAGCAAGAGCTTCAATAAATTTGTCCATCAACGTAGTCAAATAGTGCATGTCAAAAATTTAAATACGGCTAGGGAAACATGGGACGCACTGAAACAAATTCATGAGAGATCTAATCTCTCTAGTAAGCTGTACTTGCGGCGAAAATTGTACAGTACAAAGTTAATTGAAGTTGGCAATATGACAGCCCACGTAACAAAAATTTTAGAAATAGTGGGCAAACTGTCAGCAATAGGAGAAAGCATAACTGACTCGCACATTTCAGCACTGCTGCTGTGCTCATTGCCACCGTCCTACGATACTCTAGTCACTGCCCTGGAGGCGAGAGATGAAGCTGAGCTAACGGTTCAATTTATAAAAAGCAAGCTTACAGATGAATATACTTGCAGAATAGATCATTCTGAGCAAGCACAATGTAAATTTAATAATTCAGAACAGAAAAGAGGCAACAATAAGTACTGCTCACACTGTAAAATGAAAAACTACTCAAATTAAGACTGGTGGTTTCTAAAAACGAAAAACAACAACAGTAACACTAACAACAGACACTAGAAAAGCACAAACAATTCAACATCACTAGTTTATGAAGAAAATAACTTACATAAAAACGCAAAACCTGAAGAAAGACAGCACACAGTAAATGAAAACAACAGTGTTGCTCTACTAACCAAAGAGTCTGAAAATAAAGGCACGTTTATGGACAGTGGCAGTTCTACCCACATAGTAAACTCAAAGGAATTCTTTACTAAAATAACAAATAACACTGAAACGAACGTCACAGTTGTCAATGGTAACAAAATGATTTCATATGGATCTGGGGGGGTAATAATTCATACCGAAAATGAAAACAAGCAAATTATATTGCGTGACGTAATATACGTTCCTGATATTGAAACTAACCTGCTGTCAGTGAGTAGGGCAACTAAAAACGGTTGCAAAGTCAAATTTGAAAAAGATAAATGTGACATAATACACGAAGGTAACATTATACTTCAAGGTAAACTTAAAAACAATCTGTACGAAATACATGTTAGTAAATATAGAAATCACAAGCACTATGCAAATGTCACCTACAACTGTTCAAATGCAAATTGCATAGATTTGTGGCATAGGCGAATGGGGCATAGGAGCTACGACACAATAAAGTCCATGTTATCAAAGGACTTAGTTGAGGGAATTAAAATCAACAACTGCAAACATAACGCTAAATGTGAGGCATGCATCAAGTCAAAAATCAGCGAGACCCCATTTCCTAAATCAGGTGCATATAGAGCTACAAAAAGGCTCGAGTTAGTCCATACTGATGTATGCGGCCCTATAAATACACCCACAATTGGGGGGGAAAATACTTCGTCACTTTTATCGATGATTATACGCGATTTTGTGTAATTTATTTAATGGCAAATAAAAGTGAGGCTTCAGAGAAATTGAAAGAATACATCTCAATGGTGAAAAACAAATTTGGAAAAAATACCCAATGCCATAAGATCTGACAACGGTGGTGAATATACTGGTAACGAAATAGAAAAATATCTAAAAGAAAATAGGATTCATCATCAGCTCACCGTACCATTTAACCCCTGCCAAAACGGTGTTGCTGAGCGTAAGAATAGGTCGCTACTGGATATGGTTAGAAGTATGCTAAATGAAGCAAATCTCCCACACAAATTATGGGGGGAAGCCCTATGCACCGCGAACCACCTACAGAACCGGCTACCTTCAAAAGAGGTAAGCACCAGACCCTATGAATTATGGATGAATAGAAAACCCAATTTAAAATATCTCAAAGTTTTTGGCTGTACTGCATACGCCTACATACACAGATCAAAGAGAGGAAAATTAGACAATAGAGCAGAAAAAGGTACTTTTGCCGTATACGACAGTCGCACTAAGGCGTACAGAATCTATACAAGTGACGGAAGAGTAATATTGGCCAAAAGCGTAAAATTTTTAGAAAATAAAAATAATTCAAATACTAATGAATATCTAGATAGAAGAGAATTAATCGCGGAAACAAACAAATAAACACAACAGAAAGACACGGGTGAAATTGAAATAGATCTGACACCAACACAAAGTGAAATAAGTCCACCATCCTCGTCACAACAACAAATTCCACAAGTCAGAAGATCAGAAAGAACCAATACAGGTGTACCGCCGGACAAGTTTGCTTATGCATTCCGGCACGATCCAGTATATGTACCTAATAGTTGGGAAGACATGATGAGTATAGAAAATCCTATCGAAAAACAGAACTGGATAAAAGCAACAGAAGGGGAAATGAATTCCCTTAATGAAAATGAAACCTGGTGTTTAGTTGGTCTCCCACAAGGAGCAAAAGTAATTGGGTCGAAATGGACTTTTAAAGCGAAATACGACGAATTCGGAAAAATCAAGCGTTACAAAGCCAGATTGGTCGCACAAGGGTTTAGACAAAAGTATGGAGTAGATTTCGAAGAAACTTACGCTCCAGTAGTTTCCCATACAAGTTTAATATGTTTTATAACTGCCGCAGCATATCACAATCTCAATATTAGACAGATAGACATCAAAACAGTATTTTTACATGGTGAACTGGAAAAAAATGTTTACGTATCACAACCTAAGGAATATATAAACACTAGAGAACGCAATAAGGTTTGTAAATTAAAAAAGGCCCTATATGGATTAAAACAAGCTGCAAGAGCATGGTACTCAAACATTAGTGAAATACTAAAATAATTAGAATTTAAACAGAGCAATGCCGATAACTGCTTATTTATAAGAAAAGAAGGGGAAAACACGGTTTATATAGCAGTATACGTCGATGACATTCTCTTCGCAGGAAAAGATGAAGATATAAACGACATAATAGACAAACTAAAATCTAAGTATGCACTTGAAGATTTACGTCAAATTTTCAATTACCTTGGGATAAAAATACAAAAAACTTACAACGGCTTTAAACTAAATCAAACAGCAAAAATAATAGAAATTGCAAAGGAATTTAATTTAGAAGATTCTAAGCCATATGGCACTCCAATGGAAACAGGCTTTTAACGATTAGATAATGAGGAAACACAAATGCCAAACAACACTAAGTACCGACAAGCAATAGGTGCGCTACTATATGTTGCTACAATAAGTAGGCCCGATATTTTAGTAGGGGTGAATATTCTGAGTAGAAAAAATGAAACGCTAATTTCCCGTTTTTCATAATCAATAATGTATTATATATGCTTTTCTACTTTCATTTGTAAACTAGACTCTCCAAAGGAGAGATGCGATTTTTATGCTGAATTAAAATGTTTTTTTCTTTCTCTAAAAGTTCCCAACATATTTAAATTCACAAGCCACAAAATCATTACGCGTGTTTTAAGATGACACCGAATATCGCATCGTTATCAATGGACTAAAACAGACAAACAACTAGAAACTATAGATTGGATTACCCTTGCAGATGTTGGATACCAGACGGATTACGGATAAACATAAATACAAGGTAAGCCAATTTTATCTTACCTATGCTTCGTTTTTATATTGAGAAAATAAATAATTAAACTCTGAGGAAAACGAACTTCGCGCAGGCATTGTTAGAAAAGTTAAAATACTGCTAACAAAATATCTGACACGTTGGAACCCTCTATTAATGCTAATCATGCATCTTGCTATTTTTGAACTACATGAAATGAAAGAACATACTTTTATCTTTCATCTCCCAAGAGGAAAGATATATAAAAGAAGAAAGATCTAAGTAAAAGTTGTGTTTTAAAATCATATACATTTTAAGATATTAAATGTTGAAAATGGTCTCTTTTTTTTTCTTTTTTTCCCAATTTTAAGAGCCCGGAGGCCCCTTAAATCAAAAATAATAAAAATAAATAAAATAAACAACCGAATAAACAAAAAGGGAGGGGGGCGTGTAGGAAAAAATTTCTAATATCGCTGAATAAGAGAGTAATTTTTATGCAATTTAAAATTAATTACCTAATTAAAATTAAATACCATGTCTGCAATTGCCGGAATTTCCAGGTCCGGTTCCAGCCCGTCCCGAACGAAAGCTATTGTTGCGCCCTGGTCAGTCTAAATCAGTCTAAGTCAGTCTAAATTCTTATATTTTAATAATTCGCATCCCGAACCGTACAAAAATAGGTGAAAACAGGCCCGGCCCATACAGAAAACAATTAAATAGGGTTCTGTCCGCCTCGACTTAATTTCTAGAAACAATTCAATTTTTCTTAACATACCATTAAGATTCTTTTAAAGAATGCTGCATACATATTTATGGGAAAGTTTTACAGTATATTATAGGTTACTATGTGTTCGCAAGACAGAAAATACACTACAGAAACATTAATGCTTAGAAACTTTGACTTTTAACTTAGAAACTTTGACTTTTCAACATTCAAATAAAGATTCATTAAAGAAAATTAATGTGGTTTAGAATAAAAAAAAAGAGAGAGTTAAAAATTAATAATTTTTGAAGCTGCATAATAAAAAGTAGATTTTTGAAAATAAGGGGAGTAGCCTTTTTTGAACCGCTGCAATTCTGCCCTTAATTACAGAAGGAGACGTCATTTAAGGATGAAATTCTACTAATCAGAATGACGTCATGTATGTTCAGAAGAAGCACCTGCCTACCATGTGCTGTTTTCAGACAATTTAAAAAAACCTAAAATTAGATCCTTTGATCGAATTTTTTCCTTCTAAACGTATGTGAATACTTTAAAACTAAGGTAAGTTGTTATGTTTTCATATACATATTTAAGTTCATGTGTTTATTGCGCATATTTTTCTCGCGTATTTGTTTGCTTTAGTTTTTGTGTTTAGTCTTGAGATTACCAGTTTTAAAAAATGGCTCAGTTACCTTAATTGAACCAATTTGAATTTCTTAAAATGGAACAGATGTACGATCATAAATTTGAAAAGTATGTGACAAATTTCAAAAAGGCTTCAGCTACAAAACACCCACAAAAACCAAAGAATTATTACAAATATAATCTCCCTTGCGAAAATCATTTAATTCAAAGTACAGTGGGAGCCAAAAAAATTTGTGTTAACATCTTCTCCATATAAAGTAAATTTTGAAATGAAAAAACCAGAAACGGCAAAACGAAGCCCTCAAAGAACTGGAGCATGAAGTTAAAAAAATAATGCAATTCAGTTGGAAGGAAAATGATGGAAGGGCAGAACTACAGACATAAGGTTAAAAAAACTTCTGTTACAGTAAAAGGTCTAATGATTCAGAATTTAAAAAGAAAATCAAGGCAGTGATGATTAGGTTTTACCTAATTTGTAAAAAATAAAATAAAATACCAGAAATGATTCAGTGTTCAGACTGCCAAATATGGTTCAAGTTGTGTGCGCTGGAATAAAAAATTAACGAAAGAAATTCATGTGTAAGTCTTATCACTTTTTATATAATATTCAAATAACTGGCCATTAGTTCCATAATTTCTATACTTAATTACCTATAACTTTGATTTATATTTTGAATACATTTTAATTTAACTTTTTATCTACTGCATTATGATCTACTGCAGTTTTTTTCATGCAATTTTTTTTTTCGGTTACTGTAATGAAAGTGAAAGGATATTCATAAAAAATACTCACCCGTGAGAAATTTATTTTATTATAGCTAATTAATTAAAATTGTTACTTTAAAGTACCGTCAGTACACCATGAGTAAAATATTGTAGCAGAAAACCCACAAAGTATTTCAAATGGCACCAGAATTGTGGTAAAATATTTTCGATTTAATTAGTATCTGAAATATAGAATTTTTCATACTTACAAATAAATGTTTTGGCAAATTCCTGTGCCAATATTTCAACACATAGCATTGAAACGGCTTTGCCTCTGAAAGGGTTAAAAAACTATTTTTTTTTTAGGTTTCCAACTTGTTAGCAGTCCTTTTGTTATGCGACGTCTATACTCCAGGGACAAAATGTTCTCTCGCATCTCCACATATGCAATATGTGAATTTACATATGTAATTTCTAGCATAGCAAAAAATAGCCGGTGCCCAAACTTTTACGATTTCCTATAAAAAATAATAATGAAACAGAAAAGAAATTCTAGGAAAATTATTACTACACTACATTTTAGTATAATTACATTTTAAAGCAGATGAAAACGATGGATAACTACACAGATGAAAAGTAAACAAAAAGTTTTTCTCCAACATCCTGTGTACTGACGGCACTCATAAGTACCAAATAGTAATTCAACATTTAAATCAAATACATAAACCGTTAATCTAAAATAGTTAGTCAAATTGTATTCTAAGATCATAATGAACACATAAAAAAAAATCCAACACATATCTTATATGCTTTACTGTGTTTGCAGCAATAAAAAGACGAGCGTGACAATCTGTACAAAATGTCGGCACAAAACACGTAGACTGTTTCAAAGATGGCCTCCGTACTCGCTAAAATAACAAACCTAGAACTACTGCTGCCATGTATCCTTTTAAAGTGGAGTTAAAAGAGTATTTTTGCAAAGTAGCATTGGAATATTAATAATATTCACTATGGGATGAAAGTTTAAAGTGAGTGGTACTTATAAGTACCGTGAGTAGATAAAGGGTTAAAACGATTATTCTTAATTCAGGCAATTGATTTCATTATATTTCATTGCTGTTGTTTTCTTTGGTTTTTTTCTTTAACATCAAACTTTGCTTTTAATAAAATTAGTTATATTCCCTACTCATTAAATCAGACTTATATTGTATCACAATAATATATATTCCAAACGGAAAAGTCAAAACATATATTAAAATATTATTCTTATTACTCTTATTTATACTTACACTAGGAGACTCTTCCCCCTGCAAGCTACGCTCGCCAACCCCCGTTGAGACACCGCAGAATCTGAAAACACGCTACTCTGATGGGTTTTAAAAATATTAGAGAAGATTGAATAATACTGAAAAAAGCTGTGCAGATCTCCCAGTAAAGGGGTTTCCATTTAATTCCCTTTGACTGCAAAAATTTAAGGCCGAATCAGTTGCTTTTAAGACATCCAATGGTTGTTTTCGTATTTGATTAAAGAGGATCAGTTAAACATTTGAAAAGAAGCTAAAATAAAATGAATCAAGTATAAAGAGTCTTTGTCTCCCAGTATTTTAAAACAATCTCTGTAACAATAGCCTAAGTCATGTGATTATCATCAACAGTTCCGGGCGGACCACATCGCTTTTTATACTCTAGGTGCCATTTTGGTACTTTAATGTTAGCCATACGCAGGTGATAAGTCGCCAAATATTATTCTATCGCCATCATTTCATCTATATTATAATAGTTCAAGTCATCAACTGCCATAAACAAATACGGTCTGATCCCTTCGCCTTTTATATGAAAGTTTGGCACAGATGTCATATACGCCCCATTTTGGAGCGATCTTTTTCCGACGCCAATTTGGGGAAAGCATCAACAGTATAAACAACAACATCCGGTTTACCATATCAAGAAAAATAACGATACCTTGACTCCAGTTAAGTACACATTGCTTATATGACATTGGCGCCAGAAAAAAATCACCCCAATATGGGGCCATATATGACATCTGTGCCGAAAGTTTTCCATTTTGATTAAAAAATCAATTTTTTTTTTCGAATAAAACTACATAAAAGTTGCCATGGTCGCAAAGAATTCTTGGCACTGTTAGGCTAGCCGGGTGCAAATCTCGCCAATAGCTTTTTTCAACTCGCCAATTGCCAATTGAATGTCATGGTTTGTTGCATTATTTAATATTTGGCCCGATGTCATATATGCACCGCCGGTTTGGCGTGTTTATTTTTTTTCTTTAAGGAAAATTTGGTGAAAACTTCGTTTTCGAATACCAGTTACATATGTATTTTTGGTACTACTTAGTTATCCCGTCAACCAAAAATCTATCGGCAAACTATGAGATTAAATGCCAATAATGGTTGATCGTAAATGTCACATTCACTTGACTTTAAGCAGGTTACACGTGTTTACGTCATCAAGTGATTTTTGTTTTGACGTTTTATTTGTATATTTATTAATGTTAGACTAATTTATTTGTTCTTTTGTTATTTAAAATATAAATTATGTTAATTTATATAATTTCGCGAGTGGTTTGGCGATTTATATAATTTAGCGAAATTACTCGACGGAATAAGTAAGTATTTATAATTATTTTCTGTTATTTTCAAAAGGAAATAACAAAAAAAGTAATTGATAACTATAGAACAAAATAATTTATATAATTTAAAAAAAGAAATAAAAGTAAATAAACAACAATAGCCGGGTTACCATGTCAATCAAAATAGTGTCATTTTGGCACGAATTAGGTAGCCCGGTGCGTTTATGTTATCTGTGCCTAATATTTTTATTTTCGTTTTGTTTTTTAAAAAAAAGAAAGCCATCAATTTTAAATGTTTCAGTTTTAAATGAAAGATTTGTATTTTAAATAAAATGAATGAAAGGGTTATATTTTAAATGAAATTAATGAAATATAAAAAAAAAATGCGACGGGAAAAATGTTTGGCGATTTATCACCTGCGTCTCGTTAAGATAAAAATACGGAGTTCTATATTTCTCTATCAGAATCTTTCCATTTGGCGGAAGATGTTCAAATAAATTGAATTACGAATAAAAGTAACATGTTTTACATTTCTTAGCATATATTTAAGGAAGGCCAAACTGGTCGCCAAATTACTTTAAAATAATAACCTTTTCTGAAATATGAAAAAAATATATCTGTTACGATTAAAATTTGATTTGCGATCATTAGAAAAAAGTATTTAAAATTAGAAAAAAAAAATAATATTTCGAAAACTAATTCGAATTTTAAAATTCTAATACCAGTTTTAAGATCTGCAGATCAATACAGATTTTTTGTATTAATTTCATCGCAAAGTATTCCATATTTTAGGAGAAATTGCCGTGAAACATAATCAGTTGTTTAATCAGTCGTTTCAAAAAATAGTTTCATAAATTCGTTACATTTCAGTCGTTTCATATATCCGTTTCATAAATTCGCGTTTCATTAGGATTTTATATATATAGGGTAGATTTGTAGCCTTATATTGTTTGGTCCAATTTAATTGATTGGGGGGTCCAACTAAGGCGACACGATGTGACTGTCCGATGCCAATCTCTACGCTGGACATATTATATTTCTGTATTTATGTTTTCATACTGCTGCGGCACATTGATTGGTTCAGCACGCCAACTTTGATGGCATTTTCTGAAAGATCTCGTACATTTACCGAAAAATGAATAACTTTTTCGATTGCTTAATTTCTGAATAACAACACCTGCTTATTTCATGCCTTTCAGAAAAAATTGAATTACAACTTATGTCATAAAATTGCTCCTTTGAATTTGACGACAATCTTATTTTCGCGAAAGTCATATACATTGAAAATGTTTCATATTTTATTGGCTTCGTTTAAATTTTTAAGTCGGCGAAGCTCGTTTGAAAAATTGTTCTAATTCTGCGTACCCAGCCCATTATTAAGTTCAGTGCTTTGGCAAAGTCCGTTCGCTCATTGACAAAAAATAAGGCACACTAATGCGTCGAACATTATCCCGTCAACTTTCAAACTTCACCCCTATTAACCTTTGGAAGGAAAAAGTAATTAAAGAGCTACGTGAACTTTTGCCGCTCTAATTGTTTTCTTTGAAAGGAAATAAAATGAATTTATGTGAATCGATTTTTAATAGATATTTTTACTTCAAGATGGAGCTTTCGAAATATTTTTAGAGATATTCTGAAAGAGAGCATTTTGTTACGTCTGTGTGCGCAATTTTCACGTTTTTAGGTCCGATAGATTTTCAGATACAGGCGTCTTTCAAAACGCCCTGTACGTTTATCGCCATGGAATCCCTTCTAAATTGTGGTAAACCCTCCCTCTTTTTTGTATTTCTAACAGAAAATCATTGAGGTTAGATTAGAAACAATGCTTTAAAAGAATTATGAACATTTTTTAGTCTTTTAGTTGGGGGATTTACTTAATAACGCACGTTAATTAAGAGTTTTTCAAAATTTTATGTTTTGATGTGTGATCTCAGGTGTTCTGCTATAAGTATGCAAAATTCCAAGTCTCCAACTTAAACAGATTCTGAGAAGTGGCTGTGTGACGCAGGGACGGACACACGCAGACAAAAGAGCGAGACGAATAGGGTTTCGTCCGATGAATGAAACCCTAAAAACAGAAGAAAGGTTGAGAAAAATTTTTCGCCGTGTTAGTAGAATCGGCCATAGAATCCAGTTGAACTGTTTGAAGGAAGGGTTTTATGAGTGAGATATGGACAAGTAGCGTTCTTAACAACTGTTTAAATTTTAAATCCTGATGATGTCCAGGTATCCACCGAAAGTACTCGATATTAACAGCTTTTCCTTTTTTAAACATATTTTAAGTAATGAACCGAATATGGGATGATTTATCACTGATTTACAGAATCACACAAAATAATTCGATTATAGTACTGTTCAATGAGCGATAAATACTGGAAGTGCGTTTTGAGTTTTGTTATACGTTTTTAAATTTAAAACATATTTTGCGTATACGTAGTGTGTATAAATTCTGTAGATCATATACAGGACTACACAAAAGAATTCGTAAGCATGATCGTTAACTCCCTAAAGATTTTTTTTTTTTTTTTAGTTATGCATTTTCCAGCTGTACTATATTTAGCATGCTAAGAAATGTTCGTAGCATATAAATAAATTAATATAAAAAGCTACATAAACAACTAAATACATTGCTGTCTATGAATGGTTATTTCAGAAAGTACGTTTTCGGTTGTTATGCATGTTTTTATTATTATTTATTTAGGTATCTTCTTTCATCTTATAAAAGGGTGGATGTCCGTTGCAGTATTTTGAAAATGCTGGAATTTATTTCTAACTTGTAACATCTATTTTATTATTTTCGTCGCCTTTTAAGTAAAACGGCGAGCTTTTAAAGTTCATATTGTGTATTTTGTTGGAAAGCGTTTCCTAATCTATTCTTGAAGCATCATTTTCATTCTTCTGCTAAAAATATTGCTCGAATCACCAGCAAAAAAATTGACTTTAGTTTCTATTTCCCTGAATGCGCACGGACTTTAGGGAC
This sequence comes from Maratus speciosus, assembly GCA_963932465.1. Lineage (NCBI taxonomy): Eukaryota > Metazoa > Arthropoda > Arachnida > Araneae > Salticidae > Maratus > Maratus speciosus. Next base: position 70,149,314 of record OZ010799.1, on the reverse strand, counting down.
ATCCTGTATTTAGGGCGTCACCTACAGATGGCCAAAATAAATGACCAGATAAATTTATACTAATAAAAGAACAGATTGCTCTGCGTGTGTCTGTCTGTCTGTTTGTCGGCGATGGCTAACGAAATCTACGGCACGTACGAGGCTCAAAAATTTTGTGAGACTAGCCCAAAGTCTCTCCTGAAGTACCTGTTCTCAGAATTTCAAAATTCCTATTAACAGCTGAGTTATTAATTAACAACCGTAACTCACTCTCATAAAAAAGTAGTTATTTCATCTCCAGTCATCAACTCGCATGCCGAGTACGCATCTCTATGAAATTGAATATAAATTTCGAATTTTTTCACAAGTCGTCTTGGTCCGTTGATTAGAGCGTCAGCCTACCAAATTGAAGGTCCCTGCGTCAATACTCGGTAGGACCAAAGGTGAAATTTTCTGTTTTTAACTAAAAGAAATTTCAGTTTTTTTTTCTGAAATTTTATGGGTCTCATTTATATGCAAGTTCATTTTTATATATAAGAAAATAAAAATAAATTTTCAACTTAAATTTACACTATGTGTAAAACTACTTAAAAGATGACAACATTTAAAAGATGCTAAATTACTTTAATATCTTAGTACTTTCAACTATAAAAAACATAGTCGTCGTCAGAGGAAAATAGCTAAGGTATTAAACTATTATTAGTATTATTGTACTAAGGTATTAAAGTAATTTAGAATCTTTTAAATGTTGTCATCTTTTAAGTAGTTTTACACATAGTGTAAATTTAAGTTTAACTTTTAAAGATGAATTATGCATTTCTATTTATTTATTTACTTATAAATTTTCAAGTTCTAAATATATGCAGACGAATTGTGTCATTTATTTTTATCAAATTAGCGAAAGAAATAATACACTACAAAATGTTTTTGTTTTTTTTTAAATAGTGGTGCAAAAGGAATATAAAAATAGTAGTCTGTGGCAGCCCTGCAATCTTCAACTTCAGAGAGTCAGAAAATATAGATCTTAAATTCTTTTAAAACTATCAAAACATCTCGGAAACAATATTTATCAAATTAGTGAAAGAAATATATTAATTTATTGAATTTTCTGCTTATAAATAAAAGAATTTTTTTTTTCTGAAATTTTAAGGATTACATTCATATGTATCCATAAGAAAATAAATAAATAAAAATAAACCCTAAAGTTCTAAAAATATGGAAAAGTATTTTATTTTACCTATGTAGATGGTAGCACAGCAAAATTGTGTGAAATATCTTCGAAACGGAGGTGACTTCGCAGTGTTGAATTCAGGAGGTGTCCCAGTGGAAGGACATTCCCCCAGAGCAATGTGTTGTCCCTCCCCCCCCCCTTCGGGAAATTTGAGATTTTGTGTTTTCAATTGTCGAAAAGTGCAAAATTTCTAAAGTTATGCAAAAGTGAAATAGAAAAGTATTTCATTATACCACTGTAGATGGCAGCATTGCAAAACTGAGAAATTTCTTCGAAAAGCAGGTGACTTTGCACCGCTGAAAGCAGTGTTGAATTCAGGGGATGGCATGGGGGGGGGGGGTTCCCACCCGGAGCAATGAGATGTACCCGCGGAAGATTTGAGATTTTGCGTTTTCAATGGTCAAAAAGTGATTCCCCCTCCTCCGCGGAGTCACAGAAATCCTTCCCGGGGAAAAATAGCATATACTTTGAATTCAATATTTTTTCGCGATTTTTGAATGGAAAAAATATGAAATCAACAAAATGGAGTTAAACATATAAAGTCATACAAATTTGAAGTTTCTTAAAGGGTCATTCATTACGGGCCTAGCCTCGCCGGGCTTATAAGCTATTAAATAAATAAAAAGAGAACTAGCTATATATTTTAATCTCCAAATTTTCACAGAAAAAAGCGAGAGAAGACATTAGACTGTAAATTACGTTTTTTTTTTTTTTCATTCTTTCAGTGTTAGTATGGGTACCGTTATTTTCAAGACCAAATATCAATGTTATTTTGTAGAAAAATAAATCAATTTTAAACGAACGAAATTTCGCCTTATTTAAGGAGATATTTTCCATAAAGAAATATTGGTATCGAAGAATTTCTTACTCTGGAAATTCAAGAACCCGTTCGAATTCTGGCTTTATGTTTCGTATGCGGCAGCCAAATCTTGTTACTTATTTTTTCACCCACTTCCTGTTGACATAGAGATTTGAAATTTGGAATATATATGTATTCCTGAGGGTAAAACAGGAATTGGACATGTATTATTTTTTGTTCCATCCCTAAAGGGAGCAACGGAAGGCAAATTTAAAAATTTTTAAAATCACCTTATCTCATAAACCAGTGGATATATGTAAAATCTTGAAATTTAACATACCGATAGTACAACTAAAATTAGTAAACACGTTTTTCGGAGCTTTTCAAAATTCGACCCCTAATAGGGCTTATTACACGAGGCGTCAAAGTTGCTTGAAATTCCAGGCGTCTCCATGTTATCATATTTCTTCAAGGGAGTCGCTTCAAATGCAAGCAACTAGTTTGTGTCGCAGATGTTTTGACGCCTGAAGGGAGCCGCCAGTAACCGCCAATCAGATCCCTGGAAATCGGGCGATGTAAAAGACTTTCCCCGAACAGGCAATGAAATGCTTGGAAATCGAAAAAAATGGCATGTACAGTCGTGGAAAAAAAAGTAAACACCCCCTACTAACTCCTCAACAAATTATCATAGAAGAAAGTTACTGGTACCGAACGATTGGAAATAAAGTCTATTTTTAAATGATGTATATAAAATTTACTTAGGGGGCCATCTACATATTAAAACGAACCCAAACTTCATTTTTTTCAATGGCAATGCCCAGTTTCGACAGCATAAATGAACTCTACACTCTTCAATTACCCCAAAAAACAAATTTTTATGCAATTCGTACCATCAGTTTCCGAGAAATTCATTATTTAAAAACGTGCGTATTTTAAGGACTGTATCCAAATTGAAGTTCGGTACTCGATTGTTAACCGAGAGAGCCTCTTTCTTGATCAAGGCACCTTAAGCACCACTCAAGCTGTCAATGAAGCCTGTTAGATTACAGGAGAGCAGAAGAAATTTCAAAATATCTGGTCACTTCTATCATAGACGGCCCCTTAAACCACCATTTTGCCGTTTTTACTTTCTTCTATCTTGACAAGAAGAAAGTATTGGTTTCATGAAAATTTTCGAATTCCAGTTTTCGACACATTTACACGTTTTATGGGTCAGAGATTACAAAAAACAGGTTTTTACAAAATGTCTGTCTGTGAGTCTGTCTGTCTGTCCGTCTGTCTGTCTGTATGTGACACAAATGTTGTGGGCGCTCTATCTCAAGAACTAATGCACGGAATTTAATAAAATTTTATATTCAGGTAGTCCCTGATATAGATTGGTGCTGATTGGTTTTTGCTGTAAATCGCCCTGCAGGTGGCGCTGCTATGTAGCATTTTGCAGGATTTCCGCAAAAGCTCTATCTCAAGACCTAATGCACGGATTTTTATAAAACTTCAGATTCCGTTAATCTTTGATATGAGTTGGTGCTGGTAACGTTTTGGTGCAAATCGCCCAACAGATGGCGCTGCTATGCTGCATTTTGCAGCATTTACACGATTTTCTTAATAGCCCAATCTCAAGAAATAATGCACGGATTTTCATCAAACTTCAGATTCAGTTAGTGCTTGACATGAATTGACGTTTTGCTTCTTGTGGTGGAAATCGCTCAACAGGTGGCGCTGCTATGCAGCCTTTTTGAGATTTCCGCAATAGCTCTATCTCAAGAACTAATGCTTGGGATTTCAACAAACTTCAGATTCAGGTATACCTGGATATGAATTAGTGCTGTTTATGTTTTGGTGTAAATCGCTCAACAGGTGGCGCTGCTATGCAGCATTTTTCCCCATTTCCACAATAGCTCAATGTCCAGAACTAATGCACGGATGTTCATCAAACTTCAGATTCAGTTAGTCCTTGACATGAATTGATGTTATGTACCTTTTCGTGTAAATCGCTCAATAGGTGGCACTGCTGTGCTGCATTTTTTGTGATTTCCACAATAGCTCTAGCTCTAGAACTAATGCACCAATTTTCATCAAACTTCAGATTCCGGTATATCTTAATATGAATTAGTGCTGTTTGTGTTTTGGTGCAAATCGCTCAACAGGTGGCGCTGCTATGCTGCATTTTTCAGAATTTCCCCTACAGCACTATCTCAATAAGTAATGCACGAATTTTCATCAAACTTCAAATTCAGGTATACTTTGATACGAATTGGTTCTAAAATGATGTAATTTCTTTTACTATTTAAATGATTTAATTGACGTGACTTATATGGAAGAAAGTTTTGTGATGGCTACAACATACTAGTTTAAGCATAATTTGAAAACTACTTGGAAGAAAACTGTGAAATTTTGGTTTTCCATAAAGCAAGACCATGAAGCAAGAAATCTAAATCCATCAAAAAAATTGTAGGTTGCAATTCATAATTTTTTCGAATATTAATTTCATAATTCATAATTCATATCATAAAATTATAAAAATTGCAAATTTTGCGTGTTTATGTTTAGGTTTATTAGTATTATTGCTATAAAAAAAATTTGCACATTAGGAGCATGATTTCTGGAGATATAAATAAAAATATGAAAATGTAATTTAGCATTAGAAGCACTAAATTTTGAATGTTTATAATTCAAAAACTTATCATTCAAATGACTTGAAATTTGGTGTCTAGGCATAGTTTGAACCGAAGATTTGAAATATCTCATTAAAATTGGGTATTGCCATTGAAAAAAATGAAGTTTGGATTTATTTTAATATGTAGATGACCGCCTAAGAAAACTTTATATACATCATTTAAAAGTAGACTTTATTTCAAATCGTTCGGTACCAGTAACTTTCTTCTACGATAATTTGTTGAGGAGTTAAATGGGGGTGTTTACTTTTTTTTCCACGTTGCGGGAAAAATTGACGAGACGCAGGCAATTCCTGTCGCTTGGAATTTTCACAAGTAATAGGATTTTAGGAGGCAATGGTCCTGCTCCTAAACTCGGTTGGACGAATAAATGGACATGAAGACACTTTGGTTCTAAACGAGGCTAATGAAAAAGACAGGTTACCGCGGTGCATTCCGCGTATCTTTTTTTACAGACCACTGGAGTCACGTGATGCTCGAATGCACCATATACGAAAAGAGCGTCACGTCATTCTAGCGGTCTGTAAAAAAAAGACACTTGTGACGCACCGCGGTAGCATGTACTTTTCGTTAGCCTCGGTTCTGAACGTATTATATATTTTAAACAAAGTAAAAAATTGGGATTTCGACCATTATTCATTTAATCTCAATTACAAATATTTGAATATTAGCTCGTCCGACCGACATTACCCGCGCCCGTCAAAATCAGCACGAAACTTAAAAAAACTCTAAAAATCACAATGAGAATTCTCGAAAATTTTAAAAATCGATACAGAAATTCCTAATATACTTTATTGAAAAGAGAACAAAATTGATCACATTAGGAACGAAGATTGAATCCGTATTGCTTTTACTAATGCGGAAAAAATAGCAACTAATCGCAATGAAATACTAAAATATCAAAACTCGCAGAGGAGAAAAGTTACAATATTGAACTAAAAGATTAAAACAGCTTTCTTTTATGAATGTCGTAAATTATCTGAGGAACGCAAAAGAAAAAAAAAAACTGTAAAAATCCATAAAAAAATGCGAAAATTTTGAAAGTGTCTGTACGAATTCCGAATAAACTTTGTTCAAAACACGACAGAATATACTGTATTGTGCGAAAAGATTAAAACCAGATTCTTTTACTAACGTGGAAAATTTGGCACAAATTGCAAATACTCCGAAAAAAATCGTTGAAAATTCAAAACTCGCATTTTTAGTATAGTAGAATAAAATTTTTAACTGGAAGTCGTTTAGAATGTCCCAAAATTAACTGGAAATTCGAAAAACCGCTAAAAACAGCGGATGGCAAAATTTAATATATTAAGACAAAAGTTTGAAATTTCTTTTACGGATGTCAAAAAATCACCACGAAAAAATCGAGATAAAAAGCGCTAAAAATTCAAAATCACATAGGATGAAATTTACTACATCGGGTTAAAAGTTTGAGACAGAATTCCTTTTCGAAATTTTAAGATTTCTTTGATTATTCATTTACGCTTTAAAACAAATATTTAAATATTTATTTCATAACGGTATATTCTTAATAAAAATGAACAAATAGTCAAACTCATAAATATGTAAACAATCATGGAAAATAAATTAATTTTGAAACGTTTCTTTGAAATTGCTACCCTGTGGTATAAAATAAAAATTTTAATAGCCATGTCTGGCAATTCATCATTTAATGTTTGCAGATAATTTTAAATTTACATGACAAAACTTTCATAACACGTGAATTTCTCTTGGGACTTAACTTCCTCTGAAGTAATTTGAATGTCAATGCCGACTAATTTTATGAAGGGGAATTTTAATGATTTATACAGCAAGAAAAAAAAATATTTTAAAATATGTCTTACAATGATTACTGTCAGGAAAATTTAAAGGCGTTGAAATCCATGAATTGTAATTGCTTTGTAGTTATAGAGGTTATGAGTAGACATCGACCCAAAACACCGTTTCGTTTTCGTTTTCACACACAAAATCTGACTTTCATCGAAAATGCTGCCAAAAATTTGGCTGGACAAAAACTCGACAGAAACTACTAGTATTCCTAAAATCTCGTTTCTTCTTTCGAAAATTTTCAACATTATTTATTGATTTGAGCTATATCGGCTTGAGACACTCTTTATTTATTTCTATGAATTTGACTGTTTATAATTATCAATCATGACTAACTCAGAACGCGAGTGCAAATTATAAAGCAAGCAACACATATATTACTGAACTTTGAAGACGCTTTTCACGTTCTCATTGAAAGATGCAGACTTAACAGTAACAGAAAAATTTATTTTGAAGCCGTAGGAATGTTACGAATACTTTTCGAGAATGTTCTAGTATAACAGAAGATCATTTACAAAAATCACTGACATTTTCGTTTTCGGCCCCAAATAGGAAGATTTCTGAAATTCGATTTCGGTTTTGGTGTTAAAAACGTTTTTCGATCGATCCTTAGTTATAAGGCTCATTCGGAATTACACTAAATATAAGAATTTCAATAAAGGAAATTTTTGGTTACTTCTGATATAAAAATAGGGCCTTATACCTTGCATAATTTCATGAGAATTTCTTTCAAACAGTTTAAAATGAAAGTTTTTTATTTTATAAATAGTTTACTACATTAATTATAAATATATGTTCAAGTAAATTATGAATATTAATATTTTACTAACAGTTTATTTAAATTAAGTTTAAATCTTCATTTAAATATGTTATAAATCTCTATTTATTTACACTCTTGTCCAAAAGTTAAGCATAATTCTTAAAATGCGAAAAAATATGAGAAAATAATGATAAAATAGTTTGAAATCATTTGTGGGGAATCATGAGATGAAGATAAATGATTATGCATTTGCAAAACATTTCCGTGTATGTGGATATGCGCATATGCTCAGTGCAGTCACATTTTTTGCAGTTGTTGTTGTAGTACGAAGCGTTGGTAAATATAAAAAAAGACGAAATATGTCCCAAAGGCGCCATCTCGATATGTTTGTGAAAGTGAGAATTATTGGAATGCTTGAATGTGGACGCTTCCAAACCGAAGTGTCTCGAATTCTTGACGTGCTTAGTGTGTAATCTCCAGACTGTGACAGAGGTTTCAATGAACTGCAGATGTTATTCGACGAACAGTACCGCGTCGACCAATAGTGACAAGGACAAGCGCTCGGAAAGACTGATTGATCTCCGACAGTAACTGCGTGACATCAGCTTGACCGTTCTGCCAGACAATGGGCTTCAGCGATAAAGCTGCGAATGCACCATCCCTCTAAATGTTATCAGTGCCGACGTCGTTTCTTGTGGCCACGCGGTGTTTTTGATTTTTAATGACTTTAAAAGGAAAGGGATTAATGTCCTGCAAAAGAGGAACCTTTCCTCCAAATAGGGTTGAACTCCTTATCTCCTGACCCATTGTTGATTCCCCTCATTCTTTTGTGAATAAACCGCAGAAGAGTCCTGAACAAAAGATTTCCATGAAAACTGGAGAAGGGTGGCAAAACAAGCGTCTGTGTTCAGCCTAACAGCCACCAAGGTAGAAAGAGTTTCGACGAACTGTTTACAGAAGACTTAACCAAGTTAGTCTGTATGCCAGAAGACCAGCAGTTAGCATTCCTCTCTCGTCTGCACATAAACGCGACCACTTTCAGTGAAGTTTTGAACACCAACAGCGAAATCGGACACATGTCATGTTCAATGACGATTCCAGATTTAGTCTTCAAACCGATACTCGTCATATAACGATCTGGAGAGAACGTGAAACTCAATTTCACTCGAGAAATTTAACAGTAACACATCCTTTTCGTTCACGGGGAGTAGTGTATGCAGTCATAATGCCGAATGGCCGCACAGACCTCCCCATTTTCGACACGTGTCTATTACTGCTTTAAGATACAGAGATGAAATCCTTGAGCCTTACGTTCGCCTGTTTCGAGGTGCTATCGGTCCTGGATTCATATTCATGGATGATAATGCACATCTCCACCGTGTGGCTCTCATCGACGACTTCACTGAGAAAAAAATACACTCTTCCCCTTGAATGAATGGGTAATAATTTTCTGAATCCCTAAACTAGAAATATAGATTTCCGAGCTATGCGAATAGGGTACACAATTAAGCTGAACAGACGAAATGGTCAAGAATTTCATGTCACTTGTTTTCTGGGTGATGACACGACAAGGAATGGTTTCAGTAGCGAGGAATTATCGCTTTATTTTTGGATTGGTTTCATAAACTGTAGTTACAGTTACTAAAACTCACCTCTTGTATTCGTATCTATTTGCATGAGATTTTAAAATAAATTTGACAGAAAAACGCTCTTGAATTCTAGTAGGAGACTCTAGAACTCTCTAGCAAAGGGAATTAAAATTTATAGGGATTACATGGAACTACTTTTTCTAGAGTCATAATTTAGATTCTAGATGCCAGAACCATTTTTTTTTCTCAGTGTTCTTTGAAACTGAAAATATCCAGCGCAAGCACTGGCCTTCTATGTCTTTTGATATTAATCTTATACAGCATGTGTGGGATAACCTCGAGAGGCAACTTGCACTCACCAAGCCAAGTTCCAGAACTGAAAATTGCTCTCCATCAGGCTTGGAACTCTTTGAGCACACAGTCAATCAGTTCTCAATTGAAAATACGGGAAATCGTTGTGCGACATGCGTGACTATCAGAGTTACCCACACATCTTATTAAAATGTAGCATTTCTATTTTTAAGTAATTCTTTTTCGCTCAATTTCAAACTACTGATTTCCCCATTTTGCTTGCAACCATGTTATTTCAATAATAAAAATCAGTACAGTCGACGCTCATTATAACGACGGCTCATTATAGCGACAGTTCCATTATAACGACAGATTCAAAATGTTCCGAAATATATTACTTTTATGATATGTTACTTTTACATCCAATATAACGTCCGGCCAGCCGATTATTTCCCAATAAAGCGACCGAACTGAACTTTCCTCCAGATTTTTTTTTTCCCAAAAAAGGATTACAATTTTCTTTCCCTCAAGAAATAATTGCCGAGAACTCATTTCTCCCTGCGCGTCAATTCTTATTGTAAAATGTATTAAAATGACACTTTAAAATATTTTTTCAAGTCAAGAAAACACATAAAATTACTTATCATCTCTAACTGAAATGGAAAATTTTGTTTAAGGGTGTTCTCAAATCCAAAGGGTCAACTTTCTGACATAAGTTTTAATTCATTTTCGTTCGGAAACGCGTGAAACTAGAATGTGTTGTTATTCAGAAACAGTGTCATCGAACTGGTTTTTCCGTTGTCTTGTAAACGCAATAGATCTTTCAGAAAATACTATTAAAGTTGGAATTTTGAACTGAACTTCCGAACGAAAGAAGAAAATCCAGTCAGTAAGGGGAGAAAATGCCGTGTCACGTGATCAAAATCACTTATAATGCAATAGGTAATTGATGGATCCAAAAATGGAAAAAACAGTTCGATTCCAAATCGCTTCCATGGTCAGGCCTTCCAATTTTATATCGTTCCGTAAAAAAATGAATTTGTAAATGTGTCAAAACGTTTTGCGCTTGTTGAGCAGAGTAGTTGAGAACAGCCTTAAAGGAAATATCAAATGCACAAAAAAATAAACAACTATTTCGAAATATTTTTGTAAAAAATACGTTAATACGTAACTTTTTTTTTTTTTTTTTTTTTTTTTGTGCATGATTTAACATTTGCTTTAAATTTTATTTTAGAAATACGTAATCATTTTCTTAAATTGATTTTTTTAATTATTCATTGTCAATATTTATTTGATACGAAAGTAAACAGAATTTAGTAATAATGTTGCATTATAAAATTTTCTTTGAATCCTGAATTTTCAGGCACATCATTACTTACTTTACAGTTCTTTTTCGTTCACATTCGTTATAGCAACTTTCCATTATAACGACTCTCAACTTTGGCACGCCAGGAGACGTTATAACGAGCGTCGATTGTATCATCCTTATTTTTTTATAACCCTTTAATACCCGCATAACATGTTTATTTCAATTCTGAAGTCCAGTTCCTTAAGTTTGCACATAAACATCAATTATAGATAACTTTTGGATAGGAGTGTATTTTCAAAATAATTATAATTCATTTCAGAAGAAGTTATTTTATAAGAACTTCATTCCTTCATTTCTTTAAATTTATCTGATTTCATAAGAATTTAAATTCGGAATATATTGTTAAATCGCTAAAATTCTTCATTTCATTCAACTTGCATAGGAGAAATTTTCCCACATTTTCAATTATCAACTATATTAAATCGAAATAGTTATTCAGACATTTCCTTAGTTAAAGACTAAATGATGGAATTGGTGAAGATAAATGGTTTAAGTACTTGTACATTTGAGAACATAAACATTTGACTTTTAATCTCAGAGATAAGAGGTAATCATTTGTTATAAATGTCTTAGAATTTCGTCAGTAATTGTGTACATCTTTTAGAGGAAATGTGAAACAAAATAAATAAATAAACTTCAAAGTGAATTCTATGAAATATACCATTGAATACGAATGAATTGCATTTAAGTTAAATTTTATTTCACGTTATTCAAATGTGAAAATCAATAATACGTTTAGGGTAAAGAGATAAAACAGTTATTCATCTTTGAATCATATCAATCGTGCTTAAAATTCGAAGAAAAAGCTTAAAAGTTTTCAAATTTTATTTAGAAGTTATTTGTATTAAAAACACACACTTAAATTTTTTTCTGTTTTTAAAGAAAATGTTACATTTCTTCTAGAGTTGCAAAGGGTGAGGAAAACCGGGTTTTATACCAGGAATAAACCGTTTTTTTTTTTTTTTTTTTGGAAGGGTACACTGTTAAAAATTTTGCAGCATTCTGACAGGTCATTCGACCGTTTTTTTGAAAAAACGGTTTCATAAACATAATTTAACTATATTCTGACCATAAAATGGCCAATAATATGGTCAGAATAGTGTTAAATTACGGTGTGTGTAACCGTTTTCGGAAAAAACGGTCAAATGACCTGCCAGAATGCTGCAAATTTTTAACAGTGTAATTAAAAAAATTCCCGGGAGTTTTCGGAAAGTTTTAGGCATGGAAATTTTTAATTTATTGTGTTTAAGGATTTCAATTCTTTTTCAATGTAAACAAAAGGTTTTTCACAACTGCAAACAAGATAAATATAGAAAAACCGATTCATTTTACAAGAAAAATGATGAAATTACTTATTTAAGTTGCAGAAATATTAAGTAAGATAAATTAAAATATCATAAGTAATTTGACATTTTAATCATCGATAAGTAAAAAGTGACAGAGGGAGATGACAGACTCGTGTTGCCTGACATGGATGTAAACATAACTCCTGTTCTACGAATCAGCCAATATAAACAAGGAGAAAATGAACAAAAGTAAAAAATCAATGGAAAAATATTATGGAACTCGCTAGAAAATTAATATAGAGTATGCCTGAATAGTAAATATGCCAGCTAACAAACTTTAAATGATAAACCATATGTGAATTCATAATGAAAAATTTATCTTAAACTTTCCAAAAAAGTGTCTGAAATTCTGAACAATTAAAATTTTTAATTGAAAAATGACTGCTTCTGTTTACCTTCAAAACTTTTGCAAAATTTCCAATATTCCCCAAAATTCCGGATTTATTCCCTAAATTTTCCTGGTTTATTCCCGTCCCTCAAAATCTACGGGTTTATTGCAACTCTAACTTATTTCCATTACTCTAGAACAACGGTTCTTAACTTTAGTCCGTGGCCTACACTGTTAAAAATTTGCAGCGTTCTGTCCAGTCATTTGACCGTTTTTTACGAAAACGGTTACACAACCGTAATTTAGCACTATTCTGACCATATTATTGACCATTTTATGGTCAGAATATAGTTAAATGACGGTTATGAAACCGTTTTTTCGAAAAATGGTCGAATGACTGGACAGAATGCTGCAAATTTTTAACAGTGTACAAGAGGCTCGCAGCGTATCTTCAAGCCTTTTGTTACAGTTTTGCTTGTACGCTTGCCATAAACGCTAATGGTTCCAGGTGCATGTAAAATCCGCCGTGGGCGCAAAGCCCTCCAAGTTCCCTTTGAATTATACTTCTTGAGGTACCTGGTCATGTGAAGTTATCGTCACCTGATCCTGGTTGTAAATTATGAGACCACTTTGAGTAGCGAGAGTCGCCCTTCGGTTGCTCGGCACGATGTATAGGAGTGCTATGCAGCATAAAGTTAAACAAGCGAGTAAAATTTCAGTAACTGGGCAACATAAAACTAAAAAAGAGCTGATATCATGATGGCATAAGTGGTTATCCAGCAAACTGCCGCCATGTGGCGATCAGACGATTTCGCCCCGTTTCCAGACGCTAAAACCCATAAAACTGGGTTATACTCCGGTAGGTAGGGGCCTGGGCAGCGGTTAGAAAAGTTTTGCTTTCAATGTAAAAAAAAAAAAAATAATAATAATAATAATTGCTTTTTTCGAACCTAAGCAAAATGAAAGTTAAAGCTAAGAATGCTGCTAAAAATGTGTGTATGAGTTGCTTATATATCTCTGTTAGTTTATATAATTTACATTCGATATTCTAAATAGTTAGGTGATCCAGCGCAGAGCATCTGCGTTTAAAAATCGTACAACTCAGTCACATTTCCACTGCTATGCTACGGTATGTTCACGTCAAACTGTGAATTCAGAGTTTCACCTATGCTGGATATGTATTTTGCCGTTGATCGAAACGTTCTGTAGCTCAGCTAAGCCTATCAGCTTCATTTCGAATGCATCTTTTTTCGATTATTTCGTCTACAGTTTCAGGGGCACGCCGTTGTCTTCTAAGTAAATTATAAACTTCACGCTATAAACTCATTTTTACAAGAAAAATAATTAGCAAAAGATTAGCGAAAATTTAGCTATTTTTACACTTCAATGTGTCCGCTCCTCCGATAAATGAATGAAATGTCGCATCAGGACACGCCGTTACATCAACAAAACCATTTTAATATCATCAAAACATCATCGTATCAAATTATTGTAATCATAAGTAACTAATTTTTCCGAGAAATACCACAACCAATAACGGAGTCGGCTAAAGTTATAGCCGACTTAGGTGTATCAGGTTTGATTTTCTAAACAAACCACTCGTCGCCATCGGTAAAAGAGAAATAACCGCTTTGTCGTCGCCCCGTACATTAGTGTTTTATCGTATCAAAATATTTTAATCAACAGTAACTCCTTTTTTTGAGAAAAATAGGCAAAATATGTTTCACACCACATCATATAACAAAGCCGGTTACAGTTAATGTTTAATAGGTTTGATTTTCTAAACAAACAACTCGTTGTCATCGTGAAAAGAGAAATAACAGCTTTGTCGTGAGTTTCATTGTACCAAATTATTGTAATCATAAGTAAATCTTTTTTTTTTTTTTTTTTTTTTTTTTTTTTTTTTGCGAGAAACACCACAACAAATAACGAAGTCGGTTGAAGTTAGGTTTAGTAGGTTTGATTTTCTGAACAAACCACTCGTTGCCATCGGTAACAGGGAAATAACTGCTTTGTCGTCGCCACGTACCGTAGAGTTTTATCATATCAAAATACTATAATGATCAATAACTCATTTTTGAGAAAAATAGGCAAAATATTTCACACCACAACATATAAAGGAGCCAGGTACTGCTAATGTTTAATAAGTTTTATTTTCTAAACAAACCACTTGTTTCCTTCGGCAAAAGAGAAATAACCGCTTTTTCGTTATAATATTCAGTGAATCAATTCACTGCTGAAAATTAATTGAAAAAGGAATTAAAATTATATATGTGTTCACAAATACTGGGTTTGATTATGTCGCATGTTTCGCCGGAGGATTGTGTGCTCATGAAGACTATTCCATCTTGTGCTGCAGTTGCAGCCATACCAACGTGTGTGAGTGAGAGATGCCAACCTGGGTATCGTCCTCATAACTTAAATGGTAGAGCACTTGGAGCGCTATTCCAAGGGTTCCGGTTTCAATTCCCGGATTGGACATTTTTCATATTGTTGGTTCTACGCTTAGTTAGCAATGTGATAAATCACGTAATAAATATTCAAGAGTGAAACTTTCTTTAATTTATATAGATGTTTTTAATTTTAGTCTTAAATTCTGGGTCTCGTAAAGGACACTGTAAAAAAAATCCCATCAGTTTTCCTGTAGGAATCGTAAAAATAGTTGCCCTTATCGTACCGGAAAATTTTCCGACCCAGCTCGGAATAAAATCCGTAAAAAAAGAAATAGTCAATAAAACGGTATTTCACGGATTTTATTCCGAGGTGGGTCGGAAATTTTTCTGGTACGATAAGGGCAACTATTTTTCCGATTCCTACGGGAAAACTGGTCGTACTCTTTTACAGTGAAAGGAAATACAAACAAGTAAGAAAAATCATGCGTACAGAGTAGATTATGAAACACTTTCCAACACTACCTGAAAGCTATAACGAAACTTCTTTTCTTAGGGAAATAAGGTAAATAAGATAACTAAGTAAACATTTAAAAATCTGATTTCAGTAGTTACCGCCCATAGCCAAATATGTATTCCAATTCTTTTGAACAGCCTTGTATTCGATCTGTATGTCGATATATATATATACTATATAATGGGAAAATTTAGTTTAGCAAGAAAATGCATAACAGGTTGAAATTCATCTTTCAGCAATTTATACTAATAGATGGAAACATACTTGAATACTTTTGTACAGCCCTGTAGTTTATGTAGTACCTTTATTACACGCCACTAATTAGCTAAAATTTAATTCAAACTAAAACACGCTTAAAGCTACTGAAATCACATTTCCAGAAATTATCACCCATAGACGGCCCTGTATCCAACTCTTTGCGTGGCCCTGTATATCATTTTATCTATATTCTGCAAATATTTCTTAGTACTCTAAATTCAGCTCAGCGTAAAAATGCATAACTCCAATAAACCTACCTTTAAGCAATTTATGCTCATACTCAGTAACCTTTACGAATTCATTTCTTTAGCTCTGTATATGAACTATAGCATTTATACGCACTTTATAGTATGCATAAATATAGTGAATAAGTAGGTAAGTGTGATCACAGATCGCTCAGAGGGTTTCGTTTAATATTCCTTTCAAAACACTTTATCCTTTTGAAAAATCTGTTAGTTCCACATTTCGCAACCAGGAACGCACTCTATTCTAAACAAACCTCTATCCGAACGAAACTCCGTTTTATATACTATCCGTAGATATATTAGTCGAGGGGATTGGGCCGACAGCACCCGAGATAAGTAGGCGCTCCTGGAGGTAAAAAGTCGAACTAAAATATGTAAGGCTATGATGCATAATATGAAAGAATGGTCAAAGGGTTAAAAAAAGTTAGAAAAGTGCTCCCCGGGTGAAAAGAGCGGAGGTTAGAAAAATTGCATAAAATACACAAGTTAAAGCCCGGAGGAGTAAGTAATATAACAGTTTTTGAAAATTTTATGATTTGCCGTGTGGTCTGAGGTATTCAGCAATACGTATGTAAAAATTCATGTCACCAACTTCATTAGGGGCTCTCTTAGAAAAAATTGCTTAAAATACATATATGGCAGCTCAAAGGGTTAAACGTAAGACTTTTTCAAGATTTTACGATTTGTCGCCTGGCACAGGTGTTCTGCTATAAGTATTCAAATCTCCACATGCAATTTCAAATCTCCAATTTAATAAGGGGCTCAGTCAGAAAGAATTGCTTAAAATACGCATGTGGGAGCCCAAAGGGTTAAATGTACGATTTTTTCAAAATTCTATGATTTGTCGTATGATGTGAGGTGTTCAGCTATAAGTATGCAAAATTTCACGCTCCCAACCTGAATAGGGTCTCACTTAGAAAGAATTGTTTAAAATCCAACTAATGTGGGAGCCCGAAGGGTTAAATGTACGGTTTTTTCAAAATTTTTTGATTTGTCGTTTGATGTGAGGTGTTCAGCTATAAGTATGCAAAATTTCACGCGTCCAACCTAATTAGGGGTTCACTTAGAAAGAATTGTTTAAAATACACATGTGGGAGCCCAAAGGGTTAAATGTACGACTTTTTCAAAATTTTATTTGTCGTTTGATGCGAGGTGTTCAACTATAAGTATGTAAAATTTCACGCTTCCAACCTAATTAGGGGCTCATTTAGAAAGAATTGTTTAAAATACACATGTGGGAGCCCAAAGGATTAAATTTACGGATTTTTCAAAATTTTATGATTTGTCGTTTGATGTGAGGTGTTCAGCTATAAGTATGCAAAATTTCACGCCTCCAACCTAATTAGGGGCTCACTTAGAAAGAATTGTTTAAAATACACATGTGAGAGCCCAAAGGGTTAAATGTACGACTTTTTCAAAATTTTATGATTTGTTGTATTATGTGTGATGTTCAGCTATAAGTATGCAAAATTTCAAGTCTCCAACATTTATAGTTTCTGAGAACGGGCTCTGTGACAGACGGACAGACCGACAGACAGAGGTCTCTGTGACAGACGGACGGACAGACAGACAGAGGAGCGAGACGAATAGGGTTTCGTCAGAGGAACGGAACCCTAAAAAAGCTCTTATCATATTAAAAATGCATTTCGAGTAATCATTACTAATATACAGTAATTCGGATACAATATAGTATCTAAAATCTTTTGAAATACATCGCAAACAATTTCCTCTATACCATTATGAACGGAATTCTTTTGTGTGGCCCTGTAAATGAACAATAACTATTCTTTGCACTGCATATTCAACAGAATGCATATTTTAGTGGGCTTCATAAATGAATATCAATTTTACTATGTTTGAAAGAGTGTAACACCATTAAAAATCATTTGAAACAATTTTTTCCCGTTATAATCATTATGGTTAGCTGGGTGAAAAAGTTCCTCCAGATTCGTCCGGGATAGCTCAAATGGTAGAGCACTGGCGGCTTCAGCCGGAAGATCTCTGGTTCGAATCCTGGTCCGGACATTTTTCGCCCAGTTGGAAATTTACATCTAATATGATTTATTTAGCAATTAGAATAATTGTCTTAAAATTAATCTAGTGTAAACACGTCTAATTTGCATAAAGTCAAGCACTCTCAGAAATAAAACTCTCACTTTTGACGATTCACCAATCCTCGAGCTGTATTTCGTCGTTTTTGACAATCATTTCCTATCAACATCACGTGACTTTTAACGAAGCGTAAACTCTCAAATATTTGACGAAAGTTTTGTCTCAATCACGGTCAGACTCAATGCATTTTAAGAAAACAGTTGCTGTACCTCCTCAAATCCTGCGATTTTAGCAAGCAGATATTTGCTTGTTTATGTTAGTCTTGTAATAATTTATTTTAAAACAGCACGTTTTAGTGCTTTTCAGAAAATACTGAAATATAGGTAGTTATTGCTTCTTCATTAGTTATTTTTTAGCAGTTAGAATTTTTAGGAATGCTTATTATTTTATTTATTTATTTATTAATATGTTGTTGTTCGTTATGTTTTAATTCGAAAAGAATAAATTTCCCGTGTTCTTCAAAACTATTCAAAAAGAAAATTTAGTTAATAAAATTTCAAACTTCCAGGATATCCTTTTTTTTTTAAGAAGTATGTTCTCTTTTCAATCAAATTAAAAATATATATAATTGATTCCTCTCCCCTTTATAAACAGTAAAGTGTTAAAATCTTATCCACCTACTCAAAGTGATAAAATCTCACGCAATATGCACTTCACAATTCGTTATTTGTGAGCAACAAATTAACCAGACCATATTCTAATCATTCATTGATCAAAGAAAATTTCACTAGTAAATTATTTAATCACGCCATATTATAATTATTCATTGACATGAGAAAACTATAATAATAAATTAGCCTTACTTAAAACTTTCAGAAATTATAGCAGCGCCGATAAAATTGCAATCTACCTTATAAAAATATAAACACGCAGTAGAATTCATTACACCAATCTAAAAGCATATCCTTACAGGTCTCCAGTAGCGAGGTTGGAAGAGTAACGGTCGATACTGGAATCATCAATTTGACGAAATGTTTGCTCGGAGCAGTTTCCAGGAAAACGTTTCGTCAAAAATAAAGAAAATTTCGTGAAATCTAAGTATTCATTTCTGAGAGTGAGTGAATGTGACATTACGATCAACCGTTTTTGGCATTTAATCTTATAGTTTGGCAATAGATTTTTGGTCAACGGGATAACCAAGTAGTACCCAATTTTATTATTAAAATGTTAAATTATAATGTAAATTAAAATGTAAATTAAAAAATGACAGATGATTTCTGCAAATACAAATGATGAGGATATTTTTACTCAATTTTCCATTTCTGAAATAGTTCAAGGGTCAATAAAGACTCCGCTTCCAATCTTTAGGTTTAAGAAATGAAAAATCAGTGTAAATAATGTCATGTTGACACAATTATATCAATTTTTCTCCTTAGTGTTATGAATGTAAAAATACATGTAACGTCATCGGCGCAAACTTTTCAAGCATACTTTGTATACGTACTTTTATGCTTAACCGCAATATATTCGAATAAAAAAATAAATTCTATTTAATTGTAATGAAAAAAATGGCATAAATAAAGTCATAATGCGTAAAGATTAAAAAAAAAAACTGGATGACAATATTCCCGTGATGTCGCAATAAATACTAATTTTAATTCACTTATAAAAATAAAATACATACATGCATTTTTTTTTTTTTTTTAAACCAAAAATAACTTCCAAATGAAAAGTTATGCTCAAAAAGCCACGTGAAAGATATTTTCTATTCCTTCTTTTTTAGCTGAAACAACGGAAGTAATACAATTGCTACCATTTTGAAGAAATTTCATAAAAACCTTTTTAAATTAAAATTAAAACATAAAAATAGAAATATTCGTAAAAACTAGCCGCCCTTGGCGCCAGTTTGGTCTCCCTTAAAATTTATGTTTAGGAAAGCATGCTAAGCATTTTGTATCATGTTACTTTTATTCATAATTTAATTTACTAGGATTCCCTTAAACATAATTAATATAATCCCTTAAGCTAATATTAGTTTTTGTTGCATTAAAATACCTAAATCTGTTGACTTTCTGTAAGAAAGTAAACCCTATTGGTTTACAATGGAAGTCTATGGAAATTTGGCGAAATATTAGAGATGTCGCCAATTTGGCGTCATTTTTGGCGACTAATTTTTGTCACCAAGATGGCTCCAAACTGGGCGACATTTGGCGACAGAACATCCCCCCTCCTATGGTAACCTCCTTATAGTTATGGAGATGCATTAAATGCTGTTCAATAACCAATGAGAAGCGTTTCATTCGGCCGTTGCCATTAAACAATTAACAAATAATTGTCATTCCTGTGCCACTACGATAGCGTAATATATGCAGGGTGTCCGGGCTAAATGTATGCAAAAGTTCTGGCTTATTTTTACGAACTACCCATTAGGATTTAAAAAAAAATATTTAAATAAAAATAGCAACTCACAAAGTTCTAATATCAATAGACTTCGACGTGTGCACCTTCAGTAGCACGACAAACATCTAAACTTTTTTCGAGTTCTCCTCAAATTTTTCGTAGCATATCAGGAGTTATTAGAAAAATTGCTTCAATAATACGCTTTTTCCACTCATCCACAGTTTCATTTCATCCACATTTCATTCATCCACAGTTTTTTTTTCAATATTTTAAAATCTCGGAGGGATTTCTAATCCACGGAGATGATGTCTATTATATTCTAATGGGTAGTTCCGTAATAATAAGCCATAACTTTTGGATACTTATAGCCCGGACACCCTGTATATATCTAGCCAGTGTGGGTGTTTTGTTCAATATTTTAAGATTTCGGAGGGGGTTTCCAATCCACTGAGGTGAAGTCTATTTTATTCTAATGGATAGTTCCGCAATAATAAGCCATAACATTTGAATACTTATAGCCCAGACACCCTGTATATATATGGCTAGTGCGGGTGTTTTGTTCAATATTTTAAAATCTCGGAGGGGTTTCCAATCCACGGAAGTGATGTCTATTATATTCTAATGGGTAGTTCCATGATAATGAGCCATAACTTTTGGATACTTATAGCCCGGACACCCTGTATATATCTAGCTAGTGTGGGTGTTTTGTTCAATATTTTAAAATCTCGGAGGGGTTTCCAATCCACGGAGGTCAAGTCTATTTTTTTTCTAATGGATAGTTCCGTAATAATAAGCCATAACTTTTTTATACCTATAGCCCGCACAGCCTGTGCGGGCTATCTAGCTAGTGTGGGTGTTTTGCTCAATATTTTAAAATCTCGGAGGGGTTCCCAATCCACGGAAGTGATGTCTATTATATTTTAATGGGTAGTTTCGTAATAATAAGCCATAACTTTTGGATACTTATAGCCCGGACACCCTGTGTATATCTAGCTAGTGTGGGTGTTTTGTTCAATATTTTAAAATCTCGGAGGGCTTCCCAATCCACGGAAGTGATGTCTATTATATTTTAATGGGTAGTTTCGTAATAATAAGCCATAACTTTTGGATAATTATAGGCCGGACACCCTGTGTATATCTAGCTACTGTGGGTGTTTTGTTCCATATTTTAAAATCTCGGAGGGGTTTCCAATCCACGGAAGTGATGTATATTATATTTTAATGGGTAGTTCCGTAATAATAAGCCATAACTTTTGGATACTTATAGCCCGGACACCCTGTATATATCTAGCTAGTGTGAATGTTTTGTTCAATATTTTAAAATCTCGGAGGGGTTCCCAATCCACTGAGGTGAAGTCTATTTTATTCTAATGGATAGTTCCGTAATAATAAGCCATAACTTTTGAATACTTATAGCCTGGACACCCTGTATATATATAGGTAGTGCGGGTGTTTTGTTCAATATTTGAAAATCTCGGAGGGGTTTCCAATCCATGGAAATTATGTCTATTATATTCTAATGGGTAGTTTCGTAATAATAAGCCATAACATTTGGATACTTATAGCCCGGACACCCTGTGTATATCTAGCTAGTGTGGGTGTTTTGTTCAATATTTTAAAATCTTGGAGGGGTTTCCAATCCACGGAGGTGAAGTCTATTTTTTTTCTAATGGATAGTTCCGTAATAATAAGCCATAACTTTTTTATACTTATAGCCCGCACACCCTGTATATATCTAGCCAATGTGGGTGTTTTGTTCAATATTTTAAAATCTCGGAGGGGTTTCTAATCCAAGGAGGTTAAGTCCATTTTATTCTAATGGATATTTCCGCAATAATAAGCCATAACTTTTGGACACTTATAGCCCGGACACCCTGTATATATCTAGCTAGTGTGGGTGTTTTGTTCAATATTTTAAAATCTCGGAGGGGTTCCCAATCCACGGAAGTGATGTCTATTATATTTTAATGGGTAGTTCCGTAATAATAAGCCATAAATTTTGGACACTTATAGCCCGGACACCCTGTATATATCTAGCTAGTGTGGGTGTTTTGTTCAATATTTTAAAATCTCGGAGGGGTTTCCAATCCACGGAAGTGATGTCTATTATATTTTAATGGGTAGTTCCGTAATAATAAGCCATAACTTTTGGATACTTATAGCCCGGACACCCTGTATATATCTAGATAGTGAGAATGTTTTGTTCAATATTTTAAAATATCGGAGGGGTTCCCAATCCACTGAGGTGAAGTCTATTTTATTCTAATGGATAGTTCCGTAATAATAAGCCATAACTTTTGAATACTTATAGCCTTCACACCCTGTGTATATCTAGCTAGTGTGGGTGTTTTGTTCAATATTTTAAAATCTCGGAGGGGTGTCCAATCCACGGAGGTGAAGTCTATTTTTTTTCTAATGGATAGTTCCGTAATAATAAGACATAACTTTTTTATACTTATAGCCCGCACATCCTGTATATATCTAGCTAGTGTGGGTGATTTGTTCAATATTTTAAAATCTCGGAGGGATTTCTATTCCACGGAATTGATGTCGATTATATTTTAATGGGTAGTTCCGTAATAATAAGCCATAACTTTTGGATACTTATTGCCCGGACACCCTGTATATATCTAGCTAGTGTGGGTGTTTTGTTCAATATTTTAAAATCTCGGAGGGGTTTCCAATCCACTGAGGTGAAGTATATTTTATTCTAATGGATAGTTCCGTAATAATAAGCCATAACTTTTGAATACTTATAGCCCGGACACCCTGTATATATATAGCTAGTGCGGGTGTTTTGTTCAATATTTTAAAATCTCGGAGGGGTTTCCAATCCACGGAAGTGATGTCTATTATATTCTAATGGGTAGTTTCGTAATAATAAGCCATAACATTTGGATACTTATAGCCCGGACACCCTGCGTATATCTATCTAGTGTGGGTGTTTTGTTCAATATTTTAAAATCTCGGAGGGGTTTCTAATCCACGGAGGTGAAGTCTATTTTTTTTCTAATGGATAGTTCCGTAATAATAAGCCATAACTTTTTGATACTTATAGCCCGCACAGCCTGTATATATCTAGCTATGTGGGTGTTTTGTTCAATATTTTAAAATCTCGGAGGGGTTTCTAATCAACGGAGGTTAAGTCCATTTTATTCTAATAGATAGTTCCGTAATAATAAGCCATAACTTTTGGGCACTTATAGCCCGGACACCCTGTATATATCTAGCTAGTGTGGGTGTTTTGTTCAATATTTTAAAATCTCGGAGGGTTTCCCAATCCACGGAAGTGATGTCTATTATATTTTAATGGATAGTTCCGTAATAATAAGCCATAACTTTTTGACACTTATAGACCGGACACCCTCTATATATCTAGCTAGTGTGGGTGTTTTGTTCAATATTTTAAAATCTCGGAGGGGTTTCCAATCCACGGAAGTGATGTCTATTATATTTTAATGGGTAGTTCCGTAATAATAAGCCATAACTTTTGGATACTTATAGCCCGGACACCCTGTATATATCTAGCTAGTGTGAATGTTTAGTTCAATATTTGAAAATCTCGGAGGGGTTCCCAATCCACTGAGGTGAAGTCTATTTTATTCTAATGGATAGTTCCGCAATAATAAGCCATAATTTTTGAATACTTATAGCCTGGACACCCTGTATATATATAGCTAGTGCGAGTGTTTTGTTCAATATTTTAAAATCTCGGAGGGGTTTCTAATCCACGGAGGTTAAGTCCATTTTATTCTAATGGATAGTTCCGTAATAATAAGCCATAACTTTTGGACACTTATAGCCCGGACACCCTGTATATATCTAGCTAGTGTGGGTGTTTTGTTCAATATTTTAAAATCTCGGAGGGGTTCCCAATCCACTGAGGTGAAGTCTATTTTATTCTAATGGATAGTTCCGTAATAATAAGCCATAACTTTTGGATACTTATAGCCCGGACACCATGTACATATCTAGCTAGTGTGGGTGTTTTGTTCAATATTTTAAAATCTCGGAGAGGTTCCCAATCCACTGAGGTGAAGTCTATTTTATTCTAATGGATAGTTCCGTAATAATAAGCCATAACCTTTGGATACTTATAGCCCGGACACCCTGTATATATCTAGCTAGTGTGGGTGTTTTGTTCAATATTTTAAAATCTCGGAGGGGTTTCCAATTCACTGAGGTGAAGTCCATTTTATTCTAATGGATAGTTCCGAAATAATAAGCAATAACTTTTGGATACTTATAGCCCGGACACCCTGTATATATCTAGCTAGTGTGGGTGTTTTGTTCAATATTTTAAAATCTCGGAGGGGTTTCCAATCCACTGAGGTGAAGTCTATTTTATTCTAATGGATAGTTCCGTAATAATAAGCCATAACTTTTGGATACTTATAGCCCGGACACCCTGTATATATCTAGCTAGTGTGGGTGTTTTGTTCAATATTTTAAAATCTGGGAAGGGTTTCCAATTCACTGAGGTTAAGTCCATTTTATTGTAATGGATAGTTCCGTAATAATAAGCCATAACTTTTGGATACTTATAGCCCGGACACCCTGTATATATCTAGCTAGTGTGGGTGTTTTGTTCAATATTTTAAAATCTCGGAGGGGTTCCCAATCCACTGAGGTGAAGTCTATTTTATTCTAATGGATAGTTCCGTAATAATAAGCCATAACTTTTCGATACTTATAGCCCGGACACCCTGTATATATATATATAGCTTGTGCGGGGACATCTATAAATAAACAGCATTCATAAAAAAAGCAAAATCGGTTCAGCAGAAAGCCCAAGTCAGATGACTAAAGAAAATGCATAGTGTTTTAAATATGTAGATGGCATGGTTCGTCCCGGAATGATTAAATACACTTACCTACACTTGGATTTCTCTGTCCTTTACCAACTAATGAAAACAACTGCTAATTAATTGCTTTGAAAACTATTTTCTAGTGTTTTGATTTACCAACTGGAGTTTAAGAGCTATTTCTATCTATTTTTCATTTCCAATTATTTGATTATCACTGAAACTAATGTTTCGTTTTATAAAGTTAAATTACATGATTACCTGATGAAATTTATCTGAATTTAATTTGCATAAAATTTTATTTTTAAAAGCTGTCAAATTAAGTGCTCATGTATAAATTTAATTTTTTAAACCACAAACACACTTTTTAATTTCTAATTGCGCTTATCAATTTAAGTACTTAATTGACACTGATAATATTTTCTAGAATTTAGAACATTGAATTAAAAATAACAATTTTGCTTAATACACACTTTTAGTTATATTTAACAACATAATTTAAATTTTGATATGTTTATTA
The DNA here is from genome assembly GCA_963932465.1 of Maratus speciosus. NCBI lineage: Eukaryota > Metazoa > Arthropoda > Arachnida > Araneae > Salticidae > Maratus > Maratus speciosus. Next base: position 70,123,933 of record OZ010799.1, on the reverse strand, counting down.
ATATTAATTGCATATAGTTAGTGCATTTTTCAGAAGAAGATGAATACTTGTCTTTAAAAATTCCTCAATAATGACAATATTTTAAAAATGCTGTTTAATCACTGCTATTTTCGTGTCTCATAATGAATTTTAATTGCCAGATAATTAATTTTATATTTGAATTTTGCTTTATTGTATATTTAATGGTATATTTTAGTATATGTTTTTAATTAAGCTTAAAGAATTTTTATGCATTTTTTTTATTTTAAAACTTTTCTATTACAACAATTTCTATCAGGAATTTCATCTACTTCTTTGTAATGTACTAGGGGGCTCGGCCCCCTACGAGCTACGCTCGCCAACCCCGTCCAGACACCGCAGACTCTAAATGCACGCTAATTTGATCGGCTTTAAAAATATTTCGAAAGATTGAATTATAATTTAAAAAACAGTGGCGATCTCCCTATAAACGAATTTCTATTCATTTCTCTTTGGTTGGGGAATTTTAACGCCAAATCCGATGCGGTACTACTTGATTATCCTGTCGACCAATTTCGCCAAATTATATAAATCGCCAAACCACTCGCCAAATTATACAAATTGATATAATTTTTATTTTAAATAACGAAAGAACAAATAAATTCGTAGAACATATAAAAACAGAAATAAAACGTCGAAATAAAAATAACTTGATGACGTATACACGTGTAACAACATTTCAAAATAAGCTAATATAAAAGGAATTAAGTAAAGAGAGTTTTTGTCTCCTGGTATTTTTTAACAAATCGAAAAGAAAGTTCTTTTAAATGAGACATTTTAAATTAATTCTCAAAATATCAAATAAATGTCTAGCGCAATTTCTAAATTTAAACTTTTTTGCAATATTATTTTGTGTTCATTTTATGTAATAACTATAATGTGACGTAAATATGATGTAATTTCTCCTAAGACTTCTAACGCATGTTAATGAATTTATTATTTTACAATATCCTTTCTCTTTTAAAATTCACGTGTATACTTTTTATGACGTAATTTTTAATAAGTTCCTGCTTTTTATACGTAATTATTTAATTCTAATTTGAAAGATTTTTTCCTGTTTATAATAGTCACGTGTAAATAAATTTTTAATTTGAAGCAAACATTATTGCTTTCACTTTTTATACAGTTGGCAACAGTTTAAATTAGTACAATTTTCTGAAATCTGTAAAAAATATCTCTAGAAATGCTGAAAATTTGAATTTAAAATAGAAATAAAACCTCAAAAAATAAGTCAAAATAAAAAAAAATTAATGCAATCTGCACTCCGGCAAATTCTAACGCATAAAATGATCTAAAAATGATTAAATTCCTATGAACAGTTTTTGCTCCTATAAAACTTTTTTAGGGGAACGATTTTGTCCAACTTTAGCATTAAATATCTCTTAAAATAATTCTTCGATCTGAAAACTGTCTGCATCAGCGTGTTTATCAAACATTTCTGTATAAAACTAACGATTTTCATACTTTTGTATGCATTATTTTTGTTAATATCAACGAAGAAAGTCCTCCAGTCACAAAAAATTCAAAACCGGCGGCGACGGCGGTGACAGCGGTAGTTACTTTTTTGAGAATAGAGAGATAATTTTACTAATTAAAAACACAAACAAAGGATTAGCAATGAATTAAGGATATGGATTCCGCAGAAATACCTATGACATAGTAACCTCTTAAAGGAAGAGTGGTTCAAAAATTGACTTAAATGCGTGGAGGGTATCTAAATTGTAAAAATAGATAAGTGTTACTTCATTTAGCACTTACCTTTCTTAAGGTTTTCACTCTTAATTCCAAAGAATGAATTATTTACTCAATAAAAGAACAAAATATTTTACACCAGTTTTCCTTCTTTCTGAGTATTCATTTTATCAAAAAGAGACATTTTGCATAAAAACTGGTTTGCTAAATTGCCCTTTTAGGAGCAGCATTCAAAAACCCTCCTCTTTCAGACCGAAACGGAAAAATATCTTTAAAAGAGTAACTTTACCTATTCAAGAGTGGTGGTATGTTTATGAAATCACTTAATATTAATTCTCAAATACTACAATGGCACCATAATTTTGGGTAGAAAAATTTCTATTAATTATATACAGTGGCGGTAAAAAGTTTCGGGCCAGTTAGTTTCTTTTATTTGTCTGGCAGAATGTTTCACACTGTTAAAAATATGCAGCATTCTGGCAGGTGATTTGACCGTTTTTTCCGAAAACGGTTACACAACCGTAATTTTAACACTATTCTGACCATATTATTGGCCATTTTATGGTCAGAATATAGTTAAATTATGGTTATGAAACCGTTTTTTCAAAAAACGGTAGAATGACCTACCAGAATGCTGCAAAATTTTTAACAGTGCAGCTAAGAAGTAGAGCAATTGTTCCTAAAGTTAGGAATATGCAAATGAACTCTGACCGTGTGATCATTTTGATTGGATACTGAAGACACTTGATGAAAAAGGGAGGCATTCAAAATTCGTGTGTGCAAAAGTTTCCGGTCATTCGTCGTTCTTTTTCTCTATAGTACATGTATAATACATGTGCATAGAAATATCGGTAGAAGCGATAGTTTCACTTGAAGATATTTTCTTAAAAGAAATCACAGTAGCGGGTCCAGAAAAACTTTATTTTGTAATATCTAAGTCGGTTATCAAAAAACATTTTTTCATTTCTCAACAATGCGAAACTTTCTGGCACATTTTTTAAAACTTATTTTTAACACCCCCCCCCCCCTTACATAGTTGTAAAGTTATACCCAAAACCCTATTGGTCTCTGAAAGATAAAATACTGTTTTCGAATACGTGGGTGCCCAGCAAAGAGGAAATTGCTGGCCAGCAGCAAGATAGGTACTGGAAATGATGAAGAAGTGCTGGGTGGCTAATGGTCTACCACTGCATGACCGCTGCTGGACAGCTTCAGTCAACTTTGCTATAGGAAATCATCAGATAAAATTCTGGTGGGCTTCCGTTTTATCTCATGCGCTGGCCTACACTATATGGAAGGGCACGAGCTTTCGCAGTATTATTGCTGAGAACCCTTACGCTAGGTGGCGTTGCGAATATCGAAGACATTGAGTATTTGAACACAAATCTGAAATGAATATCTTAACACAATTTAAGCTGTTTTTTACTTTCTTCTATCTTTACAAGAAGAAAGTATTGGTTTCATGAAAATTTTCGAATTCCAGTTTTCGACGGATTTACATGTTTTGTGGGTCAGATATTCCAAAAAACATGTTTTTACAAAATGTCTGTCTGTGAGTCTGCCTGTATGTGACACAAATTTTGTGGGCGCTCTATCTCAAGAACTAATGCACGGAATTTAATAAAAATTGATATTCAGGTACTCCCTGATATAGATTGGTGTTGATTAGTTTTTGGCGTAAATCTCCCCGCAGGTGGCGCTGCTAAGTAGCATTTTGCAGGATTTCTGCAAAAGCTCTATCTCAAGATCTAATGCACGGATTTTTATAAAACTTCAGATTCCATTAGTCCTTGACATGAATAGATGCTGTTTACATTTTGATGTAAATTGCCCAACAGGTGGCGCTGCTATGATGCATTTTGCAGGATTTACACTATTTTCGCAGTACCTCTATCTCAGGAACTAATGCACACATTTTCGTCAAACTTCGGATTTAGTTAGTCCTTCATATGAAATGATGCTGACTACGTGTTGGTGTAAATCGCCCAATAGGTGGCGCTGCTGTGCTGAATTTTGAACTATTTCCTCAATAGCTCTATCTCAAGAACTAATGCACGAATTTTCATCAAACTTCAGATTTAAGTATAACTTGATTAATATTGCTGCTGATTATGTGTTGTTGCAAATCGCTCAACAGGTGGCGCTTCTATGTTGCTTTTGTCATGATTTGCGCAATACCTCTATCTGAAGAACTAATGCACGAATTTTCCTCAAATTTCATATTCAGTTAGACGTCGACATAAGTTGGTGATAATTAGGTTCTGGTGTAAATAACCCAATAGGTGGCGCTTCTATTCTGCATTTTGCTGGATTTACACGATTTCAGTGACAGTCATACCTCGAGAACTAATGCACGGAATTTCATATTTTTAGAATTCTCATAATGAACACAAATTGCCTTTTAATTTGGCACTGAGATAGCGAATTTTGAAGTATTGACATGGATGAGATAGAAGAAAGTTTTGTGATGGCCACAACATAATAGTTTTTGTTTTGTTTTTTTGTGAAACTGTAAATAATATAGCACCACTGCCACCAACAAAATAAATAAGTAAATGAACATATAAATAAATTCTTTATTTTAACGCACATTTTTTTTCTCCTTATATCTGGTTTTACTAAGTTACAAAGGATTTCGGTTTTCATAATTTGCACAGTTCAGAATCAATAATAAAAATAAAAGTGTATAAAATGTATAGGATTTCTATACAATACAATAATTTCTATACCAGTTTAATGATTGGGAACGTAAATCACAAAAGAAGCAAACTTGAAATAGTGTAATGAGAGCTTGAAAACTACGTGCGGTCGTAGCATACGCTGAAAGCACTTGCTCATGTGCGATCGCAAAAACCAAACAGTATCGAGCGCGGTTAGTACTTGGGAGGGTGGCGGCACGGAAACCGCTGAAAGTACAAATGTTTCTGTTATATACACTTCTACAGATATTTCTATACCTCTTGGTGAAACTAGCTTATAGAAAAAGAGCTATAATGCTTTGTTTTTTTTATAGAATTCTATAAGAAATTTTTGTAAGGGAATGTGCTGGGCCAGCAAAGGAATAGCAGTGGACAGGTGCTAGCACTGCAGGAAAAGTGCCGGATTGAAGTAATGTGATGGCATACCAATACTGGCCAGCTGTTGGCCATCACTGATGGTCCAGCTCCATTTCGCACGGACACTTTTGTACTGGTTTAAGTAATGGCCACATTGCACTTTACCGCTGATGGCAGTGCTGGCTGCCATCTTTTTTCCAGCTGATGGCCCAGTGTTTCTTTCTTTACTGGGTCACTTGGAAGAAGCTATTGTTCGCCCGCGATTGCATTATATTTTCGTAAATTAAGAAAGGTTTATATATATACATATATACATACATATACAAATATAAACCATTAAATAAACAGTACCGACCACCAACAAAAACTGTGAAATTTTGAATAAAATGTATTAACAAATTTATAAAAATACAATTCCCCCAACACACTTAACATAGGTTATCTCCATATATACAACCCTTAAAAATCATTAAAAGAAATTTATATATTGAAAATGAAACTTTTCCCTTTAACTTTTTCAACATAGATTTTTAAACATAGTAAAAAATGAGTGAAAAGGAGTAATGGAAATAGGGTGAACATAGACAGATACATCAGGCCCCAAATGCCTTAAGTTCCTCAAATAAAGTGTGTGGTTTCACCTTCATATTAGCCATAAAAGAGCTAAAAAATATTATTTTGGGGCAACCACACACATAAAACAGAGAAATAAACCATTAAACACTAATTAAGTTAAAAATAAAACAAGATTAAAAAAGGATAGAGGAAAAATAAAAAACAGATTACCAAATTGAAATCCATACTGTCTTAGCATGAGTCATAAAATATTACAAACATTGGAAATTACCAGCAGATGTTGCCAAAAATGTTTTTTTATGATGGTGGACCAAGGATCAACAATATACAGCATAGCCAAGTACATCACCATTGTATATAACCGGCGCACTCTATAGATAATTTAGAATTGAGAATTCAACTGCTCCATATAATCAAATGAATCAGTGGAGTGCTGCCATCTATTGACTTACTAGAAAATAAAATCTCTTTATAACTATTAATGGATTAAGTTTTAAAGCAAATACTGTTTAGAGATAGATATATGATAATTAAGTAATAACTAAAAATATGTTAATAAATATCTGCAATTGTATTAAAAAATAGTAATTGATATAAAACTAGCTCTCGCAGCGTAGCTCCGAGCCTTCGTCCGGCAACATAGGCCTCTCAAAACCAGCCTATCGCCGAATTGGCACGGAATGAGCCCTTCTTAAATAAATTTCTTCATCCTGCTGCCACCGCTAGCTGGTGGTCACACAAGGGTACGCGCCGCCCATCGTGCACCACATAACCTGTACCCAAGAATTAGAAGTCCGGTCGAAACGACAGAAACCCCGCCCAGCCGAAAAAGCCAGATGGTTTCTTTTCAGGTCCATCCGCAGTTCACCTCGACGACCCGCGGGGTTCGAACTTCTATAAAGTAGTCGAGCCCACGAGCCACTGCCGAGGATCCCTACGGGGATTACGTTACGGAGATTCCTCAAGATCAACTACCATTTTCCGGCAAAGACATTTTTTAGGAACAACCGATGAAATTGAAGGATGCCCCTAGCAAAGAACCTCGGAGGGACCAGGAAAACCCCTCCTGGCGGACAGCGCCCCGCTCAGATTTTTGAGCCCGGCTCCCGTGTCCCACGACAGAGCCCCTTTTGGCTCGGCGTCGGAGACCCGGGAGTCGAGCTAGGGGCCGTTAGCGACACCAGGAAGTTACGGAAAGCTCCTCCGAGACGGATAAATCCCACCTCACTAGGGAGTTGGAGGACCCAGAGTCCCAACGTGCCCACCAGCCCCACCCCCATCGGGGACGGAGACGACAGGAGAGGCCGGCGAAAGCCCGGACCCCCACTACCTTACCTGGCGGCCGCCGAGTGTACCTGAGCATGACTACTCCCGGCCCCGTATAAGAGCGACCGCTACCATGTTAGTTCGCCAAAACACAACTTTTATAGGAGGCTACGAACATGAACAGGCTGTCAATGCTAGGTAATGGCTCGTGGACCCAGCCAAACGATGTCCATTGTTCACCGAGGCTCCAAGACGAACCGAAGAAATGCCGGCAGGCAGTAAACCAATAACGCGGGCAGGAGAACGAATTTCAGGCGGTCCGCTCGATCGGTACCTACCTCCAGACCAAAATCAGCACCCCCCCCTGGATACCCCGGGGCTTGCGTTCGAAAGTTATGATTAGAAACTGCTATGACCACATCTTCGGGCGCGGCAAACTCCGAAAGCGTCTAGACACGGTGGTCATGAGTCGGACCAAGAGTTCGTCCGAGATTCAACGCGCCGCCGCGTTAGTCGGCGAGCCCCCGGCCCGGTTCCCTGCGGAAACGGATCAAAGAGAAGGCACCGTAGCGTCGTTCAGCCACTGCGGGACGAGTCCCTACAAAGACAAGACGACATAGGTTCGGGATGCGTTAACCTCCCTCCACGGTCGTCTTTTGGTACAAACGGGCTTCTCCTCTCTCCGTCAACCTAGGGGGTGGCACACAGCTACCTTAGCTACTAAAATCTCGGCGGAATAAGTCACCTGACACAAAATGTATGCCAGGCGTTGTCCAAGCCTCACCCTTCGATTGCTCCGGGAGTTCCTGCATGGCGCTCCCGCGAGACCACCGCCATCACAAATGAGCACCGAGACCTAGTTCTTCAAGGTCCGCAATCTCCTCTCAGGCTTCCTCTTGGTCAATTTGTGGGAGGGTCCTACCACATTTGCTTACCCTTTGCCCAGAGTTCCCATCCGGTCAGAGATCGGCTCTGGGATTAGGCTATGGAGCATTGCTATCGGGCTTACCTCGAAAACCAAGCCCCCTGGGGGTGGAGCCTATGGTAACCACCGATATGGCCCTCCAACACCATGCATGACGTCCGTTATCCGTGACCGCCGGGCTCATTACCTCTCGGCTTTGAGTCTCTCGAGGAGGCTGTGGTTCGTCCCTGTCCTGCCCCTTTGGTTCGACACAACGAGCGTTGCCAGGCTCCAAGTCTCCTTTCCCACTTATGGGACCGGTTTCGGACCACCGGGAAGGCGACCACATAGTTATTGATATATTAAATCAAAACGATATGTAAAATGGTGAAATTTATTATTATGAATGTTTCACATAAATATTTATATCTTGCTATTAGATATCACAATTTAAATTCCTATGACAACATTACATCATCACATAAATTAATTTTTAATTAAATATAATTTAAAAAATATATTAAAATTAAGATGCTAAGGAATTATTATTAATAATAATTAAATTTTGAAATTAATTAGTTACATATAATGTGTCGACAAACTTTCTTAAAATTAAATACACATAATTTAAGGGGAGAGGGAAGAACAAATAATAAAATTATTAAAACATGCATTTTATTCTCCTTTAAGATAGTATACTTTACATTAGAAATTAATATGCTATTGTCCTGAGTAGGCTAAAATTAAAAAATAAGTTAATCATTAACATTATTAAATATTAATGAATGCGAATAAATTTAATATGAATTGATAAATATATAAATATAACTACACCATTATACATATAAAATTATTGAAGTAACGTCCATTATAAAATGTGAATTAGCAACGTAGTTCTAAATCAAATGCCCCATTTTTAAAATAAATTAAACATTGCGTATTATCCAGACAATGTCAGCCTCCTCCGTACTCTAACATCTGCCCATTCACCCGTCCTAAAATATTTTTTTTTATTATTATTATTTTACATTTTTCACTTTTTATAATTATTTTCTTATTTTATATATTTTTGTAATTTTTTTTTACGCATATGTTAACTTGGTTTTTATGATCAAATAAGTACTAATTAGGGTAATTCCGGGATTTATGCCGCACTTTTTTTAAATTTGTGTATAAAGTCCCATGGTGGACATAAAATAACAAAAATCATGCTGTGCTATTTAATGTTAAATATACAACGCGTGTAGTGCGACAAAACATTCAAATCAAATTATTAATATTTTTAACAATTTTTTTCTAAAACATTACACTGCGGCGCGTCACCCGTACATTCAGGCTGAGACGCCGCACTTATGCGATAGTTATGTCGCTCTTGTAATAAGAGCAGAATGAAAATATTAAAAAAAAATTCAAATCAGGACTATAATTAACGATGTAATAACAAAATGAAACTAAATGAGTACAATGAAACGTATTAGTAGATTCAAATTATTAATTGTTGCCTACTTTCACTATTAAAATTATCGACTTATATTTTTAAATTAAATTTTAATTTTTATTTCAGCAACAACGTAACATCAATGTCTTAGAAAGGGAAAAGAAAAAAAGTAAAATTGTGTTTACATAATTTATTTGTTAACCCTTTTGGGACCGGTGGCTTTTACACAAAATTTATTCGGTTGGTACCACTTTTTTAAAAGAAGTTACCTTTACTTAAATAATCATGAAAATGCTCTAATTAAACAAAGCAAATATTACTTTTCTTTTTTACTGGTGCGAAACAAATTTTGTAAGCTCTTTATGAAGGTGCTTATATGCACCTATGGTCCCGAATGAGTTAAGGGACCTGTTTTTTCGACTACAAACAACAGAAAAAGCGTCGAAAAAGCACAGTATTTGTGTAACTAAATTTAAACAAATGATGCAACGAAGACAATTGCACTTCCTCTTCTTTGGAGTAGTTTGCAAAGAACGTCTGCGTCATGCGTAATCCAATTTTAAATTATTATCATCTTGATTTGCATCTTTCTTGTCCTTTTTACTTTTTATTTTCCCCTTTTTTTTCTCCTTTGGTTTTAGTAAACTTGATAACATGCCTAACATGGTTAGTCTGTGCAAAAAAGAAAAGGAAAAGTTAATAACACTTAATCATCCCGTACAAAAGAAACTGCGGCATGTATACCGGAAAAGAAGTACGGCATGTATCCCATTTTTTATGGTGCAGACGTCGGCCATCACAGTTACCTGCCATCGCTAAGGGGAATGTCGTAACCATACACACAGTACTCTATACAAAAGCTACACATAGTTTTGACTTCGAAATCATGCATGCATTTAGTAATTAGTGTATGAAAAGTATTTAAACATAACGTGTTTAAAAGTTTGGACAGTGAAATCATTCACTTACGTCAAATTAAGGATTGTACTTCTACAAGTAAACATCGAAATGAGATTCACGCTATACACTGGTTAAAATAATCTCATTGCGCACCTATACTGTGCGTTTGACGACCATCTATCGATAATTACAAGAAATACCAGGGATGCGGTATCTATCCCGTATGCGGCGACTCTCCCGGAGTTACCCTACGTATTAAAGAATATAAGATTTTTTGGGGAAAACAATGATTTAATGCATCATAAATTAGTTTTTTTAATATTGTTGCTATTTAGATGAGAAGAACATAAATACTTTATTCTATATAAATGAATAAGGACTGTATTACGATATACAGAATTATGAAGACAAGATAAAAATTTAGTAAATGTATTAACTTTGAATTTAATTTATTTACGTTTGTCATATATAGCAGTTATTGTTTTGTTTTGTTTTATTTTAATTTTAAGATCTAAAATGTTAATTGTGTTGCTAGATAGGAGGTTTTCCGTTAATTCTAAATTAGTAGGATAATCTACTGGAAATTGAGAAATATTAGTTTGATCAGGGGCAATTAAAATTATGTCATCATTATAACGACATAAATGTAGATTACTATTAGTAAAAAGTACGTTCATAGGGATATAAATATTAGTCAGATAATAAACTGGATGTACATCCACCTTGTGGTATACCGAAGCTTTGTTTATATTGTTACGTAGTGTGTTATCTTGCAAAATATAATTATTATAGATAATGAAATTTGTTCCAGTTTTGAAATAAGCTATACCTATATTCAATGGTAAATCCAGTTTATGATGATACTTTTTAAATAATGCATTTATAATATTATGTAGATCAAATCTACCCTATATATAAAATCATAATAAAACGAATTTATTAAACAGATATTATGAAACGAATGAATTGAAACGAATTTATGAAACTATTCTATGAAACGAATGATTAAACAGCTGATTATGTTTCACGGCGATTTCTCCTAAAATATGGAATACTTTGTGATAAAATTAACACCAAAAATCCGTATTGATCCGCAGATTTCAAAACTGGTATTAGAATTTTTAAATTCGACTTAGTTTTCGAGATATTAATATATTTCTAATTTTAAATACTTTCCTCTAATGATGGCAACTCAAATTTTAATCATAACAGATATTTTTTTCATGCTTTACAAAAGGTTATTATTTTAAACTAATTTGGCGACCAGTTTGGCCTTACTTAAATGTATGCTAAGGAATGCATCATGTTACTTTTATTCACAATTCAATTTACTTGAACAATCTTTCGCCAAATCGAAAGATTCTCATTGAGAAATCAAGAACTCGGTATTTTTATGTTAGCGGGACGCAAGTAATAAATCGCCAAACATTTTCCCCGGCGCATTTTTTTTTTGTATTTCATGAATTTCAATTAAAATATAATCCTTTCATTCATTTTATTATAAATACAAAACTTTCATTTAAAACTGAAACATTTAAAATTGATGGCTTTTACTTCTTTCCTTTTTTTTCTTAAACAAAAATGAAAAGAAAAGTATTAGGCACAGATGTCATATACGCACCGATGTATTAATTGGCGCCAAAATGGCAATATTTTGATTGACATAGTAACCCGGCTATTGTTGTTTATTTACTTTTATTTTCTCTTTTTAAATAATATAAATTGTTTTTTTCTATAGTTAATTATTTTTTAGGTTATTTTCTTTTAAAAGTAATAGAAAATAATTAAAAAATACAGTACTATTTAGTTATTCCGTCGATCAATTTCGCCAAATTATATAAATTGCCAAACCATCCGCCAAATTCTGCAAATTGGCATATTTTTTATTTTAAATAACGAAAGAACAAATAAAATAGTGTAAAATTAATAAATATATAAATAAAACATCGAAATAAAAATCACTTGATGACGTAAACACGTGTAGCTTGCTTAAAGTCAAGTGAATGTGACATTTACGATCAATCATTATTGGCATTTAATCTTATAGTTTGGTGATAGATTTTTAGTCAACGGGATAACTAAGTAGTACCAAAAATACATCTGTAACTAGTATTCGAAAACGAGGATTTCGCCAAATTTTCGTTAAAAAAAATCACGCCAAACCCGGTGCGTATATGACATCTGGCCAAATATGCAACAAACCATGGCATTTAATTTCAACTTCAAAGCAATGTTTTAATTTACCACTCGAAAAGAAAATGTTAACTGGCGAGTTGAAAAAAAGCTCTTGGCGAGATTGGCACCCGGCTAACGTAACAGTACCAAGAATTCTTTGCGACCATGGCAAATTTTATGTAGCTTTATTTAAAAAAAAAAATCATTTTTTAATCAAAATGGAAAACTTTCGGCACAGTTGTCACATACGGCCCCATATTGGCGCGATTTTTCTCTAACGCCAATCTCAAATACGCAGCGGGTACTTAACTGGCTCCAAAGTATTTTTAGTTTGCTTGATATGGTAAGCCTAATGTTGTTGTTTATGCTGTTGATGTTTTCTCTAAATTGGCGTCCGAAAAAAATCGTGCAATATGTGGCCGTATATAATATCTGGGCCAAACTTTCATATGAAAAGCGTAGGGATCAGACTATTTATTTATGGGAGTTACATTACTTGGACTATTATAATATAAATGAAATGATGGCGATAGAATAATATTTGGCGACTTATCACCTGTACCTGGCTAACATTAAACACGAAAACAACCATTGGATGTCTTAAAAGCAACTGATTCGGCCTTAAATTTTTGCAATCAAAGGGAATTGAATGGAAACCCGTTTATAGGCAGATCTGCAGAGCTTTTTTCAGTACAATTCAATCATCTCTAATATTTTTAAAATCGATCAGATTAGCGTGTTTTTAGATTTTTTGGTGTCTGAACGGGGGGGGGGAGGGGTTGGGGAGCGTGGGCAGAGACCCTTAGTAAATCTATATTAGTAAAAAGATCTTTGAAATCATATGTCGTTATATTGTTTACACATTTAAGATTTTTCATAATATTTACCAGTTGATAGCTATTTTTTATAGAATGTGTATTATCAGTGGTTGTTGACCGTATACATGTTCGATTGAGAATTTTTAACAGAAATTTATTGGCTATATTGTTATATGTAATACCTCCAATAGTTACAGTCTTAAATTTAATTGGTTTCTTATGAAATTTGGGTATAAGAACTAAATAAGTATAATTAAAGATAGTAGAGAAAATATTTAATAGTTTGTAATAACTTTGAATTTTACGATTGTTTACTATTACATTTTTATTAGTTTTTTGAAGTATTTATTGGAAGAAATACAGGATATAAGAAGTCGGTGATAGTACGATTTACATATGATTGTATAATTATTAAGAGATTTGACTACATATGTAATAACATAGTTTTTTGAAATTAATAATTTGCTGGAAAAATGCTTACGATATAGTATGAGTTAATAGTAACCAAATCCGAAATATTATATTTTAAAGCCTTAGTAAATTTTTCAATAGCTAGTATTTTCCACTGATTAAAATATTCAATAGGTTTATTGTATGAGATTGAAATTTTATAAATAAAAATATCTGTATCATATGTAAACTATTTTATAATAGAAATTGCGTTAAATTTAGATGGGAGTCTATATTTAGTACCATAATACATTAGTTTTTCAATTTAAAATCATTCACAATATTAAGATTTCCAGTGATTATATGAACATGATCATTATTTATGTAATTTTTTAGAGTGGGGTCATTGCATTTACACGGAAAATTACTTGCTGTAGATGTATTTTTTGAAAATGTATTATGGTTAAAAATCTTTCTTCCGATTGTATTCGGATATTTAAAGGTTTTTGATACTTGGAGACTATTTATAGGAAAATAACGGTTTTTATAATTAATCATAGTAATTTTATTAAATATTTCATTTGAAAAATTTATTATTATTTGAGAATTCGTGTTTTGAATTTTTTGTTTTTTTGTAAGTTAATGTTGAAAAGAATAACTCATGTCATAATAAGATAAAAAATATAATAGAAATATTTAGAGTAATATTTATTATATATATAGGTATATTATAGTGCAGATCAGCATTTAAATCGATTTAGTTGAAAAGACAAATTTCTATGCGGTGCAAGTACCTGTGATGTGTTTTCTATTAAATTAAGAAATTTAAATCTTGTGAACTTCTAAACATGTAAATGACTGACTTTTACAAAATTAAATTGGATGTTTTCTCAGTAAAATTCCTCTGAAATTCATTTGCATTAAATTATTTGTTCAGGAGCTATCTAACAAAGTTTTAATGAATAAAACTGAATATTTTATTTTGAATAATTTTATTTTCATAGATTTAATTGCACTGTTTTGCAATTAAACCCTTTTGATTTAGATATACAATAATTTTTTTGTGTGTTTTTATAGAAGATTTTAACACTGCAACAACTTTTGATTAACAGTTATTCTTATTAACACCTTCAACAAATGAATTAAAATCAAGATATATTTTATTTACTTAGTTATTTATTTTGCATATTTCGCTTTCTAACCCTGTTATTCTATATAACTTAATCTATGAAATGGGGATACTTTTATTTGTATAATTTAAATATACTTATGTATATATGTAAATAATAAGTTTCGTATACTTTTCATAGGTTTTTATTAAATATTCTTGTTATGATACAGAGACAGGGTTGCCAGATAGTCAAACTCAATTTCCCCCAAACGTCTGAAATTTTCCCCAAATAAGTGTTTTTTTCCGCAAAAGTCCCCAACTCAGTTTTTACTCAAAAATGGAATTTTTAAATTTTCAGTTTACCACTATAAAAAATATGTAAGTAATTTAAGCTCAAAATTTTTCCTCAAATCAAGCCTTTTTTAAAAAAAAATATTCCTCATTTATAAAAAATAAACTTTTAAACTGGGCTGAATGCATATTCTGTAGCTACATTAAGAGAATGAGAGATATATTTTGCAGTGGCAAGTTATTTTAGGTTTGTTTTAAAAGTATTGTCTAACAATCTTGAACTATTGTTACATTATTAAAAAGCGGAAAACCAACGTTTAAAAATGCACAAATAATACATGAAAAGCAGCAAACAGCTGTTTCGAATCTACTAGCGAGATTCTTCTTCAGTGCAAAATAGGGAAAAGGAACAGAGTGCTAGAAAAAGCAAGGCTCAAGCAGGACTTCTAGCACGCTGTTCCTTTTCCCTATTTTGCACTGAAGAAGAGTCTCGCTAGTAGATTTGAAGCAGTTTTTTGCTGCTTTTCATGTATTATTTGTGCATTTTTAAACGTTGGTTTTCTGCTCTTTAATATTGTTGCACAAAGGCTTTACTTACTATTTTCATATTGTTACATTAGCTCCATAGCTTTAGACAATCTCTTATCAGTTGGGATTTGAATGAATCCGAGAAGGTACGCTGTTTTAATTTTTCTGTCATCACTATACTGAAATACATAATCATAATGCAAACTATTTTCGCTGTATTAATCGATGTGCTTTTGTATATCATAAGAAAAAATATCTGCTTTCCACATATTTAAATTAAATTTTTTTGAAAGTACGGCGAAAGAATTTTTCGTATAAGTCCTGCAGATTTATCACGTTCAGGTTTAAACTGCTTAAGACTTTAGTCTGATGCATCTGTAATACGTGTAAATTGTAATGTACAAAAGAACGAACTCAACCACATCCTAAGAGAATATTGATTGATATTTCTGATCTCTGGATGGTTCTCGTTTTTCAATTCAAAATTGAGTTCGAGACAGATCCAGTTTTTCTACAGGACTAAAAGATATCTTTACGAAAAATGGCAAAAAAAAAAAAAAAAAAAAAAAAAAATCCCCAAGTTTTCTCCCAAATTTCTTGTAGTCCCCAAAAAATTCCCCTAGATGCTCAAAATTCCCCAATCTGGCAACGCTGTACAGAGACTATATACAAGGCAGTTTTTAAACAATACAGACATGTCATCTCCATGACAATTCCATTGGCTTCTAAACGGCTATACCTTTACTTAATTCCTTCATATCAGTGTTGCCAGATAGTTAAAAGTGAATTTCCCCAAAATTTCTGAAATTTTCCCGAAATCAGTGTTTTTTTCCGCAAAAGTCCCCAACTCAGTTTTTACGCAAAAATGGAATTTTTAAATTTTCAATTTACCACTATAAAAATATTTAAGTAATTTAAGCTCAAAACACTTTCCCAAATCAAGCCTTTTTTTGAAAAAATTCCCATTTACAAAAAAACAAATTTTTAAACTGTGCTGAATGCATATTTTGTACCTACATTAAAAGAATGAGAGATATATTTTGCAGTGACAAGTTATTTTACGTTTGTTTTTAAAAGTATTGTCTAAAAACGTTGGACTATTGTTACATTAGCTCCATAGCTTTAAACAATCTTTTATCAATAGGGATTTGAATGAATCGGAGATGGTGCGCTGTTTTAATTTTTTTGTCATCGCTATACAAGTGACCCCTATACAAGTTGACACCCCTATGAAGTACATAATCATAATGCAAAATATTTTCGCTGTATCAATCGATGTGCTTTTGTATATTATAAAAGATAAAAATATCTAATTTCCACATATTTAAATTAAATATTTTTAAAGTACAGCGCAGAAATTTTTCGTTAAAGTCTTGCAGATTTAGTCACGCGTAGGTTTAAGCTGCTTAAGACTTTAGAGTCTCATGTATCTGTAATATGTGTAAACTGTAGTGTAGTAAACAACAAACACGACCACATCAAAGAGAATAATTATTGATATTTCCGATTTCTGGATTGTATTTTCGTTTTTCAAATCAAAATTGAGTTCGAGACAGATCCAGTTTTTCCACAGGACTAAAAGATATCTTTACGGAAAATAGTAAAGAAGAAGAAAAAAATCCCCAAGTTTTTCCCCAAAATTTTTGAAGTCCACAAAAATTTCCCCACAAACTGCTTGTCCTAAAAAAATTCCCCTAGAGGATCAAAATTCCCCAAAATGCGGACAAAATCCCCAATCTGGCAACATTGCTTCATATGAAACTGATTAATAACTATAAAAAATATTCGGAAACATTTCCGGTGTCAGAAAAAGAAAATTTGCTTTTATAAATGCTTCTTTATGTACTGAATTGTGAATTCATGAAAATTTTTATCTTCTAAAGCATTTTCTTGAATTGTTTAAACTACATTAGAAGATTTACATAATTGTTTAATGAATTTTAGAAGGATTTTAGAAGGATTGGAGGATTTAGAAGGATTTATTAAATTTGAATTTACAGGGATTTTGAGCAGTATTTATAACTCCACTCAAATCTTTTATTTTAAATCTTTTTCTTAGTATTTTGTAGAATTAGGAAATGTGCAAGTATATTATTCTTACAATAGGAATATAGAAATATCCAACACCACGAAGGTTCAAAAGATGCGAACGCAAAAGAAATAACCCATTTAAAAATATTTTTGTTATGTGTAACCAATAATGCTTTTAGAACAAAGTAAAGTAATGTATCTATAACTCATACTAAACTGGATTACAACCAATCGATGTATTAAATGAAATTTATTACAAGTT
This sequence comes from Maratus speciosus, assembly GCA_963932465.1. Taxonomy (NCBI): domain Eukaryota; kingdom Metazoa; phylum Arthropoda; class Arachnida; order Araneae; family Salticidae; genus Maratus; species Maratus speciosus. Next base: position 70,106,477 of record OZ010799.1, on the reverse strand, counting down.
ATTTTAATGGTACATACAAGTACCTTCAGTAGATAAAAGGTTAAATAAAAAAATATGTATGGGCTTTTAAAGTTGGGCTGATAAATATGGGCTGATAAAGAAAGAATTTTTTATTTGTTTTCAATTCGGACAATGTTATAGTATATTTTCGTTTGTGGTTATATTATATTTTCCTGGCTTAAGAAACATTTTTTTTTACAATGTAGGTACGCATATAAATCGGTTTCGATGAAAATGAGACCATCTAATCAGTACAAATAACCGTGGTATGCATTCGATTAAACTTACTTTAATTCAAGAAATTTAAAACTTTTGAAATTGAATAAAGCTTCTAAATGTTTAAATAAATGAAGGGCTTTTACAAACTTAAATTGATTATTTTCTCAGTCGAATTCCTTTGAAATTTATTTGCATTAAATTTCGTGTTTAAGAACTATCTTACAAGGTGTTAATGAATGAATTTGAATTCTTTATTTTGAAATGTTCTTCGCACTGTTTTTTACATTACCCCTTAGTGAAAAAAAAAAAACTAATATATATATATATATATATTTTTTCTTTTTTGGAAGATATCTTTAACAGTGCATAAAACATTTGATTAAAAGCACTAATTTTTTTAACACTTTCAACAACTTAATAGTGATCTGGGTATATTTTATATACTTATTTGATTTGCATATTTATCTTTCTAACCCTTTTATTTTAAAGATCTTAATATATAAAATAGTGATTATTTTTTTTTGGATAATTTTAATTTTTGTCTACATATATATATATATAATCATATATATATATATATATATATATATATAGCTATAGATATAAATTTGGTATAACTATCCTCATTTAGAGACATTAATCACATTCATTTTTACTAAAATCGATACAAAAGTGGGGCAGACCGAGGCTAGTAGGCGCAGTTTTTAGTTATTGATTTTTATTAATTTTTTGTTTAGGTTTTTTATGAAAGTTTAAGTGTACTTTAAAAAACAAATTGCCATATTTTTTTTTCAAAAAAAATTATGGCCATTTTTTTCCCATTCTGACCAGAAAATCAGAGGTCTAACTTTTTACGACTGCTCTTTCATCTTCATCTAACACTTCATTTATAATGACTGTTTCATAATAATAGAAGACATGAGTCCATCAAAAGAAAATAACTCGGTGAAAGCGGACACTCAGTTAAGGGGAACTCGGTTAATCGGGACTCTACTGTAGCTCAGTTTTAAGACTTAAAACACGCGATTTTATTTTATATAAAATGACGTCATCCGAATCCGCTGAGGAATTCCTCATTTACAATCCAATCATAAACATCTACAATAAAGCATGGCTAGGACGTCACTATCTCAGAGTAATACACAAATGCAGCAAAAAGAAAGCAATTCATTAATATTTTTTCAAAATAGCACGTATTTTAATTACTTTTTTTTCAGTTTTTATGAGAAAGTGGCAACAAAAAGATGTAATTGCTATTTTTCAACTATTTTTTCTTTACTTTCTACAGAAATTGTGTACTTGAGTTGCCAAAATGAAACAAATATCGCTAAAAACTACAAAAAAATTAATATCTTAAAAATAAATTGAGATACAGTTTTCAAACAAATTGCATTTAAAAGAACTTTTTTTTTCCCAATACGACGGTATAAAAGTTGAAAATGTGCAATGCTTAGAAGTTTAAAAAATTTCTAAAGAGTATTCAATCGTAATGCTTTGTTTTACGGCTAGCTTCTGTAAGGTAACGTTATTTTTTGGAGACAAAATAAGCTGGGAGAAAGAAATCATACCTTATCGGGGGGTTAAAAAGTGCACTATAGTAAAAGAAAATCTCTCTAAATAAATAATATATTCCTTTATCTTTGTCAAGGTTTACGAAAATATACTATAACCACATCCAAGTTACCGACATTTTCGAGAGTATATTAAAGATAAAGATCTTTAATATACTCTGAAACTAACATATTTGTGAGATTAAAAAAAAAAAGAAGCATTTCTGAAAATACAGTTTCTTTTGCTGCCTGTAATTTTCAAAAACGTTTCCTAGTACATTTTACAGTCTCTTAAATCGTTTTGACAGCAGGAACATCTGTTTTTCGTATGGTATCAATTCTAAACTAAATAGTTTTATCTGCGTAACAGAACTTATATGTGCAAGAGTAATCCCTAGCGAAATATAACCAATGAAAATATAAGCAAAGTACACTATAGTAAAAGACAAATGTTTCTTAATAAATATTATATTCTTTTATCTTTCTTGAGATTTACGAAAATATACTATTGCCTCTCTGAAGCCCGCATTTTTGAAAAATATTTCTTTATCATTAATATAATCTGAAACCAATAGATTTATGATATTTAAAAAAGCATTTCTGAAACTAAAGTTTCTTTTGCTGCCCGTAATTTTCAAAAACATTACCAAGTACTTTTTACAATCTATTAACCATTTTTCACATCAGGAACAACGGTTTTTCGTATGATATTAATTCTCAACTAAACAGTTTTAACTGCGTAACAGAACTTATATATGCAAGAGTAACCTCTATCAAAATAATACGAATTTTAATGTTAATGTTAATGATTATAATTTATCATAGCTTTTGAAACGAAAATTGTTTACTGGAGAATTGATAGCATCTGAAAAACCTATATTCCTGGTACAGAAAACCATTTAATATACTTCAAAAATCACTCAAACGCATTTCCGAAAATCGGTGGTAGGAAAAGAAATTTTATTTCTATAAATGATTCTTAAAATATCGAAAATAAATTGACTTTTAAGGCTTCTAAAGACAAAGAACTGTTTTTAAAATCCTGAGTCACTCGGAAAACGTCATTATATTTGTTAGTGATTACATTATATTTTCATAGATTAAAAAACATTTGTATTTTTTTACAATGCAGATCAGCATTTAAATCCGTTTCGATGAAAAGAAGAATTTATATACAGTGCCTATAATTGTGATGCGTGTTCAGTTAAACTTACTTTAAATCAATACATTTAAAACTAATGAACCTGAATCAAACATTTAAACACTTAATTCAATAAGTGGCTTTTACAAAATTAAATTAAATGTTTTCTCAGTCGAATTCCTCTGAAATTCATTTGTATAAAATTTCATGCAATCTTACAAAGTTTGAATAATTTTCCATCCTTCATTTTGTGATTTAATTACACTGTTTTAAAATTACTTCCTGTTGATTTAGAAAGCCAGTAATATTTTTTGTGTTTTTATAGAAATGTTTAACAGGGCATAAAACTTTTGATTAAAAACAGTAATTCTTATTAACACCTTCAATAAATAAATTATGATGTAGACATGTTTTATTTAATTACTTATTTATTTTGCATATTTCACTTTTAAGCTCTTTTATTTTACAGACCTCGATATATGAAATGAAGTTTTTTTTTTATAGAATACCAACTTATCTCTGTAAAATATCTAATTTTGGGCGTTTCCAGCCTTTTTTATTTTACAAAATTTATGGAATCATTTTAGCAATAAAGATATGAAACTGCTCAAAGAATAGATAACACTTTGGCATCTAAAATTAACTCAGTATCGCCGCAGGTTGACAATACTATAAATAATTTATATTAACTGCTGTACTGGTGAATAGCAAGTACTAGGACTTCCCTTTGAGGGATTAGTCTGAGCGATATTGACATAGATTTAATAATAACATGTGGAAGCAAAGAAAGTGAGATGTTATCTTTAATTGTCCATATACTGCGATAAATTGAGATGATGAAAATAAACGACTCGTAGAATTACAAAATCTTATATATAAATTCGTATACACAGTTTAGAAAAATGGGAAAGCAAACCATGCAAGACAGCCATGCATGGATATAAAATTGAATGTACGCAATATATTAAAAGTAAAATAGAAAATGAAACTCTAAATTATTTTATATCGTAATTGTAACTGTATAAAATGATGTCAAAAGCACAATCAGACGCCCTGCACCAATTTGAGTAACTTTAAATGACAAATCTATTATGTTTGAAAAGAATGGACTATACTTTATATAGTGTGTGCTCCCCCGAAAAAGTTAATATTGCACAATATCTGATTTCCACGCATGCAATGAGGTTGTGGATAAGAATTAAGGAATTCTCTCTTCTAAATCTGATGTAGTATCAAAGTACCGAACACATCAATAGTGGCATGCAATGCATCGTTAGAGTCTGTTTTAGATATGCTCGATCGGATTTAAATGATGAGTGCTTGCTGGTCACTATATACGCTGTATTGTTTTGTTTTCAAATATATTCTGCATAAGTTGAGCTGTATTTAGCATGTATTAAATAAAAGAAATCGGCAATGATTGCAGCATAAAGTATGACACAAAATCTGAATATATCGTCTGCATAACCTTTGAGCTGTCAAAGTGTCATTTGAAGTAATTTACAAATCCATATATATTTTTTCAGCAAATCATGCAAGCTAAAATACGCCCATATGAACCCGATTACAAAATTTCAACAGAATAAGTTAATATATAAAAAATTCTACGAATGATAATTGAGAATATGACCTTATGATAAAATATCTAGAAAAATGAATCAGAAAAAAAATTCATATCAAATTTAAAACGGCACTTCCCGCTGTTAGTGGCCTTGGCAAGAGAGAAAAGCCTTGAGAAGGAACATTTTAACAAGTACTTTCGGGCAACCTACTCACTGTTTCATACAGGTCTTTATTTAATATTTACACAATTTATTTAATGCTAGGTGGGTATCTATCTATTTTATTGTATTTAAATTGCATGTTTTGTGGAGGAAATGCGGCATTATGAAATATTTAAAGTTTCTATACCTAATAATTCCAAATTAATGTTAATTGAGAACGCTTTCCGTTCATTTCACCTTTCTTTTTTTATTTAAAGTTTTTTTAGAAACCATTCACAGAGACAATTTTAAATTTTAAAACTAACCCAAAGCAAAATTTCAAGGTTTTGGACTCAGCAGTAACACAGAAATAGAAAATTTTCGAAAGTTTTTTGTTTCTGCAGTGTTTTATATAGCGACATTTTTAGAAACTGTTCTATTGCGAGAATTTACGTCATGATAAATACAGCAATGTCAATTTTCACGTTTATATTCCTAACAATTCCATGTACTTTGTTACTTAGATCATCTTTAGATCTTTTCTTTTCGCTTTGTTTAGTCTTTCGATTTTTTGAATTCATTCTACAACGAGAATTTACATCATATAAATTACTGCTATGCTAAAGAGCTAGTTTCTAACCCCAACAGTATCCCAGAAATTTCCGTAATCCAAATAAATCATAATATAGAACCTTTCTAGAAATTTTTACGTTTATCTGTCAAACTGAATTTTTGAACCTTTTAGAGAGCGTTCATAACGAGTATTTACATCTTAAAAGTAATCATCACACCGAATTTAAAGTTTCTAACCCAATCACTATCACAGAAATCACAATTTTAGAATTGTTTTTGCTCCTGGAGTGATGTAGGTTGTTGCACTGATATAAAATATAGTCTTTTCTTCGGAGCAGAAATGGCCACCAACATTTCTTTAAGTTGGCTATGTAGTTTCAGACTTAACACCTCACAAACGCGCAAACATTATTAATATTATACACTGTATAATATTATATCGCTTTATAATATTAGCATAGATGTACAAATACAGAAGCCATTTATCTGTTACAAACTAAAGTTTCGGCGTTGCCCAGAATTTCAAGAATGTTTGTTCTGGAAAATTAATTTCAAAATTTAACATACAACATAAAACAAACATTAAAACAAGTAAGAAAAATCATGCGTACAGCATAGATTATGAAACATTTTCCAACACTCCCTGAAAGCGTTAACGAAGCTTCGTTACTTAGGGAAATAAGGTAAATAAGATAACTAAGTAAACATTTAAAAATCTGATTTCAGTAGCTACCAAATATGGGCCATATGACAGAGCCAAATATGTATTCCAATTCTTTTGAACAGCCCTGTATTCGATCTGTATGTTGATATGTATACTATATAATGAGAAAATTTAGTTTAGCAAGAAAATGCATAACAGGTTGAAATTCATCTTTCAGCAATTTATACTAATAGATGGAAACATACTTGAATACTTTTGTACAGCCCTGTAGTTTACCTAGTACCTTTGTTACATGCCACTATTCAGATAAAATTTAATTCAAACTAAAACACGCTTAAAACTACTAAAATTACATTTTCAGAAATTATAACCCGTAGACGGCCACGTATCCAAATCTTTGCGTGGCCCTGTATATCATTTTATCTAAATTCTACAAATATTTCTTAATACACTAAATTCAGTTCAGCGTAAAAATGCATAACTCCTTTAAAACCCACCTTTAAGCAATTTAAGCTCATACTCAGTAACCTTTACGAATTCGTTTTTGTAGCCCTGTATATGAACTATAGCATTTATACGCACTTTATAGTATGCATGAATATAGTGAACAAGTAGGTAAGTGTGATCACAGATCGCACAGAGAATTTCGTTTAATATTCCTTTCAAAACACTTTATCCTTTTGAAAAATCACTTAGTTCCATATTTCGCAACCAGGGGCGCACTGTATTCTAAACAAACCTATATCCGAACGAAACTCCGTTTTATACACTATCCGTAGATATATTAGTCGAGGGCATTGGGCCGATAGCACCTGAGATAATAAGACGCCCCTGCCGGTAAAAAATGGGACTAAAATATGTAGGGCTATTGTGCATAATATGAAAGAATGGTCAAAGGGGTGTCGGCAAAAGTTGGAAAAGTGCTCCCCGGGTGAAAAGGGCGGAGGTTAGAAAAATTGCTTAAAATACCCAAGTTAGAGCCCGGGGGAGTAAATAATATAAGACTTTTTGAAAATTTTATGATTTGCCGTGTGGTCTGAGATATTCAGCTATACGTATGCAAAAATTCATGTCTCCAACTTAATTAGGGGCTCTCTTAGAAAGAATTGCTTAAAATACATATGTGGTAGCTCAAAGGGTTAAACGTAAGACTTTCTAAAGATTTTATGATTTGTCGCCTTGTCTCAGATGTTCTGCTATAAGTATGCAAAATTTCAAATTTCCAATTTCTCACTTAGAAAGAATTGCTTAAATTACGCATGTGGGAGCCCAAAGGGTTAAATGTACGACTTTTTCAAAATTTTATTATTTGTCGTATGATATGTGGTGGTTCAGCTATAAGTATGCAAAATTTCACGCCTCCAACCTAAGTAGGCGCTCACTTAGAAAGAATTGTTTAAAATATACATGTTGGAGCTCAAAGGGTTAAATGTACGGCTTCTTCAAAATTCTATAGTTTGTCATTTGATGCGATGTGTTCAGCTATAAGTATGCAAAATTTCACGCCTCCAACCTAATTAGGTATTCACTTTGAAAGAATTGCTTAAAGTACCCATGTGGGACCCCGAAGGGTTAAATGTACGACTTTTTCAAATTTTTATGATTTGTAGTTTGATGTGATGTGTTCAGCTATAAGTATGCAAAATTTCACGCCTCCAACCTAATTAAGGTCCAATTGGAAAGAATTGTTTAAAATACACATGTAAAGCCCAAAGGATTAAATGTACGACTTTTTTAAAATTTTATGATTTGTCGTATGATATGTGGTGTTCAGCTATAAGTATGCAAAATTTCAAGTCTCCAACATGTATAGTTTCTGAGAACGGGCTTTGTGACAGACGGACAGACAGACAGACAGAGGAGCGAGACGAATAGTGTTTTGTCAGATGTACGAAACCCTAAAAAAATAAAGAAAATAAGAAAAATGATGCTATAAAGCAAAATATTTTATTAAACATCATATAATTGTTTCTAATTTTCACACGCGAAATATAAAATATGCTTTTGGCGATTAAAAAATGCTGTTGAAAAATTATCGCAAAATCTCAAATCAAAGTTTTTATGCCCTTTTTCTTTTTAATGGAATAACAAACAGATTTCTTTTCCTGTTTGATTAAATTTAAATTTTTTATGGCACTTCATTATTACTGCGTGCGTTTCTTTTTTTTTTTTTTATAATTTACTCCATGTGTTCAAACCAGTTGTCTACGAAAACATCTACCAGTGAAAGTGACGTACAACAAATATCTGTGACGTATGCAGATAAATTTTGCTTTTTTATCAGTTTTTTTTTAATATAATTTTTAAGCGGTTTGTAACTTATTTTTCATAGTAGGTGCATTCAGTAGGCGACCCTCATAGGTACCTTCTGGTGCAAACAGAAACGAAATCCGGCAAATATTTTTTGAGTTATGCTTGACGAAAGTTTTTATTGGGGCTTTTTTTTTTTAGTAGGACATGGCCTTAATATCAATCGTAGCTGTAATATTGCGTTGAGTATTAACCTTCGCTTCGCTCAGACAATAAATAAAATTGTTTTTTAAAGCCTACTGTATAAGTAACATTGACTTTTGGTTGGTTGCAGAAATGCAATGCGGCGATACAGAGGAAAAATGAGTTTACCCGAAATAACACTTTTTCGAATACTATAAATTCTCAAATAAACGTTTTTATCTGCGAAACATAATTTTTATATTCAAGAGTAACCTCTAGAGTAATAATTTTAGAATAATTAATTTTAATGTTAATGTTAATGCTGATATTTTATCATTTTTGTTGGACATGAAATTGTTTACTCGAAAATTAATAGCATTCTAAAAACAGATATTTCTGGTTGAGAAAACAGATCAACCCTTTGCTGTTGTATGTCTACTCTCACCCACAAAATTTTTTACCGTTCCAGTCGCATGTCTGCTCTCAGCCATCACAGCTTTTTAGGTAGATTTCGTATGAAATACTACCTATTGGCGTCGTTCCTATGTTGGAATTTCTGAAAAATTTTTGCAAATCTACACAGATCATGACCCTTAGAACACAAAACCTCAGTAAAAAACTTTATGTATATATCTATCTATCTATGTATCTATCTATCTATCTATATATATATATATATATATATATATATATATATATATATCACTTTCTTCTGGACACGATAACTTCCACAATTCTGCACAAATCTCTTCCAAACTGATACATAAAATCAAGGGGCATAAAATCTCGGTCAAGTTCGTTAATGGGCAAAATCGGACCAAGGGGATGGGAATAGGAAGGGGTTTTGTGAAAACCGAAAAAACCCCATAACTTCTTAATTTTTGTACATATCAAATCAGTTTAAAGTTTTTATTACTTCTAAAAATAGGGCCAAAAATTTATGTATCATAGATTTTTGATAAAATTAAAAATGGGCTTAAGGGGTGCAAAAATAGGGTTTTTGAGAGAAAAAATTCATAACTTCGTCACTTCTCAAGATATCAAATCCAATTAATTTTATTATACATCTCCTTAATTTTATCTACAACTTTTATATTCACAAATTTTTGATAGGACCAATTCGTACCGCAAAAAAAATTAAAAATGAAAACAAAAAAAGGGGGTTGAATAAGAAAAATTTCCATAAATCCGTCAATTCACAAGATATAAAATCCCCATGAATTTATCATATATCTCCTTAATATTGTCTTCAACATTTATACAGACAAGTGTTTGATAGGACAAATTCTTACAGCAAAAACAAATTAAAAATAAATAGCGGTTGAAGAAAAAAATCATCTTATTAAGAATGTATTCAAATCCAAACTGCTTATTTTCTTACTCCTTTTTAAATTAATTTTTGCTCTCAAACGCGTCCAATTGATAGATTCTCTTCCTCAGAAACTATATAATGTACCGTAATGATCGATTTTTTGATAGAGGTAGAATATATTTCAATAAATGATGTCAAAGTGGGCATTTTGAACAGAATTTCCCGAAGCGATTGTGTTAGAAACGAAAAATATTGCCCTACTGAGAAAATAATTGTTTATTAATCAAGTTTCAATTAATTGAAAAAAAAAAAACACATGTCGCTTATAAATCTTTTCAAAAATCACGTCAGCAAGTTTCGTATGTTTTCTATTAAAAATGAATCTGAAAATGTGCCAGAAAATTTCGAGTTGTTGAGCTTGGAAAAGTATTTTTTTTAATACCGCCTTAACATGATTCTGATAAAACCAGCTATTATATAAACATGAAATAAAAACTCGTCAAAAGCGGTCAGATAAAACTGTTAAAGTGAATTTATATCTACTCATGATTTAGTTTTTGTTGGTGCAATTAATATACTTAACTTCGAAATCTACCTCCTCCTGTAGGCCGGTTCGGCAGGGATTTTTTTTACCATTTAAGTCTCATGTCTGCTCTCAGCCACCACAGCTTTTGTACCATTCCAGTCACATGTCTGCTCTCACCCATGACAGCTTTTTTACCGTTCCAGTCACATGTCTGCTCTCACCCATGACAGCTTTTTTACCATTCCAGTCGCATATCTGCTCTCACCCATGACAGCTTTTTTACCGTTCCACTCGCATGTCTGCTCTCAGCCATCACATTTTTTTTACCGTTCCAGTTGCATGTCTGTTCTCGGCCACCACAGACTTTTTTACCGTTCCAGTCGCATGTCTGCTCTCAGCCACCACAACTTTTTTATCGCTCCAGTCGTATGTATGCTCTCAGCCGCCACAGCTTTTTTACCGTTCCACTCGCATATCTACTCTCAGCCATCACAGTTTTTTTACCGTTCCAGTCGCATGTCTGTTCTCAGCCTCCACAGACTTTTGTACCGTTCCAGTCGCATGTCTGCTCTCAGCCACCACAACTTTTTTATCGCTCCAGTCGTATGTATGCTCTCAGCCGCCACAGCTTTTTTACCGTTCCACTCGCATGTCTGCTCTCAGCCATCACAGTTTTTTTTACCGTTCCAGTCGCATGTCTGTTCTCAGCCTCCACAGATTTTTGTACCGTTCCAGTCGCATGTCTGCTCTCAGCCACCACAACTTTTTTATCGCTCCAGTCGTATGTATGCTCTCAGCCGCCACAGCTTTTTTACCGTTCCACTCGCATATCTACTCTCAGCCATCACAGTTTTTTTTACCGTTCCAGTCGCATGTCTGTTCTCAGTCTCCACAGACTTTTGTACCGTTCCAGTCGCATGTCTGCTCTCAGCCATCATAACTTTTTTATCGCTCCAGTCGTATGTATGCTCTCAGCCGCCGCAGCTTTTTTACCGTTCCACTCGCATGTCTGCTCTCAGCCATCACAGTTTTTTTTACCGTTCCAGTCGCATGTCTGTTCTCAGCCTCCACAGATTTTTGTACCGTTCCAGTCGCATGTCTGCTCTCAGCCACCACAACTTTTTTATCGCTCCAGTCGTATGTATGCTCTCAGCCGCCACAGCTTTTTTACCGTTCCACTCGCATGTCTGCTCTCAGCCATCACAGTTTTTTTTACCGTTCCAGTCGCATGTCTGTTCTCAGCCTCCACAGACTTTTGTACCGTTCCAGTCGCATGTCTGCTCTCAGCCACCACAACTTTTTTATCGCTCCAGTCGTATGTATGCTCTCAGCCGCCACAGCTTTTTTACCGTTCCACTCGCATGTCTGCTCTCAGCCATCACAGTTTTTTTTACCGTTCCAGTCGCATGTCTGTTCTCAGCCTCCACAGATTTTTGTACCGTTCCAGTCGCATGTCTGCTCTCAGCCACCACAACTTTTTTATCGCTCCAGTCGTATGTATGCTCTCAGCCGCCACAGCTTTTTTACCGTTCCACTCGCATATCTACTCTCAGCCATCACAGTTTTTTTACCGTTCCAGTTGCATGTCTGTTCTCAGCCTCCACAGACTTTTGTACCGTTCCAGTCGCATGTCTGCTCTCAGCCACCACAACTTTTTTATCGCTCCAGTCGTATGTATGCTCTCAGCCGCCACAGCTTTTTTACCGTTCCACTCGCATGTCTGCTCTCAGCCATCACAGTTTTTTTTACCGTTCCAGTCGCATGTCTGTTCTCAGCCTCCACAGACTTTTGTACCGTTCCAGTCGCATGTCTGCTCTCAGCCACCACAACTTTTTTATCGCTCCAGTCGTATGTATGCTCTCAGCCGCCACAGCTTTTTTACCGTTCCACTCGCATATCTACTCTCAGCCATCACATTTTTTTTACCGTTCCAGTTGCATGTCTGTTCTCAGCCACCACAGACTTTTTTACCGTTCCAGTCGCATGTCTGCTCTCAGCCACCACAACTTTTTTATCGCTCCAGTCGTATGTATGCTCTCAGCCGCCACAGCTTTTTTACCGTTCCACTCGCATATCTACTCTCAGCCATCACAGTTTTTTTACCGTTCCAGTCGCATGTCTGTTCTCAGCCTCCACAGACTTTTGTACCGTTCCAGTCGCATGTCTGCTCTCAGCCACCACAACTTTTTTATCGCTCCAGTCGTATGTATGCTCTCAGCCACCACAGCTTTTTTACCGTTCCACTCGCATGTCTGCTCTCAGCCATCACAGTTTTTTTTACCGTTCCAGTCGCATGTCTGTTCTCAGCCTCCACAGATTTTTGTACCGTTCCAGTCGCATGTCTGCTCTCAGCCACCACAACTTTTTTATCGCTCCAGTCGTATGTATGCTCTCAGCCGCCACAGCTTTTTTACCGTTCCACTCGCATATCTACTCTCAGCCATCACAGTTTTTTTTACCGTTCCAGTCGCATGTCTGTTCTCAGTCTCCACAGACTTTTGTACCGTTCCAGTCGCATGTCTGCTCTCAGCCACCACAACTTTTTTATCGCTCCAGTCGTATGTATGCTCTCAGCCGCCGCAGCTTTTTTACCGTTCCACTCGCATGTCTGCTCTCAGCCATCACAGTTTTTTTTACCGTTCCAGTCGCATGTCTGTTCTCAGCCTCCACAGATTTTTGTACCGTTCCAGTCGCATGTCTGCTCTCAGCCACCACAACTTTTTTATCGCTCCAGTCGTATGTATGCTCTCAGCCGCCACAGCTTTTTTACCGTTCCACTCGCATGTCTGCTCTCAGCCATCACAGTTTTTTTTACCGTTCCAGTCGCATGTCTGTTCTCAGCCTCCACAGACTTTTGTACCGTTCCAGTCGCATGTCTGCTCTCAGCCACCACAACTTTTTTATCGCTCCAGTCGTATGTATGCTCTCAGCCGCCACAGCTTTTTTACCGTTCCACTCGCATGTCTGCTCTCAGCCATCACAGTTTTTTTTACCGTTCCAGTCGCATGTCTGTTCTCAGCCTCCACAGATTTTTGTACTGTTCCAGTCGCATGTCTGCTTTCAGCCACCACAACTTTTTTATCGCTCCAGTCGTATGTATGCTCTCAGCCGCCACAGCTTTTTTACCGTTCCACTCGCATATCTACTCTCAGCCATCACAGTTTTTTTTACCGTTCCAGTCGCATGTCTGCTCTCAGCCATCATAACTTTTTTATCGCTCCAGTCGTATGTATGCTCTCAGCCGCCGCAGCTTTTTTACCGTTCCACTCGCATGTCTGCTCTCAGCCATCACAGTTTTTTTTACCGTTCCAGTCGCATGTCTGTTCTCAGCCTCCACAGATTTTTGTACCGTTCCAGTCGCATGTCTGCTCTCAGCCACCACAACTTTTTTATCGCTCCAGTCGTATGTATGCTCTCAGCCGCCACAGCTTTTTTACCGTTCCACTCGCATGTCTGCTCTCAGCCATCACAGTTTTTTTTACCGTTCCAGTCGCATGTCTGTTCTCAGCCTCCACAGACTTTTGTACCGTTCCAGTCGCATGTCTGCTCTCAGCCACCACAACTTTTTTATCGCTCCAGTCGTATGTATGCTCTCAGCCGCCACAGCTTTTTTACCGTTCCACTCGCATGTCTGCTCTCAGCCATCACAGTTTTTTTTACCGTTCCAGTCGCATGTCTGTTCTCAGCCTCCACAGATTTTTGTACCGTTCCAGTCGCATGTCTGCTCTCAGCCACCACAACTTTTTTATCGCTCCAGTCGTATGTATGCTCTCAGCCGCCACAGCTTTTTTACCGTTCCACTCGCATATCTACTCTCAGCCATCACAGTTTTTTTACCGTTCCAGTTGCATGTCTGTTCTCAGCCTCCACAGACTTTTGTACCGTTCCAGTCGCATGTCTGCTCTCAGCCACCACAACTTTTTTATCGCTCCAGTCGTATGTATGCTCTCAGCCGCCACAGCTTTTTTACCGTTCCACTCGCATGTCTGCTCTCAGCCATCACAGTTTTTTTTACCGTTCCAGTCGCATGTCTGTTCTCAGCCTCCACAGACTTTTGTACCGTTCCAGTCGCATGTCTGCTCTCAGCCACCACAACTTTTTTATCGCTCCAGTCGTATGTATGCTCTCAGCCGCCACAGCTTTTTTACCGTTCCACTCGCATATCTACTCTCAGCCATCACATTTTTTTTACCGTTCCAGTTGCATGTCTGTTCTCAGCCACCACAGACTTTTTTACCGTTCCAGTCGCATGTCTGCTCTCAGCCACCACAACTTTTTTATCGCTCCAGTCGTATGTATGCTCTCAGCCGCCACAGCTTTTTTACCGTTCCACTCGCATATCTACTCTCAGCCATCACAGTTTTTTTACCGTTCCAGTCGCATGTCTGTTCTCAGCCTCCACAGACTTTTGTACCGTTCCAGTCGCATGTCTGCTCTCAGCCACCACAACTTTTTTATCGCTCCAGTCGTATGTATGCTCTCAGCCGCCACAGCTTTTTTACCGTTCCACTCGCATGTCTGCTCTCAGCCATCACAGTTTTTTTTACCGTTCCAGTCGCATGTCTGTTCTCAGCCTCCACAGATTTTTGTACCGTTCCAGTCGCATGTCTGCTCTCAGCCACCACAACTTTTTTATCGCTCCAGTCGTATGTATGCTCTCAGCCGCCACAGCTTTTTTACCGTTCCACTCGCATATCTACTCTCAGCCATCACAGTTTTTTTTACCGTTCCAGTCGCATGTCTGTTCTCAGTCTCCACAGACTTTTGTACCGTTCCAGTCGCATGTCTGCTCTCAGCCACCACAACTTTTTTATCGCTCCAGTCGTATGTATGCTCTCAGCCGCCGCAACTTTTTTACCGTTCCACTCGCATGTCTGCTCTCAGCCATCACAGTTTTTTTTACCGTTCCAGTCGCATGTCTGTTCTCAGCCTCCACAGATTTTTGTACCGTTCCAGTCGCATGTCTGCTCTCAGCCACCACAACTTTTTTATCGCTCCAGTCGTATGTATGCTCTCAGCCGCCACAGCTTTTTTACCGTTCCACTCGCATGTCTGCTCTCAGCCATCACAGTTTTTTTTACCGTTCCAGTCGCATGTCTGTTCTCAGCCTCCACAGACTTTTGTACCGTTCCAGTCGCATGTCTGCTCTCAGCCACCACAACTTTTTTATCGCTCCAGTCGTATGTATGCTCTCAGCCGCCACAGCTTTTTTACCGTTCCACTCGCATGTCTGCTCTCAGCCATCACAGTTTTTTTTACCGTTCCAGTCGCATGTCTGTTCTCAGCCTCCACAGATTTTTGTACTGTTCCAGTCGCATGTCTGCTTTCAGCCACCACAACTTTTTTATCGCTCCAGTCGTATGTATGCTCTCAGCCGCCACAGCTTTTTTACCGTTCCACTCGCATATCTACTCTCAGCCATCACAGTTTTTTTTACCGTTCCAGTCGCATGTCTGTTCTCAGCCTCCACAGACTTTTGTACCGTTCCAGTCGCATGTCTGCTCTCAGCCACCACAACTTTTTTATCGCTCCAGTCGTATGTATGCTCTCAGCCGCCACAGCTTTTTTACCGTTCCACTCGCATATCTACTCTCAGCCATCACAGTTTTTTTTACCGTTCCAGTCGCATGTCTGTTCTCAGCCTCCACAGATTTTTGTACCGTTCCAGTCGCATGTCTGCTCTCAGCCACCACAACTTTTTATCGCTCCAGTCGTATGTATGCTCTCAGCCGCCACAGCTTTTTTACCGTTCCACTCGCATGTCTGCTCTCAGCCATCACAGTTTTTTTTACCGTTCCAGTCGCATGTCTGTTCTCAGCCTCCACAGACTTTTGTACCGTTCCAGTCGCATGTCTGCTCTCAGCCGCCACAACTTTTTTATCGCTCCAGTCGTATGTATGCTCTCAGCCGCCACAGCTTTTTTACCGTTCCACTCGCATGTCTGCTCTCAGCCATCACAGTTTTTTTTTTACCGTTCCAGTCGCATGTCTGTTCTCAGCCTCTACAGATTTTTTGTACCGTTCCAGTCGCATGTCTGCTCTCAGCCACCACAACTTTTTTATCGCTCCAGTCGTATGTATGCTCTCAGCCGCCACAGCTTTTTTACCGTTCGAGTCGTGTGTCTGCTCTCAGCCTCCAGAGCTTTTTTACAGTTCAGTCGCATACCTACTCTCAGCCACCACAGCTTTTTTACCGTTCCAGTCGCATATCCGCTCTCAGTCACAGCAGAAAAAAATAATACTGATCTTATATTATAGTAAATCGGCAAGCTTTGGAGATATGTAGAATTCTAAATAATATTTTTTACAAATTGTATTTAAGTGTCATTAGGCATTATTGCTTCTTAAAATATTTTTTAAATAATACTCTAAATGGCAAAAAGAAAGTTACCGAAAGAAATGTACTGTGAAATTGAAAGTAGATTAAAAAAGATAAGATGTAAAGTGTAAAGATTGTTCTGTATGTCCATACAGAATAATTAATGGCTGCCTAATGGTCACTGCTTTGAAAGATACCACACGATGGAGAACTATAAAATATAATTTTTACCTAAAAGTAAAACATATTATTGTGTTATATATACCTAAAGTTTGAAAAAAAGTAATAAATTTTGCTTTTCCTTCATAATTTTGCATATAATGTATTACTGTTCATTCAACGAAAATTAATTCCGACGAGCATGACACCTATGCATGAACTGAATACGACCGCAAAGGGTTAATAGATTGTAAAAACTACTCGGAAACTTTTCCGAAAATTACGGTCAGCAAAAAAAAAAAAAAAAAAAAAAAAAAAAAATTGTTTCAGAAGTACTTCCTAAATTTTGGACTTTGGATTTCAAAGACTTCTGAAGATGAAGCAACGTTTTCTGAAATTATTGATCACTCGGAATATTCAGGCGATTTTAATTTTTTGCTCAAAGTCGTGAATGACTCTTGAGAATAACTCAATTGTTATTCCTAAAAAATATATTCTTTCAAGTGGCATCACAAGTGAATGTTTACTGCTTAGGTTTGAAGCAGCACACGTGAATAACACTTCCGGAGTGAACTCATCACGACCTTTCGTTAAAATTAGCCATTTTAGTTTAAATTTCAGAGATTTCATTTTTTTTTCAATAAACCTGAATAATATTAACCTTTTTAGAAAGATTGTGAAAATAAAAAACAACTTGAGTAATGAGCTACATCAATATATGCATATTTTTCGGTATATCTTGCTTTTACAAATTAAGTTTGAATGAAAAAATGAGCTGTTGACTATTTTACCCCACCTGACCCTATTAGTCGGATAAGATAAAATTTACTACTTCATTTTTCTTTTTATAACGCAATGCTATATCATTCTTTTAAAAATGTAAACACGCCATTCTGACGTGCTATGATCTAGTTTTGATAAATTAAGCTTTCAATTTTGACAAAAATTGTATGAAAAGACCTAAGTTACATAAAACGCATACCAGCCCCTCAGTCTATAAAGAGAAATGATGTCTTTCAGTTTATTGGTTTACTGGCAATCTATGTTGAAAACTTAGATGTTTTCTCCAGACATGCACAGAAAGGAAGCCTCCCCCCCCCCCCTATAAATGTTCTAAAACGCAATTAAAACGGGAAGCGATATCTGCAAAAACACTGAAACAAAACAAAAGAGTCTGGCGAAATCGTGATACGACTCCAAGAAAATAATTTGTTTGAAATAGTAAATATTATTACTTTTTAAATCAAAGAAATCGTTAGAACTGGAAAGGTAATTATACCAGGAATATGTGGGTATAGTGTTAAGCCCCCGGTATGCTATTTCTTTCTCCCAGCTTATTTTGTGTCATCTCCAAAAAATAACGTTACGTTCCATAAGCCAGCCGTAAAACAAAGCAGATGTATCATTGTACAATTAAATACTCTATAGCCATTTTTTAAACTTCTAAGCATCGCACATTTTTAATTTTTATACCGTCATATTGGGGGAAAAGGTACTTTTAAATGCAATTTGTTCGAAAACCGCATCTCAATTTATTTTTGCGATATTATTATTATTATTATTATTATTTTAGTTGTTAGCGACATTTGTTTAATTTTGGCAACTCAAGTACTCCATTTCTGTAGAAAATAAATGAAAAATAGTTGGAAAATAGCAATTATATCTTTTTGCTGCTATTTTCCCGCAAAAACTGAAAAAAAAAATACGTGCTATTTTGAAAAAATATAAATGAATGACTTCTGATGAAACAGGGAGATATTAGAAACTAAATTTAATTTTAAGTATCTATATAAATGTTACAAACAAATGAAGACATATAAATCATTAGATAGCTGTTTTTTTTTTTTTTTTTTTTTTTTTTTTTTTTTTGTCGAATTAATTGAATGACTATATCTTTTTCTTTTTTTTTTTTTGTATTTCTGTATTATTCAGCGACAGTGACGTCCTTATGTGTAGTTTACTGTAGATGCTGTTTAAGACTGGATAGTAAATGAGGAATTCTACAGCGGATGCGGATGACGTCGTTTTATATCAAATAAAATCGGGTGTTTTATGTCTTAAAACTGAACTACAGTAGAGTTCCGATTATTCGAGTCCCGCTTTAACCGAGTTATTTTCTTCTGACGGACTGATGGCTTCTATATGACGAAACAGCCATTATAAATGAAGTGTTAGGTGAAGAGGAAAGAGCAACCGTAAAAAGTTAGAACTCTGATTTTCTGGTCAGAATGGGGGGGGGGGGGGAGGAATGGCCATAATTTCAAAAAAAAAAAAAAAAATATGGTCCTTTTTTTTCTCCATTCAGACCAGAAAATCAGAGTTCTAACATTTTACGGCTGCTCTGTCATCTTCACCTAACACTTCATTTATAATGGCTGTTTCATAATAATAGAAGCCATCAGTTCCATCAGAGGAAAACGTTCCAATCCAAAGGTATAAGTTCGCGACACTACTGTATCTATATTTATCTACATATATATATTTTTTCATCGGGGGCGACACTAAATTCTGTAAAAGCAGAATTCCTGTTCTCTAGTATGTTTTTCTATCTTCGTCCGCAAAAACGGAAAAGATGTAAACAAATCCAAATAGACTTCAAAAAATTATTATTTTAAATGGAAAATATTAATATTTTCAAAAAAATACCACCAGAACTGGAAGAGTACGCTGAACAAGTGGACAGTTGTATATATATATCAATGCAAAAACCCTTGACGGGTTAAAAGTTTCTGACGCAGCACTTTATCTTATGCTCTAAGAATTTTAAATATGGAACTTAAAAATACTGATATCAAATTTTGAGTGACGTTATGCTATTTCTTAAAAAATATATTTGTATTTATTTCATCATTTTATTTTTGTTTTATTTATAATCGCATGTGCAAAAGTTATGTTCAACATGAAAAGCTGCATAAAATTTTATTCGCTGTTGCTTTATCATTTACATCTCTCATAAATTCAAAATATGAGTTTTAAAAGATATGATATAAAATTTAAGTGACGCCTTGATGTGACTTTAAAAGGTTTGTTTTTTAAAATTCAATTTAAATTATTTTTGACTTGGTTAAAATATTTTTTTTTTACATCTACACAATACTTTTAATTTTCCAATTCACTGTTAAATATATCACTTTCATTGAATCTATACTATGCATTGAAATGTATTTATTTCAATAAATTGATTTATCTTTTGTGTCACGCTATTCAAAATTGTGAGTAAGATTTATGTAAATGGTTTATTTGCGTCAAACTATCCTTTTTCATACATTTCATGTAGTTTGGACACAATGACGTAAAGAAACCATTTACATAAATCTTACTCACAATTTTGAATAGCGTGACACAAAAGATAAATCAATTTATTGAAATAAATACATTTCAATGCATAGTATAGATTCAATGAAAGTGATATATTTAACAGTGAATTGGAAAATTAAAAGTATTGTGTAGATGTAAAAAAAAAAATATTTTAACCAAGTCAAAAATAATTTAAATTGAATTTTAAAAAACAAACCTTTTAAAGTCACATCAAGGCGTCACTTAAATTTTATATCATATCTTTTAAAACTCATATTTTGAATTTATGAGAGATGTAAATGATAAAGCAACAGCGAATAAAATTTTATGCAGCTTTTCATGTTGAACATAACTTTTGCACATGCGATTATAAATAAAACAAAAATAAAATGATGAAATAAATACAAATATATTTTTTAAGAAATAGCATAACGTCACTCAAAATTTGATATCAGTATTTTTAAGTTCCATATTTAAAATTCTTAGAGCATAAGATAAAGTGCTGCGTCAGAAACTTTTAACCCGTCAAGGGTTTTTGCATTGATATCATTACTTTTTTGAGGTTAGTGATAAAATGATTAAAAAAAAGATACTTATGGAATTTAATGCAGATTTAATTTTTACTATTTTATTACAATTTTCCTTATAGCAGTTTGTATATAAAAACAACTGGGTAAGTATAATCGCAGATCGCACAGAGGGTTTCATTTGATATTCCTTTAAAAACACTTTATCCTTAAATTAATAAATCCAAAATGTTAATTTATAATTATTAAATCCTTACATAGATGGTGTTTCATAGATGGATAGTTACATAAATGGATAGACGTTTTTATCAAACATTTCTCTATAATACTACGCAATTGCGTCAAAAGATGGCGACACCAGAAGTCTGATATGCTTATTATGTAAACTGTAATCAAACTTCATTGATATTTATAAATAAAACATTTCAACTAAATTATTTATTATAAAAGATATTATTACATCACAATAGCTTTTATGCAAGGAAAATAATAATTATAATAATAATAATATTATGGATGTCAGTGATTATATATTGATTGACCGTCATAATAATAAAAAATGATATTATAAAAAGAAGAGCTGAAATGAATTATTTTTTTACGTTTCTGATCGTGTGATTTATATTCAAATAATAATTACAGTAAACTCTCTGTAAGGCGGACTCTGTGTAAGACGGAAATCTGTCTAACTCGGAAAGAATTTCAAGTCCCTACGAATCCATAGACATAGAGTAAAATTTGTCTAAGGCGGAATATTGTCTATTGCGGAAAATTTTCTTGGTCCCGATCGATTCCGCCTTACACAGAGTTTACTGTATTAATGTATATTTTTTGTAAAGTGATTGAAATTAAATATATTTATAAAATTTATGGTAATATTTTTATTGTTGAAAAATTGCCAAGAAATAATTATCATCAAATTGGCGTCATTATAATTGTAATTTTATTTAACTTAATAGCAATTAAAAAATTACAAAGGAACTGAGAATAATGGTCAACTAACAGACTTTAAAAAAAAAAAAACTTCACACGCACCAGCGAGTATCGAACTGCATATGTTAAGATCAGTAGACGATGGCCCTCAACCACTCAGCCGTGGGAAGACAAAATTTTTCTCCCCAAAAGTGGTTAAAAAGAAAGCATGTGTATGAATACAGTGTCATGCATTTTCGGTGAAATTTCCATAGAATGGCGAAGAAATATAGTCCGATTTTTCATGCGCATTATAAAACGAACAAGAGTCTTGCTGGAAACAAGTAAATTGTTATTTGGTTCATCTGAAACATATTTATTTGATTTTTAAAAAATCGCCCGTGTCATTTTCGAGTGAAAAAAAAATCGAATTATTTAACGAACGAGAGTTTTCCCAGAAAAAAAGAAAAGTGTTATTCACGTCGCCTTAATCACATTTATATTATGTATCAATTTAAAAATAATCGTTAGAACCGTTTTCAAGATTTTCAAATTAGGAACTTCCTCGATATTATACCAACGTTTTCACTTTAAAAATGACTATTTAGATCTCAAAATATACTGCACGTAGAAATGTAAAAATTTCAGTATACGATTAGACTGCAGATATAAGACTGTTCTAGAAAATTCAGAACAATAAGACGTATATCTGCTGAGTTATTAAAAGGCGGCTTTTCGCATTTTCTTTGATGTCGAGTTAGCTGTATATATGAGTTCCGCCATCTACGAATTCTATGATACGATACGATACGATTTTAGGCTTAAGGCTGCGTCACTCGAAATACTACCGTCTTTCATGATATATATATATATATATATATATAGGGTGTATCAGGACAGCAGTTACAAAATTTTAGGAGAGATAGAATACACCTAGATGATGAGAAATCACATAGCATTGCATGGTTGGAAACAATTTTCTGGAACCGAAATGACGATACAAAACAAAAGAAAGGGAGGACTCAAACAGTTATTATTCTTAATTCTTAGTACAGCAAAAAACTAACAAATAAGAACAAAAAGAGACAACGAGCGTCATCAAAGAAAGTTTTTGAACTTACGACCCCGGGTCGTAATGCACACTTCACATCTCTATCACATGGAAGACCTAATGTTCTCGAATACACCAGGCGTGTAACGGACTTCCCAGCATCCGTCACAAAGCGTGCAACAAGTTTCACAGCATTCATAATTTGAGTTTCGTACTCCAGTGTCTTGAAATCAAAGAGACAACGATTGTCATCAAAGAAGGTGTTCGAACTTACGACCCCGGGCAGTAATGCACCCCTCACATCTCTAGCGTACGGAAGATCTAATGTTCTCGAATATACCGAGCGTGTACCGGACTTCCCCAGCAGCCATCACAATCCGTGCAACAAGTTTCTCAGCACTGTTGACGGAAGTTTGGCACACCTGTGTCTTGACGCCAAAGCCATCCCAGGATTTTTGCGGTCCTAAGAATAATAATTATGTTTCCTAACCCTGTTAGTGCCCTTCCTTTCTTGTGTTTGTGCCATCACTACCTCGACAGGAAAGCTTTTTAACCATGCATTTCTATGTGATTTTCCATCGTCAAGGTGTACGCTAACCCTCCTGACCGCTTGCTGAAACGCCCTGTACATTGTTTTCTTACTGGAAGCGGATGCGGCAGTTTTAAAATATTGAAAAAAAAAACTTAAAACTTGAAAAGAAATCTGAAAGCACAAAAACCAACATAGAATCCAACTTGAATTCCAAAAGAAATGGTTTCTGAAATATTATTACTTTAAACAAATAATAGCCTTAACTCTTAAATGCCTGATTTTTCAAAAATCATTGTAATAATGTTTTTCAGCTTTCATTTTTACTTTCTTCTATCTTCAATAGAAGAAAGTATTGTAATCAAAATTTTTTTCGACTTCCGGTTTTCGACGGATTTACACGTTTTAGGGGTCAGAGATCCCAAAAAAGCATGTTTATAGAAAATGTCTGTTTGTCCGTGTGTCCGTCTGTCCGTCTGTCCGTTTGTCCGTCTGTCTGTCGCCATTGTACCATCAAAAAGTGTATGAAGTTATGCATAGAATTGAACAAAAATTTTTTTTAAGTTTCTGGCTATGGCAAGCAGATCCTCCCTGAATTTGGAAAAAATTCGCCGGTAGGGTTCGCTGTAATAGAGATTTTTGTGCGATTTTGAAAATTGTACCATCCAAAAGTGTATGAAGTTATGCATAGAATTGAACCAAATTTTTATTTTAAGTTTTTGGATATGGCAAGCAGGTCCTTCCTTAATTTGGAAAAAATTCGCCGATAGGGGGCGCTGTAATAGCGATTTTTGTACCATTTTGAATATTGTACCATCGAAAAGTGTGTGAATTTATGCATAGAATTGAGCCAAATCTTTTGTGTTTGTTTATGGTCATGGGACGAAGGTCCTCCCTGAATTTGGAAAAAATCCGCCGGAAGGGGGCGCTATAATTCCGATGTCTGTACCATTTCCATTATTGTACCATCGAAAAGTGTATGAAGTTATGTATATAATTGAACCAAATTTTCGTGTATGTTTCTGGCTATGGCAAGCAAGTCTTCTCTGAACTTGAAAAAAATTACGCCAGAAGGGGGCGCTATAATTGGAGCTCTGTGCCATTTTCATTATTGTATCATCGAAAAGTGTATGAATTTATGCATAGAATTGAACCAAATTTTTTGTGTATGTTTCTGGCTATGGCAAACAAGTCCTCCATGAATTTGAAAAAAATCTGCCGGAAGGGGGCGCTGTAATAGCGATGTTTGTGCAATTTTCTTTATTGTAAAATCGAAAAGTGTACAGAATTATGCATACAATTGAAACAAAATTTTTGTGCATGTTTTTGGCTTTTGCCAACAGGTCCTCCTTGAATTTGGAAATATCGCGCAGTAAAGCGGCTCTGTGAAAGCGATTTTTGTATACTTTTCTTGATTTTTCGTAGTTCTATTGTCCATCGGTGGCTTGTGCAAAGGCGGGAACTCGCTTCCTGCTAAGCCGGCTAATCGCAAACATCTGATAACAACAGAATAAGGAAAAACTATTAATTTTAACAAATATCATGATATAGATAAATTCGTTTTTAGTCCGTTTAATTGACTGAAGCAGAATTTTAAGATGAAAATCAAAGTTGGCGTAGTATTGAACTAATAACATTGAAGTATTAACATGTGTAACTAGTTTTTGAAATATTAAGATGTATAAGATAGAAGAAAGTTTTGGGATTGGCACATCCAACAAGTTTAAATAAATCATGGGAAAAATACTTAAAAAATCATATTTTGTTTTAAGCATGGTTTACGGATAAAAAACAGTTTGTTACTAATCGGCAATACTGGTGTTTAATTGAAAAAATAATTTTCCTTGATAAAATTCTATAATATTAAACATACAGAAGAATTTTAGAAACTATAATAATAAATAAATTTTACTTGCTCACTGCAGAACAAAATAGGGTATTTCACAAGCTTCCAAACAAAACAAAAAGAAGAAGTAGCAACAATTGAAAAAATAAATCTATCTTTATTTTTAAACAGCACAAGTGTTGCCATCTATATGTTGAAAATCGATTTAATAATAATTTCAGAATGTATTTTAATGGCAACATTAGGCATTATAGCTTCAATATTATTCTAATAGTATTTTAGAGCGTAAATTGGGTATGTTGCTGAAAAGCAACACCTGGCATTTAAGGTTTAAGATAATATTATCATCATTTTCAATCCTGCGGTCTTAACCCTTAAATGCCGCGTGTTGCTTTTCGACAACATACCCAATTTAGGCTCTAAAATACTATTAGAATAATATTGAAGCTGTAATGCCTAATGTTGCCAATAAAATACATTCTGAAAATATTATTAAATCGATTTTCAACATGTAGATGGCAACACTTGTGCTGTTTAAGAATAAATATAGATTTATTTTTTCAATTGTTGCTACTTGTTCTTTTTGTTTTGTTTGAAAGCTTGCGAAATACCCTATTTTGTTCTGCAGTGCGCAAGTAAAATTTATTTCCTATTATAGTTCCTAAAATTCTTGTATGTTTAATATTATAGAATTTTATCAAGCAAAATAGACCAGTATTGACGATTAGTAACAAACTGTTTTTTAGCCGTAAACCATACTTAAAACAAAATATGATTTTTTAAAGTATTTTTCCCATGATTTATTTTAAAAAAATAAGCCGAAAAACATTATTACAATGATTTTTGGAAAATCAGGCATTTAAGGGTTAAAAATTTATGTATAACAGATTTCATGAATTTACAGCATGCTGTCCTTTAGTGTTTTAGTTAACTATCAGAACTAATAACTGCATGTTTCATTACTGGCAAAAATGTGATAACTATTTTATAGACTTTCTAGAAAATGTGAAATAATAAATCTTATATTTGAATGAAATAAAACAAATCTATTGTAGCAATTCATGCCTTTCCAAATTTTTAATTTGGTATAATTATTTGGTAATTTAATTTGGTAAATGCATAAACGTACCTTCATTTTTCTGGTATTTAATTCGAAGAACTCTAAATAAATAAAATTAAAAGATTGATATTTTCGAGCAAATATAACATGTCTTTTTAATGATACAAAATAATTCAAGATAGAAGTTGCTAACCTGAGAAATAATATTCAATGTTTCATTAGTCGATAATTTTGTTCGTTCGTTAAAGCAAATAATTTGTAAATGAAATTAATTAATCACAAGGGAACATTAACACAGTTTTCTAATAAATGAGAACCGTTATAAATTTGACATGGTATAGAATTTTTTTGTGTTATACAGCATATGGCTGGAACATTTACGTTGATTATAACATTTTCTAAAATAGTTTATGTCGTTTCTTTTGGTTTTTATTTTGTAATACTTTGACGTCAGCAGCATTTTTAATTATAAAATACAGCATTTTTAAAACTGCATAAATGAATATTAATTAAGTTATCTATATATTCTTATATAAATAAGAATTAATTCGAAAATTACTAGAAAATCTTTAAAGCGGAAAGTACATTTGAACCATTTCTTAAATAGAACAAGAAAGAAAAAAATCATGCGTCAAGCATAAATTATGAAACACTTTCCAACACATTCAGAATAATGTGACAAAACTGCACCGTTTAAAAAATTAAAATATTACGTCTAAATAAACCCTATGGAAAGGAATAACACATTTGAAAACCTAATTTCAGCTGTTCCCATCTATAATCGGAATTTTTTTTCAGCAGCCCTGTATATGATATATAGACTTTGCATCTATAAATTACACGCATGCCAAAATTTTGTTCACTTATAAAATGCATATACTTCGATTGAAAATTCCCCTTCAGCAATTTCCTCTCATAAGGAGAATAGTACGTGAATACTTTTGTGCAGCCCAGTATATGAGGTATAGAATTTATATGTAACGAGTAACATGCAAAAAATTAATTGAATTTGAAAGCGCATAACGAGTTTTAAATCGTACTCTCCAGAAATTATTATACAAAGACAGTACTTCAGCCGATTTATTTTGTGTGTCCCTGTAAATGAATAAAAAATGCTATGAATGCCCTGTTCTAACGCGATCGTAGTGAAATTCAGTGATTTATATCAGTTTCAATACATCTGAAATAGCGTAATGTCACTAAATACTCTGCAAACGATTTTTCTCCCTATACCATAATGGAATGGAATATTTTGAGTGCCCCTGTAAATGAACTATTAATCCTACGTATTTCATATACAATACCAAACATGCTTTGGTGACCTTAAATAACGCCTATCACTTGCATGAAAATCCGAGTCCATTTAATGGAGTTAGAGCGTGGACAGACGGACAGACAAACCGAATGCATAAACACTTTTCAACTTTGTTGGAAAGTGTTAAAAAGGAAAATTTGTTTCGTGTTTTCTTAACAAATTTTTATTTATATTTACAAATATCGTCAGATAATAATGTTTACATTTCAGTAAGATGCAAAGAATGAACCCAAACATAATACAGGGAGAGAAAAGTCCGGGGACTAGCAATAAAAAAAATTTAAAAATGGATTTTTTTCTTCAACATGATTTCTTTCAAAAGCAATGCACTTATTCTGACGGTCATGCAACACTTGGACAACTTTAGAGTACGATTTCTTCAGGGCTCCATATTTTTCACTAGTTTCGCATTTGACATCCTCAAGTGACGCGAATCTTTTCTGAAGCCATCTCTTAGAAAACAAATGATAATGTCTGGTGGACATATCTGGAGAATACGGGGAATGGTGAAACTATTTGTCTTCAATTCATTAAATTTTACCAACGTTTTCATAGTCGTGAGACGGTGCGTTGTTTTGTTGAAATAGCAGTTACTTCTTCGCCATATGCGGCCTTTTTAGGTGCGTTCGTATTTATATAAATTCCGTATAGTCGTCTCTCTGGTCCTTCCATTTGTTTGTCTGTCCGTCTGTCCGCATATAACTGCGCAAAAACTAACCAACCGAATGGTATGAAATTTTAAATATATAGACGTTGCAGAATTCTGTCATGTCATTTCAAATTTTATGAAAAACGAGTCAAAACTTTAATAAAAGTTTTCTTCGTTCTATTAAATTCTATCACACGTAATTAATTCAATGATACCCATGATGGGTAATAGGCCTGGGCCTTAAATCGATTTAAAGCTTACATCGGAAATCCGATTTAACCATTGGTCTTAAATCGATTTAAGCTAAAATCGGAAATCGCGATTTAGCTAATATCAAATCGCGATTTACCCAATGTCTTAAATCGCGATTTAGCCATTATCTTAAATCGCGATTTAGCCATTGTCTTAAATCGCGATTTAGTTATTGGCTTTAAATCGATTTAAAACAAAATACTGATTCAGAGCTAACATCGGAAAACCGATTTATCTACTTTGATGTATCTACCACTTACATGCCAAGCTGGTGTTAAATCGATTTAGGAGGATCCGATTTAAGCAAACATCACAAGCCCCCATGCTTTCCGATTTAAGAAAAAGACGAATTAATGAAAACAAGGGAAGCTGGTGTTAAATCGATTTAGCAGGATCCAATTTAAGAAAAAGCGATTTAAGAAAACGATGATTTAAGTAAGAATTGATATTTATTTATTTATTTTGTAAACAAGATTCAGAGTTTACGAGATTGGAATGTGTATTTTTCAGAAATTAAGAACTTATATAGTGGAAAATTGAAAGGAAAAAGTAATGTTTAAATCTTAAAATCCAAATTCATCGAATTTCAATTTATATGCTAATGCAATCTTTTGATGATAAATTAAGTTTTCACATATTTGAGTAATATTGCAATATGTATTTTTATTTTCCAATATTCTATAATTAATTAAAAGGAAATAATAATAATAAAGTTTTATATTTAAAATCCAAACTCATCGACTTGCAGTTTATACTTTTATGCATTCTTATGATGAAAAATTCATTTTTTTACATGTTTTAGTAATATTTTAACATTTTTTTTATTTTCTATTATTTTGTAATTAATGAAATTATTTTAAAGGTATAATCATGCATTGTTTTGTGCATCACTATATGGCCGCGATCCACATGAAATATTTTTCTTTTACTAATAATATTTTTTTCCTGAAATTGATTATTTATGGTTGGAAAAAAAAAAGAATAAAATTTCATATTTAAAATCCAAATTCATCGAATTTCAGTTTTTATTTTTATGTATTCTTTTAATGAAACATTCATTTTTCACATGTTTGGATAATATTTTAATACATATTCTTTATTTTCTATTATTCTGTAATTAATTAAAATATTTTAAAATAGTCATGCATCAGATTTGACATTCGATTTCAATGCCAGTCACATGGATTGAGTATCTTGCTGACATTGATTCACTATTTATATCCAAATTCATCCATTTTTAGTTTATATTTTTATGCATTATTTTCATGAAAAATTAATTTTCATATGTTTAGGTATTATGGGAATATTTTAGTTTAAATTTTTATTATTTTGGAATTAATTAAAAATACTTTAATAAAGTTCTGTAATAAGTCAAGTAACTTTATTTTTACAGCAGAATGAGGGAGGGCTGGAGGAGGCATTCATTAGATTTTTCTGCAGATCTGCGATTTTTTGCTCTTTGACATTTTGTTATCATTAAAAAGAGATATATTTTAAGATTATATTTTATTAATAATCTTAAAGGATGGCAACAACCATGAAAAAAATCAGCAATTTCAGTGATGTGCTCCAAGGGTCACACTTTCAATCCTTCTCCATCCGCTATATAAATGTCAGCATTTATATTAAACAAATCTTATTTTAATCTAAAAGTTAAAAAGATATAAAATTGTACCTTATTTCTCATATCTCACCACCCCCCCCCCCCTTTTTTTTACTACTTTTCTCATCATGGTAAATGAATAGTTAAATTCATCATTGAAGTCTTTTAATATGCTTCTGTTTTACCTCAGTAACTTTTTAAATCTGTGTCTGAAAAAAAAAAAAAAAAAAAAAAAAGTATATGTAGGCTGTTAGCAATGAAGTGCTATTTGAGTGGGCTAGGGGAAGCCCCCAACCCCCCCTTAAGGAATTTAGATTGTAGCATGCATAACAAGTCAGACAAAAAGGAAATCATTTTCTTTTATATTACTTCTTATAGAATGAGTTTATAAAATGTATTACAATAGGTCACTAATTTTTAAAATGGAAAAAAAAACTAGTGTTTTGGGACATTCAAAGCTTTTTTATGTGTAAAATATACCTCTTTTCAAAATTATTTGACAAATTAAAAGCTAAGTATACTAAATAATACAGGAGGGGGGGGGGGAGGGCACATAAAGATCGTATTTTGTTACTAAAACTTAAAAAATAAGCTTCCATATTCTAAAATGTAAAATCGGTGTTAAATCGCGATTTAGCACTAAATCGCGATGTTGGATGGATGATAAATCGATTTAAGAAATTTCTACATCGCCCAGTCCTAATGGGTAATGATTCTAGGTTGTCATGGTGATAACGTTCTATTTAAGATGGAGTCATAATATTTCCCTATTAGTACTCGATTTAATACGTATAATCGTAATAAATTTTGTATTCGTGCATTTTTGCGTAAGAGTGCAACAGCTATTGCACAAAGGTCTAAATATTTATTAAACTAGTTATAGTACGAACCTCATTTATCACGTTTGACATTCATATTTTGACTTTTTATCATTTGCATGCACTGGAAACAAAATTTTAGAAGCAAATACAAAAATACAGAGAATTTAATTAAACAGTTTAAAAGTACATAAAGATCTTTCAAAAAATAATATTCGAACTTGGTTAAAGCTCCACATCAGAAATGTAAATAAAAGCCAATTCAGGAGAGATGACATAAATTAAACTTGCAGTTGAGAGCATGAGTCACAAACCATTAAATACGGAGGTGGGTGTTTGGGTCAAATTAAAATGCATTTTCCGCTGGAATTGAAATAGCATCATCGATTGGAAATTTTGCCGATCTAGTAAACCATGCCTCCAGGAGAATACGGCTCTTGCATATGTTGTAATTTGATTTAATGTCCTTGGCCATCTCAAAATCTGGAAAATAATCGGCTTGAATGTCGTGGGCTACAATTTTAGAGTTCAAGTTACTTGAATTAAAAGCATTCTAATGTTCTTTTACCGTATCTTCAAGGTACGGCTAGTCTCTCCGTTGACGAGCGATATTTACACTCAATGAGGCTAGTTCGATTTCAGCTGGATATGCATTTTAATCTGACTCAAATACCCACCTCCGTTTAATTGTTGGTCACACATGCTCTCAACTACAAGTTTATGTCATCTCTCGAGAATTTGTGTTTATTAATATTACTGATCAGGGTCTTTAAACAGGTTAGAAAAGCTGAATGTTATTTCTTTAATGAATTTGATGTGCTTTTAAACTGTTAAATTAAATCATCCGTGTTTTTTATTTGTTTTTAAATAATTATGAACAGACGTTATTTTTTTACACTTTAAAAACTTGGAAATTAGCCAAAAAATTTGTATAAAGTTTTATTTTACATAAATTTAGTTTATTTTATATTTATATTTTTTGTAATTTCACTGGTCAACAGTGAAATTGTCATTGAAATGAAAGTGTATGCAATATTGTATGAAATTATCTCACTAAACACGAATGTCACTATGAAATACATTCATTAGCTCTTGTTTTGGAAATACAGATGCACAAAATTAAAGATATTTTTTTTTCAAAAATAGCTATTTTTAAATTAATATTTTAAAAAGTATATAAAACGTATCTTATAAAACTTTTACGGTAATTGATTTCTAGAAGCTTCAAACATGTGAATCTAAAATAGCAGCTCTTCCAATCAAGTTGTTTTTAAGTTATGTTTAAAAAATTACCCGCATTGCAGTTTGTTTTGGAACAATATGAAAAAAAAAAAAAAAAAAGCAATTTAACAAATTACAACGACAATTTGGAAAATGATTTTTTCAAAGACTAAAATTTAAGACATAAAAAATCGCTCGGAGGGGATCATACATTACGTAAGCCATTAATTAAATATTAATAGTGTTATTACACGTAAAAATTGCAAGCGACGAAAATCGCCTGAGACTCGTCAGATTTCCTGAAACTTATATATTTTAAACTTTTGTTATTATATATTTGTACCTATATATATACAGTATGGGAAAATACAATTCTCCTTCATTAGTATAGATTGTATAGTAAAATATTGCAATAAATATATTTGTCACTGAGGTTGACCATCATCTCAGTCCCTCTATACACACATTTAGGTTAACAGATACTCGGTTTCGCTGGCAGAATTATTTCCATTGCAACATCAACTAAATTTCAACTAGCCATGATGCATGAAAGTAAGCTGTTCTTTTCTTTATTTCATTTTTAGAACTATTTAGTTTTTGTTCTGAATAGGGATGAGCATTTTTTATAGCATCACTCATGTGACCATATTTAACTTTTTATTTATATAAAAGAAACCTTATTGTAATTTTATTTATGCAACATAAAAATGTCCCATGCATATTTAATAATTTACATTTGTGCAAAATGATTCAACTAAATGGCTATGCAGCTGTTAAGAAAAAACATCATCTCAGTCCCCATCGTCTCAGTCCCAGTGGAGGATATTCCAAATCTGGGTTGGAGGTTGAAAAAAGTCACGTGATACCGGTAATTTACCCAAGGAACTTCTAACTGATAAGAAGGGAAGATACTACTGCTTTGCCTCATGGACTGTTTCATTGGCTAGCGGGGATTTACGTCTATGGAGACATTCGTTCTTTACGCTAGAAGTTTTTACCTTGACCACGTGATCAAAACGTAGATGGAATGTCCTCCATTATTAGACATTGATGAGGATGTTAACAAACAATTTCTTCCGTAAAAATTTATCCTGCGCATAAAATATACATCCTTGATCTCAAAACACTACAGCATTTAAATGTCAAAACATGTATTATAGTAGATAATTGTATGTGGTAATTGGCACATTAATTTAAAAAAATAAAAATTTTGGAATGAAATTGTTCAGTTTTTAGATATAGACCCCTATGAAGAAATATCGTTTATTGTGTATTTTATTGACATTACACAATTTTAAACATATTGGAATTTATATGTATCACGGAGGTGTACTAAGAGGCTTTTACTGCTGAATTTGGAATGCGTGTAATTTATCATTCATTTACAGGGACACACAAAATAATGTGGCTTCGGTACTGTCTTTAAACGATAATTGGTACAACTGTGTTTTCGGTTGTGTTAAGCGGTTCTTACTAATTTTGAGTATATTGCTTGGTGTATATAAATTCTATAGACTATATACAGAGTGGAACAAAAAAGTTCGAGTGCATTTCTTTTTACTGACAGAAATTGTAGAATGGGAATTTTTTAACTGTGCTATGTGAATTGAACTAACTTTAAACTTACTATGTAGTATACATACAAATGTATAGATAATATACATGGCTACACAATAAACCCGGATATTTTCCCGATTATTGAGAGTAATTACATAAATTGAGTTTTCAAATGGGTTATGTGTTTCCTGAATTGTATATTTAGACCTAATCTTTCACCTTAATGAACTGTAAAGTTTTATTTCAATATGCTGAATGTGTTGGAAAGAGTTTCAAAATCGATGCTATACACATGATTTTTTGTTCTTGTTTTTAGGTTGCTAACATAATGACCCTATTACTTTTCTCTATAAGACTCATTAACACATTTCATTACTTCAAACATATAACTAACAATTAATCGGACACAATTTCAGAAATACAATTTATTAGTTCTAAACCAATTAGATAAGTATTTTTAATGATATAGATTCTTTTAATCTTGTCACCAAAATATCTTTATTCATTTGAAAAAATTAGTAGTCTAAAAGAAGTATTTTTTGAAAACGTCTTCAGCAAATATCGTTAAATTAGTTTTACATTAAATTAAACTTTGCTTTAATTAATTTCAGTGAGACATGTAATCAGTATCATGTTTCAAGTAATAAATTGCATTTGCAGTTATTAGTTATTTAAACTGTGAAAGAAATATTTAAATCTTTCCTTTAAAATGTATTAGTCTAAGAAACATTTAAAAGCATTGAAATCCATGAAATAATTATTGTTTTAATATTTCCCACGATTTATCTATTTTTATAAAAACTATGACACAGATAGAAAAAACTATATAGTATTTAAATACAACGTTTCTTTATTTAAGGAAGCTTGGAAATATTTAGATTTAAAAAATAAGATTTTTTTTAACACTTTCCAGAATAGTTGAAAAGCGTTTATTAATTCGGTTTGTCTGTCTGTCCGTCTGTCAATTCACGTAAATACAGTCAGATTGCCATGAAACTGGCGTATGTTTTTGGTGCTTATGATGGCATGTTTGGTAATGAAAATGAAGTGTGTAGCATTTACGGTTCGTTTTAATTAACTGAAATTTTTAACACTTTCCAACACAGATAGAAAAAAAATATATAGTAATTAAATACAATATTTCTCTATTTAAGGAGGCTTGGAAATTTTTAGATTTAAAAATTACGCATTTTTCTTTTTTACACTTTCCAAAATAGTTGAAAAGCGTTTATATAAATTCGGTTTGTCAACTCACGTAAATACAGTCAAATTGCCATGAAATTGTTATATGTTATTAGGTAGATTTCGTATGAAATACTACCTATTGGGATCGTTCCTATGTTGGAATTTCTGAAAATGTTTTGCAGATCTACACCGATCATGACACCTAGAACCCAAAACCACCCTCAGTAAAAAACTTTATATCTATCTATCTATCTATATATCTATCTGTCTATCTATATATATCACTTTCTTCTGGACACGATAACTTTTGTAATTTTGCACCAATCTCTTCCAAACTGATACATAAAATCAATGGGCATAAAATCTCGGTCAAGTTAGTTAATGGGCAAAATCGGACCAAGGGGATGGAAATAGGGAGGGGTTTTGTGAAAACCGAAAACCCTCCATAACTTCTTAATTTTTGTACATATCAAATCAGTTTAAAGTTTTTATTACTTCTAAGAATAGGACCAAAATTTTATGTATCACAGATTTTTGATAAAGTTAAAAATGGGCTCAAGGGGCGCAAAAAATAGGGTTTTGGGGAGAAAAAAATTCGTAACTTCGTCAATTCTCAAGATATCAATTACAATTAATTTTATTATAAATCTCCTTAATATTAACTACAACTTTTATATTCACAAGTTTTTGATAGGACCAATTCGTACCGCAAAAAAAAATTAAAACGAAAACAAAAAGAGGGTTCGAAGAAGTAAAAAATCCTTAACTCCGTCAGTTCAAAAGATATAAAATCCCCATGAATTTATCATATTTCTTCTTAATATTGTCTACAACATCTATATAGACAAGTTATGGATCGGACCAATTCTTACAGCAAAAACAAATTAAAAATACATAGCGGTTGAAGAAAAAAATCATCTAAGTAAGGGTGTATTCAAATCCAAATAGCTTATTTTCTGACTCATTTTACAATTCATTTTTGCTCTCAAAGGCTTTCAATTGGTACGTTTTCTTACTCAGAAACTATATAATGTACCGTAATGGTCAATTTCTTGATAGAGGCAGAATATATTTTTAAAAATACTGTTAAAGTGGACATTTTGAACCTAATTTCCCGATGCGGATTCTGTTGGAAAAATCATTGAATTAAGGATGCACTCAAATCCAAACTGCTTATTTTCTGACTCATTTTAAAATTCATTTTTGCTCTCAAACGCATTTAATTGGTAGATTCGTTTAGTCAGAAACTATATAATGTACCGCAATGATCGATTTTTTGATAGATGCAGAATATATTTCAAAAAATGACGTCAAAATGGGCATTTTGAACAGAATTTCCCGAAGCAATTGTGTTATCACTTTCTTCTGGACACGGTAACTTCCGCAATTCTGCACAAATCTTTTCCAAACTGATACATAAAATCAAGGGACATAAAATCTAGGTTAAGTTCGTTAATGGGCAAAAGCGGACAAATGGGATGGAAATAGGGAGGGATTTTGTGAAAACGGAAAAAAACCCCATAACTTCTTAATTTTTGTACATATCAAATCAGTTTAAAGTTTTTATTGCTTCTAAAAATAGCGCCAAAAATTCATGCATCACAGATTTTTGATAAAATTTAAAATAGTCTCAAGGGGCGCAAAAAATAGGGTTTTTGGAAGAAAAAAATTCCTTACTTCGTCAATTTTCAAGATATCAAATCCAATTAATTTTATTATACATTTCCTTAATATTATCTACAACTTTTATATTCACAAGTTTTTGATAGGACCAATTCGTACCGCAAAAAAAAATAATAATAATTAAAAACGAAAACAAAAAAGGGGGGTTGAAGAAGAAAAATTTTCATAACTCCGTCAATTCACAAGATATAAAATCTCCATGAATTTATCATATATCTTCTTAATATTGTCTTCAACATTTATATAGACAAGTTTTTGATAGGGCCAATTTTTACAGCAAAAGAAAATTAAAAATACATAGCGGTTGAAGAAAAAAATCATCCTATTAAAGGTGCATTCAAATCCAAACTGCTTATTTTCTTACTCATTTTTAAATTCATTTTTGCTCTCAAATGCATCCAATTTGTAGATTTTCTTATTCAGAAACTATATAATGTACAGTAATGATCGATTTTTTGATAAAGGCAGAATATGTTTCAATAATTGATGTCAAAGTGGGCATTTTGAACGGAATTTCCCGAAGCAATTGTGTTATCACTTTCGTCTGGACACGATAACTTCCGCAATTCTGCACAAATTTCTTCCAAACTGATACATAAAATCAAGGGACATAAAATCTCGGTCAAGTTCGTTAATGGGCAAAATCGGGCAAAGGGGATGGAAATAGGGAGGGGTTTTGTGAAAACCAAAAAAAACCCCCATAACTTCTTAATTTTTGTACATATCAAATCAGTTTAAAGTTTTTATTACTTCCAAAAATCGCGCCAAAAATTCATGCGTTACAGATTTTTGATAAAATTAAAAATAGGCTCAAAGGGCGCAAAAAATAAGGTTTTTGGGAGAAAAAAATTCCTTACTTCGTCAATTCTTAAGATATCAAATCCAATTAATTTTATTACACATCTCCTTAATATTATGTACAACTTTTATATTCACAAGTTTTTGATAGGACCAATTCGTACCAAAAAAAAAAAATAATAATTAAAAACGAAAACAAAAAAGGGGGGTTGAAGAAGAAAAATTTTCATAACTCCGTCAATTCACAAGATATAAAATCTCCATGAATTTATCATATATCTTCTTAATATTGTCTTCAACATTTATATAGACAAGTTTTTGATAGGGAAAATTCTTACAACAAAAACAAATTAAAAATACATAGCGATTGAAGAAAAAAAATCATCTTATTAAGGGTGCATTCAAATCCTACTGTCTATTTTCTTACTCATTTTTAAATTCATTTTTGCTCTCAAACGCATCCAATTGCTAGATTCTCTTATTCAGAAACTATATAATGTACAGTAATGATCGATTTTTTGATAGAGGCAGAATATATTTCAAAAAATGATGTCAAAGTGGGCATTTTGAACAGAATTTCCCGAAGCGATTGTGTTAGAAACAAAAAATATTGCCCTACTGAGAAAATAATTGTTTATTAATCAAGTTTTAATTAATTGAAGGAAAAATAAAAACACAGGTCGCTTATAAATCTTTTCAAAAATCACGTCAGCATGTTTCATATTTTTTTTTTATTAAAAATGAATCTGAAAATGTGCCAGAAAATTTCGGGTTGTTGAGCATGGAAAAATATTTTTTTTAATATCGCCTTAACATGATTCTGATAAAAGCAGCTATTTTATAAAAAGGAAATAAAAACTCGTCAAAAGCAGACAGATAAAACTGTTAAAGTGGATTTATATCTAATCATGATTTAGTTTTTGTTGGTGAAATTAGTATACTTAACTTCGAAATCTACCTCTGCCTGTAGGCCCTGTCGGCAGGGATTTTGGTGCTTATGATGGCATGTTTGGTAATGAAAATGAAGTGTGTAGCATTTACGGTTCGTTTTAATTAACTGCAATTTTTAACACTTTTCAACACAGATAGAAAAAAATATATAGTAATTAAATACAATGCTTCTCTATTTAAGGAGGCTTGGAAATTTTTAGATATAAAAATTACGCATTTTTCTTTTTTACACTTTCCAAAATAGTTGAAAAGCGTTTATAAATTCGGTTTGTCTGTCTGTCGGTCTGTCAACTCTCGTAAATACAGTCAAATTGCCATGAAATTGTTATATGTTATTCGTGCTTACGATGGCATGTTCGGTAATGAAAATGAAGTGTGCAGCAGTTACGGTTCGTTTTAATTAACTGCAATTTTTAACACTTTCCAACACAGTTGAAAAGTGTTTATGAATTCGCTTTGTTTGTCGGTGCTCTAACTCACGTAAATACAGTCAGATTAGCATGAAATTCATAGATTTTATTGTTTTTTACGATGTTCGGAATTGAAAATGTAGTGTGTGGCATCTACGATTCATTTACAGCAGAACCCAAAAGAATTCCGTTCCATTACGGCTTATGGGGGAAAATCGTTTGAGGAGAATTTTAATGGTGTTACACCATTTTAAACATATTGATATTTTTATATATGGGTGATTTTCAAAAAGTGTAGTGTTTTACAGTCCTTTCACATTTGCACAGAAAAATAGTTAAATATCATAATTTTAGTTATTCCATTTTAACTATCATGTTTTTTTAATGATAATTTACAGATATATTATTATTTATAAAAAAATTTTAAAATATGAAATATATTCTTTTGTAGTCAAAATGTCATTACAGACAAGCAATTTATTAGTTAAAGATTTGACTAATTCCTATTTAAAACAGATGGTTATAATTTTTTTATTGCATTTTTATTTATTAAGATGTTAATAATTAAGAAATATTTATTTTCATTATTTAAACTTATATATAATTCTTAATCATTATTTTAAACCGTGTCCCAAGAAAGAGTGTCATTTGCCATGCTTCTGACAAAAAGTTCATCTGGAATTTTTTAGAGGGCAGCACATGCCTTTTTATCAAGGTAAAAATACTTCTTAAAAGTCAACTTGTTATCAGGTTTAGGCGGATAGAGTAAATAGTTTTAAAGTTTCAATAAAACAAGCAAAGATTTTGAATGTTTTGGTGAGTATTTATTTATACGTCATTACAGTACCCACTTCTAATTGATAATTAAATGAACTTTTATTTATTAACCTGCTTTTATTATATAGAAATAGAAAATTTTTGCATGGGCCAGAAGATACAATGCCTGGGGAAATTTATGCTTGGGTAAAAAAAAAAAAGTATTTTGCTTAATTTGTCATTACCGTAGATGCCATAATCGTGCTCACTTATCTCATTACCAAGTTAATTAAAATTTAAAAATTAGTTTAAAAATGTTAAATTAGTAACTTTTGTCTCTGCTGATAGTTGTATATTAATGTTTTTGAGGTAAGGTAATTATTTACAAAAGATTAAATCTTTCTGATTATTTCTAAAAATTTTATTTTGCTATTCCAAAACATGGACAGTTTTTGAAAATGACCAATACGTGTTGTGAGGTTTACTACAAGACGCTTACTACAGAATGTGCTATGCATGCAATTTATTGTTCATTTACAGGGGCACACAAAAAAAATTGGCTACAGTACTGCGTATGAATAATAATTGCTGGAAAAGCGTTTTTAGCTGTGGTAAGCGTTTTTAAATTTAACTATTCTTTTGCATAATACTTGGTGTGTATAAATCTAGTAGGCCATACAAAGGGTACAAAAAATTTTCAAATACATTTCCGTTTATTGGTAGAAATCACTGAATGGAAACTTTTAACGGAATTAAATTTTATCGTACTCTGTAGAAACATACACGTCTACAGATCATACAGAGGTCGCTACTAACCCTAAGTATTACTCGCGGGCATATTTTTGCTTTTAATATAGACTTAAAAGCATTAAAAATGTATGAATATGAAGTGTTGTTTCACACACTTATAGAGCATTTTTTTTTAATACCACTCTTCCCGTATAGAAAAATTTTTAATCGTATAATTTCACATGAAATTAACCAAATATTACTATTCTTAAACAGCAGTATTCAAAATACGGAATCGTTGGTGGCTGTAAAATTATATTTTAGGACATTTTTGCCGAAACGTCAGTGAAGGCTTACTGTGGAGACACGAAAAGTTTTGATTTCCGTTTGTCCGTCTGTCTGTCCGTCTGTCTGTCTGTCTGTCTGTTCCGCGATAACTGCCGCAAAAAGCACCCGATCAGCTTGAAATTAATTGGGCATATTCGTGAGATACCCGGACGTAGCTGTATAGTTTTGGGTTAAATTTGGTTCATTCGTTCGAAAAATATGGAAGATTTTATTTTTCTTTATAATGCTTTTCTACGGCAAGTCAGACGATTTTCAAATTTCCATTTGTTGAAAGAAAATGGCAGTTTGATTAATGGATTTAAATGTCAAATTATGGATACTAAAATTCTAAATAAGGGTTTTAAACTAGTAAATCTGCAGATCAAGAGCCTCAACGTCATCTCTGCAACACATTGTTTTTATCAAACTTTGCGTAATATTAATCTTTCTACAAAAACAAAATTTAAACTATTTAAATTACACAAACATTTATAAAAGGAAAAAAATATTTCGATGGTTTCAGACATTAAAAGCGTTAAATTAAACACGTTGTTATGTAAGGATATTCTGAAATTCTCACGAGCTACTTATTCTAGTAATTTTTATATAATAAAACAAATTTCTTCAGGGGCGCCCCCCTGAACCCCCCGTTGTGTAATTTATTTTGCATTTGTAATTTTCTACTGATTGAGTTAATGATTACCCTATATCTTAGATTTCTTTTTACACTGCGATTTATAAGGATAAGCAATAATTCGGTCAAGCATTTTACGTTATCCTAATATCCATACAGCTGTATTTACTTGCCTGCTAACCACAAATACCTGTATCTAATGGATAAAGAACTTTTGGAAATGTAAACTGAAACATCTAATTTAGAAATCTAATACCTTTATAAATTTTGTTTATAAAAAAATAATTTTGATTACCATTCTGCAATATTTATATCTAAGATCTAATCTAAATATCAAAAAATGTACTCGATAGCATTAACTTACTAAAATCACCCTAAAGTAGGGGGGCTTCTAAACCTAACAGTTAATAATTCATCATCGTTAAATAGATAAACATGATTTGGCGCCTTCAAGTATTTTTTGTGATTTTCTTTCAATAGTATCTACATTTAATTTAAAATCGTGATGTCACAAATACCGTTGAAATTTGACGCAAACCTATGTTCAGGTCAAATTACGAAAGGTTAACTAACATTTCATTTCCCTTAGCCGGACTTTCTGTTTCATTTTTCGTAATAAGGATTGTTTTAATAATTTAATTTATTTTACACTCTACAAGCTGTTACACGGACGTTGTTCACGTAGCATTAAAATAGACATAAATGCATTAAGTAAAACATTTCACTCCCCACCAGACATGCCAAGTCTCAAGCTTTTTGCACATCACTATTATCTTAGAGAAAATGTTCTTTTAAATCGCGCAAATGTTTCAATTAAATAAAGTAACATTTTCTGTATTAAAATACTGGTATCCAGAACGCCGGAGGCTTGGCAGCTCTGCTCCTCTTAATAAAAGCATATATGATTAACCAACACTTTATCACATTTTATAGGAGACAATACGGAATTTCTTATTTGTATGGCCTTACATATATCTCAGTCATAAAAATGTAAAATTTTGTGCCAATTAATGCACGCAATTGCGAAAATGAAATCGCAAAGAATGAGAAAAGGAAGGCCAAGTAAAATCGTGTAAATCGAGGAATCTTTCTTCGTAGTGCTGGGAAAATACTGCTACAAAAACTATTTTAGGTGGTATTTGGTGTGAAATGTTTATATGTATTCATTCCTGTCCTATATATCCTTTTTTTTTATTTTTTATTTGCTTATTCCATTTTTTTTTTTGCACGTGAAAATCTTACAAATTAAAATTAAGTCTTTGGGAGAAATTGTTATTCATTTTTTTTTTTTTGGCAACAATAAAGTTTATAAAATTTAACAGAATAATGTCAGTTTATTCTGTATGAAAATAACGAACTTTTTCATTTATAATCAAATAGTTGAATAAATAAATGAAAATATTATTCTATATAGTATATAAATACTATTTTCATTTCTGCGTTTAAATAAATCTATATGCAAATATCTATACAAAGGCATTCATTAATTCATTCCTTTTGCTTTGATTTGACTTCAAAAAACCATACATACTTTCGCATTTCTGATATTTTTAGATGAGATGCTGTTGCTACGCAACGGTTAAAAGAAAAAATGAAATATAAGTAAATTCATAAAATAAAATGTTTTATATTATTCGAACACATGTATAAAATTCTATCATAAGTTATACACCTAATTTAAAAGCTCTGACAAATGTTTTGACAAAATTGCAAACTAATAAGAATAATTTAATACTCTTATTTAAAAATTTCAGCATCCAAAATTTACCATTTAAATCTATTATTCATATGAGCGATTTCTTTCAACAAATGAAAATTTGAAAATCGTCTGACTTCCCATAGAAAAGCATTATATCACAAAATAAAATGTTCTGTATATTCCGAACGAATGAACCAAATTTAACCCAAAACTATACAGCTAAATCCGGGGAGCTCATCAACATGCCCAGGGAATTTCAAGCCGATCGGATGCTTTTTGCGGCAGTTATCGCGGAACAGACAGACAGACTAACGGAAACCAAAACTTTTCGTGTCTCCACAGTAAGCCTTCACTGACGTTTCGGCAATTATTCCTATTATATTGAACTTTTATCAATATATCTATCAGATTTTTTTATTTACGTGTATAATGTTTTGAGGACATTTATACATGTATTCCAATAATATAAAGAATTTTTAAATTAATTTTCTTGTTTTACATGATACATATTTCTTTTTTTTTTTCCTTTTCTTCGTTGCCTAGCGACTGTTATTCGTAGCCTATCATTGCGTCAAATATGAATGAAGTTAGTAAATTACGTTAATTTTGTTGCAGGTACTATTAAAAGGCTATCGGCTTTTAATATGTTATTGCTATCGCATGGATTAGGATGTTTAAACTAATGTTTAACCATGCTATAAGTGAAAAAAAAGTACAGTTAAAGGCATGTAAATCCTTTTTAACACTTTCCTACATGGATGAAAAGTTTTTATGACTTCAGTTTTTCTATCTGTCGCCTGCCGTGTTTCTCTACGTGCTCTAACTCGCGTAAATATAGTCGGGATTACATGTAATTGATATACGTTATTGAGGTTTGCCAAAGTATGTTTGGTATTAAAAATGAAGAGTTTAGCATTCATAGCTTAATTACAGGGGCACTCAAAACTATTCCGTTACATTATAGTCTTTGGGAAAAATCGTCTGCGGTGTATTTTAATAATGTTACAAATTTTAAACGTAATGAAATTTATATACTTTATTAAGGTGCACTAGAACCTGGTTACTATAAAATATGTAATGTGTAGCACTTA
This sequence comes from Maratus speciosus, assembly GCA_963932465.1. NCBI lineage: Eukaryota > Metazoa > Arthropoda > Arachnida > Araneae > Salticidae > Maratus > Maratus speciosus. The sequence continues at coordinate 70,062,979 of OZ010799.1, read as the reverse complement.
CAGCATGCGTACAGGGAACTCAAAAGTATTCATAATATTACAATATTTGAAGAAAATCCTTTTGTGGCGTTTTTTAATGATGTTACTCTGTTACAAAATAATAAAATTGATATGTATTTTTGAAACATTTTTGTAGTATATGGGGTGCAAAGCATATGTTTTTTTCAGGGTCACACAAAAGTGGTTGATTAAAATGTGGTCTACGGGGGAAAAAAACTCTTTACAGCTTATTTTAACACATTTGCGACGGGAAACGAGAATTCTCGTTTTTATTCAGAATACATCATTGGCTAAGGAAGTGACTTCTACCTTACAGAAAAGACATTTATATTGTGTTGTCCATATTTTTTATAGATTGTAAGACATTATATATTACATCCGTACATTGAAAGATATTTACTGCTGCATAAACATGTAAAACATGTCTCAGAAACCAATTTCCAAGACACTTTCAGAAGAGGGAGGAGCTTCTACTCTTTTTAAACCCAGATTTAATTAAATTGCCTGTCGTCAGTGTGTTAATTGTGTTGCACTAATTCAAACATTATGAAATTAAATTACATTACTGTGGTTGACCACAAGAAGCTTGAATATGATTTGTATCGTATTTATCGTTCATTTATAGGGTCACATAAAAAATTTCGGATACAGTTCTGGTCTATTAGGGATGATTGCTGAAGAGCATTTTCGATTATGGTGTGCGTTTTAACGTTAAGTAAATTTGTGCTTAATAAGTAGTGCTTAAATATTGTATAGACCATGTACAGGGATACACAAATGAATTCGTAAGTATAAATGGAAATGAGCGCGAATTGCTTCAGTGTTTTTTTTTTTTTTTTTTTTTTTTACTTGAGTTATGTATTTCCCAGCCCAATTACATTTAGTATACTAACAAATGTTTGCAGAATTTAAATAGAACCATATACAGGACTCCGCAGAAACTGGATATATGGTGCACACTATGCATACTAATACCCGGAAATGTGATATGAGCAGTTTTAAGAGGGTTTTTTGTCTGCATTAAATTTAAATGTTATAGACGACGCGTAAAAATCTTCACGTAATATACAGGGCTGTAGAAAAGAATTTATGTACGTTTCGTTTATTGAGTAGAATTTACTAAAGGACATTAACACAATTAATTGATAATTACAAATGTAAATTAAATTACACTACGAAGGGGTTCAGGGGGGCTCTGCCCCCCTGAAGAAATCTACTTTATTATCTAAAAATTACCAATATAAGTAGCTCATGAGATTTTCAGAATACCATTACATAACAAGGGGTTTAATTTAACGCTTCTAATGTCAGAAACCTTCGAAATATTTTTTCGTTTTATAAATGTTTATGTAATTTCAAAACTTTAAATTTCTTTTTTTGTAGAAAGATTAATATTACTCAAAGAGTGCTAAACACAATGAATTGTAGAGCTGACGTTGAGGCTCCTGATCTGCAGATTTACTAGTGATATGTATAATAATGACAGAACTGCAACAATTTGTTTCTTTTAAAGTGGCATCATTTATACACTTAAAAATCAACATAATGTAGATGGGATGATAATACATTTGTTTTCAAACTGTAGAGATATTGGCTGAAACTAGTGATGGGCGATTCTGGAAAATTTGAGAATCGATTAAAATCGACATCGTATAAAACAGAATCGGTCGCAATAAGAATCGATTCCCAAATTATTCTAGAATCGATATTTCGATGTTCACAGATTCACACAGATAAGCTGAAAAATAGTACGTAAACTCTGTCTAAGGCGGAATCGGTCGGAACTGAGAAAAATTTCCGTGGTAGACAATATTCCGGCTTATGCAAAAAAGCTCCGCCCCTCCCCCCCCCCCCCCAAAAAAAAAAAAAAAATCCCTGGAAGATGACGATCTTTTATTGATTCTCCCGACTAGAAAATCGGTTGAAAACTGAAATTCTGAAAGATCCTTTGTCTTTTTAAAGATAAATGAGAAACTTTATTCAATTTCTTAGTACTGCTGTAATACATTCATATTGGAAGTTTATACACACCAAAAAAAAAAAAAAAAACTTCGAGAATGAGAAAGAACGCTATAATTTTGAATTTGAGTACAATCTTAAAGTATAATATATTGTACTTTCGAAAATACGTAATCATTTTCATAAATGTTCATTTTACTAGAAATATCAACTTTTGATGCAATTTTGCATATGAAAAAATGGCATAAGCATAAATTCCTTAAAATTTAAAGTTTCTGTTCTTTTGAATTAACTTTTTTAAAAGCTTACGGAATTTTAGCTAACATGCTCGACATTGAGTTATTTGACTTATCAGTTTTAAAGTTTAATAAACAAAACGCTTTTCATTTTTAAATTATCCTTTTTCCGCCTTATGCAAAATTTTGGTTTCGGTGGGACCTTAAAATCCTTTCCGTTTCCGCGTCAGACAGATTCCGCCTTATGCAGCATGAATTAATGTAATTTTCTATGGGTTCGCCGGGACTTGAAAAAATTTCCGTGGTAGACAGATTTCCGGCTTATACAGAGTCCGCCTTAGACAGAATTTACTGTAATTCCAAAACGTAGCGAATCAACAGGGCCGTAATGACTATACCTCACCTCCATTTATGTGGGCCATAGACAATGTTAGCGGCCCAGAAGTAAGCTACTACAGACCTTTGAATCAAAAAATAAGGTTTTTTAACTTTTAAAATTATTCTTTTTAAGATGTAATTTTGATAATAATTTATATTATATTTAAATTTATCTTTAAAAAAAGATCTCGGTCAGATTAAAAAAAAAGAAAGAAATGATTTTTTTTTTTTTTTTCATCCGGAAAAGATGTACTTTCTACTCTAACTCTTATTTCCTTCAACCAAACAGATGGGACTTTCTTCCTATAAACGTCATTCTTAAAAATGCGCAGATGAGCGAAATTTTGAAGGCTCTAAATTTATTTAAAAACTTAAATGGTTTTTCAGTCATTTTAGGGTCTTCTATAAGTGTGGGGGAAATGCAAATATTGCAAATCTTCTTTTAAAATAGCTGTGGTGAATGTAATTAACCAAGTATCACATACTAATTATCCCCCAATTAATAATCAAAATTCTCCTTTTAATAATATATTTAACTAAAATTTCTTTCCCTTTTTAAAATATATATCTCCTTATCTCATTTACAGTTTATAAATATCTTTCTTTTTAATGTTTACCAAATATTTAGCTGTTAAGAAAAAAAGAAAAAAAAGTTCTCATCCTAGAGCCATTAAGAATGAAATAACGTATTTTTCTCTGGTTAACAAATAAATAAAAGTACATTCCTTGATTATATGTTTTTTTTCTCCCCCCCCCCTCCCCACCAGCAGTAATCTAAAAACCATAAACAGTTATTGACTCATTCGCTGGCATGCAGAGTGCACTCACTGAAACGATAATAAATAAAAAAGAAAAGTATCGTGTTAAACTGATGGCATTGAGCTCACAGTCTATTCATACTAATTGTATTTTATACTCTAACTTCAAAGAATGCCTTTCGAAAAATAAATTAAGGGGGAATCGCCCCCCCCCATCCCCCCGACACATCTCTATACTTAAACAATAAGCCTCCAAATCTCATCAGGGAAGCGCGTTATCAGAATAAACTAGTTACCAAATTTGAAGCAAATCAGATAGAAAAACCCATATATCTAAATTAAGGGGGTTAACCCCTGTTCCTCCCTTTATACTTAAATAATGAACCTCCAAATTTAATCAGGGAAGCGTCTTATCAGAATTAACCGGTATCCCAAAATTGAAGCAAATGTGATAATTCTGCATGAAAAACCCATTTATCTAAGTGGGTGGGGAATAGCCCCCGTACCCCCCTCCTTTATGCTTAACCAATGAACCCCCAAAACTAATCAGGGAAGCGCCTTATGAGAATGAACCTAGAAAAAAAATTGAAGCAAATCGGATATTTCTATCGAGAGTTATCGCGTTACGTATGTACGTACATACATACATACAGATACTGCGGACACATTAGCTCTCAGGCTTTGATAGCCTGTGAGCTAAAAAGAAAAGTGCCCAGTTAAACTGATGGCATTGAGCTCACAGGCTATTCACACTAACTGTATATTATGCTCTTATTTCAAAGAATAATGCCCCTCGAAAAATAAACTAAGGGGAGGGGGGGGGAATTGCCCATCCCCGTTTCCCCTCTTTATATTTAACCAATGACCCTCTAAATGTCATCAGGGAAGCGCCTTATCGAAATAAATCGGTATACCAAATTTGAAGCAAATCGGATACAAAAACCGATTTATCTAAATTAAGGGGTATTAGCCCCGTTTTCCCTTTTATATTTAACCAATGAACTTCCAAATCTAATTAGGGAAGAGCCTTATCAGAATAAACTGGTATACCAAATTTGAAGTAAATCGGATAGCAAAACCCATCTATCTAAATTAAGGAGGGTATTATCCTCTCGCCCCCCCCCTCCCCCCTTTAGACTATAACATTGAACCTTCAAATATAATCAGAGAAACTCGTTATCAAAATTAACCGGTATAACAAAATTGTAAGAAAATCTGATAAATCTGCATGAAAAACCCATTTATCTAAGTTAAGGGGGGGGGGGACTAGCCCCGTTCCCCCTTTATATTTAACCAATGAACCCCCAAAACTAATCAGGTAAGCGCTTTATCAGAATGAACATAGAAAAAAAATTGAAGCAAATCGGATATTTCTATCAAGAGTTATCGCGTTACGTACATACATACATACATACATACAATACCGACGGCCACATTAAATCTCAGGCTTTGATAGCCTGTGAGCTAAAAAGTGCCAAGAGCGTGTAACTAGGGAGGGGGGGAGGAAGGACAGAAAATAAAAGAGGACGCTAAAGGCTTTCCAACAATATGTTACACGAGATGGTTTGGAAGAAACAATAAATATGCCCCCCGGGGGCAGGTAAGTCTCAAACGGTGGGAGGAGCGACCTCAAATGTATCTTTGGTCAAGGTTTCAAAATGTGGATTTATAATAAAATAGAACAAGAATTGGGCATTTTTAAAATAGCATGCATATTTTGAACGGCCCTGTAAATGAAGATTGGCGAGGAAGGGGGGTGGGGTGGGGGGCGGAAAGGATTAGAAGGGATGAACTTGAAAAATACAACATAATAAACTAGTAACCCGACTAACTAGGCTTATAAACAAAAGTATAACGATTTAACCTAGTATTGAATTCAGGGGGTGACCCGGGGGGAACATTGGAATGTCCCTCCCGAAAGTTTTGAGATTTTATGCTTTTTAATGGAAAAATGTGCATCCCTCCTTACGGAACTCTAAAATCCCCCCCCCCCCTTCCCCTCATTCTGACCGGAGCAGTCAAGAAACCAACCCGCCATTCAACACTGAACCTAGAAAGAAAAAAAAAAAAGGCTCTTATACAAAATTTTACAGCAATTCTGCCACTAAAACAGTAAAATTGGAGGAATTTATTCAACCCGAATCGTGGATCATGCGCGATGCGATTTGAATTGAAGTAAATCAAAATATAACGATTTCAGCCGCATCTAAAAATCGGCATCGAATCTGAACTGAATCGATTCGCCCGAATCTAAAAAATTGAAGTAAATCAAAATATAGCGATTCTGCCCGCATCTAAAGATCGACATCGGCATCGAATCTGAACTGAATCGATTCGCCATTTCTGATCTTAATTTACGGGCAGAATCGATGCGGTCATTTTTTCTTGCTTTCTTTTGTCTTTAGAAAAAGAAAGCGTTGGATTCGTGAAAAATTTCGACTTCCGGTTTTCGAAGAATTTATAGTTTTAGATCTTGTCTGGAATACGATTTGACTATTTTTATACATTGTCTGTCTGTCAGTCTGCCTATTTGTTTGTCTCTGACAAAAAAATTGTGGGCGGTCTATTTCAAGAACTAATGCATGGAATCTGTTGAAACTTTAGATTCAATTAGACTTTCATATAAATTGGTGCTGATTGCTGTTTGATGTAAATCTACCGACAGGTGGCGCTGCTATGCTGCATTTTTCCGATTTTCGCAATAGCTCTATCTCAAGAATTAATGCACGGGTTTTCATCAAACTTCACATTCAGTTAGACGTTGGCATAAATTGTTGCATATTAGATTTCGGTGTAAATCGCCCAACAGGGGGCGTTGTTATGCAGATTTTATCAGCAGTGTTGAATTCAGACAGTTTTCTCCGGGAGGGATTTCTGCGGATCAAAAGAGGGACAGTTCAGAGGGGAAGGGGATTGGACTTTTGTACATTAAGCATAAAATCTCAAACCTTCTGGGGGGGCATTTGAATGTTGCACAGGGGGGGGGGGGGCATGTCCCTCCGGACTACCCCCGGAATTCAACACGTTTTTCGGGATTTAAACGATTTTAGGGATCATATCTCAAGAACTAATGAACGGAATTTCATCAAACTTAATATTCTGTCATAAGTTGTTCATGATTAGGTTTTCGGGTAAATGATATAACAGGTTGTGCTGCCATGCTGCTTTTTTTAGCAGTGTTGAATTCAGACATTTTTCTCCGGGAGGGATTTCTATGGTTCTGGAGAGGGACATTCTAGAGTTTCGGGGGGGGGGGGGATTGGACTTTTGTCCCTTAAGCATAAAATCTGAAATCTTCATGAGGGAAATTTCAATGTTCCACCAGTACCAGCCCCTGAATTTAACACTGTTTTTCAGAATTTACAAGATATTAGCGATAATATCTCAAGAAGTAATGACCGGAATTTCATCAAACTTAATATTATGTGTCATTGACATAAGTTGTTCCTGAGTTTTTTGTGATAATCATGTAACAGGCTGCGCTGCTATACTGTTTTTTTGCATGATATTCGTGATAGCCGTATCTCAAAACTAATGCACGGAATTTAATCAAACTTCATATTCTGTTACACTTTCAGATAAATAGATCCTTATTAGGCTTGGGTGTATACTGCCCAATAGCTGTCACTTTTATGCTCTTTGAATTGGGATTTTCCGTTGCGGACATCTAGGCTAATATCAGACGAACGTCTTTTTGCACGCTTTTTTTTCGCTCTTACACCGTCCCTACACATGCTAGCGAAGGTGTAGGGATGGCGTAAAAGCGAAAAAAGCGAGCAAAAAGACGTTCGTCTGACATTAGCCTAAGAGGGTGTGAGCCGAAATTCAATGACTTGTTAGGAAAATGCAATGCTTATATTTTCTTTTAAAAGGCACATACTTCAACGAACCTATGCTTTTTGAATCCTCATGATGGGCATATGTTATCATTTAAATTTGACACCGTGATAGCGAATTTTGAAGTTTTAACATTTATGAGGCAGATGAAAGTTTTGGGATTGGCACATCCAACTACTTTATCTTCAATTTTTGAAGGAAAATGAAAATGATATTACCTTATTTTGTCTTAGAGACATCAATTAAAAAATTCATAGTATCGATTAAATCGAGGTGGCCATAGTATCGATTAAATCGATTAAAAAAATCGAAATCGCCCATCACTAGCTGAAACTTATGAGGTTTTTTTTATTTGTTTTTTAAATTAGCTCTATTGGTAAATAAACAAATAAAACTGAAAAATCATTTCAACATAGACATGATATAATAAACAATAGTGTTAAATAAAGTGTGAATGCCACTGTAAAAGGTCTGAAACTGAAAAACTAAACTTTTAAAAGCAGGCCTTGCCTCTTTTTTTTTTTTTTGCAATATAACCATATAAAGTGAAAATAATTTGATTTTAGTGTTGATCAATTAAACATTTTTTTATTATTTAATATTCTCTTAAGAAATGTAATTTATTTGGGAGAAACATTTGTAAAAAATCAATTTTTCCAACTTTTCTTATTTTTCCAGAAAAAAACTGGAAAAAAAACGGTTTTTTTCCACCACTTCAACTTTTCCGGAAAATTTACATCTCTAGTCCCGGCATGGAATTTTTTTCACTTGGTTAGCCTTTGCACCTTTTAAGCAAGTAATTTGAAATTTGTTTTTCATTTGAAATACAGTATACTCTCGATTATCCGTGCCTATTTCAGACTCAAAAATTTTTTAAGAAAAATATTTCCATGCTTATCAAGTATGTAAAATCAATGTTGATGTGAATTAGAATCTTGTCCAGTTTATCTGATAGCATTGTGAAGAAAAGAGATGAACAAACAGCAGAAGCAAAGATGTATTACCGATTTTTTAAGCAGTAAATATTAAAAGGAAAATCCTAGTATGTTTGTTTTGGAAATTGCTACATCGATAGATAAAATTTATATTCCGAAAACTTACAAAGTATATTTCATCATTATGTATAAAATTGCTGAAAATATTAAATAATGACTGCCAATCTTTCATAACTAATATATTTGCGTAAATAGGATAATTATTTCGTAACCGAAATTTCTTAAGAACTATTCAGGAACTTTCTACATTCTTATCAAGTAATTACAAAACATAAAGAATAAAACTGTTATAAATTTGTATTTAGCAAAGAATTTTAAGTTTTTTTTCCGTGATGTTGCATTTCGTTTCAAATAATTTAAATACGATTATCAATGATATATTTCAGGTAAAGATAAGATTCACTACTTTGTATTTAATCATTTGCATTGTAAAATAATCTTTTTAATAAATCTTTAATATAATATGATATAGTATGAGTGTTGATAAATTTAAAGGCACTAAACTTCATAACTAGGTACCTTATGATTTGAGTCAATTATAATTTTCAACATTTTATATTAGTACTTAGCTAGAAACTGCGACGCAACATTGCAGACAAAATTTATACTTGAATAAAGCGTATTTCATTAAAAGTATTCTAAAATTACACAGGTCTGCAAAAAAAAAAAAAAAAAAAAAAAAAAAATCAGCTGCATGGAATATCTTTGGCTAATTAGATGTATTTTAGGGCGCTGAATCCAAAAATGACCCCCATTTTCCTCCATAAAGTACAGTATTGCTGCAAAACTTAAGGCGTTTACATTATAAAAGCTCAACTGCTATAAAAAATGACTATTTTATTACAAGTAACTATGTTAAAAACTATACTACAAATTCCAAATTATACTTTCACCCCTTGCTTCCAAGTTACAATTCAGTAGATGTTGTGTAAGGCTGCTAGTCACTCAGCTTCAGAATTCCCCACACTAATAGTAAGCCTATGGGTGAAAAATGCATTCGTATATTTAAAATATCGCCTCGGGAAATTAATATTTTTAACTCCTTTTTCCTGTGTACACTATTTTTACCAGTGTCAAATGACACCTCTTAAAATATTTCGACTTATAGTTTTTCTTTTCTAATTTTTAGATTGAAACAATTACAAATGATTTTTAATGCACTGAAGATGTTTTTTATTATTATTGCATTAAAAAAAACTACAAGTAAAGTAAATATAAATCAAAACTTTAAAAGGATGATATTTGACACCGGTATAAATAGTGTTAAAGGCTGTCTCTTTTTACTTTCTTCTATCTTTACAAGAAGAAAGTATTGGTTTCATGAAAATTCCAGTTTTCGAATTTCGAACGAATTCCAGTTTTCGACGGATTTACACGTTTTAGGGTCAGAGATTCCAAAAAAAATATTTTTTACAAAATGTCTGTCTGTCTGACTGTCTGTCTGTCTGCATGTGACACAAATTTTGTGGGCGCTCTATCTCAAGAACTAATGTACGAAATTTAATAAAAATTTATATTCAGGTAGTCCCTGATATAGATTGGTGCTGGTTAGTTTTTGGTGTAAATCGCACTGCAGGTAGCGCTGCTATGTAGCATTTTGCAGGATTTCCGCAAAAGCTCTATCTCAAGGAATAATGCACGGATTTTTATAAAACTTCTGATTCCGTTAGCCCTTGACATGAATGGATGCTGTTTACGTTTTGGTGTAAATCGCCCAAGAGGTGGCGCTTCTATGCTGCATTTTGCAGGATTTACACTATTTTCGCAGTAGCTCTATCTCAAAAACTAATGCACACATTTTCATCAAACTGCGGATTTAGTTAGTCCTTCATATGAAATGATGTGGCTACGTGTTCGTGTAAATCGCCTTATAGGTGGCGCTGCTGTGCTGCATTTTGAACTATTTCCTCAATAGCTCTATCTCAAGAACTAATGCACGAATTTTCATCAAACTTCAGATTTAAGTATAACTTGATTAATATTGATACTGATTATGTGTTGTTGCAAATCGCTCAACAGGTGGCGCTTCTATGCTGCATTTGTCATGATTTGCACAATACCTCCATCTCAAGAACTAATGCACGAATTTTCCTCAAACTTCATATTCTGTTAGACGTTGACATAAGTTGGTGATAATTAGGTTCTGGTGTAAATAACCCAATAGGTGGCGCTGCTATGCTGCATTTTGCTGGATTTACACGATTTTCCACGACAGTCATACCTCGAGAACTAATGCACGGAATTTCCTATTTTTAGAATTCTCATGATGAACACAGATTGCCATTTAATTTCGCACTGAGATGGTGAATTTTGAAGTATTGACATGTATGAGATAGAAGAAAGTTTCGTGATTGCCACAACATACTAGTTTCCTTAGTTCTCAAAATATTTCTGCAATCTATGCTTAATTTAATATTTTATGTTTCAAAAGATAGCGAACTGTGAGTAAGATGAGAGTACTTCAGTAACTGTGAGTACTTCATATAAAATTAAGCATGTAGAGGGTGTTCATAATTAAACGACCCTATTTTAAAGTTGTCTATAGACGAAACTCTTGTTCAGGCTGTTGGGAAATTTTGTGGAGGCCATAATAAAGGTATGGAAATTTGTTCCAGTGAAAAAAAAAAAAATAAATACGAGACCATTTTTTAACGAATTACAAATTTAGTATACATTTACTATAGTTTAACAGATTTTGTTATAACTAAACATGTTCCACATGGCGGTCATCATTTTCAGATACCATCTGGAATCGTAAGATAGCAAGTTCCATAGTTGACCCAGTGTGTTCTGGTAAATACTAAGAATATATTGTGAAATGCTGTTTTCAGAATCAGGTTAAGTTAATAAATAAAATTTCTAAACTATCGTAATGCTAAATGTGTAATTTATTAAAACTCGCCCTTTGGTGGCGAATTTTTTTAACCGTTTAGACAAATGGTTATTGTCCTCGTCAGGGTAAGAAATCAAAAGCATATCTGAAGCGTTTTATTGGTTTAATCCGCATTTTATTCTTCTGATTGGTCTATACACTAACCTTTACTTTCAACAGAGATGGATACTACTGTTGCCACTATGACAAAAAAATAATAAAAACTACGAAAAAAAATTAATAACTCAGAAACAAATTGAGATACAGCGTTCAAAGAAATTGCATTTAAAAGTACATTTTTTTCTCTATACGACGGTATAAAAAGTAATATTGTGGGATGTTTAGAAGTTTAAGAATGAAATTTCATTTAAAATGGGTCGTCAGATTTCTTGGAAATCTGAGGATGGAAAAGCCTTTCCCCGAACAGCCAATGAAATGCTTGGATAATACGTAAGTTTCAGGTGGAAAATACGTAAGTTTCAGGAAATCTGACGAATCGCAGGCGATTTTTGTCGCTTGCAATTTTTACGTGTAATAACACTATTAATGTTTAATGTATGGCGTACGTAATGTATGATCAACTCCGTGCGATTTTTTATGTCTTAAATTTTAGACTTTGAAAAAATCATTTTTCCAAATGGTCGTTGTAATCTGTTAAATTGCATTTTTATTTTTTTTTTTTCTTAATTTTGCTTTGCTATGTCTGTCACCAAATTTCACAACTTAATGAACAATAGTTTTGTCTGTTTGTCTGTAGACAACTTTAAAGTAGGGTCGTTTAATTATGGACACCCTGTATTTTAGAAATATTTTGAGAACTAAGAAAAAAAGGAGACATCCTTTAAGAAGAGTACGCAGAAAAAAGCAGTTAAAAATATTAATTTCCCGAGGAGATATTTTAAATATACGAATGCATCAAGCGCCCATCGACTTAACATTGTTCACGGGAATTCGCAAGCTGAGAGACTAACAGCGTTCTGTCTGTGTGAAACTGTTTTTGTTCGTTCCTCAAATTCCTCCCATTTTCTATTTGTATTACTCTTGAGTGTCGCTTTTAGAAATATGAAGTTAATATTTGGAATCATTATTGGATATAGTTTTTTACTCAAGAATAGGATACCAGATTTCAGGTTCAAAAGAGAAACTTTACGCTTAGTTAAACTGAAACTTGAGTTTCGCAAGAAAACCTGACGTGGTGGAATTTTTTTAATATTTTTCCCGGTTTCAGTGAGTAAAAACCTATACACAGCGAAAAAAATAAAATACCGCCTTCACCTAGCATGAATAGGTAGTGATTTTCTGAATCCCTAAACTAGAAATATAAATTTTCGGGCTTTCCGAACAGGGTAAACGACTAAACTGAATAGACGAAATGATCTAGAATTTCTAGTCTCTTGTTTTTTGGGTGACGAAACGGTAATGGATCGTTTCAGAAGCGAGAAATTATCGCGTGATTTCTGGAATGGTTTTATAAACTACAATTGTGGAGCAAACATTCAAACCACGCTTTCTCCTTTAGATACAAATTTTCAAAAAAAAAAAAAAAAAAAAAAAAAAAAAAAACTTATAAGTTAGAAAATAACTTATATTTAATTGTAATTTTTATTGTGTATTTTTATTACTGGTTATTAGAAAGAATTCCAAGCATACCTAAGATATGAAACATAAAACAAATTAATAAAATGCATTTAATATTTGGAGAAATCACGTTTTGACCGAATTCAGAGGAAGAAACATGTTTTATTTGTTTAACAACTGGATAAAACGCTTTTTGAATGAAATAAATTCTAACTCACAAATAATACAAAAGCATTATTTTATTTGAGTAAAAACCGAACTTCAGTTGATTATTGATGAAATAAAATGACAGATTATGGTACCTAGTAGTATTCATTAAATATTTACTAAATAAATACTCGTTTGCCAGAAATCCACTTCAAATTTTAAAACCCCTATCTTCATCTAGACAGTCACACACTTCCCCCTCTTCTTCATTGCAGGCTGGTAAATCATGGATATGGTTGTACCATTTGAAGACATCATCAGGTTGATTTTGCCACTGTTCACCATACATTACCTTCAAAAGTTTGTCAACATCTTTTTTCTTTTCAACTGATATGGCGTGGCTAACAGGAAGAGGTTCTAAAACAACCCTTTGAACACGGGCAATTGTAACTCCCTTTTTAAGAAGATTTACATCATATTCTTCACTTAGATCTTGAAATCTATAATTTTGGAGGCCTTTAACCTTAACAGTTCTCTTATTTCTCTCTAAAACAATCCGTTTCGATTGTGATATGTATGGTAGGTTCCGATAGTACACATTAAGTGACAACTGTGATTGGCAAACTGGAGAAATCATTGTTTGACTGAATGCAGGCTTTGGAGGAAACACTCTTTGATTGAAACGTCAAGTTTTAAAATTGATTTATAAACGGAGAAAAATGTTTTTTGGTTAAAAATACCGTTTATTTCTGTGCAACTTAACACAGAGTTCATGGAAATAACAATAACTCAATTTTTATTTTTTTTGTGAGAAAACACGGTTTGAATGTTTGCTCCTCAATTATAGTTACTAAAACTAACCTCTTGTGTTCGCATCTATTTGCAGATATTCTTAAATAAATCTGACCACGAGAATATTGGAAAACGCTCTTGAATTCTAGTAGGAGACTCTAGAACTCTCTAGCAAAGGCAACTAGATGTATTTCAAACTTTGCCAGTTAGTCATTTGGCGTTCTATAGAATGATTAAGAAATGTGTCAAATGTATATAGTTTTATATATTACCAGCCAGTTTTCGCATTCTATAAAATGCCTACGTATTTTATGGAATTCCGGCGTTACATATATTGCTGGTAACGTATATACAAATCTATAGATCATATACAGGACTGCACAAAATAATTCAGATATTTTCCAACAATAGAAGGTAATTGCAATGTTCAAATGTGTTATGCCTCTTCCAAATTGTTTACTTACTCTAATAAGTAAGATTTGTACGTTACAACACATAACTTTACTCAATGGTGCACATAAACAATAACTTTTATGTTAACTTTCACAAATAAAATCAATGACTAGGAACAGGAATTTTGCTTTTTCAGAATTTAATATCGCCAACGATGAAGAAAAAATATATGTATATACAAGGTATCCCTAAACTCTTTGTACATACGTTAGGGGGTGATAAAACACAACTAGACAAGCACAAATCACCATACAATCCACGGTCTGAGCGCAAGTCGTAAAAAGGTAAAGCGCGAAACATACTGTGGCACAAAATGAGGAGAAAAAAGATAGACAGCGGCGGAATGAAAAGAAACCGATAGTACAAAGGAAAACATTTTATTCAATAAAATGTAATAGTACGAAGTAAAACATTTTGTTCAATAAAATGGATGTAAACAAGACCTACGTCCCTCATCACAGCAACTGCTCAAAATTGCGATCGTCAACAGCGACACAGGCTCCTTATCGTAGATGGGCTGACCTCCTTACATAGGTGGAAACACCAGGAATCTCTGGCATGGTGTCAGCAGCTACAGATATCCGGGCAACATGGTTTTCAATGCAATCTATGCGATCATCGTCGTAGATGAGGCTTTTCATGTGACCCCAGAAGAAAAAGTCCTGACAAGACAAATCGGAGGAGCGGGCCGACCAGTTGATTGGTACAACCTTTGAGCTTCCCTTGCATTGCCGTCTGCCGCTCCGTACATTTAATGCATCTCGCCCTTCTCCTGATTTAAGTACGCATCCATTTCATCGATGATCCACAGAACGAATGAAGACAGTTGCTGTGAACAGCCTTTTTATTGCGGTCGCTGGGATGCGCCCTCTAACGCTTTACGCCTTGCGTTCCGATCATGGATTGTGTGGTGATTTGTGCTTGTATAGTTGTGTTCTATTACCCCCTAACGTATGTACCATGAGTTTAGGGACATATATATATATGTAGATAGTACAAAATATATTTCAGTTTTAAGACTTAAAACACACGCTCTTACTTTATATAAAGTGACGTCATCCGCATCCGCTAAAGCATGGAGGATATTCCATCTACGTCATGATCACGTGGTCAAGGCAAAAACTTCTAGCGTAAAGAAGGGAAAGCTCGGTAGACGCAATGAAAATCCCCGCTAGCCAGTTAAACAGTTCATGGGGAAAGCAGTAGTAGCATCCCGTCTTTTCAGTTAGAAGTTCTTCGGGTAAATGGAGGATATTCCAAATCTAGGTTCGAGGCTGAAAAAAGTCACGTCATACCGGTAATTTATCCAAAGAACTTCTAACTGATAAGAAGGGCGGCTACTGCTGCTTTCCGCGTGAACTGTTTCACTGGCTGGCGAGGGTTTTTCATTACGTCTATGGGGCCTTCCCTTATTTACGCTAGACGTTTTTTCCTTGATGACGTGATCATAACGTAGATGGAATATCCTCCATTACCGGCACCACGTGACATTTTTCAGCCTCGAACCCAGATTTGGAATATAGTCCATTCCTCATTTGCGATCCATTATTAAACAACATCTACAGTAAAGTACGCATAGGACGTCACTATCGCTGAATGTCAAGAAACGCGACAAAAATATCGGCTATCTAATGATTCATATATCTTTATTTGTTTGTAACATCAATATTCTTAAAATTAAATTTACTTTCTAATAGCATCATATTTTATCAGAAATCATTGATTTATATTTTTTCAAAATAGCATGCATTTTAAGTATACATTTTTTCAGTATTTATGGGAAAATGGCAACAGAAAGCTATAATTGCAATTTCCCAACTATTTTTCGTTTACTTTCTACAGAAAGGAGTATTTGAGTTGCCAAAATTAAACAAATGGTGCTAAAATCTACAAAATAATTAATATCTCAAAAATAAATGGAGATCCAGTTTTCAAACAAATTGCATTTAAAAGTACTTTTTTTTTCCAATACGGCGGTATAAAAATTGAAAATGTGCAGTGCTTAGAAGTTAAAAAAAATTGCAATAGAGTATTTAAGAGTACTGCTTTGTTTCGCGGCTGGCATCTGTAAGGTAACGTTATTTTTTGGAGACACAAAATAAGCTGGGAGAAAGAAATAGGATACCGGGGACCGGAGGCTAATAAAGCCACTTTCTTCAAGTGAACTTTCGATTCAACTTATTTCATTTTAAAATGTACTCACTGCTTTTTTCCATTCAGATAATTGATCAAGACTCGACAGGAAGCTTTCATTTCTAGAGTTTTAAGCATTTCAACATCATATTTATCTTGAAGAAGACTGCAGAAGCAGTTCGAAAAGTCGACATTACGCTTTATCGTTAATTTTAAATGTACAAGTTCATATAAAAGTTATTGTTTATGTGCACTCTTGAGCAAGTTTATGCGTGTTCACGTATAAATCTTATTTATTATATTTTATGGTGCAATTGTCCAGCATATGTTAATGTTTACTTAGGCATTATTTTTCACCTTATACGGTGAAGTTTTGTTAAATTACTATGAATGTGTTGGGAAGTGCTTCCTAATATATGCTTGACGCATGACTTTTCATTCTTTTTTCAATCTTGCATTCGTTTATTACCCGACTGGCAAGAAGGGTTATGTGTTTCATGCGTATCTGGGAATGTGGATTTCTTTATACACTCGAAACATCCCAACGGCTGGATGGATTTTAATTTATGAGATCTCTATCGATTCGTCTTAATCGTCCGATGGTTATAGGCTAGGTTTTGTTTTTGTAAAATAAAAATGGTGGCTGCAAAATACAAAATGGCGGTAGAGACGAAAAAAATTCCACGCACCCTATTGAGTGGCATATCATTGGATAGGCCTTTTAAAATGAAGACGATGTTTTATTGACTATTTTACAGTCAGAAACTCCGTTTAAATATTACACAACCTGGAAGTTGTGTAGGTAGGATCTCTAACTTTACTGAAACGCTAACCCTCATAGACATCTATAGGCCGTATCAAAATAGTGTTTATAGATAAGGAACTAACAATTAAACGCAACTTAAATGTCATCAATTCAAGTAAATTTAAAAAAAATAGGTAAGTACTACAAAAAAAAAAAATCACATTGATGAGAAATAATTAATTAGTTCGCTTTTTCGCTGTCGGGTTTTTTGATTTCTTTTATTTAATTTTTACTTATCTTTTTACAAGTTTTAATTTTATTTGGTTCGGATGTTAAATTAAAGATTTGAATTTGAATCATTTCATTTTTGTCATTAAATAAACTCAATTATCGTTAATGGAAAGATTAAAAATCCTTTTCAAATATCGTCTTTCCATTGAAAATAACAATATTTTCTTGCAGAAACAACTTGATTTAATGATTTTTTCCCCGCTAAAAAGATAATGAAATTGCAGTACTCTAATGTAAAAGTATTACTTATTTTGAAAAAAATATAAATTGATTATCTAGGGAAAAAAAAAAAAATATTAAATTACAATGTAAAGAATTCGTTTCTTCGTACGAAAATTAAAAAAAAAAATAAAATAATTTTATTTATAAATACTAATGACATGGAATAACAATTATTTCATAAATATGTTTCAATATTTCTTTGAATTTATTGCAATTTTCTAAATATAATTACGAAGAGGTCATGCACTATTCAGTTGGATTTATAAAAAAGGTTCTATATGAGAATAATGGAAGTACATTTTTACAAGCTTTTTTAAATCTATAAAATTTTGATTCTATTAAATCGATTTTAAAATCAGAATACATTTGATATTATGAAAAAAAAAATCTAATAATTTTATTTATAAATGGTAATGACATGGAATAACAATTATTTCAGAAATATGTTTCAATATTTCTTTGAATTTATTGCAATTTTCTAAATGTAATTACGAAGAGGTCATGAACTATTCAGATAGACCGGGCGCTGGATGGAGTTGAGTATGCAAAATGTGAGGACCGCATTCGGTTTATGGTTTTGAACTCAGAAAAGCATGCAAATTATGATTTCGAATGTTGCCAGGAGTTGTATTGGTCCAATTTTTTTTTACACCCCACCCCCTTAGACATCAGGTAAATGGACTGAACATATGCTTTGGTATCATTAAAATAATTGTATTAACGGCAATATCAATTTTTTTTTTATAATTAAAGATACTTATAGCTAGTCAAGTGGAAAAAGAACAGAAAAATTAATAATAAAAACAAAAATTATTGTTAAAAAAAATTATTTAATACAAAAAAGCAAATTCAAACATATCATAAAAATAAGTATAATCATCAATCTTTTTTATTTTGACAATCGTTATTTATGCATTTGCATAACGCAATACAATCAATCTGTAATTTTTTACAAGAGCAAGCCATTGTTTTACAATTGGATGTACATTTACAGGGTTGAATCAACAATTCCGGCAATGGTTGCTTAGTCATTTGTCGTGGGTATAATTTATCATCTTTCCTTTCATAGCCTAAGAAGGTGTAATCAATAGGCTGTAGTAAAGTTTGGTCAGCATTCACCCATACATATGTTTGTGCTGAAGCTCTCAATAGATGTAAATGTAGAGCATCTGATGTGCAAATAACTTTTAATAAATTTAAGCCGAAACCGATATTTTGGGAAATTAATTTATACCGAAGTTCATCAGCCGTTGAAATTTTTTTTGAAAAAAGATAGGTGCAAATGTTTTCCAATTCTTTTAGCTGTTCGACACTTAGGTACGGATTTCCCAAATGCTTTAAAGCTTCTTGTGCAAAATCCAACGATGCAGCGTTTAAAGCATTTTTTTTTCGAGCCGAATCTGCTAGTCGAATCGCAACCACTCAGAGCGTGTAATGCTGGCAAAATACCACAAATATTTTCTCCAAGGGATTGAGCAGCCAGATGACATCCTGAAATGAATTTTTTCTTATAGGAACCGTCGAACCATAGACCTAAACAGCCTAGACGTGCAAGCTTGTTCCAGAAGTAAATTCCGAGAATGAAAACATCTGTATCAGCGCAAATGATTATGATATGGCCAAGTTTGATTTTCACTGCGTGAAATATATGACCAAACATCCGTGAATCCGCTTCTAAATGGTTAGAATTCAAGTCAGGTACTTCAAAAAATGAAGAACCTTGCAGTTTGAAACATTTTGTTGGATCTTCAAATCCTCCACAAATATATAACTCGCAATCTTCATTTACTTGTGCATATCTAGGGGCAGCAGTACATAGAAATCGAACAAGCTGTAACTTATTTTCAGTGCTTGAAAAGAAATTATTACAATTAGCTGGAATTTTGGTGTGCTCATTTGAAATTATGAAAATTTTCATCATTTGACCTTTACTCCGTAACGTTGATTCCAAGTATTTTATTGAAATATCATCATATCTGTCAAATACAATATCAACTCGTTTTACATTTGGTTGCGAAAAAAGATTCTGAATTCTATTGAAAAAAGCTTGAGCAAAATCGCCAAATGTGCTGAAATTTTTTAATTGGATTCGATGAACAAGTGCCATACCATCAACAATGTAAATTTTTGAAAAAGGTAGATTTAAAATATCCTGCCGCGTGTTAGTACCACACTTATGATTATTTTCAATTTCAAGGGCGAGTTGTGATTTTGGAGATTTCCTGTAAAACCCTTCAGCGTCAAAAAGGTACTTGCAGTAATTCAAAATTTCGAAAGATGCTAAAATTTTTGCATCAAATCCACGTTGATTAGCCAACAAAAATGTTTTCTGAATGAGACTTACATCTGTTGCATCTTGTAACTTTTTATTAGAAGTACTCTTGTTTTGTTTTTGTGAATGAGTTACAAAATTGCTAAATTTATTTTTTTTAATAGGATCAGATAACTTTTTGCTTTTGAGTACGAATCGCTCATCTTCGTACGTTCTTAACAGAGCCTCTCCATTTTCCTGTATATTTAGCAAACATTGCACAGAAGATTCTTCAGCAAGTTCACCAGTGTAAATATTTCGAAGCGCGCAATTCGCGTTATCATTATAAGGGTTGCAGGCAATAATATACTTTATTATATTTTGAATATCTTTTTCGTCTTTATTGATCCTGGATTGTGTCCATTCATTATGATAATTAATGTCACTTGTAGAGTCTGCTTGTATTTCGAGATATGAAGAAAAAGCCTCGTGAATACTGTTTTTGAACGGATAAAGGAGCAGCCATCTCTGCATCGCTTCTTCATTTTTAGTAATGCCAATCAATCCTCCAGTAACTGCTGAAGATCGGTTTTGAGACTGTTCTAATGCTAAGTCGGGGCTTACTGCATTAAATTTACCTTCCGTTCGTTTGACGGACACCATTCCTCTCTTCATATCATGTTCAACTTCTAAAGGTAGTTTTATCATATCTTGTAAATAAAGAGTGACTCCACGAATGTAGTTCGTGTGATTCATGGAGAAAAAGAACGGTAACATTTGTCGAGTAGTTAACAAATGTAATTCATAATTACTATTTCTATCAGCCATAACTGAATTTAACAAAATTTCTACCATTTCGCAGTAGTTGTTTAAATATTTGAATACTTGATTTTCAGTGCTCATGGTGCGCAAAAAATGTGAAAAATTCATTAAAAAATCTGTAATTATTCTTTTGTATTGATCATGTTTTTCGATTACGCCAGAATGATCTTTATCTACTGTACTTTCTCTTATCTCCTGAAGACAAATATTTAGCTGTTGTAAAAAATCTTGAGAATAATTCATGCATTCTATAAATTCGGCAATTTGTATGCTTCTTAAGGCTTCGTATAAGAGCTTATGTGCTCTAATACCTCTGTTATAATGAGTACCTTTCAGAATTGATGCCAAAGTATTCTCACCATAAATATCGGCTTCAATAAGAATACCGTCGAGTCCACTCTCTTCTACATATTGGCCCAAGCACCGCAAATAATTTTTTTGTAAATGAAATGATCCAATTCTCAATATTAAATTGTCAAATTCTTTATTTGTTAGCTGAATATTTTTAGCGATAAGATATATAGCCATGTCACACGAGAGTACTGCTATTTTTTTACCGAGTGCAAGACTTACGTTGACATAATTTTTCATAGCGGTATACACAACGTCTTTGGAAGTCGGTGGCTGAGGTATAACCGGGCTAAATCCAACAGTAGAAACAGGTGCGGTTTCAGACGATAGTATTTGTTGAAATGGAGTCCATCCTGGTACCGAATTTGTAGATGATCGGCAGAAATTATTTATTGATAGACTATATTGCAGTCTACACAAGACCTAGAGCAAATTATCAAATTGTAAATTGTTTTGATTATTATTTAATAAGCAGCTACTGTCCTTATAGTCCGGTATTGAAGGCTGCATATTTTCTTGAAAATGAAGAATTGCTTGACAGTTTAAAAATTTTAAATCCAATTCGTTCAACTCTACTGTAGGTTTCATTTTAATTAGATTAACTTCATTGTCAGTGGATTTTTTTTCTTGATATATCACCATAGCTGTAACATGGGTCGAGCCTTTCCCACTTAATGTTTCTTCATTGAAATCATTGTTATCTATAGCTCCATGAAGAAATAACGATGAATCTCGAACTATATTTTTAGGAATAAGCAATTTCTTGTCTATATCTTCACACACAATTGACGTTGTTACTTCATTATCGAGGTTTTTTAATGCTTTGTAACTAATGCTATGCCCACATTTATTCAATATAACGATTAATTGTTTCGATCGAGTCAAATGATGTATAGATTGAGCTAAAGCTATATGCTTTGGAGTGTGTTTCTCAGTAATCGTGAAATACATATCATAAAACACTGATAACGCTCGTCGATTATAATTCTCACTTAATTTGTTATTCTTTGAACTGAACAATGCTTGCATAAACATTAGCCAGTTATTCGGTAATTGACCTTTTTGTAAAAACTGTTCAATTAAAATTTCATCACATAAATACCCATCTGGCATTACTTTGGTATTTAGTATTTCTTTTCGAAGTTGTTTAGCTACTTGAACAGTGTAGTTTGTTGAATTTACGGTACGAATATGTTCAATGACTTCATCCAGTGGTATATTGCCCATAAACACCAATGATGATTTTGATCTATCGCTCGGATATGAAAATAAAACATTTTCACCATACTTATCAATGAGCAGTGATTTCATAACGCGATTTTCTAAAATTGCATCTTCTATTTCAGTGAGTTCAGCTAGTCGCTTGCCCAAGAATGACACTTCAAAAGAGTGAGATGTTAATTTATCTTTCATTTCATCGATTAGCTTTTCAAATGCCTCCATAAGGATGCCATGTGGTATTTGACTTGAAGGTCTGCCTGCTGGATTTTCAGAGTTTCTTGGTTGCCGTAGATAATCACGATAACAATGTTTATGATACCTCACTTCCATTGCAAATAAATCAGCTGGATGTTCGCAAATGCTAATTTTAGTGAAAACGTCATCTTGTTTTTTTCGAGCAATATTTAAAATTTGTTCCGCTGCTGAAATTTCAGAACATAAAAGAAGAGTTTTGTTCTTATTTCTTGATTGTTTACCACAAATTAAACATTTATTACTTGTATCAATTTTTAATTCAATTCTTGATGACCGACGAACCCTTTGGCTACCTGAAACATTTGCTTCTGTAGAGGAAGTGGGAACAGAGGCATTCTCCTGCTTTAGTAATGCTAATTCTCGACGCCTGATTTTCTCTTCACTAATATAAGTTGCAATACAAGCTCGATGCCAAGAACAATTGTGGGCAATAAAGTCTGTATCACTTTCTAATTTCTTACTAATGTCATCTTTTCTGCGATCTGCTGCTCTTTGAATAGTAGTAAACGTCTGTAATTTTGGATTTTTCACTAAATCACCCGTTTTATCACAAAACAAACACGACAATTCACTTACTTTTCGCTTATTTAGATTTATCACTTGTAGTGACATTTTCCGCCCTTTTATTTAAATAAAACACACTAATAAGACACTCAACTGCAAAAAAACTTAAATAATATTACTTAGATACGTAAAAATAAACCGTTATGGGCTACGAATTCTCTTTTACTGACGTTTCCGAGTGCTATGACTCAGCAACGCGCCGAGCGGAGAGAGGGGTGGGGAAAAGGGAAAGGGACATGACTCAGCAACGCGCCGAGCGGAGAGAGGGGTGGGGAAAAGGGAAAGGGACCAGTACAGCTGCCGGCAACATGTGATTTTCTATTATTTAGGGTCTCAGGTAAAAGAATTTGAGCATAGTTGCCGGTCCTCACATTTTGCATACTCAACTACCTTTGGCGCCTGGACTAAGATGGATTTATAAAAAAGGTTCTATATGAGAATAATGGAAGTACATTTTTACAAGCTTTTTTAAATCTATAAAATTTTGATTCTATTAAATCGATTTTAAAATCAGAATACATTTGATATTATCAGATAAAAATAATACTTAGCGGTCATATATCTCCATATGACAACTAACCGAGAAAAGTGGTGATTTTCTATTGGTTGAGCTTTTTATAGACATGTTGAAAACTCAACTCTTGATTGACTTTCTCTTAGAAGCTGAGATTCTAGCCTTTATAATTCTTCTGAAACCTAACTCTCTAATACAGGATTACCACAGCGACTATCTTATAATTTTTATCTCGCACCACTTTTTCAAAACAGAAATATTTTACTAACAGTATTATATGATTCCTTTTATCTACTATCAAACTAAAAAGCAAGTTTTCTGGATGGGCAAAAATGCGTTTCTCTCAATCACAGCGTCAATAACTTTGAGCAGGTTTCTGGGCAGGAATATTGACAATTTTATAAGTTCAAATACATGTTTTTGTCCATTTCCATTTGTTCTTGTCCATTGTTTACTTTTTTTTATATGAAACTATAAATGTATATACGACTTCAGGAGAAAAGAATCTATGATCTTGTGTTCGCTTTTTTGGGTTTTCAGTAGTTTTCAGGGTTTTTCAGGGTTATACAATGATATAACCCTGACCGCCATTGTTAACCACCCTGAGTGGGAAAGTGTGCCAGGCTCACGAACAGATAAATGTTCAGGACAACTACCTGATTTTATAGCAGAACTTATGTCCAGCAACTATTGCTGAAATTTGCTTAAACTTTGCTTCTGCCTGTGAATTTCTGGCATCTCACAATGGTTGTTTTCGTGTTTGATTAAAGAGGATCAGTTAAACATTTGAAAAGAAGCTAAAATAAAATGAATTAAGTGTACAGAATCATTGTCTCCCGGTATTTTAAAACAATTTCTATAAAAATAGCCTAAGTCATGTGACTATCATCAACAGTACCGGGCGAACCACTTCGCTTTTTATATTCCAGTTGCCATTTTGGTACTTTAATGTTAGCCAGGTACAGGTTATAAGTCGCCAAATATTATTCTATCGCCATCATTTCATCTATATTATTATAGTCCATGTAACTGCCATAAATAAATATGCTCTTATCCCTTCGCTTTTGATATGAAAGTTTGGTCAGATATCATGTACGCCCCCATATTGGCGCGCTTTTTTTCCAACGCTAATTTGGGGAAAACATCAACAGCATGAACAACAACACCCGGCTTACCAAATCAAGCAAAATAACGATACTATGGCGCCAGTTAAGTACCCGTTGCGTATATGACATTGGCGTCAGAAAAAAATCGCGCCAATCTGGGTCCGTATATGACTACTGTGCCGAAAGTTTTCCATTTTGTTTAAAAAATCAAATTTCTTTTTCTAATAAAACTACATAAAAGTTGTCATGGTCGCAAAGAATTCTTGGTACTGTTACACTAGACGGGTGCAAATCTCGCCAAAAGCTTTTTTTCAACTCGCCAGTTAGCATTTTCTTTATTTTTCGAGTGGTAAATTAAAACATAGTTTTGAAGTTGAAATGAAATGAATACGAATCAAATTTTCGTAAAAAAAAATCTCTCCAAACCCGTATATGACGCCTGTTGCATTATTTAATATTTGGCCAGACGTCATATACGGGTTTGGAGAGATTTTTTTTTTACGAAAATTTGACGAAAACTTCGTTTTCGAATACCAGTTACATATATATTTTTGGTACTACTTAGTTATCCCGTAGATAAAAAATCTATCACCAAACTATAAGATTAAATTCCAGTAATGGTTGATCGTAAATGTCACATTCGCTTGACTTTAAGCAAGTTACACGTGTTTACGTCATTAAGTGATTTTTATTCCGACGTTTTATTTGTATATTTATTAATGTTATACTATTTTATTTGTTCTTTCGTTAATTAAAATAAAAATTTTGTCAATTTGTATAATTTGGCGAGTGGTTATGAGATTTATATAATTTGGCGAAATTGGTCGACGGAATAACTAAATAGTACTGTATTTTTTAATTATTTTCTATTATTTTTAAAACAAAATAACCAAAAAAAAATTAGCTATAGAACAGAACAATTTATATAATTTTAAAAAGGAAAATAAAAGTAAATAAACATTTATTATTAAATAAACAACAATTGCTGGGTTACCATGCAATCAAAATAATGCCATTTTGGCGCCAATTAGGTACTCCGGTGCGTATATGACATATGTGCCTAATATTTTTCTTTTCATTTTGTTAAAAAAAAAAAAAAAAGTGAAAGCCATCAATTTTAAATGTTTCAGTTTTAAATGAAAGTTTTGTATTTTAAATAAAATGAAAGAAAATATTATATTTTAAAGGAAATTAATGAAATACAAAAAATGCGAAAGAAAAAATGTTTGTCGATTTATCTCCTGCGTCCCGCTAACATAAAAATACTGAGTTCTTGATTTTTTTTATCAGAATCTTTCGATTTGGCGAAAGATTGTTCAAGTAAATTGAATTTTGAATAAAAGTAACTTGATACATTTCTTAGCATACATTTAAGTGCGGCCAAACTGGTCGCCAAATTAGTTTAAAATAACAACCTTTTCTTAAGTATGAAAAAATATCTGTTATGATTGAAATTTGAGTTGCCATCATTAGAGAAAAGTATTTAAAATCAGAAAAAAAAAATAATATCTGGAAAACTAAGTCGAATTTAAAAATTCTAATACCAGTTTTGAAATCTGCGGATCAATACGGATTTTTGGTGTTAATCTTATCGCAAAGTATTCCATATTTTAGGAGAAATCGCCGTGAAACATAATCAGTTGTTTAATCAGTCGTTTTATAGAATCGTTTCATAAATTCGTTTCAATTCAGTCGTTTCATTAGGATTTTATAAATATGGGATAGATAAAAAGGGAAGTACCAAGATAAACTGATGGCATTGAGCTCACAGGCTATTCATACTAATTGTATATTATACTCTTATTTAATATTGCTCCTCAAAAAATAAAGAAATAGACAAAAAAAAATCCTTTTTGCTAAATTAAGGGGAATTAAAGCCACGTTCCTGCCTTTTATACTTAATCAATAAACCTCCAAATCTAATCAGGGAAGCGCCTTATCAGAATAAACCGGTAAACCAAATTTGTAGCAAATCGGATAATTCTGCATGAAAATCCCATTTATTTAAATTAATCGGGGGATTAGTCCCCTGTTCCTCCATTACTGGGAACCTTTATACTATGGACCTTTACACAAAATTTGAAGCAAATCGGATATTTCCATCAAGAATTATTGCGTTTCATACATACATACGTACATATGTACGCACATACAGAATCTACGGGTACATTAGCTCACAGGTTTTGATAAGCTGTGAGCTAAAAAAGTAAATACTTCACAAATGGACCAGAACATTATTTGAAGTTATATAATCGTCAAGATAACTGCCCGAGAATTTGCTAAAAGTCATTGACACAGTAATTGAAAGAAACTCATTTTTTGCCCATTTAAAAAACATGCTTTTGATTACGATATTAGATAAAAAGGATCATATAAGAGAGTTAGGTTTCAGATGAATTATAAACTTATCTTCTAAAAGAAATTAACAATCTTGAGTTTTCAACCACCCAAAATTAGTTTCCTAGCTATGGATTTCATCGAAATTATTCACTGGAACAATACTACACTTTCCCCACCACCTTTGCTGCGAAGAGTAACTGATCAAGAAATTTGGTCTAAGGTCCAGTCAGGTGGAACAGCAGCTGGGTGAAACTTTGACCAATTCCCATGTCACACCCAAGCTTTAGAATGACGCGTGATGCTGGTAACCGAGGCGTCACAAAAGGTCGTCCGCTCCAATTCCAGAGATAGTATTGTAAGGACTACACTTATCTCAAGATCTTCAATTTAACTATTTTTCCAAGCTAATTTTATTTCAAACTGCCAAAAAAGAGTAAAGGACTATATTTCATTACAAGTGAAGTTTTGCACAATCAGAAAAATGATTTTTTTTTTCAATGGAAAATTTTCAACTTTTTAAAAAGGTGTTTTTTAACCCCCTCACTGACAAGCCCGTGTCAATACGTTCACTAAGCTCCAGGTTTCACTGCAATACAAGCAATATTTAATGTAATATAATTCTATTGATTTAATGTATTTTTAATACATTGAACAATGATTAATACCCCCAAGGATTGCATTCATATTCGTTATTAAGTTTTTTTTTATAAAATGTTCAAAGAATCATTTTTTAAGCATTTAAAACAAAACGCAGAAAACAACATTACAATTTTGCCCTTTTCCAAGACAGTCGGAGGGTAACATAATACGCTATTAAAAAAATGTAAAATGTATTATTTTTTTCATTTATTAGGGTTCCGCACTTAAAAAGTTTAAACAGAACCATTATAAGATCACTCCTATGTTTGTCTGTCCGCCTGTTACAGCATTTTACTCGAAAACTATCGAACTTGGAAAGTTCAAATTAGCTGAAGTAATGATGGCTATTGAGCCACATATTTAGTGATTATTAACCATTCAGAATTATAGTTAAGAAAAATGTAGAGTGGCTAATTAAGTTACTTGAAAAAAAAATATTTTCTTTGTATATCGTTTGGAGTATCGTGTGAAAGCTTCTGTAACGCCGAACTCAAAAATACATTTCTTTTAATTTTAGGTATTATATTTTCAGAGATATCATCGAAAATGTGGTGCAAAAATATAACCCCCCACCCCTCGTCTATTTCCGAATCTACTGAAACTAATATTATGAAAAAAAAATTAGAGGTAGTAGAAGTTAAATTAAACCTTGCAGGAAAACTATAGCCATTACCCTAGGTCGCATATTTTTTGAGAAAATCACCTTTTTCCGATGCACACCAATTTCCATTTGCGGATGTTGAGCTAAGGAGTTGTGGAGTGCCGGGTGTACCTATAAACAGAAAAAAAAAAAAAAAAAGAAAAACTCGCAGAAATATAAAAGGCTTGTTGATAAGGATTTTCGAAAAAAAAAAATGGCGGTAATAGCCGAGATATTAACCCTTAAAGACACGAATGATTTGAACATACATAAAAACACGAGTATGGCACTCTATGCGCTATCCCCTTTTAAAGCATTGATAATAACTTTTAATGATATATTTGTGTAATACAATGCCCAGTTACTAATTCATATATTATTTATACGGAACCCTCCGTACGCGAGTAGTACTCGAACTTGACCCGTTTATTTATCATTCCCTTACTTTGTTCCACTAAAATATATCTATAGATACTTGTTACAGAAGTTATTTGATTTATTTCCATTTATTGGAAAATGATAAAAATTGTGTATTTTCTTAAATTTCAGGTCCGATGCGCTATCACCAGACGTAAAAATTTATTTATTTTGTTTTAGCCTTTTACTAAGCTGACCTAGGGGAAAGTTTTCCGCGGTATAGCGAATCATAAGACAAAAAACAAAAACAATTTGGCCCACCCTATTACTAATATTCAATTTGATGGATAACGTTTGTGAGAATGACTGTTGGCAAGGTACTCTATACTACACACTGTAAATATATCTGTTAATTTTATTTAAAAAAAAAAGACTGTCAGGATGTCAATACTTAAAATAAATTGAATCTTAAAAGCTTTGAAAATTATTTTGGCCGAATCATTTATGATTTTCGGACGGCTAGATTTATTTTGCATAGCATCATCTACAAATTTTCTTCACAGATCAAAAGGAAACAAACAAATGATCTGTTTCTCATCACTTAATACAAATAGCTGTTAAAGATGGCAAGATACTATACTACACAATGTAAAAAATTCTGTTAATTTTATTTTAAAAAACTGTCTGTCAGTATGTTAATAATTAAAATAAATTAAATCTTAAAATCTCTGAAAAATATTTAGGTGGAATCATTCATGATTTCACCGGGCGAAATTATTTTGAAAAGCATTTTCTACAAATTTTCATCACAGATCAAAAGAAAACAAAAAAAAGTTCTGTCTCGCAGCACATAATATAAATAGCTGTTAGACATGGCAAGATTCCATGCTACACCCTATAGAAAAATCTGTTGATTTGAAAAAAAAAAAAAAAAAAAAAAAAACTGTTTGTCAAGATGCCAACACTTAAAATAAATCAAATCTTAAAAGCTCTGAAAAATATTTAGGTGGAGTGATTCATGATTTTCACACGGTAAAATTTATTTTGAAAAGCATTATCTACAAATTTTCTTCACGGATCAAAAGCAAATAAACAAATGCTATAAAATGTACAGACTACTGCAGTTGCTACTTGTAGCGCTCTACTCCCAATCCCTACCCGTGTATTTCTGTGTACTTATACTTTCAGAAATGCTTTCTTAAATTCACGGAAAATTTCTCCGTTAACAGGCGAATATCCGTTTCTTTTCTTTTTTCTCGGTTACAGGAGGTAAAATATACGTCAATTGAAGAAAACGGAGATAAAATACTAGAGAAAAGGAATTCTGCTTTTTCGGACTTTAGTGTCGCCCCTGGCATTTCCATTACTTCATTTTCTTCTGGTGGACTGGTGGCTTCTATTATTATGAAACAGCCATTATAAATGAAGCGTTAGGTGAAGATGAAAGAGCAGCCGTAAAAAGTTAGAATTCTGATTTTCTGGTCAGAATGGAAAAAAAAAATGGCCATATTTTTTTTTTTTCAAAAAAAAAAAAAAAAAAATTATGGCCATTTTTTTTTCATTCTGACCAGAAAATCAGAGTTCTAACTTTTTACGGCTGCTCTTTCATCTTCACCTAACGCTTCATTTATAATGGCTGTTTCATAATAATAGAAGCCACCAATCCACCAGAAGGAAATAACTCGGTTAAGCGGGACTCGGATAATCGGGACTCTACTGAAAACATATTTCAATTTTAAGACTTAAAGTACACGGTTTTATTTTATGTAAAATGACATCATTTGCATTAATATAGATACTTAAAATTAAATATAGTTTATAATAGTTCCATGTTTTACCACAAATCATTCCTTTATATTTTTCTCAAAGTAGCACATATTTTAATTAAATTTTTTTCAGTTTTTGTGGAAAAATGGCAACAAGAAGATATAATGGCTATTTTTCAACTTTTTTTTTTTTACTATCATATTTTTTTTGTACAAAATCCATTTTTAAAACATTTAACAACAACAACAAAAAAAAAAAACACCTATCGCATTACTTGTGTGCAAGCGGTCCTTTCCGAACTACAAGTACATATAAATATTTTAAATCCCCTTTCTTAGAGTTCCTTCGAATTTAACTTGAGAAACCCGTAAGCTACGGAGTAGAACGAAGAAAACGAACAAATTAGCAATTTTGAAGCATTTGAATGTTTTGCAAAAGGTTTGGCATGGCTGGAGCAGCAGAAAGACTTGATACTGGTGAACTAATTTTATTTATCGAAATTAATAGTCAATATAAACATAAAGAAAACATTCTAAAACAACTGTTATAAATATAGTATAATACATTGCATTTTTACTCGATATGCACTGGGAGCAAAATGATAAGAACAGAACAGATTTTTCTAAATTAGAGAAATATTGCATGTCAATTGGGCTTCTTTTGTGTTTGATAATTTCAATGCAACATGGTAGCAAAGAGTTTACATACCGGTGTCCCAAAAATGACTGATTGTTTTAAAAATTCAGTAACTTCCAAACGGTGACAGATATTAAAACAATTCTTGGAGAAGGGTTATGTATGTTGTTATGAGGTTTTGTACTGTGATTCTTGATTTTAGTCAGAATTTCAGACAATAGATGGAGCTGAGAGCAATATGCGCTCCGTCCAGACCCGATTTTTGGTCCTTCGGAATCCATTCAATAAATTTTAATCTCCTTTTTTCTCATAGAAGAAGAGAGAGGCCGAAATATCGAGCCTGGATTTAGCGATTATAGCTTGCAACGCGATCTATCGATGCTATTTGTAACTAAAACTGATAATCGCACCATAAATACTCCCGATATTTTACATAACACTCGTGCAAAAATTTTTTTAATATCTGTCACCGTTTGCAAGTTATTGAATTTTAAAATCCATCAGACATTTTTGGGACACCCGGTAGTTTCGAATTTGTCGAGATGACAAAACACGTTGAATCGCCCAAATTCCAGATTTTAGCTTTCAAGTTATACTGCACGATTTGACCATTTTCCTTTATATATTTCGTACTATAATACCCCAAACTTGCTTCATGGTATTTCGGTTTGGACCATTGACTGGCAAAATGTTTGACAGTCTTATTTGTCTTTGAACCACTTCCTTGTGTCTTTTACAGAGGGAAATTAGGAATTTAACTATTATTATTATAGTCTCTATAATTCTAATATATTCTAATAATCTAGTCTAACATGTGAACACTGTAAAAAAAATACGACCAGTTTTCTAGTAGGAATCGGAAAAATAGTTGCCCTTATCGTACCGGAAAAATTTCCGATCCAGCTCGGAATAAAATCCGTAAAATACCGTTTTATTGACTATTTCCTTTTATTTACGGATTTTATTCCGAGCTGGGTCGGAAAATTTTCCGTTACGATAAGGGCAACTATTTTTCCGATTCCTACAGGAAAACTGGTCTGATTTTTTAAAAAGTGAATATAGGTATGTCCATTTTGTTTATTCGACTAGAAAAGAAATTCTAAGAAGTCCAAACCATTAGGGAGCCTCTACTTAATTGATGCGTGGAAAATACGCCCTTTTACTTTTGATGGCCATGTCAATATAAATGAATATCATCCGAAATATCGAAATTAAACTTATTTTCATCATTGAAGATAACTTTAGATCAATTCGTTTGTTGCTTCCTATGTTTCTCTGTGAACGAAGGCCCCTTATCACTCAGATTTTAGATTTCCCTCTCCAATGTCCATTTAATGCCTCCATTTAATGTCTTCCAATGGCCATTTAATGCCTCTTTATTTGTCTAATATCTCGTCAGAAAATTAATATTTTTAACTCATTTTTTCTGTGTGCACTTCTTAAAAGATGTCGCTTTCTGTTTTCGTTGACAAAATAATTTTAAAATGTATACTTATTTTTTAATTTAATGCTAAAGTCTTAAGAAGTAAACGAAATGTAAGTAACATTAAATAACTTCAATTCTATTTGGAGTTTTAAAATTTTGAAAACTACACAAGAAAGCCTGTATTTTCATGTATTTATACAAATTAAAATTTTTCGTTTACGTTTATTTAAACTTCAGATATTAGACAAAAATGTTAAAAATTTCATTCCCCCACTAAAACATAAATCAATGCAGGAGGGAGCAGAGTTTGACCTTTGACATGCAGACTGTCACAATGGGGGTTCAAGAGATCGTAAAAGTTTAAAGAGCACGCTTTAATTACGTTTTCCTCCCCAAAGGTCAAGACGGGTGGGGTGTGAAAGTTGAAGGGACAGATATGGCGCATTCGCGCGTCTTGCTGCCTTTTTTTTCTTTGGCGGTCAGCGAACGGGGCTTCGCCAAAGCACTGAACTTTCCAATAGGCCGTAAAAGCAGAATTAGGACAATTTTTTAAACGAGCCGGGCCGACATAAAAATTTAAACGAAACCGATAAAATATGCAGTGCCCGACTAAGAGTATAGAAGACCCCGGGGCAAGCATCATTCTGCTGATGTTGGTGGTTGGGGGGGGGGGGGGCTTCTATCTATCTATAGAATTTTCTTGTGAATACTGTGGAAGTGGCTAGTACTAAACTTCATACATATATGTATGCATAAATTTTGTACCCGGTACTGCTCACATCTACATACAGGGTATCACAAAAATATGGTCACAACTTTAAGGCTGTTCTCAACTGCTCTGCTCAACAAGCGCAAAACGTTTTGACACATTTACAGATTCGTTTTTTAACGGAAAGATATAAAATTGGAAGACCTGACTATGGAAGCGATTTAGAATCGAGCTGTGTTTTCGATTTCTTGATAAATAAATTACCTATTGAATTATAAGCGATTTTGATCACGTGACAAACACGCTTTTCACCCTTTCATGAGTGATTCTTCTTCTTTCGCGAGGAAATTCGGTTCAAAACGCCCACTGGCTCACTTTGACACTACTTTCTGAAAGATCTATTGCATTAAAAAAAAAAAAAAAAAAAAAAACGGAAAAAACAGCTTGATTACATAGTTTCTGAGCAACAACATCTGCTCGATTCATGCATTTCTGAACAAAAATAAGTTAAAACTTATGTTATAAAGTTGTCCTTTTGGATTTGAGAACAGCCTTAAGAAAAAGTAGGGCAATAGTAGAAAAAATGATAAATTGGTTGACACGAATATTTCTTTGCAAACTTTTACTTTGTATGTTATAAGATGTCTAAAAGAAAATGCAACAAATTGGTCATCATTAATGATTTAACATGCCACATTACGAGGAAAACGTTAAGGAAATTCTCAAATCCGAAAGGGTAACTTTCTGACATAAGTTTTAATTTATTTTTGTTCGAAAATGCATGAAACTAGCTGGTGCTGTTGTTCAGAAACTATGTAATCGAGCTGTTTTTTTCATATTTTTTTGGAAACGCAATACATTTTTCAGAAAATAGAGTCAAAGTAGCCGTTTTGAAACGAATTTCCGCGCGAAAGGAGAAAAAACGCTCAAGAGCAGGCCAAAAACGTGTCTGTCACGTGATCAAAATCGCTTATAACTCAATAGGTAATTTATTGATTAAAAAATGGAAAACACAGTTCAATTCCAAATCGCTTCCATGGCCAGGCTTTCCAATTTTATAGCTTCCTGTTAAAAAATGAATTTGTAAATGTGTCAAAACGTTTTGCGCTTGTTGAGCACAGCAGTTAAGAACAGCCTTAATGTAGAATTTCTCTTGAAAACAATGGCATACTAATAAATTTTAATCATAAGTTTTCTAATGATGTAGATTGTTTTTTGCATGGGTGTTGCGTGTGTGTGTGTGTAGGGGGGGGGGCACACTCCCTTCCTAAATGTTTGAAATATATGAATTTTGGTCCCTTTTGGCTAATTTATATCATTTGACACTTTTTAATGAAAATCCTGATTACTCTCATGGGGCCAGGACGGCGGCTCCGCATGCCCCTGCATAAGTCGGGAAATATGAAACTGAACATATGAATATACTGACAATACTGAAAATATGAAAATTTTGTCATGGATATGACTTGGATATGATATGACTGATATGACATGGATATGACTGTTCTCAAATCTAAAGGGGCAACTTTACGACACAAGTTTCAATTCATTTTTGTTCAGAAAGGTATGAAAATATGCATGTAAAATATAATTAATATAACTTTTATTATAATATTTTTATTTCATTAAAACTTTACAAACAATAATTATTAAATACAATATGTAATTATTTACCACTGGATGTAATTGAAATATTAAGTGAAAATTTCCTGTTAACTTTTACATAATATTTTATAAATATAGATTTGTTTCTTTATTATACAAAAAATAAATAAATAAATAAATAAATAAAGTTCTTTTTTTGCAATATAATATATTCGTTTATCATACATTGTATATATAAGGTAACTTAGCTTTTATTATTTAAATGTTAATAATGCATCGTAATTTAAATAATGATATTTAAAGCAGTAGTCTATTACTTTATTTTATGTTACTACATTACTATTCTCATTTAATTATTAATGCCCATTGCTTATATAACATAATATTTTGAAATTAAATTAATTTTTAATTATATAAAAGTTACTCGCGTATTTTGTGATATTGGAACTTTTTATACCTCCTCCATCCTCTCTTTTTTGTTTGTTTGCTTCCTTAATTTCTTTATGTTTATTATTTCTGACTTACTAATCTGAAATTAATACAAAGAGAATTTAAATGAAGGTGAATGTCTTATATGATGAAAAAAAATTCAAAGCAATTTTATTAAAATAAGTATTAATTTAATTTATGTATATTTTTTATGAACAAAAATTTTTATGATTCAGCCATGAATCATTTTTATCATTTCATTTAGGAAAAAGAAGTATTACATATACCTAGAATAAGGCCTTATAGTGTAAGGCCCAGAAAATAGAGTAAAGCTGCCTTTTCATGACAAACATATCTCAAAAATTAGTTTTAAACTTCCATTTTCTTAGAATTTTTGAAGATTACTTGCAACCTCAATAAAATTATTTCCATAAATAGTTTACAAGTTTTTTAAAACTTTAATATTTTACTTCAGTAATGGTTGTTACTTTTTATCTGATGAAAGAAATAAAAATTATGCTCCGTTTGCATTTCAAAATCTAACAAAAGGCCCTTATAAAATATATCCCTGTATATCTAATAAAAAGAATAAATTTATATAAACTGAAATACTACACAATCAATAGCATGGCACAAACAGATATGTTAGAGTACATGTAAAATTTATTACCACCTTTTTCCAGTCCCCACCCCACACCCACACACATATTTTTTAATTAATCAATATTTTTGTAATAGCATAAAACATGCCTGAAGGTTAAAAAAAGGGAGGAACTTGCTTTAAATTCTAATTTCTACTAAATAAATATCCCTAATGTCCAGGGCCGAAACTAAGGGGGGGGGGGCAGAGGGGGCATGTGCCCCGAGCGCCAGAAGGATGGGGCGCCAAATGAAAGATTATACCTTTGGAATGGATCATTTTCTTCTGATGGACTGATGGCTTCTATTATTATGAAACAGTCATTATAAATGAAGTGTTAGGTGGTATAAAATTATGGCCATTTTTCCCCTTTTTTTCCCCATTCTGACCAGAAAATTAGAGTTCTAACTTTTTACGGCTGCTCTTTCATCTTCACCTAACACTTCATTTATAGTGCCTGTTTCATAATAATAGAAGCCATCAGTCCATCAGAAGAAAATAACTCCGTTAAAGCGAAACTCCGATAATCGGGACTGTACTGTATATTTCATTTAAAAAACGATCTTTAGAATATTTTTGTTGGTGTTCAGAGGGGAGTCATGACCCCCCGTGACCTCCTCCTTGGATCCGCCGTTGTTGATTACGTTGTTCAGTATTACATATTTTAAGATTACATATTTTAAATCTTTAAAATAAGTCGGCTATTAGAAAATTAGTAAAATTCTCTTTGTAAATATACTTTGCGAAAGAGGGTGTGGGGCGCCAAAATCCATGCTTGCCCCGAGTGCAAAAAAGGCTAGTTTCGGCCCTGCTAATGTCAAATACATACCAAAAAGTCTTCTCCTCAAGCCCTAACTTTTCAACGGTTTCCATAACTGTTTTATTGTAGCGCATAAGATTTTATTTGCCTTTTTAATGTAAATCATATTTTTTAAATATTTCAAAACAAAGGTGCTCAATGATAAATTCAGGAGGTAACCTTGGTTCGAGTGTGTGTGTATGCATGTATGTGTGTGTGTGTGGGGGGGGGGGGGTAACCTCACTGGAAGATTTTTAATTTAACGCTTATTAATATTGTTAAGTGCAAATACTTTCCAGAGCTTTAAAAATTCTTCCTCCAGAAAAATGCCTGATTTCAACACTGAAATAAAATAAAAAAAATATTAAAATTTCAAAATTATTTATCATATTTACTTTTTACATATTCTCGTATTTAATGTGGAAAAAATGGATCCGTATAACATACTGTTCGTATGTTATATGGAATTAATTGAAATGAGTTAAATGGAATTTTTAAAAACAGAATTGTTAAAAAAATTACTAAAGCTTATAACAAATTAACACATTCAGTTAATACCCACATCCCCATTAATCTCTTTTATATATAATTTTCTTATCAATTATATATAAGACAGTTATATATGTTATAAAATTCAAAAAATCAAAAAAATTTTCTCAAAAACAAAAGTGATAAAAAATTATTTCGTTTTCTAAACTACTTAAGTCTCTTTTTACTCTCTTATCAATTGTATATATTTAAGATATATATATACATTCATAGTTTCTTATTTTACATACTGGTTTCATATGTTCATTTCTAAATCGTCTTTAGAACTTTATGAATTTCTTCATATATTTGTGATTTCAAATTTATTATATATATATATATATTATAAATTTGAGATGTATTAAATTTTTAAAACAGAAAACTCTAGTAAGTACTCAGTTTTAATAACATGCTAATCAATAAGTACTTTACTTGTTCACTAGATTAATTTTCACACAATTATTCAAATTGGTAAAGAAATCATATTAGATGTAAATTTCCAACTGGGCGAAAAATGTCCGGACCAGGATTCGAACCCGGGACCTCCTGGCTGAAGCCGCCAGTGCTCTGCCATCTGAGCTATCCCGGACGATTCTGGTCGAACTTTTTCACCCAGCTAACCTTGAAGATTACAGCATCTGGTCTGAAACCTGGTTCAGTTCAACAGAATAAATCTCAGGTAATGGAACTCCAGAAATCGCTGGATACGAAAGTACACTAGATTAATTTTCACACAATTATTCAAATTGGTAAAGAAATCATATTAGATGTAAATTTCCAACTGGGCGAAAAATGTCCTGAGGACATTTTTCGCATTGGTAAAGAAATCATATTAGATGTAAATTTCCAACTGGGCGAAAAATGTCCTGAGGACATTTTTCGCCCAGTTGGAAATTTACATCTAATATGATTTCTTTACCAATTTGAATAATTGTGTGAAAATTAATCTAGTGTACTTTCGTATCCAGCGATTTCTGGAGTTCCATTACCTGAGATTTATTCTGTTGAACTGAACCAGGTTTCAGACCAGATGCTGTAATCTTCAAGGTTAGCTGGGTGAAAAAGTTCGACCAGAATCGTCCGGGATAGCTCAGATGGCAGAGCACTGGCGGCTTCAGCCAGGAGGTCCCGGGTTCGAATCCTGGTCCGGACATTTTTCGCCCAGTTGGAAATTTACATCTAATACTTTACTTGTTGCTTACAATTCTAAATCCAGAACTCCAAGTAAGTTTACTACATCTAAACAATAACATTTTTTAACTACAGATTATCTTAAACAAACCTTCTTTGGAACCTGTTCTTTCTCAGTTTATTTTTACGTTATTAGATATGAACTATTTATCAGGAGAGAGAAAGACTTAGCCAAAAGAGCGATAAACTCATACGCTGTATCTTCTCACACAGATGTAACCCATCGGGGTTCCGAGTTGGAGAAAAATTAAGAATGGGGTTCTATTGTTAAAGATGAACCGAGCGGGGCGCACCTAAACCGTATTTAAAGGGCAGTAAAACACTTTTTTCCCCCTCTGAATACTGCATTTATTTATTTTTTTTTTTTTTTGCTTTAATGTCTTTTCATTGAATTACATATAATTTTTCGGAAATAAAACTGCATCAAACACTATACATACATACAGTTAAATTTTTTGTGCTTTTTTCTTTTATTATTTTATTTATTTATTTTATTTATTTATTTATTTATTTTTTGACATACTTATAAAAACTTTTCCTTTCTTACATGCATGGAAAATTTCAGATTTTATTAGGTTTCAAGGAAACAAGTGAATTTTAAGGTTTTTGTTTTTGCTTTTGTTTTTTCAGAAAAATACATTATTTGCATTTGCAAGAAGAAAAATAAAAAAAACTCTTATGCAATTTATACCTTATTCACAATGTCTAAAAAAATGCATTTAACATATTTATAGTAATCATTTTCATTATTTCATTAATTTATCATTTTATTTAAAATCGTTTAAACTTACTTTCTGTCTAGAATTCATTTAAATACTTAAATACAAAGTTTAGAGGATTATAAATCATCCTGAATAATAAAATAGAAAAATTCAAAATGAAACTTGTTTGAATGAATAACAATTCAATATGCTATTTAACTACAACTGGGATAATTTTTAAAGAGAAAAGAAAAAAAAAAGGGAAAAGGAAATGTACAAATTATTAGGGAATTATTACGAAATGTACAAATAAAATGTTCTTACAATAGAAATATAGAAATATTTCCGAATTGAAAAATCACCCCCCCCCCCCTCCCAACGCCAAGTAAGCTGAAAAAATGCAAAGGAAAAAGAAATCGCCCTTTTAAAAATACTTTTGTTTTGTGTAACATATAATGCTTTAGTAACAAAATAAAGCAATGCATATCTATAACTCATTCTAAACTGTATTACTACTAATCGATGCATTAAATGAATTTTATAACAAAGTTATTTTAATGGTACTTATAAGTACCGTCAGAAGATAAAGGATTAAAGACATTTTATGAACGATTTGAACGAAATTTTGAATAATTAAAATAATTAATATTTTTAAATTTTGTTTTCCTGTCTTAAAAAAGGTATTTAAACGGTCGATTGCATAGTTTTGCTGTATTACATTTTTCTTATTCAACAGAATTTAATGACACGTTCTTAATTATTGCCCTACAATCAATTATTAGTATTCTGTTGATAATTTATGAGAATATTTCCTCATGTGATTTGCTAAATATATATCAATGCGATAAATACTAGAATTTTTCATATAAGTAAAACTTTTTAACATACTTATTACCAATTATTATTTATAAATATTTTTGCCTCTTTAAAAATGTATCCAATACAAGAAAACTTGAAAATAATTAAATTATTGCGCGAGAAAAGCATTAAGCGGTAGAAATTATGTCTTATTTAAAAATCCAATTAATAATATTGCCAAATCCTTTCAAATGAATGATATATTTATACGTGAATATTAAAAGAGAAAGAAGCTTTAATTTCAACTAATATAATTTTAACGAAAATATTAAAATTTTATACCTAATGTTGCAAGGTAGTAAAATTGGGGACGATCGCGACATTGTTTTAATGGATTTTGAAAAAAATATATTAATTTTGAATTGTTACGCCAATAATAAAAATATTACCCATCTTTAAAGCTTTCGGTCGCTAGTCGTCTTTGAAATTTTTAATAAAGAAGGGAATCTGGTGTATATTTCGTAGGCTAATTGAGAAAACAGGCTCTTTGCAAAGAGCCGGGCTAATTGGAGAATCATCTCCCTTTTTCCAATTAGCCTGATAGTTTTCAGGCTTATTGTAAAGAGCCTAGAGAGCATTAGGCTAATTGAAAACTGGCCACTTGTTTCTCAATCAGCCTGGCGTTTTTTAGGCTTGTTGCAAAGAGACCAGACAGCCAGGGCCGAAAGTAACCTTTTTTGCGCCCGGGGCAAACATGGATTTTGGCGCCCCCCCCCCCCATTCTCTTCCACAAAGTATATTTACAAAGAGAATTTTACTAATTTTATAATAGACGACTTATTTTAAAATTTAAAATATGTAATACTGAACTACATAATCTACAGTGGCGGGTCCAAGGGGGAGATCTCTCTGAACATCAACAAAAATATTCTAAAGATCATTTTTAAAATGACATATTCAGTAGAGTCCCGATTATCCGAGTTTCCGCTTTCACCGAGTTATTTTCTTCTGATGGACTGATGTCTTCTATTATTATGAAACAGCCATTATAAATGAAGTGTTAGGTGAAGATGAAAGAGCAGCTGTAAAAAGTTAGAAGTCTGATTTTCTGGTCAGAATGGGATATGGCCATCTTTTTTTTCCCATTCTGACTAGAAAATCAGATTTCTAACTTTTTACGACTGCTCTTTCATCTTCACCTAACACTTCATTTATAATGGCTGTTTCATAATAGTGGAAGCCATCAGTCCATCAGAAGAAAATTATCCTTTCCGAAGGTATAATCCTTCATTTGGCGCCCCTTCGTTCTGGCGCCCGGGGCACATGTCCCCTCTGCCCCCCCCCCCCCCTTAGTTTCGGCCCTGCAGACAGCGTTAGACTAACTGAAAAATTACCATTTATTTCTTAATCAGCGTGATATTTTTAGGCTTATTAACCCATAACGGGACCCGAACCCGAGAAAAAATATAACAGACCGCACTCCCGATCCGAGCAAGACAAAATAATTTCATTCCACACGCAACCCGAGCAGAACGTGAAAGTTCTATTTAAAAAAAAAAAAAAAAAAAAAAAAAAACGAAATCTCACCGGAACCAAATACGATAACCGACAAAAATATTCTAAAAACCATAACTTGATCCAAGCAAGACAAAATAATTTCCGAGGACATGAACCCAACTAGAACCTGAAAATTCCATTTCAAGCCAACCTGAAACCCGACCCGAACCCGATCTGAAAACGACAAAAATATTTCAAAGAACCGTAACCCGATCCCAGCAAGATAAAATAATTTCCGTCGACACGCAACCAGATCCGAATCTAAAAGTTCCATTTTAAGTTAATCCGAAAACCGACTAGAACCGGAAAAAAACTTTACGCGAGACAGTTCCCGATCCGAGCAAGACAAAATAATTTTTGCCAACATGCAATCCGCTCATAACCTAAAAATTCCATTTCAAGTCATAACGAAACTCGGCCCGAGCCCGGCAAAAACATTCTATCGAACCGTAACCCGATTAGACTTATTGCAAAAAGCCTTAGATAGCGTTAGGCTTATTGAAAAATGACCACTAATTTTTTTTCAGTCTGATTACAATGAGGCTATCCAGTTTAGGCTAATTAAAAACGTGCTAAGGTAGTGAATGATTATGCATAATTTAAGTATAAACAAGTAATATAAAAATTTTGTTTTTAAAGTCAATTCCTACTTAGGTCATCAAAGGAAAAATTAATATAATCCCTTAAGCTAGTATTAGTTTTTGTTGCCTTAAAATATCTCAATTTGTTGATTTTCTATAAGCAAGTAGGTTTACTTTACAATGGAAGTCTATGGGAATTTGACAAAATATTAGAGATATTGCCAAGTTGGCGTCACTTTTGGCTACTCAGTTTGGTCACCAAATTTGGCGATATATCACCAAGTTGGCGACAAACCTGGCGGTATTTGGCAACAGAACAGGGTACCCCATATAGTAACCCCCATTATAAATATGAAGATGCATTCGCCATTTTGTCTCCCATATAAAACTAAAATTAATTAAAATTTAATTAATGAATTAATATTTGAAAAATCTGTATTAACATCAGTTGTCATCCAGTACAAGTTTTAAAAAAATTATTTCAACTCGATAGGATGAATAATAAGTATTTTATTAACGATTGAAAATTTGAACAAGATATATAAATAAATATAGGGAGTGTGTGAACTACTAGTAGGAATTGAAAAAATAAAAGCAGGAACATAAAAATATGTAATAAAACTGTTTTGAGAGTTGACAAAGTTGATTGTTGACAGAGTTCATCCCGG
This sequence comes from Maratus speciosus, assembly GCA_963932465.1. Classification (NCBI taxonomy): domain Eukaryota; kingdom Metazoa; phylum Arthropoda; class Arachnida; order Araneae; family Salticidae; genus Maratus; species Maratus speciosus. The sequence goes on along the minus strand of OZ010799.1, from coordinate 70,020,488 downwards.
CTAGAATATAATTTTTGTGAATACTTCATTTTTATTGCAAGGGTCTATGTTTTGTTAACAACCGATGCAATAAGTATGAAAGAAATTTGCAGATGAGGCAGATTTTTAATGTTTTTCTGTATTACGAAAGAAGATTGGTTGCTAACGAAAATAATGAGAAAAAAAATATACGAATTTCTGGAAAAATTACATCTGCAGATGAGGCAGATTTTTAATGTTTTTCCATCATTATAATGGCGAGTTCGGCTGCTCATGAAAATAGAAAAAAATATATAAGAAAAATCTTACAATAAAAAAACCTGCAGATGAGGCAGGTTTTTAATATTTTTTGAGTATTGCCCAGATAAAGCCTATCTTCTTTGCGTAATTCTGGAAAAACTTTAATAATCTGCCTCATCTGCAGATCCCACAATTACACAGAGAAGGTGTGTTGCTAGTAAAAATAATTATATAAGAAAATTTCTACAACAATGAAATCTACAGATGAGGCGTATTTTAAAAGTTTTACCAGTATTACGCAGAGAAGATCCGTATCTAATGACATTTATGATAAAATATATTTTAGAAAATGTTTGCAATAATTGCATTTTCAGATGAGGTAGACTTTATGTTATTTTTCACCTTTATGTAGAAAAGATAGGTTACTGAATGAAAACAATACACTAAAAATAAATAAGAAAAGAGCTGTAATTATAAAATCTGCAGATAAGGAAGAAATTTAATATTTTTCCAAGAGTGTATGGGTGGCTGTATGAATATGATAAAAAAAAAAGAAGAAGAAAACTGCTTTATTGACAGATTTGATTCATGCAGCTGGTTGATAATTAAGGTTAATAAACACCTTTTTTAATTTTTTTCGGTAAAATTTGATCCCTCCTCGTAAAGATGAACAAAAAATCTGCAATGCAGACATCAACTGAGAATCTAACTATATCATCCATATATTTTATAATTTTTTTTTAATTCCGTATTATATTATTTTTACATAAAAAACACATTTGCATATTAACAAATTGCTTATATGAAAAATAACATTCTAATTAATGTTGAATAATAATTTTATTTTAACAAAAAAAGTTATTGACTATTTTTTAATTTTTCCTTTTTAAAAAGTGGTTAATAACTAATTGAAAATTTACTAATACAAGATTAGATTATCATTAATACAAAAAGAAGGTACACAATAGTGGACTAACACCAGTAAATAAATTTAAACGAATTTTTACTTTAAATATAAAAGTAAAGTTACCAGTACTTATCATTTGTAATTTTTATTTTTCTTCCTTTTTCTCCACATGGTGCACTCTTATGACACTTGGCGGGTGACATTTTTGTCGGGTTCAGATTTAGTTCAGGTTATTTTCAAATGGAATTTTTAGTTTCGAGTCGGGTTGCGCGCCTACGGTAATTATTTTGCCGTGCTTCGATCGGGTTATTGTTCAATGGAATATTTTTGTCGGGCTCAGATTTGGTTCGGGTCAGATTTCATTTTTTTAATGGAATTTTTAGATTCGGGTAGAGTAACATGTCCACCGAAATTAATTTGTATTGATCGGATCGGGATACAGCCTGATGTAATTTCTTTTGGGTTCGGTTTGACTTCAACAAGAGCTTTCAGGTTCGGATCGGGTTGCCTGTCGACGAAAAATATTTTGTCTTGCACGGATCTGGTTATGGTTCTTTTTGGTCTGGTTTGGAATACTTTTTTTGGGTTAAAATTTGATTCGCGTCGGGTTTCAGGTTGACTTCAAATGGCATTTTTAGGTTCTGATCGTGCAGCGTGACCACGGAAATCACGTTATCTTGCTCGGATCTGGCTATGATTCTTTGGAATATTTTTATAGGGTTCAGATTTGGTTCGGATTTTTTTCTAATGGAACTTTTAGGTTCGGGTCGTGTTACGTGTCCACGGAAATTATTTTGTCTTGCTTAATTCGGGTTATGGTTCAATTTAATATTTTTGTCGAGTTCAGATTTCGGGTTTTTCTCAAATGGAATTTTTATGTTCGTGTGGGGTAACATGCCCGCGGAAATTGTTTTGCCGTGCTCGGATTATAGTTCTTTGATTATAGTTCTCAGATTATAGTTCTTTGGAATATTTTTGTCGGGTTCAGATTTGGTTCGGGTCAGATTCCGCGTTTTTTTTTCTTTTCAAAATGTAATTTTTAGGTTCGGGTCGGGTAACATGCTATCGGAAATTATTTTGTCTTGCTCGTTACCGGTTATGATTCATTAGAATAATTTTGTCGGGTTCAGATTTGGCTCGGGTCAGATTTCGGGTTTTTCTCAAATGAAAGTTTTATATTCGTGTGGGGTTGTGTGTCCACGGAAATTATTTTCTCTTGATCGGATCGGGTTATGGTTCTTTGTAATATTTTTGTCAGTTATCACGGTTGTTTCGGGTCAGATTTCAGGTTTTTTCAAATGGAACTTTCAGGTTTGGGTCGAGTTGCGTGTCGACGAAAATTATTTTGTCTTGCTCGGATCGGAGTACATTCTGATTTTTTTTTTCTGGTTCGGGTCGGGTTATGGGTTAATAAGCCTAAAAAAAAAAGTCATCCTGATTGGGAAATAATCGGTTATTTTTCAATTAGCCTAACGCTTTCTAGGCTCTTTGCAATAAGCCTGAAAAATACCAGGCTGATTGAGAAACAAGAGGTCAGTTTTCAATTAGCCTAACTCTTTCCAGGCTCTTTGCAATAAGCCTGAAAATTATCAGGCTAATTAGAAAAAGAGAGATGATTCTCCAATTAGTCCGGCTCTTTGCAAAGAGCCTGATTTCTCAATTAGCCTACGACATATACACTATATGGCCAAAGGTGACCGGTCACTTGCGATTTTTGACGTTTTGTTAAATATCTAAAAAAATACATGAGGAATTAATCTGAAATTGCAGGTGTATAAACAGTATAGTATAGGTCATATATTTCCGCGAAGATTTTTTCCAGAAACCCGATAGGGGACCGTCAAAAAATTGAAAAAGAACGAATATCTTTTGGATAACCCTGTAAAAACTAATACAGCAAAAGCGTTTAAACTCGAGATTATTAATAAGTGGCTTATTGTAATATACTGTGTTCATCATTATAAAAATTTAACTTTTATGGAAAAAGGCCCTTATAAGAAACTAGCTAAAGTACACGTCGTTGCCCGGAATTTTAAGAATGTTTGTTGAAAAATCAGTTTCAAAATTAAACATGCAGTATAAAACAAACAATAAACTAGTATGTTGCGGCCATTACAAAACTTTTTTCTCCATAAATCATGTCAATTAAATCATTTAAATAGTACAAGAAATAACGATTTAGCACCAATTCATATCAAATTATATCTGAATTTGAAGTTTGTTGAAAATCCAAGTATTTGTTCTTGAGATAAAGCTAATGCGGAAATCACAAAAATACAGCATAGCAGCGCCCCCCTGTTGAGCGATTTACATCAAAAATTAAACAGCACTAATTTATACATCAATTCATGTCAAGGACTAACTAAATCTGAAGTTTGATGAAAATCCGTTCAATAGCTTTTGAGATACAGCTCTTGTGAAAATCGTGAAAAATGCAGCACAGCAGCGCCACCTGTTGGACGATTTACACCAAAAATTAAACAGCACTAATTTATATCAGGGACTAACTGAATCTGAAGTTTGATGAAAATTCGTGCATTTTTTCTTGAGTTAGAGCTATTGCGATAATCATGAACAATACAGTATACCAGCGCCACCTGTTGGACGATTTTCACAAAAAACTAATCAGCACCAAACTATATCCTGGACTAACTGAATCTGATGTTTTATGAAAATCCGTGCGGTAGTTCTTGAGATATAGCTATTGCAGTAATCGTGAAAAATGCCGCATAGCAGCGCCACCTGTTGGGCGATTTTCACCAAAAACTAATCAGGTCCAGTTTATATTAAGGTCTAACTAATATGAAGTTTTGTGAAATTCCGTGCATTAGTTCTTGAGATAGAGCGCCCACGAAATTTTTGTCACATACAGACTCACAGAGTGACAGAGTGACAGACAGACTCACAGACAGACATTTTCTAAAAAACGTCAAATCGTGTTCTGGCCATTCTAAAACTTATAAATCCGTCGAAAATCGGAAGTCTTAATTTTTCACGAATCCAATACTTTCTTGTAAAGATAGAAGAAAGTAAAAAAGCGGTAAAGCTGTCTTTATTTCAGTTCTTCTGTAAGAATGAGCTCTAGGGACCTAAACCTTTGTGGAAATTCTAATCTACACGCATACACACACGTATATGTATGGAATAGATTTTAAAATGGCGAAAACAAATTCAGAGAGCATCAAAATATTAAAATATGCCAATATTTCCATAATCGGATTTTTTATCATGTTTCAATACGTTTTTTCCAAATTTATATGACGTTATATATTCACCTGCTGGCTTACATTATATTTTCAATATGACGTAATATTCCTCTTTTTTTGAATTCGTCAAACTATTTATTTCATTTGCATTTTTCACTTGGAAATCTTGCAATAGAAAAGTTATGATGTAATATTCACTTTAAAAAATCCAACTATTTATTTCATTTTCATTTTTCACGTGGAAAACTTGCAATAGAAAAATAATTCTTCCGGTAAGAATTTGATTATGAATTTTTAATTGTTGGCAACTGCGATAACGAAAAATGTTTAAATTTGATAGGAAATTGCTGCTAAATGGGCAGTTTTTTATTAATTAAAAATTAACTATAAATTATTTCGATTCCGGATTACTTTAGTTGCCTCAGCCGTAATTTTAATATATATATACACATGTACGTAACATTTCAAAATTCTGGCTTCCAAACTGTGGATTTGTGTAGAATTAGAGTCAGACAAACAAATTTTCATTTTTATATGTTAGATTTGACAGCAGCTATGTCGCTAAAATACTAAAATCGACAGAATAAATATATATTGCTATGAAATTGTCGCCAGAAATATCGATCTACACCCGTTATCACGATTCATGATCAAATGTGCTTCCGATTGATTGCTAGGGTTTGGAATTACTGTTTCTAAGCTTATGTGTACCGATTCTAGAACCTCCGATACTGAAATTTGGGAATATATTCTTATTGCGATCGATTCAGTTTTATACGATGTCAATGTTTATTGATACTTAAATTTTCTACAATCGCCCAAAACTAATCCGAAGATAGTAAAAAATAAAAGTAGTGAAAAATTAAAATATGAGTCAAAATTTGGTGTCCATCTTGAAAACCTCAATTTCGGTAAAAGTCCTATATAAATACGATCTCTTAAGGTTATTTTTTTAAATATATATATTTTTTTAAATAGTGTAATTTCCAATGGAATTGCCACTTTTCATTTTCTTTGCGACTTTTAGAATTGGAGTAATAGCCACAGCTTGTATTTGTTTTGGGCTGGGGTATTGTACATGTACATTATTCTGTAAAGGGATAATATAAATCCACTGAAATAAAAAATTGGTTTAAAAAGTTACTCTGAAATTGATACAAGAAATAAACTAGTAAGTTGTGGCCATCACAAAACTTTCTTCTATATAAATTCCATCAATTAAATCATTTAAATAATACAAGAAATTAAGTCAATGTAGCACCAATTCATATCAAATTATATCTGAATTTGAAGTTTGATGAAAATTCGTGCATTAGTTCTTGCGATAGAGCTATAGCGGAAATTGTGAAAAATGTAGCATAGCAGCGCCACCTGTTGAGCGATTTGCAACAAAACATAAACAGCAGTAATTCATATCAAGGTATACATGAATCTGAAGTTTGTTGAAAATCCAAGCATTAGTTCTTGAGATAGAGCTATTGGGAAAATCGCAAAAAATGCAGCATAGCAACGCCACCTGTTGAGCAATTTACACCAAAATGTATAAAACGTCAACTCCAGTCAAGGACTAACTGAATCTGAAGTTTGATGAAAATCCGTGCATTAGTTCTAGAGATTGAGCTATTGTGAAAATCGTGAAAAAGGCTGTATAGCAGCGCTACCTCTTAAGTGATTTACACCAAAAACTAATCAGCACCAATTTATATCAGGAACTAACAGAATAATAATTTTTATTAAATTCCTTTAATTAGTTCTTGAGATAGAGCGCCTACAAAATTTGTGTCACACACAAACAGACAGACTCACAGATTCACAGACAGACATTTTGTAAAAACATGTTTTTCGAGTTCTCTGACCACTAAAACGTGTAAATCGGTCGAAAACCGGAATTCGAAAATTTTCATGAATCCAATACTTTTTTCTTGTAAAGATAGAAGAAAGTAAAAATGATATAAAAAAATATTTTTGAAATTGTTCATTATATATATATATATATATTATCAGACATAATTCTATCAGCACATTCATCACAAATTGAGTTATCCTTACTACAACAAATAACAAAGGATAATTTAATATTTTATGTTGAAAATTATCAATTTTGTCAGAATAAAACATCATATTTTGTATATTAAACTAAAAATGCTTTTTTAATTTTATGCTAGCAAACTAAATTAGATTCGAGACATTGATTAAATATTTTATCTGGAAGAAATTTTATAATGTAAATAATAATTATTTGGGATAATGGCCTTACTTTTACCACTAAAAAATAAAATCCCAATTTCAGCTGATTCAATGCTTTGTTCCATTTTTAGTTTCAGTAAAATTTGACAATTTTTTAAGATGAAAAGGGACGATTTTTAATAAATAATTAATTTTTGCATTTAAAATTTGTAAAGGGCGTTCAGAATTTAATTAAATTTATTATTAGTTGTTCTATAAAATAAATTTGGTTTTGTAATGCTTGCTTTTAACCCCGGAGAAAGCGGCCCTCTTTTTGTTTAATGGAAGCACATGCCGGATTGCCGGATTTTTCAGGCTCGAGGTTTATTTGCTTTTCGAAATACGTAGGAAATTATGTATTGTTTTCAAAATATTACGCGCACGATTTCTCGAATTCAAACTTAGTACTTGGTAATAGCGGAGTACCAGCTACTCTTTTGTAAGGATGCTTTAGTGGTAAAGTTCGTTTTGATATTTTGCGCGCTATCGTGATGTCCTGAATTCTAAAATTTATCTTTATACGAGAGCTATTCTGTGATATTTTAAGTTTCGAAAAGTATGAATGAGTCTCCGGGAATCTGATTGCCACGGTTAATTTTGCTGAGATTTGTTAATTAGGTAACTGTGGTTGTGTAGTAGCTATATACAGTGCTTTAGGAGATGGATTCGTTGAATTTTGAACCTAACCTGTTTTCCTGTTTTTAAGTTCTGGATTTCGAACGCATCCTTTCTCCGGGTTCTTTGAGTTCTGAATTTTTTAAGACACCCTGCTCTCGGTTTTGAAATCTATCGTGATATTCAGTAACTAGTTATTTTCTGGCTGAACAGTTTTGATAGAGACTATGACTGTGATATTTCATAACTGTTGTAAGCAGTAATTAACTAGAAATAAGGTGTTAGTGGAATCCATGTTCACAGGGTCTGACTAATGAAGGGACATGCAAAGCAACTTCCCCCACATTTCAGGACCTCTATGTATCGGAATTCCAAAAATACACGAAAATTGTTAATCAGCGATCACTTTACCACATGTATGAGGGCTTCGCGCACATGTAAAAAAAAAACATCACTGGACGCAGCAACCTTTATGTATCGGAATCCCAAAACTACACGAAAATTGTTAATCCGCGATCACTTTACCGCATGTATGAGCGCTTCGTGCACATGAAAAATAATTTTTTCAATGCTTTTTCTCTTTTAACATCACGAGGTAACCGATTAATGACGTAATTAATTATTTATTTGTACACAAAAAGAAAACAAAAAAAAAACTGTTTGAAATAAAAAAGCAGATTATGACTTTTTTCAATGCTTTTTATATTTTAATATCATGGCGTCACCATTTATTGACGTAATTGTTATTTAAATTAACGCAAAAATTAATAAATCATCAAAATTCATTAAAAATACACATAAAACGTTGAATTGTGAATCACTTTGACATAACAAACTCGAAATGACAAAAATATCATTGCTCAAACTTTCCAACAATAAAAGAGCAACATCTGGCTGACTCTCGACAATTTGGCAAGATTTCACCAAATGGTGGGTTGAAATAGGGACCAACCGAAGTGCAGTACTAGTTATTTCAGCATGATTCACGAAATATTTCTACGAATAGATAGAAGGTGGTCCCCCGGAAAGATGCTTGCCCCGGTGACCTAGATTGTCTAAGTCGGGCCCTGCTTGTTCAAGTGACATTTAGGCTGCGCACGCACCATCCTTCTAACTGTTATCAGTGTCGGCTTCGTTTTTTGTGGCCACGCAGTCTCTTTGATTTTTAACGATTTTAGCAGGAGAGGGACTGATGTCCGGCAAAAGAGGAAATCTTTCCTTCAAGTAGAGTCGAACTCCTTATCTCCTGACCCATTGTTAATTCCCCTCATTATTTTGCGAATAAACCGCAGATGGGTTCAGAATAAAGGATTTTCCAAGAAAACTAGAGAAGTAGGCAAAATACGCGTCTGTACGCAGTCTTAGTGGGTTCGTGCAGAATGAACAGTAAGACCATCTTCAACTGAGTTAATCCAATTGATTTTAATTATTTTTGGTAAAGGAATTTTCCCTTCCCAGTCTTTCATAATATAGAGCTTCTTTTTGACCGCCTGCATATGAAGTTATGTGCTTCACTGTTAACTACCATATTAGTGCTATAAATAATTTGTTGTGCCTTTGTTTGGTCTGTGTTATGGACTTCTTTTATGAGTACATCCCTGAAGGGAGTATCGCAATTGTTTTATTTCATTTAGAAATTCGATCTCTACTAGATAATACGAAAATACACAAATGTGTCTTAATTGTCAGCAGTTTTTTTTTAAATCTTCTTTATTAAGAGATTTCTCGTCAATTAATAAACAACAGACCATTTCAACTAATAAAATCTATACTCACATTTACTATAAGGTAAATGAACAGTCGTGGAAAAAAAGTAAACTCCCCCTACTAACTCCTCAACAAATTACCGTAGAAGAAAGTTACTGATACCGAACGATTGGAAATAAAGTCTACTTTTAAATGATTATATAAAACTTGCTTATAGGGCCATCTACATATAAGAACGAAACATAATTTTGTTTTTTCAATAGCAGTACAAAATCTGACAGCATAAATGAATTCTACACCATTTAATTAGCCTAAAAACAAATTTTTATACAATTCGTACCATAAGTTTCCGAAAAATTAATTATTTTAACCCGGCAGGACGCGCGCTGTGAAAAGTAACTCGAGAACGGGCATGGGGTGTCAGCACACCCTCAACATATTAAATGGCATAAATACGAAAAAAAAAAAAAAAACCTTTAGAATTCTGTATTAAAATGCACGATAATTACACTCCTTCTCATGCAAAATGATAACGGAAAATGTTATATTATAACTAATTTTGAAAATTAATAAACAACAAATTAAAAGCACTCAACGACAGCAGACGAATATTTTCGGCCTGGGGTGTCAAAACACCCCGCGCCCGTCCTGCCGGGTTTAAACGAGCGTATTTTAAAGGCTGTATCCAAACTGAAGTTCGGTACTCGATTGTTAACTGAGATAACCCCTTCTTGATAAGGGCGCTTTAAGCGTCACTTAAGCAGTCAATGAAGTCTGCTAGATTACAGGACAGCGTAGGAAATTTCAAAATATCTAGTCACTTCTATGATAGACGGCCCCTTAAACCACCATTTTGCCTTTTTTTAAGCATAATTTGAAAACTACTTGGAAGAAAATGTGAAATTTTGGATTTCCTTAAAGCAGGACTTAATAAATCTAAATCCATAAAAAAATTGCAGGTTATAATTCATATTTTTTCGAATATTAATTTCATAATTCATAATTCATATCATAAAATTATAAAAAATGCAAATTCAACGTATTCATGTTTGGGTATATTAGTATTATTGATACACAAAAATTAGCACATTAGGAGTATAATTTCAGGAGATATAAATAAAAAAATGAAAATGAAATTTAACATTATTTTGAATGTTTATAATTCAAATGACTTGAAATTTGGTGCCTTGGCATAGTTTGAACCGAAGATTTGAAATATCTCGTTAAAATTGGTTATTGCAAATGAAAAAAAGGAAGTTTGGATTCGTTTTAATCTGTAGATGACCACCTAAGAAAATTTTATATACATAATTTAAAAGTAGACTTTATTTCCAATCGTTCGGTACCAGTAACTTTCGTCTACGATAATTTGTTGAGGAGTTAGAAGGGGGTGTTTACTTTTTTTCCCACGGCTGAACCTATAGTGAGCCACGTATTAGTAGTGGGCCACTAATTTTTAAAAGTTAAAAACAATCCCGAAATGCGTTTATTAAAAACTTATTTTATAAATTCATTTATTAAAATGCATTTATTAAAAAAATATTTAATCTTGACGCTCCGGATGGTTATAAACACTATTGGCATGATTTGAGGAAAGAACCGAAAAAATGCTTCAGTCGACAAATAGGAGGAGGATCAATAATTGTTTGGGAAACTTTAGTCATGATGGATTATGCGATTTAACCCGAATTTCGGGTCGTATGAACTTTCCGCAATACCAGGATACGTTATATATGATTATTTGATACCGTTTGGAACTTTTTAAAGTGGTCCTAGCTGGATATTTCATCACAACAATACAACTTCCACGTGTTTAAATCCACCCAGCAATGGTTTAAAAAAGAAAAAAATCATGTTTTGTCATGGCCAAGTTGGAGTCCAGGCTTAAATCATATGGAAAATCTTTGGGGCATATTAAGTGGCAAAGTTTATGCTAATAATAAGCAGTTTTCATCTGCCAATGAACTAGAAGTAGTCATTGTAAAAGAATGGCACAATATTTCTGAATCTGTACTTAACCACCTGGTCACTCCTATGAAAAACAGAGTGTTTGAGGTTATAAGGAAAAATGGAGGACCAATATCGTATTAATTTACATATTATTTTTGTTTTTAGACAAGTGGTCTTACAACTTGTTAACGGTGTATTTTTCCATCATTGCTTATAGTTTTGTTAACATATTTATTGCATTATCCAAAATTACTGCAAAATAATTTTAATAAATATGTTGTATTTTGATATCTCATGTGTTTAATCTATAATTAGACCTTTTGTTTACTTCATAATTTTCAAAATCAAAGAGGTCTCATAATTTCTTAACGCACTGTAAAAATGTTTTAAGAAACAGTCAAGTTTGTACTTATTAAGTTTTAATGTCTCTCAAATTTTTTATATTAACTTACAAATCAAATTTTAAATGACATTCCATAATACCCAAACTTTCTTTACTAAATAAAATACTTTCTCGTCACAATATAAGTTAAGTAGTTACAATATTTCATTCTGCAAAAAGAAAACTTCTTTTTTATTACGATTATTTTTTTCAGAAAATGCAAATCTACTTATCGATTATTGAGAAAACTGAAATTTTTCTACGTATTATTAGGTAGATTTCGTTACAAAAAGCTACCTATTCCAGCCGTTCGGAGGAAAGCGATTAAAAAAAAAATTTGGTTTATTTTCACCGATCATGACCCCAGACCCCGAAACCACCTTCCATTCAAACTTTGATATATATTTGCACTATGGTGCTCTGCCTCCTGCAAGCTACGCTCGCCAACTCCCTTTCCGACACTGCAGAATCTAAAAGCACGCTAATTTGATCGCTTTTAAAAAGATTAGAGAAGATTGAATTGTAATGAAAAAGACTATAGTAGACTCCCTCTAAACGGGTTTGCATTCAATTCCCTTTGATTGCGAAAATTTAAGGTCGAATCAGTTGCTGTTAATACATCCAATGGTTGTTTTCGTGTTTGATTAAAGAAGACCAGTTAAACATTTGAAAGGAAGCTAAAATAAAATGAATTAAGTAAGCAGAGTCTTTGCCTCCCGGTAATTTTTAACAGCTTTATAAAACGATTGACATAATACAGTTTACTACAATTACTACAATTTGCCACTTTAACCCCTCCAAGGGCCGTGGTTCATTTTTGGACAACTTAATTTTAATTCTTCAATGCCACAATTGCACCAGAATATTGGAATAAAAATTTTCCTTTTATTAAGTAAGTGAACAAAAGCATTTTCGTATTTCGAAATTGTTTGTAAATTCTGGTGCCATTCACCGATTTCAACATTTTGCGAATAGAAGTACCTTGACCCTGAAAAGGTTAAACGCATACTAATGTATTTATTATTTTAAAGATTCCTTTCTATTTTAATATTCACGTGTAAATACAATTTTCAGGACATAATTTTCAATATTTTCCTGCTTTTAACACTGACTCCTTTAATAGTAATTTTAAAGTTTTTTTGTTCTGTTTTTAATAGTCACGTGTAAATTAATTTTCAATCGTTAGGAAATATTACTCTTTGCGCTGTTTTTAGAATTGAAAACAATCTCTATAATAATAGCCTAAGTCATGTGACTATTATCAAGAGTTCCCAGCGGATCCCTTCGCTTTTTATATTCCAGGCGGCCATTTTGGTACTTTAATGTTAGCCAGCCACAGGCGATAAGTCGCCAAATATTATTCTATCGCCATCATTTCACTTATAATAGTCCAAGTCATGTAAGTGCCATAAACAATTACAACTCTTCGCTTTTCATAAGAAATGTTTCCATTTTGATTAAAGAATCAAAGTTATTTTTTCAAAAAGAACTACATCAAAGATGCCATGATCGCAAAGAATTCTTGGTACTTTTATGTTAGCCAGGTAGAAATCTCGCCAATAGTTTTTTTTTTTAACTCGCCAGTTAGAATTTTTTTGTTTTTCGAGTGGTAAATTAAAACGGTACCACTTGGTTATCCCATCGACCAAAAATCTATCGCCAGACTATAAGATTAAATGCCAATAATGGTTTATCGTAAATGTCACATTCACTTGACTGTAAGGAAGTTACAAGTGTTTGCGCCATCAAGTGAATTTTATTTCGATGTTTTATTTTTATTTTTTATTAATGCTATACTACACTGCTCAAAACAATTAAAGGATATTTGAAGTTTTATATAAAATAAAGATATAAACGAAATTTTTTTTTGCCGAAAATAGAAGAAGAGAATCACAAATGCAAATTTTTCTGGTTTTCAAACTGTGGAGTATGCAAATTTTGAGTTCGACGTCAAAAACGTCGCTTCAGCGGCAGCGAATGAAATTTGACTTTCAACTGGATAAAAGAGAATGAAGACAAGGATGATCGGCATTCAGTGATTGCTTTGTTTCGATGAGTACGATGTCTCAGCGAAGTCATTTGATAGATTCAGAAGCTTTGAGAATTGTTGGTAGGTTAGAAGGGGGCCAAACTCAAGCCGAAGTAGCGCAAGCCATTGGAGTGTCACAAAGTGTCATTTCCAGGATCTGGAACCGTTTTTTGGAGAGTGGATGTGCAGGCCGAAGACCAGGGCAAGGTCGTAGACGGCAACAACGCCCAATGAAGATCGGTATTTAGCGTTAACAGCTCGGAGACACCGAACCATGAACGCTACTCTTCTCCAACAACACCTTCGCTGGGCTACAGGCACCCCGATTTCAACTCAGACTGTCCGAAACCGGCTCCATGCTGTAGGTCTGTATACTCGCCGACCGATGGTATGCGTTAGATTAACATCAAGGCATCGTCGCGACCGCAGGGAGTGGGCAACCGAGCATGTCAACTGGAGGAGAAATGAATGGAGCAATATTCTGTTTTCTGACGAGTCCCGTTTTTCTGTGCATCCGGATAATAGGCGTATTTTCATCTGGAGGTACCGTGGTAGTAGGAATAATCCTGCGTTCGTGCACGAAAGTGTCAGATTTGGCGGTGGAGGAGTGTTGGTGTATGGTGGCATCTCCATTGACGGGCGCACTGACCTCTACATCATTCGAGATGGAGCTCTGACTGGTCGCCGATATAGGGATGAGATCCCCAAAACTATTGTAGTCCCTTACGCTGCAGCAATCGGATATAACTTCATTTTAATGGACGATAACTGCAGGCCACATCGTGCAAACCTGGTGGAGGATTTCCTTTTCGAGGAAGGAATCGTTCGAATGGAATGGCCAGCGTGTTCTCCAGACATGAATCCAATCGAGCACATTTGGGACGCTCTAGGAAGACGAGTTTCTGGCCGCCAACAACCCCCACAAACTCTCCAAGAACTGGAAAGAGCTCTTCTGGAAGAGTGGGGCAGAATACCCCAACTCGTCATTAATAGCCTCATTGAGTCCATGCCTCAAAGGTGTTCAACGTTGCTGGCCGCCCGTGGAAACCATACCCCCTACTGAAAATGATTTTCTTTGAAGAAAACACCTTTTCTTATTCCTTTTTTCACATATGCACAAATTGTGTTTTTTTCCTTCAGTACACAAATGCGCAATAAAATGTATTTTTTTCTGCCAAACATGTGTAATTTATTCTCATATAACCTACTATGTGTGTCGACCATGTATCAATCAGCTAAACAGTTTACCAGATACAAAATCCACCTAAAACTGCAATATCCTTTAATTGTTTTGAGCAGTGTAATTAATTTGAGCACAGATGTCATATACATATCAACACCATAAACATCAACATCCGGATTACCATATTAAGCATAATAACGATATTTTGGCGCCAGTTAAGTACCTGTTGCGTATACGACATTAGTGTCAGAAAAAAAAATCGCGCCGTATATGACATCTGTGCCTTTATTTGTTCTTTCGTTATTTAAAATAAAATTTACGTCAATTTGTATAATTTGGTGAGTGCTTTTTCGATTTATAAAATTTGGCGAAATTGGTCAACAGTATAACTATCAAGGAAGGTCTCCATACGGGCATATTCAGAAAAATCTGAAAAAATTACAGAGCGTTCTTCTCATGTGGATATATATGTTTATAAAAAAATTTTAGAGGAACCTCGATAGAACTTTCGTAAAAAAATAATTAAAATTTCGTTTATTTGGCGATTTGTCATCGGTTGGCGATGAAATGAAATTTCGAAAAATACTTTTTTATGTCGAATACTCTTTAAGATAAAAATGTTTCATATTGAACTTGTTTAAATAAATTTAATGTAAATAACTTTAGTTTTGTCAGTTTTAGTTCAATTTAACTATAGTTTTGTCATATATATATACATACATTTATAATGAAAGTTCAGTGAAAGATCGAATTTTATGAATTAAAACAAAATTAAAATAAATTAAAATTGTTTCAATATCTCAAAATTAAGTCCAATTGAGAACTGTCGATTCAATTTTGTTGCTATGGAAACGACGAATTCTTTGATATTGAAATGAATAACTTCTAAATGAATCTTCCTTTATTTTGGAATACGTTTAAATATATAAAAGTATTTTTTATATATGAAATTGTTTTTAAAGTAATAAAATTAAAGAACAAGTAACATAAATATCTAATACGAAAAGAAGGAGTTTATAAATTCACATTGTTTATGTTTAAATTCATTAAATACTTCTTACACGCATTCTGAAAATCAACAAAGAATTTTCCGGTGCATTAAAATCGTTTGCTTTTGGCGAGGAAAAGGACTGCTCGCCAAATTGCGTTACGCTTTCGTCTTTTCGCGCCAAATACTCGAAAGTATTTTATTTTTTTACGGACTTTCTACTGTAATTCTGCTACTAAATTTGACTGATCCTTTATTACATACATAAGTAGTTTAATTGGCATTTTTTTCAAAATATTTTGAGTATGCCCAGTAAGGAGACCTTCCATGTAAGTAGCCCCATTAAAACATTGCTTTGAGTTTGAGTTAAATGTCAGGATTTGTTGAAATATTTAATCGGGTTTAGCGTGATTTTTTTTACGACAAATTTGGCGAAAACCTCGTTTTCGAATACCAGTTACATATGTATTTTTAAATTATTTTCTATTATTTTTAAAATAAAATAACAATAAAAAATAAAATAATTAATTAATAACTATAGAACAAAACAATTTATAACATTTTTTTTAAATACAAAGAAAATAAAAGGTAAATAAGCATTTATTAATAAATAAGTAAAAATAGCAGGGTTACCATGTCAGGCAAAATAACACCCTTTTGGCGCTATTTAGGTACCCGTTGCGTATATGACATCTGCAATTAATTTTTTTTTTCGTTTCATTTAAAAAAAGAAAGAAGTGAAAGCCATTGATTTTAAATTTTTCAGTTTTAAATGAAAGTTTTGTATTAAATAAAATGATAATAAAATTTAAAAAAAAAAAAAAAAAAAAAAAGCATTGTTCTTACCATGCATTTCAGGGAGGCTAAACTGGTCGCCAAATTAGTTTAAAATATAGTTTAAAATTAGTTTAAAATTAGTTTAACCTTTTCTAAAATATGAAAAAAAAATATCTGTTATGATTAAAATTTGAATTGCCATCATTAGAAAAAAGTATTTAAAATTAGAAAAAAAATTAATATTTTGAAAACTAATTCGAATTTAAAAATTCTAATACCAGTTTTGAGATCAGTGGATCAATACGGATTTTTGCTGTTAATTTCATCGCAAAGTATTCTATATTTTAGGAGAAATCGCCGCGAAACGTAATCAGTTGTTTAATCAGTTGTTTCATAGAATCTTTTCATAAATTCGTGACATTTCAGTCGTTTCATATATGCGTTTCATAAATTCGTTTCATTAGGATTTTATATACAGGGTGTATCTAAACTCTTGGGCAAAACTTTAAGGGGTGATAGTACACATCAAGACAAACAATATTAAATAGGAAACTAAGGGTCCCAAACGTCTTCCGAAGGATATAGGCGCCTTTAAAGTTTAGGGATCAAAATTTCAAATGATTATAAAAAACGGAAAAATTGGTCGATTCGTTTGCGGTTTTCACTAAAACTATTCTTTATGTCAGTATTTTCTTGAAAATAAATTTTAAAGATACAGTTCAAAAAATGCCGATAAAGGGCGCTTTAGACTTTGGAGTAACCAACAACTATTTTTTATCGTTATTTTTTGTATCTCATTACATGCTTTCAAAAGCTTAGACTTAAACTTAAATTTTGAGCTCAAAATCTGAATCATTGGGAGTGGTTAAGTAGCGCAAACTGAACTGTGTTCAGAAGTTAAAATTTCAAATGAATATAAAAAACGGAAACATTGGTCGATTCGTTTGCGGTTTTCACTAAAACTATTCTTTATGTCAGTATTGTCTTGAAAATAAATTTTAAAGATAAAGTTAAAATAATACCGATAGAAGGCGCTTTAGACTTTGGAGTAACGAAAAACTATTTTTTACCGTTATTTTTTGTATCTCAGTACATGCTTTCAAAAGCTTAGACTTAAATTTTTAGCTCAAAATCTGAATCGTTGGGAATGGTTAAGTAGCGTAAACTGAACTGTGTTCAGGAGCGGGGTTCAAATTTCAGCTCATGAACACAGTTCAGTGCGTTGTTGTTTGCGGTATTGTTTGCAGTATTGTTTGCGGAGTACATCAGAAATTTAGATGTAGTGTCTCATGCAAAAAAGCGTAAAATGTTGATCTTCGTTGATCCGTGTACAGCTCACGATCACTTTTGAGCTTGAAATCTATCGAGTTAGAATTTCTCACTTCTAACACAACTTCTAAACTACAGCCAGCAGGCCAGGGAATAATTAAATGCTTAAAACATTTCTACAGAAAAGGGTGGAAGGCAATCGAAGATGACGAAAATGGAATAAATCAAAAGTGTGATGTGTTAGAAGCAATTAGACTGATTTCAAGTCCCTGGAACAACGACGTGAAACAAATAACTATCAAAAATTGCTTCAGTAGATGTGGCTTCTTTGCAAGCAATGCGCACTCATGTGTTGTGAATGAAAATCTACACAATCAAGTTATTTCTGAAGATGGCGATAATGAGTTTTTGAATACTGACGAAAATGTCGCAGTTTGCGGAGAAATTAGTGCTTCAGATATAGTTGAAGTAATGAAAAAGGTGGAGAACGATTCTGAGTTTGAGGATGATGAGGAAGTAAATTGCGTTTCACCTCCAAACAATCAAGAAGTACATGTGGCAATGACGGCACTACAGCAATATCTCGAAACTACAGACGGTGTGGACGATTCTCTTTTCCTTTGTTTGCATACTTTCTGACATGTGAAAGACACAAAAAGTTTCTTCAAACAGTCATAATTAACAAGTTTGTTTCGGAAAACTTGAGTTTTTAAGTACCTTATATGTAGCGTTAAATTATATATCTCTTTAGCGCTCATTTTGCGAACTCCGTTATTACAGTATAATTGCAATTCCTATGTATATGATTGAATTATTTTTCATATATTTTCTGTATGTATTTAAGGATTTTTGATAAGTCGAACTTACGATAACTCGAATATTTTTGCCGGTCCCTTCGAATTCCACTTATCGAGAATTCACTGTAAATTAAAGAAATATTTTTTAACAATTTATAAACGTTTAATCTAGAATTTAATCTTTCCACAGAGGTTTATACTAAAAATATATATTTATGAAAAATATTATTTCTCAATACAATGTATCAAAAATACTATTTTTTTTGTTTCAATAAAGAAAACTGAAATAAAGGAGATAAAAACATTGCATTAGGCTGAAAGATAAGATGTTTCAAAATTTTGAAAGACGATATTTTATCCAATTTATAAAATTCCGCTTATTTTTAGCATTCGTTTCATTTCATACTTATGAACTTTTTATATGGAGGTATTAGGTTGCATGTGGGAGTATGGGAAATTGCGTACACGTGTGTAACAGCCTTATTTTTACTTTTTTTTCAATATATGAGCAATGCTTACTCGTTTATATTAATTTAAACGTAAAGAAAGAAAAGGCACATTCTCAAAGTGTTCACAAAGTATATATGGAATTCCTGGAATCTGATTGTTACGATCCTTTTTGCAAGTAAATGTTAATTAAGTACATTTGGTTGTGTAGTAGCTATATGTAGTACCGTAGGAAGGTAAAATCAGTGGATTTAGAACACATCCTGTCCTCGGGTTTATAAATTCTCTCGTGAAAGTGAGCCACTTGCTAAGTTTAAGATGAGTTTCTGTCTAACAGTTCTGATAAAGGAATCAGCTGTGAGCTTTCACCAATTTGAAAGAAGTTGATAGTCTGGGAGCCAGTGACATTGAAAACCCTGCGATCGTGTAATTGAGTAATTTTTATGTAAATATATTAAAAAGTCACACGAACAAAATGTGCTAGACATGAGTAGGATTGAAAAGATGAAAACATTAATTAAATTAATATAATAATAATTAATTAAAAATTATTATTATTAAATTAATTTAATTTAATTAATATACAAAAGATATAAATGATATAATGATATAATGACATAATGATTTACGCCAGCGTGAAGACGCGAAATAAAGAAGCCACCAATAAAAATTCAAAGCAAAATAAATGTGAAATTTTATCACCGGTTACCTCTTCAAAATAGGTATGACAGACTTTTCTGGCAGAATAAAGCTTGTCATACCAAGTGTTTTCTGAAAGAGCACAAAATTTTCTATAAAATGTTCAGAAAATGACCGATTTCCGCGATAACAGTAAAACATTTTAGCTTTTTAAGTGGTCTCAGGAGTCCTACTTTTTACCTGGCGGTGCAATTTAGCTACATGTCACATTGAATTTTTTTCTCAGTTTCTATAAAACATAAATGAATAAAATTTTTAACATATACAACCTAATATCTCTTTTATTTAAAATATTTTTTTTAATATTCTATATTGAAATTTTATTTTTTTATGTTTAATTTTGATTAAAAATTTCAAATTTATTATTATTATTTTTTTTTTTACTTGCATGCACTGCTCACAAGACTGTAGCAAAATTATTGGTTCAAGAGCCCCCAAAATATTGATAATGGTGTAAACTAATGTATATTGAACGTATACCTCATTTGTAGGCTATTTATTTATTTATTTTATTTAAGATTTAAATTTAATTATAAAATTTTGAAAAAATTAATTCTTTTATTGAAAAATTGCCAATTTTAAATAATCAATGCAATTATAATACTAAATTTGAAGTATAAGTTATTCTTTACCTTAAAATTAAGATATTTACGAAGTTTCATGCAAATTGCTTTATTACTTTGTGAAAAATATTGCACGCAAGCATAAAATTTAAGAAATAATTTTAAATTTTTTATCAAAATTAAATATAACAAAAATAAAATAAAACGTCAGTATAGAACATTAAAAAAGTTAATTTAAATAGAAGAGATATTAAAGGTATATATAAATATTTTACAGACATACATACAATAAATACGATAAACCCAACTGGAGTGAAAAATTAGCCAGAGCCGGGAATCGAACCCGGGACCTGCTGCTCTAAAGACTGCTGCTCTAACCACTGAGCTACTCCAGCCGATGCCTGAGTCAGCAATTTCTCATTAATAAACCAAGACTGCTGCTCTAACCACTGAGCTACTCTGGCAGATATCATGTAAATCCGAGTATCCAAATGTAAATCCAAGGCTGTCGTACAGATGGCTGGTGACTTCCCCAATATGGTTTATTAGTGAGAAATTGCAAACCCAGATATCGGCCGGAGTAGCTCAGTGGTTAGAGGAGCAGTCTTGTATACTGTGGTCCCGGGTTCGATGCCTGGCTCTGGCAAAATTTTCACTCCAGTTGGATTTATTGTATGTATGTCTGTAAAATATGTATATATACCTTTAACTGTTGAATCCAGGCGTTATTTATGTGTGAATGTGTGTTTTAATATATATTGTAGTATGTGTGTTTATTATTAGAAGAGATATTAGGTTGTCTATATTATAAATTTTATGCATTTATGTTTTGTAGAAACTGAGAAAAAAAATTAAATGTGACATGTTGCTAAATTGCACTCCCAGGTACAAAGCGAGACTTCTGAGACCAATTAATAATAATAAATTTAATTAAACACATTTTCAGCTTGTCAAACCTAGTCAGACCTAGCTGATTTTTTTCGGATGACTTTTTACCACCGATGTACAGCTGTGGAAAAAAAAAGTAACCCCCCCCCCCCTACTAACTCCTCAACAAATTATCGTAGAAGAAAGTTACTGGTACCGAACGATTGGAAATAACGTCTACTTTTAAATGATGTATATACAGTTTGCTTAGGGGGCCATCTACATATTAAAACGAACCATAACTTTGTTTTTCTCAATAGCAGTACACAATTCTGACACCATAAATGAACTCTACACCCTTCAATTAGCCTAAAAACAAATTTTTATGCAATTCGTACAATAAGATTCTGAGAAATTAATTATTTTAAAACAAGCGTATTTTAAGGGCTGTATCCAAATTGAAGTTCGGAACTCGATTGTTAACCGAGAGATGTTAACCCACATCTTGATCAAGGCACCTTAAGACGTCAATGAATCCTGCTAGATTACAGGGCAGCAGAAGAAATTTCAAATATCTAGTCACTTCTATTATAGACGGCCCCTTAAACCATCATTTTGCCGTTTTTTAAGCATAATTTGAAAACTATTTGGAAGAAAAATGTGAGATTTTGTATTTCCATTAAGCAGGACTTAATAAATCTAAATCCATCAAAAAAATTTGTAGGTTGCAATTCATAATTTTTTTTAATATTAATTTAATAATTCATAATTAATATCATAAAATTATAAAAATTGCAAAGTCAGCGTATTTATGTTTGGGTATATTAGTATTATTGCTACACAAAAAATTAAAACATTAGGATCATAATTTCAGAAATTATAAATAAATATATGAAAATGTAATTTAACATTAGAAGCACTAAATTTTGAATGCTTATAATTCAAAAACTTATCATTCAAATGACTGGAAATCCAGTGTCTAGGCATAGTTTGAACCGAAGATTTGAAATATCTCGTTAAAATTAGGTATCGCTATTGAAAAAAATGAAGTTTGGATTCGTTTTAATATGTAGATGGCCCCCCTAAGCAAATTATATATACATGATTTAAAAGTAGACTTTATTTCCAATCGTTCGGTACCAGCAACTTTCGTCTACAATAATTTGTTAAGGAGTTAGTAGGGGGTGTTTACTTTTTTTCCCCACGACTGTACATAAAAATTATTCAATTCCACAATCACGAGGTATTCGATGTCACCAGCTCCCGGACTATGACTTTTGTACTATGCATAGAGAAAACAAGATCGAAATCCACTGGATTCCATTTATATTAATATTATCTATTAACCCATTTATGTCTAGCGTCCCATTTTTGGAAAGCTTCTAATTTTAATAAATTTGTATAATTTTCTTCTTCTTTATAACATGAAAATTGTATGGAATTAATATCTATAAATGTCTTTAACTGTTACCGAGAGATAACAGCATAAGATGAACGTTTACTTGCTTAATGAAGGCTATTTTCGAAGTTTATGGATTTTTTTTTTTTCAAGATGGCGAAATGTACCGAGTGTCCCAAAAATGACTGATGCATTTCAAAATTCCATAACTTGCAAACGTTGACAGATATTATAAAAATTCTTGCAGGACTGTTATGCAAGATGTCAAGAGTTTTTATGCTGCGATTCTCAGTTTTAGTTACAAATAGCATTGATAGATGACGCTGCAAGCAATAACCGCTAAATCCAGGCTCGATTTTTCGGCCTCTCTCTTCTTTCATGTGAAAAAAGGAGATTAAAATGTACTGAATGGTTACCGAATGGTCAGCGCCATCTATTGTTTGAAATTCAAACTAAAATCAAGAATCACTGCAAAAAATCTCCTGACATCATACATAACCTTCCTTCAAGAATTTGTTAAATATAAGTCACCGTTTTAAGTTCTTGAATTTTTAAATCTATCAGTCATAATTGGGACACCCGGTAAAAAGTAAGTTTATTTGCGTTTTTCCTATCAACGATCCAAATAAATAAGTCATAATCTTAGCTTGTAGACTTCTTTTAAATACGTATTTTGTTAATTGAAAAAGTATATGTTCAAGTTTTTTTATGCATTTTTGAAATGTACAAAATATAGAGCGCTAGGCACGAATAGGTACCTATTTTTATTAGCCAGTTAGGAGACAGTTATCTATGTAAAGTTCTTTTCAAGATTATTATGAAACAAATGCTTTTAATCCTCAAATACGATTATTCTTTGTTTATTATTACTAATACTTATAATGCTATTAGTGTCTGTAAAGAAATACATATGTCTTTTCAGTAGCTCATAAAAATACTAATTACAGTATATAATATACAATTTAAAAGCTTATTATATATAAATTTAGATAAAACATATAATTATGCATGTTATACTATTACAAATAATATGCATATTCCCATATTTAGTATGTTTACATTTTATCAAATAAATACAAAAAAAAAAAAAAAAAAAAAAAAAAGCGTAAGTTTTTTAGTATTTTTTCAGTTCATTTTGCAACACTTTAAAAACGATTTTATCCACAAATTTGAGAAAACAAAAATTCAGGCACAATGGGTTAAAGTGACTTCTTTAGGTTCCTACGGAATGAAATGCGAGTTGCTTATGAGCGTGAATAAGAGAGTAAAATTTATAAAGTTTGGAGAAAGGGTTCTCCCCCTCTTAGTGTTCCTTAAAATGAACTTATTTTTGATGGTCACCGTTTAAATATATCTGGTTAATGGACAGTATTTCTGTGACGTCACAGTAGGTAAAATGGCAGCGTGATCGTTTGTTTGCACTTTGCATTCACCAAGTTTTATTTCGCTATTTCTCTTTACAGCTTTATTTTATTGTCACACTTATGAGATTATAAACCTAATTAATGAGAATATAAGCATATTCTTATATTTATCCTTTACCATATCTTCAGGCATTATTATCGTAACAGCTATCACAGTATAGGCATTTTTCCATTACCTGTTATTGCAGTTATATAAAAAACATGACACATTATTTTTTTCATTTAAAAATTCTTTATCTGGTTTGTATATTTTTACATTAAAATCAATTTCTATAAGACATATTTCGTTTTTTTTTTTCAAAACATGCATTCCAACAGGCTTAAAGTATGCTTAAATAACAGGCATATTATTTGTGCAATGCATCGTCTATACTTTCCAACTCCTTTATAAAAAAAAAAAAAAAAAAAAAAAAAAAAAAACACTTTAACCCCTCTCCGGAGGCTTCATCAGTTTGAAATGATGTTGTTTTGCAGTTCGCATAAGACCTTATAGCTTTCTTTCTTTTTCCCTCTTCTCTTTTCAGTTTTTACCTTTCTTCCAACATTTTTCGCCAACGATTGTCTATAGTCGAATGTGCAATGCCTGTTGCATATATTTTCTTTTTCTAAGCTGATCTCTAAGCTTAAGAAAGGGGAAAACTGAAGAGAGAAGAGGGAAATAAAAGAGGGGAAGCTATTAGATCTCATGCGATCTGCAAAACAACATCATTTCCAACTAAGGAAGCTCCCAGAGAGTGGTGAAAGCGTTTTTCATTTTTTTTTTTTTTTTTAGAAAGGGTTAGGAAAGAGTATAGACGATGCATTGCACATAATATGCCTATTATTTAAGGATATTTTAAACCTGTTGGAATATACCGGGTGTCCCAAAAAGGACTGACTGATTTTAAAATTCAATAACTTCCAAACGGTGACAGATATTAAAAAAATTCTTGCAGGAGGGTTATGCATAAAGTCAAAAGTTTTTTTACAGTGATTTTCGATTTTAGTTCGAATTACAAACAATAGATGGCGCTGCGATCAATAGAGGCTAAATTCAGGCTCGATTTTTGGTACTTCGTGGCCCCGTTATTACATTTCCATCTCCCTTTTCTGCATGGAACAACAGAAAGGACCAAAAATCGAGCCTGAATTTAGCCTCTATTGATCGCAGCGCCATCTATTGTTTGTAATTCGAACTAAAATCGAAAATCACTGTAAAAAAACTTTTGACTTTATGCATAACCCTCCTGCAAGAATTTTTGTAATATCTGTCACCGTTTGGAAGTTATTGAATTTTAAAATCAGTCAGTCCTTTTTGGGACACCCGGTATGTTTTAAAGATAAATAACGAATTATCTCATAGAGTTTTTATTGAAAAAAAACAAAATATGTCATAAAAATGGATTTTAATGTAAGAATATACAAATAAAAATAAAGAATTTTTCAATGAAAAAATAACATATCCTTTTTAGGGTTTCGTTCATCTCACGAAACCCTATTCGTCTCGCTCCTCTGTCTGTCTGTCTGTCCGTCTGTTTGTCCGTCACAGAGCCCGTTCTCAGAAACTATACATGTTGGAGACATGAAATTTTGGGTACTTATAGCTGAACACCTCACATTATACGACAAATGATAAAATTTTGAAAAAGTCGTATATTTAACCCTTTGAGCTCCCGCGTGTGTATTTTAAACAATTTTTTCTAAGTGAACACTAATTAGGTTGGAGGAGTGAAATTTTGCATACTTATAGCTGAATACCTCACATCAAACGACAAATCCTAAAATTTTGAAAAAGTCGTACATTTAACCCTTTGGGCTCCCACATGTGTATTTTAAACAATTCTTTCTAAGTGAACCCTAATTAGGTTGGAGGAGTGAAATTTTGCATACTTATAGCTGAATACCTCACATCAAACGACAAATCATAAAATTTTCAAAAAGTCTTATATTATTTACTCCTCCGTGCTCTAACGTATATTTTAAGCAATTTTTCTAACCTTCGCCCTTTTCACCCGGGGAGCACTTTTCCAACTTTTGCCGACACCCCTTTGACCATTCTTTCATATTATGCGCCATAGCCTTACATATTTGAGTTGCACTTTTTACCGCCAGGGCCGCCTACTTATCTCGGGTGCTATGGACCCAATCCCTTCGACTAATATATATACGGATAGTATGCAAAACGGAGTTTTGTTCGGATAGAGATTTGTTTAGAATAGAGTGCGCCCCTGGTTGCGAAATGTGGAACTAACAGATTTTTCAAAAGGATAAAGTGTTTTGAAATGAATATTAAACGAAACCCTCTGTGCGATCTGTGATCACACTTACCCACTTGTTTTAAATATATAACTGTAAAAACCGATAATGGAAAATATCCATACTGTGATAGCTACTATGATAATAATGCCTGAGGATATGATAAAGGATGAATATAAGTATAATACGGGCATTACAAAAGACAGTGATTTCTGTCGATAAAAAAAGTAATTAAATAAGCATATTCTTTCGTTATTTAATTATTTAATAAGGAAAAAATGATAAAAGCATGATTTGCAGGATTTAAGGGGGTCCTGGACACAAAAATCTTTAAATTTTGGAAAAAAAATGTTATTTCATTAAAATTTTCTCAGTTTTTTAGTGTTTAAAATGGCATTTAAATCGTGTTTCTATTTGAATTAAAACAAAAAATATATTTTTTTTCGTTTTGATTTGTTTTCAAAATCTAGCTTTCAAGCAATGGCTATCATGGAAACGACTTCTTGTAAAAATGCATTTTTTTTTTCATGATAGGTTTTTCACCATTTCTCGTATTTAAATTCTTATAACTCAAGAACCGTTAAAGGTAAAGGGTTCAAACTTGGAACATATCTTTTTCAATCGCTTTACTTTAATTTTGATTCAGCATATTTGAAAAAAAAAATATTTATTTTTGAAAAAATGATTTTAAAAAAAAGTTGCACCACTTTTTTCTAAATTTTTTCGTTAAATATTTTCAATTCTTTTATAAAATAATATTTTTAAAAATGCTGAATCAAAATTAAAACTTATATATTTCTGTTTATTTAAATGAAAAAAAAAAGAAATTTTTTCAATAATATTTCGAGTTATAAAGATTTTCAATTACCCCGCTTTTTTAATAAATTTTAAATTTTAACATAAAAAAAAATATGAGAAGTTTTATCATGTGATTTCGTTTACAAATAGTAAGGTTAACCATCACAAAAAAATTCAGAATTTTAACTCGATAAATAAAAATTATTTTTAAATGTTTCCCGTACCCCCTTAAATGAAAAAAAAATTAAACACTAAAAATTAACACTGAAATAGTTAAGTGAAAGCACATTTAAGTAAAATAAGTACCATAATTTACGTAATTCATAAACAAACTGCTTTTTTATAGCATTGAACCGTAAGGAAGTATAGGGTCCAATCCCTAGTTATTCTTTTAAATAATTAGTTTGATTGTAGTTAAATCTGTTTCAGTGATTACTATCAAGTGAACTGACCTAAAGGATGTATCACATATTTTAGGATACATTTCCTTCTCAGGCTCTATTTCAGTCACGCGAAAAAACCCTTTCGCTAATGCTATTCCTATGGAAGAAATTTATAAAGATATTTCGGTCGCATTTCAATATTTTAAGATGATTTTTTTTTTTTTTTTTTTTTTTTTTTGCAGTGACTAGCTGATGTCGATCTGTAAAAAGGCCGCTTATTACTTTTTCGATTTTTTTTTCAAGAGGATGCTTTCATTTTAAGAACCAGTTCTGAGAATGAAAGTGTCCCGATTAAAAATACCTGTAAATGAAATTGAAAAAGTAGAAAACGTCCTGCATACTAATCGACCTCAGCTAGCCACTTCAAAATAAAAATCATCTAAAAATATTGAAATGCGACGGAGATATCTTTATAAATTTCTTCCACAGGAATGCATTAGCGAACGGGTTTTTTCGCGTGACTGAAGTGGGCCCTTAAGGGGTCTGAAGACTCTTAAAGCGTCAAAATTTTCGAAATTTTAATTTTTTTTAAATGTTAACCTTCTATCTTTTCTGAACATTTTGATATGATTGTTTCCTTAAAATTCCCATTAGAACAGAAGTTATGGCTATTAGAATTACACCCACTAAATAGCTGAAGTCGAGTTTCCGAAACTTTGAAGTCATTTTTCTCGAAATGACGTTTTTAGGTATAACGCGCAGGATATCTCAGAAACTTCTGAATATTTTTCATGAACTTCTAAAAACGTATGTTTCATGTTAGTCTGTATAAACGGAATCTAAAATTTCATTTTTATTATTCAAAAAAACATTTTTTAGGTGATTATACTCTTGAAAATTTCAAAATTTTGTATTAGCTAAATGCAACTTCGTATTAAAGATATAAAAATGCTTTAAATGCAAATTTATTTAGGTTCAAGATAATTATTGAAATCTGAACTATAATTAGGTACAAAAAGTTTCATTCTAGTTGCAAAATTTATTTTGTAATCGTGCACGTAAGCTCTTATGTCAATTTTCTGCTCGACAAATGTCTGATAACTTGGAGCCCCCTGTAAATACTAATTCTGCATCTTGCAATTTTATAAATACATGAAACGAAAGAGCTTACTTATATCTTTTAATCCCAATAAAAATTGTGTTTTTAAATCATATACATTTTAAGATATTAAAGGTTGAAAATTGTCTCTTTTTTTCGATTGTTTCAATTTTAAGAGCCCTGGGACCTCTTAAACAAGTGGTTTTAGCCACTATTTCAAGTTTGTTTAAGACGAAAGGTAAAGAAGAACGTGCCGGTTATTAGAGAATAAATTGCGAATGCCTTTTTAAGCACTCTGAATTTCTAAATATCAGAGAGTGTATCCCATACATCACTCTCTCATTTCTAAAACGAAAGGATGTCTGTAGTTTGTACCCAACAGCTTGAAATGTATCGCATTTTAATGTTGGAATGACAATTAATAATATCCTGAATGCCTCCGTTTAATACTTACTTATTAAACATATTCTAAAAAATATTAGGGAATTACGAGGATGTATCAATAAGTTTTTGCCCTCATATAGAAATAATTGAGTGAAATTTATGAAATTGCTACATTGTATTAGTCCTTTTCTATATAGTTAGTTTGCACAGTAACACATTTGTTCAACCGGTATATCAAAGAGAGGGGGGGGGGAGGATGTATTCCAGGAGG
The DNA here is from genome assembly GCA_963932465.1 of Maratus speciosus. NCBI lineage: Eukaryota > Metazoa > Arthropoda > Arachnida > Araneae > Salticidae > Maratus > Maratus speciosus. Next base: position 69,991,664 of record OZ010799.1, on the reverse strand, counting down.
CGTGATAGAAGACCCAAAAGGGGGGGGGGGCATTTTTCTACCCCCATATGTGGCATATTGTTGGAAAGGCCTCTGACCACGTATTCATTCTATACCCTCCCTCCCCTTTCCCCCAAAATTTGCCCTCCGGGGGGCACTTGGCTAAATTTTGCGGACATCATTCATGTCTCCGGATGGCAAATTTTGGGGGTAGTGTTTCGGAAGTACATAACATGAATAAGTGATAACAGACCTTTATAACAATATGTCACATGTGGGGGGTCGACAAAAGTTAGAAAAATGCGCCTGTTTGGGTCTACTATCGCGCCTCCGGGAATACATCTTATTTCCGCTCTTTAACCCTTTCCAGCGCGGGGTAATTCTGTTTATAAACTGATGAAATAATGGACTGACACCAGAAAGTATAAACTAAGTTATTAGAAAATACGAACTTGCTTATTTTAACGTACATTATAAAAGGAAAAATGTAATTAAATATTCTTGGTGTCGTTTGTCAGTTTTGGAATTAAAATTATGTGTCCTTTTTTCAGGACATCGCCCTCGAAAGGGTTAAAATACCGTTTGCAGAAATGTGTTACTGTGCACGGTGACTGTATAGAAAAGGAATTATAGAATGTAGCAATTTTATAAATTTCACACAATTATTTCTATATGAGGGCAAAAGCTTATTGATTCACCCTCGCATGTTTTAAAATTATATCTCACTTGGAATTGTTTTATTTGAAAGAATAACCACAACATGCACAATATGAACTTTAAAAAGCTCAACATTTTACGTAAATACGGTAATATATGGTTAAATATCCTAAAAATAAAACCTGAAAACAGAAACACTCGATAACTTTCCCCTACATACTTTTAAAGCGAAGCTCCTTCTGCTACTTCCCATTCAGAAACGAAGTGACGTATCTGAAAAATAAAGTGGCGCGTTAAAATTATAATGGTACGGCAGTTAAATTCTTTGCTCTACGCAAGACACATTTTAAAATAATTTTTATTTATTGAGTTAAAATTTTGAATTTTTTTGAGATGGTTAACCATACAATTTGCAAATAAAATCACATGATGAAACTTCTCATATTTCTTTCTAATTTTAAACTTTAAAATTTATTAAAAAAGTGGGGTAATTTAAAATCGTTATAACTCGAAATATTATTTGTAGAATTAAAGTTTTCATTCATTTAAATAAACAGAAATAGATAAGTTTTAATTTTGATTCAGTATTTTTAAAATAATTTTTAAAAAAATTAAAAATATTTAAAGTAAAAAAAAAAAAAAAATTATGTAATTTAAAAAAAAAATCATATTTTCATAACAAATATTTTTTTCAAATTTTCTGAAACAAAATTAAAGTAAAACAATTGAAAAACCCATGTTCCAAATTTGAACAATTTATATTTAACGGTTCTTGACTTATAACAATTTAAATACGAGAAACGGTGAAAAATCAAATCACAAAGAAAAACGCATTTTCACAAGAAGTCGTTCCATGACAAACATTGCTTGAAAGCTAGATTTTGAAAATAAACCAAAACGAAAAAAAAATAATAATATTTCCTGTTCTAATTAAGATATAAACACGATTTGAACCTCATTTAAAACTGACAAAAAAACAGAAAAAATTTAAATTCAATAAAATTGTTTTAGAAATTCTGGAGATTTTTGTGTCCCGGACCCCCTTAATCCGAAACACTGCTACTTCTGCTTCTGCCCAGCTACGCATTTAAAATGAAAATAACGTATGTGAACAAAGTGACATATAAAATAAATGGAACGACAGTTAAATATATTTCTCTATATAAGTTCAATCCAAGGCACTGCTATTTCAACTTCCAGCTGCCCTAATAATTATAGGCTCTCCCATTTCAAACGAAGTGACGTATTTGAAAGGCTGAAACAGAAATAAATAAAAAATATTCCCTGATGATGGTTGCGAGATTGCTGGCCGAAACAACTAGAACATTTTTTTAAATGTATATTTTTAATTTGCTGCATCTATATTAGTATTATCTTTGCCACTTTTTAAGTAAAACGGTGAGCTCTTTAAAGTTCATTTTGTGTATTTTGTGATTGAACCAAGGTGGATTATTGCATTTGTCTAATGATTTTATTTTATTTAAGAATAATCATACTAGTATCCGTCAGGCCGAAATGTCGGAGCATGGAGTCATATAAACTTAACACATAACATTTTAAAATTTTTAAAAAAGTTTAATTTTCATGATTACTGCTCAATAGTACAAAATTAAATTTGAAATAACACCCGTTGAATCCACATTTTTTAGTGTTTAATTCAGTCATGAGTTGCCTCAGGTAATGCTCAAATGCTAATTTGTGGCATGATAATCAACAAAATGAACCATTATAGCCTGTGGCAAGCTTGGGGGTGGAAATTTTGGGTCATAGACAGTATCTTTTACTGTACTCAGTACACCGCTTATCAATCCCCACTCCGTCCAGATATTGGTATGTAACATAACTCTGCACTCAACTGCTGAAAAAAGCCCAGCCTGAAGTCCAAACACGTGATCATCTTCACTACGTCTTACTTTTGATTATTGTGGTCTGCTAACTTTCTTGTCATTGACCACTTTGATTTAAGAAGTACTTCTTGATTATGTTCTTTCGCTTGCTTGTTTTTAGAAAAAAGACATATAGCATCTTGAAATCATTCAAATTGAGCAGGAAGCAGTGTAGCTTTCCACCGTTGCATAAGAGATGAGAGCAGTCTGAAACTTGGCCCACGCAAAGCGAATATAGAGTCTTTCGAAACTGTCTTTGCTGATCGTCATTTTGTTTCAATGAGTTTGTTAATGTGAAGCAATTTTCAAAAGCTCTAAGCATTTTTTCGTCTGCGAAGAGCCAAAACGTCTTTTATAGAATGTCTCTTATATAGAGGGATGTGTTTTACACGATGTAACTACCTAATACCTCCAAGTATTTGAACAAATAATCCTTTAAAAGGTTCAATGCTGTCTATTGTAACTTTGCGACATCTTTGTTCAAGTTCAGACATAAGACGACAATTGAAAATTCGTCAATAAAGATAAATAATACTGTATCCATGCTGAGCTGTAGAATTCTTTCTGCCTGACTTTTTAAATCAGCGAACTATTTAAAACACGATGGTTTTTTGAGCACTGAGTGAATTAACTTTCCTTCGACATTAAGCGCAGCAGTACCTTTTAGTGCCAAAAGAATGACAGCTTCTGATCCTAACTGCTCTATGATTGTTTTACTAATTTCTTTGATTATCCTACTTTTTCAGCTCTTGCTTTTCCAATAATAAAAGTTGACTTAGGGAAAATTGTAACTTTTGTTTGCAGTGACGAAAGCTGTTCTGTGCATAACTAAAGTATTTTCTGCTACTCATCCGTAAATCTGATGTCAGAACTATCAAAATTTTCCTGCAGCGTGATTTGTTGTTCTTTAAAATAATTCAGAAATGTTAAAAGTAAAGAGAATTCATTGAATAAGAGAGTCTACGGTAAAAAGAAAGAATAACCACCAGGGATGTGTTGAGCGACTTTGATTTGTTTAATGTAGCTCCGATCTTTGAGACAATCAAAAATTGGAACTGGATCCATCGAGCTAACGGCAGAAAACTTCAAAGACTTATGTGTCTTACATAGCCCAGACTTATTTAATATGGTATGAGGGAAAGGTTTGTAACACGTATGTAACACGCAGCATGCGTAATCTGCTATACTCCTATATCAAACTTGATACTCTTGTTCATCTGATTTATTGTTATATCGTTATTCGCGCAATTACTCGTAAGCAGCTGGGTTATTTTTATGTGACTTTTCCACATAGAATTACGCTAAATAACTCTTTTCATCTCAATTGCTTTCTTTTAACCGGCATTTTCGAAACTAACATCATGAAACTAACATCCAAAATCGTATTCTCCGTATTCGATTTCTTTTTATTTATCTTAATTTAAAATTCAAAGTGAATCGCATCGATTTGGTAGGTTACGGAAAATGTTCACTTGCATTTTTCCTTGCAGCACATTCACTTACGATGAATTAAAAAGGAAAATTAATAACCTTCTGAAATTGGGACCGCTACCAAATAGTTAAATTTGCGCATCAAACAATGCTCACTAAATTATGAAATCGTCTACAAACCCGATTACGGAAATTTCCCAATACAAACATATATACGTTTTAATACAACCATAGATAAGAATACATACATATAAGTAATACATACATGACATTATATATTTTTTTTTATTTCTTTGATTATCATTCGTAGCCATGCGGCTAATACCCGAAATCGTATTCTCCGTATTCGATTTCTTTTCATTTCTCATAATTTAAAATTCAAAATGAATTGCACCGATTTGGAAGGTTACGGAGAATGCCCGTACATTTCAGTTGCAGCACATTCAGTTACAGTAAATAAAAAAAATGAGTAACCCTCTGTAATTGGGACCGCCACCAAATGGTTAAATTTCGCATCAAACAACGCTCGCTAAATTATGAAATTGTCTACAAACCCGATTGCGGAAATTTCCCAATACAAACATGCATGCGTCTGAATATAAACATACATACATAAGAATACATGTATATAAGTAATACATACATGACATTATATCAGGGTTCGTACGACTCCTGGAATTTTGTGACCAGGAAATTCTTCTGCACCGCTATTTTCTTACAGAAAATCTCTCCTTATAAGAATGCGAAATTTCACCAGTTTAGCCTAGATTTCTTTTTCTATAAAAAAATTACTGGAACTCTCCTGGAAAATACCCTGATCCGTACAAACCCTGTTATATTTTTCTCAATTTCTTTATCACTCGTAGCCATGCGGCTAACACGAAATCCGTTACCATGCGGCTAAGACCCAAAATCGTATTATCCGTATTCGATTTCTTTTCATTACTTTTAATTTAAAATTCAAAATGAATTGCATCGATTTGGTAGGTTATGGAGAACAAAAGATTTGCACTGAAAAAAAAAAAAGAAAAAGTGGTCGTTACGGGCGTAGAAAGTAAAACTTTTGAAAGTCAATCTGTATCTCATGTCACAAATATAGACGACGCCATAACGATTCGGATAAGGTTAAAATGCGTTATTTACAACAATGGAGCTAATGGTTTGTTTAATAACGAGATGAAACCCGTCCTATTTTGACGAAAGAAATTGTTTAAAAAAGGAACTCCTATATTAATTAATACTTACTCTCAACAAATATTATTTTTATTTTAAAGTTACAATAATACTAATTCCATAAACTTCGACTGTTCAAAGTATTAAAAAATTAAAATCTATTAGTATACCTAACCAAGATAAGTAGTTATGATGAAATTACCCATTGAGGCTGCTATGTTTGAAATTACCGATTGAAAATCAGCAAAAATGATTTTACCATTAGCCAATTATAGGATTATTTTTCGCGTGAAATCTAAACTTAACGTCATTTTCATCGTCTCAAAATTTACACACGCATCTCTCAAATTTACATTCACCATTTCAAAAATATCGCAGTACGCAATAAGTTATTAATACATATATTTCCAAACTGGAAATCGAGTTTGTTAACTACGACCTTGCATGTGAACATTCCCACTCTTGGCTTGAGGTTCTAATCTCTGTATCGGCGAGTAAAATTCCAAAAATATGTATCTTTAGAGGTGTTATTCGTAGTACAATATTTCGTTTTATCAGAGAAAATGATGGTTTTCATTAAAATATCATGCCATTTTGCCTCATTGAAGCATTTCACATAGCGTCTCAAACTCAGTGGAGTGAAAAAGTATTGAATTGTAATAACTTTTTGAGGAAAAATTTAGTATGTTTTTAAAGCGTGACGTCATTTTCTGTTCCCTTTTTTTACAAAGTTAATTTTGAATTTTATTAGAAATTGGCATCAATAAAGATAAACATAATTTATTAATTTAATTTTCTTTACAACAATGGAAGTAATCCAATTGCTACCATTTTGAAAAAAAAATCACAGAAATTTTTAAATTTTAAATATAAAAATGGGAATATTTAAAAAAAATAGCTAGTGCTGCAATCTACAAAGAAACAGTTTTCATTTAAAAAAAGAATTATTAAAATTGGTTCAGACAAAAGCTCAAGGTAGATGTCTAAAAAAAAAAGCCTTATCTTTCAAATATATAGATTTAAACCTGCAATGTTATCGCTATGGGAAAATTTTAAACAGACATTTCATGCCGTTAGGGTTGGCGAATATTTATGATTTTCAATACGCACCGAGATTTTGGCACTACCAACGTCCATTTAATTTTTTGTGTCGATACGACAAATATTTTGGACGCTATCGTGTTAACAGCAAGTGTAATTTTTGCAGGGTAGCCGGAGGGGACCGGGTAAGCGAAATTCAATCAAAAAATCGATTTTTACATTTTTATATCGTTAAATAGTTTAAACTTTTATCTTTTCAACAATGTATTACACATGTTTATGTATAAAAAAAAAGTGTTGGATTTTTTCATTCTTTCTAAGAGCACTTCACAGCAGTGGGCTCCTTATCTTTAATTCAGATTTTTTTTATTATCACCAGTTTTCTGAAGTGGTAAAATTCCTATTGTTTTCGCCTTAATTAATATGTTATTAAATGAAACGAATTTTACTATTTCAAAATAGTGGTACCAATCAAGAAATTGGAATTTAAAAAAAGTAGTCCACTGGCAACACTTCTTCACTGCTTTAATTGACTTTTTCTCAAAACTTCGATTTTTCAGGTTTGTGTTCCCTTTTTCCAATATCTATTAAACTTAAGAACTCAGATTTTTCTAAATACTTACATTATGTTATAGTGCATACTTTAACACAGGGATTTAATGATTTGTTGAGAATTGTTTATTTTAGGAAATGAAATCTTTCCAAAATGCTAATTTAAAAATGCCTTTCAATAAATAATTAATAATTAATTTTCAGTTTCACTTAAAAAAAATGGTTTGTTAAAATACGTGCAGCGTGTTAATCAAACTACTCTAAAAAATCTAGACCTCTATCTTTCACCATTTCTGAGAAAAATGTACATAAAGTTGATGTATTTTAACATGGCCGAGATAGAGCTTACCCGGTCCCCTTAGGGGGTCTCAGGATTCTTAAAGCTTCAAAATTTTGGAAATTTCATTATTATTTTTTTAATGTTAAACTTCTATCTTTTCTGAAAATTTTCATATAAATGTTTTCTTTAAATACCTATTAGAACAGAGTTATGGCTTTTAGAATTATACACGCTCAATAGCTGAAGCGGCCTTTCCGAAACTTTGAAGTCATTTTTCTCCAAATGATGTTTTTGGACATAACGCGAACGATATCTCAAAAACTTCTGAATATTTTTTCATGAAATTTTCAAAACATATGTTTCATGTGAGTCCGTATAACCTGAACCTACAATTTCCCTTTTTTTTGTTGTTCAAAAATATATTTTTTTAGGTAATTATACTGTCGAAATTTTCCAAATTTTGTATTAGCTAAATACAACTTCGTATTAAAAATAGGAAAAATACTGTTAAATGCAAATTTATTTAGGTTCAGGGTAATTATTATAATCTGAAATATAAGTAGGCACTAAAATTTTCATTCTAGTTGCAATATTTATTTTGTAATCATGCACATAATCTGTTATACCAATTTTCTGCTCGACAAGTGTCTCACAGTTTGGAGCTCCCTATAAAAGCTAATTCTTCATCTTCCAATTTTTTTAAATACATACAATGAAAAAATATACTTATATCTTTCATCCCAATAAGAAATGTGTCGTAAAATCATAAACATTTTATTAAATATTAAATTAAATGTTGAAATTGGTATTTTTTTTTTCTTTTTTTCCAATTTAAAGAGTCTTGAGACCGCTTAATTGTTTTTTAAGAGGGGAGGGGGATCACGATCAGAAAAGAAAATTTAGTTAATTAAATTTGAAAATTCACGAAGTGCAATTTTCGTTACATGCCCCCTCCCCCTCAACATATACACATCACAATTTGTAGGCTCCCATGCTTATGTTTCGATCAAATGTTATATTTTAAAATCAGTTGCTGTATAGAGTTTTTCAACAAAATTATGTGTGACTGTAATAGATACGAACTTGGAAGTAAATAAAAAATAAATCATGTATAATTACCATTATTTGACTACAATTATCTTGTCAATGTTTTTAAACATTACTTCAAATAAATTATTTATTTGATTTGAAAATCTTTGTAACAGCATTCAGTCACACCATTGTCAAAATGTTTAATTTGTTAAAATATATTAAAGCACATAAATTAATGTCTGAATTCCATTTTTAAATTATTAAAGGTGGACGTATATTAAGACAGACTATAAATGCAACCAATACAATAAACCCAACTGGAGTGAAAAATTATCCGGGGCCAGAAATCGAACTTGTGTTCAATCCCACGTTCGATTCCTGGCCCCGGCTAATTTTTCGCCCCAGTTGGGTTTATTGTATTGATTGTACAAAGGGTACTAGGAAAGATTTGCAATACGGATTTATTTGTCAAACTTTTTCAAAGTAATTTCCGTTACAAGCAATACAGTTCCCCAAACGCCGAAACCAGCCCTTAAACCAGCTCTACCAAGTTTCACTTGGGAGTAAGGAACACTCATTGTCCCAAGCCCTCAGAAGTGCCTCATCACTGGAAAACCGAATCCCTTTCTGCTTCAGTTTCAAATGTGGGGACAGTACGAAGTCACAGGGGGCAAGATCTGGACTGTAAGGAGGGTGTCAAGAAGTTTCAGTCCTGTAGTGGCCAAATATTCAGTGCAGGCTTTGGTCCGGTGAGCCGGAGTTTTGTCCTGATGGAGGAACCATTTGTTCATTCTTGACTTTGGTCACAGGTTCTTATTAGATTCTATGACTTTAGGTAGGCACTGTTCATTGTACCACTTAGCAGTAACTGTCTTCTGTGCTTCCAAAACGATACACTCAAAAATCCCACTCGATTTGAAAAATACAGCTATCATTTTCTTTTTGACAAATCGAGATTTTCTGACAGCTAGCGGTGTGTCCTCATCATCAAAGACCCAAATTTTGCTTTGAGACTTAGTCGGCACATTTTAATGGTATAGTCAGGTTTTGTCACCTGTCACGATGCTGTTCTCATACCGAGATTATCCTTTACCAAACATTTTTAGCATCTCCCAGCACCAAGTCACATTTCGTGTCATTTGCTCCTCAGTCAGTCTATGTGGCACCCAGAGACAACACAGTTTCCTGCTGTGCAAATGATCATGCGTAATTGAATGAATTGCAGGTGCATTTAGGCTCAAGGTATCCTCTACATGCTTGTAAGTTATTCGTCTGTCTTCGTCAAGCATTTTCCTCACAGCAGTAATGTTTTCCCCCGTAATTGACGTTCGAGGCCTTCCCCCCCTTTCAGCGTTCTCCAAAGAGAAATTTCCACTTTGGAATTCTCTGTACCATCTGCGTATAGTCATACGATGTGAACAATTATCACCAAGTACAAGAGTCATTTCTTCTAAGCATTGGTTTATGTTTAAACCACGCGCGAAATTACACCGCAAAACTGCCCTTATCTCACTTCGTGACCAGGACACCACTGGAAGAACTTCACACGATCAGAGCTACATAACTGAGCCTATAGACTTGTGGTTACGTGCAGGTGCATAAGTATGAACCTATGTCAACACGCAACCACAAGCAGCCACCTGTGACATTTTGTTTCTTCATATTGCAAAACTTTCCTAGTACCCTTTGTATACAATATATACAAGAAAGACAACTGGAGTGAAAAATTAGCACAATCAATACAATAAACGCAACTGGAGCGAAAAATTAGCCGAGACCAGGAATCGAACTTGTGTTCAATCCCAGGTTCGATTCCTGGCCCCGGCTAATTTTTCGTTCTAGTTGGGTGTATTGCATTGATTGTATTTATAGTCTGTCTTTATATACGTGTACCTTTAATTATTAAAGAATGTTTCATTTTCCATGATGAATTTTATTTTAAGAAAATTAATTAATGTTGAAAAAGTTATTTTAGGGTGATTTAGAGAATAAATGAAGAGAAGACATGTAAAAAAGAAAGAGAGAAAGAAGGACATTTAAAACGTAGAAAAACAAAATCTAAAATTTCTTGAACAATCCACAAATACCCTTACTGCTTAAAATATCTTTAAAATTTTCATCTTTACAAACAATTATTGTTCTTTAAAATTACTTTATTTGCAAATTCGATATCTCGTAAACATGCTTTAGAAAAAATATCATTTTATTATTTTGCAGACAGATAACAAAAGCACATTGTTTGAGGGAATAAATAAAATGTTGTTTTCAATTTAAATAGAATATCTTAGAATAAAGAATCAATATTTTTACTAAAAAGATATTGCAATTCTTAAAACAAAGAGCAAATTTTCGCTTGCAGTGTTTCGTTGTTTAATTTTTATTTTATTTTTTTAAACTGAATTCGCGATTTTTCGTAAATGTATGTGAAACCATTTACAGGTATCCCCGACTTACGTAAATTCGCAGTTACGTAAAAAATCTCTAAAATTACCATTTGTGAACATTTGATACGCAGATGCATACTTTTGATATTTATTTATAAATAAAATATATAAATACTAGCCGCCCTTGGCGACCAGTTTGAACTCCCTTAAATGTATGCTAAGAATTGTATCCTGTTACTTTTATACATAATTTAATTTACTTGCTCAATCCTTCGTCTGTATAATCCCTGTATATGAACTATTGCATTTATTCGTTTTTTTTTTTTTTTTTTTTTTGTTACTTGTAGAATTATTAATTATTATTAGAAAATAAGAATTAAAAATTCCACGTGCCAACGAAATCGAAACATGCAAGTTGTTCGAATCTTTTACTTTGTTTTGCCTGCTTTGCATGACGCTTTCGTGACGCCTGTCAAGGCTTTATCCCGTATCTAGGGAGCGTTGCTATGACAGATTAAGATACATGTTGTTTCAGAGCCGTACGTCATTAGTGTGAAGCACTGCGTTAAAAATATTCTTTTACGTTTTAATTGAAGCTACATGTCGTATGAACCGAGTTTCTTAAGTTATTCCTAAAAGTTTATTATGACAATGCAACATTCGTGTATTTTTTGCTCCTCAGGGGCAATCTTCTAAAGTGAAAAACACTTTTTTATGATTTTGATTGAAACTACATGTTCAACATTTTCTCAAATTTCAAACATAAAGTTCATTGTCGATGCGACACAGCAAAATTCTTGTAGCTCCAGATCCGTACCTCATCACGGGAAGGCTCCAAAGGTAAAAGTATTCTTATAAGATTTTAATTGAAATCACAAATCGGCTGAAATGATTTTTCTCAAATTATGCATACATGTTAATTGTCGATGGCAGTGCAACATTCCTATAGTTTCTAAGCCGCCCCTGCTCAGAGGCAGTCTCAAAGTTTAAAACATCTTTTTACGATTTTTGTTGAAATCGCATATCGAACGAAAAGATTTTGACAACTTCTCACACAAATTTTTTGTCAATAACAGTACAACCTTCATAGCTTCACAGCACACCAGTCTCAAAGTTTTAAACATTACGATTTTTGTTGAAATCACATGTCGAAGGAAACGATTTTGACTACTTTTTGCACAAGTGTATTGTAGATGGCAGTGCAATATTCATATAGTTTCAGAGACAGTTTACATATACTCAGAGTCAGTTTCAAAGTCAAAAATATTTTCTTTACGATTTTTGTTGAAATCACATATCGAACGATACGATTTTGACAACTATTCGCACAAGTTTATTGTAGATAACAGTGCAACATTAATATAGTTTCGGAGCACCACCTGCTCGGAGGCAGTCCCAAAGTCAAAAACACATTTTTTACGATTTTTATTGAAATCACATATCGAACGAAACGATTTTGACCACTTTTCACACAAGTGTATTGTAGATGACAGTGCAACATTCATATAGTTTCCGAGCACCACCTGCTCGGGGGCAGTCCCAAAGACAAAAAAATAAATTACGATTTTTATTGAAATCACATTTCGAACGAAATGATTTTGACTACTTTTCACACAAGTGTATTGTAGATGACAGTGCAGCATTTATATAGTTTCGAAGCACCACCTGCTCGGGGCAGTCCCAAAGTCAAAAAAATAAATTACGATTTTTATTGAAATCACATTTCAAACGAAATGATTTTGACTACTTTTCACACAAGTGTATTGTCGATGGCAATGCAATATTCATATAGTTTCGGAGACGCACCTACTCAGGGGCAGTTTCAAAATCAAAAACATTTTTTTACGATTTTTGTTGAAATCACATATCGAACAAAACGATTTTGACTACTTTTCACACAAGTGTATTGTAGATGACATTGCAACATTCATATAGTTTCGGAGAACCACCTGCTCGGGGGCAGTCCCAAAGTCAAAAAAATAAATTACGATTTTTATTGAAATCACATTTCGAACGAAATGATTTTGACTACTTTTCACACAAGTGTATTGTCGATGGCAATGCAATATTCATATAGTTTCGGAGACGCACCTACTCAGGGGCAGTTTCAAAATCAAAAACATTTTTTTACGATTTTTGTTGAAATCACATATCGAACGATACGATTTTGACTACTTTTCGCACAAGTGTATTGCAGATAACAGTGCAACATTCATATAGTTTCAGAGCAACACCTGCTCGGAGCAGTCCCAAAGTCAAAAACATATTTTTCACGATTTTTATTGAAATCACATATCGAACGAAACGATTTTGACTACTTTTCACACAAGTGTATTGTAGATGACAGTGCAACATTCATATAGTTTCAGAGACGCACCTACTCAGGGGCAATTTCAAAGTCAAAAACAGCTTTTTACGATTTTCGTTGAAATCACATATTGAACGAAACGATTTCGACTACTTTTCGCACAAGTTTATTGTAGATAAATGTGCAACATTCAGATAGTTTCAGAGCACCACCTGGTCAGGGGCAGTACCAGAGTCAAAAACATTTTTTTATGATTTTTGTTGAAATCACATATCGAACGAAATGATTTTGACTTTTAGCACAAGTTTATTGTAGATCACAGTGCAACATTTTTTGTAGTTACAGAGTTGTGGCTTCTTGGAGAATGTCTCCGAACGCAAAAACTTTCTTTTTACGAATTTCATTGAAATCACTTATCAAACGAAATCATTTGTTCAAAATTTCCATATCATTGTTGATGACAGAGGAGCATGTTAGAAAGGTCCCTCATTAGGGTAAGGATTTAAAGATAAAATTTTCTCTTTTGTTTTTAATTGAAATTACATTACAGTTCGAATTAAAAATATGTTTCTTGTTTGTTTAATTTTTGTAATTATATCATCTCCTTTGTTTCAACTCTAAATTATTTCATTAACAATAGTCGATCCATTTGATGTCAAATCTACGTAAATATAAATCAAATAATATTAATTTGATCAAATACTTCAAAATAACAATGTACTTTCTTAATTGCATGTACTTTTTTTTGTTTTAATTTAATCCATCTTCAGTCTTTTATAAATAAATTTTTATAATAATGGTTGAAAATAAATTTTCTTTTTGATTAACTGAGCCAGTATTATTTGTTTTTTTTATTTGTTTCTTCTTCATAATTTAACGTATTTTTCTATAGATTTAATCGTATATGTTGAATTTTACGCAGATTAGAATAGCGTAGCTATTTGTTTTGATAACTACTTAACGATATCCACTAGGAATCCATCTGTATCCAAGATAAAGAAGGCGAAAAAAGGTGTTCCACGTAATCAAAAAGACTTTTGTAGCGCCTTAGTAAGGCGAATTATTTTTTAAATAATCCCCCCTCCCGCCCCCAAACAAAAAGGCCAACTGGCACCAGTTTTTCTTTTGCGTGCTCATTTGCACTGCACATTTTAAAAACTCTTTAAGAAATGAAGGAGAAAAATAATTTATAAAAAATATTTAACACATTTGCACCAGTAATCCATATATGTGTGCATTTCATGAAATTTATTTTTTCTTGAGAAATTCCGAATCTAATATCGGTAGCTCCGAAAGAAGAATTTTACTTCATGTAATTATGAAACATCTGTCATTAAAAAAAAAAAAAAAAAAAAAAAAAAACTACTGTTCAGAATTCCTGGTATGAAACAGAAATTTCTAAATGAAAAAGAAATTCCTGAAATACACCCATATATGCGCAAATGGTGAAAATGCGTTAACGAAACATGTTTCTTCTGATGTCTTTATGGCAAAATTTGTTATTTACGAACCAGACAAAAATTTTCGTTTTGTGAAAAAACTGTATGTGACAGGATTACCTATTTATGAAATCAACATAAAACAGGAAAGAGAAATTTTGAAACACTTTCCAACATATTCAGAATACTATAACAAAATTTTACAGTTCACTAAGGTGAAAGATAATGTTTAACTGAACAACATGGAAAAAGCATAATGCATTTTAAAACCCAATTCCTGCTATTACCATGTATAGTCGGGAAAAGATACATTTTTTCCCAAAATCTTGATATTTTTCATCTTGCAGTTGTTTCAAAACTTCTTAACATATGCATTTACTTGTTTATTAAGTTCTACGAATTTTAAAAGTTCTCCAGGAGAATTTATTTTTAAAGCGAAGAACAATTTTTACTGCATATCTGATTTTATCTTTTCTGCTTATTTGTAATATATAGTGATAAATAAGCCGCGAATTTCACCATTTTCACGAAAGAATATTTAACGAGATTATTCTACAAATATTTAAAAAGATTTTTCTAAGAATATTTAACAAGGTTATTCTAAGAATATTTAACAAGATTTTTCAAAGTATATTTCACAAAATTATTCTAAATTATTATAAGAATATTTAACAAGATTATTTTGAGAATATTTAACAGAATAATTCTAAGGATGTTTAACAAAATTATTCTAAGAATATTTAACAAGATTGTGCTCATAAATTCATTTTTTAAGAATATTTAACAGAATTATTCTAAGGATATTTAACAAAATTATTCTAAGAATACTTAACATAATTGTGCTCGTAAATCCAATTTTTTATATTTAGACAAATGTATCGCTTTTCTTCGTTAATATATTTCCAAATCATATCATTTTTAATGATCAAAAGTTTAAAAAAAAAAGCTTTCGAGCTACAGAAGTACTTATCTGCGCAACAAATTTTGTATTTTTCGGAAATGAAGAGGAAAAATACTTATTAATTCACATTTAACATATTTCTCTCAGTAGCGCATATATGTGTGCATTGAAAAAATTTATTTTTCATTCAGAAATTCCGAATGTATCCCGTAAATTCCGAGAGGTGTGTCATGAAATAAAATAAAAATTTATAATTCTGAATTTCTAACTAAAAAAGTTTTTGAAATTCATCCATGCATACGCTCATTATGCAAATGCGTTAAAAAAGCAATTTTCTTCTGATGTCTTTATAAACAAAAGTTCGATTTACCAACAAGAGGAAATTTTCGATCTGCTTCGAAACTGTAATTGAAAGGTGATTCTTTTTCTCGAAATCAATATAAAGCACTACTATGTAATAAAACTTTCAATTTTCCTTTCAAATTGATAAAATAGACATTTGTTTGCATGTGTAATTAGTTTAAATTTGATGGTGAAATAACAAATCGTAAAAATATTCTGACAGAATTTTTTATCAGATCAAAATTTTCTGAAGAAAATTCATAAATATATAAAAAAAAGTAGTGCATGCGCAACATATTTATAAAGACTTCATTTATATAAACAAATAGATTTTCACATTTACAAATTAGTTCATCTCCGTCTGTTCCTGAAAGCTTAATATTTTTCATCTTGCAGTTGTTT